>BSBN01001190.1:4800000-6113544 GCA_027924645.1 Cunninghamia lanceolata | reverse complement strand
TAAGAGCATAATATGATCCATAGATTCTTCCTCACTTCCACATAGCACACAAGGAAAATTGGAACCAAGGCCTAGCTTTTTAATTCGGTCTCCTGTTAGAATTTTGTTATGGAGCGCACACCACGCGAATGCTCCTGCTTTAGGGAGTAATGCATTTCCCCAACACAAATTTGAGGGCCACTCTGAAGTTACTTTTTGCATGTAGACTCTATAGCCCTCTCTCACTGAATAGAGATCCGATTTTGTAGCCGTCCAGGACACCTCATCTTCCATGCTAGAAACAAAAATGAACTTCTTACTCAGGAGACGACTAAACAGCGCTTTTTGGTTCCTTGGAAAGTTGCAGTCTCGAAGGCTCTTCCAGGCTACTGAAACTGAAACCCCAACCCTTGTCACTATCCAATAATCTTTAACTTTATGCCCCCAACTTGCTTGAAGAAAGATTCTTGCATCTGTGAGCTCTTTTCTTGCTGCCAAAGATGGGCCCTCTCCCCAAGAATCATACCAGAAATCTGCCTTTTCGCCATTATGAATTATCCATGTCAGATTGGGCTGGAGGATGTCTCTACTTCTTGTTAGGAAGTTCCAAATTGCTGATCCTTTGGGGGTTTCTGCACAGTGAAAAGTCTCTCATTATCAAAGGAGTAAATAAGAGATCTGAGAGATAATATGGTTTGTACTTTTCTGAAATTTGAGCATTTTTAGTTAAGTGCTTTTATCAAATTTGAGCATTTCGCATTCTTTATTTTGTTCAACTGCTTTTTCTATAAATAAGAGAGATAATATGCTTTTTTCTATCAATAAGAGAGAGATGTTTTTTTTCTATAACCTTGAACTCATTTGTTTTATACTTGGAGCCTGGAGGAACTTGTCTGCAAAGTGTAAAGCATAGTTGAATTACTGGATTTGATTGTGGAAGAACAATGGTTATTTGGAGAAGGTTTTTTTTCTCTAAACGATTGAATGAGACTGATTTAGGTTCTTGTTGTAGATTGGCCATCTCCAAAAAGGACGCAGAAGAGTATATTTTGCCACTGTATGAACCGAACGAAAGAGCAAAAATTGAACAAGGACTGGCGACATATTTTCACATAGTTGATCTGGATGATGATGGCTTGAAAGTGGAATAATTCAAATTCAAGCGTTGGCTAAGTAGCAAAACTTATATAGTACTTGGTGGATGGAGAGATTTCGTCAGAAGAGGAGGACTGGAGCCTGGTCATATTGTTAAGATTTTTCTTCAAGGAAATACCAGTAGTGGTGATTCTATGCAATTTTGTATGAGTTGTAGCCCATCTGATGAGCAGCTACAACCACCTCTATTACCACTGTTATCCATTCATGGTGTTACTCATAATAATACCGCTAATGATTCTCCCTCTACTTCAAGCAAAGAAAGCAATCATGTCAAGAAAGAGGCTAGTTCTGTTGCTGCATCTTCATTTTCTTTAGAAAGACAATACTCAGCTGATGGTGTGAAGCTAAATTTCATTAGATTGTTTGGGAATGATATACACCCTAACACGGTAGATGTTTCTTCTTCATCGTCATTAATCAATTCCGTTGATGATGTGAGATGTCCTCTCTTTAGATTGATGGGCAAGGATGTATATCCTCCTAATGCTTCAAAATGTTCAAGAAATGGAGATGAACACCACAACACACCAGCGAAGAGGAGAAGATTAGAAGAAGATTCAATCTCCATGGGCAATCTTTCTTTGAAAGAGAAACTAGATACATTTCTCTCCATTAGAACATATTTCTTGGGCTTATGGCTCCTCTTTCTCTCTTATTATGCAGTGAATTCTGATTAACTCAATTGAGTGGATTTTTTTTGCCTGATCCATACATTCAACCTTTGTCATTTATATACATTATTGTTTTTCCCTGGTTAATTGTGGCTTCAATAGGAGCCCAACCAGAACTGAGCAATAAATGAAATTATGTCTGTATTTCACATCGAATTATTGGAATTGATTTTATCCTTTTAATCATTTATGTCATATAACTCTTAATAAGTGAAACTCACATCTTAATCATCATTATTCCTCTATCCAATAAACATGTGTCAAAGTGTATTGTAAAGTTTTGGCAAAAATCTACAACTTGAAAGGCAAACTTTTTTTCAGCAGCAGTTAATATTTATAATATTTATTGATAAAGGTCCAATTGCATCAGTCACTGCTATGGATTTCAATTTAAACCTCTTACATAAGTATAACCTTAAATTTTGAAATGCATAAGGAAAATTTCCTTTTTTTAATATCGAAAATCGTCTCTTGATTTATATATAATTGTCTAGTTGATATACAGAACTCTGAAAACTTTGTGATATTTTTAGTGACAACTATTCGACCGAAAAGGATTTCAGAATCCAAAGAATCGCCTATGAATTTAACAAGAAATATAAATACAGCTGAAGTTGTGAATCTACCGAGTCAGTTTCAGTTTATTCGAAGTTATACGGACCCGTTGACGGTTGCATGCTGAGAGAGGCATGATGAAGGGAAGGATATTGGTTGAAGAATTTTTTTAATGATATACCTACAATATAATAAAATTATTATGAGACTTGTATATTACACAAAACTCAGAAAAGATTTGCTATTATGCATATGGTGTCAAAAATAGCCTCAGGATAAGAGACGGCAAACAAGGGCAAAATTCAAATAAATGAAGCCCAATCCTAAATTCATGTAAGTACTGGTTTGTCGGTTTAAAGCGTATGCCTCTTGCAGACAATATGTGAACATTCCTTCAAGAGCTATTAACCTTTATGTGGGGGATAAGGTTAAAGGAATAGGGCAAATGAACCCTAAAATATTCCAAGGGAGCAAATGCTAAAATATGTACAATACATAGAGTAGAAATTGTAGGGTGTGTAATTTTTAACTTTATAGTTTGTATGTCACAAGAGGACATGTCTTGTTAGGATAACCCTTGAAAAACTGAGGTAAATGATGGAAGACAATAGATCTTTGCCATGCAAATACTCTAGGATTGAGAGTGCAAATCTAAATTCATTTAGTGCAACAAATTGAAGTGTTCTTCTTTGTAATGCAAATGATGTTTGGATAGGATTCTTGAATATGAGAAGATGTTGTTAGATGGTAAATGAATGCAATTGAATGCCTTTAAATACAAGGACATAGCAAAGAAACACATAAAACTTGTGTTATGTTGGCCTTAGGTGGAAAAGAAATAGGTGGGAGTTGGACAAAATTTGAATCTTAAATTTGAGTGTCAAGTTTGTAGCCATGGGGTCAACACCATGTCTATAGAAATGACCCTCGACATAAAAATGATCAAATCAAAGTGGACAAAAGATGTATGAGGATACATTCGTGAATAGGCATAGTTAATAAGTGGTGTGGGTGAATATATCAAAATGTGTACATAAATGGATAGAGCATGGATAAGCATTTGAGAATATGTGTAAAGAGATAAATAAAGACAAAGGGAATGAGACCAACTTTACACAAAATTACAGCATCTATCAATGTATAAACACATTAAAATTGTCTCCCAAAACAAACACAAAACTAAATCAAAAAAATTGACATATATGTACAAATTTCACCATTACAAAAATGAAACCAATATTTCCCTATTATATAATCTATTAATATATAAACACATTAAAACATTCTCCCAAAATAAACACAAAACTTCTAAGAAATGAGATTATATAAATTCCACCCTTACAAAAATAAAACAAACATTTACCTATTCCCCTAGCTCTTGGGAGTATCGGTCCAAATATTTCGACTTCCTCTTCGACTGGTTCAATCCACTTCCTCTTCCCTTTGGTTCAATCCACTGTCCTCCATGTTCTCTACAGAAGTCGGTAAGATTTCACTGAAAATTGATCAATCAACAAGTTTCGACAAAATTTCTATGCCAGTACGTTGACAACTTAGTGGCTGTTTAAACTCTTCCCGCCAAAAGATGCACCATTACTTCTCATCTGGTTAACGACGCGACAAGGATGAGGATAGCCATATCTATAAACACGCGTATGGTAGAAATAGAGATTTTTTTATATCGTTTGAAAGTTTCAAGCGCAAAATTTTATATTTAGCATAATCTGGCGTGCAGAATTGGTAGGTGGATATACATTATCTATGAAATGTCGACGTGTTAAATGTGCCATTCATACAGTTTTGAAACGTGGAGATGCGTCTTAGCTATATACAAACAAACATATACATATGCCTTCCCCTCATTTTATATTACATAAAAATTCATTTCAGTCGCTTCATGGAGACTTCAATCAACTTCTGGCTGTCATGACGTGGGAGCAGATAACTGTGTGATTCTCGTGCCGATTCTTTTTGAGCCCTTTTCCAGAGAACCCAAATCAAAACCACTCTAGTTAAATATTATCCACTTCCATGATCAAACAGCTAATATAAATTTTACACCTCATTCACAATAAAAAGTGGTAAATGTTTGTCCTATTATATTTAAGAATAGCCAATAAAAACCACTTTCTAAATCAAAAATCAATTGCACTCTCAATCTGTAACAGATAAGTTGCATTCGAAAGTAGTCCATAGACTTGTTTCATATTAGAACAATGAGGGAAATCGAGCACAAATCTAACGAAATGATTGTGGGGTTGCTGGAGGAACAATGCACCTCTGTGAAATCTGTTGGAGAATTTCAGTTATCCCCTCCAACTGAATCCATGGAGGCCGAGTCCACTGCTCAGTCACAGCAATACACTGCCATTCTCAAGGTATATACATATATGAAGAAAACAATATCTTTTTCATGTATTGATTTTAGGAATTCCAGTTCTGATTCTTCTGAACATAGTAGATTCAAACAAATGTGCAGAGTATAATGTTAGAGATGGATGAAGTGGAAATTATCATATCGGCCCAAATAGTGAAATATATAGAATTTGCAGAAAAAGGAGGACAACAACATAGCTCAAGCTTGCAGCGCTCTGTAATGAGCCATCTCAGAAGCATAGGATATGATGCAGCAATCTGTAAATCCAAACCCAAACATGACAGAGGCTTCCCTTCTGGTTAGTTAGTTATATATATGCTCTCCTGCTCAACGAATTAAACCCAAATTAATAAAGTGCATTTTAGTATTATGTCATTCCTGGAAAATATGAGTTCTTGAATGTTCTTGTGAGCAACACCCGCTTATTGGTGGACATGGATTTCACAACACAGTTTGAGATTGCAAGACCCAGTAGCGAATACAGTGCTCTCATACAACTGCTTCCCCTTCTGTATGTGGGGAATACAGATAGACTTCTTAATACTGTAAAGATAATGTCCGGAAGTGCCAAGGTGTCGTTAAAAACAAAGGCAATGTACATTCCCCCATGGAGAACATATGCTTACATGCACTCCAAGTGGTTGGGTTCTTACAGGCGAATAACAAACCCTTTTCCTGAGGAAATAGAGGAATGCATTGATTGGAAGTGTAGTGAAGTCTTATCACAGAAATCCTTTAATGAGCGAATGAGAAAGTTGACTTCAAAGATGCCCACTGCTTTGATGGAAGCCGGTCTAACTTCAATGTTCAAACTAGTGCCGGTAGCTTAAGATTTGCTGCAACTTGACTTGTATAATTGAGTATACTCATGACTGTTTTCATGAAACCTATAGAGGTTTTGTAATTGTGTTCTTTTCAGGACTCTTTTCAACCAATACCGTAGTTAATATTGATGAAAGTAAACAGTTAATACTGTGTGCTCAAACCATTTGCTTTTGACCAATTTTTAAAATTGTGCTCAAAATAAGCTCTCCACTTGATTGACTGATTAAGTAGCAATTCTTTGACCATGATTTAATAGTATCATGGAGTTGGTGACGGGTCCATTTTGTTATTGACTGGCAACGACCCTCTTTACAAGCACGTTGTTAACGTTGGAATAACGTGTCAAATATTTTAGTCTCTCTGTAAAGGTTTTAATAAAAATAAATCACGTTACATTGATTATCTAGGTTAATTAATAGATATGAATTAACTTAAGTAAATAGGGTTGGATAAGTAAATAGGGTTGGAACATGTAATTGTGATAAATCTAACAAAATTAAATGTAAAGGTTAAGGATAACTAGTTTTGAAATTGATGATGGAAGAATGATGTGTGTAATTAATTTGTCACTATTTAAAAATTGATGTCCTTGGTGTAATGATTGTCTCAGAATTTGTTTTATCTCAAAAAATTATCATTCAAATTTGAATATTGTCAACTTGATCTTGAATACTGTATATTTGATTTGTTGTGTAGATCTAATCTATGTCATGCAAGAATGATATGTTAGAATATATACACCTAAAAACCTACTTGCCTTCACCTTCTTGATATTAGAGTTTGGTGTCTAGAGACATTGTTTAGGAGTTTCTTGACTTGATAGGGGAACAACCTAGGTCAAACCCCTTGGCAAGCCATATTAGTGATGATGAGTGATATCAAAGATAACATACATTGACATGTAGATGGCCTAGATGATGACATCTAATTATAGATTTTATTGTTTGATTCCCTTAGAAATTGAAGTGCACATTCTAATTATTCTTCTTGTAATCACATGTAATTAATTGCACATTGAATGTCTTCAAATAACATAGACAATATGTTGCACAAACATGTGTCAAGTCATCTCATAATAGTTAGTAGAAAGGGGTGGGAGACTTGGAATTATGAATTTGAAAATGTGAATTCATCTCATGATATTTCTAGTGCACCTTGAGATTAAATTATGTCAATCTCATGCCACTTGAAAATTAACCTTAGAGTTAAATCTAGAATAGATATATCTTGAGTACATCTATCTAAAAGATGTTTCAAGATATTATTCTTTGAGGCACCTATATTGAATTTGTTATATAGGATAGATAAGTGCCTTAAGACTATTATTTTTTCATCTTATATATATATATATATATATATATATATATATATATATATATATATATATATATATATATATATATATATATATATATATATATATATATCTTACTTATATCTTTTTATAATGGTGAAATTTGCATACCCATGCCAATTTCCATTTAGTTTTGGACCTATTTTGAGGGAATGTCTTAGTACAATTACATAGTGACATGTGGCACACTTTTGTGCTAAGTTTGGTTCCTTCCTCAATCATTACCCACCCCCATTTACACATACTTCTATGTATTTGATCCTATCCTATCCATATCTACACTTACTCCTACGCATTCCTTAGACTTCAACATAGAGAAGAGATCATAAGGAATTGGATCATATGAGTCTCTAGTGTTCTAGATCAGGATCACATGTGAAAGATTAGATTCATGCTGTGTAAAATTGACCCAATTCCAAAATGATAATTAAATAGAGAAAGAATGAGAATTGGTGTAGACAAGGGTAAATAAAAATGAATAGGGATCTAGCCACAAACCAAATCTAACACAAAAGTATACCACTTGTTGGTATGTTATTGCAATAAGATGTTCCTATCAAAGTGAGCACAAAACTAAATGGAAAAATAAAATGATTACATTAATTTTACTATTACAAGTATATATATTTGGAAAGCCTTTTTTTAAATTAAAATGAAAAACACCCTTTTGATTAGGTTTCAATTTCTTCCATAAGGTTGGATGGATTAATTGAGATAGCCTTTGATGTTGCAAACCCTCTTTTTTAAATATTGAAATAAAGTTAAAATAAAATACCATTATTAGATCCCTTATTGAATTTTTACAAATATAAAAAGAGCTAAATTATAATCAAATTAAAATGTTGTCCTAATAGAGCTAATTCCTTTTATAATGTAGAATGAGCTTATCTGAAGGAAAAAAAAGTGTACCTTTGATCTTAGGCCCTTACAATTAATGAATTTAAATGGCATTCTAAACGAAAATAACTCTTTCCCTATATTAAGTGTTGTTGGTGTGAATAGGGTTATCACGTAACCGGTTTACCCTTGTGTGGATAATTCATCTTATTTAACTATTTACTAGTCAAATAATATTCACACATCACACATATTAAGTTGACTTAGTGAGTCTTCTAAATGTCTAGTTTTGTCTAGTTAAGTCTAGTTGTGTGTTGAGTTGTTGATAGTTGGAGTGAGTTGTTTTATCCTCCACATGTGCAATTAGCTGTCATCCTCTAATTGGCACATGTTGTTGGAATATCTCCACTTTCCACTCCACCTTCTAGCTCTCACCTTGCCTTTATAAGCAAGGCTCTCTTCATGTATTATGTAATCAAAACAACAATCAATCTTTTGCATTCAATGATAGAATAGCATTATTCTCTCAATTGATCTCTCTTGTGCTTTCATGAAGTCCTAGATCCTGGGTGGCTCCAATCATAGCCAACTCTAACAAGTGTGTTATTTAGACTAGTCAATTAATTATGGTAATAAAATCATATAATTCTCTAGATAACAAAGCTATGGGTAATGAATAACAAAAAAATTGGAACATTAAATGTTAAATTAGAAAAGTAAATACACTTAGGTCTAGGTGTGAAAATGATGACCAACATCTATTGTAGACACTAAATTCAAGATACCTCAAGATCAAAAATTCAAAAGATGACAATTTCTAAGTTGCCTCAAGATTTAAATAGTCAATTTGTACTAAGGTGTCAAATTTGTAGGTTTAGAACATTTCCATAGCTCTGGATCTAACCTCTAGCAAAAGAAATGATCTATAAAATTTGTAGTATTTATTCTTGTTGCACTTGATTCACCTAGATTTTCTCTTCTATATATAGTGGTGATATTTAGAAACACCTTTGGGGAGTTTCTGGTATATAACTAGGGTACATGTTCTCTTAGATCAAGCCCAAATTTTGTGTAAATGACCAAAGACAATAATCTTTGACAACCAAGCAAATGTTCTAGGATGAATGTGCAAATCTAGATTCATTTTACTTCATCAATCAAAGTGTTCCTAGCATGCTCCTTTAATCTGGATGATCAAATCAAATAGGATGATATTAGATGATAAATGAATATAATTGAATGCCTTTAAATAAACAAACATAGAAATAAATTACACAAATATATGTTTAGTTGGATCTTGGTGGGAAAGGAATATGTAGTAGTTCGTGAAAATTTGATTAAATTTTAAAATTTTAGGGTCAAATATATGGGTGTGGGGTTGACTCCATCCATTCAAATGACCTAAGACATGGAAAAGGTTAGGTTAAGGTGGATAACAAAGGTATGAGGATAGGTGCATGAATGGGCAAGTAATTAATGTGTAATTTGGGAAAATATATTAGAATGTGTGCACATATCCAAAGAAGGTGGGTTATAAAGATATGGGAATGTGTGCTAATGACTAAATACCAACATGAAGGAAGGTACTCATATTCACACAATAGTGTGCCATTTGTTGATATGTAATTTCATTAATCCATTCTCTCAAAATGGACACAAAACTAAATAAAAAATTGGCATGGTATGCAAATATAACCATTACATTTTGCCTCCATTTTAATGTGCATGTGAATTATGAATGATCATGTATCTCAAAGTATGTATCATTCATAAGCATGCATGTAAAGAAAATATTTAAACATAAAAGAATACCATAGGGTTTATTTAAGTAAAGGACATTGTTGAATGTCGTTATGTAAGTATATCCTTAATCACACATGTGCTTCTATGTAATATAGGAAAATTATGCCATGAGTAGATTCCATGATGCAAGTAGGAATAGAAACAACTACAAACTAAATTTTACTATCAATGATCATAAGCAATCAAAGAGAAAGAGGAGGAAATAATGATAGATAAATTTTGCCTGTAATTCTCCATCTCATTTGGAAGCTATGTGATGACAAGGCACATGAGGTGCTAACATGTCATGTGTTAATGATGTGTCTTTCTAGACACAAATAATTGTCTTTAAACTTAACATGAGGGTTATAGTGATATAATATGATCCCTACAATTGGTTGCACCCATAGGATTAAAAAAATTGGAGGAGAGGAAAAATAATACATGAAATGTAAATGTGAGCTATACATGTAAGCATGCAAATCATGTAAATTAATAACTATAAATAAATACATCATGTATCAAGAAAATAAATTGTGTCAAATGCCAAGAACACTCATGCAAATGCATGACACCAAAAAATACATCTACCCTATTGGTGCAACATGAGCACACAATGGTATAGGTAAGGTAATAGGACCCTACTTGTGATAAAGTTCTTGATACAGGGTAGAACATGTAGTTGATAATGAGGGGAAGGCTCATGTGGCATCCCTAATCTAACAAGGATCTTGATGTAAGAAATCTAACACAAGTACCAAACCCTTAAAAACAACTTAACATTGATACTAATTGTAAGAAATCATATCAATCTAATAGAAGAATACTTGTAAGATAAAATGGAATCAAAGAATTTCAACAAAGTACACATAGCATAAGATATGTAAGGAAAGCACAGGTGCGGAAAACAGCTTCCCTAATGTTAATTCCCAGGGGACAGTGTAGACCAGTCACTTTTTAAATTACAATAACACAGATGAATACACAAGAGAAACCAAAATAGACAATATTTAGAACACAGACACACAGAATTACGTGGGAAAACCCTTACGGGTAAAAAACCCACCACCACAAGAAAACAATCTTTATTACAGTAAGATATACAGTTACAATAAAGAACTCAGCTTCTTGCTCTGGTGTTTGATTCTCGACATCATACACAGTTCACCTCCCTGTACATTTACAGAACGAACCTTTATTCAAGTCTCATCATCATAATACCAATGACACCTATAGACATATCATTCTATTTCCAATCTGCAAGAACAAGAGTCGTTACAGACTTCTGCTCTAACTGATAGAACAAATTCCTCATACGTCGCTGCCATCTAACCGTCGCAACGGTTCACATTTCAGTGAGGCGTTTAGTCCCACATGTACCAAGTCGCAAAGGACTTTGCAGTTTATAACCGCCAACAGGCGAAAGAGTATTGTCAGCAATTTTGTTGCCAACAATACCAAGCCTCCAAGTCCATCGGCATAACAACTCCCATCGGCCCTCAGACTTCACCTCCCACCGATGAGCATTGTCTCCCCGATCACCAAGGTTACCATCGGTATGACATTCTCCATCGGCAAAAGATCTAGCCCTCGCTCCGACAGAGGTTTGTCTCACCGATACCAATAAGACTTCCATCAGGATGTCCGCAGTACATCGGCCCAACACCTTTAGCCGACGGGTATTCTCTTGCTGATAGACATACACCATCGGAGTGACTACTCCTGTCGGAGTAACTCCACAAAGTTTGGCCGATAGGCCTTGTCTTGCCGACGACCGTATCCTTCGTCGGAGTGACTACTCCTGTCGGAGTAACTCCACAAAGTTTGGCCGATAGGCCTTGTCTTGCCGACGGTTGAATGCTTCCATCGGGGTGACACTCAGCATCAGACAAACCTTCGATGCTTATTCCGACGGCCCTTGTCTCACCGATGCCAATGGTCTTCAACACGGTCCTGCCGATAGTGCTTCGTCACAGCGATGCCGACATCGCATATCCTCAGACCATGAACCAAGGAACAGTTGAACTAAAATTCATTGAACCTACCAAATGAACTCTAGAAAGGTTCAACAAAGAGGTTCAAAACATAGGTTCAACTAAGAGGTTCAAGTAGTAATTTGAGACACAAGTTCTCTTCAATCTCCCACTTGTCGAAGACATTACTGCTACCTCTTAGTCCTCATTCGATTATTGAGAACTATGGGCCCGAAGACCCATTTCATCTGAGCACCATTTGAACTTGGCTGTGTTCACTGGTTTAGTTAAGGCATCAGCAACATTTTCCAAAGTGTCAACCTTTTCCAGCTTCACCTTCCTGTCTTCCACCATATCACGAACAAAGTGATATTGGACATCAATATGTTTTGTCCTAGCATGAAATGTAGGATTCTTTGCCAAACATATGGCACTTTGACTGTCACAATGAATTTGTATTTGCCCTGCATTAAAACCAACATCAGAACACAACCTTTTCAACCAAACAGCTTCTTGGCATGCACGAGTGGCTGCCATGTACTCTGCCTCTGTTGTGGACAAAGCGACTACAGCCTGTCGCTTGCTCATCCAACTGATAGCACCACCATGTAACATGAACACGTATCCACTGGTGGATCTCCGACTGTCAATGTCCCCTGCCCAATCAGAATCAACATATCCCTGAATACTGATAGATCTCTTAGACCCTTCTGAGTTTCCATGATAACAAATAGCATAGTCAGAAGTTCCCTTCAAATACCTCATAACTCTTTTCACAGCATCCCAATGTGATCTACCTGGATTCGCCATAAATCGGCTCAAAACTCCCACTGCTTGGGCAATGTCTGGTCTGGTACAGACCATTGCATACATTAAACTGCCAACAGCACTTGCATAAGGTACTCTCTTCATGTCATCAATTTCATTTGAAGATTCTGGACAATCTTCAACAGATAATTTCGTTCCCTGCAAAACTGGAACAACTAACTGTTTAGAATCAGACATATGAAACTTATCAAGAACATTGGTAATGTACTTCCTCTGGCTAAGCCAAATTTTTCTCTTAGATCTGTCCCTTTTGATCTCCATTCCCAGAATGTACTTTGCTGCCCCCAGATTTTTCATTTCAAATTTCAAGGACAACTGAGATTTTAATTCTGAGATCATCCCCTTACCATTGCCAATGAACAACATGTCATCCACATATAGTGCAATTATAAGAATCTGGTCACCTTCAGTTTTATAATAGACGCAATGATCAGATTTAGATCTCACATATCCCAAGGATAAAACATACGTATCAAACTTTTGATACCACATTCTGGGAGACTGTTTCAAACCATAAAGAGACTTTTCAAGTTTGCATACCAGATGTTCTTTACCTTTTTCCACAAAATACTCTGGCTGAGACATATAAATTTCTTCTTCAAGGTCTCCATGAAGAAACGCTGTTGTCACATCCATCTGCTCAATTTCAAAATCATATGCTGCTGCAAGTGACAACAGAAATCTAATGGATGTCAACTTAGCTACAGGAGAAAAGATTTCTCCATAATCAATACCTTCCTTTTGGGAATACCCCTTAGCAACCAGTCTTGCCTTGTACTTCTCAATACTACCATCTGGACCATATTTCTTCTTAAATACCCACTTACAGCCTACAGGTTTTCTTCCTTCAGGCAAGGGCACCAGATCCCAGGTTCCATTCTTCTCCAATGATGTCATTTCACTATGCATGGCTTCCAACCAGGAATCTGAATCAGGTACACTAATAGCTTCTTTCACAGTCCTAGGTTCATCAGTATTAGTAAGTAAAGCATAGGCACAAGTTGAATCAGGTACTGAAAATCCATACCTATTTGGTTGTCTTCTTTCATGTGTAGATCTCCTCACAGGTTGAGGTGCAGGTTCAGGTTCTTGCTTTGGATCAGAATCTTCGGAGCTACTTGAACTCTTATCTGAACCATCTACACTTGGTGCTTGTTGTTCCTCTTTTACAGGAGTCAGAGGAACATTCACAACACTCTTTTCTTTCTTTTCTTCTGTCTTTTCTGGCTGAGGATCAACAACCAATGGTTTCAGCTCTCTGAAAATTACATTCCTGCTGTAGATTACCTTTTCAGTTTCAGGATTCCAAAGCTTGTATCCTTTAATACCGACTCCATAGCCAACAAAGATACATTTAACTGCCTTGTTATCCAACTTAGATCTTTTAACTTCAGGAATATGAGCATATGCCTCACAGCCAAAGACTCGAATATGTCTTAGAGAGGGCTTCTTACCAGACCATGCTTCCATAGGTGTCTTATCAACCAATGCTGATGTAGGAGAACGATTCAGCAAGTAACAAGCTGTAGCAACTGCCTCAGCCCAGAACTTCTGTTCAAGACCAGCATAACTCAACATACTTCTTGCTTTCTCCATCAACGATCGATTTAACCTTTCAGCAACTCCATTCTGTTGTGGAGTATAAGGTGTAGTTTTATGCCTTTTAATTCCATGGTCTACACAATACTTATCAAAATCCGCATTGCAATATTCACCACCGTTATCTGTTCTCAAGCATTTTAGTTTTCTACCAGTCTGATTTTCCACAAGAGTTTTAAATTCTTTAAATCGACTGAACACTTCTGATTTGTTTTTCAAAAAATATACAAATGCCCTTCTTGAATAATCATCAATGAACGATACATAGTATCTTGATTTAGATAAAGAAGGAACATCAACTGGACCAAAAACATCAGAATGCACATCGTCCAGAACACCAGAAGATTTATGAGAACTAGAGTAAAATGAAACACGGTTTTGCTTTCCATATATACAATGTTCGCAGAAATCAAACTCCAGATTACAATCAATCAGCCCATCTACCAGATTTTTGTTTTTCAAGGTTTTTAAACCTTTCTCACCTATGTGACCAAGTCTATGATGCCAGAGCATTGTTTTCTCTGCAGGAAGTTTAACTTCCATAGAATTTACGTCATGTGTTACAATAGTAGCCTTTTCAGATTTTGCAGAGACATTATTACAGCACACTGGTTTAGCATCTAACCTATACAGAGTTCCAATGCGTTCACCTTTTGCCAGAACAATAGAACCTCTAGTCATCTTACAGCCACCATTCACAAAAGTAACTTGCACTCCAACATCATTAAGTTTACTAACAGAAAGTAAATTTTGAGCCAGACCTGGTATATGAAGAACTTCATTCATTCCCTTTATTCTGCCATCCGGGAACTGGATTCTGACTCGACCTCGGCCAACAATTTCCAGCGTTGAATCACTAGCCAGAAACACCTTGCCACCAGCATAGGGTTCATACTTCGTGAACCACTCTCTATGAGATGTCATATGAAAGGATGCTCCTGAATCAATCAGCCAAACATCTTTAGAAGCAGGTGTTGCCAGAGCAGCAATGAAAGCATCAGCATCACTGTGTGAAGACTCAGAGTCAGAGAAGTTCTTCTTCGTTTTCTCCTCTTTGCAGTCTTTCTTGACATGACCTTTCTGTCCACAATTCCAGCACTTCACCTTGGACTTCTTGCCAGGAGATTTTGATTTCCCCTCTGATTTGGACTTAGACTTTTGTCCTTCTTCTTGCCTCTTTCCTTTAATCTACCACGAACTGACAGAGCCTCTTTGGCCATTCCAGAAGATTTCCTCCGCATCTCTTCAGACAACAAAGAGGCAACAATAGTTTCCTGAGAAAACGAAGTTGTTGTACTTCCAATAGCCATCACCAGATGGTCCCACGAGTCAGGTAAGGAACATAACAGAAGCATACAGCGATCTTCCTCTTCTATTTTTACACCTATAGATGTCAACTGAGCAACAATCGTATTGAATGCACTCAGATGTTCTGCTACAGATGCACCTTCATCCATCTTCAGAGAATACAATTTCTTTCTGAGGAAAAGTTTATTTACCAAGGACTTGCCCTGATAAATATTATTCAACTTTTTCCACAAATCACTTGCAGATTTCTCCTCATGGATGTTCAATAGAACAGAGTCAGATAAACTCAGTCTTATCAGTCCTTTGGCTTTTCTGCATATCAGTTCCCAATCTTCTTGCTTCATGCCTGTAGGTTGAACTCCAGACACAGCAACCCAAAGATCTCTATAGACTAACATGTCTTCAACTTTAAGTTTCCACAACTCAAAGTTTGTGCCATTGAATTTCTCAATGTCTATTTTGTCTGATGTACTTGCCATCTCTATTTAATTTAAAAAATAACTTTCTACAGAACTCCCACACAACAGAATTAACACAAAAAACCCAAACTACCGACAAGGATAACACAACGGGCCAGGCTCTGATACCACTTGTAAGGAAAGCACAGGTGCGGAAAACAGCTTCCCTAATGTTAATTCCCAGGGGACAGTGTAGACCAGTCACTTTTTAAATTACAATAACACAGATGAATACACAAGAGAAACCAAAATAGACAATATTTAGAACACAGACACACAGAACTACGTGGGAAAACCCTTACGGGTAAAAAACCCACCACCACAAGAAAACAATCTTTATTACAGTAAGATATACAGTTACAATAAAGAACTCAGCTTCTTGCTCTGGTGTTTGATTCTCGACATCATACACAGTTCACCTCCCTGTACATTTACAGAACGAACCTTTATTCAAGTCTCATCATCATAATACCAATGACACCTATAGACATATCATTCTATTTCCAATCTGCAAGAACAAGAGTCGTTACAGACTTCTGCTCTAACTGATAGAACAAATTCCTCATACGTCGCTGCCATCTAACCGTCGCAACGGTTCACATTTCAGTGAGGCGTTTAGTCCCACATGTACCAAGTCGCAAAGGACTTTGCAGTTTATAACCGCCAACAGGCGAAAGAGTATTGTCAGCAATTTTGTTGCCGACAATACCAAGCCTCCAAGTCCATCGGCATAACAACTCCCATCGGCCCTCAGACTTCACCTCCCACCGATGAGCATTGTCTCCCCGATCACCAAGGTTACCATCGGTATGACATTCTCCATCGGCAAAAGATCTAGCCCTCGCTCCGACAGAGGTTTGTCTCACCGATACCAATAAGACTTCCATCAGGATGTCCGCAGTACATCGGCCCAACACCTTTAGCCGACGGGTATTCTCTTGCCGATAGACATACGCCATCGGAGTGACTACTCCTGTCGGAGTAACTCCACAAAGTTTGGCCGATAGGCCTTGTCTTGCCGACGACCGTATCCTTCGTCGGAGTGACTACTCCTGTCGGAGTAACTCCACAAAGTTTGGCCGATAGGCCTTGTCTTGCCGACGGTTGAATGCTTCCATCGGGGTGACACTCAGCATCAGACAAACCTTCGATGCTTATTCCGACGGCCCTTGTCTCACCGATGCCAATGGTCTTCAACACGGTCCTGCCGATAGTGCTTCGTCACAGCGATGCCGACATCGCATATCCTCAGACCATGAACCAAGGAACAGTTGAACTAAAATTCATTGAACCTACCAAATGAACTCTAGAAAGGTTCAACAAAGAGGTTCAAAACATAGGTTCAACTAAGAGGTTCAAGTAGTAATTTGAGACACAAGTTCTCTTCAAGATATACCCTAAGAAAGCCCTTCTGGGGTTTAAAACTAGCCTCCAAAGCACACAAATGTTTTATTTGGAGAAAATTTGTTATAATACGATATTAGAGTATTAGTGCTCTATTAGGAGAAATAGACTCGATCTTCAACCTAGAAGATGACATCCCATACCAAGCATTCTATTTATAGACAAGGATCAACAAGAAAACTTACTAAGTTTTCTAATCAAGGCACCCAAGTGACATTTTCAAGGTGGGTACCCAAGGTTAACTCTAGATCCAAGAGTTGTTACAACCTCTAAGGAAAAACCCATATGACCCTTAATTTAATTCTTATGCTCAAGATAACCTATCTTCATATGACTACCACATGCATTCAATCTATTTTCTCAATGTTTCATACAACAACTTCCTAAGAAAATATTGTTCTACTCAAAATGTGGCATCTCACTACTTTACAAAGTATTAAATATTTAATGCAAGGTGTACAACACCATTACCAACATTCTCTCACTTGTTGTATACATTGCATAAGGGGCTAAATATAGACAAAATAAATTCACTACTCAAGGGAAAGCATCCCCATAACTATCTTGCATCATCTAAATTCTTATGTACTCATGATCTTTAATAAAGCAACTACAACATCCATAAAATACATCAATGCGCTTTGACCATACATGAAAGGTACTATTCTCTACCATGCTAGTAACACTCTGATTATCACAATAGATCACATCAGTATCAGGGTGAAAGTTTGGAGTTGTGTCCCACTTTTAGCCGATTAAATAGTTCCGAGCGGATAGTTTCCGGGCGGTAAAATTCCGCCCGGCTTCGTTCTGCCTGGAACCATGTGGCACTTACATGGTTGTCCATTTTCGGGCGGAAAGGAATCAAGCGGTAAGTTTATGCCCGGTAAGGTTCTGGGCAGAACCATATAAAATAAAAATAAAAAAAGGGTGAAAATATCGTTTTCACCAGGATTTGTGTTAGAGTAAACAATTCCACCTGGAGCCCACAACAACTAGTGAGCACACAGGCCTACTGAATGCCACCTCTAGGTACATTATACATTTCTCATGCCATCTCTGTGTTGAATTATACATTTCTTGTGCCATCTCTGTGTTGAATACAAAAAACAAGAAATGAAAACAAAAAACCCTCGAACCCTCAGCCAAGGACTGTAATTATGACAGTCGACCTTGCTACCCTTGAACCCTATATATTTGATTTAATTTCCCAAATAAAAGAAATGGGTTACTGCAGCAACAATAAAAAAACTCAATGTGGGGTTGTTTTTCGATTTGTAAGGGTTGTCTTCAGCTAGGGAAAACTTCATTTCTCTATAACTTGATACCACCTCCTCTTTGAAAGGGCTTTGATAGAAGTCGAATTTATGATGAGGTAACCCGTATAATCGATCTTCATAAACTTATAATACCGATCTAAACTATAAAACTCAACCTTATGTGAAACCTGGTTATCATCTAGAAAAGCATTAAAGTATGGAGCGAACTTCTAAAAACCATAATCGTAATCGTGCCTGCATGTGATCTGAAAACTAGGGTATCCACAACGAGAATTCTTAATCCAGAAGGGGTAACTCACAGTCATCGAACCACATATTTCATGATCACATTTTGCAGCGGTAATGCCTACCAAATAGAGACAAATTACAAATCTAAAAAAAACCCCACATTGAGTTTACATTTGAAGAAGGAAAAAATAAAAAACCTGGAAGGAAATGGGTTACTGCAGCAACAATGCAACTTTCATTTTAACAAAACAGTCACCCATGCAATAGATAATCAAAATATTTCCCAACATTTCAATTAAAAGGAACTCTTCTATTTTGAATAATTACAGTTCGAACAACTGTACAACTACTTTGCAGTTACAACATTTTTGGTATGGATAATTTTTTCCTGTTGTTATTTCTTTAATTTAATGTCCTGAATTGAGCTCTGCAGTTATGGTTTCTGCAGTTATCCAGTTTTCTATCTTTATAAGATTATTAGTTATGTCTTGCATTGAATTTCAAGGATTTATATGCAAAATAGGCTTTGTTTATGTGAAATCTTTCCATAATCCAATGGCTTTTTATTGTTCTCATCTTGGATCTGTTATGTGAAAAAAATATGAAGTGGGTGTCTAAAAAACATAAACATTCTTGAGCAATAATGTGATAAATAATTCCTAGTCACCCGCTACTGTTAGCGTAATAACAAAGTTTTTTTCTTTTTTTTCTTCAATCTCTAGACATCAGTGACATTATAAAGATTTGATTTAATTTGCTACCATTCCCCCAGCCTGGGGTTTTGGAGATGACAGTCGACCTTGCCTGTCAATCAATTGTTTAATGATGGCTTCAAAGGTACCCTTAAAATACTATGATAAAATTCTATATAAATCATATATATATATATATATATATATATCATAATTCTATATAAATTTTGACAGTCCATACAAAATTTCTCCTTTCATGTGATTGAAACACTTAAAATTTTGGCTGTATTTTACAGCAAAAATGTCTAAATACAGCTATACGGCCATCACATTTAGGCCCTGATGGAAATGCTCTCATTATACATGTATTATAATATCAGATGAAAGGAGAGATTTTGGACAAACTATCGTAATTCATATAGGATTAGGATGATATATATATATTTGGTTTTTATATAATTTACCTATATTGAGGTATGTCATAGTATTTTAAAGGCACCATTGAATAGATGATTGTCATAAAAAAATTGTTTGACAGGGAAGGTCAACTGTCACAAGTTAAATATTGCCCAAACAACCAAAGACAATATTCTAGTACCACTTAGAGAATGAGCAACATCAAACACTTTTCTTCACCCTATCAATTAACAAATATCAATCATCAACTTTTAAACCACTTGAAACTAGGACACATGATACTAGGACACATAATACTATGACACCTAATACTATACATGTTGGAATCACATCATCTATGAGTCCTATCCCATATAGTGTGCTTCCCACCACCATACAAGCTCTCCTCTAGCTTGATATACCACCTCTCTATGCCAACTCCTCCACCTACTTGTCATCCTATTCACATCCCATGAAAGAACCATGCCTCTAGTACAAGTAGCATTTTAATCATTTGAAATTAGAAAAATGATAGAAATATTGTTTGCATTCATATTAATTGATTATCAATTAACTATTAGTCATTTTGGAAAGCATCAAAAACAATAGTTGTGTTTGCATTAGTTAATCATTTGTTGATCACTAATTATTCATTTATTCATTGGGAAAAACACAAAAAATAGGATAAGATTTAGTTTATTTCATTTAATAAATTTCACTTTAGCATTTAGATTGGAAATTGATAGAAACACAAGATGAATTTGCTTGTTAAAACTCTATACCATGATATGTATCAACTAGAATGATTGTTCTACATTTTTTTCTCTCTTTAAATCCATAACATGATACCTAGTAACCTATGTCTCTTAATGCTTTTCTTTAAAGGACACAACATATCTATCATGTCTAATTTATCGTATCTACATTGAACAAGATGATGTCATAATATATTTATAACTGATTGATTTTGAACAATAATTATCAGAATTATATTTTTGGGTTTTAGATCTTTTCTTCTGTCTACAGCTCTTTCCTACCTTGTGTTAGCATTTTTACTTTATAAGAAATATAAAATTACAAGGAAGATAAATTGAAGACCTAAATATGGAGTCTAATTGTAGAGTCAAAAATTATGTATACTTCATAGTTTTCACTTTATGTGGTACACTCATTTTAGTATCCATGTTCCATGAGACATGTTTTAGGGTCCATTTAGCCCATTTCTAAGCTTAAAGTGACCCTTCAATAAAGTGCTATGCAAACTAAAATAAAATCCTTTATCCTCACATTCTTGAAACTTGTGTCCACATAGACACTAATGTGGGCATGCTAGTGACCTAGTACACTAGCACAACCATGGTAGTGTTTGCCTATGAAAATAAAATTTGAATTGGGCCATAAGTGTACTCCCTTGGCCTTCGTACAATTTTAAAAGTTATATCTACATTGAATAAGATGATATCAAGATGTGTCCTATCCCATATAATCTTGCATTTAAGTTGAATACAAGTAGCATTTTAATCATTTGAAATTAGAAAAATGATATCTAAACATTGTTTGCATTCATATTAATTGATTATCAATTAACAATTAGTCATTTTGAAAAGAAACAAAACAATAGTTGTGTTTGCAAATTAGTTTTAATCATTTGTTAATCACTAATTAAATTCATTTATTCATTGGGAAAAACACAAAAAATAGGATAAGATTTAGTTTATTGCATTTAATAACTTTCACTTTAGAATTTAGTATAAATTGTAAACATACATACTTTATTAGCTTTGAAAGAACTCAAAATATAAAAAATAAAACAAAACACAATCCCTAGGCCCTTGTATTTTTTAAGTATGAGCTCCAAACCTAGTAATATTTAACCAGATCAAACTACCAACAACAAATGAGTTGACACAAGAGATATATAAATCAATTTACTCTAAGGGAATGTTCACTCGCATAGATCCTCTCACTCACACTTGGCATATCAAGCTTGAATACATATATGGAAATTAGATAGGATTGGGTTAGAATCAATCTTGAGTGAGCTAAGGGTATATCAATCAATTTTTGAAGTCATTAACAACTTGAGCAAGTCTAAAAACTTCAAAATATTATCCAAGAAGAGAATTAAATACAATGGGATTTAGAGCTAGTAGTCCTCAAGGAGAACTATTGAAGAGATAGATCTAGAATTTCATCGTGTTGGAACATTCTATTTCTTATGCTTAGAGTATGTATATGACAATCACATCCTACATATGCAAATTGTTTGAATATGTTCATTAAAATAACATGCAATTGAGTGGTTTTATTCAACTCCTTGTTGGTACATCTAGACACATTTGACATGATTACAAAAGCCTATCATCCATTTCAAAGTATAGATTTCATTCAAAGTAAGCTTCACTCACCTCATACATTTCAAGCAAAGTCACCAAGAAAAAGTTAGTGACTTTATCTTATGCTAGATGAATCTTTATTAAGAAAAATTTTAAGGACCCACTTGGTCCAAACTCTAATTTTCAAAAAAAATTACCTTATTAACAAGTTAAGATGGGATATATCAAGACTTTGACTAGGTACTCAGGGAAAATTCAGCCAATATGGGCCATATGTTCAAACAGAACATTCTTAAGCCAAATCGGGCTCTTCTATCCTTTGGGTAAACAGGTTCATACAGAACCGGGTCTAACGGATCTAATCACTACCTGATATGGGGTAGATCAAATGGTGGCCAAATAGCTTGGTTGGTCAAATGAACCAAGACTCTATCCAATCCGAGATAAGTAAACATGACAACCAAACGGGCTAAATAGGATAGGAATCATTATGCTCTGGCCAGATACTTCTGACTCCTTCGGGACCAATATGGGTTCATGAGTCACTCCCTGGAGACCACAGTCTGCCCAAGCACTGTGCTGAGGATGTCAACTACGGAATACATAATATCAACTTGTACACACCTCAGTCTCAGCAAATCTAGGTACAAGTAATCCACCTCGGTGATTCTTCTAAGTACCAGGAGACTTCTCCTTTAAACTAGGGATTGAGATTACGAAGTTGATTATAAAAGAGTATCCTTCACCATATTCGAGGGATGTGAGTACTGGGGGCATCCTTCACCATCCAGACTACCTACATACCCTGTATCCACAGGATCAAGGCTCTCTCTGGATGCGACGGACATGGGGAATGCGAATATGTAGTTTTGTCTTGCACTATGTTTAATGCAACTATGAGTGGGTACATAGTTCTTCGCCGACTACCACCCACTCGAGTGATACAGTGACAGAATTCCTTTGAAACTAGTTTGCAAACACACCCCCCAGGAGTGTTTGACGTTTAATTTTTCATGTGTGAATAGTTTACCTAGTACATATATTTGTCCTACGAGGTTTTCCATTGATAGTTTAAAACGTTTTCTATCATGGTAATCGTCATACAACTATTTCAAAAGACTCATCCTTTCTTTTTAGTTAATCTTTTTAATGAGGTATCTGACTAGATTTTTCCTTCCTATAGATTTAACTTCGACATGTCCCTTATTACTCCTTGATGATTTAGAGGGACGGTGCCCAAACGTCGTTGTTGTAGCTATGTTAGGCATGGTGTACTTGGTTCAACACGATGACATTACCCATAAATGTGACATAGAGGTACCATAAAAATTAAACACTGTGATTTGTTTGAGTTTAAACGTTTGTTTACAAAGTTTACCTATCTATTTGAAAAGAAAACTTGAATAATAACTAATATGGAAATTAGTAAAGGAAAGATTCTTCTCTAAGACATAATGGAGTAAAGTATAGTAAATATGCTTGATCATTTTTCTTAGAGACGATACTAAATCAATTGTATCCATAATTGTACGTAACATACTAGGAAAGATATTCTATCAGTAAAAGATTATGTTTTGGAAAACAAATAAATATTGATAACTTATTTTGTCATACATCAATAGACTTCATTCCAATAGTATAGAATTGATACTGATCATTGCAACTTACTTCCAATAAGAACTTAATAAGAGTTGTAAAACTAGACAAGAGGTTTACTCAAGCAACTCCCTAAATGTATTTACAAAATTAATTAATTTTCATTGTTAATAAACTTGTCAATATAACTTAATCTAGGAATAACAATGATTCTTGATACATGAAAACTAGTTGTTCTAGATAGAAAGGTTTTATAACCTTCCAAATTATCAACCAGTTTAAAAAACTTCCCTTCATGATTCCTCTATGGTCATAACATTCATTCATTTAAAAGTACCTTCGTTTTAGAACTTCATGCTACGTATTATTCATTTTCCCTAGAAATCTTTTATGTTGATTTAAGTTAATTTAATGTACTCTTATCTAAGGAAAGATGACGTTTTTAATTGTATTCAATTTCCCACATTTCTCATTGAGACAATGACTTAGATACTCATTCATAAGGGTCAATATTTGTTTAAATAAGTCATTTTGCTTGTGCCCACATATGGTCAAGAGGATTAATTTTCAATTCATAGATAGTCATATCTAAAATTTTATATTATTGCTGGACTTAGTGTGTGTGGGATCTTTGAGTAACAAGTTTGATTAATATCGACATGGTTCACATGGAATTATAAATCAATCATAAATAATATACCAAATATAAATTTGAGAGATAAGTTTCTAATTTTGCTTTAAGGAATACCACTAGTATTCACATCATGAAATAAACCAGAAATGATAGTCAACACAGTTATTTAGAACATAAAATTCTTCTATTAATACTATCAGCCCTATCTAGAGCATGTATAATTCAGGAGTTTAGAGGAATGATTGACTAGGAATATATATATTATTCAAATTACTAAACCAAGATAGTATAAGATAAATCATAGGCTGGATAATATATTACTAAACCAAGCAATTTATTATCTTGAAACAAAATATATACAATGCATTGGAGATATAGATAATGATGTCAACTTCTACTAGAATGTTAATCATCAAACTATCATTATGAGGAGGACATAACATTACAGGAGACTTCCTTAATTAGTTACTTCAAAGATAAGTGGGAATGTATGCAAGATATTGTATGTCATCTATATCATAGATAAACAAAAGTTCTAACAGTTCTTACAAAAATAATATGAAAGTTAAATATAGCATACATAGACTAGTAGGGTAGTTACTATTCCTCATAAATTTGACAAGGAGGAACCTAACTACACTAACATGCTATTATGGGTAGGACGTACAAGAAAAGAAAGAATCTTTCAAGGATCATTTTGCATGATTATGGTGCTTGTAGACCAAGCAAGATAGTTGGAGATCAAAGCTTAGATAGAGATTTTGGTTGAAATAGAAAGGCAATGGTTTCCATTTAAGTTTCAAATACATTTTACTTAATGCCATGGAAGAGGAGGAAAATTGAATTATTACTCTATTTACTTTGTGGAAAGTAAGCGATTGCATTGGGTTCATAGGGAGAAAAGTATGGCATAGGAGTTGGATGACTAAGCTTCTCTTAACTTAGGGAAAAATCGAAAGATCAAAAAGGTTAAAGGTGTTTTGCAAAAAGGTAGACTTTGGTTAAATTTTTAAAGATTTTGAAAGAGCTGAGGAAGGCACAGCGACCTTCTCAAGTCGTGGCCACTAGAGGGTTCTTCCTCTCACTGATCAGGTAAAAGTTTTAAACACATAAATGTATATGACCAACATTTCAAAATAAAAAATCCTAGAAGAATAAAAATAGATGAATTTATTGAAGTGACATATGTATGCAAAATGTGGAATCATAGACAAAGCATGTGGATTGTTTGACAAAATGCCTCAAAGAGATGCCGATTTATGGAATACAAGATTGCAGGTTCTGCACACAATGGATTTCTTGCAAAGGCTTTAGAAATTTTCAATGCAAATACAATTGGCAATCATAAAGCCAGAGTCCCTAACCTTGGCCAACATCCTCACTACCTGTGCACAAATGGAATCTTTGGAACAGGGTATGGACTTCTAACAAAATAAATTTGAAAATACTCTGGTAGACATATATGCGACTGGGGATGCACAAACAAAACACATGAACTGTTTGACAGAATGCCTTAATAAGATGTCGTCTCATGGAATGCCCAAATGGTAGGATATGTACAAAAGGGATTTGTTGCAAACATTCTAGAAACTTTCAAAAAAATGAATCGACAGGCGTGAAGTCAATATCTTCACAAAATGGATTTGTTGAAAAGGCTTTAGAAACTTTCAAGCCAATGAAGTTGGCAGGCGTAAACCCAAATTCCACAACCTCGATAGCATACTTCCTATCTGTGCCAAAATGGCACCTAGGAACAGTGTATGGACATACATTAAAGCATAAAGGGAAAATAGATTTCATCAGATGTTGTAGTTGCAAATACCCTGATACACAAAATACAAAGCACATGAACTGTTTGACAAAATGCCTTCAGAAAAATTGACATGCTAGAAGGGCTTTAAAAAATTTCAAACAAAATCAATTAACAAGTTTAAAAACTAGAACATGTAACCCTGCACACAATCAGCATAATGGAAGGGGGATTTGGCAGATATTACAGTTGGAAATATTCTAGTAGACATGTATGCAAAAATGAAGGTGCACAGACAAGGCCACGTCAACTGTTTGACAAAATCCCTCAAAGAAATATTGTCTTAGGGCCTGCAACGATTACAGGATGTAAACAAAATGGATATGTTCAAAAGGAGTTAGGAACTTCCAAGTAAATGAAATTGGCATCTATAAAGTCAAATTTCACAACTTGCGCTAACGTCCTCCCTACCAGTGCCTATGTGGGAGCTTTGGAATAGGGCATAGACATACATCAAGCATAAAGAAAAGACAAATTCCATCAGATGTTGTAATTGCAATATGTAGAAGGTAGAAACATACACAACGTACATGAACTATTTGTCGGACCCCCTGATCAGAAGATATGTAGAAAATGGATTTAATGAAAAGGCTTTAGAAATGTTCAAGCAAGAATGAAGTTCAAGAATAGGGTATGGACATCTGTCCTAGCATAATAGAAAGGGAGGTTTATATCAACATATTTATTACAAATGCTACTTCCATTCACAAAAACCTTCATAGAAACTTATACACAAATTCTCCCATGATTTATTGCAATTATCCTAAGACATATCATCAAAATGAATTCAAAACTAAAATTCAACTAAAATAAATTTATTAACAAAATTTCAAGAACCAAAATTTCAGAGGAAAAGAAACAAAAATGATGAAGAGGGGAGCTCTTACATATTTCTCCAGCACTCCAACCTAATTTTAGTGTGTCTCTCCTTCCTCCTATCTAAGCTATTTATAGAAAAATTTAATCCTTGTGGAGGAAAATCCAAGTCTTGAGTCAAGTCTTCTAATTAAATGCTTCCTCTCTATTTTCCAAATTGTCATTCAATTTTTGTGGAAAATGACTCATTATTCATAAATTTTTTCTCTCAAATTTTCCAATTGTCATAAATTCAGGGAGAAAAATGTCATTTTATTAACTTTGAGTCTTGACTTGAGAATGAGGGGGGGTGAACCTCATTTACTTCTCTTTCTAGAAGTGTACCCTTATGTATTCTTTAGAATTTGGGATACAAAAATCACCATTTTTATTATTTTGTTTTTAAAAAAGACTATATTTATATTATTTAATTTTACTAGCTTTTATGTGTTTAATTTGAAAATAAAATACCTACAATTTAGACATAGTATTCTAATCAAATTTAGAACCCAAAAAGTGGGTTGTGGCGTCCTTCTCCCCTAAATTTATGCATTGTCCCAATGCATGTTAGAAATGAGAAATTAAGGTCAAAATATAAACATACACTTATAAGTCTATAGAAATAAGCATCATTTACCATCAATATACTTGCCTACCTTTAAAGTCCATCCTTCAAAAAAGTAGATTAAACAGTTTATCATAGAGTATCATCTAAGCATAATTGTCTATATCATCTAAACATCATTATTTTTAAGTAAAATTTGAAGTTTTGACGAGTTTATAAATTAACTAGAGTTATCAAAATAAATGCAGATAGAGTTGTTGCATTTCCACTGTGTCTTCCCATGTAGCGTTCTTAGGTGAGTACTGGTCCCACTGAACCTTAGATTGGTCCACTATCCTATTGCAGAGCTAGAACTAGCACCTCTTGATGATTCTGCATGGCTCTATTGTTATTGTACCAGGTTCTTCCACCTGCAGGGCATTCCAATTAAGAATATGCTTAGGGTCAGATATATACCTTTTTAACAAGGACACATGGAACACATCATGAATGTGGCTCAGTGCGGGAGGTAAGGCCAAGTGGTAATCTATAGGATTGATTTTTTCACGTACTTCAAAAGGCCTGACAAAGTGAGGAGCTAGCTTTGACTTCCTTCCAAAAGAGATGGAACTTTTACAGGGTCGAACTCTAAGGAACACCTTCTCACCAACTTGAATCTTTTGGGTGTCCTATTCTTATCTACATAACTTTTTTGGTGATCCGAGGATTCCTTCAACTTCTTTCAAAAAGGTTGTGCATGTTTATCCGTATCTTTCAACATTTCAGGGCCAACCAGGATCCTATCCTCCAGTTTATCCCAACTCAAGGGTGTTCGACAAGGTCTCCCATAGAGAGTTTCAAAGGGTGCCATACCTATAGCTGCTTGGAAGGAGTTATTATAGGCAAACTCAACTAATGGCAAATATTCCTCCCATTTAGTCTATTGATCCATGCAATACATACGAAGGAGGTCTTCCAGAATTTGGTTGGTTCTTTCTGTTTGGCCATCCATCTCAAGATGATAGGTTGTGCTAAAGTTCAACTGTGTTCCTAAGGTAGCCTGCAATGTGGTCCAAAATCTAGAAGTGAACTTTGCATCTCTATCAGAGATAGTTTTCTCAGGGATTCCATGTAACCTAAAAATTTCCTTTATGAACCTTTTTGCTACCGTAGGTGCATCATCTGTCAAGTTTCCTAGTATGAAGTGTCTACCTTGGTGAGTTATCCACTACCACCAAAATAGAATTATGCCTATGATATGTCATTGGTAGTCCTTGAACAAAATCCATACTTATGACTTGCCATTTATAGAAAGGTACATCATGCAGATAAAGAAGTCCTATCGGGTGCACATGTTCTACCTTAATCCTCTGACATGTTGGAAACAAGGCAGATAACTGAGAGGTGGGGTGAACCAGTTATCTCAAATATCTTGATTTTCTTTTCTCCTTTAATAATCAAAACATATAAGCATACATAAACATGAGAGCAGAAATAAAATTAACACACATAACACAAGGATTTTACGTGGAAAGCCCTATTAAGGGAAAAACCATAGGGTGACTAACCCAAGATTGTATTTTCTATTAAAAGAATAAGAAGTACAAAATGGCACTTGCCAATTAGGGCTCACTGCCCAAGCACACTGCTCACAAGAGGCACACTGCTCACAAGAGGCACACTGCCTACAACAGACTCACTATCTACAAAGTTTATAAAAGGTAACCAAGTGTTTGAACTGATGAGAGGCATCCACAAATGCTAAGGTTCAATTCTAGTTAGGCTCAATATACTAATCTAATGCACTTCATTCTTCCTCTGCTCTAGTGCTACTTCTCTGTCACATACCAGACTTGTATTGCTGCTTCCACACTTATCTCTACCTTTCCTTGCACCTTATTTCATCACATATGTATTTTACACACATCTTCATACTGGAATACATCTGGTATATATATCTGCACCAAGGATTTCAACAACTTTCTAGTCGGCAATCGGAATACTCAAGATATTTACAAAATACTGATTTGTCGGCTGAATCCATGCTTGATATGTGATGCATATCAAAATCATAGATATTGAAGTCATCAATCATGTTGGCCAATATTTTATGATCCATCAATTAGCTTGATCAACATCAATTACTCATCCGGATTGAAGTTTGATACTTTGCCGGTCAATTCTTCCTCAGTCTGCTCTGCCTATCTGCAACCCAATACTCAGATGCTCATATCTTTTCCATGTTTTGTCACTGGAGGCTCAATCTCTAGAATATAGTAGTCATGATGCTCCTCTTGACTTGTCCAAGTTCGTAACTTGCTGAGTTACACCATCTGAGAGATCCAGACTTGAATGTTGGACCTTGTTGCATGCTTTGTTCTTGTTCACCAGACAAAAATAATCTTCAATCTGACTTCTGGTATAGGCATACTATGTGCTGCAGATGTGTGGGATAGACTTTGTTGCCATCAATGACATTACTCATGAAGCCACACAGTGTCTCTTGCGAACAATCTCCTCCTTTGGCATTGATGGCAACACTTAGTGAAAAATGACTAAGTGTCGCAGCAAACTCCCCCTTGACTGATGCTCTGTCTTGTGTACTATTTTACCGGAGCTCCCCCTTAGCTAGATTCCACATTTTTCACTACTCCTCACTCCCCCTTTGACATCAATGGCAAAGGGTGGAATCTGCACACCAAAATTTACAAAAATTGACCTATACATAGCCGCATAAGTATGTATATACATGTTATACTTACATATACTTGAGTATATCTGCAAAAGTGGCCTTCAACTGTACATGCTCTATGGCCCAACTCTGCTTCATCTTGTCCAAAATGGAGATGTGACCACTCAACAAAAAAGCATATGCTTCTGCTCTTCTTAAGTTTGCTAGATCACTGGTCCAGATTGTGGTCTGAGCATCTGTTAAGGCCTCATGCATTGCCTCTAACTTAGGGATAATTATCCCTCTAAGTTCACTCATCCTGCTTATTATATTCTTCTTCTCTTTGTCCAGCCTCTTTATTTCATTTATAAAGGCAATAGCCTGGCATTCTTGATTCATTATGGATGTAGTGATGGGATCAAAATTTTGAGATAAACTTGATAGTTTACCCTCTTGTTCTTTCACCTTCTTTTCAATATCTTCTGTCACTTTAGACCAAGATAGACAAAATTTGTACATGTCCCCACCATCTTTAAGAGCATTTTCAAGGCTCTTTATCCCAATATCTAGGGTCCTGCTATCATTAACTATGAGTCCCTGTACTTTAGTGAATCTCTTTCCCAAAAACTCTTTCCGGACCTTTTCTTCTGCCGATTTCTCTAAAGAATCAAAATGAGTGCCAACAAAGTTTACCAAAGTTTTCAAATTACCAGATGGAGAGGCCAAAGGATCTTTTTGAAAATATGGCATGATCTTCTCCAACATACTGGAAGCAATTTCTAATATTTTGCAGTCTTCCATGTAAGACTTCAGAAGTTTTTCTTTTACCATGGCTTGAGCAAAAGATGACATTTTCATTGTCTAGACTAGAGAGAGAGAATCAAAATTTAGTGGTCCTTGGAATAGTTCCGGTTCATCTATCTCCATCAGCTCTTTGTTCAAGAAATTCTTCATTGCCTCTACACTGTCTCTTTCTGGAGACTGAGTTTTCTTTTCTTTTGGAATCTCTGAACTGTCATTAGAGATCTTCTCTGTTTGTTCTTCTTCTCTTCCATTTACCTCCTCTTCTTGACTCACTTTCTTTTCTTTTCTTCCTTCTCCTTCAGTTCTTGAATCTGGAATGTTTGTAGTGGGATCTGAAGGAGAGATGTTAACTTCTTTATGAACTTCCTCTTCCAGAACAAAGGAATCAAAGTCCTTAGACTTCTATTCATCTACCTCTTTTGACCCTTCTTCATTTTTCTTAGTAGATTCTTCTTTTGATGCATTTAATCCTTTGACACCCATGGTAGAAGGTTTTTCATCTATTTCCTCTATGATAGGAAGATTGAATCTTTTGAAGGCATTCCGGAGGATGTCTTCTATTTCTCTTGCTACCTGATCAGTCTCTCCAAGCATAAGTTTGTTCATTCTTTCTTTTCTCTGGAATTCATCCTTGTAGTTCGTAAAGATCATGTTCATTTGCTTTGGAGTAATGGAAGGATAGAGCTAAATTGTAATCTATTCTCGAATCTCTAAGTCCTTTGCCTTAGCATTCTCCTTTCTAAGTTCAAGTACCTTTTCTAGACTTTTGGGAATTAATGAAATGATTTCAATAAATTCTTTATTATAAATATTCAGGTACCTAATTGTAGCTTCTTCCAAGATCCTCTTGTCAGTATCACTATAATCATCATAAAATTCTATTACTGGTTGTAGATTCCCATCTACAGTGACTGCCTTGATGATATCATTAATGGAAAGAGTGGGTTTCTCAACAAATTCTTCTATCTTTTCTTCTTTGTTTTTCCTGGCAAAGGATTCCCTAAATGTTTTCTTCTTCTTCTTCATTTTCTTAACTTCCTCATTAGACTCTGTTTCTTCATCATCCTTTTGACTTATGTAAGACCTTGTGGCTTTTGTTTGTGTTCTCTTTTCTCCCTTTCCAGATGTCTTGGCTTCTGGTTTGGAGGCTCTTGAGCTTTTAGAGGTGGTAGGTGCAGAGCTCTTAGAGGATCTAGTCTGGGAGGAGGCTTGTATCAGAACACTTCTTTTTTCTGCTTCTTGTTTCTCTTTCTTGACTCTTTCTATTTTCTCTCTATTTGCATCAACTACCTCTTTTGATATGCCATATCTTTTGGCAATTTCCTCTACTTCCCTTCTTACTTTCCTTTTTATTTCCGGTTGTCTCAACTCAACATGTATCTTTACACTTAATTCTTGAAAGGTTCCAAACCTTTCTGCCTCAGGATCCTTTGGCTAGCTCAATAGGTGTTGAACGTGTAGCTCCAAGATTTTATCATCTACTTCGTAACCCATTGGCATTATCCACACTGTTCTGGGCTCAATTGCCTCCATTAGGCATTGATCAGTGTCAACCATGAAACACATTATATCCTTATATTTTTCAAGTATGGTTTGAGGTATCCTTTCTCTAGCTTGCATCATACTTTAGAAGTTCTTAAAGTATCCCCAGAGTGCTATGCTTTGAGCCTTGGCATCACCAAGTCCATACATATAGTCTCTGATCGTATTGCAACCGGTTTGTTATTTTGCCAAACCCAACCACTTGATCTGGGTAGTTCATTCATGAAGTAGAAGAATAGAAACAGTATTAAACAACCATACTTGAATGAGTTCTTCTTATCCTTCTTGATCTTTTGCAAGTTTTCTAATAGTTAGTTTAAAAGAAGATCACATAGGTCATAATCTGCATTTTCCCTTAACATCTAATATGCTATATATATTGTAGTTCCGAACACAGAATTCTCCCTGTTGGAATGATAGATCTTATATCCAATTATCATAGAGGATAATTTGATATCCAGATCTATGATGTCTTCAATTGTCATTGCTCTTTTGTCAAACTTAGATCCGGTAACTTCAGTAACTATCTAGTTCTTGACAGACTCGAGTGCAGGTAACCCACCAGATGATTGCAGTCCAGTTACTACCCTAATGGGATCTTTTGTTATCTTGAAGGACTTCATTAACCACATGAAATTGTCATGTATTCTTCTAAGAACATATCGGACCCAATCATCTTTAGCAAAACAGAGAAAGTGGATGCAATGTCCAAGGTGCTTATCCCGGAGGGCCTTGTATTAAGGTTTGAGTTCAAAACTTTCATCTATTAATTGCTTATGGTAGATGTCCATCAACTTAGATTCTCCAAATTCCTCAATATTGGTGTGGATGTAAACCCTAACATCTTCTACATGCAGTACCCCATGTGGAATGCTAGAAAAAGTGCCTAAGGGATCAACTTCTAGAGATTTGTAGGGGTGTTTCTTGAACTTTGGGCGCGGCCTATCAGTGATCTTAACAACCCATTGGAGTAGCCATTTTTGCAAAAGATTTAGAGAGAGATATTTAGAAAGGAAGTACCTTTTGATGCTTTTAGGGTTCAAAATAAGAGCCAGAACAAATCGCTGGTTGAAATGGATTTTGTGGTTGATCTTTGAAAGAGTTGCAAAAACTTGATGCAGAGCTCTTCTTTTCTTCTTCTTGAATGCAAAATATGCAAATGATGAGTGAAAGAACCCTTTTATTCTTTCACAAACCCTAATTTCCTTTTGCAATAAATGCACAACTTAAGTTATCCGGTTGCCTTATTTTGAGAGAGATCTTTTGTAATCACTGAGATGCACTTAGAATCATTTTTAGTGATAAATGATAATGTATCTTCTTTCCTCCAATCATGTCATGAATCCACGGATCAAGATATCTCAATTTTGAATCATACCAGATCTGTCTGTGAAAATCTTGCTTTACCGAATGGCTGTCAAACCGGATCAATCTTGGATGATTAAGCTCTTGTAAAACTCCATGCGGATATTTCATATTTTTACCAATGGTTATTTAGATAATTTTCTGAGAACCCTTTAATCTGCAATATTCCATGTGCCAAATTTAGGCACCAATTGACTGGATGGGGGAATTTATTTTTCTTTGTGACTCCCCTTGAGCTAGAGCTCATCTGTTTAGGTTTTGGAAGGAATATCAGCACCAGATCTTGGTGCGGATCCATCCCCAATACTTTTTGTACTCTTCTTCACCTAGATCTTGCTCATCTCCCTTTGAACTTCATTCACATTCACTTTGCCTTTTCCCTTATCTTGATTTTGATGATGATGCACAGACCCTTTTTATCCTAATTTTTACTTTTGCAGAATTTGGCAATATGACTGGATCTATTGTAATTGTAACAAACAACATTTCTTTGCATATTTAACTAATATCCTCTTGATCTGCATTGATTAGCCATATGCCTCATTCTATTGCATGCAAAGCATCTACCATTGAATGAATTGTTTATTTGCATATTTCTGCATTCATGAGATTTGTGACCATACCTTTTACAATTGAAACATTGTCCGGAGAAGGATGAATTAGTCTGATTCATTCTCCTTCTACACTGAGTTGCTTTATGACCGAAGTTGTTACAATTGAAGCAGTATCCATTGAAGGATGGATATCTTTGAGCATTTGGTTGCCTTACCGAAGGTCTTGTAGGCCTGTTTCTTTGATTTCTTAATCCAAAGTTCTTTTGACCAGATCTGGAGCTTTCACGTTTCTCATATCCCAAGCCACACTTGTCATCTACCCTCTTTTGGCTTTCAAGAAGAACTTCAAGTTGAGTTGAGCTTATCTTGAATTTCTCTTTGTATTTATTTTCTGTTTGAAGATCTTGTTTAAGAGTGTCTATTTGATTCTCAAGTTGTTCTTTATTAGCTCTAGCTTCTTCAAGATTAGATTCAAGATGCCTGATTATTCTGTCTATTTTGTGGCAGTCCTCTATTTTCTCCTTGAGGGATTGTTTTAGATTATCTTCAATTTTCCTTTTCTCTTCAATTTCTTGGGTGAATCTCATGACCACCGATTCCATCTCATGCCTTACCATAATGACCTCTTTTGATAGCTTCTCACATAGCTTGTTTTTCTCATTCAGATCTTCATTAGTATCATTGGCTTTATTCTAACTTGCTAATTTTTAAAGTAGTTCCTTTCTCTTTTTCACAGAGATACTCAATTTTTCTTTTAGCTCATTTATGAAATCATCAGCTTGTTTGAGTCTTTCTCTCAAGTTATTGACTTCAGAATGAGATTGCTCAAGATCATCTAGGGTAGACTAAAGTTGTTCCTTCATACCATACATATCCATTGAGATTACTAGATCTTCCTCAAGTTGTTAGACTCTGTTTAGAGGAACTTAGCTCTGATACCAATTGTTGGAAACAAGGTAGATAACTGAGAGGGGGGGTGAATTAGTTATCTCAAATATCTTGACTTTCTTTTCTCTTTTAATAATCAAAACATATAAGCATACATAAACATGAGAGAAGAAATAAAATTAACACACATAACACAAGGATTTTAAGTGGAAAACCCTATTAACAAAAAAACCATGGGGTGACTAACCCAAGATTGTATTCTCTATTAAAAAAATAAGAAGTACAAAATGGCACTTGCCAATTAGGGCTCACTGCCCGAGCACACTACTCACAAGAGGCACACTACCTACAAGAGACTCACTATCTACAAAGTTTATAGAAGGTAACCATGTGTTTGAACTGATGAGAGGCATCCACAAATGCTAAGGTTTAGTTCTGGTTAGGCTCAATATACTGATCTAATGCACTTCATTCTTCCTCTGCTCTAGTGTTGCTTCTCTGTCACATACCAGACTTTTATTGCTGCTTCCACACTTATCTCTGCCTTTCCTTGCACCTTATTTCATCACATCTGTATTTTACACACATCTTCATACTGGAATCCATCTAGTATATATATCTGCACCAAGGATTTCAATAACTTTCTAGTCGGCAACTGGAATACTCAAGATATTTACAAAATACTGATCTGTCGGCTGAATCCATGCTTGATATGTGATGTGTATCAAAATCATAGACATTGAAGTCATCAATCATGTTGACCCATATTGTATGATCCCTCAATTAGCTTGATCAACATCAATTAGTCATCTAGATTGAAGTCTGATACTCTATCGGTCAGTTCTTCCTTAGTCTACTCTACCTGTCTGCAACCCAATACTCAGATGCTCATATCTTTTCCATGTTTTGTCACCAAAGGCTCAATCTCTGAAATATAGTAGTCATGATGCTCCTATTTACTTGTCCAAGTCCACAACTTGCTGAGTTACACCATCTAAGAGATCTGGACCTGAATGTCAGACCTTGCTACATGCTTTGTTCTTGTTCACCAGACAAAAACAATCTTCAATCTGACTTCCGGTATAGGCATACTATGTGCTACAGATGTGTGGGATAGACTTTGTTTCCATCAATGACAACACTCATGAAGCCACATAGTGTCTCTTGCCAACATGACATTCTAGACATCTGGCAACTGTGTCTACCACATCCTTGTTCATTCCTAGCAAGAAATATAATCTTTTGAGATCTGCATACATCTTATTCACCCCCAGAGGTCCTGAATATGGAGCCTTATGTGCCTCTATTAGGATCGTACTTCTTAGTTCCACATTTTTAGGAATGTATATTCTTCCCTAGTATCTCATTAGCCCATCGGAATCAAAAGCATAATCCAAATACTTAGGTTCCACAAAGGTATTAGCTAGGGATCCATTAACCTGAACATAGCATGGGTCATGTTTCTGCTCAGAGAGTACTTGTCGCTTTAGGTCTATGTGGAAGTTGGACATGACCATTATGTGTCTCCTTCTCCTGAGAGCATCAGCCACCCTGTTTTCTTTCCCCTTGATATATTCAATCTCAAAATCATACTCACTTAGGAACTCTAACCACCTTCTCTATCTTGCATTCAAATGAGGTTGAGTGAATATATATTTTAGTCCTTCATGGTCTATTTTAAGCTCAAACAGTTTTCCCAACAAGAAATGTCTCTATTTTTGTAAGGCATGAACTATGGCTGCAAGTTCAAGGTCATGGGGAGCATAATTAACTTCATGGATTTTTAATTTTTGTGATTCATAAGCCACTACTCCTTCCTCTTGGAAAAGAACTCCTCCTAGTCCTTCTATGGATGCATATGTTACTACTGTGAAGTTACCATTAGGGTCAGGCACCTTTAGAATTAGGGGTGACGTTAGCCTTTCCTTTAGTGCTTGAAATGCCTTATCGTATTGCTCAGTGCAAATGAACTTTTTTTTTTCTTTTGCAAAGATGTGATTGGGTTGGCTATCCTTGAAAAATCTTTCACAAACCTCCTGTAATATCATGCCAACCCCATAAAACTTCTTACTTCGCTCACATTTGTAGGTATAGGCCATTTGGTGATGGCTTTTATCTTATCTGGATCTATCGCTATCCCCTCAGCTGAAATGATATGCCCTAAATAGTGAATCCTCCTTTCAAAGAAGGAGCATTTGGATAACTTCCCAAACAACTTATGCTTCCGTAGCCTTTGTAAGACTGCCTATAGATGGGTTCAGTGTTCCTCTTCATCCTTGGAATATATTAAGATGTCATCTAGAAAACAATCACAAACTTATCTAGAAAATCATGGAACACACTATTCATTAGATGCATAAAGGCAGTCGGAGCATTTGTTAACCCAAATGGAACTACAATAAATTCATAGTGGCCACACCTAGTCCTAAATGCTATTTTTGGGATGTCCTCTTCTTTTATCCTTAATTGATGATATCCAAAGTGAAATTCAATTTTGGAGAACACTGAGGCTCCCTTCATTTGGTCAAATAGATCATCACTACAAGGCAAGGGATATCTGTTTCTCATGATGGCTTTATTCAACATTTTGTATTCAATGTACAACCTTAGTGTCCCATCCTTCTTCTTTAGAAATATGACTGGTGCTCCCCAAGGTGATACACTAGGCCTCAGCAACCCCTTCTCCAGTAATTCTTACAACTGTATTTTCAACTCTTGGAGTTTTGTGGTGTTCATCCTATATGGGGCTTTGGATATAGGTGTGGTTTCGGGAAGTATATCGATTGAAAAATTGAATTTCCTTTTAGGAGATAATCCAGGAAGATCTTCAAGAAACACATCCTTGCAGTCCCAAAGGAATGTGCTATTCTTAAAGGTAGAGGCCTCTTTCTCTTCTCCCTTCTCATCTAAAGATACTAAGAATATCTGATTTCCTCATTTCTACCTTGCCTTCTTTAGTTGCATAGCAGAAATGGTCTCCACTAATATAGGTTTGTTAATCCCTTGGATCCTAACTCTATACCCCTTATCATCTACACACTCCATTACCTTGTTATAGAAATCTATGTTAGCCTTATGACTTATTAGCCCACTTATTCCGATTATGATGTCATAGGCTCCCAGGGGTGCGACATATAAGTCAACTTTGGTTTCTAGTTCAAGAAACTTAATGAGGGATCCTCTTATGTACTTGTTCACGCTACGTGTAGCTTTTTCACCATACTAAACTGTCCATGATGATTCCATATTCTTAGTTTACAAAGATATTTTTCTTACCAATCCTGGGGAAATAAAATTCTCGAAGGAACTAGTATCTTTCAAAATAGTGATGGATTTACCAAAAAGCGTACCTTTTGTCTTCATGGGTACATTTTGATGGTGAGTTTTTTAATTTCTAATGGTAGCATGTATTTGATGTTGTCGGGGTTACTGTGGCTAATTGGACCCATTCCTTTTTTAACAATCCCTTGCATAATGATTGCCTCCACACATAAAACATCCACCAGGGGCTCCATTAGAATTTTGAGGTGGTGCATTCCAATCATTCCTTCTGGCATTAACATTATAATTGTTTCTATGATTCTGATTACCACCAGCTTCTGTTCTACCTCACTCTCTCCTCTTGTTTTTCTAAGCTCCTTTGTTGCCCCTATTGTCTAGTTTCCTTTTGAAGGCAAATTGCTTGTCCTAGAAATTTTACTTTGCCACTAATAGTGCCTGTAATTTCTTTTCCTATTTGAGCACCTTCTCTAAGACTTGGTTCATACTCTCAAGGGAAAACATATCCACTTCTGCCCCAATATCAATATTTAATCCCAAAAGAAACTTCCTTGCCTAAGACCTTTCATCCTTTTGATAGATAGGAACATATTTCAGTAGCTTCGCAAATCTATCCCAATACTATTGGATTGTGAGATTTCCTTGTCTCAGATTTAAAAATTTGGTCATCTTTTCATCATAAAATAGCTATTGAAGTCATCTCTCATAGAAGTGGCTCACAAACTGCCTCCAAGTTAGGTTTTACTTTGAATAGCAATATTGTTAATTTATTTTTATCCACCAACTAGTAGCTTCTCCCTCCAATTGACAAGCTCCCTAGGTTGCTTCAATATTCTCAAAATAGTTCCTTAGCTCAAAATATTTCTCCATCTCAGTGAACCATCCTTCCGCAGCATCTCCCACATGTTTACCGTCAAATTTTGGAGGAGTTACCTTCTTAAGATCTTGTGAGATATCTAAGACGGTGGTTTCCTGCTGAGACCTAGGAATCTCTATCTCATTAGTTGTTTGAGCTATGGGTACTTCCTCATTTCGATGTTCATCTTGAGGTTCCAGAATGTTTTCTATTGTCCCCTGCCTAGCCTTCAAGTCTTGTACAATTTTCTCAAGGTTTTCCAATTTATCTCTCTACTCTGTCAACAAGTTAATAATTGCTTCTATACTTGCATTTAGATTCTCAGGTGATTTTTCAGCTAATTCTTGGTTGACCAGTTCCTTTCCATGCAAATTTTGCAAATTTCAGGTTTTTGCCATGTTAATTTTGAAAACGAGAAAGGTAATTTACCATTTGCTACAATTTCAGGTTTACAATATGCAAATAAATTTATTACAATTCATATCTCAAATACTGATTATTTTTGTATTTAAGTGAGTAGGCCTCCAGCCCGAGTGTTTGAACCTTTCTCTGATACCACATGTAAGGACCCACTTGGTCCAAACTTGAATTTAAAAAAAAATACCTTATTAACAAGTTAATATGGGATATATCAAGACTTTGACTAGGTTCTCAGGAAAACTTCAACCAATACAGGCCATATGTTCAAATGGAACATGTTTAAGCCAAACTAGGCTCTTCTATCCTTTGGGCAAACAAGTTCATACAGAACCAGGTCTAACGGACCTTATCACTACCCAATACGGGGTAGATCAAATGGTGGCCAAATGGCCTGGTTGGTCAAACGGACCAAGACTCTATCCAATTCAAGATAAGTAAACATGACAGCTAAACAGGCTAAATAGGATAAGAATCATTATGCTCTGGCCAGAGACTTCTGACTCCTTCGGGACCAATACGGGTTCATGAGTCACTTCCTGGAAACCACAGTCTACCCAAGAACTATGCTGAGGATTTCAACCAGGGAATACATAATATTCACTTGTACACGCCTCAGTATTGACAAAGTTGGGTACAAGTAATCCACCCCAGGGATTCTTCTAAGTATCAAGAGACTTCTCCTTTAAAACAGGGATTGAGATTACGAAGTTAATTATAAAAGAAGAGTATCCTATATCTGAGGGACCTGAGTACTGGGGGCATCCTTCGCCATCTAGACTACCTATATACCTTGTATCCATGGGATCAAGGACCTCTCCAGATGTGACCGACATGGGGAATGTGAATATGTAGTTTTGCCTTGCACTATGTTTGATGCAACTATGAGTGGGTAGACAGTTCTTCTCTGACTTCCACCTACTCAAGTTATACAGTGACAAAATTCCTAAGAATCTAGTTTACAAACACACCTCCCGGGAGTGTTTGACATTTAATTTTTCATGTGTGAATAGTTTACCTAGTACGTATATTTGTCTGACGAGGTTTTCTGGTGATAGTTTAAAAGGTTTTCTATCGTGGTAATCGTCATACAACTATTTTGAAAGACTCGTCCTTTCTTTTTAGTTAATCTTTTTAATGAGGTATCCGAGGAGATTTTCCCTTCCTGCGGATTTAACTTTGACATGTCTCTTATTATTCCCTAATGATTTAGAGGGATGGTGCCTAAACATCGTTGTTGCAGCTACGTTAGGTGTGAGGTACTTGGTTCAATGCAACGACATTACCCATAAATGTGACATAGAGGTACCATAAAAACTGAACATTGCGATTTGTTTGAGTTTGGACGTTTGTTTACAAAGTTTACCTATCTATTTGAAAAGAAAACTTGCATAATAACTAATTAGGAAATTAACAAACGAAAGATTCTTCTCTAAGACATAATGAAGTAAAGTATAGTAAAGATGCTTGATCATTTTGCTTAGAGAGGATACTAAATCAATTGTATCAATTCATAATTGTATGTATAACATACTAGGAAAGATATTCTATTAGTAAAAGATTATATTTTGGAAAACAAATAAATCTTGATAACTTATTTTGTCATACATCAATAGACTTTATTCCAACAGTCTAGAATTGATATTGATCATTACAACTTACTTCCAATAAGAACTTAATAAGAGTTGTAAAACTAGACAAGAGGTTTGCTTGCAACTCCATAAATATATTTATAAAATTAATTAATTTTCATTGTTAATAAACTTGTGAATATAACTTAATCAATGAATAACAATGATTCTTGATACATGAAAATTAGTTGTTCTAATGTTTTATAGCCTTCCAAATTAATGACCAATTTAAAAAACTTCTTAATTCCCTTCATAATTCCTCTATGGTCATACCATTCTTTCATTTAAAATTACCTTCATTTTAGAACTTCATGCTTCTTATTATTCATTTTCCCTAGGAATCTTTAATGTTGATTTAAATTAATTTAATCTATTCTTATCTAAGGAAAGATGACATTTTTAATTGTATTTAATGTCCCACATTTCTCATTGAGATAATGACTTAGATACTCATTCATAAGGGTCAACATTTGTTTAAATAAGTCATTTTGCTTGTGCCCAAATATGGTCAAGATGATTAATTTTCAATTCATAGATAGTAGTATCTAAAACTTTATATTATTGCTGGACTTAGCGTGTATGGGATCTTTGAGTAACAAGTTTGATTAATATCGACATGGTTCACATGGAATTATAAATCAATCATAAATAATATACCAAACATAAATTTGAGAGATAAGTTTCTAATTTTGCTTTAAGGAATACCACTAGTATTCACATCATTAAATAAACTAGAAATGATAATCAACACAGTTATTTAGAACATAGAATTCTTCTATTAATACTATCAGCCCTATCTAGAGCATATATAATTCATGAGTTTAGAGGAATGATTGACCAGGAATACATATATTATTCAAATTACTAAATTAGTTACTTCAAAGATAAGTGGGAATGTATGCAAGATATTGTATGTCATCTATATCATAGATAAACAAAAGTTCTAAGAGTTCTTACAAAAATAATATGAAAGTTAAATATAGGATACATAGGCCAGTAGGGCAGTTAGTATTCCTCATAAATTTGACAAGGACGAACCTAACTACACTAACATGCTATTATGGGTAGGGTGTAACAAAAGAAAGAATCTTTCAAGGATCATTTTGCATGATTATGCTTCTTGTAGACCAAATAAGATAGTTGGAGATCAAAGCTTAGCTGGAGATTTTGGTTGAAATAGAAAGGCAATGGTTTCCATTTAAGTTTCAAATACATTTTACTTAATGCCATGGAAGAGGAGGAAAAATGAATTATTACTCTATTTACTTTGTGAAAAGTAAGCGATTGCATTGGGTTCATAGGGAACAAAATATGGCACATGAGTTGGATGACTAAGCTTCTCTTAACTTAGGGAAAAATCAAAAGATCAAAAAGGTTAAAGGTGTTTTGCAAATAGGTGGAGTTTGGTCAAAATTTTAAAGATTTTGAAAGAGCTGAGGAAGGTGCGGTGACCTTCTCAAGCTGTGGCCACCCGAGAGTTCTTCCTCTCATTGATCAGGTAAAAGTTTTAAACACATAAAAGTATATGAAAAAACATTTCAAAATAGAAAATCCTAGAAGAATAAAAATAGATGAATTTATTGAAGTGACATATGTATGCAAAATGTGGAATCATAGACAAAGCATGTGGATTGTTTGACATAATGCCTCAAAGAGATGTCAATTTATGGAATGCAAGATTGCAGGTTCTACACACAATGGATTTGTTGCAAAGGCTTTAGAAAATTTCAATGCAAATGCAATTGGCAGTCATAAATCCAGAGTCCCTAACCTTGGCCAACGTCCTCACTTCCTATGCATAAATGGCATCTTTGGAATAGGTTATGGACTTCTAACAAAGAAAATTTGAAAATACTCTGGTAGACATATATGCGACTAGGGACGCACAGACAAAACACGTGAACTGTTTGACAAAATGCCTTAATAAGATGTTGTCTCATGGAATGCCGAAATGGAAAGATATGCACAAAAGGGATTTGTTGCAAAGGTTCTAGAAACTTTCAAGCAAATGAATCAGTAGGCATGAAGTCTATATCTTCACAAAATGGATTTGTTGAAAAGGCTTTAGAAACTTTCAAGCCGATGAAATTGGTAGGCATAAAGCCAAATTCCACAACCTTGATAGTGTACTTCCTGTCTATGCTAAAATGATGCTTAGTGATATTGTATGGACATATAGAAAAGCATAAAGGGAAAATAGATTTCATCAGATGTTGTAGTTGCAAATTCCTTGATACAAAAAATACAGAGCACATGAACTATTTGACAAAATGCCTTTAGAAAAATTGACATGCTAGAAGGGCTTTAAAAACTTTCAAACAAAAGTAATTGACAAGTGTAAAAACTAGAACCCATAACCCTGTGCACAAATTAGCATAACGGAAGGGGGATCTGGCAGATATTACAGTTGGAAATGTTCTGTGTAATGCCCCGTCATGCAACCCTAGAGATAAATCAACTAAACTAATAATTTTTTTTTGAAATAGAAGTAATGGTAACAAAATATAACATAGTCTGTTATAACAAGTTAACTAACATCTCTAGGGATAACATGACTGCATTATTGAAATTAATCAATATACAACCATATACAAAACTCATTTAAATTATATTTAATTACATGACTACATCACAGATGATGACACACATAAGCACCAAATGAAGACACACACACACACACAATTTGTAATGTCTACCCAAGAACATAACCATAATGTACTCAACAAGATGATAAGATATCAATCAAAATGAAATGTAAGATACAAAATTTCAATAAATTTAAACACATTTTTAAACCTTTACCAATACTGCCAGATAGTCATCTTATTTGCCAAGTGGAAAGGTACCTCCTTAGCTCTATAGTCCTGTATGGCATATAGATCTCAACTATAGATCTAAAGAAACATTAGTTCTGCATGATTAATAATTATATAATATAAATTGCATAAAATGGCAATCCTAAGGCCCTGAGGGGCTGACCTAATGTCTCGGGGGCTCATTCTTGATGGCCTTGCCTATGTATGCGTAGTGCAGAGACTTCGTAGTTCAGGAACTAGAACATGCAATCACACACTCGCATACAAGATAACTCATTCACAAGATTCTCCAACCATAAGATAAATACTTAGGTACCATACATCGTATCCTTTTACACTTACAGAAGTACCTCATTCTGATTATATCACCATCACATTATCCATACATACTAAGGATCCAAGATACATAATTTCGACCAATATAATTCACAAACTAAATAGACACAATAACAATTCCATAATCGACAATGTTAGTACTTCACCCATTTGAACTAATTTCCTTTGCACCTTTGACTTGTTAAACCCACCATAATTATCTACAAGGATTTCATTTATCAAGAACATTCATCATATATCATTAACAAACAAATAGATGGACTAACTTGCCAAATAAGTTTCAAGAACATTCCAATCCTCTGATCATAGTCTTATTTCACATTCTTACCTTAATCCAGGGATACAAATATTAAGGAAAATCTAATACTCATATCATCTATTGTTAATCCCTTGTACATGCAAATGGTAAGACATAACAACCATTATTGAACTATATTTTGCCTTAAAATCTATTCCCAAATATATTATCAACTTGCATATAAACTAATGAAAAAGAGACAAAATGTGTTTCAAAGAAAAAACATGTCCATGCTCAAAGGTTAGCCTATTGATTAAATAAAGTAGCATACCCATGAGAAAAATAGATTTAACCGTATGACTTAACTAAATATTCAAGGTAATGCTAAGCTTCAACTTGAATCTAAAGTTATCTAGTCAAAGGTTTACATCTCCACCTTCTGTATTTCCCTTAAGAAAATCCCCAACTTCATACATGAACTACTTTATAACATTTGAGAAATACTAAGCTTCTTATTTAGACATTTATAAACATTGATTGTCAACATGATCCTTGGCATCGTTATGTCAACCAAATAAGCACCTAAAGTCTCAAATCCCAAGCCTAATTAATAAAGAGATTAATAAGGAAATCAATTTCATCAACCAAACATTGCAAGTAATAAGCCAAGATACTATAAAGAAAAATAATGAGGAAAAACATCAATATAACCTTCTTGTAATGTCAACTGTACAATATTTCTTCCGAACATTAAATTTCTAGTACATCTAGAAAATATAAAGGTACTCATCCAAAACAATATCAACAACACATATATCACCTATAATGAAAATTAGCTTATTTGAGGTATTTCACCTTTCTATAAGGTATAAAAAGAATATTCTAAACTACAAGATTAATTTGAAATGTCTAAAATTGTAAAAAGAATAAAAGTGAATCTTGAAAGAAATAATTTTATTTTCTATTAATACTATATAGTAGATCCACTTTCTTCGTGAGCTATTACTAATAATAGTTTAGACAAAAAGTGTTATTAAATCTATAAAATCTCACTAATATTCTAATTACACTAAAACATCATTAGTACATACACAAATAAAATTTTTGTAAAGGTTTTAGAAACCTTCCTAGCTAACTGGGAACACATAATCAGGTTGTGGCAGCTTCCTATATGACCAATCTGCGGCCTTTCTCTTTCAAGTATAGGACAAACATAAACAAAATCAAAGAATAAGTCAAAAGGAAACTCTTTCCATGTTTCTTCTCTCATCTAAATAACAAATAACAGTCTTCAAACCTCACTGCATCATTTTCTTCGCCATTATAGCTTCCAATTAACACACAAACTCAAAGAGATTGAGTATAAAATGCCTACCATGGTGGGTGAACTACTAGTAGGGCTTTGTCCTCGCTTGACTTCCCTCCACAATGCCAAAAACTAAGGTTTTGTTACCTTTAAACTTCCACTCTTTCCTTGACATAGTACAACAAGATTGTTAATACTGTAAATTCTCATTAATACTAAGTGGAAAGTCTGACGGTTAACAGCCTCATGGAACGATATTAAAGTTGTTAAGAACCTTCGACAATGTGCTGATTTTCACGCTACAACAAAATCTATCTACAAATTACCGCAATAGAAATTGGTGTGTGAGATATGAACCATTTTCATCATTTAAACATAGACAAAGTTTTTGTGGAGAAAATTGATGATACTAAATAAAGAAATTGAAATAGAAAAATGGAAATCCTTAGGCTACTGATAAACAACTCTTCATCACTCTCTTTAACCAAAAGAAACTCACTACACCTACCTAATACTCATACCAGTTTGAGCAAAGAACATAATTTGTGCACAAAATATAAGGATTCAAGATAGAAAGTATCATAAAAATACTCCTAATCCTATATTCATATGTGATCTAAAACACTTTAAACACTTATGAAGTTCAACATGCAATGAGATTAAACTGTAGTAAAATAAGAGATATCCCTTACAATCATTACAGAAAGGAGAGTTTTCTCTTCTGTCAAAAATACAAGTTGGAAAGGTTTCAAAATCCATGCATTTAAAATGCATAACCACCAAAAAGGGCATGTGAATTATTTGTCAGAATACCTCAAAGAGCTGTCATATCATGGAATGCGATGATCGCAGGATATGTACAAAATGGATTTGTTGAAAAGGCTTTAGAAACTTTTGTGCAACTACAATCGGCAGGTGGAATGCCAGAGTTGGAAAGGATCTAGTTGACATGCATGCAAGATGAGGAAGCATAGACAAGGTAACTGATATATTCGACAGAATGTAGAAAAGTGATGTCATCTCATGGGACGCAATGGTTCAGGAGGAGCACAATTTGGATTTGTTAAAAAGGCTTTGAGAGTTCAGTGGCACGAATACATCCCTACAAATATGGAGAAATATTTTCTAGAGCTACTAAAATGCTCCCCCAGTCTGCCTTCCTACCCCAACATTAGTGTTATCTATTATTGTCCTGCAATATGCTTTTCTTTAAGTAGGGATAAGACCAGGATCTTGTTCTAGGCAATTTTGGCAAAGTGAATACCCTAAATCCTTAAGCTCAGTGAATGAAGTCTGATTATTCTTGTACCTAGCAACGGGTTGTTTATTGAATTGAAATCAGTAAACACTTGGACAAAATATTAATCTACTAATGCGTTTTACATACCTGTTGCAAGGTAAGGATATGAATGTGCGAATGAGACCATGGAGGAGCAAATCTCCCACTACTGTCCAGTCGAGTTCAATCTAGACTAGTCAAACCTGTAGACGTAGTTGTATCTGATCAAAATCCCTTGAATTAGAGCCTGAAATTGCTAGTAGTGGATCTTTTCCTATGTAAAGCTAATATAGAGCATCTTTTTGAAAACGCACTCTCCCAATACCAGTAAATGCCTTTTTTTTAGATATTCCAAATGCTAGGAATATATTTACTGATTTATTGCAAACGTGTGGCAGAACATAATGTCGGTTGTCTCAAAATAGCCTAAATGGTTATGAAAAAGAGCTTGACAGATAGGAACCACCGATGAGTTTAGAAAATTTCCCAAAAAGATAGGTCATGGGTATCTTTCCATCTCAAAGACTTTAATTGTCCCCCCCAAAAAAAAATAGGTGGCATAAGCAGAAAATAAATGTGCCATACATGAGCACCTAAAGTGATATACAATAATAGGAAGTATTTAAGAGATGATGAAACATTTTATTGAAATAGCAAAAAGGAAAAAGAATAAGTTTCTATTTAAAGGCAATGACATTGTGAACAAACAAAGATGCATTTTCCTTTGTTTAGATGGCTACAACACCTTACTAATAGGATCGGTAGAATTTTCTCTACAATTAGAAGATTCTTAAAATAAAAATACAGATAAGAAGAGTCTCCTCTTCAATATGCCAAGATTGAAACACGAGAAAGAGAAGATGTCATTTTACTCTGTGTAAAAGTGTGGAAATATGTCTCTATTATCACAATGAATGTACTGAAAAGTTTAAGCATTTAAGAAAGCTTCTAAAAGGAGCCAACATCTTGTTATGACTAAACCAAGCTTTTAGGAACTTCTAAAGGAATTCAATACCTTCAAATTTCAATAGGTACATAGGGAGATAAAAATAATGCAAAATAAATCATTTATGAATAATAGATCAACACCTCTTCAAAAGCAAAGATACACATTTTGGGTCTTCTATGGACAAAATCGACACCCTTTCTTATGTAGTTATGAAATACATACAATGCCTAAAAGATTGGATCCTTGTGCATCAACATGCAAGAGATCATATACAATTTATAAATGCAAGATAAGAGTTTATAGATACCTTGACTGTAGTATCTCACAAATAAGGTATAGCTCAGCATACGGAGTAGTCTTAGTATAAATACATAGTGAATCGGCCTTAATAATATAACAAGGTAACATGAATATCATAACAAGATTGATTCTTCACAGAAGAAGACTCAATTAGAACTAATTTACTTTTACAAACTGTGCCCTCAAGGAGAGTATGGTCAACATAGCTTACCTAGATCATGACACAGCCATACCTTGGAATTTGGCCTTCAAGTGCGAATGATATAGTACCATTGCTAGCATCCTCTCTGCCATGTTCTTTTCCCCAACATTCTAGAATACGCGCCACATGCATTTGTTCTTCCACAGTGAGAATAGAGGGGCACTACATTTTGGTAGACATGTATGCAAAAATGAAGGTGTACAGACAAGGCCACGTCAACTATTTGACAAAATCCCTCAAAGAAATGTTGTCTCAAGGCCTGCAATGATTGCAGGATGTGCACAAAATGGATATGTTGAAAAGGAGTTAGGAACTTCCAAGTAAATGAAATTGGCAGGTATAAAGTCAAATTTCACAATCTATGTTAACATCCTCCCTGTCGGTGCCTCAGTGGGAGCTTTGGAATAGGGCATAGACATACATCAAGCATAAAGAAAAGACAAACTCCATCAGATGTTGTAATTGCAAATGCCTGGTATACACGTATATAGAAGGTAGAAACATACAAAATGCACATGAACTATTTTTCAAACCCCCTAATCGCAGGATATGCAAAAAATGGATTTGATGAAAAGGCTTTAGAAACATTCAAGCAAGAATGAAGTTCAGGAATAGGGTATGGACATCCATCCTAGCATAATAGAAAGGGGGGTTTATATCAACATATTTATTAAAAATGCTCCTTCCATTCACCAAAACCTTCACATAAACTTATACACAAATTTGCTCATGATTGATTGCAATTATCCTAAGACATATCACCAAAATGAATTCAAAACTAAAATTGAACTACAATAAATCTATTAACAAAATTTCAAGAACCAAACTTTCAAAGGAAAAGAAACAAAAATGATGAAGAGGAGAGCTCTTATAGATTTCTCCAGCACTCAACCAGATTTTAGTCTCTCTCCTTCCTCCTATCTATGCTATTTATAGAAGAATTTAATCTTTGTGGAGGAAAATCCAAGTCTTGAGTCAAGTCTTCTAATTAAATGCTTCCTTTCTATTTTCCAAATTGCCATTCAATTTTTGTGGAAAAGGACTCATTAATCTTAAATGTTTTCTCTCAAATTTTCCAATTGTCATAAATTTAGGGAGAAAAATGGCATTTTATTAACTTTGAGTCTTGACTTGAGAATGAGGGCGGGGGTGAACCTAATTTACTCCTCTTTCTAGAAGTGTACCCTTATTTATTTATTTAGAATTTGGGATACAAAAATCACCATTTTTATTATTTTGTTTTTTAAAAAAGTCTATTTATATTATTTAATTTTACTAGCTTTTATATGTTTTATTTGAAAATAAAATACCTACAATTTAGACATAGTATTCTAATCAAATTTAGAATTCAAAAAAGTGGTTTGTGACAAAAATACATTATCACCTCCTAGATATAGAAATTATGAAGATATTTATGGATGTAACATCAATCCTTCTATCTTAGAGATTATGTTTTAGAAGCATGATTCTTTCATAGACTTAAATGTGTGTAGAAAATTATAAATAACTAAAGACCATGACATTTTGAAATAATTTATTGCCAATCAAATGTATAGATTTAAATGTATATCTAGATTGCTAATCCTATTAATATATGGACTTGGTCCTATGTCAATACCTTATACATGTCTAACAATCATTCTTGATTTTGTTCTTATGTTTCAAGTTATTCATACTTGTGGTCATGTCATTTTTTCTTCACTAACATTAAATCGTGTCATTCAATGATTCACATCTTATTTTAGCATATTTTAGAGAAGCCCTAGACAATGTCCAATAGTCTTGAATGACATTTAGATAATAATTTATAGGGACCACCCTTATGTATAATTTATCTTATTAATTGTTCAATAAGTCATTTACATCCTCATAATTTAAATCATTGTATGGACATTGGTCATACATTTCCCAAGATTAAAATAGGATCTACAAAATAGATCTTTAAATACACTTAGTTTTTCCAATTTACCAATCTTCAATATGTGTTACAACATGTTCCATGTATAAGTTCAATCCTAAATGTTATCTATTCAAGACTTAAAAGAGGTCTTCTTTTTTAATCATATGCTAACTTATCTTACTTTGTGTTATAGTAACTTAACATGCTCTATTAAATCACTTGTCTTCCAATGTAATGAGCAATAGATATCCTAAGAAAATATATTAATTTTTTTTACTATTAATGAAATCATAAAAAATTAATATTAGGTATATATAGTTAGTCTTCATAGCTAGGCCATAATCAAGCTATCATGACATAGGTTTCTCATTACATATATTTAAATACAATAGTATCTTCTTATTATAACAAATGAAATAATAATCTTCATTTATATATTTTCACTAAGGAAGAATCCAAACCTTTGAAATAACTCATAAGATGTGGACTTAATTACTTGTTAATACAATTATGAATTCAAATCAAGATATCGACTAATTAACTATCTAGACATAGATTGTTTTACTACAATCAAGATTTCACTTGAAATTTTTAACTTTACATTGATCCCTCTGGGTGATCCCACAATATTGGGTGAAATTACATAACCATCAAGTTTCCACATAATACCTTATTAGGTATTTTATCTTCTTTATCATTGTTTGAATTGCTTCATAGTTGCTAAGAGGTTAGTAAAGACCTTCTAGCTTAGTTCAATCATTACCTCAGTTCATGTATTTAATTTTTTAATTTTAAATATTTTTAGTTTTATTAATATAAATGTTTAGATTGAATGTATTTAATTTTTTAATTTTAAATGTTTATAGTTTTGTAACTAATTTAAATGTGTAGATTGTTCATGTGTATTTAATTCTTAGATTTTAAATATTTTTAGTTTTGTTAATTTAAATGTAAAAATTGAATGTATTTTCATTTTATAAATTAAATGTATGTTCAATTTTTTTAAAATGCAGATTTGCATACACGCACATGTAGATATTTTTTTCATAGATCACATGGATGATATGGCATCTCATTATAGTGATGGGACTCATACACATGATAGTGAGCATAATATTGTTGATGCACATAGTGTTAGGAGTGACTTATATGCTGGCACTCTCGATAGACTCAATAATGCTTTGACACAATTAGATCAAATGATCCATAGTACACCAAACCTGTCTAATAGAGACAGGTTGGTGGGAATTAGAGCATAGTTTGCTCATATGACTGACATTGTCAAATCATATAATCCTTATTACGATTTGAGTATTGAGGATTTCTATGTGTCACTTTCTACTATTGTCACTGGGATAATGAAATGGTCAGTGGTTAATAGGGTCATTTCATTGGATATGGTGCATTCTATATTTCCACATTATCAGGGATGGGATAGAGCTTGGGGCTATCCTGTCACCAGGTGTATAGATGTTGTTGTTGCACCACTTAATATATCCTAAGTGGTTAGAAGAACATCATAGATGGCCACACAATGATGAATTTCCCTTATATTTTTGTAAACAATTATATGTTACAATTCATTTACGACTTGATGTTGATTTCACATCTATCCGTCCTCATGCAGGTTAGGGTCTTGGGAGGTTTTTAGATAAACCTTGATACCAACATCCTGATCAGGATCTGCTCATTGATAAGAGGGCATTAGTGGGTCCCAATCTTTTGGTACTTCCCAAAAGGTTGAATCTGGGACGATCAGCTGAGCCGACAGTTGCATCATCGAGACAACACATTTTTAAGAGTTTAGGTTCTAATGCCAGTGACGTTGACCACTTGGCATCAAATCATGTTGGTAGATATATCTTGTGTCCACACACTAGCATAGGATCAGTTGATTTGACTTCCACCACTTATGATCCTTACATACATGCTGACATAGTTTCACCACGTGATGTGGCGTAAACTTTTGGAGAGGGTGCACTACGCACATTAAGTACATGTCTAGCACAGGATCTATTATTTATATATCAGTTGTTAGTTCAGATTATGGTATCTCTCTCGGGTTTGTGGCCACATATGTCAGGTAGCACAGTGATTGTCGAGCTACACATATGACTGACACAATGCCTTCACAATAGATTCCATCATAGCATGATACTGGTATTGTGCCACCTTACCCAGCAGGATCATTCTATGGACTTATGTTTGAGGATAACATTACGATGACCCTCAATTCATCTAACCTTAGTGGGATTGGGAGGGTCATCCATGGAGCTACATAGGTTGCTGATGATGAGGTATATACTAAATTTTGTGTTTAATCTAGTGTAATTTATTTGTTAAATTAATAATATATTTAAATTATAAAATTTAGTCTTGTGCATCATGTGTGTTGACTCTTATTTAATTAATCTTACATCAGGGACCAACTAGAGTGGTTCTAGGACATGACACTGTGCAACAAACACCAGATGTGGTTGAGGCTGGATGCGAGGTATTTAGTATTTAATTGTATAAAATTTGAACATGTACTTGAGATTCCATATTTTTTAATATATAAATTTAATTGAATAGAGATAATTTTTATGTTCAGGGATCTACACATGACTCAGATATTCATAGATGGATGAAATTAGATACACAGGGTTCAGGACAGGGATCAGCACAGGGCTCAGGACAGGGCTCAACTCATCATTCTAGTCCTGAGTGAGGCCCATTCCGCCTGAACTCTCATGATGTTGCAATTAGACTTGATGTTATTGAGTTTACATGTTGCAATTAGACTTTATGTTATTTCTTTATATATATGATATGTATATGCACATTTAGATGTTTAGTTATAGATGTATGGATGTTTTCCTTCATATACAAGTCTTAATTTGGATAAAATCAAGTTTTAACTTATAGTTTAAATGTGTATATATGTTTACTTGTAGATGCATATAAATTTACTTATACCTGTGTATATATTCACTTGCACATATGCATATAGTTGAAACTTGCTATGTATGTATAAATTATATGTAAATTTAAATTGAGTTTTATGGAAAAATATCAATGTATTTTTGAAATGTTAAATAGGAATACTCATTAGAAAAAATTGAGCATGACATCATCACTCTTTAATGCCTATTCATTAGGTCATTGATATGGCGGTAAAAAAGATAAAGAATTAAAAAAATATGCTCTACAGATCCAGTGAAGAAAAGACAATTTGGATATCATGGAAATTAATTCAATAAGAATGAAATTTAATATAAGTTCCATCATTTGGTATATAATATAGGAGTAATTTGTGTTGTAATTATTATAAGAAGAAATTTGAAAATATTTTTTCTTAATGATTGAGAAATGATTTCAACACCCTAGGCATTGAAAGTAGAATTCAATCCCATTATTTGTCGGTGCTATGATTTGGTTTGAAAGTTTTAAATTCATGATAATATATTAAAGCTATCTTATATTCACATCATTCATACTTATAGCTTCTAATCAAATTAGTCTCTCATTGGATGTGTCCACTACATTGAATTTGATAGTTTTGTCACGTGTTTTTATATGGCTAATAAAACTTAAGAAAACTTTGAATTATTCTTTTTTTTGTTTGTTTATAATGACTTCTAATATCATTGACAAGATTGTTCAAGTCTATATAACATGTACAAACACCCATCTAGAGGACAATAGAAGGATTTGAGTTGAACTGTATTGGATTAAAGTAGAATTCATAGGTTCAAATGACTATCATAGGTAAAGTGTAATATTGAAAGTATGTAATTGAAATTAAGTGGTGGTGAATAAAGTTAAATACTCTAATGTGGGCACCAAACATATATAACTCTAAACTATTTATAGTGTCTGAATAATTTAAAGATTTAATTTTTCTTTAAGATTAATATAAACATAGTCTTTATTCTAGGATAAGATCATCTCTACATAATATTATTAGGAAGCCAAATCCATGATTCCATCAACTATAAATGCTAATAAATTAAAAACTATTTATAATTAGTTAGTTTGTTCAATGTCCTTGATACTTCATTCCATGTTTTAATTTGTCAACAATATGATATATATGTCAATCAAATTTATTGAATAAAATACAAATTAATATTTTTTATTTTTTATTTATTAAGTTATATAACAAATAAAAATAAAATCAATGAATTCAAGCTAGAACTTGGAATCAAACTCGTTTAGTAGTCACAATCTAAGTTTTTTATATAATAATAAACTTTAAAACTATTAAGTTAAAAACACTTTAAAAAATATAGTATGGTTTAAAGGGGGTGTCACATATATATGTTGTAACTAGGCACTCTTGACTAAAATATTATATGAACAAATTTGGTTATGAGGTTAATATTTAAAATCATAAAATTAGAAACAATTTGTAAAATAAATAGAAATTAAAAGGATTTTTTTTTGTATATTCAACATTAAACATATATAAATAAACATAAACATTAAACATTAAATAATAAACATAAACATTAAACATAAACTTTATTATGATGACCAAGAATGTTCAATAAGATACCTTTAAGCTCAATATGTGTGATACTACAACCAAGTAGAAGAGATTTAAATTCAAAATGTGTGACACTTACAAACATGTTAATTTGTTGATAGGTTTTAAAATATAGTCTTCAAACCCATATTGACATAGAAATTACTGCAAGCAATATAGTAAATAATGAAACTAAATTGTATAGCATAGTCCCTCAAAGTACATGGTTCAAATTCAATTACATGCACTAATTAATACAACTATTACATGCAATGATCAAAGAGCTTCAATGAACTTGTGCATGTGTAAGAACCCCTAGAAATTGTAACATTTTATTGCATGAACATATTTCATACAAATTGATGAATGTAACATGTAATTTAAATACATTTAACTTAGTTCTTGGTACATAAAATCTGGATCCTCTCTATCATTTATTATCTCTAAAAAAATTTCATGGTCTTGAATACTCAACTTCCATTTTTGTTGGCTACGTCCTATTTTTTGCAAAGTTTCCAAATTTAACCGTGTTGCTATAACTAAGTGACTGTAATGTAGAACCTATTGTCCTAGAAAATAATCAACAAATATAACACCACTTTTATCTATCTTCATTTGTTGATAATAAGTACCTTCAACCACTACAAATCCAATGGGATACTCTTGTCCATCACCATCTATCACATATTCTATCAACTTGCATTTTGGTTGCGTGCATCTAAGTAGATAATAATCTACACCTTCGTTATTATTAGGATCTGCAATCACAACAAAGATATCTCCTACAATAAATACATAGATTCAAAAGTCAATTCAAATACAAGTAGTTACTTAGACAATTTAGACAAAATTTCACTATTTAAATAATCAATATACATGTAAATTCACTATTTAAATAGCAATATACATGTAAATAGTTTATTTACCTGCAACAACTAGATCGGAAACATGTTCAAAATCAGCTGAATATAAAGGATCGTGGAGATCTATATTATCATCTTCATAAGGTGACATTGAAACTAATTGTTTCATCTCCCATTCTGAAACATATCCATCAATAATATGTTGACATTGTAGAACATTTGCATTTTTCTCAATGCAATCAACACAAAAACGTGATTTTTCTCTAATTTGGATTGCAAGTGGTTTATTGTGTCCAGTCGTCATCACTTGATGAAGTCTTCTAATACTGACAATCTTTTGACAATTATAGAGATTTGATCGATCGATATCTACAATCATGGAAATTTAAATTTGTATGAACAAAAAAGTACATGTACTAAACATAAATAAATGTAGATCTGCAAGAATTACAAGAAATACCTTTGACTTCCCAAAAATAGTGTTTGGTACTTATTGAGCACTTTTTCCTTCACAAGCCCCAAAATGAGTCTTACACCATTCAACAATTTCTTTTGCACTACAAATGGTGTTACCAATAAGCTCATGTTGGCAAAGTGCATGCTTCACACATGCACCAGCTCTGTTAGGCTCACCTTTTCCATGCCCACTTTCAAAAAATTTCCACACAAATTTTATGAAATGTTTTGCATGTTGTTGGGTCAACCAATTAAATGTTTTAGAGGATTTGAATTGTCCTATAAAGTAAACAAATGAACATTAAAAGTTGTTTAAAAGTTGGAAATAATTTTTAAAAAATTGAAAGATTTAATAAATTCAACACTTACCAACACATCCATCTGACCAAATCCAATGTCTTGAAGCATGTATGCCACATTGTCTTAGATCATCAATAAACATTCCAAAACAATGGGCTACATAGCTTCTATCATGACTAGTATCATCACTGATATAAAAATGAACCTCTTTGATAATATTTCATTCATGCAGGCTACTTTGTACACCATCCAGTTGGAACTTAGCATGTCTATAACAAACATGTACAAAGAGTACAACCTGCTCTGAATGATAATATTGACTCTGAATCTCCGTTTGAGGACTAAATGTATAGTTCTCAGCAAAATCCACAACTGAAAGAATACAACCTTGTGTAAAATAATTCTTTGACTCACAAAATTGATTTGCTTGCCATCTTGCACCATGACAATGTTGGATGTGCGGATATATGAGACTATAAAATTTATTCAAAAACTCATTGTAGGGCAATTCACTTTCTTTCATAACAATTTTTTTTTATTCCACTCCTGACCTAGTTGTGTATTTGTCATATTCAAATCTCTTCCACATAATTTCAATTGATTAATCAATATTTTTGATCAGGGGAAGCATCTTCAAATCTCCACAATTGTCACAACTATTTTTGATACATTGCACACTGAATTCATCAGAACCTTTTATTTTTTCATATAAAAGGGACTTCATAAATTGTGTTGTACTTGCATGGATGATAACATCTAGATGAGTCGTTGCCATAAATTTTTTATACGATTGAAGGTGTAGATGAAATTCAACGTGATTTTGACAAGTTTCACGCACTTTATTTATGCGTACAAAACAAGGACACAACTTTTCAAACACCCTTTGATATATATTTACCTGTGGAGATTCTTGTTTGAATGCTTCAAAACATTCACTCTGTGTTGTATCTATAAAATGTTTTGGATGAGGATACTTTTTGCCACCTTCACCTATTACTTGTATAGTATCCCTTAGATATTAGAGGAAACACGAGAGTGGTTGATCCAATATTCAATTACTTGTTTCTTCATGCACCTTCTAGGATTCTATCTTTTTTGGGAACCCTGACAATATTTACCCATTTTTTTCTATGTTTTCATCAAACTTATTTCTCTTTGAAATATATCTGTGAATAGTTTTCCTGGATACATGCAGTAACTTTCCAATTGCTTTCACCTATCTCATCCATGATAGTTTTTTACTTGAAACCATGGTCATCAATGCCCTATGTGCTACACTTAAATCACTTGTTCTAATTGTAATTTGAATAGAGTTCAAAGCTTCTTGCAAGTTTTCAACTATTATGTTTTTTGCTAGATTTGTTTTTTTCTCCCTATTATCAACCCCTAGCAACTCCAAAATAGGGGTTATTTCTTTTCACCTAAATAACTTAGCACATAATTGTGCTCTTCCAATCAGTGATTTGTCTTCAAAAAATTCATCCCAAATTCTTTTGGAATGAAGTTTTATTGTACTATCAGGTAACATTTCCTGGGGTGAAATCTTACTGAAAAGCACATCTTCATGTAAATCTTCTAGCTTTTCCATATCCTTAAAATATGCGTTGTTCTCAATTTCCTCCTCAATCACAATGTTTTCTACACCTTGTTCAATTTATTCTTCAATTTCATCAAACCTAAGATGTTCTTCCTCTTGTTCATTAGTAATTTGATCTTGTTCTTCTTGACTATGTTCAACCAATCCTTCTAAGGTTGGATTTCTCTCAATTCTTCTTCTTAGATTTTTATCTTTGTCAAACCTTCTTTGATTAAAAATCCTTGACCCATTCCTTTTGTTCCCCATCACAAATTACCTTTTAATTGGAGCCTGCACAAATATGTATAAACCCTAATTAACAAATAATCAATGAAACCACACCGTTTCTAATTTCCAAGATCATCTTATGACGCAAGGAAAGAGCATACATGGATATGGATGGGAAAGTTCAAATAAATTTAAGTTTTTTTTGTTAATTTGTATTGATTTTTTTGTTATTAATATAAGAGTTTTTTTGTATAGTGTTTGTCAATTTTTAGAAACCCTAATTAACAAATAATCAATGAAACCACATCGTTTCTTATTTCCAAGATCGTCTTATGATGTGAGGAAAGAGCATATGCAGATATGGATGGGGAAGTTCACATAAATTTAAGTTTATTTTTTGTTAATTTGTATTGATTTTTTTTATTAATCTAGTAGTTTTTTTGTATAGTATTTGTCAATTTTTAGAAACCTTAATTAGCAAATAATCAATGAAACCACATTGTTTCTGATTTCCAAGATCATCTTACAATGTGAGGAAAGAGCATATGCAGATATGGATGGGGAACTTCACATTAATTTAAGTTTATTTTTTGTTAATTCATATTAATTTTTTTGTTATTAATCTAGGTGTTTATTTGTATAGTATTTGTCATTTTTTTAGAAACCCTAATTAACAAATAATCAATGAAACCACACTGTTTCTGGATTTCAAGATCATCTTATGACGCGAGGAAAGAGCATACGGGAATATGGATGGGAAAGTTCACATAAATCTAAGTTTATTTTTTGTTAATTTATATTAATTTTTTTGTTATTAATCTAGGTGTTTATTTGTATAGTATTTGTCAATTTTTAGAAACCCTAATTAACAAATAATCAATGAAACCCTACTTTAAATCAATTAAACCCTAATAAAAAATTTAGTTAAACCCTAAAATAGTATTTTAAAAAAATTAAACCCAAATAAAAATTGAATTAAACCCTAAAATTTAATTTTAAAAAATAACCTTAAATAAAAAATTAAACGTTACTTAAATAAAAGATTAAACCCTAATAAAATTAAATTAATTATAAAATAATAACTTTATTATTGTTTATTAAAAAAATTTACCCTTCCTTATAAATTTTTTGTCTTGTATTTGCCCTACAAATTCTCTCTGTCTACTGTCGTGTCCCGACGCTGTCCTGACCCTATTATTCTCTACTGTATGAAATCTACCTTTAAAAAAATTATTTATAAAATTTTAATTAAAAAAAGAAGTTATGGGTGGAACCTTACCGAGCGGTAAGGTTCCGCCCTCATTTAACTCGCCCCTTACAGTTACAAGCGGAACCGTACCACCCGGTAAAGTTATGCCCAGAACTGCTTATGTGGCATCCTATGTGGCACTCCAAACCCCCCTTTCTCACAGTTTTCAAAAAAATTCAACTGCTATTAATTTTTGCCATTAAAATACACTTTTTAAAAAATTGACGAATACCCTTTTCTAGTACTCGGAACATAGATTGTAGATATATGTTTTTTTTCAAATTTTGATTTTTTATTATATATTTTTTAAAATTTATTGTAAGTAGGGTTTTCCCATCGAACATGAAGTTGATTAGAAAATAGATATCAATAGGCAAAACATATTCAAAGAATTTGAAAATTATATGGTTCACTAGAGAATGGAATCCTCTCCAAGAGGGTATTTTGTTTTTAAATAATGTACAAAAGTTGGCATCCCATGGAAACTACTATGTTCTGATTAAAATTGACTTTAAAATTTTATTTTTTTAAAATATTTATCAAAAATTAATTTTTTTTCCATGCACTAGATATTTGAGTTGACTAATTAGGAAAAAAAATTAAAGAAAAAAAATTAATTTTGCTATAGTTTTCTTGACGTCCCATCGATTTCACTTTTTTCAAAAATTTATAAACATAAACTACATTAAAAATTCTACATTTCATTAGTTTATGTTATTTTAAAATTCATATTATACATATGACTTTTTTGACATTTAAGTTGGAAAAATATGTTTGTGTTGGTTGTTCTCTTATAAAAGTGTGACACAGTTCTAAACTTTCACCCATCATGAGAAGCCAAAGTCATAACACAAGCTCATAATAAAAAATCTACCCTAAAATATCCATTCCCAGATTTAGGGAATGGACCCATAGCCACTAACCATGTCTTGAACTTCTCAAACTTGTTCTCAGAAATGACATATCCATAGTTCAAGACCCATTCACATAAAAAGGCAAAGAAAAGATAGAATGCATTTGAAAAACATGTGTGATATACCTAATAGATCATTATCCACTAAGTATGTTGAAGTCATGTCCAACTATAGGTCTAGGCTCCTCAAATTTCTATCGAAACCTCATTGAGAGATCTACTATTCTAACACTTGATCTTCAAACACCCAAGAGATATCCAACTTCACCTAAATATATCTAATAAAACTAGGTACACAATTGATCAACTCATGCCAACCAAGTTTCAACTACAAAATTACAATAGTCAATCCACATCTAAGTCATCCCACTATAGCTAATGGGTAGCTACTCCACAAAATTGCATAACTCGTAGATCCCAAAAGAAACATACAAATTCAATATCACATTAGTAACTTACAAACTGATATTACAAAGAATATACCATGTAGATTTCAAGACTCAAACACTAGATCAACTCCAAATCCAATTTGCTAAACAAATCTACAATGAGTAACCATAGTCAAGGAACCTGGATCAAGCAAATACTATAGAAATGATGAGTGACTAATCACATACCAACATTTCCACATTAAGAAAGCTACAAATAACTTCCTCAAACCATGCATGAAGCATACCTACAAACTTGCAACTATCTTGCATCCAGGATGTTGGTATGTGGCAACTGATCATGTTGCGGGGCTATAGGTACATGTAGCAAGTTAAATTTTGTTGACTTTGACAACCACATTTTGACCCCAAATTAATTAACGAGGAAGTGCAGGGGAGCGGAGCCCCTCCTGCAAGGTCCAATATTTAATAAAAAAAGTTGGTTGTTAGTTTTGTTAATCGATATTGTAAACCGCCAAAAACATCTTATTAAATAAGTGGTTGTGGAATATGAAAGGTCATGAGAGAAAAATGAGTTTAGAGTGCTTGTTATGTAGCACACAGCAACAGATTATGTTGTAAATTGTAATTCATCCTTATGCTAGATAATAAAATGGTGGATGGTTACATTTCTCTATGGACATTGGCTGAAACACGTTAAATTTTTGTGTTGTGTTATTCTTTAATTTTTGTGTATTTAATCTACATTATAATTGGTATACTTTGATTGTTCTGGTCTACCGAATCCTAACATAGAAACACCCCTAGGGATTCATAATCTAAAAAATAGTTTATTCACAAATCTACATAATCACAAGTTTTGATTAACCATGTAAAACCTGCAAAACCACCATATCACTAACACACATGCAAATCCGTACCCACTTATCATCTGGAAGACCCACAATTCTGAAAACCACCAAAATAGTTAAACTAGAATAATGGATTAACATAGATAAGCATTGTTAAATACACCAAGATACTCAGATGGGGGGGGTGAATCAGTATCTAAACCAATCTTCAATTCTAACAACTTCAACTTATCCAGAGCAGATTAAAACTTAATCATTATAGTATTAACTTGAAAATGAAAGATTAACACAATGCACATCAACACATAACACTAGATATACGTCAAAACCCCTAGAAGGGAAAAACCATGGTGAAGATTAACTCACAATATATGAAGCTCAAATAATAACTTTGTTTTAGGGCTAAAACCTAAGGAAGCTACTACTCCCTGCTGACATTGTTTTAGGGCTACAACCCAAGGAAGCAACTACTCCCTAAAAACATTTCTTTAGGGTCACTCCCAAGGAAGCTATAACTCCCTGCAAACTTTGTTTTAGGGCTACAACCCAAGGAAGCAACTACTCCCTGATCTGAGAACAAACTCAGAAAATATTACAGAATGACAGTCCTTCTACTACCTGAAAACTGACATTGAAACTCACACTTTTGATGATTTCACTTCTGCCTCTTCACACTTTCTTCTGATGATCTGATTAGTTAGGCACACTCTATACTTGATCATTGTCACAAATATGTCTTCATGATGAATCCAGATAGCATCAACAACTTTTGCTCTTTCTCCTTCAGTTGCACATCATAATGCATTTATTCTGCTCCTTATCTATTTGTGAACTTTTCAATCAACTTGAAATCACATCTCACCTCACCTCAGCTGTGGTTGTTGTTATAACTATATTGGAGGATATGTTCTTAATCTTGTTTTGAAGATGTTTGGACTTCAAAGTTATGTTCTCTTAACAGGTTTGAAGTTGGATACATTGGAGTGTCTATGTGACATTTAGTGTTTCATCATATTTTTGGCATTCTAATCTTTTGTCATGTTGGTGATCACTTGAAAGATGTTATAGGTTCTTCTGTAAAGCTCGTGAGCATAGTGGAGTTCAGTTGGGATGAGTAAGTGACAACCTATGGTCGTTTTGTCCATGACCTAAGATGAGTATTTGGCAACTACTCATGCTTGCAAGGAAGCCATTTGGCTTAAGAGATTATGTTCAGTTATTGGTGATGATGTAGGACAGATTACTATCTGTTGTGATAGTTAGAGTGCGATGTTGTAGATGCATTAACGAAACCAGTGGGCATAGATAAGTTCATATGGTGTTCGGAGTCTATTGGCTTCTCAGCCTGTAGCAGTAAAATCCTGTTATTTCAATTGGCTCTTACAAGGTGTTCGACAAGTGGGAGAATGTTAGGAATTAAGGTGTCTCAACCTTGGTAATTCCTTGCATTTATTATTGTAATGTAATTTATTTACTTAGCCTATGTTGTAATTTTGTTGCACATCTTGTTTTGTCATCTAGTGTGAAGTGGCACAGTGTGTTGTCACTCCACTAGTAAGGTGACTAGGATGGTCAACTCACTCCATGTGGAGATAGGCGTCCCTTTTGTGTGGTAGAGGTTTTCTTCCATGTGTCAGCATCTTGACTAGTGTGTAAGTGAATCTTGACCAAAACGGTTATGACAGATTCCTATGATAGAATCTATGACATGTAAGAGTTAGAAATAGAAGGTTCTATGACAGGTGAAGACATGTGTCACAAGGCATCTTGGAAGAAGGCATCTTTGGGCACCCCAAGGAGGGTTATGACATGTTGTAAGAGAATATGCTATTTATAGCCTGTTTATAATAGATTCTCTTACAGCTGTAAGATATGAATGCTATGACGGATTCTATGATAGTCAGTTGGTGCGTAAGAGCATCTCTCATTGCCCAACTTGGGAATAGGTGACAATTTTGGGATACGGTGATATGACAAGTGTCATGACCATGCTGTAGTGTTGGACAAGTGTCCCTAGGTGTGGGTTTTGGGCCATGAGGCCAAGTTGGATGCCCATTCCAAGATATGTTCATTTTTGCCTTGAAAACTTCAATATAAGCAGATGGTTGGAGAGGAGATGTTGAGAGTGATTAACGGGTATTGTTATGCTACTGGTTTGTCTCTAGATACGAGTGTCGAAGACTCCTGAGATCTTGCATTGTAAGTGTATTGTAAACCATTACAGTTTTGATAATGCATTGTGTAGGTTTTGGAGTGTGGGGTTTTTCCAGCCGATAAGGATTTTCCCCATGTATATCTTGTGTCTCTCTTCTTCTGTCTTACATTCTTATGTTGTTTGCTACTACAATATCTCTATTGTTGTGTTAAACATTCTGTAATTATAAAGGTTAAAATGAATTTGCACTCTTCCCTCCTCATTAGATTAGTGTAGGAAGCATTTTCTGCACACCTAGCTTCCTTTCAATTGGTATCAGAGCTGAGTTCTCCTTGGTCCTAGTTGTTGGATAAGGGTTTTGTGTACTAATCTTAGGTTGAGTGGGAGTCCGTGCAGAGTATTCTGTAATCTTGTTACAGGAATGAGATGGCAAGCACATCCAAGAAAATAGAGATGGAGGTGTTTAACGGCATGAATTTTGAGTTATAGAAACTTAAGATGGAGTGTTATGGAGTTGATCATGTGGTTACATTTAGTATGATATTGATTTGGAGCTCATGTTTGACAGTATGCAATAACTCATGCATGGTGGTTATGTTCTATCATTCTATGGTCACTTGCAGTAGAGTATTCATGTTGGGAGTATATTCTTGGCTCCCTAATCACATGGAGAAACTTGGGTTTCCATGGCTATGGTTTGATGTGCTTATGTTGGGTGCTTGGTTTTAGTCCCTGGCATTGGAAGACTGTTTTGTTAACCTCGAATGCATGTAGGCTGTGGAGTTAATCATTGGATGGTTTGCAAGCTTCTAGAACAGCCTAGCTTGTACATGGTGATGGTGGGGAGTTGGCCTACAAGTGGCCCTGAAGTTCCTGGACCTCTATTTCATTTAGTTGGTTGTACTTGCATGTCTCAATTTCATATTGATTTGATCTTAGGGTTTTATAGATATTCCATTCAAAAATCTATGGTTATGCTTATCTATGTTATTCCATTATTCTAGTTTAACTATATTGGTGATTTTTAGACTTATGGGTCTTCCAGATGATAAGTGGATATGGATTTGCATGTATGTCAGTGACATGGTGGTTTTGTAGGCTTTACATGATTAATCAAAACTTGTGGTTTTGTAAATCTGCAGACAAACTATTTTTTTAGTTTATGATTCCTTGGGAGTGTTTATAGATGTAAGATAGTTGCAAGTTTGCATGTATGCTTCATGCATAATGTGAGGGGGTTTGTATCTTTCTCAGTGTGGAGGTGTTGGTATGTGATAAGTCACTCATCATTTCTACAGTATTTGCTTGATGGGTTCCTTGACTATGGTTACTTCATGTGTGGACTTGTTGGCAAATTGAATCTAGATTTGATTTGATGTTTGAGTCTTGAAGTCTACAGGCTGTCTTCTTTGATATCTCAGTTTGCAGGTTACTAATGTAATGATGAGCTTGCATGTTACATCTATTTTTGATCTTTGAGTTATGTAGTTTATGGATTAGCTACCCATTAGTTGCAGTGAGGTGACTTGAATGTGGATTGTCTTTATCCATGAGATTGTTTCAGTGTTTATGTAGACTTTGTTAGTTGGCCATGTCTGTGGTCATTTGTGTATTGGTATGTTGCATTGGGATAAGAGGATAGATAATTAGAGTGTATAGATAGTCAGTTATTGGGACTTATAGCATGTTTATCATGATGTCATGGATAACTTGGTTACATAGTTTAGTGTGAGCTTTTGACAATGATGGTTTTATCTTCTTGACTTGGAGATCTTGGTTCTATTTCATTCTTTTGTGTTGTTGATATTACACAGGACAATTGTTAGATTGTCTTAGAGCCATGGATGATCTTCATTTGACAGGATGGTTATCATAATGCCTTGATAAGTTTGGTGTCACAGTTTCAGTGGGAGCTTCGGTAGTGATGTTGGATGCATCATATGTGATGCATGATCTTTTGCAGTGGATATTGGTGTCATGGAGGAGCTCTTGGTTGTGAGAGTTCTTTGACATTTTTCAGTTTAGTTGTCAAGAGATAGTTATCTTCATATGATTGGAGATGTTGGCATCTTAGTTGAGGTGTCAGTTTTATTATTTGTCAGTTTGACATGTTTATCCTTCGTTTAGAGATGTTGTTATTATGTCATGGTTTACTCTTGATGCTAGCTTAAAGTTTTTTAGCATGATACAGGTTCTCTTCAGACAAGATGTATGCATCATTGTATGCTTTTTTGTATGTGATCTTCTTACGAGGAGATGGTTAGATCATGATGTCATGATGGGCTTCATGATGATGCAGATGTGCAGTGGGAGTTTTGACAGTGATCTTGTTTGTTCTCTTTGGTTTTGAGTATTAATCTTTTTCTTGAAGCTTCATGATTTTGTAGGATGCATTTGAAGTTGGCATGTATTGGTTAATGGATGCTCATGGATACTAGAGAGACTTTAGATGAGGCTTGAGATCTCTTGTTGTAGGGATCATGTGTTGGAATGGTTAAATTTTAGTAGAAAGACTGAGGAGCCTTCCATTGTTATGGACATGAATTCATGTTTGAACTTTAGAGGAGATTGTTCTTGGAGAGAGTATATGAGACTCGGTGTATCTCATTGGATCATTCTCATTCCCCACTCTCAGTTCACTCGGCAGAAAATGTTCTAATAGGTATTGCCAGGGTTATTTTAGATTCATTTTTGTTTTATGCTTTGATTTCTCATGGATATGAATCTTGAGCTACAGTTATTGGTTCTGGAGGTTTCGTTTGAGGGATGTTAGCATGGTTATCTTCTTGATTCATATAGTTTGGTTTATGATGTTCATTTATGAGGAGTTTAGGAGATGTGATTGGGCTTATTCCTTGTTATGGAATGGTTATGAGTTTGATATACCTTGATTAGAGAGCTTACATACATGTTGATTACATGTTACATATGTTTATTTGATCTTATGCGATTGAATGGTTGGGTGTTGTTAAGGCTTTTTAGTTGGGGTTTTGTGAAGGAGATCATACTTGGCACAGCTTAGCCCTTGGTGGTGTTGGCAGAAGGACATGTTATGGTTTGTAGTTTCTCTTTATGGTCTCATATTTCTTCCTAGAGGTTCTTATTCATCTAGTATGATCGCTTTGTTTGTGGTCATTTACTGTTGTTGTACTTTATTGTTTTTTTAACAACAGTATGTGTTCTTTTTATCATTTGAGATGTGGAGGACTTAGGAGAAGTGGAGGAGATCAGAGGTGAGAGAGTGAGTAGAAAACTATTTGTGGAAGTATGCTATGTTTTGCAGTAGTTGGTTGTAGTTTGTAGATCATTGTGATTGTTCCTTGTATTATATGTTGTATTATAAGCCAATTTTAATGTAAGTGTTGATTGGTAAACTTTGAGTTGCTTTGGTTGACATTGCTCATGCAGTTTGATTCCTAGGATGTATGTATATCTTTGGTAGATGGTTTTTCATTGGACTGCAGTATCAAAGGTCTTCATATTTTTTGTACATCAATTGTTTTGGTGTGTTTGTTATCATGGGAGACGGTAACTTTGAGCAGGACAGTGGATTATACAGGGATGAGAGTTACAGTATGAGCTGAATATGTCATGTGCAAAAGTTCTATCAATGGTGGTTTTTTAGTTGGGTGTAAACAATCAGTTGTGGTTGTTGTTATAACTATATTGGAGTATACGTGCTTGATCTTGTTTTGAATATGTTTGGCCTTCAAAGTTATGTTTTGTTAACAGGTTTGAAGTTGGATACATTGGAGTGTCTATGTGACATTTAGTGTTTCATCATATTTTTGGCATTCTAATCTTTTGTCATGTTGGTGATCACTTGGAAGATGTTACAGGTGCTTCTGTAAAGCTCATGAGCATAGTGGAGTTCAGTTGGGATGAGTAAGCGACAACCTATGGTCGTTTTGTCTGTGACCTAGGCTAAGTATTTCGCAACTACTCATGCTTGCAAGGAATCCATTTGGCTTAAGAGATTGTGTTCAGATATTGGTGTTGATGTAGGATAGATTACTAGCTGTTGTGATAGTCAGAGTGCGATGTTGCAGATGCATTAACGAAACCAGTGGGCACAGAGAAGTTTAGATGGTGTTTGGAGTCTATGGGTTTCTCAGTCTATAGCAATTAAATCCTGTTATTTCTATTAGCTCTTACAAGGTGTTCGACAAGTGGGAGAATGTTGGGAATTAAGGTGTCTCAACCTTGGTAATTCCTTGCATTTATTATTGTAATGTAATTTATTTACTTAGCCTATGTTGTAATTTTGTTGCACATCTTGTTTTGTCATCTAGTGTGAAGTGGCACGATGTGTTGTCACTCCACTTGTAAGGTGACTAGGATGGTCAACTCACTCCATGTGGAGATAGACATCCCTTTTGTGTGGTAGACGTTTTATACCATGTGTCGGCATCTTGACTAGTGTGTAAGTCAATCTTTACTGAAATAGTTATGACAAATTCCTATGACAAAGTCTATGACATGTAAGAGTCAGAAATAGAAGGCTCTATGACAGGTGAAGACATGTGTCACAAGGCATCTAGGAAGAAGGCGTCTTTGGGTGCCCCAAGGAGGGTTATGACATGTAAGGGAATATGCTATTTATAGCCTATTTATGACATATTCTCTTACAGTTGTAAGATATGACAGCTATGACGGATTCTATGACAGACGGTTAGTGTGTAAGAGCATCTGTCATTGCCCAACTTGGGAATAGGTGACCATTTTGGGATGGGATGATATGACAAGTGTCATGACCATGCTGCAGTGTTTGACAAGTGTCCCTAGGCATGGGTTTTGGGCCACGAGGCGAAGTTGGATGCCCATTCCAAGATATGTTCATTTTTGCCTTGAAAACTTCAATATAAGTAGATGCTTGGAGAGGAGATGTTGAGAGTGATTAATAGGTATTGTTATACTATCAGTTTGTCTCTAGATATAAGTATCAAAGACTCCTAAGAGCTTGCATTGCAAGTGTATTGTAAACCATTACAGTTTTGATAATACATTGTGCAAGTTTTGGAGTGTGGGGTTTTTCAACCTGATAAGGGTTTTCCCCATGTATATCTTGTGTCTCTCTTCTTCTGTCTTACATTCTTATGTTGTTTTCTAGTGCAATATCTCTATTGTTCTGTTAAACATTCTATAATTGCAAAGTTTAAAATAAATTTGCACTCTTCTCTCCTCTTAGATTAGTGTAGGAAGTGTTTTCCGCACACCTAGCTTCCTTTCATATATCTTCTCCCTTCTCTTGTTGGATGGGACATGTCATCCAACCATGAACTGTATCTTCCTCTCTTGTTGGATGGGACATGAACTATATCTTCCTCTCTTGATGGATGGAACATGACATCCAACCATGAACACCATCACACCACCATGATAATGTTGACATCAATGACAACCTAGTGATAGTGTTGACATCAATGACAACCCTAGGAACCATATGTGTAACAATCTTGAACCCTTTGGCATTGATGGCAACACATTTCTGCTTCTCTCCCCATTTGACATCAAGGAAAAAGGGAAACCACTGCCTCAATCAGAGACCACATACCTGTACATTCTTTCTTAGGGCATGACTTCTTCTCACAGCAAACAAACTCCCCCTAACATCAACAACCACTACCTGCTCCTCGTGAGAGGTAGCCACCATTAGTTCAGGAATAAGATATAACATGAACTCCCCCTGGATAGATGCACCACTTTGCATCTATCAAGAAGGAGGGGCAATTACCCCAAACCTCTGCTGGAGATCCTAAAAAGTATCCTTTTCTAGAGCCTTTGTGAAAATATCTTCTATTTGATCCTTTGTTGGAACAAATTCCAACTTTAATTCCTTATCTACAACCTTCTCTATCAAAAAGTGATACCTAATTGCTATATGCTTGGTTCTAGAATGCATCACTAGATTCTTGGAAATATTGATAGCACTTGTATTGTCACACAAGATAGGAATAGGTTCATCATACAATACCTTGATATCCTTTAGGGTTTGCTTCATCCACAATATTTGTGTATAGCAGGATGCTACTGCAATGTACTTTTCTTCTGCAGTAGATAGGGACACTGAATCTTGCTTCTTGCTCTACCATGAAATTAATTTGCTTCCTAAAAAGAAAGCACCACCAATTGTACTTCTTCTATCATCAGCACAACCAACCTAGTTAGCATTGGTATAAGCACTCAAATCAAAGTCATTACCTCTTGGATACCATACTCCATAGTCCTGAGTTCCTTTCAAGTATTTGAATATACTTTTTACTTCATTCTGATGTCTTTTCTTAGGATTGGCTTGATATCTAGCAACCACACATACTGCATGCATAATATCAGGTCTAGAAGTAGTTAAGTACATCAATCCTCCAATCATAGATCTATAGACAGTCTGATCCACCTTCGAAGACTCATCATCTTTTCTCAAGTGACATCCAATGACCATGGGAGTGCTCACTAGTTTTGAATCCTCCATGCCAAACTTCTTCAACAACTCTTTGACATACTTAGCTTGAGAAATAAAGATACCACCATCTAGCTGAGAAATGTGAAGTTCAAGGAAGAAAGACATTTCACCAATAATAGACATCTCAAACTCTTTTTACATCTCCTCTGCAAACCTCTTACACATATCATCATCTCCACTAAAGATGATGTCACCAACATATACTACAACTATCAATATCATGTCTCCATCTTTCTTGATGTAAAGATTTCTATCTATAGTACCTTTCTTGATGCCCTGTAGAAGTAAGTACTTGTCCAACCTAGCATACCAAGCTCTAGGTGCTTTCTTAAGACCATACAGGGCCTTCTTAAGTCTGCACACCATGTCTGGATCTTCTGATATCTAGAAACCATTTAGTTGTTCAATATAAACCTCTTCTTCTAGGTCACCATTCAGAAATGTCAACTTAACATCCATCTGATATACCTTGAAGTTCTTATGAGCAGCAAGAGCAAGGAACATTCTGATTACCTCCATCCTTGCCACCGAAGAAAAAGTTTCCTCAAAATCAATACCTTCAACTTGTGTGTATCCTTTGCATACCAATCTTTCCTTGTTCCTTACAACTTCACCTTCTTCATTCAATTTATTTCGGAACACCCATTTTGTTCCTATAACATTTTTATTTTTTGGTCTGGGAACCAATTCCCATGTCTGATTCTTCTGAATCTGGTCCAATTCTTCTTCCATGGTATTTATCCATCCATCATCCTTGCTAGCATCAGCAAAGTTTTTGGGTTCCACCTTTAATAGTAAACACATGTTTACTTGCTCACATACTTTTGTAAAACTTCTCCTAGTCAGCACACCCTTATTCTTGTCTCCAACGATCTGATCTTTTGAGTGGTTCTTCTGAACATACTTTGTTGGAGTCTTAGGAAACTGCTCTAGTTCTTGTTCGTTTTCTTCTTTCACTTCTTCTTCATCTACAATGCATGAAAAGATATCAGATTCAGAGTCCTCTGATTTATGTGAGATCTAATATAGGTCTTCATCTACTTTGACATTTGTGCTTTCAATCATGTTCCCCAAACTCTTGTTGTAGCATCTATAAACCTTGCTTCTGAAGTTTGTCTTTGTTTGCTTTCCCATTTGACATTCCCTACATACTACATTTGTAGGCTTGATAATCTTAGGCATATCTCTTATTGCATGAGTAGAGCTAATATTTACCATATTATCAAATTTGTTGTGTCCCATTCTCTTGTGCCACATCCAACACTCACTAGATTGAGCCAACAAGCATGTCATTCCATTTACCTCCTTCAGGTGATAGATGTCACCATATGTCTTGATACCTTTTGCAACTAACTTTCTGAACCCTGCCTTCTTGATTTCATAGCCATTGGCATGAAAGGTGAGATTATACCCCTTGCTACACATCTAACTAACATTGAGAAGATTGTGTTTTAGTCCTTTGACATAGAGGACATCCTCAATCCTATTCTTCCCATCAATAGTTATAGCACCTTTAAACCTTTTCCACAGATCTATCCTGACTCATCACCACCAAACTTGACAGCACCACCATCCCACTTTTCAAGGCTGGTAAACTTCTCCTTGTCACCAATCATATGATTTGAGCATCCACTATCAATTACCCAAGCCTTGGCTTCTTCTCTTGCATGAAAGGTAGTCCATACAACCATTAATATTTCATTGTTCTATTTTGCTTGCAAGGCATCAGTCTTTTCACAGTTTTCAATATCATCATTTTTGTCACCAACACTTAAGGCCATGAAAAGTGTTTCATCATTTAAATCATCATGATCCTCATCTTCTGAAGAATAAATGTTTTCTATGGAATACCGACTTCTCTTGAACTTGTCTCTTCTATTACTACCCCTTGATTCTTTGAAAGGGCATTTAGAAGAAAAATGACCAAGCTTTCCACAATTGAAATATTTGAAGGGTAACTTACCTTTGTATTTGCCAATGCCTTTCTTTAGTCTTCTAACAAAATTTGCTTCAACTTCATCAACAGCTTCTTCCTTTGTCTTCACATTGTCTTTGAAATCAACTTCTTTCTTTGGAGCATCACTGCCAAACTCTCTCATTTCAAAGGCAGTAAAGGAACCAAATAATTTGTCTACAGTGTATGTATCCAAGTCTGCATTCTCCTCAATGGCTAATACCTTATGACTGTATGATTTGGGAAGAGATCTCAGAACCTTTTTCACATCCTCATCTTCTTTCACTTCTCCACGAAGACCTTTAATGCCATTGACCACTTCATTCATCTGGAGTGTTTATCCAACAATGTCTTCATCCTCTGACATTTTTAGGTTCTCAAACTTGCTCTTGAAGATCTGCATCTTGGCTTTCTTTACCTTCTTATATCCTTCATAAATGGTTTTAAGTTTATCCCAAACTTCTTGAATAGAACCTCAACTCATTACCTTTGATAGCTCTGAATCAGCTAACCCACTCATAATAGCAAACTTTGCCTTGGCATTGTTATCATACAACTTGACTTCATCTGCATCTATAGGAATAGTAGCAGGAACTGTGTAACCGGACTTGACAGAGTCCCAAACACCACACCCTAGAGAATTAATATAAGCTTCCATCCTTAGCTTCCAAAGGGCATATTTTATTCCATCAAACCTAGGTATCTTCTTGGATCCATTTTGTGCCATCCCAGACCTTCCTCAACTGGTTAAGCTTCCCTCAGAGGAACTTGGCTCTGATAACCAATTGTTGAACACACCAAGATACTCAGAGGGGGGGTAACAACTTCAACTTATCTAGAGTAGATTAAAACTTAATCATTATATTATTAACATGAACATGAAAGATTAATACAATGCACATCAACACATAACACTATCTAATATACATGGAAAACCCTAGAAGGGAAAAACCACGGTGAGGATTAACTCATAATATATGAAGCTCATATAATAACTTTATTTTAGGGATACAACCCAAGGAAGCTACTACTCCTTGTTGACTTTGTTTTAGGGCTACAACCCTAGGAAGCAACTACTCCCTAAAAAATTTTCTTTAGGGTCACTCCCAAGGAAGCTACAACTCCCTACAGACCTTGTTTTAGGACTACAACCCAAGGAAGCAACTACTCCTTGTTGGGAATTAAGTAGTCTCAACCTTTGTAATTCCTTGCATTTATTATTTGTAATGTATTTATTTATTTATCCTATGTTGTAATTTTGTTGCACATCCTATTTTATCATTTAGTGTGAAGTGGCACGATGAGTTGTCACTCCACTTGTAAGATGACTAGGATGGTCAACTCACTCCATGTGGAGATAGGTGTCCCCTTTGTGTGGTAGAGGGTTTCTACCATGTGTTAGCATCTTGACTAGTCTGCAAGTGAATCTTGACTGAAACAATTATGACAGATACCTATGATGGAATCTATGACACGTAAGAGTAAAAAATGGAATGTTCTATGACAGGTGAAGACATGTGTCATAAGGCATCTTGGAAGAAAGCATCTTTGGGCGTCCCAAGGAGGGTTATGACATGTTGTAAGAGAATATGCTATTTTTAGCCTATGTATGATAGACTCTCTTACAGCTGTAAGATATGATAGTTATGACAGATACTATGACAGTCGTAAGAGTCGTAAGAGTATCTGTCATAGCCCAACTTGGGAATAGGCGGCCTCTTTGGGATGGGGTGATATGACAAGTGTCATGAATACCTTGCAATGTTGGACAAGTGTCCCTAGGTGTGGATTTTGGGCCATGAGGCCATGTTGGACGCACATCTCAAGATAGGCTCATTTTTGCCTTGTAACTTCTTTATAAACAAGTGCTTTGAGAGATGTAGTATGTGATTGACAGGTACTGTTATGCTATTGGATTGTCTCCAGATATGAGTGTCAAAGACTCCTGAGAGCTTGCATTGCAAGTGTATTGTAAACCATTATAGTTTTGATAATACATTGTGCAGGTTTTGGAGTGTGCGGTTTTTCACCCGATAAGGGTTTTCCGCACGTTATATCTTGTCTCTCTTCTTTTGTCTTACATTGTTGTGTTGTGTATTGCTACAATATCTCCATTGTTGTGTTAAACCTTCTGTAATTGTAAAGTTTAAAAATAATTTGCACTCATCTCTCCTCATTAGATTAGTGTAGGAAGTGATTTCTGCACAACTAGCTTCCTTTCAGCTGGTATCAAAGCTTGACCACCTTTGGTCCTAGTTGTTGGGTAGGGGTTTTTTGAGCTAATCTTAGGTTGAGTGGGAGCTTTGTGTAGAGTATTCTGTAATCTTGTTATAGGAAGGAGATGGCAGGCACATTCAGAAGATTAGAGGTGGAGAAATTTAATGGCACAAATTTTGAGTTATGGAAACTTAAGATGGTAGACGTGCTTTTTGATCGAGACCTATGGGAAACTGTATCCAGTGTAAAACCAACCATAATGGCACAAGATAATTGGGATCTCAAAGATCAGAAGGCTAAGGGTCTCATAAGACTCAGTCTAGCTGATTTTGTTTTGTGAAATGTCCATGAGGAGAAGACCACGAAAGACCTTTGGAAGAAGCTTGGAGATGTTTATCAGGCCAAATCCCTGGTGAACAAGCTTTTTCTGAGAAAGAACTTGTATTTTCTAAGAATGGAGGATGGAGGATCTGTTGCTGATCACCTGAATGCTTTCAACATGTTAGTTGCACAGTTGACATCCATTAGTGTGAAGATGGAAGAGGAGGATCATTGTATGACCTTGTTTTGTTCTTTGCCAAACTCATGGGATTGTCTTGTTATGGCTATTGGGAGCACCACATCCACTTTCAAAATGGATGAAGTGGTATCTTCGCTGTTATCTGAAGAGATGTGGAGAAAGTCTTTTGAAGCAGCCAAAGAGGCTCTTGCAGTTCGTGGAAGACCCAAGGAGAAAGGGAAAAAGAAGGACAAGAAAGTTGAGAAGGGTAGATCCAAATCCCGTGGGAGATCCAAATCTCCTAGAAAGTCCAAGGCTCTCTGTTGGAACTGTAGAAAATCTGGGCATTTCCGAAAGGAATGCAAAGAGAAAAAGAAAAAACAAAAGAATGCCCCAGATTCATATTCTGACAAGTCACAAGATGATGGTGATACCTTCATCGCAGCCCTAGCCACCCATGCATCTGATGATGTGTGGTTGATAGATTCTAGTGCATCATTCCATATGACCTCGTATCGAAGCTGGTTCACGAAGTATGAAGAGTTTGATGGTGGAAGAGTGTACCTGGGTGATGATTCTCATCTGAAGATTATTGGTCATGGAAGAGTTTCAATCTGATTCCCTGATGGACGAGTGAAAGGGATCACTAGGGTTATGCGCATCCCAGTCTTTGCACGGAACCTGCTTTCTGTAAGTATGTTGAATGATGCAAGTGTGCAGGTTGTCTTTTTGAAGGATGGATGCAAGATGACTAGAGGATCTATGGTGCTTGCAAAGGGTACTCAAAGAGACCTTACTCTATTTCAGCTAGAGCCATGCACTTCACAGTGCAATAGTTCTTCTGACTTCAAGAAAAGAGTTACAATCACTTCATCCCCACCATCTAAACAAGCAGTGAAGAAATTTGTTGTAACAAATTCTGATGGTAGTACATCTTGTGTACCCAAGGGTGCTCATGCTTTGGAAGTTATGCTTCCTGCTGAAAAGATAATGTTATGGCATATACGATTTGGCCACATTGGTGAGAAGGGTCTTAGAACCTTGAAAAATAAAAACCTCGTTGCGGGGTTATATGATTGTAATCTCGAGTTCAACTTTTGTAAACATTGTATATATGGAAAGAAAAACCATGTTTATTTCTACTCTAGTTCTCACAAGTCTTCTAGTGTATTGGACCTTATTCATTTTGATGCACGTTTGGTCCTGTTAGTGTTCCTTCAATTTCCAAATTTGAATATTTTGTATCTTTCATAGATGATTATAGTAGACTTTTCTCACAAGTCTTCTGGTGTATTGGACCTTATTCATTTTGATGCACGTTTGGTCCTGTTAGTGTTCCTTCGATTTCCAAATTTGAATATTTTGTATCTTTCATAGATGATTATAGTAGAAGGACATGGATTTATTTTCTTAGAAGCAAGACTAGAGTCTTTAGTCAGTTAGAAGAGTTTAAATCTTTTGTTGAGAATCAGACTAGTAAAAAGATTAAGTGTTTGAGAACTGATAGTGGTGGTGAGTTTTGTTTAGTAGAGTTCGATAAGTTCTGTAAAGAGAAAGAGATTGAAAGACATAAGACAACTCCATACACCCCGCAGCAAAATGGAGTTGTAGAGAGGATGAACAGAACACTGATGGAGAGGGCTAGGGGTAAGTGCAAGAAGATGGGGGGCCAAAAAGGGGTCTTAAGTGGCCACTTTTTTTCTGAAATCAGGAAATGCTGGCCTTGGATGAGAAATTGAGCATAGTTACACTCAAAATTTGGAGATGCAACCAAAACAATGTTCGTAGTGCTCCGAGTCTACTTTCTAAACTACTATTTTTTTTTTTGAAAATGGCATAGATTAAGGGGTTCAAAAGAGGGAGCCACAGAAATTGGTGTTGTTTCTGTCAAAAAAACATAACACAGCATGTTTTGTGGCTCCCCCAAAAGGTCAACTTTTTTTTGGTATTTTTAAAATCGCTATAGTGAGAAATTAGCTAATAGCATGTAGTTTATGCCTGATTGTTTTGATAATTTTTTGATGAATATTTGATTTTTTACTAATTTTCAAAATGTACACATCCTAAAAAATAGAATTTTGGCCGTGCTACCCCTATAAATTTTGAAAACTAATTGAAAATCATTTTTTTTCTTTTTTTAATATGTGTATAATGGAGTCTAGTTTCTAAATATGTATTTTTTTTAAATTTCAATGAATAGTTAATTTACAATGAAAAAAAGACCAAACAATGGTTTTTGCCCAAAAATAGACACACAAACAAAAGAAATTAAAGATGAAAGGCTTAACATTGTTAAAATGTGAAAAAAATCACATTGTCAAATAGCTAAGAGAAAACCTAACATTACCCAGGTGTTTGATTTGTTCGACCTTGAAACACGTGCAAATCTAAGGGTTACCATGAACGAAATTATGTGAAATCTTGAAATCTGTGGATGTTGAAAAGGCACTCCAAGCCTTTGGGTTGGAAATCCAAAGCAAATCCCAAGCCCAAGGCTTGGGATTCCCAAAGCAAAACATAACGTGAGCACGTTATAACGCGCTCGCATTGTTGTTTGCTTTGCATTTTCCCTTTTCTGCAAAAGTTTGTGATGTTTGTCATGTTTTAAATAACACGAGCATGTTATAACGCGCTCGCATTATGTTCCCCTTGAATTTTTTTATGTGCAAGGTTATTAATCATGTATGTATGTATGTATGCCTATATGTATGTATGCATCTATGTATGCCTATATGTATGTATGTATAGTGTCGAGGGTAGAGGAGGGTAGAGATGGGAGTGAGCCAGATAGGGGAGGAGAGGGGTTGATAAGGATTGAGTGATTAAGGTTTAAGGTTGAGGGTTGAGGGTTTAGGGATAGGATTTAGAGTTTAGGGATAAGGGATTAGAGTTTAGGACCTTGAGGGATTAGGGTTTAGGGTTGAGGCTTTAGGGTTAAGGGTCGAGGGATTAGGGTTAAGGTAGAGTGTTGAGGGTAGAGGGATTAGGGATAGGGTTTAGGGTTGAAAGTTTAGGGTTGATGGATTAGGGTTTAGGGTATAGTTTTGAGGGTTGAGGGTTTAGGGATAGGGTTTAGGATTTAAGGTTTAAGTGTTGAGGGTTGAGGATTTAGGGATAGGGTTTATGGTTTAGGGATAAGGGATTAGGGTTTAAGGTTTAGGGATTAGGGTACCATAAATTATAATTAGGGATTAGGGTTTATGGTTTAGGGACTAGGGATTAGGGTTTAGGGCTAAGGGATTAGGGTTTAGGGTTTAGGGATGTACAATTAAGGGGTACAATAAATAAACTAGAATTTAGGAAGGGTTGGGAAAATTTTGTGAATTATCATGGGCTGGAGATTAGAGATTTTGTTGTGTTCAAGTACATATCCAAGTCATAATTTAAGGTTAATATATTTCAAAGAACAGGGTGTGTGAAAAACATCAATGCTCTTTGGCTTATGAATACCAACTTTGATACAAATAAAAGATGCCCTTCTTCTAACAGAGTATGCAGTTCAAGTGAACCGATGGGCAGCAAGTTGTCGAATGAGTTGGTTTAATGGGCGTGCCTCCTTCTTCAAGCCCCAAGTGGGGCAGGAGTGGGATGTACAATTAAGGGGTACTATAAATAAACTAGAATTTAGGCAGGGTTGGGAAAATTTTGTGAATCATCATGGGCTGGAGATTGGAGATTTCGTTGTGTTCAAGTACATATCCAAGTCATATTTTAAGGTTAAGATATTTCAAAGAACAGGGTGTGTGAAAAATATCAATGCTCTTCAGCTTATGAATACCAACATTAATACAGATAAAAAATGCCCTTCTTCTAACAGAGAATGCAATTCAAGTCAACCAATGGGTAGCAAGTTGTTGATCTTGAATTGGTTTCTGATGAAGAAAACAATGATGTTGTTGAAGCAATGGAAGAAAATTAAAATTGTAAGTCTAATTTAATTTATTTCAACTTTCAAAGCATGCATTTGAATTGTAGCTTTACCTAGAGGATTGGTATAACAAAAACTTAATTATGTTACAAGCCTTTCTTTGAAGAACCCTAGACATTATGGACCCTATCATCTAGAAAAGCACATGACAGTAAACTCTGCCCCACCTTTCAAATTAGATATTTACCTTTTTATTCAATGAAAATGAAGTCATAAAATGTAAACCGACCATGCATACTAGTAAGATCAAATTATCTGCCTTCTATTCTTATTACTCTTACTTTATTAAGAGAAGAGTGTCAAAAAGAATGGGTTTAATTGTAAGCTAACATAAGGCAAAGCAATTTTGTTATTACATTTTTCTGAGGGATCTCTAATAGTCTAATATAATGCAGTCTTCTATAATAGGAACATCTGCATTTGTGTGAATGCTAAGCTTTAATACAGTAGAGTATTAAATCAATGCAATCATATATTTATTGGGTTAAAATAACTTAGTTTTTGTAATGGTTTGGGAATGTAGGAGTTGCCAAAAATAGGTGAATGTCCTCTACAATTACCAAGAGAAAAAAGTTTAGAAGTTCCTGTAGATAGAGCCAGTAAACAATGGGAGATTATTTGCCTATTTCATAACATTATACCTCCCCTAAGTATGGGGTGGATAGCAAGAAACATAGATGTAGCCCAACGCAAAGCTTTTCTCATAATGATCATCCTTCTGATTTCAATTGTTAATTACTCACTGTGGATGTACCATACGCAAAGCTTTTTTCATAGTGTGTACACCTATTGGCATAATGAACCCCAAATGAGCCAGAAAAACATGTCATATAACATTACTAACATTAAAAAAGTTCATAACCATTTTTCTAACATATTCTTCCAACTCAGATATCTTTAAGAGAAGAGTGTCAAAAATGATGGGTTTAACAACCTAACATAAGGCAAAGCAGTTTTGTTGGGTTTAGGGATAGGGTTTAGGGTTTAGGGTTTAGGGATTAGAGTTTAGGGTTGAGAGATTATGGTTTAAGGTATAGTGTTGACGGTTGAGGGTTTAGGGCTGAGGGATTAGGGTTTAGGGTTGATGGATTAGGGTTTAATGTTGAGAGTTGAGGGTTGAGGGTTGAGGGTTTAGGGTTTAGGGTTTAGGGATAGGGTTGATGGTCCTAGGATTAGGGTTAAAGTAGAGTGTTGAGGGTAGAGGGATTAGGGATAGGGTTTAGGGTTGAAGGTTTAATGATTGAGGGTTGAGGGTTTAGGGCTAAGGGTTAAGGGATTGGGGTTTAAAATATAGTGTTGAGCATTGAGGGTTTATGGATAGGTTATAGGGTTTAATTTTTAAGGGTTGGGGGATAGGGTTTAGGGTTTAGGGATAAGGGATTAGGGTTTAAGGTATAGTGTCGAGGGTTGAGGGTTTAGGAATAGGGATAGCATTTAGGGTTTAGGGATGAGGGATTAGGGTTGAGGGTTGAGGGTTGAGGGATTACGATTTAAGGTATAGTGTTGAGGGTTTAGCATTTATTGATAGTGTTTAGGGTTGAGGGTTGAGGGATTAGGTTTTAGGGTTGATGGATTAGGGTTTAAGGTATAGTGTTGAGGGTTGAGGGTTTAGGAATAGGGTTTAGGGTTGACGGATTAGCGTTTAATGTCGAGGTTAGGGTTAGAGTGTCGAGGGTAGAGGGTTTAGGGATAGGGTTTAAGGTTGAAGGTTTAAGGATTGAGGCTTGAGGCTTTAGGGATGAGGTTTTAAGGCTTAAGATATAGTGTCAAGTGTTGAGGGTGCAGGGATTAGGGTTTAAGTTTTAAGGGTTAAGGGTTGAAGGATAGGGATTAGGGTTTAAGGTATAGTGTTGAGGGTTGATGGTTTAGGGATAGGGTTTAGGTTTGAGGGATTAGGGTTTAGGGTTAATGAATTAGGGTTTAATGTTGAGAGTTGAGGGTTGAGGGTTGAGGGTTGAGGGTTTAGGGATAGGGTTGATGGTCAAGGGATTAGGGTTAAAGAAGAGTGTCGAGGGTAGAGGGATTAGGGATAGGGTTTAGGTTTGAAGGTTTAAGGATTTACGATTGAGGCTTTAGGGATGAGGGTTAAGGGATTAGGGTTTAAGATATAGTGTCGAGTGTCGAGCGTGTAGGGATAGGTTTTAGGGTTCAAGTTTTAAGGGTTAAGGGTCAAGGGATCAGAGTTAACAGTTGAGGGCTTAGGGTTTGATGTTGAGGGTATAAGGTTTAAGGGATAGGGTTTAGGGTTTAGGGATAAGGGATTAGGGTTTAATGTATAGTGTCAAGGGTTGAGGGTTTAGGAATAGGGATAGTGTTTATGGTTTAGGGATGAGGGATTAGGGTTGAGGGATTAGGGATTAGGGTTGAGGGTTGAGGGATTAAGTTTTAGGTTTTATGGATTAGGGTTTAAGGTATAGTGTTGAGGGTTCAGAGTTTAGGGATAGGGTTTAGGGTTGACGGATTAGGGTTTAGGGTTGACAGATTAGCGTTTAATGTTGAGGTTAGGGTTAGAGTGTCGAGGGTAGAGGGATTAGGGATAGGGTTTAGGGTTGAAGGTTTAAGGATTGAGGGTTGAGGCTTTAGGGATGAGGGTTTAAGGTTTAAGATATAGTGTCAAGTGTTGAGGGTACAGGGATAGGGTTTAAGTTTTAAGGGTTAAGGGTTGAGGGATAGGGAATAGTGTTTAAGGTATAGTGTTGAGGGTTGATGGTTTAGGGATAGTGTTTAGGTTTGAGGGATTAGGGTTTAGGGTTGATGAATTAGGGTTTAATGTTAAGAGTTGAGGGTTGCGGGTTGAGGGTTGAGGGTTGAGGGTTTAGGGATAGGGTTGATGGTCAAGGGTTTAGGTTTAAAGAAGAGTGTCTAGGGTAGAGGGATTAGGGATAGGGTTTAGGGTTGAAGGTTTAAGGATTTAGGGTTGAGGCTTTAGGGATGAGGATTAAGGGATTAGGGTTTAAGATATAGTGTCGAGTGTCAAGCTTTTAGGGATAGGTTTTAGGGTTCAAGTTTTAAGGGTTAAGGGTAAATGGATCAGAGTTAAGGGTTGAGGGATTAGGGTTTAACGTTGAGGGTATAAGGGTTGAGGGATTAGGGTTTAACGTTGAGGGTATAAGGGTTGAGGGATAGGGAATACGGTTTAGAGATAAGGGATTAGGGTTTAAGGTATAGTGTCGAGGGTTGATGGTTTAGGAATAGGGTTTAGGTTTGAGGGATTAGAGTTTAGGGTTGATGAATTAGGGTTTAATATTGAGAGTTAATGGTTGAGGGTCGAGGGTTTAGGGTTTAGGGATAGGGTTGATGGTCAAGGGATTAGGGTTAAAGAAGAGTGTCGAGGGTAGAGTGATTAGGGATAGGGTTTAGGGTTGAAGGTTTAAGGATTTAGGGTTGAGGCTTTAGGGATGAGGGTTAAGGGATTAGGGTTTACGATATAGTGTCAAGTGTCGAGCATGTAGGGATAGGTTTTAGGGTTCAAGTTTTAAGGGTTAAGGGTCAAGGAATCAGAGTTAAGGGTTGAGGGATTAGGGTTTGACATTGAGGGTATAAGGATTAGAGATAGGTTTGGAGGGTTTAGGGATAAGGGATTAGGGTTTAAGGTATAGTATCAAGCCTGTTGAGGGTTTAGGAATAGGGATAGCATTTAAGGTTTAGGGATAAGAGATTAGAGTTGAGGGATGATAGATTAGGGTTGAGGGTTGAGGGTTGAGGGATTAGGGTTTAGGGACAAGGTTTAGGGTTGAGGGTTGAGGGATTCAAGTTTAGGGTATAGTGTTGAGGGTTTAGGGATAGGGTTTAGGGTTGAGGGATTAGAGTGAAGGGTTAAGGGATTAGGATTTGATGTTGAGGCTTGAGGGTTTAGGGTTTAGGGTTTAGGGTTTAGGGATACGGTTGAGGGTCAAGGGAATAGAGTTAAGGGTTGAGGGTTGAGGTTCAAGGGTCAGGGGTTTAGGGATAGGGTTGAGGGTCGAGGCATTAGGGTTAAAGTAGAGTGTCAAGGGTATAAGGATTAGGGATAGGGTTGGAGGGTTTAGGGATAAGGGATTAGGGTTTAAGGTATAGTATCAAGCCCATTAAGGGTTTAGGAATATGGATAGTGTTTAGGGTTTAGGGATGAGGGATTAGAGTTGAAGGTTGAGGGATTAGGGTTTAGAGATAAGGTTTAGGGTTGAGGTAGGCAAGGAGTGACTGAGAGACATATAGAGGGGAGAGGTAGAGAGGTGAGGCAGAGAGATAAGTGAGATATAGAACATGAGCTAATGGAACTCGAAGTGAGATATTGTAAAGGTGCTATCAAAGGTGAGATAGGCACAAATATTTATGGATCAATCTATAGCAAGACAAAACATGAGCGCGTTATAACGCACTCGTGTTTTGCCCTTCTATAGGAATGGTAAAAAAGTGTTGACCCTCGTGTTCCATGCCCACATGCTCTATTTTCATGTTGATTATGCATGTGCTCTGACAAAAAAGAAGTGCTTTCATGCTGTTGGGAAGTTCACATCCACATTTTACACATTCTTCCACCTTTGCATGATCTTTCCACCACCTTTTCTGCTTTGCTGACTTGAGAAGGAGGAAATACCATAGTTTTCACACCAAGTTTGATATATATCTATTCAAGTTTCAATTTTTGTAGTGTTGCAATGTTAATCGTGATTCAATTTTAGGAATTTAACATTATAGATTGGTTAATAGTATTGTTGTTAGTAATTATATTTGAGTGTTATTCAATTTAACATTGAAAAGGAAGCAAGTGGTGAAAAACTCAAATTGTTGAGGAGTTTGATGCAAGAAGAAAAAACGGTACATAATTGGGTACTCTCTCCATTCGAATCTTCATTTTTTAGGTATGTCAAGTCTTTACATGCATGTTCTTTACATTTTTCTTAATTCTATTTGAATTACTTTATCATGCTTTATCATACATGTTTAAAATAGACACATTCCCAATCAAGAAAGCAACCTACAATCTCACATGATGCCATGTATATTTTCTACACTTGGGCTCTTTAATAATTATGTGTAATAAATAGACCTTAACATACCATGATGTCAAACTATACAAGAATAAATCCTTACAACATAATAAAAATACAATCCCACTATTATCTTGTCATATTAACAAGTCAAAATACAAATGAATAGGTGCCAAGATCATACAAGTATGCACATAAATTGGGCTAGCACATTCCTTATGCACCTATTCATGATGACTTGTACATGCACATTACACAACAATTGTTGTCTATTCCTTCACAAGCCACCCAAATCTTAGTATTCCTAGTACCAACAAAACACCTTCTCAATTCCAAATCCTAGTAGTCCTAGTAACAACAAACATGTCAAATTGGGTCTGTCTCAACCTTTTCAAGCATGAAGTCCCATGTACTCTTTTCATGGCTGCAATAATTTTCTTTGTATGCTTTGTACCTATTTTGGTTGAGTGACATTTACTCTTTTACGTGATGATTGTATGTACATTTACTATGAAGGGTTTAATTAAATATATTTTAGTTATTTGTATGGATTCATTTCTTAGGAACTAATATTGGTCTCTTTATCATGCTACAGACAAATTCTTTCTCATGCCGAGGAAACGATCAAGAATTAAACCAACACAGGAAGAGATAGAAGATAAGAATGCAAAGAAAGTAGTGGCTATGAGGGAACTTCGTGAGAAGAGGAAATTGAACACAATAAATGAAGACATGCCAATTGAAGAGGAACCACAACCATCACAAAGAGATATGGTATTGGTGGAACAAAGAGAACGAATGCAAAAACTTCATGCTGCGAGAGATTTGAATACCATAGTTGGAGACATGTCCTCTACCACAAGTCAACATGTAGGGACACCATCTATCACATCTCAAGTTGAGAGTACATAATCACTCACATGTGATGAAGGAGGTACGCCATCGTACCCACCTCAACCTCAAGGTACGTCATCTATTCCATCTTCGATCAAAGGTATGCCATATAGCCCATCTCATTTAAATATTGATGAAATTCCTAATGTTGAGATGAATTTATCTAACTTAACACCACCTAGAATTTTGCATAGAAATCCAAAGTATTTGATTGATATTGATGAGAATATTTTGCAACCAATGGAAGGTAAGATTCCAAAACACACTTGTAGAAGATATGCTCATAAGATTTGAAGATTGTTCTTTGAAAAGTTAAATGAGACTGGAAGATGTCAACTATTCCTTGAAATGATGCGAAGTATAAAGTATAGGTCCATCATGAAGATTCTTGGGTTGAGAACATCAGAGGCTTCAAGTGAAAAATCTATTGTCAAGAATCTAATGAGTGTGTATGAGAGTGTGGGTAACACCTCACGCACAAAAGATAGTAATGCAACATGGCATTTGATTACATCAACTATAGTAAGTATTCAAACGAGGAAAGCTTGTCTCATTAGAAAGATGAGTCAAGAATTGAGAATTAATAGGAAAACTTTATCAAGAGCCATTGGAAGACGCCAAAGAATTGAGGACACTAATGCCAATGAATTATGGGCGTTCTCAGGGAGACTACCATGAAAAGATAAACTAATTGTTGAAGCATTGAGATCACTAATTGAAGACTTTTGGAAGAATTACAAAAGGGTATCTTCGAATCAAAGGGATGTGGTAAGAAGGAGAATCGGTACTCAAAACCGTGAGCCACATCCCAAGTATTTTTTGGATGAGACTCAAACACAGTTTTATGGTAAATTTCTAGAGAAGTATCCTCAAATTAAAATTTGTCAAAGATATTTTGAAATGCTAAAACTTTTCTATGTCAAGATAAATCACACATGCACTACTTGTTGTTGTAGATTACATATTGAATTTTCTAACCATTTTGATGTTTATAGGTCTATATGTTTAGATATGCATACTAACAACATTTTATAGGGTTGTTCCATGCGTGCCCCACCAACATCTTCAAGAGACTTCATATCAAGAATTTTATGTGAAAGAGAGAAAGGTCAAATATTCTACAAGAAATTATGCTTGGATGGCACATGTCATCGTTGCGGTGGCTTGCAACATTTGCCAATATGTGAACATATGGAAAGAACACATGCGGTTGGAAATGAACTAGTAGAGTTTGGCAAGTATAAAATAGTGGCATACAATACAAAAGATGGTAAAGAAGCAAAGAGGTGGGAGTTGGTTATTGAAAAGATTCCAATGTATCAGTTTATGCCTATATTTCATGATAGCATAGTGTATGAGTATGTAAGACATGCCCATAGAGCTCGATGGTTAGACTTGCAATTCAATTTATGTAAGGACACATTTCTGGTTGGTAGCATTGTTTCAGTCGTCGACTTTGCAGAGAACTATAGTCTACAGCCACAGCATGAGGTGCAATCACAATATTACAACTCCACATAGGTTTCTATATTTGTGCACATCGAATTCATCCATGCGAATGATAGTACAGAGGATGACAGAAAGATCATAAGGGAGTATAATTTCTATATTAGTGATGATCACACACATTCTATGGAGTTCGTGCAAGGTTGCTTTCAGGTGTTCTACAATGATTTGGCTAGAAGGGGCATATCGTTCAATCAGCATATCATATGGTTGGATAACTGTGCGTCACAATTCAAGAACTCCCAGAATTTCTATTGGCTGAGTAGGAGGCATAATTTTATAGGTATTCAGCATATGTGGAACTTTTGTGAGGCCGGGCATGGAAAGGGGGAGCATGATGGTGCAAGAGCATGTATCAAAAGAGCCATAGCACAAGAAGAGTTAAAGTATAAAGACAATGTAAAGTTGATAGATGCAAAATCAATTGTCAAGTGGTGTAATGCTTCCATGGGTCCAAGTAATGAAGGTAAGTCTTTAGTTCATAGATTTTTTTGGTTGATAGATGATACTAACATTGCACCATATGAGGACTGTTGTACACTGACAGGATCAAATGAGATGCACTCTTTCAGAAGCTCAATTGGAGGTTCATGGAGTATCCATACGCAAATGATGTCATGTTTTTTTTCTTCTTGTACAATTCAAGCCTAGGATGAGTGCGAGTCAAAGAAGTGGGTTGACAAATGGTAGTTAAGTTAGCTTAACCCACTTGACACGTATCGACCCTCGACGGCACTGGAACTAACACAGATGGAATCATCAGTTCACTATGACCACATATCAAATCTAGTTCAACCAGGTAATATATCTATTTGCATAGTTTTTAAAATTCCTAATGTCATCTTACTTTGTAGTGTTTTTGTAATGTTGACTAATTTCATCTAATTTGCTACACATATCAATGTAGGGCACGTATATGCAGTTATTGCAGATGAAGATAATGAAGAGAGAATAGATTATTACTTATGTCATTGTGTTGATGCCAAAAAAAAATTGGAGGCCCTAGTTACAGATGGAGAAAACATCGAATACCCTACAGGTCAGTGGTTATTACTAGAACATGGCTTAGAAGGTACCCACATAAGAGTGTTAATATTTGGATGTTTCAGGACTTTGACATGCATCGGAAGATTCTTCATTACTAAAACCTTCTCGTGGCATCCAATGTTCATTTGATACAGTATCGGGGTAGACCTTTGAACAAAATCTTGTGGAAGGTGTGTGAGTCTGACCATGAAGCAATACTTGACACAATAAAGAGTAGAGCAAACCTAGATGGTTCATTGGATTAATTTGTAAGTATTCACATTAATTTTGTAAAGTCATGTTAGATTGAGTTGTAAGTATGCACATTAATTTGTAAGGTTTCTCTTTTTTATTTCCTATTGCACTTTTACACATATACACATTTTTACATCATCATGTTATGCTTCATCGAGTTAGACCTAAGTGATGGATGAAGTTGATCCTGAGAATAATGTATAAAATCTAGGTAATGTATAAAATATAGTTGTCTCTAGGTGTCTTGGTTTCTAACTAGATAATAGGTGTCTCTAATTGTGATGTAGAGGCAATGGGATAGTTGGAGGATGGCAAACTAGACAAGGTTTCCTTATGCTCTAAAGCCCAAATTTCATGATCATTATACAAAAGTGGGAACAGCAGTTAGAGACTCTAAATTCTTCATGGAAAAGGTGATTTCAAATGCTATGGGACCCATTCCAATCATTGCCAAAGGCAGACCAAACTCAGGATTAACACTTCCTTCACAAACCCAAGAAATGGCTTGTAGCCCTAAAAAAAGAGAATAGTCCTACTAACTTTTGATACAGATCTTTAAACACAGAAATTGGACAATCAATAGATACCCATTTGGACTCCCTATCACATATCCAAAATTGGGTATAGGTTGTTTTGGACGATATACCCTAACCTATAACTCCTCTTAATAACCTAAAGCCCTAATTAGGCCTAAAATACAAAGAGAGCCCCCTTAAATTCACACATAGAACTCAACCAATGACTTGAGCACTTAGTATTCATGCCAAAACTATGAATTTTGTTTGTTTTGTCCTCCTACAATCTGTTGTTCCCAAAAATGCCTCTATGGTTCCTTCTCTATGTCTTTAAACATCACCTAACACATGGTTTTGTTAGGTTTCCTCAAAGAAAACTTCTTCTCCTTAGATTTTCTACCAAAAATTTATCATAGAATACTAGAACAGATCTACTACAAGCCATTCCACTGATCAAAAGTGAATCAAATTAGTGGAATGGCCAAAAAATGCATGATTCTTACCAAAACCCTAGATAAGGGTTTCTTAAACTATTTTCAGGAAAATGAGTCTTAGTCTACTCTAGAATTGTTTCAAGATGCCAAACTAGATGCAAATTAATGTCAACTCACTCTAGTTTCATGCCACCACCATAGTCCTTGAGTTACACTAATGGTGTAGGGGCACCTAGGTTGTCATGCCTCCAAGAGGGGTCAGAAAATGAAATTCTATTTTGATTGAGTCAATTGTATGTAATAAGGTCTTCTAAGACCATTTCATTTCTTTTTAAGTCACTTTGAGTCATTTGGGGTCAGTTTGAGTCTTTGAGTCCTGTTGCAAAAAAATGTCAATGTTGTCAAGTTGCACAAAGCAACTTTTACATTTTTGGTGTCCTGCTCCTGATGCTACCAAACTGACAGTTCCAACACATCTAGATGGGTAAGTTTAGGCTAGGTATAGTTCTATTTTTCACCCAAACATGTTGAAACAGTCCGAGCTACATTGTACCGACGATATCCCTGAAGAGTCCAAAGTGCAAAAAGGCAGCAATATTTCACGAGATGTTACTCAAAAATTATGTCACTTAGAAACATTCTATCTATGACAACATGATCACATAGAGTGCCTCTACAATAACCTCTCTCATTTTTTTTATATCTCTAAGGCATTTCCCCCGTGGTGAAAGGTTTTCAGCTGCCCCAAAAATTGTCAGAAGGAGGTAGTGTAAAGTTACAAAGGGGTGTAACTTTCGTCTTGCTCCTGATGCAACCAAAATGACTATTCCAACGCATCTGAATGGGTACATTTATGCTAGGCATGGTCCTTTTTTTCACCCAAACATGTTGAAACAGTCTGAGCTACATTGTACCGACGATATCCCTGAAGAGTCCAAAGTGCAAAAAGGCAGAAATATTTGATGATATGTTACTCAAAAATTGTGTCACTTAGAAACATTCCATCTAAGGTAACACGATCATGTAGAGTTCCTCTACAATAACCTCTCTTAGTTTTTTATATCTCTGAGGCATTTTCCCGTGGCGAAAGGTTTTCTGCTGCCCCAAAAATCATCAGGAGGCAATATAAAGTTGCAAAGGGGTGTAACTTTCATTCTGCTCCTAATGTGACCAAACTAACTATTCCAATGTGTCTAGATGGGTACATTTACACTATGCATGGTCCTATTTTTCACCCAAACATGTCGAAATAGTCCGAGCTACATTGTACCAACGATATCCCCGAAGAGTCCAAAGTGCATAAAGGCAGCAATCTTTGATGAGATGTTACTCAAAAACCTCTCCAAACATGATCACATAGAGTGCCTCTACAATAACCTCTCTCATTTTTTTATATCTCTGAGGCATTTGCCTATGGTGAAAGGTTTTCTGCTGCCCCAAAAATCGTCAAAAGGAGGCAGCGTAAAGTTACAAAGGGGTGTAACTTTCATCCTGCTCCATAGTGCAAGTTTTAATTTGATTTCCTCCAAGGCACCAATGTGAGGTTGTTTTGATGGCAAAGGGTGCCTTGATTCATGATGTTGAATCTCCTTCCTCCTAGGCGCCAAAATGGATAGTTTAGACAAGAAAAGGCGCCTTAGTATACTTAGCTCATTTCTTGGCAATTTGATGGCTTCAATCACTTTTTCAAACCTATAGGAGACCATTTTACACTTAGGCGCTAGATCTTAGGATTTAGAACATCTTCCTTCAAGGCACCAAAATGAGGTTATTTAGACACAAAAGTGTGCCTCCATACAAGATGCTTATTCTCCTTCCACTTAGGTGCTCATTCATGATGATCCAAGTGACAATAGGTACCTAGACTTCCTTTGGTAAGATTTAGTCATTTTGAAGGTTCTAACACTAGGCGCTACAATTGGAAGTGATTTGAAGTTCATTTTCCTCTAGGTGCCCAAAATGGATGGTGGAGACAAGAAAAGACACCTAGGCTTCTTTTGAAGATTTTCAAAGTCTTCCTAAGTTATATTATGTAATATTGACCCTTAGGCGCAAATGAATGATCTAGGATGACTCTAGGCGCATATCCAAGGTGATATCTTTCTAGGTGCAATCTTCACTAAGTTTAGACTTCACTTTACATCAAGGCACCAAAATGGATAGTTTAGAGAGAGGCAAAAATGCGCCTAGAGGTATGATGCTCAGTTTGATGTGTTTGATCAACTTTGATAATCAAGATGAATTGCCTCCCTTAAGGCGCCCTCCTTTATACTTTGAAACATCCTTTCAATATCAAGGTGCAATTTTGAGGTTGTTTGGATGATGAAAGGCGCCTTGAGTTCTAGGCAGAGTTTTGAGGTTGTGCAAGTAGAGAAATACGCCTAAGATCTTAAAGCAAATTTGTACCTAAAACAGAAAATCCCCGAGGTATGACTTATGGAAGCCTATAGCCCCAATGTTATGTTGCATACTAAAATTAGGTAAGACTCAATGTAATCTCATAACCAGTATAGCATATGATTTTGACTATCGTATTCAAAACAACAAATAGACTCTTTGCATCCCAATATGGTATAATAACAAGAAATTAAGAAATATTTTCAATTGACCAACTCATAAAGAATATGGATTAGCATTCTCATTTGAATATTTTCAATTGAGCAACTCATAAAGAATATTAATATTTTCTGTTCAACATGATTCATTTTTTTTTTAAATACAACTTTTATCTTTTAGTTCCAAAATGAGGTTTAGGTGATACTTGAATAACAATAGCTAGCTTATTGGATCAACAAACATCCTATGTAATACAATTGGACTTTAAATATTTGAAGTAGCCATCTACAAATATCCATTCAAATGTGGATTTATAATGCAAGTATGGACGACATCAATAAAAAATATTTGTATTAACCAAATATCCATATAGGCATACATCAATATATGTCGGTATAAGTATAACATATATACAAAATAGCCATATAGGCTTACAAGAATGCCATATAGGCATACAATATCAACTATATGCAATACAAAATATATGTCCACAAATACCATATAGGCATACAATAAAGGAAGACAATAAAAAGTCATTCCCCTCTAGCTGGTGAAGCGAATAGATCATGGGCAGCCTTTGATCCTCTGGGGGATGGAGACGTGCATGTGGGTGGTCTACTATGAACCCAAGCATTGCTCCTCCTATTTAGTTCTTCCTACATCTTTAGTTGTTACAATAAAAAGTATAGACATTAATATAAAGAAATTACATGTTATAAAAATGAAACATTGAACAAAATAATCACTTACCACTACCATATAATCTGTCTCCTCACTTGCCTCAGTAGCAGGAATAGGCCGTGGTGATGTCATGTCCTATAGAAACCATCCATATAGAAATTAAACTTCAAATCAATAATCTTTTGATTTTTCAAGAATAAACAACTATAACAATGAATGTAAATTGAAATTTACTAATCTGCCTCATACCCCTGTCAATGCCATGGAGCTATGAGTCGTAGAGGTCACACCATGCTCCATTGCCCTATGAACATAGGGAGGTGTCTCTGCAGCCTGCATCATCTGGAAATAAAATAACATTATTCAATTACGAAAACTATAATAGTGATGCAAATCATGGCTCTTAACATACACATATGTTCATCTAAACATGGAAGTACACACAATAAAGCACATAAGTCACATACAAAAATCTAGTAAGTACAATTCATTTATTAAACTATTTAGTTTATTACCTCTGTTAAGCTTTGAAGTCCACCACCGCTGGCAGGTGTTGCTGTGAAATCTCCAATACTAACCTATTCAACATCCAAAATCAGATATTAGAATACCATTCATATAACGATGCTATTCACATGTAATATTTATAATTGTTTACCAGTTACATACCCTGACAGTAGATGATCTAGTGTAATTTGAAGGTGGAGAACCACTGAAAACTATATCAACGCTATGACCCTAAAATTTCATTAAAATCATCAAACTAAATTAGTTAATCTTGCATTTCAAAAATAAAATTTAATAAATTAAATTCAATAAACTTGCTAATATTTACCTGAGTATCAAGGCCAAAAGTCTCACTCAAGAGGGTATCTGTCATCACCATCTGCTCAGCTACAGATGTAGCATGTGCACCTACATCATGAATATCCATGGGGTCATAACCACAGGCTGACCCGCAAGTCTAACAAGCATGGGGTGGGACCCTACTCCTCGCACTATCTCCCAACCCACTCTGTGTTGCAGGACTGGCATGCTCTATGATGCTCTGGGTCAAGGCACTAATGGACTGAAGTGTATCGACCTCAAGACTCTCCTTCACAATGGAAGGGATAGAAACATGCTCATGGGCTGGTCTGCTGATTACTCATCTCACTGCCCGCTGTGGGTCAACACGTGCCCATGATCTATCTTGTGCTGACCCCCCACCTCTACCTTGGAAGTCTCACATATCAAAATAGTTTGGCACTTTATTGAGGACAAACTCGCAATAGAGTTTCCTCAAAAAGTATTGCAGGACCTCATTATTATTGCATGGAGGATGGTCAAAAACCATCCACCACCTCTGCCCAAAATTGTCCCTTATCACTTGGTTGTTGCACCAATGGATAGGGAACCTCTTGCATGTAATGGGTGGAGGTTGATTTGTTTGTGGGTTTGTGAAAACCGAACACAAGTCTAATTTTGTAATTTGTAATTTTTTCACATCTTGGTATGACAGCTTGTCTACATAATAGTCTCTAAACTCTCTTCTCTTATCCATCCAACTAGTTATTTGCTTGCTAATTGAATCTACATTTGATAACATAGAAGAGATTCAGCAAGCATGGACCTATGCAAGGTTGAAGTGGAAGGATCTTTCAACCTTGCAATTATATCTTCAATTTCTTTTTTGTTGTTTTCAATTTGCCCCATTATATTTTCTTGTGTTCTAGGGGCATGTCGAGGAATGGATGGAGGAGGTTGTTGTTCCTTAGGTATTTCCTCCTCAGGATTTTGTGTATTTTGAGGAGAAGGAGGAGGTGCATTAACATTTCCTGACAATTAACGAAATTTACATCAAAAATAAACTCAAATCTACCTATTTAGAAACAAATTCAAACAAAAAAACAATTAAAACTCACTCCTTTGGCATGCTCAACGTCGTGGCAGCATTTTGGCGACAGATTGGTAAGATTTTGGTGTTGAATTGACTTTTCCAAAACGTAAGTGCGCTTCCTAGGGTTTGCAGGCTGCAGGTATAGAGGAGAAAAAAGAAATGAAATGAGATCATAAGCTCTTTTTTTATTATTTATAATAAGTCATAACGTGCTCATGTTATAATGTGCTCGCATTATGCATTAATTTTTTTTGAAAACAATTTGGCCACTTTTTGGCCCCCCATCTTTTTGCACTTACCCCTAGGAGTATGCTTAGTGGAGCAAGCCTCGAACAAAAGTTTTGGGCCAAAGCTGTAGCCACTGCTTGCTACCTGGGAAACAGGTCTCCTACATCCCGCAGCAAAATGGAGTTGCAGAGAGGATGAACAATACACTGATGGAGAGGGCTAGGAGTATGCTTAGTGGAGGAAGTCTTGAACAAAAGTTTTGCGATGAAGCTATATCCACTGCTTGCTACTTGGTAAACAGGTCTCCTACATCAGCTCTTGTTGGTAAGACACCTATGGAGGTGTGGTCTAGTAAGAAGCCCTCAGTTAGACATCTTCGTGTTTTTGGTTGTGAGGCATATGCACATGTGCCTAGGGAGAAACGGTCTAAATTGGAGAACAAAGCTATTAAGTGTATTTTCATTGGCTATGGTGTCGGTGTGAAAGGATACAAGCTTTGGGATCTTGTGGCTAAAAAAGTGTTGTATAGCAGAAGTGTTGTTCTACAACCAGAAGAAATAGAAAAGAAAGAGGATGTGGTTTAGTTTCCTTCTACCCCTGAGAAGACTGAACCAACAGACCTTGTGAGACTTAATGGTGAGGAGAGCTCTAGAAGCTCTAAAAGTTCAGAAGAAGAAGTAGAACCTCAACCTCAGCCATTAAGGAGGTCTACACAAACAAGGAATCAACCTGATAGGTTTGGTTATTCATTGCTTGATTCTAGTTGTGCTTTTTCCTTGCTTACTAACACTGATGAGCCTAGAACTATGACATAGGCTATGGGCATGGAAGATGTAGGTTCCTGGAAGGAGGCCATAGAAGATGAGATGGCTTCTTTGGAAAAGAATAAAACATGGGACTTGGTGCCTTTGCCTAAAGGACAGAAACCTGTTGGATGCAAATGGGTGTTCAAGAAGAAATTTAGTGTAGATGGTAGTGTTGAAAATTACAAGGCTAGACTGGCTACGAAGGGGTATTCTCAAGTGGAGGGAATTGATTATGGTGAAATTTTCTCTCCCATTGCAACGCTGACATCTATTTGGTTCCTATTATCTCTTGCAGCAGCTTATGACTTAAAGGTGGAGCAGATGGATGTGAAGACATCATTCCTTCTTGGTGATTTGGAGGAAGAGATTTACATGTCACAGCCAGAGCATTACATAGAGAAAGGTAAAGAAAATTTGGTTTGCAAGTTGAAAAAGTCTTTGTATGGTTTGAAGCAGTCTCCTAGGATGTGGTACTTGAAGTTTGATGCCTTTGTGTTGTTGGTTGGATTTTTGAGATCCAAATCAGATCATTGTGTGTATTATAAATTTGACAATAATCACATTCACATTATTGCATTGTATGTTGATGATATGTTGTTAATTGGGAATGGTAAGAATATGATTCCTGATTTGAAGTCTCAGTTGTTAGCACAGTTTGAGATGAAAAATCTAGGGGCAACCAGGTACATTCTGGGAATGGAAATCAAAAGAGACAAAGCTAACAAAAAACTTTGGTTAAGCCAGAGTAAGTATGTAAAGATTGTGTTGGATAGGTTCAGCATGGCAGATTGTAGACCATTGTGTGTTCCTGTTTCTTCAGGGAGAAAGTTGTCTTTTGATGATTGTCCAAAATCTCCTACTGAGGTGGAGTTCATGAGTAGAGTACCTTATGCTAGTGTTATTTGTAGTTTGATGTATGCTATGGTCTACACAAGACCAGACATTACCCAAGTAGTGGGAGTCTTTAGTCGATTTATGGCTAATCCTAGACGGGTACATAGGGATGCAGTTAAGACAGTGTTCAAATATTTGAGGGGTACTTCTGAGTATTCCATATTTTATCATGGTAATGCTACAGGACCTCCACATTCTGTTTGTATTTGTAGATTCTAATTGAGCGGGTGACATTGACAGCAGGAGATCCACCAGTGCTTATGTGTTCACTATGTTCGGTGGTGCAATTAGTTGGATGAGTAAGTGAAAACCTATGGTTGCTTTGTCCATGATAGAAGATGATTATATGGCAGCAACTCATGCTTGTAAGGAAGCCATTTGTCTTAAGAGATTGTGTTCAGATATTGGTGTTGATGTAGGACAGATTATGATTTGTTGTGACAGTTAGAGTGCGATTTTGCTAGCAAAGAATCCAACTTTCCATGCCAAAACAAAGCATACTGATGTACAGTTTCACTTCATGGGTGACATGGTAGAGGATGGGAAGGTAAATTTTGAGAAGGTAGGGTAAGTGCAAGAAGATGGGGGGCCAAAAAGGGGTCTTAAGTGGCCACTTTTTTTTCTAAAATTAGGAAACGCTGGCCTTGGATGAGAAATTAAGCATAGTTACACTCAAAATTTGGAGATGTAAGCAAAACAATGTTCATAGTGCTCCGAGTCTACTTTCTAAACTACTATTTTTTTTTGAAAATGGTATAGATTAAGGGGTTCAAAAGAGGGAGCCACAGAAATTGGTATTGTTTATGTCAAAAAAACATAACATAGCATGTTTTGTGGCTCCCTCAAAAGGTTAACTTTTCTTTGGTATTTTTAAAATCGCTTCAGTGAGAAATTAGCTAACAACATGTAGTTTATGCCCATTTTTTCTAATAATTTTTTGATGAATATTTGATTTTTTATTAATTTTCAAAGTGGACACATCCTAAAAAATAGAATTTTGGTCGTGCTACCTCTATAAATTTTGAAAACTAATTGAAAATTATTTTATTTTATTTTTTAATATGTGTAGAATGGAGTCTAGTTTCTAAATATGTAATTGTTTTGAAATTTCAATGAATGGTTAATTTACAATGAAAAAAGGACCAAACAGTGGTTTTTGTCCAAAACCAGACACACAAACAAAAGAAATTAAAGATGAAAGGCTTACCATTGTCAAAATGTGAAAAAAATTACATCGTTAAATAGATAAGAGAAAGCCTAAGATTACCCAGGTGTTCAATTTGTTCAACCTTGAAACACGTGCAAATCTAAGGGTTAGCACGAATAAAATTATGTGAAATCTTATAGAATTTGCAAAAACACGTATGTGGATGTTGAAAAGGCACTCCAAGCCTTTGGGTTGGAAATCCAAAGCAAATCCCAAGCCTAAGGCTTGGGATTCCTAAAGCACAATATAATGTGAGCACATTATAACATGACCGCATTATAATGCACTCACGTTATGTTGTACTTTTTTCCTTTTTGCATGTTTGCTGGTGTTTTCCCAGTTCGACATAACGCGAGCACGTTATAACGCACTCATGTTACATCTTCCTTTGAATGAGTTATGTTCAAGTTTCATAAGTATGTTTCATGGATGTTTATATCTATGCTTGTAGGTATGTATGCATGTACATGTATGCATGCTTGTATGTATGTACACGTATGCATGCTTGTATGATGCATCTTTGTATGTATGTATGTATGTATGTTTGAATCTATGCATGTATGTATGTAAGTGTTTGGGGTTTAGTGTATATAAGGACTTGAGCCTGTATAGTTTTGAGGGTTGAGGGTTGAGGGATTAGGGCTTAAGTAATAGGTAGAGGGTAGAGGGTAGAGATTAGAGGGTTTAGGGTTACAGTTGAGGGTTAATATTCAAGTTGTTGAGTGTATAAGATTAAGTGTGTAAGGTGCGGGGATTAGGGTTTAGGATATTGGGTTTAGGGTTTATGATATGAATTGAGGGTATATAAGGCATAGGGTGACTTGGGTTGAGAGCACGTATGGTTTAGGTTTAATTTAAGTATAGGGTTGAGGCATAATATTTAAGGTTTAGGATATAAGGGTGAGGTTATATGGTCTAGAGAGGGTTTGAGGGTGTAGGCTTTAGGGTTTAAGGTATAGGGTTGATGATTGAGGGATTAGTGCTTAAGTATATTGTTGAGGGTTTAGGGATAGGTTTTAGGGTTTAAGGTTTAAGGGTTAAGGGTTGAGGGATAGGGTTTAAGGTTTACGGGTAAGGGATTAGGGTTTAAGGTATAGAATCTTGGGTTGAGGGTTTAGGAATAGGGATAGCATTTAGGGTTTAGGGATGAGGGATTAGGGTTGAGGGTTGAGGGTTGAGGTATTAAGGTTTAAGGTATAATTTGCTGAGGGTTGAGTGTTTAGGGATAGGGTTTAGGGTTTAGGGTTGAGGGATTAGGGTTTAGAGTTGAGGGATTAGGGTTTAAGGAATAGTGTTGAGGGTTGAGGGTTTAGGGTTGATGGATTAGGGCTTAGGGTTGATGGATTAGGGTTTAAGGAATAGTTTTGAGGGTTGAGGGTTTACGAATAGGGTTTACTATTGAGGGATTATGGTTTAGAGTTGACAGATTAGGGTTTAATGTTGAGAGTTAAGGGTTGAGGGTTGAGGGTTTAGGGATAGGGTTGATGGTCAAGGGATTAGGGTTAAAGTAGAGTGTTGAGGGTAGAGGAATTAGGGATAGGGTTTAGGGTTGAAGGTTTAACGATTGAGGGTTGAGCCTTTAGGGTTGAGGGTTAAGGGATTGGGGTTTAAGATATGGTGTTGAGCAGATCAAGGGTTTAGGGATAGGTTTTAGGGTTTAATTTTTAAGGGTTAAGGGTTGAGGGATAGGGTTTAGGGTTTAGGGATAACGGATTAGGGTTTAGGGTATAGTGTCGAGGGTTGAGGGTTTAGGAATAGGGATAGGGTTGAGGGTTGAGGGATTAGGGATTAGGGTTTAAGGTATAGTGTTGAGGGTTGAGGGTTTAGTGATGGGGTTTAGTGTTGAGAGTTGAGGGATTAGGTTTTAGGGTTGATGGATTAGGATTTAAGGTATAGTGTTGAGGGTTGAGGGTTTAGGGATAGGGTTTAGGGTTGAGGGATTAGGGTTTAGGGTTGACAGATTAGCATTTAATGTCGATGTTAGGGTTAGAGTGTCGAGGGTAGAGGGATTAGGGATAGGGTTTAGAGTTGAAGGTTTAAGGATTGAGGGTTGAGGCTTTAGGGATGAGGGTTTAAGGCTTAAAATATATTGTCGAGTGTTGAGGGTGTAGGGATAGGGTTTAAGTTTTAAGGGTTAAGGGTTGAGGGATAGGGATAAGGGTTTAAGGTATAGTGTTGAGGGTTGAGGGTTTAGGGATAGGGTTTAGGGTTTAGGGTTTAGGGTTGACAGATTAGGGTTTAATGTTGAGAGTTGAGGGTTGAGGGTTGAGGGATAGGGTTGATGGTCAACGGGTTAGGGTTAGAGTGTCGAGGGTAGAGGGATTAGGGATAGGGTTTAGGGTTGAAGGTTTAAGGATTGAGGGTTGAGGCATTAGGGATGAGGGTTTAAGGCTTAAGATATAGTGTCAAGTGTTGAGGGTGTAGGGATAGGGTTTAAGTTTTAAGGGTTAAGGGTTGAGGGATATGGATTAGGGTTTAACGTATAGTGTTGAGGGTTGACGGTCTAGGGATATGGTTTAGGTTTGAGGGATTAGGGTTTAGGGTTGATGGATTAGGGTTTAATGTTGAGAGTTGAGGGTTGAGGGTTGAGGGTTTACGGATAGGGTTAATGGTCAAGGGATTAGGGTTAAATTAGACTGTCGACGGTAGAGGGATTAGGGATAGGGTTTAGGGTTGAAGGTTTAAGGATTTAGGGTTGAGGCTTTAGGGATGAGGGTTAAGGGATTAGGGTTTAAGATATAGTGTTGAGTGTCGAGGGTGTAGGGATAGGTTTTAGGGTTAAATTTTTAAGGGTTAAGGGTTGAGGGTGTTAGTTGTCGTTGTACCAAAAGATTCACCTTTTAATTCTCGATACAACCACTTGAATTAACAAGTACAGGAGGTGGTTAAGCCCTTGTCACAAACCACCGCAACATAGCACTGAACAAGAAGACCAAGGGTCACACCTTGCAACAATCCCCCCAGCGCAAGCATAGGGTTTGAACCCATGACCGTAGCTCTGATACCAATTGTTAGACTTAGGGCACACAACTAAGAGGGGTGTGAATCAGTTGTTCAAAACTTTCTCCAATTAAACACTTAAATCTTCTTACTGATTAGTTGTATATTAATCATGAACCATAATGCATTCAAATCAAAAGCAAAAACACATCAACACATAAGACACCAAGATTTTGATGTGGAAAACCTAATTAAGGGAAAAACCACGGGGTGATTGACCCAAGATTGTATTCTCTGTTAGAAGAATAGAAAGAACAAAATGGCACATGCCAATTAGGGCTCACTGCCCGAGCACACTACTCACAAAAGGCTCACTGCCTACAAGAGACACACTGTCTACAAAGAAATAAATATCACATACATGAACTGGAGAATAGCATCTTCATCATGCTTGAATCAGTTCCATTTAAGTCTAATGCTTTTGCTCTACCTTTTGCTCTCCTCCTCACTACCACACTCTCATCACCACAAGGACAACTTCAAGCTGACTTCATAATCCCTTATTTATACAAGGCATCAACTTAGGAATGTTCATCTAAGTTGGCAAACACTAATAAGATTATTCGCCAGATGCATAACTCATCCGGTCGGCCTGTCTCAAGAAGAACACTATCATCTAGAAGTTACTCTTCAATTGTGAGCTCTAACTTTAATGTGGACCACCAAAATGAACTAGACACAATCCAAAGACCTCCACAAGCTTGCCTTAATCACCAAGAACATCCATACTTCTTCTGCTTACTAAAATCCTTCTCTCCTTCATCTGGAACCTCAAGAACACAGTCTGTCATTACTGTCACAAAGGAATAGATGCTTACGGACCTTCAAACCACGAACCAATAGAGTTGATACACCACAAAGACTTCCTTAGCATTCCCTTAAATCTGTAGAACAGGAAACTTCATTTCCAGATCTCACCAGACCTTTCTTGTTACACTCTGTCCTCTAAACACCTACCGAAACTGATTTTACTTGAGCAGTCACAACTTCTTCATATCTTCATGTGGACCTCTGAAATCTCTACTAGATCACCTACAGACACATATCTTCAAACCCTTTAATCCACATCCTCTGATCCTCATCCTATCTTGGACTTTTCCCTTACAGTCATCACTGTTCTTCACTGTACCTAATTGAGACTAATTTTCTCAATATCCTCAGTTCACGACCCATCCAAACCTTATCATTAATGCAACAGGAGTATGTTGACATCAATGACAATACCAGTTAGGCCCATACTTGCAACAATCTCCCCCTTTGTCATTGATGGCAACATAAGATGTGAAAAATGGTTTTAACCATCAAGTCAAGAACTTCTTCTTACTGTCATAGCTCCCCCTATCAGCACTAACCATTCACATGTCTTCTCTCCCTTTACTGCCCCCCCTTTGATCAGCAACCACTTATTTTTCACATGTCTTCTCTCCCCCTTTGACATCAATGGCAAAGGGCACATACTTGCAATTCCAACACTTTAGAATCATACCTGCTACTCCCCCTGAGTAGCAGCTCCTATCAATCTGGATCACAAGAAATGACTATGATATCCATCAGACTGATGCACCTTAGTGCACCTTAGTTCATCACGGGAGGGAAAATAACCTCTAACTTCTCCCTGAGATACTCAAAAGAGTCCTTAGGTAGAGGTTTAGTAAAGATGTCTACAATCTGATCCTTGGAGGGTACAAACTCCAATCTAACTTCATTCTTGTTCACTTGCTCTCTCAAAAAGTGAAACTTGATGGATATGTGTTTAGTCTTTGAATACAACACCGGATTCTTAGATATATTTATAGCACTTGAATTATCACAGAAGATTGTGATAGGTTCCTCATACTTCACTTTGATATCTCTTAGCATCTGCTTCATCCACAAAACTTGAGTGCAACTACCTACTGCTGCAATATATTCTACTTCGGTTGTAGATAGAGATATTGCCTCTTGTTTCTTGCTTAGCCAAGAAACCAATCTCTTCCCCAAAAAGAATGCTCCACCACTAGTACTCTTTCGGTCATCCACATCTCCTGCCCAATCAGCATCTGTATATGCATGAAGAGAGAAATCATGATCTCTAGGATACCACAGACCATACTCAACCGTCCCTTTTAGATACCTAAAAATCCTCTTGATTGCCATGACATGGGATTCTCTAGGATCAGCTTGGAATCTAGCAACAAGACCAACAGCTTGCATAATATCTGGTCTAGTTTGAGTGAGATACAATAATCCTCCAATCATTGATCTGTACTTTGTCTGGTCTGCCTTAGGAGAGTCATCATCTTTGCTCAGCTTACATCCGGTTGCCATGGGAGTATTTATTGGCTTTGAATCTTCCATCCCAAATTTCTTCAACAATTCTTTCATATATTTGGTCTGAGAAATGAAGATTCCTTTCTTTGTTTGAGTAATTTGCAGACCCAAGAAGAAATTTATTTCACCAAGCATAGACATCTCAAACTCACTTTTCATTGATTTGCAAAAGTTTTACACATACTATCTCTTCCTCCAAAGATGATATCATCAACAAATACTTCAACAATCAAGATGTTTTAATGATCAATTTTGAAATATAAGTTACTGTTAGCAGTACCTTTGTTGAAACCAATCTTCAAAAGATGCTTATCCAATCTTTCATACCAGGCTCTTGGGGCTTGCTTTAATCCATACAGTGCCTTCTTCAACTTGCAGACCATATCACCATGATCAGACAAATGAAATCCATCTGGTTGCTCTATATACACTTCTTCCAAGTCACCGTTTAGAAAGGCAGACTTGACATCCATCTGATATACCTTGAAATCCTTGAAGGCAGCAAAGGCAAGAAATAATCTGGCTTCTTCAATTCTTGCCACCAAAGCAAAAGTTTCTTCTAAATCAATTCCTTCTATTTGAGAGTAGCCCTTGCAGACCAATTTGGCTTTATTTCTGATTACTTCACGAACTTCATTTAGTTTGTTCTGGAAGACCCATTTGGTTCCAATCACATTCTTGTTTCTAGGTCTAGGAACAAGATCCCAAGTGTGATTTTTCTCTATTTGCACCAGCTCTTCCTCCATTGCTTTAGTTCATTTTTCATCATTGCAAGCTTCATTCACTGTCTTAGGTTCAATCTTTCAAATCAAACAATACTCTTCTGAATCTTGAGCAATTCTCCTTCTTATTAGTACTCATTTTCTTTTATCACCTATGATCTAATCTTCAGAGTGGTTCAGTCTTACATACTTGGGAACTTTAGGAATTTCTTGTAGTTCTGATTCTTGATCAGGCTCATTGAGACTCATTTCTTCTTCCTGGATTACCAGATTAGCTTGAATCTGACTAACAGATGAGGCTTGGGCTCCTTGAGTCAAAACACCATTCTGATCATCTTCATCATATTCATAAAACCTTGAGGGTTTCTCAATTCCCTCATCAACCTTCACATTTGTACTTTCTATCATCTTTCTCAGTCTTTTGTTATAACACCGGTATGCTTTGCTTTGAGTAGAGTAACCCAAGAATATTCCTTCATCACGTCTAGCATAAACTTTCCTAGATCTTCATCTCTTTTAATGTAACATTTGCTACCAAAAACTCTGAAATACCTTATAGTAGGAGTGATGCCAAACCAAAGTTCATAAGGAGTCTTACGAGTATTGCTTCTGATTTGAACTCGATTGAGAGTATAGACTGCAGTGCTGACAACTTCTCTCCAATAGATATGAGGAACATTTTCTTTCATCATCATGGTCCTAGAAGCTTCCTGTATGGTCCAGTTCTTTCTTTCTACTACTACATTCTGATGTGGAGTCCTAGGAGCAGACAACTGTCTCTTTATTCCATGTTTCTCACAGAACTCTATGAACTCATCGGATGTGAATTCTCCACCTCTATCAGACCTCAAACATTTCAATTTCATACCATTTTCATTCTCTACCATAGCCTTGAATATTTTGAATCTCTCAAAAGCTTCTGATTTCTCTTTCAGAAAAGTTACCCACATCATCTAGGAATAGTCATCAATTAGTAACATGAAGTATCTATCACCTTGCATACTCCTGATTCTTGACAGGCCACAAAGGTTAGTATGAACTAAGTCCAATAATCCAGTAGAAGATAGTTCCTTACTCTTGAATGTGATTCTTCTCATCTTACCCAACTGACATTATTTGCATAAGCTATTAGTAGGTTTCACCAATTTTGGAAGATCTCTTGCAGCCTGAGTATTGCTTATCTTGATGATATTATCAAAATTCACATGACACATTCTCCTATGCCATAACCAACTTTGATCAACTTGAAAAAATAAGCAACTTTTACCAGTGCCAACCAAGTGGAAGATATTACCTTTAGTTTGGGTACCGGATGTAATCTCTATTCCGGAGCTTTCAAGATCTTGCATTTTCCATTCTTAAACTAGAGATCATAGCCTTTGTCCACCAACTGTCCAACACTGAGAAGATTGTGCTTCAAGCCTTCAACATATAGAACATTACTGGTTTTGTTCCTTCCATCAAAAGAAATAGTTCCTCTTCCTCTGATTCTACTAGCAGAATTATCACCAAACTTCACCACTCCTCCTTCATACCTTTCCAAATCTATGAACTTATTTTTGTCAGCTGTCATATGGTGAGAGCAACCACTGTCAATGACCCAATCATCCTTTTCTTCAACTTGGGCAGCTAGGGCTCTTTCTACAACTTTATGATTGACAGATACAGAGGCTATTGGTTCTTCTTCCTTGATGGCAATAAACACCCATTCACTTCTGGATTTGTTTCTGGTCTCTGATTCATCATCTGTCACTCCTTCATTATCATCTTCTTCATGAACATAGTAACAATTCTTTTGGAACCTTGATCTGTTAGGATTTGGCCTTGAAAATCTTTCCAGATATTTTGAGGCAAAATGACCAATCTTATTGCAGTTAAAACACTTCAAAGGCAATTTTCCTTCATACTTACCAGATCCTCTTGGCAGTCTCTTTGCAATAAGTGATTCAAGTTGAGTAGTTTCTACGTCTTCTTCTTCCAGGTCTTTTCTTGCTTTTTCATACCATGACAGTTTCCTTGATGAGTTCTCTCCCGAATCAATCCTTTGTTTATCTTTTATAGAGGCACTAGCTTTAAATGCAGATTCAGTCTTGGGGGGATCATCTCCAAACTCGGTCATTTCAAATGCTACCAATTTGTAGCCAATTGATCTCTTGTGACAGTTGTATGACTTCTGAATTCATCAATGGCAGCAACCTTGATTTTGTAAGAAGCAAGAAGGGATATGAGAATTTTACCAACAATCTCATTTTCATCCAAGACTCCACTAACATTTCTAATTCCACAAACAAGATCATTTACTCTTGGCATAAAAGTAGTAATATTTTCATCATCTCTCATCTTCAAGTTTTCAAATTTCCCTTTCAGACTCTGTAATGTTGCACATTTAACATACTAGTCTCCTTCATGCAAAAGTTCCAATTTTTTTCAAATATCAAAAGCAGTTGGAATGTCAATAACATTTAAGAGCTCTGAATCAGATAATGCACTTAGAAGAGCTTATATAGTTCGCAGATTGTTTTCAGCATCTGTGATTTCATTTGGAGCTTTTGGACCACCCTGTGGACATACATAATGTGTTGTAATCACGGTCTAGTATGCCATTCCCATGCATTGCAAGTGACACTTCATGCGACCTTTCCATAGATTAAAATTTGTTCCATCAAACTTCAAACTTTCCTTCTTGTAGGATGACATCATAGATCTCCTCAAGCGGTTAAGCTCTTTTAGAGGAACTTAGCTCTGATACCAACTGTTAGTTGTCGTTGCAGCAAAAGATTGACCTTTTAATGCCTGATACAACCACTTGACTTAACAAGCACGGGAGGTGGTTAAGCCCTTATCACAAACCACCACAACGCAGCACTGAACAAGAAGACCAAGGGTCACACCTTGCAACAGAGGGATAGTATCGAGCCCATTGAGGGTTTAGGAATAGGAATAGTGTTTATGGTTTAGGGATGAAGGATTAGGGTTGAGGGTTGAGGGATTAGAGTTTAGGGATAGGGTTTAGGGTTGAGGGATTAGGGTTTAAGGTATAGTGTTGAGGGTTTAGGGATAGGGTTTAGGGTTGAGGGATTAGAATTAAGGGTTGAGGGATTAGGGTTTTAGGTATAGTATCAAGCCCATTGAGGGTTTAGGAATAGGGATAACGTTTAGGTTTTAGGGATGATGGATTAGGTTTGAGGGTTGAGGGATTAGGGTTTAAGAATAAGGTTTAGGGTTGAGGGATTAGGGTTTAGGGATAAGGTTTAGGGTTAAGGTTTAGGGTTTAGGGTTGAGGGATTAGGGTTTAAGGTATAGTGTTGAGGGTTTAGGGATAGGGTTTAGGGTTGAGGGACTAGAGTTAAGTGAGACCTAAATGGCTAAGGATGAATGGAGAGGTAGACAAGGAGTGATTGAGAGACATAGAGAGGGGAGAGGTAGAGAGGTGAGGGGGAGAGATAAGTGAGATATAGAGAGGTGAGAGATAGAACATGAGCTAATGGAACTAGAGGTGAGATATTGTAAAGGTGCTATCGAAGGTGAGATAGGCACAAATATTTATGGATCAATCTATAGCAGGACAAAATGTGAGCACGTTATAATGCGAGCTCATGTTTTGTCCTACTATAGAAATGGTAAAAAATCCTGGACCCCCATGATCCAGGCCCACATGCTCTATTTTCATGCTGATTATGCACGTGTTCTGACAAAATAAGTGCTTTCATGTTGTTGGGAAGTTCACATGCACATTTTACACATTCTACCACCTTTGCATGATCTTTCCACCACATTTTCTACTTTGCCAACTTGAGAAGGAGGAAATCACATAGTTTTCACATCAAATTTTATATATATCTATTCAAGTTTCAATTTTTGTAGTGTTGCAATGTTAATTGTGATTCAATTTTAGAAATTTAACATTATAGATTGGTTAATAGTATTGTTGTTACTAATTATACTTGAGTGTTATTCAATTTAACATTAATAAGGAAGCAAGTGGTAAAAACTCAAATTGTTCAGGAGTTTGATGCAAGAAGAAAAAAACACTACATAATTGGGTACTCTCTCCATTCGAATCTCCATTTTTTAGGTATGCCAAGTCTTTACATGCATGTTCTTTACATTTTCCTTAATTCTATTTGAATTACTTTATCATGCTTTATCATACATGTTTATATCACTTGTATCCAGTATGCATAATAAAAGACTATGTATACATATCTTGTGTTTATATAATAGACTATGTTTTAAATTAGTTCATGGTATGCTTAATAAAAGATATCTCAAAGGTCAATATTAATTAAAATAGACACATTCCCAATCAAGAAAGCAGCCTACAATCTCACATGATGCCATGTATATTTTCTACACTTTGGCTCTTTAATAATTCTGTGTAATAAAAAGACCTTAACATACCATGATGTCAAACTATACAACAATAAATTCTTACAACATAAAAAAAATACAATCCCACTATTATCTTGTCATATTAACAAGTTAAAATACAAGTGAATAGGTGTCAAGATCATACAAGTATGCACATGACATGATTTGTATGCACATATCTTGGGCTAGGACATTCCTTATGCACCTATTCATGATGATTTGTATGCACATGACACAACAATATTTTATGACAATCCTAGGTAAATGATGCAGAGGTAGGGTTCAATTCAATCCAAAGGGCTCATACCAATAGTTTCTTCAAATTTCATAAGCTTTCCTCTCAAGCAATCTCCCTATACAAAGGCACAAAGAGGGTTTTCAATACTTCAAAACCTAACAAGGCTACTAGAGGTCTTCTTACCCCTCAGGAACTTATACCAAACCATTCTAAACCCTTACTCAAGTCTACACTCTTCAATTGTTGTCTATTCCTTCACAAGCCACCCAAATCCTAGTAGCCCTAGTACCAAAAAAACACCTCAATTCCAAATCCTAGTAGCCCTAGTAACAACAAACATGTCAAATTGGGTTTGCCTCAACCTTTTCAAGCATGAAGTCCCATGTACTCTTCACTTGTAGCCTCAATACGTGACTCTCCTTTGACCTTATCCTCATCTAGGACTGAAGTGAACTTTGCACCATAATGCTTTGTATGGCTGCAATAACATTGTGCAATAATGCTTTGTATGGCTGCAATAATTTGCTTTGTATGCTTTGTACCTATTTTGGTTGAGTGACATTTACTCTTTTACATGATGACTGTATGTAAATTTACTATGAAGGGTTGAATGACATATATTTTTGTTATTTGTATGGATTCATTTCTTAGGAACTAATATTGGTCTCTTTATCATGCTACAGACAAATTCTCTGTCATGCTGAGGAAACGATCAAGAATTAAACCAACACAGGAAGAGATAGAAGCTATGAATACAAAGAAAGCAGTGGCTATGAGGGAACTTCATGAGAAGAGGAAATTGGACACGATAAATGAAGACATGCCAATTGAAGAGGAACCACAACCATCACAAACAGATATGGTATTGGAAGCACAAAGAGAACGAATGCAAAAATTTTATGCTATGAGGGATTTGAATACCATAGTTGGAGACACGTCCTCTACCACAAGTCAACATGTAGGGATACCATCTACCGCATCTCAAGTTGAGAGTACATCATCACTCACATGTGATGAAGGAGGTATGCCATCGTTCCCACCTCAACCTCAAGGTATGTCATCTATTCCATCTTCGATCGAAGGTATGCCATCTAGCCCATCTCATTTAAATATTGATGAAATTCCTAATGTTGAGATGAATTTAACTAACTTAACACCACCTAGAATTTTGCATAGAAAGCTAAAGTATTTGATTAATATTGATGAGAATATTTTGTAGCTAATGGAAGGTAAGATTCTAAAACACACTTGTAGAAGATATGCTCATAAGATTTGGAGATTGTTCTTTGAAAAGTTAAATGAGACTGCAAGATGTCAACTATTCGTTGAAATGATGCGAAGTATAAAGTATAGGTCCATCATGAAGATTCTTGGGTTACGAACATCAGAGGCTTCAAGTGAAAAATCTGTTGTCAAGAATCTAATGAGTGCATATGAGAGTGTGGTAACACCTCATGCACAAAAGATAGTAATGCAACATGGCATGTGATTACATCAACTATAGTAAGTAGTCAAATGAGGAAATCTCATCTCATTAGAAAGACGAGTCAAGAATTGAGAATTAATAGGAAAACTTTATCAAGACCCGTTGGAAGATGCCAAAGAATTGAGGACACTAATGCCAATGAATTATGGGCATTCTCAAGGAGACTACTATGAAAAGATAAACCAATTGTTGAAGCATTGAGATCACTAATTGAAGACTTTTGGAAGAATTACACAAGGGTATCTCCAAAGCAAAGGTATGTGCTAAGAAGGAGAATCGATAGTCAGAACCGTGAGGCACATCCAAAGCATTTTTTGGATGAGACTCAAACACAGTTTTATGGTAAATTTCTAGAGAAGTATCCTCAAATTAAAATTTGTCAAACATATTTTGAAATGCTAAAACATTTCTATGTCAAGATAAATCACACACTCACTACTTGTTGTTGTAGATTACATATTAAATTTTCTAACCATTTTGATGTTTATAGGTTTATATGTTTAGATTTGCATACTAACAATGTTTTGCAGGGTTGTGGCATACGTGCAACACGAACATCTTCAAGAGACTTCATATCAAGAATTTTATGTGAAAGAGACGAAGGTCAAATATTCTACAAGAAATTATGCTTGGATGGCACATGTCATCGTTGTGGTGGCTTGCAACGTTTAACAATATGTGAACATATGGAAAGAACAATTGTGGTGGAAATGAACTAGTAGAGTTCAGCAAGTATAAAACAGTGGCATACAATACAAAATATGGTAAAGAAGAAAAGAGGTGTGAATTGGTTATTGAAAATATTCCAGTGTATCAATTTATGCCTATATTTTGTGACAACATAGTGTATGAGTATGCAAGACATGCCCATAGAGCTCAATGGTTAGACTTCCAATTCAAGTTATGCAAGGACACATTTCCATTTGGTAGCATTGTTTCAGTCATCGACTTTGTAGAGAACTACAGTCTACAGCCACAGCGTGAGGTGTAATCACAATATTACAACTCCACATAGGTTTCTATATTTGTGCACATTACATTCATTCATGTGAATGATAGTACAGAGGATGACAGAAAGATCATAAGGGAGTATAATTTCTATATCAGTGATGATCGTATGCATTCTATAGAGTTCGTGCAAGGTTGCTTTCAGGTGTTCTACAATGATTTGGCTAGAAGGGGCATATCGTTCAGTCAACATATCATATGGTCAGATAACTATGTGTCACAATTCATAAACTCACAGAATTTCTATTGGTTGAGCAGGAGGCATAATTTTACTGGTATTCAGCATATGTGGAACTTTTGTGAGGCCGGACATGGAAAGGGGGAGCATGATGGTGTAGAAGCATGTATCAAAAGAGCCATAGCACGAGAAGAGTTAAAGTATAAAGACAATGCAAAGTTGATAGATGCAAAATCGATCATCGAGTGGTGTAATGCTTCCATGGGTCCAGGTAATGAAGGTAAGTCTTTAGTTTGTAGATTTTTTGGGTTGATAGATGATACTAACATTGCACCATATGAGGATTGTTCTATACTGACAGGATCAATTGAGATGCACTCTTTCAGAAGCTCAATTGTAGGTTCATGGAGTATCCATACATGAAAGATGTCACACTTTTGTTCTTCCTGTACAATTCAAGCCTAGGATGAGTGTGAGTCAAAGGAGTGGGTTGACGAATGGTAGTTAAGTTATCTTAGTCCACTTGACATGTATCAACCCCCGACGGCACTGGAACTAACACAAATGGAATCATCAATTGAGTTTGACCACATATCAGATCTAGTTCAACCAGGTAATATATCTATTTGCATAGTTTTTGAAATTCCTAATGTCATCTTACTTTGTAGTGTTTTTGTAATGTTGACTAATTTCATCTAATTTGCTACACATATCAATGTAGGGCATGTATATGCAGTTATTGCAGATGAAGATAATGAAGAGGGAACAGATTGTTACTTGTGTCATTGTGTTGAGGCCAAAAATAAATTGGAGGCCCCAATTACAGATGGAGAAAACATTGAATACCCTATAGGCTCAGTGGTTATTACTAGAACATGGCTTAGAAGGTACCCACATAAGAGCGTTAATGTTTGGCTATTTTAGGACTTTGACATGCATCGAAATATTTTTCATTACTCGAACCTTGTCGTGGCATCCAATGTTTATTTGATACAATATCGAGGTAGACCTTTGAACAAGACCTTGTGGAAGATGCGTGAGTCTGACCATGAAGCAATACTTGACACAATAAAGAGTAGAGTAGACTCGGATGGTTCATTGGATTAATTTGTAAGTACTCACATTGATTTTGTAAAGTCATGTTACATTGAGTTGTAAGTATGCACATTAATTTGTAAGGTTTGTCTTTTTTATTTGCTGTTGCATTTTTACACATATACACATTTTTACATCATCATGTTATGTTTCATAGAGTTAGACCTAAGTGATGGATGAAGTTGATCCTGAGAATAATGTATAAAATCTAAGTAATGTATAAAATATAGGTGTCTCTAGGTGTCTTGGTTTCTAACTAGATAATAGGTGTCTCTAATTGTGTCTTAGGTATATACGATATGTCAACTAGGTAGATAGAGACTATAAAAAAGGTATTTAATCTAATCTAGGTGTCTTAGGTAGATACTATATATCAACGACCTGTATAGAGACTAGAATAAGGTATAATCTAGAATGATCTAGGTGTCTTCTAGGTAGGTGTCTTCTATAATTTAATCTAGGTGTCTTAGGTAGGTACTATATGTCAACTAGGTCACCATAATAGGTGTCTTAGGTAGAACTATAATCTAGGTGTCTATTTGACTTAGGTCTAGACTATGATGAGGTATAAAGACTAGGTGTCTTAGGTCTACTATGTCTATAAAATCTACATACATACTCTGCAATAAGTGTCTAAGGTGTCCTACGTCTACTAGAATACATGTGTCTTAGGTCTTAGGTGAGGCCACATGAGCTTCCACCTTCACGTGGTTGGCCTTGTCAGTATAGAATATTTATATTTCTTGAAGCTAAAGGAAGCTCTTTTTCTTAATAGGAAAACTTTATTGACTTCAGTTGCACTAATGATGCAGGGGCACCCAGGTTGTCATGCCTCCAAGGGGGGTCAAAAAGAGAAATTTTGTTTTGATTGAGTCAATTGTATGTAATAAGGTCTTCTAAGACTATTTCATGTGGTTTTGAGTCAATTTGAGTCATTTGGGGTCAGTTTGAGTCTTTGAGTCTTGTTGCAAAAAAGTGTCAATGTTGTCAAGTTGCACAAAGCAACTTTTACATTTTTGGTGTCTTGCTCCTGATGTGACCAAACTGACTATTCCAACACATCAGTATGGGTACATTTAGGCTAGGCATGGTCCTTTTTTTTACCCAAACATGCTGAAACAGTCTGAGCTACATTGCACCGATGATATCCCTAAAGAGTCCAAAGTGCAAAAAGACAACAATTTTTTACGAGCTATTAATCAGAAACCATGTCACTTAGAAATATTTTGTCTAAGGCAATGCAATCACATAGGGTTCCTCTACAATAACCTCTCTTGAATTTTTATATGTCTGAGGCGTTTTCCCGTGGTGAAAGGTTTTTTGCTGCCCTAAAAATTATCAGAAGGAGGTAGTGTAAAGTTGCAAAGGGGTGTAATTTTTGTCCTGCTCCCGATGCAACCAAACTAACTATTCTAATGCATTTGGATGGGTACATTTACACTAGACATGATCTTATTTTTCAACCAAACATGCCGAAACAGTCTGAGCTACATTGTATCGACGATATCCCTGAAGAGTCCAAAGTGCAAAAAGGCAGCAATCTCTGACGAGCTGTTACTATGAAACTCTGTCACTTATAAACATTCTATCTAAGGAAACACGATCATGTAGGGTTCCTCTATATTAACCTCTCTTTGTTTTTTATATCTCTAAGGCATTTTCCCGTGGTGAAAGGTTTTTTGCTACCCCAAAAATCATCAGAAGAAGCTAGTGTAAAGTTGCAAAGGGGTGTAACTTTCATCCTACTCATGATGCGACCAAACTGACTATTCCAACACATCTGAATGGGTACATTTACGCTAGGCATGGTCCTATTTTTCACCCGAACATGCCGAAACAATCTGAGCTACAATGTACTGACGATATCCCTAAAGAGTCAAAAGTGCAAAATGGCAGCAATCTTTGACGAGATGTTACTTGAAAACCGTGTCAGTTAGAAACATTTTGTCTAAGGCAACATGATCACATAGGATTCCTCTACAATAACCTCTCTTGGTTTTTATATTTTTGAGGCATTTTCCTGTGGTGAAAGGTTTTCTACTGCCCAAAAAATCATCAGAAGGAGGTAGTGTAAAGTTGCAAAGGGGTGTAGCTTTCATCCTGCTCATGATGTGACCAAACTGACTATTCCAATGCATCTGAATGGGCACATTTACACTAGGCATGGTCCTATTTTTCACCTAAACATGCTGAAACAGTCTGAGCTACATTGTACAGATGATATCCCTAAAGAGTCCAAAGTGCAAAAAGGCAGCAATCTTTGACGAGATGTTACTTAGAAACTATGTCACTTAGAGACATTATGTATGAGGAAACACAATTACATAGAGTCTCTCTACAATAACCTCTCTTAGTTTTTTATATCTCAGAAGTGTTTGCCCATGGTGAAGGTTTTATGCTGCCCCAAAAATCATTAGGATGTAGTGTAAAGTTGCAAAGGGATATAACTTTTGTCCTTCTCATAATGCGACCAAACTGACTATTCCAACGTGTCCAGATGCATATGTTTAGGCTAGGCATGGTCCTATTTTTCACCCAAACATACCGAAACAGTCTTAGCTACATTGTACCGACGATATCCTTGAAGAGTCCAAAGTGCAAAAAGGTAGCAATCTTTGACAAGATGTTAATCAGAAACCATGTCACTTAGAGACATTTTGTCTGAGGAAACATGATCACATAGAGTCCCTCTACAATAACCTCTCTCAATTTTTTATATCTTTGAGGCGTTTTCCTGTGGTGAAAGGTTTTCTGCTGCCCCAAAAATTGTTAGAAGGAGGTAGTGTAAAGTTGCAAAGGGGTGTAACTTTCATCCTGCTCCTGATGTGACCAAACTAACTATTCCAATACGTCTGGATGGGTATTTTTAGGCTAGGTATGGTCCTATTTTTCACCCAAACATGTCGAAACAATCCAAGCTACATTATATGTACGATATCCCTAAAGAGTCCAAAGTGCAAAAAGGTAGCAATCTTTGACAAGATGTTGCTCAGAAACTGTGTCACTTAGAGACATTTTATCTGAGCAAACATGATCATGTAGAGTCCCTCTACAATAACCTCTCTCATTTTTTTATATCTTTGAGGCGTTTGCCCGTGGTGAAATATTTTCTGCTGCCCCAAAAATCGTCAGGAGGTAGTGTAGAGTTGCAAAGGGGTGTAGCTTTCATCCTGCTCCTAATGCGACTAAACTAAATGTTCCAACATGTCTGGATGGGTACATTTAGGCTAGACATGGTCATGTTTTTCATCCAAACATGCTGAAACAATCTGATCTACATTGTACCGATGATATCCCTGAAGAGTCTAAAGTGTAAAAAGGTGACAATCTTTGATGAGCTATTACTCAGAAATTGTGTCACTTAGATACATTCTGTCTGAGGCAACAGGCATTTGCCCGTGGTGAAAGGTTTTTTGCTGCCCCAAAAGTCATTAGAAGGAGGCAATGTAAAGTTGCAAAGGGGTGTAACTTTTGTTCTTCTCCTCATGCGGCCAAATTGACAATTCCAACGCATCTGGATGGGTATGTTTAGGCTAGGCATGGTCCTATTTCACACCCAAACATGCCAAAACATTCTGAGCTACAAACACTAACTAGTCTTCAATCTTCAAACACTACAAATACTATGATATCCTGCATAAAGTTGTCTTTTAGCCTTTTATAAAGGCATGCCCATCAAATTCAACCGCATACAGATGACTGTTTATATTCTAAATTCCTTTTAAATACTAACCTTCCAATCCTTTTTCCCATCCTCATATCAATTAAATATGACCTTCGATTATGATATGGAACTCAAGCTTATGAGAGTTTACCAAAGAGCCCAGTTGAGTTAGGTTGAAGGTCCGGTGAACTAATAACTTAAAGACCCTTTAGTAGGTTGATTTAAGTGATAGTAACTTGTGATTATAAGTCAATATTAAATTAAAACAAAAGTGCACTTTACACACTACAGGCAATTGAGGGTTTTAAAGTCTTAAGAAAAGTAGATTCTTTTTAGGGTTTAATGCCCAATATGCAAACCCTAACTATCAATAAGAAAGACTTAAACATTCTAACTTTCATCAAGAGATATCTAGGTCATTTCAGAGACCTTAGGGACATTAGAAGAAAGACATTAGAGGATGACACTTATCATAGGCTTAGGGTTCTAAGACATGAACAACTTCACATTCGAATCAAACTCATGACTCCCCTTGATAAATATAGCTCTCCTTGATGATGACATTGAATTATGATTATGAAAGCTTGTGTCTTCTCTGACTTCTTATTGCATGAACAAAACCACATCCACCATGAACATAAACCTTGCATCATATCAACCTTCCAAGATAGACCTTATCATAAAAACCATATTCACAACAAAACCTTGCATGAACAAAACCACATCCACCATGAACATGAACCTTGCATCATATGAACCATGTTTGTCTCGTGTAGCATCAACATGAACTGAGAGACCTTATCATGAAAACCATATTCACAACATCATGCACCTCATGACCATCACCTACCTTGAATCACTGTATCACCTTATCAACATCATGGCATCAACCTTGACATCAATGACAAACAACCTTGACCCTTTGACTTCAATGACAACCTTGAACCTTGATTGTTGATGACTTATAGAAGCCTATATCCCCAATGTTATGTTGCATACTAAAATTAGGTAAGACTTAATGTACTCTCATAACCTCGCCTTATATATAAGAGGAATTACATTTAATAACCACAATGGTCATCAGGTGCTCATAAGCATATGATTTTGACTATCTTATTCAGAACAACAAACATACTCTTTGCATCCCAATATGGTATAATAACAAGAAATTAAGAAATATTTTCAATTGAGCAACCCATAAAGAATATGGATTAGCATACTCATTTGAATATTTTCAATTGAGCAACTCATAAAGAATATGAATATTTTCTATTCAACATGATGATTCATTTTTATTTTAAATACAACTTTTATCTTTTAGTTCTAGAATGAGGTTTAGGTGATACTTGAATAACAACAGTAGGCTTATTGGATCAACAAACATCCTATGTAATACAGTTGGACTTTAAATATTTGAAGTAACTATCTACAAATGTCCATTCAAATGTGGATTTATAATGTAAATATGGATGCCATCAATAATAAAAAAGATTTGTATTAACCAAATATCCATATAGGCATACATCAATATTTGTCAATATAAGTACAACATATATACAAAATAGCCATATAGGCATATAATGTCTCCTATATGCAATACAAAACATATATCCACAAATGCCATATAGGCATACAACAAAGGACCCCAATAAGCATTCATTCCCCTCTGTTTGGTGAAGGGAATAGATCACAAGCAACCTTTGATCTTCGGGAGGATGGAGACGTATATGAGGGTGGTCTACTACGAACCCAAGGGTTGCTCCTCCTATTTAGTTCTTCGTGGATCTGTAGCTATTACAATAAAAAGTATAAACATTAATATATAGAAATTACATGTTATAAAAAATGAAACATTTAACAAAATAATCACTTACTGCTACCATATAATCTGCCTCCTCATTTGCCTTAGTAGCAGGATTAGGTTGTGGTGATGTCATGTCCTATAGAAACCATCCAAATAGAAATTAAACTTTAAATCAATAATCATTTTATTTTAAAAAAATAAACAACTATAACAATGAATGTAAATTGAAATTTACTAATCTACCTCATACCCCCGTCAATGGCATGGAGCTATGAATTGTAGTGGACACACCATGCTCCATTGCCCTATGAACTTCGGGAGGTGTCTCCACAGCCTGCATCATCTGAAAATAAAACAACATTATTCAATTATAAAACTAGAATAGTGATGCAAGTCATGGTTCCTAACAAACACACATGTTCACCTAAACATGGAATTACACACAATAAAGCACACTATGATATTCATTATCAATAATGCATCACTATGATACAACTAGACACATAATACACATAATCACAGTGAAGATTTTGCTCTCTTGGTGATATACTATAGATCTTTCTTATAGATGTAGGGATGGAAGAAATTGAGCCAATAGGAATGACATAAGTTTGTAGGGTAAAGGGTTAGTGTAGATTTGAAGATTTTGGTTAGGGGTGACTTGTTGCCCCCATAATTAATACCTAAAACCTAGATGATGTTCAAGCAATCATATGCAATATAAAATGTCATAGGTTGATGCCCCTCTCTGGTGTCATGTCCTGGGGTCTAATTGGTGGTAATTGGATGAGATTATTAGAGAGAATTTGTCGAAGAATAGTGTGGAGGGCATCAACAAGCTTTGGTAGACATGTATGGAAAATGTGGTAGCATAGACAAGGCAGTGAGCTATTTGAAAAGATGACTCAAAGAAAAGTGGTCTCATGGTGATGTCCTTGTCTATGCATCTGCTTCTCATGGCATTCCATGGGAGCACATTTCTTTGAGCCATTTTTTCAAATTTAACTATATTATAATTGAAATTTTGTCATCTATCAACATCTAGCAATTAGTTATGCAATGTTTAATAATGCTTTGAGTTTGAAAGATGTACAATGCAATGTAATCAACAATATGAATATAAAATACAAAAACCTAATAAGTACCATTCATTAGTTAAACTTTTTACTTTATTACCTCAGTGAAGCTTTGAACTACACCACCACTAGTAGCTGTTGCTGTGAAATCTCAAAGATTAACCTATTCAACATCCAAAATTAGATATTAGAATACCATTCATATAACAATTCTATTCACATGTAATATTTATAATTGTTTACTAGTTACATACCCCGGAAGTAGATGTCATAGTGTAAAATGCAGGTGGAGTACTGCTGAGAATTCCATCAATGCTATGACCCTAAAATTTCATCAAAATCATCAAACTAAATTAGTTAATATTGCATTTCAAAAATAAAATTTAATAAATTAAATTCAATGAACTTGCTAATATTTACCTAAGTATCAAGGCCAAAAGTCTCACTCAGGAGGGTATCTATCATCACCATCTACTCAGCTGCAGATGTAGCATGTACACCTACATCCTGACTATCCATGGGGTCATAACCACAGGCTGACCCGCAAGTCTGACAAGTATGGGGTGGGACCCTACTCCTCGCACTATCTCCCAACCCACGTTGTGCTGCAGGACTGGCATGCTCTATGATGCTCTAGGTCAAAGCTTTAATGGACTGAAGTGTATCGATCTCAACACTCTCCTTCACAATGGAAGGGATAGACACATGCTCATGGGCTGGTCTATTGATTACTCATCTCACTGGCCACTATGGGTCAACACGTGCCCCTAGTCTATCTTGTGATGACCCCACACCTCTACCCTGGAAGTCCTGCATATCAAAATAGTTTGGCACTTTATTGAGGACAAATTCGTAGTAGAGTTTCCTCAAAAAGTATTGCGGGACCTCATTATTGTTCCATGGAGGATGGTTAAAAACCATCCACCACCTCTTCCCAAAATTGTCCCTTATCGCTTGGTTTTTGCACCAATGGATAGCGAACCTCTTGAATGTAATGAGTGGAGGTTGATTTATTTGTGGGTTTGTGAAAATGGAACACAAGTCCAATTTTGTAATTTGTAACTTTTTCACATCTTCATATGATAGTTTGTCTGCATAATACTCTCTAAAATCTCTCCTCTTATCTGACCAACTAGATATTTGCTTGCTAATTGAATCTACATTTGATAACATAGATTCAAGAGATTGAGAAAGCGTGGACCTATGCAAGGTTGAAGTTGAAGGATCTTTCAACCTTGCAATTATGTCTTCAATTTCTTTTTTATTGTTTTCAATTTGCCCCATTAGATTTTCTTGTGTTCCAAGGGCATTTCGAGGAATGGATGGAGGAGTTTGTTGTTTGGGTTGTTCTTCGGCAGGTATTTCCTCTTCAGGATTTTGTGGATTTTGAGGAGGAGGAGGAGGTGCATTAACATTTCCTAACAATTAAGAAAATTTACATCAAAAATCAACTCAAACCTACCTATTTAGAAACAAATTCAAAAAAATAAATAAATAAAACTCACTCCTTTGGCCTACTCAACATCGTGGTGGCATTTTGGCGATGAATCAGTGAGATTTTGGTGTTGAATTAGGTCTTCAAAAACACGAGTGCACTCCTTAGAGTTTGCAGGCCACGGGTGTAGAGAAAAAAAGAAATCAAATGAGCAAAAATGCTCTTTATATATATATAAACATATATATATATAAACATATATATATATATAAACATATATATATATATAAACATATATATATATATATAAACATATATATATATATAAACATAACGCACTTGCATTATAGCGTGAGCGCATTATGGTTTGGTTTTGCCAAGCCTTAGGCTCGTCATTACCAAACCATAGTGCGAGTGCGTTATAATGCGCTCGCATTATGTCTTAACTTTTTTTGAAAACATTTTGGCCACTATTTGGCCCCCAACTTTTTGCACTTACCCAGTAGATACTTTGAAGAATGTTGTGGATGCATTGACGAAACCATTGGGCACATACAAGTTCAGATGGTGTTCGGAGTCTATGGGCCTCTCAGCCTATAGCAGTTAAATCCTGATATTTCCATTGGCTCTTACAAGGTGTTCAACAAGTGGGAGAATGTTGGGAATTAAGGTGTCTCAACCTTGGTAATTCCTTGCATTTATTATTTGTAATGTATTTATTTATTTAGTCTATGTTGTAATTTTGTTGCACATCCTATTTTGTCATTTAGTGTGAGGTGGCACAGTGAGTTGTCACTCCACTTGTAAGATGACTAGGATGGTCAACTCACTCCATATGGATATAGGTGTCCCCTTTGTGTGGTAGAGGTTTTCTTCCATGTGTTGGAATCTTGTTGGCCTCATTTTCAATGCTTCCAAATTTAAACATTTTGTGTCGAAATAACAAATCTAACCATGCTTTGAACCCTTTTTCCAAAGTCACCTTTCGATTGTAAAACACCAGTGTCACGTTTTTCCTATATGAGTCATTGAAATAACTTGTTTCTGAGTTGTCACAATCTATTTCCCTACATCAAACTTTGCATAACAACATCTTTTTGGAGCAGAGGTACTCATCATCTCAATGAGTTTCTCAGGCACATTTGTCCAGTTTGCAACAGTTTATGAGAATAATTAAATATTGAAAATCCATGACAGATGGTACAAAATAATTTTTATGGCAGTGTTCATGACTCCATTTCACCTAATGTGGTAACTTTTCAAACCAAGAAGTCTTATGGTTTGAGAGATTTTAAGCTTTTAATTTTTCGGCGGGCGGTTGACAGAAACAATAAAAATGTGGTTTCTGTAAAGGCTAGAGCAAAATTGTTTGACACAGAGATTGATAATGTTAATACGGATAACTTGGAAAGATTTCATGATGATCTAACTTTCCAGTTGAAAGTTATGCACTTTTCGCCATTTCTCGCGTCTGTACAGTTCCCAAGTTACAAATTTGCCTAAAGGTATCACTTATGAATTTGGTTAAGTACGCGTTGACTTTCACTTTTGCCTAAGTCTGCGTCAACTTTCAGTAAATTGACATCAACTTGTACTATTGGCAAACCTCGCATCAACTTTTGAATTCCGCTGAGTTGGCGTCGACTTTCAATTTTTGCTAACTTGTCGGCAACTTTCAAAAAAGAAGAAAAAGTGAGAAAGGAAAGCCACTTTTAGTTTTGGCTGACTCAATGGAAAGTACAAGTTGTAATTTTCATAAAACTACTTGTGCAAATTTATAAGTTGTGAAAAGTTAGTTATGAATTCAGGTTATGAAAAAGGAAAATTCACAACTCAAAATTTAGTTATTCCTTGTGAACTAGACTTCCAACATGGATAAAAGAAACCCCTTTATCATCAGCTTATATTATTTTTGAAATTTCTAATTGATCTCCAACAAAAATTTCAAAGGATTAAGGAGATAGATTAGAAAGTTTCACAAGTTAATAACAAGTTATGAAGCCCATCTCCAAAGTTGATGACACAAAGGAAAAGAAAGGTAGTTATTGTAACTACCTCAGAACCATATAGTTGTCATAATGTTGTGCAAGAGCAGCTTGTTGAGAGGGTGAGGGTTTCGATTTGAAGAAGTGGGTTTATGGGTTATTATCATTATCCATTTCTCAAAGCCCTGTGGGAGGTTTTGGATGCGGCATGTTTTGAGTTGTGACAATGAAACTACCTTGGCTTCTACCCTCAGTGTTAGCCCTCCTACCATGATAAGAAGTAAGAAGAATAGATTGAACGTATTATGCAATGTTGTGTGATTCTTGGTTATTATCATCATCTATACAATGGAAATATCTATCTTCTGGGAACCACTCAGAGCCAAATATCCTGATGAAATCACCAAAAGGAAGCCAGTCAATGGCAACATTGAATTGCTCAGTGCTCTCAAGACGTCTGAGACTAAATATGTATGTCACAGCGTTGCCAGGAAAGAGGAAAATCTTGTGGCAAGATCAAATTTCTTTGGAGTGTAACTGAGCTCTTCATTTGTTTTGTTTTGGTATTGTTTTATGGTCTCACAAACAAAGAAATATTTTCCTCTCTATGTACCAAAATTTTCCTTATACTTCTAAGCTGTCTGGATAGTAAATTTCTGCTCTACACACAGGCTGCAGAGGCAATTCCATTGTATTCTTTGATTAGTAGCTGGCTCTATATATATAGATTGTGATTCAGTTCTAAAACTGTATGAATTGAATCTTTGACTACCCAAAGACAACTTCGACTAACAATCTCCATAACTGTTGTCAGCATTTTCCTGGTCTGTGCCAAAATGGGAGCTTTCAAGGATAGTATAAACATAGTTGGAAGTGGACTTTGTCAGATGTAGTAGTTGCAAGTGCCCCGATCGACATATATGTAAAATGTGGAAGCATATAGATTGCATATAAACTGTTTGACCGAATACTTTGAAGTAGATGCAATTCACAGATGTAAAACTAATTCCACAGTCTTCACCAACGTCCCCACAGCTAATGGAGATTCATCAAAGCACAATGGAACATGGATTTTTGTCTATTATTATAGTAAAAAAATGTGCTGGTAGACGTATCTGCAAAATGTGAACCATTGACAAGGCATGTGAATTGTCTAACAGAATGCTTCAAAGAAATGCATTCTCTTGGAATGAAAACATTATGCGATATGAAGCATAGAGCCGTGTGAACTGTTTGACAGAATGCCTTGTTAAAATCAGAGCCAAAAGAAGATGTGACATATGCTCTTTTCATGCCAATGAAGCTAGGTGGAGCATTAGATCAAAGCTCAAGAAAAGGGCTAAGCTAAAGGCAGAGAAGATAAAGGAGTAATAGAGATCATTGGTCTCAGTTTAATTGCAAGCATGAAGGGTAAATCAATAAAATGCTTAGAGGTTAACAAGGAATCAAAGTGACCATTTGACAAGTCATTGGCTCGCCTTCCAAAGTCATTAGTTGGCATTGTCCTCATGTCTCAAAAGTCCTAATTCATTAGCTAGAAAGTTAAAATATTGTTATGGTTGACCTCCTTCCCAAGGTTAGCTAACTTGAAGACACCACCGACTTTATCATTAAGATGTCAATTAAATCTTTGGTGGTAATGGCAAGGAAATGGATGAATGATGGAGGAATTAATAAAATGGTACATGCATTTTACAGAGAAGATAGATAACATCCATATATAGTGGAAATCTATGCAAAGCTAGAGAAACTGGCCTAGGGATGATGATGATAGCAATTTGCGACTGTATCAAAGCAAGAAAATGCACAACTACTCTCTTCATCAAGGATTTGTACGTACGAACACAGGAGTCTAGGATGGAGAAGATGTCAACATTTGGCGAGGTTGGATTAGCACAATTGAGCAAATGGGGATGGAAAGGACTTAGCGAAATTGACAAGTCAAAACTTGCAAGTTTTATTTACCTTTTTGTAAAAGTGACTTAAGTCACTCTTTGTAACTAAAGGTTGGAAAGTAAACCTTATTTCTTTAGAAAGTGATGTAAAAAGTAACCAAAAATAAGGTTTATTATATTATTGCATCTCAAATAGGTAGTTACAAAGTAGTTATCGAGTAGTTACAAGTTGGTTATTAGGTGGTTATGAGGAAAAGTCTATATATACTAGACTTCACATTGTAAAAGGGGGGGACTCTCTTCAGAGAGAACTTTTTCAGGGGAAACTTATGAAAACTTCTTGGAACATTTTTGGTCTTACACATTGTATAGTTTACCTTTGAAATTGTATAATTTCGAAAAGATAATGAAGAATTGCATTTTAGTTCATATGTTCTTGATGTATTTCTAAGTTATGATTACTAGTTTCTCGTATGCCAAATTGGTGATCTTTCTATGTATTTGTGTAAATCAAAGTTATCCATTGAAGCATGCAATTAGGGTGATGAAGCACAATCATGTCTCGGTATCCTGATCTGAAAGTGTTTAGATAAATTATCTCCTCATATGTTTAGATTTGCCATCTTTCTTCATCGTTGTTGCATATATGTCATAAAATTCATCATGGAGTTTAGGAAAGTGGTTTCTAGATTTGTGGTGAAACCCCCTCGTACTTTTCAATAAGATTGTGAAACTCCTGTTGGTTTTCGTGTGCCTACCACAAGGGTTTCTACATGCCCATTTCTCCCATTATTTTGCTTTTCTTCCTTTTTGTACTTTAAGGTTAAAAGTACACAAAAACCCACAAATAACCCTATCATACGAGGGAGCTGCCCCTCTCAAATGCAAAGGAAAGCTGATAGCAAAACTACAGCTTCTCCAACTATTGGGACAATTTAGTCACCACTCTAAGGGCAACGAGTCATTTTCAAAGGTTATTTCATGGTGACAGATCTGTTTACCAACACATCTTGACTATTGTGTAAGTGAATCTTGACCAAAACAATTATGACAGATTCCTATGACAAAATCTATGACACGTAAGAGTCGAAAATGGAATGTTCTATTATAGGTGAAGACATGTGTCACAAGGCATCTTGGAAGAAGGCATCTTTGGGTGCCCCAAGGAGGGTTATGACATGTTGTAAGAGAATATGCTATGATAGATTCTATTACAGCTGTAAGATATGACAGTTATGATGGATTCTATGATAGTCGTAAGAGTATCTATCATAGCCCAACTTGGGAATAGGCAATCTCTTTGGGATGGAGTGATATGACAAGTGTCATGAACACCCTGCAATGTTGGACAAGTGTCCCTAGGCATGGATTTTGGGCCATGAGGCCATGTTGGACGCCCATCTCAAGATAGGCTCATTTTACCTTGTAACTTCTTTATAAACAGGTGCTTTGAGAGGAGATGTAGTATGTGATTGACAGGTACTATTATGCTGTCAGATTGTCTCCAAATATGAGTGTCGAAGACTCTTGAGAGCTTGCATTGCAAGTGTATTGTAAACCATTACGGTTTTGATTATACATTGTGCAGGTTTTAGAGTGTGGGGTTTTCACTCGATAAGGGTTTTCCCCAAATTATATCTTGTCTCTCTCTTCTTCTGTCTTACATTCTTGTGTTGTGTATTGTTGCAATATCTCCATTGTTGTGTTAAACATTTTGTAATTGTAAAGGTTAAAAATAATTTGCACTCATCTCTCCTCATTAGATTAGTGTAGGAAGCGATTTCCGTACACCTAGCTTTCTTTCACTCCCTAATCTGAGAACAAACTTAGAAAAGATTATAGAATGACAGTCGTTCTACTACCCGAAAACTAACATTGAAACTCGCACTTTTGATGATTGCACTTTTGCCTCTTCACACTTTCTTCTGATGATCTGATCAGTTAGGCACAATCTATACTTGATCACTATCGCAATATGTCTTCATGATGAATCTGGATAGCATCAACAACTTCTGCTCTTTCTCCTTTAGTCACACATCATAATGCATTTATTTTGTTGCATGAGTGCAAAAAGATGGGGGGCCAAAAAGTGGCCAAAATTCTTAAAACTTTTTAAAAATCCATAATGCGAGGGCATTATGTTTTGCTTTGCATGTTTTTTTCTTTTTTGCAAAAGTTTGTCCAATGTTTGTCAAGTTTGACATAACGTGAGCACATTATAATGCACTCGCATCATGTCTCACTTCAAATGTTTTATGCTCAAGTTTGTTAAGTATGTTTGATGTATGTATGTTTGTATATATATTTGTATTTATGTATGTATGTATGTATGACAAATTGTATGTATGTTTGTAAGTATTTTTGTATGTATGTATGCCTATATGTATGAATGTATGCATGCATGCTTGTATGTATGTATGCATGCATGTTTGTATGTATGTATGTATGTATGCCTGTATGTATGTATGTATGTATGCTTATATGTATGTATGTATGTATGTATGTATATATGTACATTTGTATGTATGTATGCTTGTATGTATGTATGTATGTATGTATGTTTGTATGTTTGTATGCATGCTTGTATGTATGTATATATGTATGCATGTTTGTATGTATGTATATATGTATGTATGCATGCATGTACGTATGTATGTATGCTTGTATGTGTGTATGTATGTATGTATGTAATGGTTTTGGGTTTAGGCTATATAAGGACCTGAGCCCGTATAGTTTCTAGGGTTGAAGTTTGAGGTTTTAAGGTTTAGGTTTTAAGGTATAGGGTTGAGGGTTGAGTGATTAGGGCTTAAGTAATAGGTTGAGGGTAGAGGGTAGAGGGTTGAGGGTTGAGAGTTGAGGATTATAGTTGAGGGATAATATTCATCTTGTTGAGTGTATAAGATTAAGTGTGTAAGGTATGGGGATTAGGGTTTAGGATATTGTGTTTAGGGTTTATGATATGGATTGAGGGTATATAAGGCATAGGGTGACTTGGGTTGAGAGTGTATGGTTTAGATTTTAAGTATAGGGTTGAGGTCTAATATTCAGGGTTTAGGGTATAAGGGTGAGGTTATAGGGTATATGGATGAGGGTTTGTGGGTGTAGGTTTCAGGGTTTAAGGTATAGGCTTGAGGATTAAGGGATTAGGGCTTAAGTATACGGTTGAGGGTATAGGGTAGAGGGTTGAGAGTTTACAATTGAGGGATAATGTTCAAGCTTGAGTGTCTACGATATAGGGTTTAGGGTTTAAGTTTGAGGTTATAAGGCATATGGATGAGGATTGAGGGTATAGGGTATAGGGTAGAGGTTTGAAGGTTGAAGCAAAATGTTTAAGGTTGAGTGTCCAAGGTTAAGTGTATAGGGTATAGGGTTTAAGTGTTTAAGGTTTAAGGGTATCTAGGGGTTGAGAGTTTATGGTTTAAGGGTTTAAGGTTTGAGGGATTAAGGGTTTAAGGGTTGAGGGTTTAAGGGTTGAGGGATTAGGGTTTAAGGCATAGTGTCGAGGGTAGAGGGTTTATGGATAGGGTTTAGGGTTTAAGGTTTAAGGGTTGAGGGTTGAGGCTTTAGGGTTGAGGGTTAAGGGATTAGGGTTTAAGGTATAGTGTTGAGGGTAGAGGGTTTATAGATAGGGTTTAGGGTTGTAAGGTTTAAGAGTTAAGGGTTGAGGCTTTAGAGATAGGGTTTAGGGTTTAGGGTTAAGTGATTAGGGTTTAAGGTATAGTGTTGAGGGTTGAGGGTTTATGGATAGGGTTTGAGATTTAAGGTTTAAGCATTGAAGGTTGATTTTTTAGGGATAGGGTTTAGGATTTAGGGTTAAGTGAGAGACCTAGATGGATAAGGATGGAAGGAGAGGCAAACAAGGAGTAACTAAGAGACCTAGAGAGGGGAGGGGTAGAGAGGTGAGGGGGAGACAGAGGTGAGAGATAGAGAGGTGAGGGAAGAGATAAAAGAAAATTTGGTCTCATGGTGATGGTCCATGGCTCTCTTGATATTTCCCTTCCTCTCCACCTCTCTCCCTCATCCTTACCAATCTTCCCCTTTTATTCTATCTCCCCTCACCTCTCTATCTCTCACCTCTATCTGCCCCTCACCTCTCTACCTCTCCCCTCTCTAGGTCTCTTAGTCACTCCTTGTCTACCTCTTCATCCATCCTTGGCCATATAGGTCTCTCATCTAACCCTAAACCCTAAACACTATCCCTAAAGCCTTAACCCTCAACCCTTAAACCTTAAATCCTAAACACTATTCATAAACCCTTAACCCTCGACACTATACCTTAAACCCTAATCCCTTAACCCTAAACCCTAATCCCTCAACCCTTAAACCCTTGATACCTCAACCCTTAAACCCTAAACCATTGACCCTTAAACCCTAAAGCCTTAAACCCTCAACCCCTATCCACCCCTCTCCTCCTCTATTTGCCTCACCCCCATCTCTCCTCTATCTCTCTCACCTCTCTGTCCCTAGGTTGTAGGTCTCTCACTTGTATATCTCTTAGGGATCTCTAGATATTTCCCTTCCTCTCCACCTCTCTCCCTCCTCCTTACCTATCTTTCCCTCAAGTTGTCAACTTCACTCTCTCATTTTATTCTATCTCTCCCCTCACCTCTCTATCTCTCACCTCTATCTCCCCCTCACCTCTCTACCTCTCCCCTCTCTATGTCTCTCAGTCACTCCTTGTCTGCCTCTCAATCCGTCCTTAGCCATCTAGGTCTCTCACTTAACTCTAAACCCTAAACCCTATCCCTAAAGCCTCAACCCTCAACCCTTAAACCTTAAATCCTAAACCCTATCCCTAAACCCTCAACCCTCGACACTATACCTTAAACCCTAATCCCTTGAACCTAAACCCTAAACTCTATCCCTAAACCCTCAACCCTCGACACTATACCTTAAACCCTAATCCCTCAACCCTCGACACTATACCTTAAACCCTAATCCCTCAAAACTTAAACCCTAAACCTTTGATCCTTAAACCCTAAAGCCTTAAACCCTTGACCCTTATCCACCCCTCTCCTCCCCTATCTCTCTCACCCCCATCTCTCCCCTATCTCTCTCACCCTTCTCTCCCTAGGTTGTAGGTCTCTCACTTGTATATCTCTCGGTGCTCTCTAGATATTTCCCTTCCTCTCCACCTCTCTCCCTCCTCCTTATCCATATTTCCCACAAGTTGTGAACTTCACTCTCTCATTTTCTTTTATCTCTCCCCTCACCTCTCTATCTCTCACCTCTCTACCTCTCCCCTCTCTACATCTCTAAATCACTTCTTGTCTGCCTCTCCATCTATCCTTAGCTATCTAGGTCTCTCACTTAACCCTAAACCCTAAACCCTATTTCTAAAGCCTCAACCTTCAACCCTTAAACCTTAAATCCTAAACCCTATCCATAAACCCTCAACCCTTGACACTATACCTTAAACCCTAATCCCTTGAACCTAAACCCTAAACCCTATCCCTAAAGCCTCAACCCTCAAGCCTTCAATTTTAAATCTTAAACCCTATCCCTAAACCCTCAACCCTTGACACTATACCTTAAACCCTAATCCATCAACCCTTAAACCTAATCCCTCAACCCTTAAACCCTAAACCCTTCACCCTTAAACCCTAAATCCTTAAACCCTTGACCCTTATCCACCCTCTCCTCCCCTATCTACCTCACCCCCATCTCTCCCCTATCTCTCTCACCACTCTCTCCCTAGGTTGTAGGTCTCTCACTTGTATATCTCTCAAGGCTCTCTAGATATTTTCCTTCCTCTCCACCTCTTTCTCCTCATTACCCATCTTTCCCTCAAGTTGTCAACTTCACTCTCTCATTTTATTCTATCTCTCCCCTCACCTCACTATCTCTCACCTCTGTCTCCCTCTCACCTCTCTACCTCTCCCCTCTCTAAGTCTCTCAGTCACTCCTTGTCTGCCTCTCCATCCAACTTTAGCTATCTAGGTCTCTCACTTAACCCTATACCCTAAACCCTATGCCTAAAGCCTTAACCCTCAACCCTTAAACCTTAAATCCTAAACCTTATCCTTAAACCCTCAACCCTCGACACTATACCTTAAACCCTAATCCCTTAACCCTAAACCCTAAACCATATCCCTAAAGCCTCAATGCTCAACCTTTAAACCTTAAACCCTATACCCTATACCTAAACGCTCTACCCTCGACACTATACCTTAAACCCTAATCCCTTAACCCTCAACCCTAAAGCCTCCACCCTCAACCCTTAAACCTTCAACCCTAAACCCTATCCCTAAACCCTCTACCCTCAAAACTATGCCTTAAACCCTAATCCCTCAGCCCTTAAACCCTCAACCCTTAAACCCTTAATCCCTCAAACCCTAAAACTTTAAACCCTAAACTCTCAAGCCCTAGATACCCTTAAACCCTTAAACCTTAAACCCTATACCCTAGACACTTAACATTGGACACTCAAGCTTGAACATTATCCCTCAACCTTCAAACCTCCACCCTATACCCTATACCCTCAACCCTATAATTATGCCCTTAACTATCAACCCTTATCTATATGCCTTATACCCTCAACCTTAAACCCTAAACCCTATACCTTAGACACTCAACATTAGACATTATCCTTCAACTATAAACTCTCAACCGTCTACCCTATACCTTCAATCCTCAACCCTATACGGGTAAGTACAAAAAGATGGGGGGCCAAAAAGTGGCAAAATGGTTTTAAAAAAAATCATACATAACGCGAGCGCGTTATAATGCGCTCGCGTTATTAACTATTATAAATAAAATAAAAAAGGCTTGTCATTTCATTTCATTTTTATTTTTCTCCTCTATCCCCGCGGCTTGCAAACCCTAGGAAGTGCACTCACATTTTGGAAAAGACAATTCAACACCAAAATCTTGCTGATTCATCGCCAAAATGGCGCCATGACGTCGAGCACGCCAAAGGAGTGAGTTTTATTTATTTTTTTGTTTGAATTTGCTTCTAAATAGGTAGGTTTGAGTTATTTTTTGATTTATATTTCGTTAATTGTCATGATATGTTAATGCACCTCCTCCTCCTCCTCCTCCTCAAAATCCACAAAATCCTGAGGAAATACCTGCGGAACAACCTCCTCCATCCATTCCTCGACATGCCCCCGGAAGACAAGAAAATATAATGGGGCAAATTGAAAACAACAAAAAAGAAATTGAAGATACAATTGCAAGGTTGAAAGATCCTTCCACTTCAACCTTGCATAGGTCCACGCTTGCTGAATCTCTTGAATCTATGTTATCAAATGTAGATTCAATAAGCAAGCAAATAACTAGTTGGACAAATAAGAGGAGAGAGTTTAGAGATTATTATGCAAACAAGCTGTCATACCAAGATGTGAAAAAATTACAAATCACAAAATTAGACTTGTGTTCGATTTTCACAAACCCACAAACAAATCAACCTCCACCCATTACATGCAAGAGGTTCCTTATCCATTGGTGCAACAACCAAGAGATAAGGGACAATTTTAGGCAGAGGTGGTGGATGGTTTTTGACCATCCTCCATGCAATAATAATGAGGTCCCGCAATACTTTTTGAGGAAACTCTACTACGAGTTTGTCCTCAATAAAGTGCCAAACTATTTTGATATGCGGGACTTCCAGCGTAGAGGTGGGGGGTCAGCACAAGATAGACCAGGGGCACATATTGACCCATAGCGGGCAGTGAGATGAGTAATCAGCAGACCGGCCCATGAGCATATTTCTATCCCTTCCATTGTGAAGGAGAGTGTTGAGGTCGATACACTTCAGTCCATTAATGCCTTGACCCAAAGCATCATAGAGCATGTCGGTCCTACAGTACAGAGTGGGTTGGGAGATAGTGCGAGGAGTAGGGTCCCACCCCATGCTTGTCAAGCTTGCGGGTCAGCCTGTGGTTATGACCCCATGAATAGTCAGGACGCAGGTGCACAGGCTACATCTGCAGCTAAGTAGATGGTGATGACAGATACCCTCCTGAGTGAGACTTTTGACCTTGATACACAGGTAAATATTAGCAAGTTTATTGAATTTAATTTATTAAATTTAATTTTTGAAATGCAATATTAACTAATTTAAATTGATGATTTTAACAAAATTTCAGGGTCATAGCGTTGATGCAGTTTTCAGTGGTTCGCCACCTGTATTTTACACTAGATCATCTACTATCGGGGTATGTAACTAGTAAACAATTATAAATATTACATGTGAATATCCTCGTTATATGAATGGTATTTTAATATCTAATTTTGGATGTTGAATAGGTTAATATTGAAGATTTCATGGCAACACCTGCCAGCGGTGGTGGACTTCAAAGCTTTACGGAGGTAATAAAATAAATAGTTTAATGAATGAATTGTACTTACTAGATTTTTGTATGTGACTTGTGTACTTTATTGTGTGTACTTCCATGTTTAGATGAACGTGTGTGTATGTTAGGAGCCATGATTTGCATCACTATTATAGTTTTCGTAATTGAATAATGTTGTTTTATTTCCAGATGATGCAGGCTGCGGAGACACCTCCCCATGTTTAGAGGGCAATGGAGCATGGTGTGGCCTCTACAATTCATAGCTCCATGGCATTGATAGGGGTATGAGGCAGATTAGTAAATTTTAGTTTACATTCATTGTTATAGTTGTTATTTTTGAAAAATCAAAAGATTATTGATTTGAGGTTTAATTTCTATCTGGATGGTTTCTATAGGACATGACATCACCATGGCCTATTCCTGCTACCGAGGCAAGTGAGGAGACAGATGATATGTTAGCGGTAAGTGATTAATTTGTTAAATGTTTCATTTTTTATAACATGTAATTTCTATATATTAATGTCTATACTTTTTATTGTAATAGCTAAAGATGCAGGAAGAACTAAATAGGAGGTGTAGCCCTCGAGTTCGTAGTAGACCACCCACATGCGCGTCTCCATCCCTTAGAAGATCAAAGGTTGCCCGTGATCTATTCTCTTCACCAGCCAGAGGGGAATGACTTTTTGTTGTGTTCCTTTGTTGTATGTCTATATGGCATTTGTGGACATATATTTTGTATTGTATATAGTTGACATTGTATGCCTATATGGCATTCTTGTAAGCCTATATGGCTATTTTGTATATATGTTATACTTATATGAACAGATATTGATGTATGCCTATATGGATATTTGGTTAATACAAATCTTTTTTATTGATGGCGTCCATACTTGCATTATAAATCCACATTTGAATGGATATTTGTAGATGGCTACTTCAAATATTTAAAGTCCAATTGTATTACATAGGATGTATGTTGATCCAATAAGCTAGCTATTGTTATTCAAGTATCACCTAAACCTCATTTTAGAACTAAAAGATAAAAGTTGTATTTAAAAAAAAAATGAATCATCATGTTGAACAGAAAATATTAATATTCTTTATGAGTAGCATAGAATGTCAACTATATGCAATACAAAAAAATGAATCGTCATGTTATTCTTTATGTTTGAGATCCTGAAAATGACTAAGTCTGGTAGCCTGATATCCTGAAACACTAGGATGAATATCCAAGTCATTAGGATGATTGTGCCTTGAGAAAAAGTCATTAAGATGAGCACCTAAAGGAGACTTTCTTAAACATTCAAACATTGAGCAACAAGCATGAAGGGTTAAGGCGCAATTTGCAACTCATAAAGCCTCAAAAGGGCGCCCAACTTAGAGAGAGCATTCATTTAAGACAAGGCGCCCATTGACACATGTTCCACCATAAAAGTGTGCCTAAGGTGGAAGGAGAACAAGCCTCCAGTAAGTGAAGCACACCTATTGTCTAAACCACTTCATTATGGCACCCTAGCATGAGGAGTATATAAGTCAATAGGAAATGGCGCCTAGAATGAAAATGAAGGACTAAGTGGCATTTCAATAAGCATCAATTCACCTTGAGCTTTCAATAAATACATCAAATTGAGCCCTATAAGCCTAGGCATCCTTTGCCTTCAAAAGAACCTTGTATCGATGTCAAGAGTTGGTCGTATCGGTGTATCGGCAGACCTTGGTTAGGCTTCGCCAATAGTGGTCTGTCTTGCCGACGAGTGTGGTTCAAAGTCGAAGACATTAGTGTATCAGAAGATAATCCCATCGACGCATTGGAAGAGCAATTGAGAGCTTCACTGATTAAGGGGGTCACACCGATAGTCAAAATCCATCGGTGTATTAGCCCAACAAGATTAGAGTTCACCGATGTTTGGAGTCTCACTGACGAGTGTGGTCCGAAGGTTGTCATTGGTGAGATCAGTGTGTTGTAACTTATTGAACCACTATGATTTTGAATATTTCGATTTAGAGGGCATTAGACACCAAAACTTCTTGACCTTTAACAATCCAACCTAGAATCAATAGATTTTTGTCCATCCCAATTATTCTAGTCAAGACAAAGCATGTTGATTCTCATTTAATCCAAAGTTCATTAACAGGATTATCTTATCATAATATTTAGGGAAATGACCACCTAGATGGACAATGATGTGAGCTATCTATAAAGAAACTTGCAAGAAGTATAGGAGGCATAAGAATCCCTCCATGTTGTTTATCAAGTTGAATGATCTATGACACATCATGTATCATTAGAAAATATTCTCGAAGAGAAAGCAAGTGAAAATACTCAAAACAACTCATAACAAGGTGGATAAGTTTAAAGGATGGAGGTTACAACACTTTTCAACCTCATAGCCACACTAGTCCAATGGATCAGGATGCTAAAGGCTAGAGGTGTTGAGAAACCTCTAAAGGACAAAACTATAGAAAGACCAAAAGTTCAAACGAATCCATTCAACACTAGGGTTGAGAAAAACTAGGGGGCAACTCAATCTTCCCTATCTAAATTTTTTTTTTTCAAAAAACTAGTAATGACACTTTCCCACATCTTCAACAACCTAGTGGAGCTTATGTGCCACAAAATCATGTGACTCCCATAGTGTATCATCCCATCACTGTCCAACCAATGTATCTAGGATATCAAACAAATCTGTAAATGAAAAATCAACTTAGTACACAAGCTCCATCCATGGGTCTCATGTTCATAAGAACTCCAACTATTACCTTCCAAAGGTCTCTATACATTTCTTCATACAACCCATTGGTGATTTTGTGATACCTTTCAATATGAACAAATTGGTCAAGGCAAGAATTTGAGAGTTCCTAAGTATGAATTTGAGAGTAGATAATCTTATCAAAAGTCACAGAGAAATTTGTAAGGACCATAGTGTTATCCCTATGACTTGACACATACTGCTTGTTTCATAAAGCAAAGGGACATGATATAAATATTATTGTTATATGGAGCCTAATCAGACTCGGAGGTTAAATTTACCCAACTTTTATCAGCGTGGTTTTCCCCCAAATATTTTCCTACTAGTTTTGGTGCCTTGAAGTCTAAGTGCATGAAAATCATTCTGAGTTGGTAACCTAATCCAATGACTTGACATGGATCCCAAAACCACCTATTGGACCAATAGGATCCTAGGCGCTCACTTCATGCATTATGATTTCTAGGCACTAGTTTGATGCTCCATCATAAGGAAAGTGTGCCCACACTTGCAAGTGTTTTTCTTCAGGATCTAGGCGCCAGTTGAAGGTTGTAGTTGCCAAGAAGAGCACCTAGCAAGAGGAAGTCTTTTGGAGTCTCCAAAACACATCAAACACTTGACTAACAACAAGATAAATTTTTTCCAAGTTAGGCGCTTCAAGAGGGAAGTTAAAACATGAATAAGCACCAAATTGTCTAGGCGCAAACTCAAGCTTGTTGAGGATACATATGGCGCCAAACATTCCTTGGTGATTTTAGGAACTTCAAATGCTCAGAACTGTTCAAGGAATGCCCAATGCCCCTTCTTGATGATAGGCACCAAAGTGAGGGTGGAATTGCACCTTGATGGCATTAGGTGCTATCTAGAGTATGCTACTCCATGGAAATGTGCCTTCTTGCTTAGAGCAATTCAAACACTCCAAGGTCTCCAGTGATCAATTCCCCAACTTATGAAATGTCCTCCTTCATTTTAAAACACATTGTAATGCTCTAGAGAGATGACTATACCTAGGAGTCAATCTAGGTTAGAAATGCCTCCAAAGTACGCCTTCTCTTTCAGAATGCAAAATAAGGTCCAAAGGTGCTAATAAAGTGAAGTGCTTCTTTGGAAAAGTCCCGGAGGTTAAGATGCGCCTTGTCTTAATGAGGTGCAACTCTTGGCTAAGAAAGCTTGTAAAGTGCGCCTAACTTAGTGAAGAGGTTGATAACTTCTAAACCCTTCCTAGAACTTCCATTGCTTCAACTAAAGATCATCTTGCACCAATACATCACCAAACTTTCAATCACAAGATCAATTCAAACTTAGGCGCTCATTAAGAGTCTTTCCAATGTTGGCGCATCTGAGAGGTTGAACTGGCAAGAGATGGCACCTACCTTCCTAGACCTTGTTTCAATATGTTTGAGTTCCAAAGTTGACTCAATGGTATCAAGATGGTGCCATAGAGTCTTTGGACTAGTTCCTTAGAGTTTCAAAAATATTTTGGCTCCTTGAAAATTCCTCCTACATGCTTGGGCGCCATTTCAAGGTCCTGGAACCATGATGTAGCACCTTATTGCTCTAGGCACCCATTCATGATTGTGCAACATGATTGTGTAACTTGAGATTGGCACCTAGAGTGAATAGGCTTTCATCCTGACTTAATACACTGCCTCCTTCTGATAATTTTTGAGGCAGCAGAAAACCTTTCACCACGTGCAAATGTCTTGAGATACAAAAAATTGAGAGAGGTTATTGTAGAGGCACTCTACGTGATTGCGTTTCCTTAGATAGAATGTTTCTAAGTGACATGGTTTTCGAGTAACATCTCGTCAAAGATTGCTACCTTTTTGCACTTTAGACTCTTCAGGGATATCATCAGTACAATGTAGCTCGGACTGTTTCGACATGTTTGGGTGAAAAACAAGACCATGCCTAGCGTAAATGTACCCATCCAGATGAGTTGGAATAGTCAGTTTGGTCACATCAGAAGCAGGACGAAAGTTACACCCCTTTGCAACTTTACACTGCCTCCTAACGATTTTTGGGGCAGCAGAAGACCTTTCACCGCGCGCAAATGTCTCAGAGATACAAAAAACTGAGAGAGGTTATTGTAGAGGCACACTATGTGATCGCATTTCCTCAGACAGAATGTTTGTAAGTGACACAGTTTTCGAGTAACATCTAGTCAAAGATTGCTACCTTTTTGCACTTTGGACTCTTCAGGGATATCGTCGGTACAATGTAGCTCAGACTGTTTCAACATGTTTGGGTGAAAAATAGGACCATACCTAGCATAAATGTACCCATCCGGATGAGTTGGAATAGTCAGTTTGGTCACATCAGGAGCAGAACAAAAGTTACACCCCTTTGCAACTTTACACTGCCTCCTTCTGACGATTTTTGGGGCAGCAGAAAACCTTTCACCATAGGCAAATGCCTTAGAGATATAAAAAACTGAGAGAGGTTATTGTAGAGGCACTCTATGTGATCATGTTTCCTTAGACAGAATATTTTTGAGTGACACGGTTTTCAAGTAACATCTCGTCAAAGATTGCTGCCTTTTTACACTTTGGACTCTTCAGGGATATCGTCGGTACAATGTAGCTCGGACTGTTTCGACATGTTTGGGTGAAAAAGAGGACCATGCCTAGAATAAATGAACCCATCTAGATGCGTTGGAATAGTCAGTTTGGTCACATCAGGAGCAAGACAAAAGTTACACCCCTTTGCAACTTTACACTACCTCCTTCTGACAATTTTAAGGGCAGCAGAAAACCTTTCACCACGGGCAAATGCCTCAGAGATATAAAAAACCGAGAGAGGTTATTGTAGAGGCACTCTACGTGATCACATTGACTTAGATAGAATGTTTCTAAGTGACATGGTTTTTGAGTAACATCTCGTCAAAGATTGTTGCCTTTTTGCACTTTGGACTCTTCAGGGATATCGTCGGTACAATGTAGCTCGGACTGTTTCGACATGTTTAGGTGAAAAATAGGACCATGCCTAGCGTAAATGTACCTATCTGGATGCATTGGAATAGTCATTTTGGTTGCATCAAGAGCAGGACACCAAAAATGCATAACAGGATGATGTAAAAATGTGTATATGTGTATAAATGTAGCAGGAAAAAAAAAAAAAAAACCTTACAAATTAATGTGCATACTTACAATTCAATGTAACATGACTTTACAAAATCAATGTGAATACTTACAAATTAATCCAATGAACTATCTGGGTCTGCTCTACTCTTTATTGTGTCAAGTATTGCTTCATGGTCAGACTCACGCACCTTCCACAAGATTTTGTTCAAAGGTCTACCCTGATACTTTATCAAATGAACATTGGATGCCATGACAAGGTTCAAGTAATGAAGAATTTTTTGATGCGTGTCAAAGTCTTGAAACAACCAAACATTAACACTCTTATGTGGGTACCTTCTAAGCCATGTTCCAGTAATAACCACTAACCTGTAGGGTATTCGATATTTTCTCCATCTTTAACAAGGGCCTCCAATTTCTTTTTGGCCTCAATAAAACAACATAAGTAATAATATGTTCCCTCTTCATTATCTTCATCTGCAATAACTGCATATACGTGCCCTACATTGATATGTGTAGCAAATTAGATAAAATTAGTCAACATTACAAAAACACTACAAAGTAAGATGACATTACCTGGTTGAACTAGATGAAATTAGATGCATATATGTGCCCTATATTACCTGGTTGAACTAAATTTGATATGTCATCAAAGTCAACTAATGATTCCATCTGTGTTAGTTCCAGTGCCGTCGGGGGTTGATACGTGTCAAGTGGGCTAAGATAACTTAACTGTCATTCGTCAACCCACTCCTTTGACTCACACTCATCCCAGACTTGAATTGTACAGGAAGAACAAAAGCATGACATCTTTCGCGTATGGATACTCTATGAACCTGCAATTGAGCTTCTGAAAGAGTGCATCTCATTTGATCCTGTCAGTGTACAACAGTCCTCATATAGTGCAATGTTAGTATCATCTATCAACCAAAAAAATCTACGAACCGAAGACTTACCTTCATTACCTAAACCCATGGAAGCATTACACCACTCGACAATCAATTTTGCATCTGTCAACTTTGCATTGTCTTTATACTTTAACTCTTCTCGTGCTATGGCTCTTTTGATACATGTTCCTGCACCATCATGCTCCCTCTTTCCATGCCCGGCCTCACAAAAGTTCCACATATGCTGAATACCTGTAAAATTATGCCTCCTACTTAGCCAATAGAAATTCTGCGAGTTCTTGAATTGTGACGCACAGTTATCCGACCATATGATATGTTGACTAAATGATATGCCCCTTATAGCCAAATCATTGTAGAACACCTGAAAGCAACCTTGCATGAACTCTGTAGAATGTGTTCGATCATCACTAATATAGAAATTATACTCCCTTATGATCTTTCTATCATCCTCTATACTATCATTCGCATGAATGAATGCGATGTGCACAAATATAGAAACCTGTGTGGAGTTGTAATATTGTGATTGCACCTCACGCTGTGGCTATAGACTTTAGTTCTCTGCAAAGTCAATGACTGAAACAATGCTACCAACTGGAAATGTGTCCTTGCATAACTTGAATTGCAAGTCCAACCATCGAGCTCTATGGGCATGTCTTGCATACTCATACACTATGCTGTCACGAAATATAGGCATAAAGTGATACACTGGAATCTTTTCAATAACCAATTCACACCTCTTTGTTTCTTTACCATCTTTTGTATTGTATGCCACTGTTTTATACTTGCCAAACTCTACTAGTTCGTTTCCAACCACATGTGTTCTTTCCATATGTTCACATATTGGCAAATGTTGCAAGCCACCGCAACGATGACATGTGCCATCCAAGCATAATTTCTTGTAGAATATTTGACCTTCCTCTCTTTCACATAAAATTCTTGATATGAAGTCTCTTGAAGATGTTGGTGGGGCACATATGGAACAACCCTACAAAACATTGTTGGTATGCATATCTAAACATATAGACCTATAAGCATCAAAATGGTTAGAAAAATCAATATATAATCTATAACAACAAGTAGTGCTTGTGTGATTTATCTTGACATAGAAAGGTTTTAGCATTTCAAAATATCTTTGACAAATTTTAATTTGAGGATACTTCTCTAGAAATTTACCATAAAACTATGTTTGAGTCTCATCCAAAAAATGCTTTGGATGTGGCTCACGGTTCTGACTACCGATTCTCCTTCTTACCACATCCCTTTGATTCGGAGATACCCTTGTGTAATTCTTCCAAAAGTCTTCAATTAGTGATCTCAATGCTTCAACAATTGGTTTATCTTTTCGTGGTAGTCTCCCCGAGAACGCCCATAATTCATTGGCATTAGTGTCCTCAATCTTTGGCGTCTTCCAACGGCTCTTGATAAAGTTTTCCTATTAATTCTCAATTCTTGACTCATCTTTCTAATGAGATGAGCTTTCCTCGTTTGACTACTTACTATAGTCGATGTAATCACACACTGTGTTGCATTACTATCTTTTGTGCGTGAGTTGTTACCCACACTCTCATACACACTCATTAGATTCTTGACAATAGATTTTTCACTTGAAGCCTCTGATGTTCTCAACCCAAGAATCTTAATGATGGACCTATACTTTATACTTCACATAATTTCAATGAATAGTTGACATCTTGCAGTCTCATTTAAATTTTCAAAGAACAATCTCTAAATCTTATGAGCATATCTTCTACAAGTGCATTTTGGAATCTTACCTTCCATTGGCTACAAAATATTTTCATCAATATCAATCAAATACTTTGGCTTTCTATGCAAAATTCTAGGTGGTGTTAAGTTATGTAAATTCATCTCAACATTAGGAATTTCATCAATATTTAAATGAGATGGGCTAGATGGCATACCTTTGATCGAAGATGGAATAGATGACATACCTTGAGGTTGAGGTGGGAATGATGGCATACCTCCTTCATCACATGTGAGTGATGATGTACTCTCAACTCGAGATGTGGTAGATGGTGTCCCTACATGTTGACTTGCGGTAGAGGACGTGTCTCCAACTATGGTATTCAAATCTCTCGTACCACGAAGTTTTTGCATTCGTTCTCTTTGTGCCGCAATACCATATCTCTTTGTGATGGTTGTGGTTCCTCTTCAATTGGTATGTCTTCATTTATCGTGTCCTATTTCCTCTTCTCATGAAGTTCCCTCATAGCCACTGTTTTCTTTGCATTCTTATCTTCTATCTCTTCCTGTGTTGGTTTAATTCTTGATCGTTTCCTCGGCATGACAGAGAATTTGTTTGTAGCATGATAAAGAGACCAATATTAGTTCTTAAGAAATGAATACAAGATAATAGTGGGATTGTATTTTTATTATGTTGTAAGGATTTATTCTTGTATAGTTTGACATCATGGTATGTTAAGGTCTATTTATTACACATAATTATTAAAGAGCCCAAGTGTAGAAAATATACATGGCATCATGTGAGATTGTAGGCTGCTTTCTTGATTGGGAATGTGTCTATTTTAAACATGTATCATAAAGCATGATAAAGTAATTCAATTTGAATTAAGGAAAATGTAAAGAACATGCATGTAAAGACTTGACATACCTAAAAAATGAAGATTCGAATGGAGAGAGTACCCAATTATGTAGTGTTTTTTTCTTCTTGCATCAAACTCCTCAATAATTTGAGTTTTTCACCACTTGCTTCCTTTTCAATGTTAAATTGAATAACACTCAAATATAATTACTAACAACAATACTATTAACCAATCTATAATGTTAAATTCCTAAAATTGAATCACAATTAACATTGCAACACTACAAAAATTGAAACTTGAATAGATATATATCAAACTTGGTGTGAAAACTATGTTATTTCCTCCTTCTCAAGTTGGCAAAGCAGAAAAGGTGGTGGAAAGATCATGCAAAGGTGGTACAATGTGTCAAATGTGCATGTGAACTTTCCAACAGCATGAAAGCACTTCTTTTTTGTCGGAGCACGCGCAGAATCAGTATGAAAAAAGAGCATGTGGGCCTGGAGAACGGGCGTCAACACTTTTTTACCATTTCTATAGCAAGACAAAATGCGAGCGCATTATAATAATCTCATGTTATAATGCGCTCATGTTTTGTCCTACTATAGATTGATAACATCTTGTGCATTATCTTCCTTAACACAAGCAGGGATGACCATATCCTATGCTTCATCAACTGACTCTTCCAAGCTTGACACTTCCAAGCCTTACAATTCCTCTTAAATATGGGAGGATCCATGACTGGAAGAGCCAAGCCACTTTGTCCGTCCATGATAATCTTTAAATGCTTTCCATCTTGGTAGGTCCTCTGCATCAGAGAAAAACCACTGATGGTGTCTGAGAAATAAGAAATTCTTCATCTCTTTGGTGATCTATTTCTCTTTCCAAACCGTCCCCTTCATACTTGAATGACCATAAGGTTTTTGAGGGAGAACTTTTCCTATCTCCTGCAAGAGATTACCAGATGCTCCGCCATATGATAGGCATAACAATGAAGGGGCAAGCCCTCATAATCAAGTTCTTTATAGAAAATGCCCATCAAGGAAAAAAGACAGATCTTCTTTGGAAGCAAAAGTTCTAGTTTGTGACAAATCCTTATCCAAGCATAAATAGCAGGGGTTCTGTCAAGTGATTGCCAATCCACTTCCACAAAGTCTCCTGAAGACTTCCTGATTGATTACTTGACATCCACACCCCAAAACTGGAGAGGCAATCAATATAATCGAACCCATAAATCTACATTTGATGATAGAAACCCTCAACACTATACCTTAAATCCTAATCCCTCAACCCTCAACCCTAAACCTTATCCCTAAACCCTAATCCCTCAACCCTCAACCCTAATCCATCATCCCTCAACTCTAATCCCTCATCCCTAAACCCTAAATGCTATCCCTATTCCTAAACCCTCAATAGACTCGATACTGTACCTTAAACCCTAATCCCTTATCCCTAAACCCTCCAACCCTATCCCTAATCCTTATACCCTCCATACTCTACTTAACCCTAATCCCTCGACCCTCAACCCTATCCCTAAACCCTTGACCCTCAAACCTCAACCCTCAACCCTCAACCCTCAACGTCAAACCATAATCCCTCAACCCTTAAATATGATCCCTCGACCCTCAACCCTATCCCTAAACCCTAAACCCTAAAGCCTCAACCCTCAACCCTCAACGTCAAATCCTAATCCCTTGACCCTTCACTCTAATCCCTCAACCCTAAACCCTCAACACTATACCTTAAACCCTAATCCCTCAACCCTCAACCCTAAACCTTATCCCTAAACCCTAATCCCTCAACCCTCAACCCTAATTCGTCATCCCTCAACTCTAATCCCTCATCCCTAAACCCTAAATGCTATCCCTATTCCTAAACCCTCAACAGACTCGATACTATACCTTAAACCCTAATCCCTTATCCCTATAACCTCCAACCCTATCTCTAATCCTTATGTTAGCATAATACATTGTTCGGTGTTTAGTCTGGTTGTTCAGTTGGTTCTGTTTTATAACTGTCTTCATTCAGTTTTAACTATCTAATGGTTATGCTATTACAGAACTATATTATGCTGTTGCAAAACTATATCGACACAGTATTTATCTGTGTTTTGTATCTGCATTTGTAATCCAATCGAATAAATAAAGCATTCAATGCCTCTTCATATGGTATCAGAGCGTTGGTGATCTGACCTGCGTGAGGATCTTGTGCATCGAAGTTTGAAGGAAGCGGTTACCATCATGGAAGGAGAGTGATTTTGCAATGTTTGAAGGTTATTTAAAAATGAGGCAACATTGAATAGAAAGTCGGGACTGTGGGGAAGGATGCAAAGTATTATTTATTGACGCCAGAGGATTTTGTTTTTGCTGCACTGAAAATAGAAGACATTGTAATCAATTTGGAATCAGGATTGGCCATGAGACCAGTGTGATAAGGAGGAGATCAAGGCTATGGCCATGAGACCAGTGTGATAAGGAGGAGATCAAGGCTATGGCCATGAGACCAGCGTGATAAGGAGGAGATCAAGATTTTATGCAATTTGGGAGTCATTTAAAACCGCTGAATATGAACGTGTGAAGAACGATACGATTGAGTGCTAAGAAAGTGGTATCAAAGCTGGGTCACGGGTTCGAATCCCCTCGGGTAATGCTAAGGGGGAATTGTTGGCAAAAAAAGTTAGCGTCCCCCTTCAGGATTCATGACATGGCTTAACCGCCTCCCGTTGGTCTTTATTTGGGATGGTAGAGGTTTCTTGACAGGTGCACCTTTTGGGAGAAATGGCTAGCTCAACTCCCTACAAGTGGTGGAGAAGAAGGTTGTCTGTGGAGAAAATTGCTGTGCATGATAACAACATTAAAGGGAGTTTAAATGCCAATGTTGTTCACGTTGATGTCGTGAAGAATAGAGTTTGTATTAATTTGTTGGGGCAGTGACAAACCAAATGCATCTTAGAGGATGTTCATTCAAATGATACATTCAGAGGTGACATACGTATGAAAAGAGAAAGGTATATTTATAAACTTCCTAAATATTTTATGAAGGTTAAAAACAACCACTTAAAAGTTTTTATGTATTCTTTTGGAGAAAGTTAAAAGAGGTTTTAAAAAGGAAGAGATTTGTTTTAAAGGTGATATTCTTTTATGTTTTAAAAGAGATTCTTTTTCTGCATGAAAAAGTGGAGAGAAAAGTCTTAAAAGATATTTAATAGGAAAAGGGAGACATAAGTATTCAGGAAATGGCATTTAAAATATTTAAAATATTTACTTTTGAGGAATTGGGAGAAATAAGGGGAAGTATTTAAAAAGATTAATTTGGAGGTAAATTTAAATTTTACATTTTTGTGGTAAGATAAAGTTTTTAACATTTGAAAATGGCCACACATTATGTTTGTGGTTCCGATGCCATCCATGCTATCACTGATAGACATTTGAGAGACTCACATGCTTGTGTTATTGGAGAGATTAATATGACATTGAACGGATAAAGTGTAACAAGGTCAAATTGGAGGTAGGCGGCATCGGAGGATGGAGGATTTACGATCATCTCAAGTTAGCTTCTCGCTTTGAGATGATGCTTTGCATGAGAAGCATTTTTGGTTTTGGTTGTTTTGTTTTTTCTTTGTTGATACTGACGGAGCTGACAGATTTGAAGAATGTATGTTTTGTGAAGATTTTGTTTTTGGAGATAGGTTTGGGGTTTGGTGTTGAGCTCAATATGGATTGTTGTCCAGCAAGCTTCAAAGAGTATATGATCTTGAATTATACCCTTTCACGGTCACTAGACAACATGGCAGAGATCTGTCGTATCTCTTAGGGGCCATTGTCGAATAATTCAAGACTCTGTGATTTGAGAGCTTGGGACTAAAGAGCTCAAGAACACAGCTCGAAGCGACACCTTTCTAAGGGTAGACGAGACAGCATGATGGAGCCTTGCTTGGTTTAGGATTTGTTCTTTGGGAGAAGATCTATAAAATATGTATTCATATTATGTAATCAGCTTTGTTGAGTAATTTTAGCATTAAGGGGGGGTACTTTGATACGATTACAGGAACAATGTAATAAGGGGGGGAATGTTAGCGTAATACATTGTTCAGTGTTTAGTCTGGTTGTTTAGTTGGTTCTGTTTTATAACGCTGAGGAGGGTACTTTGATACTATTGCAGGAACAATGTAATAAGGGGGGGAATGTTAGCATAATACATTGTTCGGGTAACGCTGAGGGGGGGACGCTGACTTTTTTTGCCAACACCTTATACCCTCCACACTCTACTTTGACCCTAATCCCTCGACCCTCAACCCTATCCCTAAACCCTTGACCCTCGAACCTCAACCCTCAACCCTCAACGTCAAACCCTAATCCCTCAACCCTTAACTCTGATCCCTCGACCCTCAACCCTATCCCTAAACCCTAAACCCTCAACCCTCAACCCTCAATGTCAAATCCTAATTCCTTAACCCTTCACTTTAATCCCTCAACCCTAAACCCTATCCCTAAACCCTCAACACTATACCTTAAACCCTAATCCCTCAACCCTCAACCCTAAACCTTATCCCTAAACCCTAATCCCTCAACCCTCAACCCTAATCCGTCATCCCTTAACTCTAATCCCTCATCCCTCAACCCTAAATGCTATCCCTATTCCTAAACCCTCAACAGACTCGATACTATACCTTAAACCCTAATCCCTTATCCCTATACCCTCCCACCCTATCCCTAATCCTTATACCCTCCACACTTTACTTTAACCCTAATCCCTCAACCCTCAACTCTATCCCTAAACCCTTGACCCTTAAACCTCAACCCTCAACCCTCAACGTCAAACCCTAATCCCTCAACCCTTAACTCTGATCCCTCGACCCTCAACCCTATCCCTAAACCCTAAACCCTCAACCCTCAACCCTCAACGTCAAATCCTAATTCCTCAACCCTTCACTTTAATCCCTCAACCCTAAACCCTATCCCTAAACCCTCAACACTATACCTTAAACCCTAATCCCTCAAACCTCAACCCTAAACCTTATCCCTAAACCCTAATCCCTCAACCCTCAACCCTAATCCGTCATCCCTCAACTCTAATCCCTCATCCCTAAACCCTAAACGCTATCCCTATTCCTAAACCCTCAACAGACTCGATACTATACCTTAAACACTAATCTCTTATACCTATACCCTCCAACCCTATCCCTAATCCTTATACCCTCCACACTCTACTTTAACCCTAATCCCTCGACCCTCAACCCTATCCCTAAACCCTTGACCCTCGAACCTCAACCCTCAACCCTCAACGTCAAACCCTAATCCCTCAACCCTTAACTCTGATCCCTTGACCCTCAACCCTATCCCTAAACCCTAAACCCTCAACCCTCAACATCAAATCCTAATTCCTCAACCCTTCACTTTAATCCCTCAACCCTAAACCCTATCCCTAAACCCTCAACAATATACCTTAAACCCTAATACCTCAACCCTCAACCCTAAACCTTATCCCTAAGCCCTAATCCCTCAACCCTCAACCCTAATCCATCATCCCTCAACTCTAATCCCTCATCCCTAAACCCTAAATGCTATCCCTATTCCTAAACCCTCAATAGACTCGATACTATACCTTAAACCCTAATCCCGTATCCCTAAACCCTCCAACCTATCCCCAATCCTTATACCCTCCACACTCTACTTTAACCCTAATCGCTCGACCCTCAACCCTATCACTAAACCCTTGACCCTCGAACCTCAATCCTCAACCCTCAACCCTCAATGTCAAACCCTAATCCCTAAACCCTTAACTCTGATCCCTAAACCCTCAACCCTATCCCTAAACCCTAAACCCTAAAGCCTCAACCCTCAACATCAAATCCTAATCCCTCAACCCTTCACTCTAATCCCTCAACCCTAAACCCTATCCCTAAACCCTCAACACTATACCTTAAACCCTAATCCCTCAACCCTCAACCCTAAACCTTATCCCTAAACCCTAATCCCTCAACCCTAATCCATCATCCCTCAACTCTAATCCCTCATCCCTAAACCCTAAATGCTATCCCTATTCCTAGACCCTCAACGGGCTTGATACTATACCTTAAACCCTAATCCCTTATCCCTAAACCCTCCAACCCTATGCCTTAACCCTAATCCCTCGACCCTCAAACCTATCCTGACACCCTTAACCCTCGAACCTCAATGTACTCAACCCTCAACATCAAACCCTAATCCCTCAACCCTTAACTCTGATCCATCGACCCTTAACCCTTAAAACTTGAACCCTAAAACCTATCCCTACATGCTCGACACTCGACACTATATCTTAAACCCTAATCCCTTAACCCTCATCCCTAAAGCCTCAACCCTAAATCATTAAACCTTCAACCCTAAACCCTATCCCTAATCCCTCTACCCTTAACACTCTTATTTAACCCTAATCCCTTGACCATTAACCATATCCCTCAACCTCAACCCTCACCCCTCAACCCTCAACTCTCAACATTAAACCCTAATTCATCAACCCTAAACCCTAATCCCTCAAACCTAAACCCTATCCCTAAACCATCAACCCTCAACACTATACCTTAAACCCTAATCCCTATCCCTCAACCCTTAACCCTTAAAACTTAAACCATATCCCTACACCCTCAACACTTGACACTATATCTTAAGCCTTAAACCCTCGTCCCTAAAGCCTCAACCCTCAATCCTTAAACCTTCAACCCTAAACCCTATCCCTAATCCCTCTACCCTCGACACTCTAACCCTAACCTCGACATTAAATGCTAATCCGTCAACCCTAAACCCTAATCTGTCAACCCTAAACCCTATCCCTAAACACTCAACCCTCAACACTATACCTTAAACCCTAATCCATCAACCCTAAAACCTAATCCCTCAACCCTCAACCCTAAACACTATCAATAAACCCTCAACCCTCGACACTATACCTTAAACCCTATGAGAAAAGCTTTGCGTATGGTACATCCACAGCGAGTAATTAACAGTTGAAATCAGAAGGATGATCATTATGAGAAAAGATTTGCATTGGGGTACATCTATGTTTCTTGCTATCCACCCCGCACTTATGGAAGGTATATTGTTATGAAACAAGCAAATAATCTCCCATTGTTTACTGGCTCTATCCACAAGAACTAATAAACTATACCTTAAACCCTAATCCCTCAACCCTAAACTTTCAACCCTAAACCCTATCCCTAATCCCTCTACCCTCAACACTCTATCTTAAACCTAATCCCTCGACCCTTAACCCTAAATGCTATCCCTAAAGCCTCAACCCTAAACCCTAATCCCTCAAGGTCCTAAACTCTAATCCCTTATCCCTAAACTCTAAATCCTATCCCTAAACGCTCAACCCTCAACCTTAAACCTTTATCACTCAATCCTTATCCACCCCTCTCCTCCCCTATCTGGCTCACTCCCATCTCTACCCTCCTCTACCCTCAACACTATACATACATACATATAGGCATACATAGATACATACATACATACATGTAGGCATACATAGATACATACATACATACATACATACATACATACATACATAAATATAGGCATACATACATACATACATGATTACTAGCCTTGAACATAAAAAAATTTAAGGAGATCATAACGTGAGTGCGTTATAATGTGCTCGCGTTATGTCAAACATGACAAACAACACTTGCAGAAAAGGAAAATGCAAAGCAAAACATAACACGAGTGCATTATAACGCACTCGCATTATGTCTTGCTTTGGGAATCCCATGCCTTGGGCTTGGGATTTGCTTTGGATTTCCAACCCAAAGGCTTGGAGTGCCTTTTGAATAGTAACAGATGTGTTTTTCCATATTCTTCAAGATGTCACATAATTTTGTTCGTGCTAACCCTCATATTTGCACGTGTTTCAAGGTCGAACAAATTAAACATCTGGGTAATGATAGACTTTCTCTTAGCTATTTGACGATGTGATTTTTTTCACATTTTAACAATGTTAAGCCTTTCATCTTTAATTTCTTTTGTTTGTGTGTCTGTTTTTGGGCAAAAACCACTGTTTGGTCTTTTTTTCATTGTAAATTAACTATTCATTGAAATTTGAAAAAAATTACATATTTAGAAACTAGACTCCATTCTACAAATATTAAAAAAAAGAAAAAAATGATTTTCAATTAGTTTTCAAAATTGATAGGGGTAGCACGGCCAAAATTCTATTTTTTAGGATGTGTCCACTTTGAAAATTAGTAAAAAATCAAATAATCATCAAAAAATTATCAGAAAAATTGGGCATAAACTACATGCTATTAACTAATTTCTCACCAAAGCGATTTTAAAAATACCAAAAAAAATTTGACCTTTTGAGGGAGCCACAAAACATGCTATGTTATGTTTTTTTGACAGAAACAACACCAATTTCTGTGGCTCCCTCTTTTGAACCCCTTAATCTATGTCATTTTTTTAAAAAAAAAGTAGTTTAGAAAGTAGACTCAGAGCACTACGAACATTGTTTTGGTTGCATCTCCAAATTTCGAGTGTAACTATGCTCAATTTCTCATCCAAGGCCAGTATTTCCTGATTTCAAAAAAAAAGTGGCCACTTAAGACCCCTTTTTGGCCCCCCATCTTCTTGCACTTACCCATACCTTAAACTCTGAAACCTACACCCACAAACCCTTATCCCTATAACCTATAACCTCACCCTTATACCCTAAACTCTGAATATTATGCCTCAACCCTATACTTAAAACCTAAACCATACACTCTCAACCCAAGTCACCCTATGCCTTATATACCCTCAATCCATATTGTAAACCCTAAACCCAATATCCTGAACCCTAATCCCCATACCTTACACAATTAATCTTATATACTCAACAAGATGAATATTATCCCTCAACTATAACCCTCTACCCTCTACCCTCTACCCCCTACCCTCTACCTATTACTTAAGCCCTAATCCCTCAACCCTCAACCCTATACCTTAAACCCTAAACCCAAAACCATTACATACATACATACAAGCATACATACATACATTCAAGCATACATACATGTATACATACAAACATCCATACATATATACATACATACAAGCATGCATGCAAACATACATACATACAACCATACATACATACATACATGCATACATACAACCATACATACATACATACATAAAAGCATGCATACATACATACATACATACATGCATACATACAAATATATATACAAATATACATACATCAAACATACTTAAAAACCTTGAACATAAAACATTCCAAGTGAGATATAATGTGAGCACATTATAACGTGCTCGCGTTATGTCAAACTTGACAAACATTGGGCAAACTTTTGCACAAAAGGGAAAAATGAAAAACAAAACATAACGGAAGCGCATTATAACACACTCGCGTTATATGTTGCTTTGGGAATCCCAAGCCTTAGGCTCAAGATTTGCTTTGGATTTCGAACCCAAAGGCTTGGAGTGCCTTCCCAACTTCCAAAGATGTGTTTTTGCATATTCTACAGGATTTCACATAATTTCATTCGTGCTAACCCTCAGATTTGCACGTGTTTCAAAGTCAAACAAATCGAACACCTAGGTAATGTTAGGCTTTATCTTAGCTATTTAATGATGTAATTTTTTTTTACATTTTGACAATGTTAAGCCTTTCATCTGTAATTTCTTTTGTTTCTATGTCTATTTTTTGGCAAAAACTAATGTTTGGTCTTTTATTCTTTATAAATTAACTGTTCATTGAAATTTTAAATAAATTACATTTTTATAAACTAGACTCCATTCTACACATATTAAAAAAATTGATTTTCAATCAGTTTTTAAAATTTATAGGAGTACCATGACCAAAATTCTATTTTTCAGGATGTGTCCACTTTAAAAATTAATAAAAAATCAAATATTCATTACAAAATTATCAAAAAAATTGGGCATAAACTATATGTTGTTAGCTAATCTCTCACTGAAGCAATTTTAAAAATACCAAAAAAAAAAAAGTTCACCTTTTGAAGGAGCCACAAAACACGCTATGTTATGTTTTTTTGACAAAAACAACACCAATTTCTGTAGCTCCCTTTTTTGAACCCCTTAATCTATACCATTTATAGAAAAAAATTAGTAGTTTAGAAAGTAGACTTGGAGCACTACGAACATTGTTTTTGTTGCATCTTAAAATTTTGAGTGTAACTATGCTCAATTTCTCATCCAAGGCCAGTATTTCTTAATTTTAGAAAAAAAGTGGCCACTTAAGACCCCTTTTTGGCCCCCCATCTTCTTGCACTTACCCTGCTCCTTATCTGTTTGTGAACTTTCAATCAACTTGTAATCACACATCACCTCACTCAATTTGATTCACTATTTATATATGATATTACATTGATTACATTGTTTGTCGGCTAGATACAACATAAAAAATACATTTACAAGTCGGCCAGACAACAAACAATATAAAACATGTAGAAGATAGGTCCTAAGTGAAACTACATGTTATGCCAGTAAAAGATTCATGCCTTGCAGACACCAACACTTTCTTAACCAGGTCCAAAACATCCTTCACAACTTCAAACACCAAGGAATTACATCCGCACACTTCGCTCATTTGGAAATAGGACAACTTTAAGCAAAACACATGAAGAGTTGAAGTATAATGACCACATCAACTTGAAAACCTTGTGTGGTACTGGAAACAAGAAAGATCTTCGTGAAACTTTTCTAGATGAGTCCAAATGACTCATACAACATCCCCAAACACTCCTTTGCCACCGCACATCAAAGACTTGTGCTGCATAGATTCAATCATTAACTCTGCGAACAAGTTGTCATCCGGAACACACTGCAACATGTTGTCATTTGAAAAACTAAGCTACAGACCACCAAGAACCTTGAAACTGTAAGGAAACATGTAATACACATCCATAAACATGTACTCAAAACTAGAAGAGAAATCATTCATTTCTGAAGGAATGCGGAGCATTCCAACAGGTCTTCAACACTAGCATACTCTTCCAAATCACATGTCGATACTCTATCATGCATAACTTTCACAGCAAAAGGACAAATGATCTGAAAACTTAAAATTATCACCTTCACAGCATCTTGAACACAACTCTAGAACCACATGGCCATATCTGCAAATGTGGAGGAATGCAGAGCATTCCACTATCCTACACAGAACATATTCATAGAGACAACACTGTCTTCAATTAGTCAACTGCAAAACACTCTTCCGGTAATGCAATCATCATGAAACTTGGAACATACAAAGTTTAGGCCATTAGTAGCATCAGCAATGCAATGCATTTGATCATCTTCGTGCTTCTAATTCCCATATTAATAAGAATTATATCTTCTCCCTTCTCTTGTTGGATGGGACATTACATCCAACCATGAACTATATCTTCCTCTCTTGTTGGATGGGACATGAACTGTATATTCCTCTCTTGTTGGATGGGACATGACATCCAACCATGAACACCATCACACCACCATGATAGTGTTGACATCAATAGCAACCTAGTGACAGTGTTGACATCAATGACAACCCTAGGAACCATATGAGTAACAAGCATAACCATAGATTTTGAACAAAAAATCTACAAAACCCTTAATCAAATCAATATGAAACTGAGACATGCAAGTACAACCAACCAAAAGGAAGAAGAGGTACAGGAACTCCAGGCCCACTTGTAAACCAACTCCATGCAACCACCACCATGTACAAGCATACAAAGGAACTGGGTCTTTTAGATCATCCAATGATCAACTCCATAGCCTACATGCATTCGAGATTAACAAAATAATGCCTTCCAATGCTAGGGACTAAAGCCAAGCACCCAACATAAACACATCAAATCATAGTCATGACAACCCAAGTTTCTCCATGTGATCAGGGATCCAAGAATAAACACCCAACATGAATACTTTGCTAAAAACAACCATAGAATGAAAGAACACAACCACCATGCATGAAGGTTATTACATACTATCAAACAGGGGCTCCAGATCAATATCATATTAAATGTAACCATATGATCAACTCCAAAAAACTTCATCTTCTCCATCCTTCAAACATTTGTTGTACTCTGAAAAACAAGATCAACTACAAAACTTCCACTCAAACAAGGATTAATAATCATCCAATTCCTTCCTATAGATTCCCTCAAGATTGCTAGGCTAAGAAATCACAACTGAAGAAATACCCAAAGCCTAAAACACCTTGGAACCAATACATAACATGGAACCATCGTAGCTCTAATACCCAATTGAAAGGGAAAAAGAACCCAATATGCACCTTGCAACATCCTATAATGTAGCTTACATATCTAAGTAAATTTTAGCAGCATAACAACATGTGAACTTAACACTTTAAGAACATGAAAGAAGAAGAATAAATGAAAGATAGATAGAAGAGAAGAGACACCAATATACGTGGGGAAAACCCTTTTGGGTAAAAAAATCCCACACTCCAAAGCATTGAACCAATGTATTAAACTGCAACAACAAACATGTTACAATACACTTGCTTCTCTGGAGGAACACTGTTAGCATAACTCTGCATAAAACTCTTCTCTTATCACAAATGACTCCTCAAGCATTCAATTTATATGAGTTTCATCCAAATCCATCATAAAATAGAAAGTTACTTAAATCATAACTAACTCTCTAAATATGGCACTTCATTTTTGGCTCCTAAAATCATGCTTCTCAAGTTTCCAATGGTAACTTATTTTTTACAAGCTCTTTCCATTTTAGCAACTCTTACACACCTTACAAGTTCTCATAGTTGCATTTATTAACTTCCATGACACTAAGTGATAAATACAAATTGCCAAAATACAAACTATAAATGACACATAGTGTCACTCCAAGTGGGATGCCCAAAATATGTACATGCATAATAAATACAAATAAATAAATATTTCAAATATTAGGACATGCAAGGTGTATGACACACCTAATCCTAACAATATGACTGAGTGAAATTGTTAAAATCAAGAAACAACTTTCTAAAGATTGAAGCTTTCCGATGGACTCGGGAATTATGCCTTCAAATTGTTGGAACTCAAAGCAAAGAATTTCAAATGCTGGAGGTTTCCTATAGCCTTGGGAACCAACCCTGTCAAATGGTTAGTGTCCAAGAAAATTTTATCAAGCTTGGTTAGTCTAGTTATTACTTGGGGTATGTTGCAGGTGTTAAACTGTTTGTGCCCAGATTTAGAAAGGTTAATTCTGTCAAATTTCCAATACCATCAGGAATGGGTCTCTTGTATTTGATTATACCCAGATCTAAGAAAGTCAGTTGGGTAAGATTGAAGATGATTTCTATAATTCTCCCTCCAATACGATTATCATATAAGGAAAGATTAGAGAGGGGTAGCTTTGAGATTCTCAAAGGCAGGGATCCATTAATTTGGTTTGTTGTAACATCAAGCCACTCAAGATCGCTACAGTTTCCTATTTCTACAAAGATGGAACCTATAAGATTGTCTAGGGCATACAGTGATAATTGGCCAAGCTCCTTCAAATTTCCTAGCTCAGGTGGTATTATACCATATAGAAAGTTATCCCCCAAAAACAATATCCAAAGTGAAGAGCAACTACCCAGAGCCGCAGAGATTTGAGACTTCAACCTATTAGACTGGAGGGTAAAGGCATTGCAATTTCTCCAACCTACCTAGTTCAGAGGAAATGCCTCTTGTCAAGTTGTTGTGAGAAAATGCAATATAGTTCAATTTAGAGCAATTACTGAGAGGAGGAGGGATGTTACCAGTTAGCAAGTTGCCTTCAAAGTAAAGATATGACAGACCTTTTATCAAACCCAAAATAGAAGGAATTGAACCTATGAGATTATTATAGCCAATGGACAGTCTAAGGAGAGACGTGCAGTTCCACCAGAGAAATTAGAATTCTTCCACCCAGAACATTGTGGGACAAGTGGAGAAGCTATAAGTTGCCTAGGCCACCAAATTCTTCCGGTATGCTCCCCGTTAAGTTGTTCTGTGAAAGCTTGATCTTATGAAGGTGCGTACAATTAGCGAGAGATGTGGGGATGGAACCCATTAGAGCATTTTAGCTAAGATCGAGTACACTCAACGCTCTCAGTTGGCCCAGCTGAGGTGGAATTCTACCCAAGAAATTATTAGTAGACAGATTGAAAGTGTGCAGTAAGGAGAGGCCGCCTATGGAGGGAGAAATGGTGCCTTCCGGTCCCAATTGAGGTAGAATGACATTAGAAGAAATTTCAAGGAAATTTGTAAAGAAGAGAAAGTTGTGTTTATTTAAGGTAGAAGAAATTTCAAGGAAAATTGTAATGAAGAGAGAGCTGTGTTTGTTTAAGTTAGAAGAAATTTGAAGGAAATTTGTAATGAAGAGAGCGTTGTGTTTATTTAAAGTAGAAGAAATTTCAAAGAAATTTGTAATGAAGAGAGAATTGTGCTTGTTTAAGTTAGAATAAATTTCAAGGAATTTGGACCTTTTCTTGGAACTTCCGAGTTCCTTGAGAAGTATAAGGTTATTTTCAATGGTTTTTTAATTATTGTTTTCTAGTAGAGAAGTATAAGGTTATTTTCAATGGTTTTTTAATTATTGTTTTCTAGTAGTTTTGGTTTAATAATTTAATTAAATAATTTAATGTTGTGATTTTTTTTGCCTCTTGAAATTAGGATATATTATTGTAAGATTTTTTGTTTCAAAATAATAAAAGTATTGATGCACTAAATAATCATTTTTTTAATCTATGACAATGGTTTTCACTTTGTATTTTGTTGTTTTTTATTAATTCAATTGGAGAAGAGGGTCCAAAACCCTTTACAAACCAGTCCAAAAGGTAAGGCAAAAGGCAACAACATGCTCCAAATAGGCTACCCATAACACTCTAACAGCACACCAACAATGGCCTGTTGAAAGAAAAGACCAGCTACACAACTCCAGAACAAGGACCAGCAAAACATACTACCTTGGCCCTAGGGCGTAGAGCTGCCACAGATTTTGGTAGTCCTTTCTTCCTACACTGGACAACCATCCAAGAAAACTCTGAGTCAAAATCCTTAGAGCAAGAGGAGAGGGGGGAGTCCTCAACCGAAGCCACAACTATAGAATCCAACAGAGAAACAACAAGAGCAGACAGAGCAATCAGATCATGGTTTAGAGGAACTGCAGCAGAAGACAAAGGGGCAATGTAACCTCCAAACCACCCCCAGACACACCCAGAACAGGAGCAGGAGTCCCCACCAAGGGTCTCGAGTCCACAGGGGTATGCAAAGGAGAAGAATCCACCAGGGACTCCTCAACTGACCTAGTCTCTGAGTCAGAAACCAACAAATGTTCCAAATGAGCATCCTGCCACCACGACGAAGCCTTATGACAGGAGTGATGGCATTTCAAAGCCAAGTGTCTAGTCATGAAGCAACGACGACAATGGAAGAGCAAACCCTCATAATCCAGTAGTTGGGATCGAGAACGATAACCCACCAATAAGACAATCTCACCAGGCAGAGGCTTGGAAATATCAATATCCACAAGAATGAGATCATAGGTATAGAGTCCCATCAAAATTGTAGATTTGTCCACCATGAGGAATCGACCAATAGAGTTTTCAATTGCCTCATAACAGGAAACCTCCTAGAAATGAAGGGGAAGATTGGGAAACCTGACCCAAATAGGCCTGATATTAAGTTGTTTGGGGATAGGATTGAACTCAGGAGTCCAAGGTTTGAGTAGGAGGGAATGCTCACCCCACAACCACACCCTACCATCAAGCACAATATCCAGTGATTTTTTTAGTGGCTAATATTCGCCAATTAGCTAATAGTTGAAATTGGGAATTCCAAATTTGGCTAATATTACAAAATGTAATGCGGTGTGAATAGCCACGTTTTTACAAAATTTTATTTTAGTCCTAGCTAAATCACCAGAACATTTATTTTATTAAAATTTTAAACTCAAAGATTCGCCACAATATTCCATACTTGATTAGATTAGATTCGCCTAAATTTTATAAATTATAATAGAAAATAAAATTAATTAGCCAATAATATTATATATTATTAGTTACCTTAGGGCCATATCACTAGTTTTTAATCACCACCATTGATTTTATTTATAATCTAATGATTGGGGTTGTATTCCATGGGTTAAAATGTACGTACGGAGCTCCAATGCCCATTGAGCTCAAAATTGTATTTCGACCATTGATCTCAATTTATAATCTAATGGATGGGGTTAAATTCCATGGGCCAAATTGTACTCGTGAAGCTCCAATGGCCATGGGGCCCAAAATTGCATTTAGGTCATTGATCTCCATCTCCATTGAGATCAATGACCTAAATGGAATTTTGGGCCCCATGGGCATTGGAGCTTCATGGGTACATTTTGGCCCATGGTATAGAACCCAAACCATTAGATTATAAATAAAATCAAAGGTGGTGAAAAAGAATTTAGGACAGATTTAAAATATTCAATGTTTGATTTAAAATATTAAGGAGTTAAGGAATTATAGACACAAGCACCACACCTTAAACTAGTCAATCACTACCACCCTCAGGCACTTACTTTTTCATAGGAATTTAATTTTTTTTTAAAGGAAGGATTCAGCATGGTAATCAATGCATTTGCCTATTTTTCATCAAGATTCGCGAGGATTTTCTACAAATTTCTAGTGATTTAATTAAATTTGCCAATAAAATTAACATGTTTTTAAAAAAAATGAAAGATTCGCCAGGATTTTATATTTTTTTTTAAGGGGGATTTCTTAAAGTTATCATTGACAATATCCCTAGCCTCTGCAGAATCAAAAATAGCAATGAAAAAACCCCTTGCACAGGGGAAAATGTTAATATTACCCTGAACCAGGGGACTCCAAGATTCAGAAATCCACTTGTTTAGGTCTAGGAGGGATGGCCAAAGACCATTAAATCTACCGATCAAAGCAAGTATGTTGTAGTGATCTTCATTCTCGGAGACTTCCTCTCCACATACCACCATAGGGGAGGTACGAGAGCACGAAAGAGGGCAAGAATGGGTCTTAATATTCTCAGTAGAACGGCCCTTTACCCCCACCATAGCAGCAAAAGAGACTCGAGCACCAACTTGGGACATACCGTCAATAACAACCTCAGGGAATAGTGTGGCAGGGGAAACGCCCATGAACCCATGTGCCGGTGTACCCACCAAGAGATCAAAGGAGACAAGCATAGAATCTACTGTTGCACAAGTGGGAGAGGGAGTGGCCAAAGGCATTTTGAAATAGTTTTGTATCTTGTTGTTGCTTGTACAATACCTTTTAATTTTCTTGAAAAAAATAACAATTCTCTTTTTGAAGTCCTAGTGGTTTTACATAACATGATTTTGTTATTTCCTGTGTGGTTCTTTTAGCCTTTGAAGATGCAATTCATGATATTCATTACCTCTATTGATAGTGGTACTTAAATAAATTTTATTATGCTTGTGTGGACTTGTATACATGTTTAGTTTGGTTTAGGTTACAATGTTCATGTAGGCCTAGTTTTTGTTTTGTTTTACCTTTCCATGATAGGTTTATGTGTTCTAGTACTATGTTTGACTAAAGCCTTTGCTTGAACCTATGACTTTCAAACTCTATTTTGAAGTTGACTTGTAATACATAGTTATCCTTATCATATTACTTTTGTTTACTGACAGGTTATCGACATTCCTCACTTGTTGTAGGAATGCAAAAATGTGTTTTACCAATTGCATAAGGGGATTATGTGTCATCTTTTGGTTCACTTAGTCAAAATAGTGAAAGGGAGTAGCTTGCAACTTTTCCTTTCCTTGTTTAATCCTTGTTCATCAATCTTACCTTCACACACACACACACACATATGATAAATTATCATCAAATTGTTTAACATCCCATCAAAGTGAGTCCATATTTTCAAGACATGACTTTAGAAATTTATTAAAATATATATTTATCAAAATTAGTTCTTTTTTAATTGCTCTTAAATATTGAGTTCACAATATGGAGAAAAATGGTGAATGGAAAATGAATATTTTTACAAATAATTTGACATCAAACTCACTTTATCAAAATTTTTATTAATGATAGTTTTACAAAAAACACTATACCTAACTAATTTTAAATTTTTAAAAATTCAATCATAAACTACACTAAAGTATCTACATTTCACTACTTTACATAATTATAAAATTTGTGACATATATATCAACTTTAGGTGCTTCAAGTTAAAGAATTGGACTTGCGGTGCCCACTGTCTTTATAAAAAGGTGACACAATATTGAACTTCAACCCATATTCCCTCTCAAAGATAAACAACAAAATAAAAAATCTCATTGAAGCAAATGTCTCCCTCCAAACATAGATAGTCATTAGTAACAAAAAAATCAGATCCCATAACAACAGTTATTATGTACAAAATATCTCCTATCTTCGTAAGCTCAAATAGTATCTTCTTTATAAAATAAAAAGTAAAAGTTCTCTACAATGATCAACCTTTTGTTATTTTTATCTAAATTATTTTCTAACAAACTTCTTTATTAATAAGACAAGATCATGTGTTTTCTCAATAAATTCCTTCATAGAACAATTATGAAGTTTTTTCTTATTTACTTTTCCATATCACAACACCCAACAATTATAGAATCCTAATTCTAAGTTTATAATAGATTGAGTATTTTTTATTTATAATTAATTAATATAATAGTCAAAAAATTATTAAAAATATAAGTTAAATTGCATTAATACAAATAAGTCATCATAAAAGCCCCAAGGATAGACCAGATGGTGAAGCCATTAGAAAACATGTATGATGGTCATGAGTTCGATTCCCTTGTATTTACCCGCTGCATGGGTGGAGGGTAGTAGACGAAGGTTATAGTGGTGCGAAGGTTATAGTGGCGTGTGTTAGGACCTCACATCATGGGTCCCACCATGTGCTTTATTCCTCTATTAAAAAAAGTCTTCTTTAAGTTTCTTTCTTTGAAAACCAAAAAATATTATCTCTATATATACTGACTTTTGTTTGATATCTCTTTTTCCTACTTGACCACTGCTAACTTAGGTTCAATTCGTTGTTGACCTATATAGAGCACACACATAGACATGTTTTGGCATCATCTACTAACCCAAAAGTAACAATTAATCCCATGATGCAACTCACCTCTATCCTCATCTCTGATGGATTTCTCATCACATTCTTTAACACTAACCATACAGCAAGAAATATCTTTCCCCAATCAGACAATCCTTTAGACGAATCACAGGAAGTGCTCGCTACATTTGATGTTCATAAACCCGGTAATCAAACACCCTTTACTACCTACTTTTTAGTTTCACTCAAATATATTTTTTCTGAATTCGATATTGTATTTTGGAATTTCTATTGCAGAATTTGAAAATTTTGTGTCATTGCAGAAGAAGATGGGGGCTGTTTCTTTGGCTTGGCAACTGCCCCTGCCCACGTTGGAGGAATCTGCATGGTGCCTGGCTTGAATTTTCCCAAAACGAGAACCAGGATTCGAACCCACAATCTTCTGCAGAGCCCCTGAACCGTGTTGAAGAGTCAGCATTGCAATTCGATGCTGCCAACAAAAGGAAGAAACTTTTGAAAGTGGGCATCGAAGCCATGATCAGAAACATTAACAAATTCTCTGAAGAAGAGGAGGAAAGCCATAACGTTGTTGCCTTGGCACAATACACGCAGCTCTGAGCTTCTCGGTAAGTAAATCCTCAATTGGAGTTACTGTAATGGATGCCATTAGGAGTGATTATGGTGCCACAAAAATAGAAAAATGGGTGAGTAGAGTAGGCTATGTCCCTGAAAGAATGCCAGCTCTCTCATTTATAAAATTTGATAACAATCCGATTTCAAAGAGATCACAATCTGGTTTGATTGCAAAGAGATCACAATCCGATTTGATCTCAAATTGCAGACATGTAAGGTGCAGACAGGCTCGTTATGGGCACTACACTATAATACCAAATATGATATTCCCCACCAGAATTGACTAAACTACTCAAATTTCCTATAAAACATATTGTATCAGCCCTTGTACATGCACTACGAACTCTGTCAAATGCACAACGCACACCAGCCTCTCTGGAAAGAATCTGCACCATTTCATATACCTGACCTTCTCAGTCCCAGTTACCCTCGTCAAAGTAATAAATGTGATATTTTTTGAAAAAAATTAAGGGTGAAGATATTTTTTATGTAGTCCTTTTAATCTGGACCATTGATCTGTATATTTCATCGAGTGCTCCTCACTAAGGGAACACTTACCAGCCTAATTGACATCTTAAAAAATGGGAGTATATTATCATTCTTTAATACACATTGGACATAAAATATTTAGCTTACCATATAATACCATACTCTCTCACTCTACTTAAATATTATGGAGTTCAATAATCAAATAATCAATGACAATTTTACACCTTATTCATACTCAAAAATGGTAAATATTTATCTTATTTTTATTGGCCAAAATTAACCTTTAACTATTAAACTGAATTATATAACATACTCTGTATCTATAATTATTTGCTTACAACATTGACTAAGCCGGGAATCGGTATACCCCATAATGGGGTCGGATTGGAGAGCCCAATATCAGACGATTTACTTTTGCGCAACTTATAATTAGAGACATTGTTCCCCCAAATGCAATCCCGAAGCCCAACCCCACAGCAATCATTGACACATTTTCATCAATTCTATTCCACACTGATTTGAGTTTCTTTGCTGAAGGCGATGGCGGTGGGGGTACAGGGCTTCTTTTCTTTAGGCTGCAACTCTGTAGAGGGGGCCCGCATAAACATGAAGGATTATTCTGGAATGACTTGGTAGTGAAAGTCCAGAACTGCGGCCCTCTGGGTATCAGTCCACAAAGCTTGTTAGAAGATAAATCCAAGTAGGCCAACTTGAACAAATTAGTGAGCTCCTCAGGAATGCGCCCCCTCAGCTTATTTTTAGACAAGTCCAGCTGCTCTAGGGTTGATATCTGTCCAATAGAAGCTGGTATCTCGCCTTCCAAATTGTTTCCAGAAAGATTTAGTAATCTCAGGCTGTTCAATTTCCCTATGCTTTCTGGTATCTGCCCGCTGAGATTGTTACTGGATAAGTCAATAATGGTGTTTGCTGCCAGCACATATTCCAGACGGTACTCTGTTCCTTTGATTACTACGGGTATGTCCTCATACAGTGTGTTTCCAATCAGTTGCGGATCTCCCAGGATTCCAAACCCCAGGAGACTCTCAAGATTAGAGGGTATTCTTCCATCAAACTTATTGTTTGATAAATCCAACACCTGCAAATTGGTGAGGTTTACCATCCACGCAGGAAGACTACCATGAAGCTCATTATAGCCCAGGCTCAAAACTCTCAATTTCTGAAAATTCGACAGGTACCAAGGAAGATCACCTCTCAAACGGTTCCTTCTGAAATCCAAAAGCTGTAACTCCTTACAGTTGACCAAAGATGCAGGCAGAGTCCCGGAGAAGCTATTGGAGTGTGCAGACAAAACTTCCATAGAAGAAGAATAATTCATATCCAAATTTCCATGGAATGAATTGTTAGAAAGCTTTATCTTCTTTAAAGATGTGCAGTTGCTAAGTGTGGGGGGGATTGTACCTGACAACAAGTTATTGGATAGTATCAACTCTGTCATTAATTTGCAGCTACCAATAGAGGGTGGAATCATTCCTGTCAGCTTATTTTGGGACAAAACTAAGTGCTTGAGTGCAGTGCATTTAGTGATACCGTCAGGAATCTTTCCATCCAAGCTGTTATCTGACATATCTAAGACCTCCAGCGAGACCAAACCACTGATGGTTTCAGGAATAGTCCCGGAAATGTTGTTTTTCAGGAGCAACAGCTTAGTAAGATTCTTCAGTTGACCAATACTAGGTGGTATAGGCCCAGTGAAATTGTTAAAGTCAAGAAACAGCTTTTCTAAAGATTGGAGCTTTCCTATGGACTCAGGAACTATGCCCGTCAAATTGTTGGAACTCAAGGCAAAGGATTTTAAATGCTGGAGGTTTCCTATAGCCTTGGGAACCAACCCTGTCAAATGGTTAGTGTCCAAGAAAAGTTCTTCAAGCTTGGTCAGTCCAGTTATTCCTTGGGGTATGCTGCCTGTTAAACTGTTTGTACCCAGATTTAGAAAGGTTAATTCTGTCAAATTTCCTATACCATCGGGAATGGCTCCCGTGTATTTGTTTATACCCAGATTTAAGAAAGTCAGTTGGGTAAGATTGAAGATGATTTCTGGAATTCTCCCTCCAATACGATTGTCATATAAGGAAAGAGTGGAGAGGGGTAGCTTAGAGATGCTCAGAGGCAGGGATCCGTTAATTTGGTTCGTTGTAACATCAAGCCACTCAAGATTGCTACAGTTTCCTATTTCTGCAGGGATAGAACCTATAAGATTGCCTGGGCCATACAGTGATAATTGGCCAAGCTCCTTCAAATTTCCTAGCTCAGGTGGTATACTACCATACAAAAAGTTATCCCCCAAAAATAGTATCCCAAGTGAAGAGCAATTACCTAGAGCTGCAGGGATTTGAGACTTCAACCTATTAGACTGCAGGTAAAGGTATAGCAAGTTGTCCAACCTACCCAGTTCAGAGGGAATGCCTCCTGTCAAGCTGTTGTGAGAAAATGCAACATAGTTCAATTCAGAGCAATTGCTGAGAGAAGGAGGGATGCTACCAGTTAACAAGTTGCCTTCAAAGTAAAGATTTGACAGACTTTTTATCAAACCCAAAACAGAAGGAATTGAACCTGTGAGATTGTTATAGCCAAGGACCAAATAAAGAAGAGACGTGCAGTTTGCCAGAGAATTTGGAATGCTTCCACTCAGACCATTAAAGGACAATCGGAGATGCTCTAACTTTCCCAGACCACCAAATTCTTCTGGTATGCTCCCCCTCAACTTGTTATCTGAAAGTCTAATCCACTGAAGATGTGTGCAATTAGCAAGAGATTTGGGGATGGTACCCATCAGTAGATTTGTCTTGAGGTCAAGTATCCTCAACGCTTTCAGTTGGCCAAGCTGAGGTGGAATACTTCCAGTGAATGAATTAGCAGAGAGGTTGAAAGTGTGTAATAAAGAGAGAGCTCCTATGGAGGGAGAAATGGTACCTTCCAGTTCCAATTGAGGTAGAATGACGGCCACCACTCTGTGGGTATGCTTTCTGCACCAGACACCATGCCACGAGCACACGTTATCTGAATTGGCAGAAGTCCAGCTGGAGAGCGATTGCATGGGGTCGGCTGTAATGCCTTTTCTAAAAGAGAGTAAAGCTTCCACGTCCCTCTTATGAAAAAGATCATCGTCACCTTCCTCGAGCAGCATACGATCTTTCAGAAAAGAAAACGTTCCATCCATGGTGGGGTGATCTAAAGCAAAGACACGAGGAGAATAGGAAGTGTTGTGAATGGCAGAGGCTAATGTGAATGCCAAAGCCATGCATAACCACAGCATTTGAATGAACATGCCTCCAGTCATTTGTCTGCTCTCCATGTTTTAACAAACTATCCAGCGAGGGGCCTCTTTAATATATGTTGTAAGCCTTCATGATCTTAAAGGCACTATTGACTCTAGCAATGCAAAACAACGGCTTAAACGCTACACAGAGTTGGTACGCATAAGGGCTTTCCGTTCATTTGCTAGGCGTAGTCCAAGTAATAATCATACTACTCTTCCAATATGATGACAGGTTCTTGATTGATTTTTTATAAGAAAAAAGGGTCAGTCTACTTTGGCTGATCTTAAAGGCCATCCATTTCAATATTTAATGGTAAATTCTGGCCAATGAAAATTTTTCCTATATTTAATACTTTTTGTTGGGAATGAAATAGAAAAATGCTATTAGCTGTTTGACCCATTCAACTTTGGAAGTGGATGACATTTACATAAAGCGGTCTACTTTGATTACTTTTCCAAGATGATAGACAGTTCCTTGATTGATTTTTTATAAGAAAAAAGGGTCAGTCTAGTTTGACTTTTAAGCTCACTTGATATTTACGCCCAAGGCGTTTCCTTTGACATGGAGAGACCTGATGTCACGGGGTCAGGTTCCGTGACCGGAAAACACCGAACAAACCACAAAAACCCAACCACGCGCGGCACCGCTAATTCCCTTCAAGTCCCTCCACTGGGAACAGAACCATCCAAGAACCTCGGACTACGCCTTCACCCTTTCTAGCCAAGTCCATGCTACACGCAACTCGACCACCACAATGTACACGGTGGAATACTAGTACACTGAACAGCACACACACTACGCCAGAGTAAACCAACTCTGAACACTTCTCCTATCTCAAGAGACAGACCTGCCATCGAACCGATGCAGACCAAGAGCACTATGGATCCCATACTCCATAGACTCACTTCGAGTACGCCATGGCTTCATCCTGAATCCATGTCTACGCTCACATCCTGAACTCATGCCACAGCATTCCATTACACTGCCCTCGGAAACCCACAACACCGGTTGCCACCCTGACTGCTCGTCTTTGTGCCACAACACAGTACTGTTCCACTCAGCCTCGCAACATACTGCCATCCTGTCAACACACCAGTATGACCCAACTCTCCTCAAGCTGCCGCCACACCAAACACATCTATGTCCCTGACCTCCAGTCACTCAGCTTACTCATGGGAACCCAATTCGGGGTTGCCACACAACCAGCCCTCGACAAGCCTCCGACATCGCACTCCTGTTCATCCTGTCTTAGCCATCCGGCTAGATGGGCACCAATGCCACGACCCACTCCCGGGTTGACATTCCATCTACCTTCATCAACATCCAACATTCGAACAGCACATCCAAACCTAGGATGTCATGTATCCGACCGCCCGTCACAACTCTCGCCAACACCTGCTCGAGCTGCCGTCCTCTCTTCTACATGCACTCGCCTCTCATGAGCTCTGTCATGATCCCCCGCATTCCAGATCTCTTGACCATGCGGCTCGGCACTTAACCACGGACTGCCAAGTACTCACCATGCAACCTTGAACCAACCCTGCACTCTGGATCCATCCTGCACGGACTTCTCCACCGACATCCAGATTCAAGACTACACCGACTTGCATCCAACACACTACCCGTGCTAGTCACATTGAGCTGCCCAAACCCAATCGATCGTCCATCCAGTCTACTCGCCTGGAAAGCTGGACTCACACTTCCAACTCGGCAATGCTCATGCTGAGCCTTGCCTCGAGACCATCTTCTCACTAGACCTTCGCACCGTGTCATCCGTCCAGCATGCCTCATGACTCTTCAGCTTCCATGGTATCTCAACAGTCGCCAACCTGGCTCCAACACAGAGATCCCATTCCACAAAGTCACATCGCCCTGCTTGACCAGGACTCGGGATATACATCCCTCGTCAGCATACACCTTCTAGACAACACAAGAGGAACTCCATACCGTCCCCTAGCTGCTCACCCGGAAACCTTGTCGACACAGACAAAGAGTATACCTGATCCAACCAAACTGGCACCGATCAGATAGCGACCCTCGTCCCTGTGACAAAACCACACTTTCTTAAGGTATGGCGAGGCTACTCTCATTCACCTCTAAGTATCCATGTAGCACACTCATCCAGCCCCAGGACAACCTGTACTGGTGCATGAGTGTCGAGACTACTCTTCTTCGTCTCTAAGGGGTGGACCCGTGCTTGTCCGATATCACTCGAAGCAAACACTCCCCTACATAGTAGTCATAAGTGTGAACGCGGCACAACGGAAGGATGAGCGAGAGATCCACAATCACCTCACTTTGCGTCATCCGCAAAGCAACCGCCTTACAACCCTGCATGGAAGTCAGACACCTACTCGGCGTACCGATTCCATGAACAACCGGGATGCAAGGAAGATCGCACTCATCTTCCACAGCGCAGTGCACAAACCTATGGCGGGTATCCGTCCAAGACCTGTCCGGAAACCGCACTCTACCATGTGCGCCAAACCCCAGAACCTAGGGTCTGACAAACTCCCCCACTTGAATCAGGCGACGCCCTCGGCGCCTCTAATTAAGCCCGAGGTCACCAAACATCAAGCGGCCCCTTCCTCCAAGAGGATTTTACAACACAAAGCCAAACTCCGACTTCATGCAAACTGACAGAAGCTGCTCCCCTACCAGTGCTACTAACATCCAGGTTCTACGACCAAGTTAGCCCGCGAAAGTAAACTGCTTTCGACTTCTCAGGTACAAGAGCACGCGGCTCCAACCAAACTTCTGCAAGAACCAACTGAACCAACGGAACAACTGATCTTGACTTCCAGAACCACCAAACTGATGACTCAACTGCTGAAGATTTCCTTCGGCAAAACAACCCGCTTCCAGGTCTACAAACTCGACCAAGCCGGCCTTGCAAGAGAACAAACTTCCTCCCGACTTCACAGATTCGAGTGCCTTGAGCACCTCCTCTGAATTTGCAAGATTAAACTAACTCTTGACTTCGTGAACCTCCAAACCTGACGATCCACACAGCTGTCAACCAAGATAAGCATCCAATCCACAAAACGACCCGGCATCTTCACACTTTCATCTGATCTAGAATAACACAACTCAAAAATCAGAATCTCGGCATACAGGTTTTCGACCAAGCCTAGTTCCAACACACAACACAGTCGCACTGAACCAGAAACACAACTTATCTCTCCAGCCTTCTTTCTGCATAAGATCATTGACAAACCCACCGACTTTCTTGTCTGTCAAGTATGCCTACTTGAACGAGACTGTCCAATCTGTCAACAAGACTTACTCCAGTCGCAACCGGATCTTCTTTCACTTCCGTGACATTCCGTCACAAACACCTAATCTCTACCCAATTCTGGCCAAACTGGGTAACTACCAGCAAAGAGACCTCAGCTCCAGAACTTACCACTGTTCCAAAATGAAACACATGAAATAAGCCCAACCAAGACGGCGTTCAACCCAACAACATCCACTTCGGCCACAAAGGAACACTGTTGAATACTTTCGACTCCAAAACACCGGCCTTCCAGGTGCATAACCAAGCCTGCGAAGTCTTGACATTTCTGCCCATTTTCTGCTCCTTCCAACTGTACAAGCCAAGGAACCACATTCCTATCCAACATCCGACTGATGCAAGGAAAACACTTTTCAAACACGATAGCTCCAGGGGTCACTCCAACTCCAACTACCGCTGCATCAGAAAACCATCCGACGCCGCAACACTACATCTGGAAACGAGCCACAGCGGCTTTCCAAAACCAGCATCACAAATCAGGATCCAAAACAGAATCCAATACCCACTGATACGATGTCCCGACCAACCTCCTGGACATCATTCCACATACCAGAATCCAGGTATACCAAACACATCAGTTACAGTATCAAGTCGCCAAACCGACGCACACCACAGAAGCCAAACAGACTTCGATACTGAACCAAAATCCAACTTTCCCCAAAGTGCACATCCAACACCACAGCTCGTCAACCTCATCCGTTGAGTCCCGCAGAAGAGCATGTCACAAGGTGTTCGCCTTAACAGGATAACACATCCAAGCCTCACACCAAACTAGTGACATCCCTGCCCGGTTTCACAACATATCTTCGTCAACTCGCAACAAACGGTGTCCGATGACAACCAACAAGGTACTTGTCAACCTTCCAACAAGTGCACACATCAGAAACTGAACTCCCGCTCAAAACCTTCAAACGCAGAATCCCAAAGTCGACACTGACTTCAATCAGCACTGAAACTAGCTCTGACAGCTCTGATGAAACCTGTCACAATATCAGGACGCCAACCAACGCAACCAACGTCGACGGACGCACAACAGCCAAACCAAACTTCTGAAGCCAAACTGCTACGGCACAACCATCTGTCACCAAACCAGCTGACAAACCACCAACAGCAAACCACGGCCAACACAGAAGCAACACAGGTTCCAACACTCAACTGCCACAGTATCCGGGTGCAAACACACAAACAGTTTGACACACCGAAAACCCAGAACAAGGCACCAAAGACCTGATACAAACTTGCCACGGTATCAGAGCACAGCCACAAAACTGGACCGACACTCCAATAACAGAACAAAAGTACCAACGAAGCCAACCTTATCCAAACAGAAGAGCACAACAGCTCTGATACCAACTGTCACGGGGTCAGGTTCCGTGACCGGAAAACACCGAACAAACCACAAAAACCCAACCACGCGCGGCACCGCTAATTCCCTTCAAGTCCCTCCACTGGGAACAGAACCATCCAAGAACCTCGGACTACGCCTTCACCCTTTCTAGCCAAGTCCATGCTACACGCAACTCGACCACCATAATGTACACGGCGGAATACTAGTACACTGAACAGCACACACACTACGCCAGAGTAAACCAACTCTGAACACTTCTCCTATCTCAAGAGACAGACCTGCCATCGAACCGATGCAGACCAAGAGCACTATGGATCCCATACTCCATAGACTCACTTCGAGTACGCCATGGCTTCATCCTGAATCCATGTCTACGCTCACATCCTGAACTCATGCCACAGCATTCCATTACACTGCCCTCGGAAACCCACAACACCGGTTGCCACCCTGACTGCTCGTCTTCGTGCCACAACACAGTACTGTTCCACTCAGCCTCGCAACATACTGCCATCCTGTCAACACACCAGTATGACCCAACTCTCCTCAAGCTGCCGCCACACCAAACACATCTATGTCCCTGACCTCCAGTCACTCAGCTTACTCATGGGAACCCAATTCGGGGTTGCCACACAACCAGCCCTCGACAAGCCTCCGACATCGCACTCCTGTTCATCCTGTCTTAGCCATCCGGCTAGATGGGCACCAATGCCACGACCCACTCCCGGGTTGACATTCCATCTACCTTCATCAACATCCAACATTCGAACAGCACATCCAAACCTAGGATGTCATGTATCCGACCGCCCGTCACAACTCTCGCCAACACCTGCTCGAGCTGCCGTCCTCTCTTCTACATGCACTCGCCTCTCATGAGCTCTGTCATGATCCCCCGCATTCCAGATCTCTTGACCATGCGGCTCGGCACTTAACCACGGACTGCCAAGTACTCACCATGCAACCTTGAACCAACCTTGCACTCTGGATCCATCCTGCACGGACTTCTCCACCGGCATCCAGATTCAAGACTACACCGACTTGCATCCAACACACTACCCGTGCTAGTCACATTGAGCTGCCCAAACCCAATCGATCGTCCATCCAGTCTACTCGCCTGGAAAGCTGGACTCACACTTCCAACTCGGCAATGCTCATGCTGAGCCTTGCCTCGAGACCATCTTCTCACTAGACCTTCACACCGTGTCATCCGTCCAGCATGCCTCATGACTCTTCAGCTTCCATGGTATCTCAACAGTCGCCAACCTGGCTCCAACACAGAGATCCCATTCCACAAAGTCACATCGCCCTGCTTGACCAGGACTCGGGATATACATCCCTCGTCAGCATACACCTTCTAGACAACACAAGAGGAACTCCATACCGTCCCCTAGCTGCTCACCCGGAAACCTTGTCGACACAGACAAAGAGTATACCTGATCCAACCAAACTGGCACCGATCAGATAGCGACCCTCGTCCCTGTGACGAAACCACACTTTCTTAAGGTATGGCGAGGCTACTCTCATTCACCTCTAAGTATCCATGTAGCACACTCATCCAGCCCCAGGACAACCTGTACTGGTGCATGAGTGTCGAGACTACTCTTCTTCGTCTCTAAGGGGTGGACCCGTGCTTGTCCGATATCACTCGAAGCAAACACTCCCCTACATAGTAGTCATAAGTGTGAACACGGCACAACGGAAGGATGAGCGAGAGATCCACAATCACCTCACTTTGCGTCATCCGCAAAGCAACCGCCTTACAACCCTGCATGGAAGTCAGACACCTACTCGGCGTACCGATTCCATGAACAACCGGGATGCAAGGAAGATCGCACTCATCTTCCACAGCGCAGTGCACAAACCTATGGCGGGTATCCGTCCAAGACCTGTCCGGAAACCGCACTCTACCATGTGCGCCAAACCCCAGAACCTAGGGTCTGACACCTGACCTGGCAGATCGACGGTTGGCATTTAGTTATAGGCGTGCAAGACGATTGAATCGTCTTCCGCCGTCGAATTTCGCCGTGGCCTTTTTCTATTTTCGTTTGGCGTTTTCTTTTTCCGTCGTCCGGCTGTCTTTCTTCACCGTTGCCTTTTTCCGTTTTCATTTGGTATTTTTCTGGGCTTCCCCTCGCCGGTTTTCCCTCTCCCATTTTCCGTCGCCTTCTCCGTCATCGCTTTTCATCGGGTTTTTTCCGTCATTTTTTTTTCGACCGTAGTTAGCCGATAGGCTTTTAGCATGAGCTTGGGTGCCAAAATGGCGAGAAATGTTGTCTCACGCCGTAAAAAAAATTGTGCCAGAAAAAAATCGTGTCAAAAAAAGTCTCATGTCATTTAAATTTCCCCAGCCGGATACTCTGGGATTTCTTTTTTCAAGGAAAAGGAAAGGGAAAACGGTTGAAAGCAAATAACTCAAGCGAGCATAAAATTGCAAGATTTGCGGTGATTTGAAGGGGAGCGCGAAAGAAAACAAAAGAATTATTTGTTTTTCTAGCACAAAAACTAATGCAATTTCATTAAGCACAGAAAAATTGAAACCCCATTACTGCCTTTTTAAATTTTTTGCTATATCATAGAGTTGGGGGCTGAATAAAGGAAGGTTTTCCTTTTTTTTTTTACATTCTTTTTATTTTTGGGAAAGAATAGAACTTTTTCAAGTTGACAATTCACTAACTTTAGAAGACTTGCCTAAATAACTTTAGAAGACCTGCCTATATTTCTGGGTTCAAATTTTAGATTTATGGCATCAAAAATTTGCATCAAGAAAGAGAACAAAAATAGACAATAGATTGTGCATTTGCAGATTACATAATACCATTCAACAATGCGAGTTTACTAGAGAATCCATCTACTAGCACTAAGCAATGCGCATTTAATAATAACTTAAAAATTGTTGCAATAAATTCAATTGTCATATGGGGGGAGCAAAATCAACCTATAAAATCAATTTGTCTCAAGCTGAAGGTCGCGGAGGAGAAAAGGTAATCAATTGGAATTTTTTGGGGGTATAGACTGCTTTTTGAACCTTTCTTCGCTTAGAATTCTTATCAATATGGTAATATTGGTTTTATAACAAACATGGGATGATATATATCTATAAACACTCAAAGGAATTTCTACATAAATTCTCGTAAGACCTGGATGTCATAGATATTTAAAGTCAAAATTACAAATCTTGTAATTTTCTTCACAAACATCAATACCGACAAGAACGACATGGCTCCATTAATTCACATCACAAGATAACAATCCAATTTCAAGTTGTAGTTAATTTTGCCTAATAAAAGACTTACAAATAGTGTATGTTCATATATAGTCCTGTAACAAGTGTTTAATTGATAATGAATTAGCTATTATAAAGGACTTGCAAATAGTTTATGCTCACACATGGCCGTGTAACAAGTGTTTAATTGATAACAGATAAGTAAAACTTACTAGTTTCTATTGCAAATTCTTGAGCTTAAAAACCTTGTAGTGGAGTTTAACTGCTTAAATAAAAGAGCATGATCGTAAAATTGAGCATTTTACTTCCTCTTCTAAGTGTAAGTGTCAAAAAGAGAATAATGTTTTTAGATGCTTTTTAGGTAGTTTCTACTAACTACTATAACAATTTATTACAGCTAAGAATATTGGCCTTTCGTGAAACAAAATCTTGCATGTTTCCAGTGTACAAGGGAAGAGAGAAGTGGAAATTTTCCACATAATCAAACAAGCATGACCTAAAAAGTATATAAATGAATATTTTTATGCCTATAGATGAAAGAGAGTATGTCGAGCATTAATAATAGTTTAGATGCACATTTGGAACACCTCCTATGATAATGAAATTTGAAAGACCTTTAGGAGTTTTCTGTTGAAACTACAAATAATTGCTTGTTTGGGGCATGCTTGCCAATTTTAAACCCTCAAATGAAAGAATAAGAGTAGAATATTTCTAATTGAAGATCTCTAATTGAAGATTGCAAAATTTAGTATCCAAACTCAACCACACCTTTGATTCATATTTGAAATTAAACCACTCTACATAGTTTTCAAAATGTTTCTCACCAATCCTTGGGATAGTGTTTGTATTTGGTTGACCATGTTCTTCCTATGCTGATATTCTATGTGAAGGAGAACATTGTAAGGAAGGTGAAAATGATATGTAGATAGCCAAGTAGACAACAATTCATTTGTATCTTGCAACATCTGTATTTTATATGCAACATCAAAATAAAATAAATACAAAACATAAGTTCCAATGTCATAAGAAGTAGTTCTTATCATTTTCAAGTGCAAACTATGATTGGTAGTACAAGAGAAGAGTTGTACATCATTATAAATAGATTTTTTGGAGGCACATGATTATAACAAACAAAAAAATATCGACTTTCATTAAATCATAGTCATGCAAAATATCTTTTATGTATTCTTCTAAGCTATGAGTATTGACAGACAAAATTGAAACAAAAGAATACAAGTCCCTAGAGCAACTTTTGCTATCTAAGTTATAATTTTACTAACTCTATAAATATAAAATGCATGTGTGTAAACATGTCTCTCTTATTTATCTCAATAGCTAGTGTGTGAGAGATATGCACTGATATCATGTGAGCCGGATTGAGCTCTGATACCATGTGTGAGCGGAAGTCCAAGATCAATGGATTAGAGATCAAACACAAATGCAATATATTGAAAACGAATTGAATTGCTTTACAATCGATGAGGTATAAATAGGTGAAGTTTGAGAAACAATACTCCACGAGAATAGGAGAGGTGGCAAAAATGGAACCAAGAGAATAGCTCAAGGTTCAACCACCCTCAAATGTAGCGGCGATGTGTCGAATATGAGACGACACATCTACTAACGACTCAACAAGAGGACTTAGTCTTTCCACTTGTGAGGAAAACCACCTAACTATGGTTATGTTAGGAATAACTCATATGAGTTATACACCAACACGCCCCCTTAAGCATAGCTTAGGTGGGTTTATTAGATATGAGTCCTGGTTGTGCGCCATTTTAGGTACTCATTTACAAAACATCTCTCATAAAATGGAGAAAGAAATAAAACCCTATGGGAAAAAACTTTCCTCCTAAAGAGAGAAAACAAAGAGAGGACTTTAGATGGCCCCTCTAGATGATGATGATGTCGATGTAGACCCAGATGCTATTGTTGAGAACTCTCCAAGCAAAATATGTAGTAAATTCTAAATTTTTTGAATATTTAGAAAATTAGACAAATCATCTCCAATGTGTACAGAAGTTGGTATACTGAAGACTGATAAAAGGATGTGCATATGCACACATGCGAATGAGATAAAGAATCTATGTGATTCTTTGAGAAGTGATTGTTCCCCCCATTACACTTTATAATTCAGTGTATATACAATTCCCAATTTTCATGATTGATTACACAAGTGATTTTTATTTGACACCTTTTGAAGTGCATGTACAACAAAATAGCTTTATTGGAGTCCTAATAATCATCTTAATTTGAGCCATCTAAACTAAGCCTTGAGTTGATACTAGGCTCTGAGTTAACTTCTTCTTCATCAGATGTAAAGTGTGAAAATATGAAGCAGGCTTCTGGATGGCAAACTTTACCAACTGCAACTAGTTTTCTATCTTTGGACTCTTTGATGAGGGCAGCATCTATGGTGAATTCTACCATCTTTTCAGAATCAGCAAGTGCATATACTGAGAGATAATTTTTAAATAAACCAGGAATGTAGTATACATTATTTAAAATATCTTTCCCTAGTTCAACTATGCCTTTACCACCGACATCATAATACCTTTGGTTCATTAAAATCTTGTAGATTCTACAAGGTTCTATTTTTATGAACATTTCCAGAAATGGTGACATATGATCACCAACAACTGAACTTATGACCCATCAGTTTAACTCTGTTTTAAATGGTGGGATTTTATCTCTTTTTATCCTTATTAGAAGAAGTGATTAAGGTGGTGCTTTAGTGATAGAAGAAGTGATTGTGTGCACTCTTCTTACTTATCTACCCCCCTTAAAGTGACACTTTATAAGTAGTGCATGACATCATACAACAATACTTTCCCTTTTTGTTTCTTTCCCAACAAGCTTGCAATGTGAGATGAAGTAGTTTTAAGAACCCTAAACTTAGCTTAATTTAGCACTTTATAATGATAGTGCATTGATAGGCTAGAATGATAGAGGACGGAAAATTAGGCACTTTTGCCTTTTGAACGACTTGATTACGAGATCGTATGCAAAAGTTATGGCCTTTTACAATTTTTGCATATGCAAAAAAGATACACCTTCAAAAAATTTCAATGTGCTTGAAAATAAAATTTTTGCAAACTAATATTGGAGAGAGAAAAAAAACTTGATAAGGGAAAAGATAAGCCCCCTATGGTAGAGTGTGACCAATAGCTTAAAAACCATATGACCAGGGGCTTATTATCTTGATGTGCAAATCCGTGGCTCAAACACCACTTTTTCCCACCAGACGAATAGGTCGAAGAGGTTAGATGAACGCCAAGTAGTTGGGGGCCCGATTGAGGGCGAGATGAGGGTGATTTCAGGCCAAAATTGATGGCAGTGAGGAAGAGATTCACGTTGTTTGCTGAGATGTGGCAAAAATGCCAAAAAAATAGTGGTGTTGACGTGCCTTGATTTCCACAAAAAGGGTGATGAGCTGGGTGGGTTGTCCTCTGTGTGATGACTTCGTCGACAGTTGAGGGGATGTGGCATCATTTCCACCAAATAGGAAGAGCCGTGGCATTGCTGAGAGCGCTGAGTGGTGCCATTGATGGGAGGTTCGGCCCTCTTGGAGAGGTCGTTCTATTCAGCGAGAGGGTCGACTTTGGTCTTTGAACAGGTAGTATGAAAACCACTAGATTTGGCCTCTATGTGAGGCACAAAAACCAAATAAAAATGCCTCTATGTGAGGCTTTCCCGGCTATGATTTGACCTCACTGTGGTGAGAGTCGATGAGCTCTGCAATGACGATTTAGAACCTGCACAAAATCGTTTCAAATATGCTTTGAAAACTAATTTTTACCTCCTTGAAATGCAATGATAGAAGGTCAGATTGAGCCTAGCGTGCAAGAGAGATTGCAAAGATTCGCCAATGGAGATGTTGTCAACGAGAAACTGATTTGATGCTATTCCAAAAGCTCTGATACCATGTGTGAGCGATATGCACTAATATCATGTGAGCTGGATTGAGCTCTAATACCATGTGTGAGCAGAAGTCCAAGATCAATGGATTAGAGATCAAACAACAATGCAATATATTGAAAGTGAATTGAATTGTTTTACAATTGATGAGGTATAAATAGGTGAAGTTTGAGAAACAATACTCCACAAGAATAGGAGAGGTGGCGAAAATGGAACCAAGAGAATAGATCAAGGTTCAACCACCCTTAAATGTAGCGGCGATGTGCCGAATATGAGGTGACACATCTACTAATGAATCAACAAGAGGACTTAGTCTTTCCACATGTGAGGAAAACTGCCTAACTATGGTTATGTTAGGAATAACTCATATGAGTTATACACCAATAGCTAGGTCTCTCTAAAGAAAGTCTACTATAAATACTCAGATCTTAACAAGAGAGTAACTATTGGTAGATAAGTTTTATTTCCCCACTCTAAAATCATCATATTTCCATATGTTCAAATTAATTGAGGCTCTTCACGTAGCCATATCAACTATCTCTGAGGTGGTTTGTTGTAAATATGTTGAAAAAGGGTGTCTTGGTTGTTGATAGGAAAACTGGAACATTGATGGTAAGTTAGAAATTTATTGGTGATGAGTTTTCCATTCATTTGCATATTTCTCCAATTGTACCTATTGTGGTTAATTCAAGCACATGCACTAATAATTTGTCTATATCAAATTTTGTACATCATCAATGTGTAAATCAAATGTAATAATAGTAGTATTCCATGCAAGGGTAGTTAAAGTAGCCATATATGGAAGGCTAATATCATAATCATTATTATTTTATTTGCTTATGTTGTCATTGTTGAGGTTGGATGGGGGAAGGTACTTGTTGATTATCTAAATCCAACAAATATAGATTTGCATAAGAGTTGGTTGTAATAGCGTTAATTCCTTATTTGTCTCAGACTATACATTATTGCTTTAGTACTTTACTTTTGAACAAAGTTAACTTGATGTACAACAATTTAATTATCATAAATTCATTATTTCATCTTAGGCTGAATGATTAAGTATCTTTTCTAGCTTATGCTTACAATTAGTGTGAGGTGGGTTAGTATCTGTTCTGGTATTATGCTTACAAATTGCCTGAGTATCATTACTTGACTATTCTTTATGTACATATGAATGGATCAAATACCTAGTCTTATTCTTTTCATGCATTATGATTGATCAAGCAAAGAAGTTTATTTTCCTTCTCATTTCCTTATAAGTTATCCTAAAAGTTTTTCTTTTCTACTAGATAGGTAAACTTTGTAATTAAATGTCCAAACTCAAACAAATCGTAGTGTTCAGTTTTTACGGTACCTCTGTGTCACGTTTACGGGTAATGTCGTCATGTTGAACCAAGTACCTCGCTTCTAACATAGCTGCAACAACGACGTCTGGGAACCGTCCCTCTAAATCATCTGGGAGTAATAAGGGACGTGTCGAAGTTAAATCCGCAGGAAGGGAAAATCTCCTCGGATATCTCATTAAAAAGATTAACTAAAGGACGAGTCTATTGAAATAGTTGTATGATGATTACCTTGATGCTCATTTAGAAAACCCTTCAAGCTATTAACAGAAAATGAGGCTTATTGACACACAAGTCTAAGTCAGAGATGACATGTAAAATGTCAGATAGGGCAACTAGTCCGATCCAGAAATGATATCTATCGTATGCTCTCACCTCTCCTACACGGATCTTGGTGAAAGCATTAAGGAACTGGGAATGGACTTAGTCATGAAATTACCTAATTTGGCTTAAGGTAGAAAAACTAGATTTCATGAGAAGACACCTGATAGGGATTCCCCACACTAGGATTAATTGACAAACACCCTTTTAGGTGTTTGTGGTAGTGGACTAATTTATGTCCCTATTTCACTGAGTGGGTGGCAGCCGACGAAGAACTGTCTGGGGCAGGGAATAACCCTAGAAAGGGCTAGATACCCGCTCATAGTTGCATCAACATAGTGCAAAACAGAACTACATATTCGCATTCCCCATGTTAGTCACATTCGAAGGAGGAGGGCCTTGATCCCATGGATACAGGGCATGTAGGCAATTTGGATGGAGAAGGATGCCCCCAGTACTCATGTCCCCTGGATGTAGGGAGGTCTTTTATAGTTTCTATGTAGTGATTTCTAAGTCGTGTTAACATGAGATTGTCTAGTTAGTTTTGTGCAGATGATAAGGATACAAGTCACTAGGGAGAAAGCAAGTTGTCAAAAGTGAATGCAGGATGGAACGAAGAACTTAAGGTATGTGTGATCCATTGTTCTTATAGGTTATCTTGCGTAATGTACTCTCTTCACTAGATTTATAATTGGTGATGTTTTAGGACTTGATGATTTTAGAAAGCTAAACTCAAGTTCGTCTCATCTCTATAACATGCATAGAAATTTTCACATTTCCTGCATCTGTTAGATCAAAATTTTTATTTCCTTAATATTTTTGAAATCAAAGTTAGTATTATTTTGTTAAGGATGAGTCAGGTCCTTACAATAGTAGCAAGGAGAGGGTCCATGTGTTATGTCAGAGATGACTCATCCACGATTGTCCCTGTGCCACACTTGGAAGAGTACATATTTTTGTGAACCCGACGTGAAGAACAAATCCTTTTTGAATGGGTTCTTTCACATTTTTGTACATTTAACGATGTTTCATGCAAAACGTCTAGGGGAATGTCCCCTCAAGTGAAATTAAAAATTCAAAGGGGATTCAACAAAATCCCACAACTTCAACCAAATCAAAACACATCATGTGAACATTATATCTAAGATCTATCAACATAATCAACCCTTAACAAGCCATATGAAAATGGCCACGGAAGTGGATAATGGAATGTGCTATCAAAAGTGGAACTTACAAAAAGCTCAAGAGGTACAAAAATCACTCCACATAGTGCATCAAGACAAAAAGGCCATTGCATGTCAAGTGTCATCAGAAAGAACAAACAAGGCCACTTAAACCCCAAAGAAAAACAATCCACCACAAGGTGGCAAAACTCAAAGAATAGATAAAAGCCTCACCCATAGACCTAATAGAAATTTTGGTCAAATGGACCAAGAACCTTGAGGCTAGGAGTGTTGAACAAAATTGCCAAAACAAAATTGAGGAAAAACCTACGGCACAAGGAAATCATTTCATAGAAAAGATCAAACCAAACTAGGGGAAACACAAAATCCCCCTCATCTAAAGTTTCATTCTCACGAAACATATAGTGAAGCATTCATGTCTCCCTTTCCCTCATCATCCAACATGACAAGCCTTAATCAAATAGGTGAGATTCCTATGATGCAAAATCAACCACAAATGATTCCACCCAATCTTCAAAACATAAACATGACACCATCTAGTTATCCAACTTTTTTAGGACTTGAACAAGATCTAGCATACCCTTTCAACAAGTGCAACAAGCTCCACTTGAAGGGAGGATGTATGGAGGAATAAGACCCTCTACACATAAGCCCCTCTTACGAACACACCTTGAGTATTTAAAGGAGCCTCTTGACTACAACATTCATCAAGCCATACTACCACATCCTCTCCCTGAGCTTCCAAAAAATTAAAGGACTGAGTGATCCCAACTCTCATATCAAGGATTACATCATAGTAGTATAGGAACTCCTTCCTTGGGGTGGGGTGGTAGAAAATATTTTTCTAAAGACTTTGGAGGGTATTGGTTTGAATTGGTACTATTGACTTCCAGAAGCATCAATCCACTCATTTAGGCAACTCATCAATTAATTTGTGGTTGCCTTTGACATAAATAAATTGGTCAAGATAGAAATATGAGAATTTTTACTTTGGTTCTTAGAACCACATATGTCTTCCACTTTATGTCTTGCGATAATCTATTTGAGATAACCATTTGCAAGTGTCCTTATGGTAGCCATTCCATCTAACCGAGTTACATGGGTAACCAACCTCTTCAATCGATGAGTAGACTGGGTAATGGTACTTTTTACTAGGTTCACTCTGTATCCTACAATAAAAGTATGGGTCCCAACACAAAGTCTGCTTAGGTACCCATTGACAATCATTTACAATCACCACTATTTTTGTGTGTCTTTCAACATCTTACTATGCTCCTCTTTGAGTGAACATGAGGTATTCTCCTCTTTACTATGACATAGTCAATAATGAAGACTTTTAATCTTCTAAATTGCATGACACCTTTCTTTGTGCTTACAAGAACTTCACTACACTATTTTGATGTGTAGTTCTTTTTTGAACAACTAAAAATAACACTCTTTTCATTAACATCATGATCATTGACTTTTGGCATAACTCATAAGGACCTTAGAGAGATACTCATTTACCACACATTGATGTGCATTTCTCTTTGAACCACTACAAGTCAACACTCTTTTCACCAACATCATGATCATTGACTTTTAACACAACTCATAAGGACATCAAAGCGATACTAATTTTCCACATACCACATTTCACTCATCAAAAAAACTTCATACCACTATTTACTTTTGAATCACAACCTTTCACTAATGAAATAACTAAACAACCACTTACATTTTTTTAAAATTTGAAGACAAGTTTTTCTAAATAACTCACAAATGTACTAGTCTTTACCACATCACTCTAACACTTCTTCATTTATGACTCACTCATATTCCACCTTTCACAATTTGATGTCTCATAAATGACTACTTAAAAATGGTCATGTTTCCCCAAAAAAAATCTAGATAGGAAGGAAGACATAAATTGACTCCATAAAAATAGAGGAAGTATCTTTAACGTGGCTTGTTTTGAAAATAATAAAACAAATGGTAGACTATCAAACAAAAATGTCCCCCCTTTGAAAAGAAATCAATGCCGCAGGACAACTCCTGCACACACCAATTCTGACACCCATACAATGTGTAGCATAAAAACTAGCGAGATGAATAACTAATTAAAGTAGGATGAATAAACAACATGCCATACAAGTAATTTAATACAAATATCATGGCTATCAACATGCCATACAAATAATTTAATACAAGTATCAAGATGCTATACAAGTAACTAATTAAAGTAGGATGAATAAACAATAGTAATAATCCTACTCTAAATTCTAATAAAATTAAGGTACTGTAGTGATAATATAAAACTATGGAAAGATCTTGATAATATCATACGGGTTAAATATGCTATTCTAATTAAAATGAAATTATAAGAAGTGAAAAGATATAACTTAGTTGTACTGCTATTTTAAACATTTCTAAATGGACCGATTTCTCTTCTAATTTTTAAATTGAGCATTTGCATTCTTTATTTAGGTCAAGTGCTTTCCTGAAATTTAAGTATTTTTTAGTTCAAGTGCTTTTTTGAAATTTGATCATTTGCATTCTTAAATTATTTATTTAGTTCAAGTGCTTTTCTATAAATAAAAGAAATAATATGTTTTTTTCCTCTTTAAATACCCTCACCTTGAACTCATTTGTTTTATACTTGGAGGAACTTGTTTGCAAAGTGCAAAGCATAGTTGAATTCAAAGATTTGATCGTGGAGGAATAATGGGTATTTGTAGAAGGTTCTTGTTGTAGGTTGGCCATCTCCAAAAAGGATGCAGAAGACTACATTTTGCCAGTGTATGAATCAGATGAAAGAGCAAAATTTATACAAGGATTGGGGGTAGATTTTCACATAGTTGACCTAGATAATGGTGACTTAAAAGTGGAAAAATTTAAATTCAAGCATTGCCCAAGAAGCAACACTTATGTAGTGCTTGGTGGATGGAGAGGTTTTGTAAGAAGAAGAGGACTGGAGCCTAGTCATATTGTTAAGGTTTTCTTTATGGAAATACTACTATTGGTGATTCTATGCAATTTTGTATGAGTTGTAGCCCATCTGATGAGTAGCTACAACCATCTTTATTACCACTGTTATCCATTCATGGTGGTACTCATGATAATACCAATAATGATTCTCCCTATACTTCAAGCATAGAAATGTCTCATGTCAAGAAAGAGGCTAGTTCTGTTGCTACATCTTCATTTCCTTTAGAAAGAAAATACTCAGCTGATGGTGTGAAGCCAAAATTCATTAGATTGTTTGGGATATACCCTTTCAAAGTAGATGTTTCCTCTTCGTCTTCAATCAATTCAATTGATGGTGTGACATGCCCTCTCTTTAGATTGATGGGCAGCAATATATATCCAAAATATTCAAGAAATAGAGATGACTTAGATCACAATACACCAGTGAAGAGAAGATTTGAAGAAGATTCAATCGCCATGTGTAATCTCTCTCTTTGAAAGAGAAACTAAATACATTTCTCTCCATTTGAGCAGATTTCTTGGGCTTATCCCTCCTCTTTCTCTTTTTATGCAGTGAATTCTGTTTAACTCAATTGAGTGGATTTTTTTTCTTGCTTCATACAATCAACCTTTGTCATTTATATATAAATTATTGTTTTTCCCTGGTTAAATGTGGGTTCAATAAGAGCCCACCCAGAAACTAGGCAACAAATGAAATTTTGTGTGTATTTCACATCGAATTATTGGAATTGTTTTTATCTTTTTAATCATTTATGCCATATAACTCTTAATAAGTGAAACTCACCTCTTAATCATCAATGATCATTATTCCTCTATCCAATAAAAATGTGTCAAAGTGTCCTGTAAAGTTTTCCAAAAAATCTACAACTTGAAAGGCAAACTTTTTTTTGCAGCAGCTAATATTTATAATTAGCCAATAGGCTTATAGTGGGAACTTTTTACTCCCGGAAATTGTCAGACACCAGAAACTGTCGGACGTCAGAAATTCATCGGTTAACGGAAATTTGTCCGTACCGGAAAAACGTCAAACGCTATTTTTAAATTATTCCTGTGCGCTCAAAACATTTTGGGTATTCTCTCGTGTTGTACATCTGGACGAGGAAGGCGATAAATGTGTCTGCAAATGGAATGTGGATGCTCCTACGGCTATCGTGAAGAAGCAAAGAAGCAAGTTGCACATCACCCATGTTAGTCCAGAAATAGAAGATGTCATCAAGATAAAAAAAAAAGAAGCCATGCCTAGCCAAAGTGATATGTCAAGAAAGAAAGAGAAAGCCCCCGAAGAGAATAAGAATTTGCACGCAGGATCTCAGTGCAAGAGGAGGATTGGAAAGGGTTGGCAATGCTCAGAGAGAACGCTTGTTGGGTATTATTTGTGCCAACACCATATGGACAAGGGTAGATTGAAGAGTATTAACAATAACACGGGTGCAGTTGCGGTGAATGATAGAGGTACCAAATTTTAAGACTTGTAGCTTATACACGTAGCTACTCCTCTATAAATTTTTTAACTTCTTCGTCAGTTTAACAAGTTAATGTTGAACCTGTCTAGTGATGAGTAGAAACTGTAAGATGTTATCTGAAATAGATGTTTTTATTTTGTTCCATTTATCTAGATGTTTCCAAGTCTCACATATGACTACATCTAGGCTTAACGTAGTGCTTAAAATGGATCATTTTTTACATTCTCTCAATACAAAGATAGAAAATATGTCTAATAATGAAATGAAATGCAATCTAATAATTGCAGACTATAGCTATGATTTGTGTGAGTGTGTTTGCCATTATAGTTATGATTTTGTTTTTCAATTATTCTCCCTGTAAATAAGAACACTAATGCAATTGGATGAGCAACTATAACATAAATTATATACATTCTAAATCTAGTTTAAAATGTGTTCTACAGAGAATGTCGACATAAGATTTATCATTTAAGCCTTCTCAAATAATTAGAAATAAGAAGGTATTGAGGGATAATACAATTTACTCATATTATATTCATCTAAATTGTTATAATTAAAGACTAATATTGAGCAAGTTAAAGAATCTAAGAAGGAAACTAGACTGTTATTAGTGTTATATATAGATTTACTGAAGTTATAATCTCACTATGCTAGCTCCTGGATTGATTGAGGGGTATGTGTACCTAGGATCATGATGGGCCAAACTATACCTCTAAGTGGCAATGAAAATACAAAAAATCAGACTTAATCAAGTTCATGTGAAAATTTGAATGTATTATCTACACAATTTGGAAAAGATGTAAGAACAAAATTTGTAGAGAATTGAATCTAGTCTATGAGCCACTAATTTTTTTTTAAAACTAAATTTACTTAGTGAAAAATAAACATTTGAATGAACATCTATTAAATTTTTCAGAAAAAAATAAAAATTGGGTGTCTGTCTAGCCAACCTAACTATGAGCAAAAAAAAATAGTTTTTTCTGAAACTTTCAAAATAAGTAGAGGACTCATGCCTGGATGTGATACATATTTTTTTGAAATTTTTTTCCAACAAAATAATTAGTTATGATTTTTTTACTGTGACTTTTTTTAAAAACTAAAGAGTAATTGTCCAACCAACCTAACTCGATAAAAAAAATTGGAATTCAAAAAAAAAAAATTTAACTTGTAGCCAACGGAGCATAGAGTGTGACACATCTTTCGGATCTGAAGAAGGTGAAATGGTTTGAAAGTTATTGGTGTTTTTCAATCAGTGTATCCATCAAGATTTCAGACACACTATATAGAAAATTATTAATAATTATTTAATAAAATGATAATGAAGAAAATCTTATATTTTTAGAAAGCTGACAATTTCCTCTATAAACCCTTTTCGTTTTATCAATTTTGCATAAAAAAAGTCATCAGCATGAAGGGTGAAGTTCGAAGAAGAGAGTGAAACCTGTAAAAACGTTAGAATTGAGGGAAAATCAACTATTACAGCCCCAAGCCTACATACAAGGCAAAAGTGAAGCAAAATGAATATCCGTTATTAACGGATATCCATTTTGCTTTGGTAAAATACCAATTTTCCTTTTTTATGTTTTACAAAATGGATATCCGTTTTAGGTTGCCCAAAATGGATATCTATTTTTGGTTTCCCAAAATGGATATAAACGGATATCCGTTTTGCTTTACCCTATATGTTTCTCTCTCTCTCTAAAGGTGGTCTATCGATATCTCGCAATGGTAATAAGAATTCATCTTTAGCTTTTTGTAAAATGCTAAAAAGGTGGTCTATCGATATCCCGCCATAGTCTTATGACCATTGCATCTAATTTCATCTATGATCGAAAAGGCTTGTCTATTTTCTAAGTTTTGTAAAGAGCATTGATAACAAAATTGTAATGTCCATTTTTAGATCCATTTTCTGCATTTCCTATAATCATGGTAATCTATGAAATCACATTTTTTTGAGGCATTCTATTAAATAGTTAGCAATGCCTTGTCTATATTTCCATAGTTTTTATAAATATTTACTAGAAAGTTACAAATATAATATTTGATAAGAATCCCCCTATCATTATTCTTTTGATGGATGCCCATGTACCATTCCTTTGGTGTAAGTAAATAAGATAGTAGAAAAGATCATGGAGTTTGGCTATATACAAGTCGACTACATTTGTTTGAAGATTTTTTTAACTTTTTCAACAAATTTCATTATGTTATGCATTGTAATGTTGGCACTTTGTAAGTTCTTTTTTGAAATGTATGTAAACATAAGAAAAGTCTACACATAATAGTTGGGCTTTTGGTAAATGAACATTGTGGAACTTTATGAGGCATGGGGATGTTGAACTTCACTGCAATTTACAAGTTTGTGGATGAGTGCATTAGGATTTTGCATTGATGATGCATAATTATTTTCGAAACCTTCATTTATATACTTACGAGATTTTGGGAAGTGGAGTCATGTTTTCCATCTACAACTTTGCAAAGGTTCCACTTTTCCACCAAATAGATTAACATTACTTTTAATCATGTAAGACATTGGGAATGTTAAGATAAAATTAAGTTGGCAAAAGTGCACCTTGACTCTACACTTCTACTTTTTCCTCTCTCTCTCTCTCTCTCTCACACACACACACACTCTGACCTATCGACCTCCTAATTAAATCCTATTCCTAGCTTTCCTAGTTTTCCTTTTCCTTTCCAATTTCCTTAGGGGAGAGAGAGAGAGAGAGAGAGAGAGAGAGAGAGAGAGAGAGAGAGTCCTAGTTTTCTTGTTTTCATTTCCTTTGTCAATAAGGGAGAGGGAGAGATAAAGGGGAGAGATAGGGAGATAAAGTCCAATGATAGGGGAGAGATAGGCAAGAGATAGAGAAAGAGAGAGGAGATAGAGGGAGAGATAGGGAGATAGCGAGTGAGCAATATGTCCAGAGAGATAGGGAGAAGGATTGAGAGGTAGAGGGATGATAGAGATAGGGAGATAAGGGAGAGATAGGGAGATAGAGGTTTAGGGTTGCTTGGGTTTAGGGTTTAGGGGTTAGGGGTTAGGGTTTAGGGGCATTATTTAGGGTTTTGAGAGAGAGAGAGGGTTACTTGGGGTTAGGGGTCAGGGTTTAGGGGCATTGTTTAGGGTTTATAAGTTTAGCATTGCTCAAGTTTAGGGTTCAGGGGAATTATTTATGGTTTAGGGGTTTAGGGCTACTTGGGAGACATAGGGAGAGAGATTGAGAGGTAGAGGAATGATAGAGATAGGGAGATAGGGAGATAGAGGTTTAGGGTTGCTTGGGTTTAGTGTTTAGGGTTTAGGGGTTTGGGGTTTAGGATTTAGGGGTTTATGGTTTCTTAGTTTTAGGGTTTAGGGGTTAGGGCTTAGGGCTTAGAGGCATTATTTAGAGTTTATGGTTTAGGGGTTAGGGGTTAGGGTTTATGAGAATTATTTAAGGTTTAGAGGTTTCTGGTTGCTCGAGTTTAGGGTTTAGGGACATTATTTAGGGTTTATGGTTGCATGTCAAAAGAAGTCTCTCTCTCTAAATCCCTCAACTCTAAATAATGCCCCTAATCCCTAACCCATAACTTGTAACCCCTAAACTCTAAACCTAAGCAACCCTAAACCTCTATCTCCCTATCTCTCCCTTATCTCCCTCTCTCTATCATCCCTCTACCTCTCAATCTCTGTTCATATCTCTCTAGACATCTCACTCACTCTCTATCTCCCTATCTCTCCTTTTGTCTCCTCTATCTCTCCCAATCTATCTCCTATCTCTCTCTCTACCTATCTATCTCTCCCTATCTCTTGCCTCTCTCTTCCCTATCATTCCTATATCTCCCTATATCTTTGGACATCTTGCTCACTCTCTATCTCCCTATCTCTCCCCTTGTCTCCTCTATCTCTCCCTATTTGTCTCCTCTCTATCTCTCTCTACCTAGCTATCTCTCCCTATCTCTCTATCTTTTGCCTCTCTCCCCCTATCATTCCTATATCTCCCTATCTCTCCCTTATATCTCTCCCTCTCCCTTATCGATGAAGGAAATGAAAACAAGAAAACTAGGAGATAGAGTTGCTTGGGGTTAGGGGTCAGGGTTTAGGAGCATTATTTAGGGTTTATGAGTTTAGTATTGCTCAAGTTTAGGGTTTAGGGTTTAGGGGAATTATTTAGGATTTAGGGTTGCTCAGGTTTAGGGTTTAGGGGTTTGGGGTTTAGGGTTTAAAGAGATAGAGAGAGGGGATTAATAGAGATTGGGAGAGATAGAGGAGACATAGGGGAGATATAGGGAGATAGAAAGTGAGAGACATGTCTAAAGACAAAGAGAGAGATTGAGAGGTAGAGGGATGATAGAGATAAGGAGATAGAGGTTTAGGGTTGCTTGGGTTTAGGGGCATTATTTAGGGTTTAGGGTTTATGGTTTTGGGGTTAGGGGTTAAGGTTTAAAGGTTTAGGGTTTAGAGAGAGATATATGACCAATAGGGAGATATAGAGGAGTACGGGGGGAGAGATAGAGAGATAGAGTGTGAGGGACATGGCTAAAGACATAGGGAGAGAGATTCATAGGTAGAGGGGCAAATGTGATAGAGAGATAGGGGAGAGATAGGGAGATAGAGGCTTAGGGTTACTTGGGTTTAGGGTTTAGGGGTTTGGGGTTTAGGGTTTCTCAGGTTTAGGGGTTAGAGGTTAAGGTTTAGGGGCATTATTTAGTGTTTAGGGTTTATCGTTTAGGTGTTAGGGGTTCAGGTTTAGAGGTTTAGGGTTTATAGAGAGAGAGGAATGATAGGGAGATATAGAGGAGACCGAGGAGAGAGATAGGGAGACAGAGAGTGAGGCACATGGCCAAGGACATAGGGAGAGAGATTGAGAGGTAGAGGGATGATAGAGATAGGGAGATAGGGGAGAGATATGGAGATAGAGGTTTAGAGTTGATTGGATTTAGGGTTTAGGGGTTAGGGGTTAAGGTTTAGGGGCATTATTTAGGGTTTAGGGTTTATGGTTTAGGGGTTAAGGTTTAGAGGTTTAGGATTTAGTGTTTAGAGAGAGAGAGAGGACCAATAGGGAGATATAGAGAGTGAGGGACATGGCCAGAGACATAGGGAGAGAGATTGAGAGGTAGAGGAATGATAGAGATAGGGAGATAGAGGTTTAGAGTTGCTTGGGTAAATAGTATTTAGGGTTTAGGGGTTTGGGGTTTACGATTTAGGGGTTTAGGGTTTCTCAGGTTTAGGGGTTAGGGGTTAGGTTTTAGGGTTTAGGGTATTTAATGTTTAGAGGTTTCTAGGTTTGATTGGGTTTAGGGTTTAGGGGCATTATTCAGGGTTTATGATTGCATGTCAAAATAAGTGTCTTTCTCTCTAAATCCCTCAACCCTAAATAATGCCCCTAATCCCTAACCCATAACCCCTAAACCCTAAACCTAAGAAACCCTAAACCTATATCTCCAGGTATCTCTCCCTTATCTTCCTCTCTCTATCATCCCTCTACCTCTCAATCTCTCTCCCTATCTCTTTCAACATCTCACTCACTCTCTATCTCCCTATCTCTCCATTTGTCTCCTCTATCTCTCCCAATCTATCTCCTCTATGTACCTATCTATATCTCCTTATCTCTTGCCTCTCTCCCCCCTATCATTCCTCTATCTCCCTCTATCTCTCTCTCTCTCTCTCTCTCTCTCTCTCTCTCTCTCTCTCCCTCTCTCCCTATATGTCTCCTCTCTATCTCTCTCTACCTAGCTATCTCTCCCTATCTCTCTCTCTCTTGCCTCTCTCCCCCTATCATTCCTATAGCTCCCTCTCTCTCCCCTCTTTCTCTCCCTCTCCCTTATCAATGAAGGAAATGAAAACAAGAAAACTAGGACCCTCTCTCTCTCTCTCTCTCTCCATGCACATACCTATTAGGTAGGCTATTTTGCATATGGTGGTCATATCTTTTAGGTCCAATCACCTCCAAACTTCACAAATAGATATAGAGCATAATTCTAAGCATCTTTCATAAAGCCCACTTCTCTACATAGGTGCAACTAATACCACTTTTTCATTGTTTTCCACATTTAATACTTATTCTTTTCCATTTTCCAAGTCCTACATGTGTCCAAGTTGTATTGTTTGTCAAGTTTTTAGTTTAATTGTTAGTCCTAGCTCTCATGGCTATTAAAATTTTAGTATAGTTAGATTTATCCTTAGGTAACATTAATTTACACATTGTTGCACAAAAAACCACACTCAAAAATAACCTTACCTAATTAAGGTTCTTTCATTTGGTGAGCCTATCAAATCCAACTAGTTCAATCTTCTTATAGTCCATGCTTAGCCTTCCAAGAGAGTTCATGCCATGTTAACTTTGTATTATGTCCTCACTTTCCTCTTGCTGGTTGTAGTACTCTTTTTTTCTAATCCTATCCCTATATCATACTATTGTTGTTGACTTTTCTTTCCATCTTCATCATCGTAGTCCTAGTTATCCTATTTTGAGCCTACCATTTATCCTTAGCCATGTCTTGTACTTCTTCTATTCATGTCAATTTTAATGACCTCCAAATTTTCCATAAATTCTTCTCCACCAAACCCTAGACCCTCACCCAATTCCTTACTTTCCTAAGAAAAGCCCTTCCCAAACATCATTTGAGCATGTGGCTCCTTCCATGACTAGATATATGCCCCTACTTTCTATTATTCATCCAATACAATCCCAATGACATAGCTCACATTCCCACACCTACATTCATAGACTCCATTCCCCCTATTGATACCATCATTGATAATAATTTTAAGGAGTCTCCCTTGAATAATCATTAAACCATAGATTATCCCATATCCCCATCTTACACTTTCCTCACCTTTGAACCCTTAGAAGATGACATTTAGCTATCCCCACAATTACCAATCACACTTTCTAGCAATCCCACATAAGACACCTTACCCATCACTTCACCTAGGTCATCACTAATTAAATCACCTCATTACTCCATTCAACCATACCCATACCACCCCTTTCTCACTCCACAACTTGTATTAACACATGATTCACCCCATGACATGCTACAATTACCACAATGCCAATTCACTCTACCATCATTCTTCATATTATCTTATGAATCACCATCCTTTCTTCCCATTTCTTGAGACATCATACCATGACACACGCCAATGAAAACAATTAAAAAACCAATGAAAAGAATTAAAAAAAAACATTTTTAGAGTTTCAGGAAACATATATCCATTTTGGGAATATTCCAGAAACGGATATTCATTTCTTGAAACTATAAAAATGGTATTTTTAAACCACAAAACGGATATTTTTAACATGCCTATGAAAGTCAAAGTTAGACAATTCGCGAATTTAGCTAAGTAAAGATGCGATTTTTTTTCCATTGCCACTGTTTGGCCCGTGATGACCCTACACATACCCTGAGGTCAATTGTTATAATGTCTATGGTGGGTATTGCTTACATCAACCAAAAGAAAACAAGTTAATATCAATAGCATAAATGGGAGGTACTGTATATTATGGAGGAGTAACAACCATCGTTAGCTTCTTATGCTTAACCATGCAGGCTACCCACATTCTATAGTTTTCATAATAACGAAATAAGCAAGTTTTGAGTTTTTGATGTGCACCAGCATATAAGGAACTACATTATTTCTTGGATATATCCCAAGAAATTCATTTTACCATGAGCCATGAATTGATTTCAAAGTTAAAGAAGTGGCCATCAATTACACAATTTGTTTATGGGGGCCTAAGTTACAATGAATGAAGGCATACATCTCATAACAAATTGCAACGATTTAGGGGCCTATGGAAAGTTCCAAATAAGTTTTATTTATCTTAAATGGGCATGAACATTGTTAATAATAACTACATACTACTTTCATTATATTATGGGCAAAATGAGATAGCATTGAAAACTATGACACATCTTATATTTCTCTCTCCATTCATGAGTTTGTGAATCATTATGCTCATAACTATGCCACCGAAGTTTTTTCTTCTACAATAAAGTTGGTTGAATTGTGTAGATAGGTGGTATTGGTCATAGTTATATTACTACTACGTATATAATTATAATTATATATTATTAATGTTAAGAGGTGAACAATGTCACGACCCGCTTCTACCCCTCGAACATATGATACTTCGAGCTTCAAGTTTGATTAGAGTTAACATGCCATGCTACTTTTTACTTTAATATCTAATGGTATGCATTTTATTTTTCAAATAATATCTTTTATTAACACACATAAAAGGATATTAATGACCCTTCTAAATAATGTCAAGTCATCATAAAAAAAAAAAATAAATGAATTTTTATTTGCATAATTTAAAATTTTAAATGAATAAATAAATAAATCTAAGAGAGTACATTCTAGAAACAACATTTATGAAGGTTCAACCCCCATCTTTCAAGGCAACTTTTCAAGAATCACATGGGAGAACTCTTTTCCACAATAATTAATGACAAATTGAAAAAATGGAAAAGAGACATTTAATTTGCTAGACTTGACCCCAATGACCCAATCTTCCACCATGTGCTTAGACTTGACTCCAAAGTTTTCCAAAATTTCCACCATGTAGTTGAAAAATTATGGCCTAGACAAGGGTTGAATTTTTTTATAAATAACCTGTAAGTATGAAGGGATGGATACACACATGAGTTTTGGATTTGTTGGAGCATCTGGTATGATCTATCCTTCCTTTCATAATTCTTTTCCTTTCTGAAATTATGCCAAATAGCTCATTTGTCTTACAAAGATTGTTCTATGATTTCATGAATTTTTAGTTGAATTTCTGTGTTATGGATTGTATGTAATTCAATGTGTTTAAAGAAAATTTCCCTTCCCTTATGCATATTATTTTAGTGCAAGCCTATTTTTATTTGATTGCTTCGTCACAAGAAAATTGTCCCTGTTTAAAATGATGCAATCAACATTAAGTAAATGTCTTAAATCTAGAAAATATCCTGTTCTAAACCTTTTAGTTTTCAGTGCACACACTTAAAATGAGCATTACGTGCTGCAATTAGATTTAGCCCCTGCGGCCAGCATATGATGCAATAATCAGTTTTTATGAGATGTTGTGGTCAAACAGTTTACAGGCATACACGTTCTTGTAGCAATACAAATTTCCTGCAGGTGATCAAAGAGTGGATTTTTGCCTCGTGAAAACACATTCTCGAAAATACTGGTCTGCAATAATTGAAATATGTAGAATCGTCTTCAGGGAGATTGGGTTTAGTAAGAAGAGTGTGCACAGGGTGTCGGGTTATAAACTTGAATGCAATATGCCTAGCGGGGTACCAAAATTTAAAACAAAAACAAAGATAGTTCTTTGTCTTATGCAAATTCTGCTCTAACCTTGCAGCTCTTGGCAAGTAGCAAATCGTAAAGCTTCAAGAGCAACGTGCATTGTTGAATAGTTCATTGAGCACAAGGGTTTGTTTCCACCATCTGAATGTCCATGACCATGCATCTATCAAGATTATTGACTAGTAGTAATCAACAGCTCATAAAATCCATACTGCTCAAATGCTTTCTTATTGCATTCCTATGGACCTATACTCTGTCTAGTTCTTCAGGTTCTCTTAGTTGATTCAAGTTATGTTAATTATTTTCGCTATAACTAGTAAAATGTCTTAAACATAAATTCCCCTGCCATTATTCTTTAATAGATATCCATACCCTGTTCCAAAGCTCCTACACGTACAGGCAGGGAGGACGCTTCCAAAGGTTGTGGAATTAGACTTTACATCTGCCAATTGCATTTGCTTGAAAGTTTTTAAAGCCTTTTTGCCAAATCCATTTTGTGAAAACCTGCAATCAATGTACTCCACGAGGTGACTTTTCATCCAGGCATTTTGTCAAACAGTTGACGTGCCTGGTCTGGGCTTCGTCTTTTGCATATATATCGACCAGTGTGTTCCAACTATAATATCTGACAAAAATCCCCCTTCTGTTACGCTCTGATGTATGTCCCTATCTTGTTCAAAAATCACCCCTTTCGGCACAGGCAGGGAGAATGCTGGTAAAGGTTGATGAGTTGGTCTTTACACCTGCCAGACACATCCGCTTGAAGGTTTCTAAAGCCTTTTCAGCAAGTCCATTTTGTGTATAATCTGCAATCTATCTTTGAGGTATTCTGTCAAACAGTTACCATACCTTATCTGTGCTGCATGCATGTATACCAGGTCGCTTGCATTAACAGCATCTGACAAAATCACCCCTTCCATTATGCTTTGACAGAAGTCCATACCCTGTTCCTAAGCGTCCATCTTGGCACAGGCAGGAAGGACGTTGGCAAAGGTTATAGAATTTGTCTTTACACCTGCCAATTTCATCTGCTAGAAGTTTCTAAAGCCTTTTCTACAAATCCATTTTGTGCATATCCTGAAATCTTGCATTCCATGAGATGACGCTTCTTTGAGGCATTCTTTGAGGTATTCTATGCTTCTAATTTTCACTTACATATCTACTAGCACTTGCACCCCATAGAAGGCTGAAGGAATACGCCGATAGGAACAACCGCGCGTGCCATGATTTCAGAAGAAAACAGAGATATTGTCCCGGCCATGGAGAAGATGGCCAAAAAAAAAAAGAAAGAACAGGCGTGCAAGGGAAGAAAAACTAGAAATAGAGAAGGGCAATATAGTGAAAGAAAAAAAGATCGAAAACATTCTCTTTGGATTTGATAAAAAAAAAACCATATGAAGAGAATGATGCAAAAATCCCTGTGTGGTTACAGACAAAAACCTAGGTTTTGAAAGATCTGCATGCGAAAAAGAAGATGGTTGTGTAGTGGAAGGAAGAAAGCCTACTTAGATCGACAAAGAAGAGACCCAGACAGTCGTGGACATTTCAAAGATAAATTGATTGCAAAAAAAATTAAGAAAGAAGAAAACAAGGTCTTTATTTCAGGAACTGATTACGTTAGTAGGTTAAGACTCCAACATGGAGCTAATAAGCGTATACTTGAAGGTTCTTCACAACTATAATAGTGTGAATGTTTTTTTTGAAATGTCTCCTGTTGTTTTCTTATGCCTAATGCCTAGCGTCTTGGTTAACCTCTGCACCAACCGCCTATCTCATTCTCTAAGATCTTTGAGCATACTTATTTTATGAGGTTTTTGGAAGACCTTTCTTTTAAATCTGTTTAATGCATATTACTTGTGCATATGGTTACGTAAAAATCATGCTCTTAGTTTTGTTAAACTTGCTGCATATCTTTTAGAAATCCTACAGTTATACTATTGACTACAGAATTGAAAGGAATGTTATTTGTGTCAATTTCTTTGATCATGCTTTCAAGAAGTTTTAATTTCCAACTCAATATGTTTTCCTTATATCTTATTGTGTTTGGAATAGTGTTGGGATAATTCTACCTTAGAACTTGATCCTAACAATAATATAATAGGGATAAATGTCTTCTTGATCGGAAACATATAACTTAATAAGGAATATAGGCTTGGGATATTGTTCTAATGAAATTGAATAAGGGAGATTACACAAAAAAGGTCAACAATACCTGAGTTACATAGCCATAGCCATAAATGTAATTGATCATCTCCCTCATGGAGAACTTGTGAGTTACATTTGTGAGAGTGGAGAATCATTTAATGATGGGTGGGGTCCATATTAGTTGTTCACTCCATCATGGAGTGTTATACTTGGAAGTGTGTGCCCATCGTGTGTCATGGATCAATGCTATAATCATAAGTTACTTTTAGGTTGAGTGTGGTTATTATTACACTTGGGGCATAAGTTTTTATTGAAGAGCACAATTTTGGGGACTATGATTTTGGAAATATACTTGTCATTTCTTCTTCTCATTTCTCTATAAATTGGATGCATTGGATAGAGGTGTATGGGTCGTTTATAGATTGAGTACTATTATGATACCGAAATGTTGTTAGACTAAGGAGTTATTTTATTAATAAATTTTAGTATGTCTTTGGTGTGGGACTTTGTTTCCTTGAAAGGTTTTCTATATGTGCATCTAGTGAACATTATGAGCATGTTTGCTGATTTTAATTTTCTTAAATATATGTTTCTACATGCTTCCTCATGTGAAATTTATTATTAATCACATACTACTTTAATTGGTTCACTATTTGTTTTTAAAGATTTCACTATAGTAGTTTACTCTATCTCTCAATAGATGGCTGACAAAAGTAGTGCATTCTATACCTAGCAACTTAAAAAATTACTCACCTACATTAGCAAGAAGGTTTGTAAAAGAAATCTATTGAATTCATGGTATTCCTGAAAAGAGAATATCTAATAGCAATACTAGAATGACTTATCAATTTTGGGAACCCTTAGATAGCTATAGAAATAATTATCAAGTTTAGTATTGCCTACCATCTAGAGACTAACATCCAATTGGAATGAGTCAATTAAGTTGCAGAAGGTCTTTTGCATGGATATTACATGGAACAAAAATATATATGGGAACAATATCTTCCATTAGTGGAGTTGCTTACAAAAAATAAGACCACTTGTCCATTAGCATAAATTCATTTCAATCATTAAATGACCATATATTCATAACATGCTTAGGCTAGGATTATTAAGGATAGAGTACTGATAGGGCTAGAAATGTTGAAGGAGATGGACTTGCGAAGTTAAATCTATTAGTTTTCTCCAAAAATATGTGTTTAAGGATTCAAGTGTTTGTATATTAACTATAGCGTGTGATTTAAATTTTCATGACTATTACATTGTACTTTCAAATAGAGAAATTAATTTAGCATTTTCCTTATTGTGTAACAATTGGCTTAAGTTATGGAAAGAACAACATATATCGATTACTCAAATGTTTTGAATTGATTAATTTTTATTCCTTTCATTATTCCCTTTCGAGTTATTATGATTTTTCTTTGCAATTAGCTAGGTAAACTTTAAACAAACGTCCAACACATAAAACAAATCACAGTGTTTGGTTTTTATGGTACCTTTTTGTCATGCTTATGGGTAATGTCGTCACATTGAACCAAGCACCTCACGCCTAACATAGCTGCAACAACGACGTCTGGGCACCGTCCCTCTAAATCGTCGAGGAGTAATAAGGGACATGTCGAAATTAAATCTGTAGGAAGGGAAAATCTTCTCGAATATCTCATTAAGAGGATTAACTAAAAAAAAAGGATGAGTCTATTGAAATAGTTTTTGATTAGTTCAGCTGGAAAAGAGGGTCCAAATCCCTATAACAAAATAGCCCCTAGGGCATTAGGCCTTCAACAAGCTAGAAATAGTAGATGAACAACATAGTAACAACAGATCAAAAAAACCAACTAACCAAAAATTTCAAAACAACGACAACAGCAGAAAGTAGTAGAAACAAGGAACTACGAGCTGTCAGTCACCCCAAACTTAGAAAGGAAGTCCACCATCTCCTTATAGTCGCCCAAGCTATCAATTCCCACCTGTTTAACCTTATCATCCATGTCCTTGACTGCAGCGAAGATGGAAGCAGCCCGGTGCATTGCTTTAGCCACAAATTCAACCATCACCTTCCACTTTTTCTGCATAGTGTCCATTCTCTTCTAGAGGCTCTAAATATCCTTTATTTTCTTGTCACAACTAGTACAACTCCCCTTATTGACTTGATCTGTAGCATCCTTTACATCGACTATACTAGCAGTAACCCTCATAGTATCCTCCTGACCTTCAGATTCATTCATCAAAGCAAAGTGACTGGTGCCCTCAACTTCATGCATAGACTCTATGGGGGTTTCATCCCTGCCTTCCTCCACCGTCTCTTCCACAAAGTTAGATTCATCAGAATCCTCCACACCTTGAGTGATCACCAATGGTTTCCCAACAATTTGCCTGGAGCGGCAAATGTTTAGAGGAACAATCTCACCACCTTCATTATTGTTCTTCAATTCCAGCCTAGTATCCACTTCTACAATCTTCACAAGAGCATCCACAATAGAAACCACCTTACCTTCCTTATGTTTTTTCTTCTGGGTAGTCTCTGTTTCCTCAACCTCCACCCTATTCCTTTTGGCATTCTTCCTTTCAGTCACTAGGGTCATGTGTTTCCATTTTTTGTTTTTAACAATAATAGGGGTTTCAATAAGGTTCCCTTCCATCGCACTAGGGCCACCCATAATCTTGGGGGTCCCCATACAAATCTTCACTTTGCCATTACCCCCATGGGAAGTACTCGACTGTGGGTCCTCGAGAATCTTGACTTGGATTTTCTTGGGTGGACACAGAGCAAAATGGAAGTGATACAACCTCAAAATAAGACCTTGGTGAATAGGAATAAGAGGGTAGTTGACATTCTTAGCTCTAAGCTCCTTAGCTGACTTAACATAATTGTCCAATGAGGAAAGCAGAAAGAAAGGAAAGCTAATCTCAACCTTATTCCTAAAATGATTTAGAAGAGCAAAGTGGTAGTGATAGTGTACCTAAAATCTTCCCTCCAGTGTGAAGAATTTCATTATCATCAGGTAGATTTGACCCCATGGCTCCGACAGTTTGTCCCTCTCAAACCCTCCATGAAGTTTCACAGGTGCCTCGCCCTCACGGAAGAAAAGATTCATATGCTTAGGGTCAGACACTCTGCTTCTCCTTGAAAGCTTTTTGCCTTTCATCGGTAACCCTGTGGCCTGCCCAATAACCTCTTCAGAAACTTGGAAGCCTATTTTCCCAAATCTCACCTCTCTAGTTTCCTCATCCCAGGTTTCCATAAACTATCGTGACAGGTTTCGTCACGTCCCAACATTCCTTCAAGGAAGGGCACCACCTCTCCTTCTTGAATTATATGCCAAACAATAGGGTCCTGTTTGAATTCCTCCACTGAGCTAGGTTCAATTTTAACAATATCCCCTCCCATCTTACCAGACTAAGAATAATAGACGCTACTGGATTGGAACCTTTCGAAATGGAAATGTTTGTAAATAGTAGTCTTGAAATTAGTAATGAGACCATTGAAACGGTAATTTTGCTATGAAAGGGTAATGATGGCAGTGTAATTATTGTTGTGATTCATCTCCAATTTGCCACCTAGATACATCTCATCAGGAGGAGTATTTGGTCATCGCCGGCCGCAAGCTTAACCCAACCATAATTAACCATGAAGAAATTCATCTCATCTGTCTTCCGTATTCCTTCCACATATCCACGCATCGTCTTTATTAAGCTGTAAGATCCACTACCAAGATCTCCACCAATATTAATGTCCTTGCACCTTGTATTATGCCAACCTAGCTTTCCCATCAATCTCCCCTTAGTACGATCATCAGTGTCATTCCCTAGACCCACGTGGACTCCTCTCTTCTAGCTCTTGCTGATAAGATGCCATCAGCTAGGCCGTAGTCTAGCCACCTTACCTTCGAGTAGGACCATACAATACAACAGAATAGGCAATTAGTGCCTAAAATAGTGCCATAATTTAGTGCAATTGAGCTAAGGAATTGGACACTTTTTTAGCGCAAAACTTGGCACAAGTTTGCAGGCTTACTTTAGCGCCGGAATTAGCACTGACTTTAGCGCCTGATTTAGCGCCGAAAAGTAATAGCCAAATTTGGTGCCAAATTTAGCACCAAATTTGACACCCAATTTGGCTTCCAATTTTGCTTCTAGTTTTGCTTCTAAGTTTGCTTCCAGTGTTGCTTCTAGATTTGCTTCCAATTTAGTGCTAGATTTGGCACCCAAATTGGCTTCCAATTTGGCTTCTGATTTTGCTTTTAGTTTTGCTTCTTGTGTTGCTTCCAAGTTTACTTCCAGTTTTGCTTCTTGTTTTGCTTTTAGGTTTTCTTCTGGTTTTGTTTCAATTTTTGCTTCCAATTTTGCTTCCCATTTTGCTTCTGATTTTGCTTCCAGACTTGCTTCCAATTTAGCACTAGATTTGGCACCCAATTTGGCTTCTAGCTTGGCTTTTGATTTTTCTTTTGGTTTTGCTTCTTGTGTTGCTTCCAAGTTTGCTTCCAGTTTTGCTTCACTTCAATTTTTTCTTCTAGTTTTGCTTCCCATTTTGCTTCTGATTTTGTAGAATCTAAAAGAAATAGTAGAGATAAAAAAAACAACCACAACTATTTAAGACAGTAGAGATTCTATATTATTTGCAGATGATATAACTATTTCTTTATATCATAATAATTGACTGCTGCTGTTGAGAATATATAACAGCAAACAAAATTACAAACTACAGTGAATAGATTACAAACTGTAGCTTTTACATGAAAAAAAAACTAAGATGAAATTAGACTTAACTAAACAAAACTTAATTAAATAGTTACATGCATATTACATGCATTTATTTTCTACACTAGATAACTGCAGTTAGGAGAAAGCTCTGTTATCAACTGAAACTAAAAAAGCAAATGATAATTAAATCTTGATTCTTTAAATTATGCATGGTGATGCACATGGTGAATGAAAATTTGGAAGCCATGGTGGAACTCAAAGTTCTCTTTAGCATCACTTTTCAACATACTCCCCCTTGATGCTAAGAGGGCTCACCATCTAATCTCTGAGTGTCAAAAACTGATCCTTTGCAACTACCTTGGTGAAGATATCCGCTAACTATTCTTTAGTGTCGATGTATTTCAATTCTACTGCCTTCTTTTGCACTAAATCTCGAATAAAATGATGCTTTAAATCAAAATGCTTTGTCCTACTATGATGGACTGGATTCTTTGCCAATTTAATAGCACTAATGTTATCACAAAAAATCACTGTGGGCTGAACTTGAATCTCTCCAATTTCTTCAAGAAGTTTTCTAAGCCATAATGCTTGTGTACCTACTGAGGTGACTGCAACATACTCTTCTTCTGTAGAAGAAAGCGCAACTATACTTTGCTTCTTTGAGCTCCAAGTAATTAAACCAGAACCAAAAGAAAAGCAATTACCAGATGTAGACTTTTGGTCATCCAAACTACCTCCCCAATCAGAATCACTAAAACCAACAAGATTAAAGCTTTTAGAAGTGTAGTAATGAATACCAAAATCTACAGTGCCTCCAACATATCTCAAAATTCTCTTGGCTTCCTTCATGTACCTTGAAACAAGTGAAACTAAATAAGCAATATCAGGTCTTGTGTGAGTTAAAAACATCAAACTACCAATAATGCTCCTATAAGCTGTCTCATAAACCATTCCAGCACCATCATCTCTACACAAGACGACTCCATGAGCAACTGGAGTGGAGACTGGTTTACAATCAACCATAACAAATTTCTTCAACATATCTTTGGTATACTTTGTTTGACAAATGACAATTTCATTCTCACTTTGATAAACCTCCATTCCTAGAAAATATTTCATGAGACCTAAATCTTTCATCTCAAATTCATTCATCATAGCAACTTTGAATTCATCCTTCATCTTAGAATTGCTACCCATACACAACAAGTCATCAACATACAAACTTATAATAAGAATATCATTACCTTCTTGTTTGCAGTAAAGGGTAGGTTCACTCTTACTTCTCTTGAAGCCATTATCTTGAAAGTATCCATCAATCCTGACATACCATGCTCTTGGTGCTTACTTGAGGCCATACAAAGCCTTCTTCAACTTGTAGACATCATTTTCTTTTCTTTGCACTTCAAAACCTTGTGGCTGCTCCTCATATACTTCCTCTTCTAAGTACCCATTCAAGAAGGCACTTTTCACATCCATATGATGTATGCTCCATTTCTTTTGAGCTGCTAATGAAATCAACATTCTGATGGTCTCTTGTCTTGCAACTGGTGCAAATGTGTCTTCATAATCAAGCCCATACCTCTATGTGAAGCCTTTGGCAACTAATCTTGCCTTATGCCTTTCAACACTCCCATCGCTAGTAAACTTGGTCTTGTAGACCCATTTGGTGCCAATCTTCTTCTTGTCATGTGGAAGCTCTGTAAGCTCCCAAGTATCATTCATGTGAATGGAATCTATCTCTTCTTGCATTTCTTGCATCCAAACCTCATTAGAACATGCTTCTTCAAAACATGATGGTTCAAAATCAGCCTTGGTAAATAAGCAAAATTAACTGTCTCACCTATTGGATTTTCTTCATGTGCCTGATTTGCACTCCTTTGATTAATATCACTCAATCTTCTTACCTTCCTTGTAGAACTTGGACTCGAAACTAGACTTGAGCTTGGAATTGATGAGGGGCTACTTGGTGGACTTGTAGCTCTTGAAACTAAAATTTCAGTGGGCTGGTCATGATCAATATCATCAATAATAATATCATTTAAAATAGATTTTGACTTCTCCATATGGCCTTTTTGATTACCATAAATACCCCCTTCATCAAAAATCACATCTCTTGACACAATAAGCCTATTAGTGAGAGGATTATATAACCTGTAAGCTTTACTTTCCTCACTATATCCCACAAAAATACATGACTCACTTTTCGGATCTAACTTTTGTCTCTTTTGATCAGGAACATGAACATAGGCTAAACAACCAAAAACTTTGAAATGATTAACATTTGTCTTTTTCTCATACCAAGCTTCATATGGAGTCATCTTCTCAAGTGCACTAGTGGGATTCCAATTGAGAATATATACTGTTGTAGCAACTACATCTCCCCAAAAAGAATTGCTTAATCCTTTTGTTTATAGCATACTCCGTGCCATCTCCACCACTGTATAATTCTTCCTTTCAGGTACACCATTTTGTTGAGGTGTGTAGGCAGTGGTAAGATGCCTTCTGATGCCATGCATATCACAATAATCTTGAAAGGCTCTTGAACAAAATTCTCCTCCATGATCAGTTCTCAAACATTTGATGTTGCACCCTTTCTCATTTTCCACAAGTGCTTTAAACCTCTTGAGTGTATCAAGGGCTTCATCCTTGGTCTTCAAAAAATACACCCAACATTTTTCGTGAGTAATCATCAATAAAAGTGGTAAACTATGATGACTTACCCAAACTCTTTGTTTGCATAGGACCACAAATATCTGAATGAATACGCTGAAGTGGGTACTGGGCCCTCCATGCATTGCCCTTTGAAAACTTTTCCCTTGCATTCTTGCCTTTAGCACATCCTTCACAAATCTCTATTGTGCTCTTCAACCTTGGGCAAACCAGAAACTAATGCTTGTGATGTTAGAATATTCAAACTGTGAAAATTTAAATGCCCATACCTGAGATGCCACAACCAACTTGTATCCTCATATGCCATATTGGCAAGGCTATTGTTATGTTCACCAAACTTCAATGGGAACATCCTATTATTTGTCATAGGCACAAATGTAACCACTCTATTGCCCCGATTCTTATCATAAATTATACATTGCTGATTTTCAAACACAACTTTATAATTCTTCTCACATAGTTGTCCAACACTCAACAAATTATGCTTTAACTGTGGAGTGTAATAAATGTCTTTAACACTCTTCATACCTTCTTTTGTATGGACTTCCATAGCTCCTTTTGCAGTAACCTTCAATGATTTGTCATCACCAAGCTGGATCTTAAATTTGAAACTTTCATCTATTGTTGAAAACAACTTCTCATTCCCTGACATATGATTAGAACATCCAGAATCAAAATACCAAACATCTTTGCTATTATTTTCAGCTTTGGCATAGGATAAAAATAAATGATCTGGAGGATTCTCATTACCTTCTTGAGCATAATTAACACTTTTACCTTTTTTTAATCTGTAATCCCTTTCAAAGTGGCCATACCTATTACAATGGTAACATTGGACATTCCTCTTATCAAATCTACCTCTACCTCTTCCTCTGGAACCACCTCTTCCTCTTGAGCTACCTTTGCCTCTATTTCCTCTTGACTGATTCTAATTTTGACCTCTACCTTGGCCTTGATTGTTGTTGTTGCTACTACTGACATCTTCATTCTTTGTGATTTACAATTTGGATGAAAAAGATTTCATATCACCTTCAAATGAATCTCTTAATCTCTCTTCATAAGACATAAGGGACCTGACTAGTTGATCAAAATGAAGGGTTGTCAAATCTTTGCTTTCTTCTACGATTATGGCAACATGATTCCATCTTGGTGTGAGAGTTCTCAACACTTTTTTGATCAAAGGCTCATTGTTCACAATTTCTCCAAGTGTAGCCATCTGATTAACCACATCTTTAACTCTGACACAATATTCACTCACACTTTTAGCTTCTTGCAAAAAAAACATTTAAAATCATCATACATAATAAATATCCATCCAAAAATCATCGACCACTTTCAATATATATAAATTGACAAGTCAATACTGATAAGATCATCATCATATATAACTAAAACAAGTGAAAATCAAATATGCCAGTAGATTAATAAAATGTCAAAATGATACATGTCTAACAGTTGACATAAGTCAAAATGATACATGTACAAATGATATAAGTAAAAATGATAAATTATGTAACTCAAAATGATACAAGTCAAGATGATACATGTCCAAATGATATAAGTCAAATTGATACATGTGAAAATAATACAACTCAATAATATGGTACTATAGGCCATGAAAATGATACATATGATAGTAACCATGAAAAGAGGCATCATAACAATATATCAGTAATGATCCATGATGCAGTCTATATGATCATGAATGTCACTGGCTACTACTAGCAACTGCCTCATCATCATCATCACCATCGTGATCATCATCATCATGATCATCATCATCGTCATCATCATCATCATCATCGTCATTAGCCTCATTATCTTCTGTATCTACATCATCATCATCCTTTGCCTTGTGATCTGTACCAGAACCAATATAATTTAGATCTATATCATCAGGATCATCTTCATCTTCTGGAAGACCCATGTTCTGCAAAAAAAACATTTAAAATGAAAAGTTATTATTTATTTCATGCAATAATTTATTTTTCTGTTATATATCTAATTTATTCCAACATATGAAACAAAACCATAATCATATTACATCATATCAAAGTGCACATACCATAATAAAATTTCAAAAAAGTTATAGCTAATATGTCATTCCAATGATCCAAAACATGCAACAATTCTAATAAATATTACTAAAGATCATAAAAAAATTTATTATATGATTTAACTATCAACTGTAAATTCTATTACATAACCTTAAGTGCCACAAATTATGTGGTCAATGTATGTTCTTTTTCACTATTAATCTAATAACCTGCATTAGACAGAAACATTAAATAGTTTTTAAGTGGCAGTTGATTAAATTCTCTTACATGTCATTAATGAATGCATAGTTTTTTTTTCAATAATTATTTATCTTAAGGTTCATGAGTAACCTTAAGATAAAATTTTAATAAGATAAAGGTCTAATAGTTGTTCCATGGGGCATGTTTAACAAACCAAATGCAATTGCCAAGTTTTCACCATGGTGGCAGAGAAATAATTCTTTTTCCCATCCTTCCACAACATTAAGTAAATTCTTGAATTTGGAAAATACCTTGCCGCCTTCATCTTCCAAGCCAATTTCTCCAACTTTGCATAGGTCTCCTTTGTCTATGGATGTGATCTGTCTCCTACACAAAAAAGCATGTACCATTTTATGCCCTTCAATCCAATTGCATCCGGGCATTTTTTAAATTTCTCTATCTTTCATCAATCTCCTTACCTCACCACACTTGCCCACTTGTGGATAGATGTTTGAGAGAAGAACATAAGTTGTGCAACATTTTTAGGATCCAAATCAAAAAGCAATGTTGCTGTAAATACTCCTAAGACTATATTCATATGTGATCTATAGGCACCAAGAAAACACATGCATACAACCAGCACAGATTTAACAGGTATCTCAATGATAAAGTTTAGGGTGTCTTCAAGATAGCCAGCATGGGCAAGGAGGTCAACCATGCACGTATACAAAGAGGCCAATAGGGTGGCCGATCTCCTAGAAAATCGAGGGGTTGAGCAGGAAATGGGGGAGGAATACTTTTTTGAAGGGCAGTGTTTTGAGGATTCGAGAAAGATGCTAATCAAGGACGATGGAGATTTAGGAATTTTGTAGGTACAGGTCAAGGTAGGAGATCTCAGAAGAATCGACAGCGAGCATGGATTTCTCCAAGATAGGAAATCCTGGAGGAGATAGGAAGGACTGTCCCTAGTTTGGTTCGATTAGGGAAGAGTCAATCAAGCGTTCCTTTTCCAGAAGTGAGGACAGTTTGGATAGGCAAAAAGCATCATAAAACCTGTAACTTTTAGACAATGTGAGTAAGTCACAAGGAAGGTAATCGAGAGAAACTTCCTATTTTAGGAGGATGGCTCAAAGTCTCCCATAACAATGGTAGGCAAAAAACACTTCAGAGTCCGCTGCGAGTGCTTGGAGGAGTCGGTGGACCAACAAATCTGCTGCTTATTCAATATAGAGGAGGAGGGGATTGCAGGGATAAGGGGAGCGCAGGGTAGCCATATCCATGATGGTGTCCTTTTAGAGTGTTTCTACGTGAATGTCATCCAAGCCACAGGGTCTCTTGCCAGGGCGTCAAGATTTAGAGGTTTTCTAGTCAATGAGGGGATCAGGGATGATGTTATTATTGCACACCAGCACACTAACCCAAATCTAAAAAAAGGTTTCATCTATGGAGTCTTCGACGCGGAGGTAATCAAGAAGAAGAAAACTAAAGAAACCCTCAAGATCTTCAAAGAAGGACTGGAAAAATATGACATGATTGCTTTTGCCAACTTTGTAAGCATATATGGCGATCTATTCTCAGCAGAACAGTTAGAACGAATCAACTCCCTCATGGATGGGATAAACTCCATCTCAGAGGCTATGTAACTTTTGATATTTTGATGTAACTTATCATCCTCATGAATGCAAACATCATCAAAAATGTTGGAAACACATCCTTAGTTCAAATTGACATCTAGTTCATTAACAAAGAGATTAGAAACTTTAGGTATACCAAGAAGAAAGTCAAGATCATGTATCTCAAGTTCAACTCTTACATCCATGCTTTCCTTAGAGAGACTATCCTTAAGAGTACACTTGTGGTAGCTAAAAAATCACATTTACATGACCAACAATTAAAACAATTATGCCTATACCATGATTAACACTAAGATCTACAAGTTTTGTCCCCATGGAGTGTACATTTGCAACACTACACAAGCACAAAAGTCTTCAATTACATCTTCAAGATGGTCATCCTAATCATCTAGTTCATCATACAAGGAAATTAGCTCAAGAGGAGGAGTTAGACAACTAACTTCTAGGAACACTAAATGGTACACTTCCATCAGCCTTAAGGGTTCAGTAAAAAACATAGTGGCCCTAGTTAGTAGGTTGTATGGGGAGAAGGATGCTTCTCATTTTCAAGAATCCTAAGTCTCATTGCTACATATGTTGCTTAAAGAAGGACCAATTTTAAACTAGGTAATTGTTTTGTCACTCATTTTATACAATGAAATGATGAGAGTCAAGTCTCCTTATATCACTATAGATTTGCATACAACAACCTCCAATACAATAACACCATACAGTGCACACTTAACTTTATGGTACCTTAGCCTAGACGTGATGCTACAAAATTCTGAATGTACCTCCTACTAAAGATGTCATGCCATAGACTAGATACCACTGTACGATATATATCACATCTACAATAACAATTTCCTTCCAAATGTAGGGTTATAGTCTATGATTAACATGCATAGACCTTTCTAGTGTTTACAAGATAATTCCTTAGTCAACACCATACTAGTGTCCACAAGATGTTTCCATAGTTAAAATAAGAAATTAATGCTACTTTGCAAACAATAAGCAAGCCTTCAAAGAGCTTAAAGTTTCCATTTACATCCATGCACAATAAGTTAATCAACCCTTAGGATTTTATGGACAATGAAACAGAAGGTTCTATATTCCATTTATGAGTCCTCTATCCAAATGACACAGTGATCACAAGTACATAATATCTACTATTCTATGGGTAGTGCTTAGTCATTCAAACACAGGGAAGTCCATACTAAGATAAATTTGTTCACAAATAGTCTCCAATTTAATAAATACTAGTTTGAAATCACATTCCTAAGTTAGTACAAGTCATTACAATAACTCAAAGGTCATTCTCATCAAACAAATGCCTTACAATAGATTGTTCTAGTTGCAAGTACAATATAACTATTGCAATGTTACACAACTGTATGCAATTGACAAAACCCATTCTTTCCAAGAGTCAAGTGGTAATCAAATACAATCATGTAGTGTTGTTTCAATATTGTATTCTACTATGGCTTCAGTAATGCAAACCTCATAACCTTGGAGGGAGTGTTGGGGGGCAAGTTGACCCAAACCAAGGATCCAAAACCATACCAAACCCCTAGCTAGGAGTGGCATTATTAATCCCAAGAAGACCTCGCATCCACAATTGAGAGAGTGTACATTTATAGGTGAAATACCAACACCATTAGGGTTTACAACCATGTCAAAAAAGATAACCATGAACCAAGCTAGGTTTCCTCAAGACTCATGGTATGTTGCAATGATAGCATTCTAGAAATTCTTGCTAGGTTTTGAAACTCCACCTCAAACTATGACCAAATTAATGTAGCTTCCTTCATGATAGAAATCCAAAACACAATAACCAACAGTTTGTCATAGTTTGTAAGTCCCATGATCTTAAGTCTGAACTGTCATAGTTAACAATCCAAACCCTTTAGCATAGGCTTTCACAAGACCACATACAATTACACAAGTTAAAGGAAATGTTTCACCAAAATGATCAGTGTAATTTTACAAGAATGGATGATAAGGAGCTTTACTTCAAAGAAAGGTTAGCTTAGTTGAAGAAGACCAGTTGGCAATTTGATTCTTAGTCTCCAACCCAAACAGCAAGACACTCAACCAACATGATGAGAACACCCAACGTCTCCCTTCCTTTAAATCACTTACAGTCCAACCATCAACCTTCCTTCCTTGACCCCAAGGAAAAAATAAGAATTCTCCCCCAAAATGGTTCCCCACTCCTTCCTTTTCTCCCTCACATACCCCAAAACCAAGCACATTAAAGACTATTACTTCCCAAAGCTGTTATGGCAGAGGAGAGTTAATTCCTACTACCAATGATGGCTCCTTCTCAAGAAAAAAAATGTGCATATTAAAATTTAAATGTCCAGTAATATATTTCAAAGGTTTGAAATATAACCAATAGCATAATTGTAATGTATTCCCCCCTTTAAGTCTTATAATAAAAGGTTAGGAAACAAAGACTTGAGATAAACCCTTTGGTCTATTCACTTAGGAGACCACCTGAAAACTCAATGATAACTACATCCACATGATCAAAAAGAATGACAAGCGACCTATGAATAACAATCCACTTGAGTCAAAAAGACAAGAAGACCAATATAAACCAAACACAACAAACATAGTACAACTGTAACCGTTTGTCTCAAGTATCACTCTATAACCTCTTCAAAGATTATTGAAAATCAACACAAGAAATGCAAATTGACATATTAACACAACAATATCCAACTAAGTTATTGAAAGTCAACTATTGATACCTCATTCTCCATCCAGATTACAAAATTGGTCCACTTTTTGTTTTGTAACATTTCCTTTTCAAATTTTGTTGGTTGCCAGCCATATTTCTCCTCTTGTCAAAACACGGTACATGGACTAGTTAAACTAATTAATATCCAATCATTTACCTTTTTCCTAGGAAATAAAAAAATATCATTTAACATATTAAATATACATACAAATGTACAGATCAAGTCCTGTAAACCTTTCTGGCCACTGTGATTAGTGGCACGAAGTTTGTCAAGCCTAGCCTTGGAGGCCTTGTCCTGAAACATATACTAATTCAATTTAATTGTGCACAAATAAAATTTAAAAATCATTTAATATATTTGATAAAATCTTATGAGAAAATTCAAATAGCTGCGTATTCTCCTCACAAGACTTCCTTCATGCATCAAACTTCTCATATGCTTTTACAAGCTCTTTCCATACTTTTAGACTTACATCAATTGGCCTTTTTTTGAGCCTTAGCTTGGAAGGGATTTTTTTATATTCTTTGTTTGGTTGCACCGAAATCTCTTGCAGTTTTGAGACATTCATAGCTTTATTTTCTTTACAGACCAACCTGTGCCAAATTTAGTCTCCATGTCATGGATAACTGCTTTTTGCATGTGCATGGGTATCTTTGAGAATGGAAAATATAGATGGTCTTTGAACCATTAAAGGCATGATTCCTTCAGCCTATTCACAAACATTTTTCCAGCATCTATCATTTGGACTTCCCCTGAAACCACATCGTATTCTATCTTGGTATCATAGCTACCAATGCAAGATGCAAAACATGGCGTGTTGGTCGAAGAAGTCTATGTCCCAGGAGTGGCTGGGACATTGGAAGCTTCTACTCCCTATTCCACATTCTTAGAGGTTACTGTTATTGATTTCCTCCTAGATCTTTTGCCCAATCCATGACTAGTTGGGGAATCAATTGATTCCCTTTGACACTATTGATTTGGTTACAATGTTTTAGGGGCTTTACTAGATCATTTTTCTATGTATCTTGCAAGCATTGTCAAGTCAACACCATCTAATTTGTTCACTGCCTCTACCCCCAATATGGAAGCCAATGCCTCTTTATCTTTATCACTCTCATGTCCCTATATACATATAAAATAATTTTCTTCTTTTAAATTTATAAATAGAAAACTAAATACTAAAAATCAAAGAAATAATGGAAACATTTACAAATCTATAAATTGACAGTGAATTACCTAATTGTGGCCAGAGTTTGCTCCCTTCCCTCTATTGCTTGACATTTTGAGGTGACCTAGGGCAAATTATTTTCATCCAATCTGTGGAGGCAATCATAGCTAGGTATGAATTAATAGCGTGCTTGACCAATCGTAGCCAAAAATAAATATGTAGCCAAAAATAAATCCTAACAGTTCATATTTTGGGTATGATGTACAAAGAGACCTTATTGGACAGGCCTTCTAAAAATGGTAAATGCAAGTTATACTGCAAGAAAGGATAATTAACATTACTACTCAAATTTACCCTAAAGCGTGAGTACAACATCTTAGAAAATCTTTCTTTGAGCTCAAAATTATATCAAAATCAATAAAAATCTAGGTCAAGAGTAAATTGCTTAGAAATTGTAACTTACTTGCTAAAAGCCAGACGAACAAGCTTGATTGAATGGTTGAGGTAGCTAGAAACCCCAACTTTAGCATCAAAAACCCCAAATTTAGCAACTAGCTAAAGCAATTTTTTATCTTCTAGATGTCTAGATCCAAAAATAAATAAAATACAAATTCACAGATATGTTGTAGAAACTTTTTAGTAACTTCCATTTTTGACCTAATAAAGTCATCGCTTCGTAGCCTACAATTCTTAGAAGGAAACCTAAAATAGAGGTAGAGTAGATTGTGTTGTAGGTTTAAATGTATTAACCTGAATTTGTGTTTTTTTTTTGTGTGGTATGTTTTAATGTAGACGGGAATTTAAAATTTTTTTGGATTCATTAGTCAGTGCAAAAGTTAGCGTCTCTAACGCCAACTATAGCGTGACCTTTTGGCCCTAAATCTAATCTTTTTAGGTCACCAAAACTAGTGCAAAGTGCACTAATTTAGCACCTAGCTATGCCAAACAAAAATGTTTCTCATTCCAACATGCCAATTATATCTAGACTTCAACAAATGTTTCATTGCAAGTCACTTGCACAATTGATGGATTGGCATGCAAAGAACAAGAGTAAAGCTTTAGGAGTAAAGATCCCTAAACTCTAATCCCTCAACCCTAAACCCTAATCCCTCAACCCCAAAACCTAATCCCTTATCCCTAAACCTTAAACCCTATCCCTATAGCCTTAACCCTCAACACTTGAACCTTAAATCCTAAACCCTATCCCTAAACACTCAACCCTAAACACTATGGCTTAAACCCTAATCCCTCAACTCTAAACCCTAATCCCTAAACCCTAAACCCTAAACCCTCAACCCTTAATCCTCAACACTATACCTTAAACCCTAATCCCTCAACCCTCAACCCTAATCTTAAAGCTAAACTTAAAGCTTCCAGTCATTCCACCATCCCCAAGGGATCCAGAAATGCAAAATTAGATGCCTCTACTGATAAAGCCAAACATCCTAAGGGTTCTCATGCCTCAGGACATAAAAACAAAGAGTCAAAGAAAAATCAATCCAAAACGTTATCCAAGCCCATACATCCACAAGCAAAGTCCAAAACCAAAATGGTATGGGTACCTAAGAAACAAGAAATCAAGTTAAATGAGGCATCTACCTCTAAAAAATCCCAACCATCTACTCCCATCTCAAATTCCCATTCTGCTCAAAAGTGTCAAAACATTCCATCCCAAAAGCAAAACAAAAGTAACAAAATACCTAAGTCTATGTGGGTTTCTAAAGCCCTTCATCATCCACCTCCTAAGCAAACATCTCCATTGCACCCTACACCACGTCCGCATCACAACCTTCAACATTTATCATGATGTGTGCAACCATTGGTCATGGTTTCCTTCAATTCTGCAATAAATCTACCATCATTCATCCACTATCCTACATACCCTCCACATACCATCCCTATGGTCCATGCTTTAGCATAAGTTTGACATAATCCACATCATAATCCACTATTTTCCCTACATAATCCACTTTTCTCCCCTCTAGAATCCACATCATAATCCAGAATTGGCCTAATCCATTTGCCTTCCATGTATCCCTTACCAACATCAATGAGGGCACTCAACATGGTCCATGCAAGGACATCATTCTCTAATGGGACTATAACCTTTCAGTGTAGTGCAATGCATCCTTCAATCCTCAACCCTAAACACTATACCTTAAATGCTAATCCCTCCACCCTAAACCCTAATCCCTCAACCCTAAATGCTATCCCTAAAGCCTGAAGCCTCAACCCTTAAACCTAAAACCTTTTAAACCCTATCCCTAAACCCTCAACCCTAAACCCTAATCCCTCAAAACTAAACCCTAATCCCTCAACCCTAAACCCTAATCCCTTATCGCTAAACCTTAAACCCTATCCCTAAAGCCTCAACCCTCAACAGTTGAACCTTAAATCCTAAACCCTATCCCTAAACCCAAACCCTAAATACTATTCCTTAAATTCTAATCCCTCAACTCTAAACCCTAATCCCTAAACCCTAAACCCTCAACCCTAAACCCTAAACCATAAACCATTAACCCTCAACACTATACCTTAAACCCTAATCCCTCAACCCTCAACCCTCAACCCTAATCATAAAGCTAAACTTAAAGCTTCCAGTCATTCCACCATCCCCAAGGGATCCAAAAATTCAAAATTAGATGCTTCTATTGATAAATCCAAACATCCTAAGGGTCCTCATGCCTCAGGACATAAAAACAAAGAGTCAAAGATAAATCAATCCAAAAATTTATCCAAGCCCATACCTCCACAAGCATAGTCCAAAACCAAAATGGTATGGGTACCCAAGCAACAATAAATCAAGTTAAATGAGGCATCTACCTCTAAAAAATCCCAACCATCTAGTCCCATCTCAAATTCCCATTCTGCTCAAAAGTGTCAAAACATTCCATCCCACAAGCAAAACAAAAGTAATCAAATGCCTAAGTCTATGTGGGTTCACAAAGCCCTTCATCATCCATCTCCTAAGAAAACATCTCCATTGCACCCTATACCACCTCCGCATCACAAGATTTAACATTTATCGTAATGTGTGCAACCATTGGTCATGGTTCCCTTCCATTCTGCAATAAATCTACCATCACTCATCCACTATCCTACATACCCTCCACATACCATCGCTATGGTCCATGCTTTGGCATAAGTTTGACATAATCTAGATCATAATCCACTATTTTCTCTACATAATCCACATCATAATCCACTTTTCTCCCCTCTAGAATCCATGTCATTATCCACTATTTACCTAATCCATTTGCCTTCCATGTATCCCTTACCAACATCGATGAGGGCACTCGACATGGTCCATGCAAGGACATCATTATCTAATGGGACTGTAACCTTTCAGTGCAGCACAATGCATCCTTGAACCCTCAACCCTAAACACTATACCTTAAACCCTAATCCCTCCACCCTAAATCCTAATCCCTCAATGCTAGATGCTATCCCTAAAGCCTGAAGCCTCAACCCTTAAAACATAAACCCTAAACCCTATCCCTAAACCCTCAACCCTAAACACTATACCTTAAACCCTAATCCCTCAACACTAAACCCTAATCCCTCAACCCTAAACCCTAATCCCTTATCGCTAAACCTTAAACCCTATCCCTAAAGCCTCAACCCTCAACACTTGAACCTTAAATGCTAAACCCTATCCCTAAACCTTCAACCCTAAACACTATGCCTTAAACCCTAATCCCTCAACTCTAAACCCTAATCCCTAAACCCTAAACCCTAAATGCTCAACCCTGAACATTAAACCCTAAACCATCAAACCTCAACACTATACCTTAAATCCTAATCCCTCAACCCTAATCTTAAAGCTAAACTTAAAGGTTCCAATCATTCCATTATCCCCAAGGGATCCAAAAATGCAAAATTAGATGCCTCTACTAATAAAGCCAAATATCCTAAGGGTCATCATGCCTTAGGACATAAAAACAAAGTATCAAAGAAAAATCAATCCAAAACGTTATCCAAGCCCATACCTCCACAAGCAAAGTCCAAAACCAAAGTGGTATGGGTACCTAAGCAACAATAAATCAAGTTAAATGAGGTATCTACCTCTAAAAATTCCTAACCATCTACTCCCATCTCAAATTCCCATTCCGATCAAAAGTGTCAAAACATTCCATCCCACAAGATAAAGAAAAGTAATAAAACGGCTAAGTCTATGTGCATTCCTAAAGCCCTTCATCATCCATCTCCTAAGCAAACATCTCCATTGCACCCTACACCACCTCTGCATCACAAGCTTCAACATTTATCATGATGTGTGTAACCATTGGTCATGGTTTCCTTCCATTCCGCAATAAATCTACCATCATTCATCCACTATCCTACATACCCTCCACATACCATCCCTATGGTCCATGCTTTGGCATAAGTCTGACATAATCCACATCATAATCCACTATTTTCCCTACATAATCCACTTTTCTCCCCTCTAGAATCCATGTCATAATCCACTATCTACCTAATCCATTTGCCTTCCATGTATCCCTTACCAACATCGATGACGACACCTAACATGGTCCATGCAAGGACATCATTCTCTAATGGGACTATAACCCTTCAGTGTAGTGTAATGCATCCTTCAACCCTCAACACTAAACACTATACCTTAAACCCTAATCCCTCAACCCTAAACCCTAATCTGTCAACACTAAACACTATCCCTAAAGGTTGAAGCCTCAACACTTAAACATTAAACCTAAACCCTATCCCTAAACCCTCAACCCTAAACACTATACCTTAAACCCTAATCAATCGTCACTAAACCCTAATCTCTCAACCCTAAACCCTAATCCCTTATCACTAAACCTTAAAACCTATCACTAAAGCTTCAACCCTCAACACTTGAACCTTAAATCCTAAACCCTATTCGTAAACCCTCAACCCTAAACACTATGCCTTAAACCCTAATCCCTCAACTCTAAACCCTAATCCCTAAACCCTAAACCCTCAACCCTCAACCCTCAACCCTAAACTCTAAACCCTAAACTCTCAACCCTCAACACTATACCTTAAACCCTAATCCCTCAACCCTCAACCCTCAACCCTAGACTTAAAGATAAACTTAAAGCTTCTAATCATTCCACCATCCCCAAGGGATCCAGAAATGCAAAATTAGTTGCCTCTACTGATAAATCCAAACATCCTAAGGGTCCTCATGCCTCAGGACATAAAAACAAAGAGTCAAAGAAAAATTAATCCAAGAAGTTAACCAAGCCCATATGTCCACAAGCAAAGACGAAAACCAAAATGGTATGGGTACCTAAACAACAAGAAATCAAGTTAAATGAGGCATCTACTCTAAAAAATCCCAACCATCTACTCCCATCTCAAATTCCAATTCCACTCAAAAGTGTGAAAATATTCCATCCCACAAGAAAAACAAAAGTAATAAAATGTCTAAGTCTATGTGGGTTCCTAAATCCCTTCATTATCCATCTCCTAAGAAAACATCTCCATTGCACCCTACACCACCTCCGCATCACAAGCTTCAAAGTTTATTGCAATGTGTGCAACCATTGGTCATGGTTCCCTTCCATTCCACAATAAATCTACCGTCATTCATCCACTATCCTACATACCCTCCACATACCATCCCTATGGTCCATGCTTTGGCATAAGTCTGACTTAATCCACATCATAATCCACTATTTGCCCTACATAATCCACATCATAATCCACTTTTCTCCCCTCTAGATTCAACATCATAATCCCCTATATGCCTAATCCATTTGCCTTCCATGTATCCCTTACCAACATCAATGAGGGCACTTGACATGGTCTATGCAAGGACATCATTCTCTAATGGGACTATAACCTTTCAGTGCAGCGCAACGCATCCTTCAACCTTCAACCCTAAACACTATACCTTAAACCCGAATCCCTCCACCCTAAACCCTAATCCCTCAACCCTAAACGCTATCCCTAAAGCTTGAAGCCTCAACCCTTAAACCCTAAACCCTAAACCCTATCCCTAAACCCTCAACCCTAAACACTATACCTTAAACCCTAATCCCTCAACACTAAACCCTAATCCCTCAACCCTAAACCCTAATCCCTTATCGCTAAACCTTAAACCCTATCCCTAAAGCCTCAACCCTCAACACTTGAACCTTAAATCATAAACCCTGTCCCTAAACCCTCAACCCTAAACACTATGCCTTAAACCCTATTTCCTCAACTCTAAACCCTAATCCCTAAACCCTAAAACCTAAACCCTCAACCCTAAACCCTAAACCCTCAACACTATACCTTAAACCCTAATCCCTCAACCCTCAACCCTAATCATAAAGCTAAACGTAAAGCTTCTAGTCATTCCACCATCCCCAAGGGATCCAAAAATGCAAAATTAGATGCCTTTACTGATAAAGCGAAACATCCTAAGGGTCTTCATGCCTCAGGACATAGAAACAAAGAGTCAAATAAAAATCAATCCAAAAAGTTATCCAAGCCCATACCTCCACAAGCAAAGTCCAAAACCAAAATGGTATGGGTACCTAAGCAACAAGAAATCAAGTTAAATGAGGCATCTATCTCTAAAAAATCCCAACCATCTACTCCCATCTCAAATTCCCATTCCACTTAAAAGTATCAAAACATTCCATCCCACAAGCAAAACAAAAGTAATAAAACACCTAAGTCTATGTGGGTTCCTAAAGCCCTTCATCATCCATCTCGTAAGCAAACATCTCCATTACACCCTACATGACCTTCGCATCTCAAGCTTCAATGTTTATCATGATGTGTGCAACCATTGGTCATGGTTCCCTTCCATTCTGCAATAAATCTACCATCATTCATCCACTATCCTACATACCCTCCACATGCCATCCATATGGTCCATGCTTTGGCATAAGTCTGACATAATCCACATCATAATCCACTATTTTCCCTACATAATCCACATCATATTCCACTTTTCTCCCCTCTAGAATCCATGTCATAATCCACTATCTACCTAATCCATTTGCCTTAATTGTATCCCTTACCAACATCGATGAGGGCACTCGACATGGTCCATGTAAGGCATCGATGAGGGCACTCGACATGGTCCATGTAAGGACATAATTCCCTAATGTGACTATAACCTTTCAGTGCAGTGCAACGCATCCTTCAACCCTCAACCCTAAACACTATACCTTAAACCCTAATCCCTCCACCCTAAACCCTAATCCCTCAACCCTAAATGAGATATCCCTAAATCCTAAAGCCTCAACCCTTAAACCTTAAACCCTAAACCCTATCCCTAAACCCTCAACCCTAAACACTATACCTTAAACCCTAGCCCCTCAACACTAAACCCTAATTCCTCAACCCTAAACCCTAATCGCTTATCGCTAAACCTTAAACCCTCTCCCTAAAGCATCAACCCTCAACACTTGAACTTTAAATCCTAAACCCTATCTCTAAACCCTCAACCCTAAACACTATTCCTTAAACCCTAATCCCTCAACTCTAAACCCTAATCCCTAAACCCTTAACCCTAAACCCTAAACCCTAAACCCTAAAACCTCAACCCTCAACACTATACCTTAAACCCTATTCCCTCAACCCTCAACCCTAATCTTAAAGCTAAACTTAAAGCTTCCAATCATTCCACCATCCCCAAGGGATCTAGAAATGCAAAATTAGATGCCTCTACTGATAAAGCCAAACATCCTGAGGGTCCTCATGCCTCATGACATAAAAATAAAGAGTAAAAGAAAGATCGATCGAAAAAGTTATCCAAAATCATACCTCCACAAGCAAAGTCCAAAACCAAAATGGTATGGGTACCTAAGAAACAAGAAATCAAGTTAAGTGAGGCATCTACCTCTAAAACATCCCAACCATCTACTCCCATCTCAAATTTCCATTCCACTTAAAAGACATTCAGTGAGTCTTGGCAATCAGTTATGAATATATAAACAAAGATGACACCAAATGAAGCACACAGATCAACCTAAAACTAGGAGAGTCCGACCAATGCAATTTGACATTTCAAAATTCAAAAAATATGTTGCATTCATTTCCAGTGATGGACATTAATGGCTGTGTGAATGAACATTATATGAACAATTTTGATTGATAAGGGATTGAACTTGTTAGAACCAAATTTTTTTTTACATGTCTCACCAACCTCTTCACACTTATCCTCTGTATACCATGGAAATTAACCACATTATAATTTTGTGATTAAAACAATTTATGAAAATTTATCTTACAAGATCCATATTAACTCCTATTCCTAGAACATGTGTGACAAAATCCTATCAGAACAATTACATTTATGAACAAATCCTCATAATATCATTTCCTAAGTGTATCAGCCTAGCAACACTTCATCATTGGAACCCTATTTATAGCTCCACTGATAGCCCTATGAAAAATAATTTACAGCCTTATCTGTCTAAAAATACCCTGTCGGGCTAACCTTTGAAGTCCTTCCCCTGATAAACTGATATAGCTAAGTACAGTGAGCTCATCATTGCAACACATAGTCATCAATAGGATAGATATTCATATTCCCCCAATGATCTGATATAACTGTGGGTTGTCCAAAATTAGACATAATCGGCCGAACATGCCCTCATCGTTGGAGTTCCCATCATACTCCCACGAATAGTCTTATAAACATAACTTGTAGCCATATTGGGCTAACAATATCTTATCAACCTAACTCTTGAGGGTCCCTCACTGATAGACCAATAAAATCAACAAAAGCTAACACATCGTTGTGACTCATAAACATCTGTGGAACAAATGTTTCTATTCCCTTGATAACCCGATATGACCATAAGCTACCCAAAGGTGAAATATCGCCCAAGCTAAGGTACATCGGGGTAACGTTACCTGGCATCCCACTGATACACCAACACAAAGAGTTCATCGATGAAGGAAGCTGACATCGGTGAAACATAAATAACAATCTCAATGATGCAACAATAATAATTATTGTGGCATCTCGAGGCATCGTTCATATATTCAAAATAAATGACATGACAGAAATGAAAGGTGCATTTATGAACCAGGAATAAAAGCAAGTTGTACCACATTTTGATCACATAGCTCCTATAAAAATTGAACAAATTGTAAAAGGGACTGAAGGAGAAGAAATCTATCAAATTCTACCAATGCAAGAATAATGAGCTTACCAGTGAAAGTGATCACCATTCTTTCACAAATTAGGTCACCTGCCTCTTCCCTTTTCAAATGTTGTTAAAGGAAGAGATGTCTTTAAACATGTCATCAGGCATTGAAAACTGATGTAGTATTTTCCTTTGTTCAGTGCATGGACTTCAAAGTCCTATGTCTAAACAATCACCATGTATGGTGAATAGATCTTCAAATAATCATATACATTTCACTATAATAGCTAAGTGGGTATGTGAAAACCTACATCGTTTCACCATGTTTGGTAATTGAGAACTCAAGGATTCAAACTATCTCACTGTGATTTTTTAATTGTGGATGCAAAACCTCAAATCAATTCACTGTACCTACAAATTGGTTATACAAGGATTCAAATCAGTTCATTGTATTTGCCAATGGGAATGCAAGGATACAAATCATTTGCATATAACAACTATTGAAAAAAGTTCCACCTATCTTGCACATCTACTTCCATAATCATCATTCATCCATTGACTCAATTCACCCAATAGAATAGGCACTTATCAATTTTAGAACATTTTATCCAAATTCAATTTATAATCTTGATACTTCAAACATTTTTAGGAATTAGTAAGCAAGCTCTGTATCTACTTCACACCTATTTGCCACTGTGAAGGCCAAATTAAGTTTGCACAAATAATTAAGGTATACCACCTAGGTCTAGCATAGCCTGAAGTGAAGAGGGTTTAGCCATATCTACCTCGTGTCAGTTAGCCAAAAACATCAAGAGAGCTTGGAAACGTCTTAGGGTTAACGACCTACATTTTTGAGACCTAACAGAATTGAAAGCAATTTTCATAAATTACAGCAGAGAAAAAATGAGAGATTGAAGCGGAGGTCAAGGAGTTTAGTGTGCCCATAGTATACAAGTAAGCATCTGAGATATCCCTGCAATTGCTAGATTATAATTCAGTTTTGTACAGAAATAAGATGGAAGGTCCTGCAAAAACAAAAAATAAGAAGCAACAGGGTGAAACTAGTTAGTCCAAAAATAATAAACAAAAAACTGAAATAGGGTGAGAATTGAAGGAAAAGGAATGAAAATTAAACCAAGACCTAATTGATCAATTGCCTGGCTTAGGGCCAAAAGCTAGGAGGTCTGCACAATTGAGGGCCGATGTAGAAATATTAGAGGATAATTGCAAACATATAGGAAATTTATATAATCTATCAGGACATATTTGTTGTTCATGTGTAGTTATCTTGATTGGTTCCTTTTAACCTCTTGGTGCACAACTATTATGTGACTATTGTCATTGTTGTGTATTATAGGATCTAGAGGAGGCCATGGAGAGAGGATGTGGATGGCGTAGAACTACTAAATTGCAAAGAGGAAAGTGGGTGGAAATAGATATGACAATGGAATCTACAGATACAATAGAGGTAAGAAGAGAAAGCAACCTCAACCAAAGGAGCAAGGTGTTTATGAATTCACAAATGCTACAACATAGAGGAGATAAAGTCATTTTTTTGTCCATGAGGCCTCTGAGGTCAAACTTATTGGTTGAAAATGCACAATAATGGTGATTAAATGTGATTCTATGATCAAGGGAAAAGTTTGAAAATTAGGATGGCCAAAATATGATATGAATATGTCACGTATATGACTAAAGTGAGATTTTGTGTTGGATAGCATATTCGTTGAAATGATATAATTGGTGTACTAAACATTATTTACTATGTTGTGTATTATAGGGGCCAGACGAGGCCATGGCAATAGATTGTGTCATATCAAATGAGGACACAATGGATGAAGCGAGACATCAGGTACTCAAATTTTGACTTAACTTAGGAAAAAATGATCTGATGGCATTTTGTGATACCTCCATCTTTTTTCATAGTAGTATTGAAATTTATAATGTTTTATCCAATATTGACATAAATTAATGCATGTTGTTGATTATTTTAGATGGAGATTGGAGCAAATGCAGAGCCTGAGCATTCAACTAGCAAAAGAAAAAGATATGTACATGGACGTGGACCTAAAACTTTTAAATCATGTAGACAACAGTGGGTGGAAGAGGATATGACAATGGATCCTACAGACACAACAAATGATTACACTAAATAAAAGGTTGGTCAAGACTATAGTACATGGGATAAATACTTTGAGAAAATTGTTATTTGTGGATGTTCTGTATGTCGTGGAAAGAAACAATTCAAACAAGTGATTGTACAAAGACATTACATATATGATGAGCTTCCAGTCAGTAGTATGCCTCCTACAATAGATTCAAATCCAATAGGAATTGTGGTAAGGAATTTTCTAATTTGATATAAATAACATGTATACTTCATTTAAACCTTGTTTTATATTATTTAAATAACTTATTTTTTTCTTAATGGATACTTGTAGGATAAAATTCTTGGTTTAAAGTTTCCTGGATCATTAACTTCCAGCCTAGGAGGCAATGAGCATTCATTAGATGATACATCTAACAAAGATATGTTCCAATATACCAGCTTCGAAGATGAGGAATTGATGAAAACAAGTAACAAAACAAGAACCGGTTTAAAGATGCATAATTTGCTTAAAGACAAGGGGAAGGTGGACTACATACCCTATGAGAATGAATGTGATGGAGATGATGACTTGCCCCTGAGTTTGAGATCAATTTACAAAGAGACATTTGACCATTGACTATATTGCGCTTGGCCTAGTAATCAACAACTACATAGAGTGTATGAGGTGTTTCAAATTTGGGGATATAGCTACATGATATGACCCTCCAATATTAATGGAGCAAATCTAGGCCTCTTTATCGTCCGAATTGTACATATGGGATCTAAACATAGAAACAATTTAGAGCAAACCACCAAGATATTAATGCCATATTATGGTCCATCATATTACAGTGGTGAGTGGAAAAGGCTAGTAGAATATAAGCCTAGCATGTCAGCATATGGTCTAAATTCGAATATGTATACACATCATCTCCAATTGGAAAGTGGAAAAGAAATGAATAGAGGTCATCTTATGTATATAGATGGACATGCATATACACACAAAAATATTGTAGGATTTATAAATAGTAGTAAGGGAAGGGACCCTACTGTAAGACTGAATTGTCAATTTGTTGAGGTTATAAATGATAAAGATGGAGATATGGAAAGAGAAGTTGATAGATTGATAATGGTTGGGGTTATTATGGACCTTACCATTGGGGATGAGTTATTGATTGATTACCCCTTCTTAAAATGCACTCCTGCGTGAAAGAAAAGGGAAGAACAAGGTCTCCCTAAGGATGTTCTTAAGGGCAAAAAACCAAAGAATAATAAATGACTGTGGACTGATGTTTTATAAAATATGTTGTCAAAATTTTGTTTTCTTTAAATTATTATATAAAAAAGGTAGTCTATATAAAATAATGTTCCATTATTCAATTGATGTATATATGTTCATACAATTTATATTTTTATTTTTTAAGCCATATTTGATTATATTTCTCTGAAATTGATATATTTTGAATTTAGTGCAATTGTTGCCAAACATCAAATAATGCTTGCATTTGTTGATAGGTAGAATATGTTGATGAAACACATACTAATATCCAATATCCAACTGGGTTATTAAGGTTTGGATAGGATGATCCAAACCATCCTTTAAACCATACCAGGTAGAAAAGAGCAACATTGAAGAGAATACTAGCAGCTGAGAAATTTGAACTGTTGATGAGATCCGCATACACTGATGACATGCCATCTAGCCTTAATGATGATGATCATGATAGTGAAAATGTAGTGCATGAAGAAGGATTGAATGAAATGCTTACAGGTTTCTTTGGGGATGGAAACAATGATGACAATAACGATCATATGGTTGACAGTAACGATGATAGCAGGGGTAATTACCACCAACATAATGTTGATGATAACAACTTAAAAGACTCCATCAACCAAGCAATGAAGACACCCGTGTTCAAATTGGGTGCAAGTAGAACTAAAAAATTGGCATGCACATTAATATTATTAGAAATCAAGTCACTATTTGGTTGGTCAGACAAAGAATTCACTACCCTACTAAAGTGAGTTGAAATCCATTTCATACTTTGCATTGTCAATTGGTGTACATAATTCGTAAACATTCATCAACTTCATTTATATTTCTTTAAGGGGAATTTAAAACCATATATTATATATAAACAATCCTAGTATAGATTGACATATCAAACATGTTCATCATAAGTCAAACATTTAATTGATTTAATCTCTGGCAATCTTACAGGCTACTAAAAACTAAAAAATTCCCTAAACAGAATGTGTTGCCATCAACTTGTAGAGAGGCGCATCTATTGTTGGTTGAGTTGGGGATTGAATATAAGAAATTCATTCATGTAAAAATGATTGCATTTTATACAGAGATGAATATGAAAACAAGGTAGAATGCCCTATATTCAAAGAGAAGAGATATAGTACAGATGTACAAGGTCCTACAGTTCCAAACAAGGTTTTACATCACATGCCAATTATACCTAGACTTCAATAAATATTTCATTGAAAGTCACACAATTGATGGACTGGCATGCAAAGAATAGGAGTAAAGATGGATTCATGTAAATTCAAGGCAACTGCAAAGCAATGAAACACATAGAGGAAAAATGGCCAAGAAAATTCAAAGATGAACCCCATAGTATCAGGTTTGGTCTTGCAATTGATGGAGCGTGCCCATTCTCTTTCCTAAGCTCAAATTATAGTGTTTGGCTAGTCGGATTGATAGTATACAATATTCCCCCATGGATGAGTGGTAGAAAGGACCACCTTATGTTAACTTTCATTGTTCCAGGAAAACATCAAGTTAAAAACATGGATGTTTATCTTGCACCTTTTATTGATGAGATGCAACTACTATGGAAAGGCATAAGAATGTATGACATATCACGTCCCCCATCAAATAGGTCCTTCATGTTGTATGGTGTGCTATGTTGGACTATTCATGATTTCCCAGGACTTGGTGTTTGTTCTGGTAAGATAAGATATTTACATATTTACACTCATAATTTATTTCCATCCCAACTTTCATACTTAGTTTTATACTAGTTTTTTGATGTTATTAACATTACTTATTGAATTGTAGGGCTTCAAAAAAAGGGGATATTTGCATGTCCAAGATGTGCAGAACAATTTCAAGGGCGGTATTCTAAAGATCTACATAAATTTATTTACACAAACAACAGGGTTTTTCTACCACTAGATCATAAGGTTAGAAATCATCTAAAGAATCAATTTGATGGAAAAGTTGAAAATAGAGGCCCTCCCATGATTACAGGTCTAGGTGATTTGCTTAAGAAGTATGAAGATGCTAAATTGAAAGCTTGGGAGGATTTTTATGATCGGGGTGATTCAATTGAAGAACTAGAACAAGTTGTAGTTAATATGCCAGAAGGAATGAAAAGGAAATCCATATTTTATGAGCTCCCTTACTGGAAGGATCTATTAATATCTCACCTATTAGATCCTATGCACATCTTCAAAAATGTCCCAGATTCTATATTTTGACATATATCAGGCAAAGAGGACACCTTGTCTTCGAGGAGAGATATTGCTCTTTCGTGTACCAAAATTGATAGAAAACATTTGTGGCCAAACAAGGAAAATGAAACATATTCAGAAGCTCCATGGATTTTGAAAAAAAAAGGAGCTAGACCAACTAAAAAATGTCATCCATTCAATAAGGACACCTACTGGCTATGGGTCGTGATTGGCTAAAGCTTTTACAGTTGATGGACATATCATAGTTGTTAAAACACATAATTTTCATAATTTTATGAAGGTATTATATATCATCATTTAGCATTTACTGGTAACATTAATTAACTAGTAAATATATTTTGATATTTTGTTGTGTGAGAAAAAATTACTAATGACCTCTTCATAAATATGTTTGATAGCATATCATGCCATTGGCAATTAGGGGGGATTCCTATCTTACAGTTGACTTAAGGAATACCATAAGTCGATTGTTAGCATTTACAAGGTATGTGGTTATATGAAATGTTCATGTGTGAGAGACATAGAGATATTATATTGCATTTTAATTTTTGACTAAAGGTTCATACTAATTTACTATTCTTATATTAGGTGGGTGACCTCCAAGGAGATCTACGAATGTGAAGTGCCAAAATGGAAGAAGGACATTGTAGAAATTGTATGTGTATTTGAGAAGGAGCTCCCTACAAGTTTCATGGACCTACAAGTCCATTTACTTATACACCTAGTTGATGACATTGAATTGGCAGGTGTCATATCAATGAGGTGGATGTTTTTCTTTGAGAGGTATATGAAAACTCTAAAAATATATGTCTGACAAAAGGCACATCCAGAGGGTTGCATGGCTGAAGGGTATGTCTTGAATGAAGCATTTTTCTTCCTGTGTGAATTCCTTGGTAAGGATTTTGAAGATGGGCCACACTTATGGGATGAAGAACGAGTATCATATATTATTGATGGAGAAAAACCACAATCTAATGGTGTTCAAGTAGAAATTAGTAAGTAAATTCATGATCAGTGTGGTTGTTTTTCTTGCAATCATTAATTTACTCTGTAATTTATTTGTCAAATTAACAGCATGACATTTGGAGTTTGAAATAAACATGTTGACATGTAATAGGTGTAGACGAAAGTGCTATACTCGACAAGTTCATTTTGTACCACATGGACTTTATGAACAAATGGATCGATCTGTATGAGAAAAAGAGAGAAGAAGTGTTAGAAGCAAGGAGACAGTTTAAGAGATCAAACCCAAGGAATACTCCACTTCCCACTGATCTACTTGGGGAATGGGGCAAAGATTGCACACTAGAATGGGTTACTAAACAAATTTAAAATCAAATAGAAGATGCAGGTATAGATTCAAACATAAAAGAAGACGAAATCAACATGTCTAGAGGATGTGAAAGAAAGGTATAGTTGGAATTTTACAAAATGTTGTTTCCTTACATTTTTGACACTATTAACTATTTTAATATTCATCATTATATTTGTTTCACTGAAATAAATGGTCTTTCACAGGTGAGGAAATATCTAACAATGTGGTCATATGGTTGACATTATCATGTAGAAAGTGTAGATGTAAAGAGACAATCTTTCGATTGTGGCATCATGGTTGACTTCAAGCAATCCAGTCGATTAAACTCAAAAGATAAGAATATAATTGAAGGGAATCTACAATATGTTGGGAAAATACAAGAAATTATTGAGTTGGATTACCGCTCTTTTAAATGTTGTATTTTTAAGTATAGATGGTATGAAGCATTTGAGAGGACATGAAGACATAATACCCATAGTGGATTGTTTTCTATAGATTCCTCATGTTTCCTACTGGAGGATAAGGAGCCTTATGTTCTACCAATTCATTGTGAGCAGGTATTTCTTTAACTCAAACAAGAAGTGGTAGTGATCATTAATCTATTAATTCATATTTTATTGTGAACATATACATGTGTTTATTAATCAATAAAATTGTTATACCATACGTCTAATAAATGTATGTCATTCATGTGCAGGTATTTTTCTATGAAGATATTTTGGACACGAAATGGATATTTGTCATACATTATGATCCAAGATTAAGGCATGTATTTGACGATGCATTAGTGGATACTGAGAAAAACAATGATAGCTAACAAAATGAGAGAAGGATTAGAGAACATCGAAGAAATTGACATCCATGATGATGTTGAAGATGGTTATGTTCAGGCACAAGAAGACAACAATCTAGAGTTAGATGATGTTATGGAAGACAACAATATGGATGGTATAGAAAATGATGATCCAAATACATCTGGTAACAATATAGATGGTCTACATTCAAATTTCAATGATGATGAAGATGATGTAGGTCAAGATGAAGATGATGATAATATTAAATACTTGAAAGAACATATGAACATTGACAATGATACACTTGATGACATTATAGCAGACAATAATGTTAATGACCAAGACTTCTAAATTTTTAGAATTATTTGCAATCCATGTTTAAAAAAGGATGATTCTTATGGCCTAAACTTTCTAATGCTTCTGTAATATTATTTGTGTTGATACAAATTACTTGTTGCAATATCCTTAAATTGTTCAATCTTTGGTATGAATTATTGGTAGAAAAAATTAGGATTACTTGGATGCAATTTCCTTTTCATTGCTTTATATTTTTCTTTAATGTCAAGGTCTCAACCTAATCCTCATTTTGCACTAAGAAGAAACCTTAGGCTTAACTCTACAATGGACTCAATTCATTGTGAGGAAGTTATGATTGAGGATTTGATGACTACAATATATTTTAATGGGGAAGATATTTTTCATCATATGGATAGGCAAGACAGGAATCTTACTACACAAATACTTATATCAAAACTTTATGAATTTGACCAATAATGTTAATTATTCAAATTTGATTGATGTATATATGTGAATGATTTGCATAAGCTTAGCTAACATTCAAGTTTCATGGAGATAAATTCGTATTTGCCTTACAAACACCACCCAAGATTTACTAAATATGAGAGAGAATGGATGAAAAGTAGTTTACTAAATATGCTTCTACTGCCTACTATTGTCTTCTTTCTCTATCATAAAATGACTGACTTATATAACAATATTTTGAAGAGGATGTGCCTCTTCATAAGTGTCTTTTGGAACTTAATAACAACTTAACACTTATAAACAACACTTTAAGCTCTAGTTAGCCACAAATGGATCTGGGACATATGATCTAAGTACTTTTGGCTCAGGTGTGTATCGGCATACTCCATAACATTCCTTGTTGTTATCTCCATTGATATCATCTTCTCTAGATGTCGACAGGCTTCTCCTAATGCTAGATCCTTGTCTTTGGCTGCCTCCAAAGCTCTCTGTAATATCAATTGGCATTCCTTTGTCCACTCTTTCTAATTTTTCAAATCTTTCTTGTCATTGAACAATGTAGGAACACCTTCTTTTGAAGCCTCTGTGAATTCTTCACCCTCTACTTGAAGTTTTTCATGATACCTTTTATGTTTCTTAATTAAGTCTTCAGTAGTGGTGATTGCTTCAATATCAGGAGCTTCTTTAAATTCGGTGCTAAATTTGACACTAAATTTGGTACTAAATTTGGTGCTAAATTCGATGCTAAATTTGATGCTAAATTGTGCCTAATATAGTGCCTACTTGTTCTGATTGGCACAAAAAATGCCAAAAATAGTGCCATCCCAATAAATAGCACTGACTTTTTCAAAAAATTGAAGAAAAATAGATTAAAACAGTGGGTGGAAGCAAAAAATGGAGCTAATCATAGGGATTTGTTGTAGTGATAGTCATCCCGCCAAGATGAATTTGAAAATTTGAATTATTAGTCCCACCTCCTTTGAGGTTATCGCTACTATTCAACCAACTAGAGGAGAAAACTCTACCCCCCCCATCAACCTAAGAAAAGAGGTTAGCCACCATCAATAACCACTTACACTTCCTAGCCATTTCCATCCTGTGCAATTAGGTTGAGGATCTCTTGAGACAAACTGACAGTGTTCCTCCAACACCGCCACCCATTCTTACCATTACCCGCATTAGCTAGGGCATTGGCCATAGCATTACCTTCTCTATAAATATGGGTAATCATGTAATCCTCCAGACCATTAAGGAGGATCTTAATATCCCCCACGATATCCTCCAGATTCCACCCAATTTGAGATAGGCCAAGGGCGGCATTGACAACAAGCTGAGAGTCTCCTTCAATGTGTAGTCTTTGAATATTTATTGAAATAGCAAGCTTAATTACCCAAAGCATAGCCATAGCTTCCACTTCTTTATTACTCTTAATACCAATCCCACCAGAGTAAACAACAACACACATCCCATCATCAGCTCTTATTATACCACCACCACTAGCAGCACCCAGGTTTCCTTTGGCTGCGCTATCAAAATTAAACTTAAACGACCCTTGCTGTGGTGGAGTCCATTTGGTCTTAGCCCAGACAATTTTCCTAGTAGTGTCCACCTGTTAGGAATGAATATTCCAATTCTTCATCATACTTAACTCTTCTCTTCCCAGGTGGTTGTTCGCATCTTTAAATTTGAAGGAATTAATGTTCTCAATCGGCAGTTTGGAGAAACATTGAAAAACTTCTAACGGAGTTTTGCTCTTCTCCTTGAAGATTCTGTTATTCCATTCTTTCCACAGGCTCTAGGCTAAATGGGGGGAATTTGGCACCAAAGTTCTTTTAAGCTTGGTAGCACCAAGTTACAAGGGGGCTTCCATTCCTGAACCATCATTTCCATACTAGCATTCAATGACCAATTTAAATTCAGCTTTTGGAGGATTAACCCCCATACCTCCCAGGCAAAGATACAATGGAGAAAAAGATGAGTCACCGACTCCTCCTCCAAACCATAGAGAATACATTTGGTTGGCATTTGGAATCCTCTTTTTTTCAAGTTGTCCAGAGTCAAGACTTTGTTATGCATTAGGGTCCCCCAAAAGAAATTTACCTTGGGAGAAGTTTGGGGATCTAGATTTTTCTCCACACACCAGCCCCTCCCAGGTCTAATAGCATATTAAAGCACTTCTGACAGAAAACAATCCCTTTCTACCTTTATCCCAAACCATCTTATCACTCTTGGAAAAGAGTGGGAGTCTAAAGTCTTTAAGATCTTTTTGGATTTGAAGAGCCACCTTCATCCCCTCGCTAACCTCAAGAGCGTAGACAGAAACCTCCTTCTAGCTTTGAAGATCTCCACATATCCTTATGTAGTTAGCAACCTTGGAGCCAAAAGCCTCACTAAGCCTATCTACCATCCTGCCATATTCCAACTCAATTAGAGGTTTATCCTTCAGCCACTGATCCTTCCAAAAATCAACCTTCTTACCATCACCAATCCTCCATCTTAAACCTTATCGAATAAGACTCCTAGTTTTGATAGTCCCATTCCATATAATTGAGCCTTTGGGGAGACTCACCTCTGATAGGAATCTACTGTCTTGATTACCATTGAGGTATTTGGCTCTCATGATTTCCCCCCAATCAGGATTGCCTTGGACAAGGTTCCAACCAATCTTAGCTAAAAGTACTCTATTCATCAAATAGATTCTTCTAAGGCCCAGACCTCCTTGTCCTTTTGACATACAAACTTTCTCCCAACTCACAAGAGCCATTTTTTTTTCTCTTCCACCCCAGTCCATAGAAATATTTTTTGAATTTGTTCAATCTTATTCACAACATTTTTAGGGATTTTAAAGAGACTTAACACATATTTGGGCATCCCCTGAAGAGAGGCTTTGAGAAGTTGAAACTTCCCCGCTTGATTCAGAAGGGCACCCTTCCACCCAACAAGTTTTCTCTGGGTTCTTTCCACCAGCCCCTTCCAAAAATCCATAGAGACTTTGGTAGTGGTGAGGGGAAGGCCCAAATATGTAGCTGGGAGCCTTTCACTAGAACAACCCAGAATTTTGGTAATTTTCCACTGGATATCTTCTTGAGTATTTAGGAAGTAGATGTGGATTTTCTCAAAGTCGATGCTCTGACCTGAAGCTCTTTCATAGATCTTTACAAGTTCCTTCCACCTTCTAGCTTCTACCACTGAGGCCAACCTGAACACAATAGTGTCATCAACAAATTATTGGATAACCGAACTCTGGGCTGTTGAAGCCGCTTGATCCCATGAAGGGTCCCCTGCATTAACATATTACAAGCATTTCTCCCCAAAACCTCAACAATCAGAATGAATAGGTAAGGTGACAGAGGGTCACCTTGTCTAATTCCTCTTCCAAAAGAAAAAAAACCCCTGGGGGATCCGTTAACCAGAACCGAGAATCTGACTGTAGATATGCATTCCTTGATGATGTTTAAATTTTTTTCATTGAAACCAATTTTTTTGAGAACTCTTAGAAGAAAGTCCCAGTTGACTCTATCATAAGATTTAGAAATATCAAATTTGAAAATCATACCTAGGGTGTTACTCTTATGAATAGAATGAATAATTTTGTGTGTGGTGATTGCCGCGTCTAGAATCTGCCTTCTCAGGATGAACCCCTTTTGGTTAGGAGCAATGAGTTTGTCCAGCAGAGGATGTAGCCCGAGAACCAAAATTTTAGTGAAGACTTTGTAAATTGTGTTGCAGAGACTGATGGGCCTAAAGTTTGTCATAGTCTTGGCCTTGGACTTATTCAGAATAAGAGCAATGAAAGTGTTGTTTAGTTGTCGTAGGAGTCTCTCTGTCCTAAAGAAATCTTGGGCCACCAGAAAGACATTATTACCAACAATCTCCCAGAAAGTCTAAAAGAAAGCTGAGGGAAACCCATCAGGGCCCAGAGCTTTGAACGCACACATGGAGAAAACTGTAGCTCTAACCTCCTCTAGGGTAATAGGTTTGGTCATTAAGTGATTATCATCTTCAAAGAGTATAGAAGGGATCACTTCGAAAAGGGAGTTCATGTCCTCCTAAGGAATCTTTGACTATTGTCCTGCCAGCAAGGTTTCAAAGAACTTAGTCGCTAGGTCTCCTATCTCTTCTTCCTCCTAAATCAGTCTCCCTTGGTCATCCCTAAGTGACTTGATGGTGTTTCTCTTCCTATTCCTTAGAATGGATTGATGAAAAAAGGAGGTATTCCTATCCCCCTCCCTAAGCCACTGAACTTTGGACTTCTACTTCCAGTAGACTTCCTCTTCTTTGTTTGTCTGGGTCCAATCCTTTGAGAGATTCCTCTCCAGACATTGCAAATCCTCTGATATGTCTCCCTACTGCATTTTTCTTTGAACATCCTTTAGTTTTTCCATAATGCTTTTCTTTCAGCTCAAAACATTTCCAAAAGTAAACTTATTCTAGCCTTTCACCCTGTTTCTCACATTGGCAAGTTTCTTAGCCAGCCTAAACATTGCCAACCCTTGAACTGAGATCTTCAACCAGTTTGAGAGGCAGTCCCTAAAATTAGGGTGAAGGGCCCACATCATTTCAAATCTGAATGGAAAAGGACCTTTACAACCCTTTCCAATCTAGTTAAGCAAAAGGGGGCTATGGTCTGAGCTGAGCCTAGGGAGGGTTGATAGATGCAACCCATTCATTATTGTCCATTAAGAAGAAATTAAGAATCTATCAAGATTTACCTATATCAGATTATTCCCCTACCTCCTGTTGGACCAGGTGAAAGACTGCTCCGAGAGATCCACATCCATGAGGCCAGCATTCCCAAGAAAATCAACAAGATTGGACATATTGTTAGAATAGTCCATTAGACCCCCCAACTTCTCAAAAGGATATAAAGGGGTGTTAAGAACCCCTTCCACCATCTAGTTAGTGTTCTATTTTTTCTTTATTTTATCCACCAAACTATCCCAAACATCCTTTCGACTACTACGAGTATTGGGAGCATACACATTGATCAGCATCCACCATTCAAGAAGATAATGGAAAGAAAATTCAACGTGATGCTTAGAACAGGAGATAACGTTACCAATAAAATCTTGCCTCCACAGAGTAGCAATGCCTCCTGAAGCCCCAGTCACCTCACTAATAGCATACTTCACATTAGGCCAAATGTTTTTAAGAGCAGTACTAAAATTCTCCTCCATCATTTTGATTTCCTGTAACAAAAGGATATCAACTTTGTTATAAAAAATGTAGTTCCTAATAAGCAACTGTTTATGAGGGCTATTCACCCCTCTTATGTTAAAAGAGATGATTTTCATTTTTTGTTCCTTCTAGGCAGGGCCACCAATGTAGATAGTTTACCCCTAGCAATCTCCCACTCCATCTCTTTATGTCTGGTCTTCATGTGGGAAGTCCTTCCTCTGCTGCTATCAACCCCCACATCAGCTGTCTTGTGACTGCTACCTTTCCCCTTCTTCTTCGCAATAGACCATCCATCCATATCTCGCACCTCTCTATTTGAACTTACTCCCGGGGATGGGGAGACATTCTTTACCAGAGGTCTTAGTTTGTGTTTGAGGAACCCCAGTATATCACTAGGGCTACAAGATTCATTTTCCATACTTTGTTGCGAGAAAACACTCTCCTGGTGGCAAATGTCTGACCCTCTTTCTCCTTCCTTCATAATTTCCTATCCATCACCAGAAGCAACAATCTCTTGAGAAGCAGGTGGATCCACCAACTTCTCACCATTTGTCTTCTGATTTTACTCATCAACAATGACAGATATTTCAATACCTACCAGGTGTTGGCAAGAGACACTATATGGATTCATGGTTGTTGTCATTGATGGCAACAAAGGTCATCCCACATATCCGCAAGTCATGATGTGTCTCTACCGGAAGTCAGAATAAAGATTGTTGTGGTCCGGTGAACAAGAACAGAGCATGTGGCAAGGTCCGACAGATTGGTCCGGATCTCTCAGAGGAAGTGTCTTGGTGCAGTGCGGATTTGGGGAAGTCAAGAGGACTACCTTGAGTGGTATATTCCAAGGATTTAGCCTCCAGTGATGGACAAGGAAAAAGATATGAATAGTTGAGTACCGGATTCCTGAGAGACAGTGAAAATAGAGGAAGAATTGACTGACAGAGTATCAGACTACTTTCCGGATGTGTTACTGTTGATGATAAAGGTTGTGAAGGCATGAATCATGTTTGGCCGACATGATTAATGATATCTACAAGTATATGCTTGATCCGCATTTCTTGGTGAGCAAGGATTCAGCCGACATAACAGAGTTTGTAAGAAACTAGACTGTTCCGGATGCCGACTAGAAAGGTGATGAAATTACTTGTGCGGATATATATAGAGGATGGATTTAGTTGTGAAGGGGGTGACTATGTCAAGATATATGCGAAGAAGTGCAGAACAGAGCAGAAGTACCAAGACAGATCCGGTATGTGAAAGGACAGCAGAATAAAGAACAGAGAAAAGATGAAGTGCAGCAGATCAGTGTACTGAGCCTAACCGGAACTGAACTCCAGCATATGCAGATGCTTCCAATCAGTTCAAGACTATGATTTTTATCACTTTGTAGATAGTGTGTCTTCTTGTAGGCAGTGGGCCTCTTGTGAGCAGTGTGCTCGGGCAGTGAGCCCTAATTGGCAAGTGCCATTTTGTAATTTCCTATTCTTCTAACAGAGAATAATTTTGGGTTAATCACCCCGTGGTTTTCTCCCTTAACAGGGTTTCCACATCAAAAATACTGTGTCATGTGTTTCTTATTTCATGGTAATGTTTTTGTGTTTGATTCAATGCTGCATCAATTAATAAGAAAGTTCAATAAGGGAAATAATTAGGATAACTGATTCACCCCCCCTCTCAGTTATCAACACCAGGGTCTCCTACACCTAGATCAGAGAGACTAGAGTCTCCTATAAAGCACCTTGTGTTGTTGAAGGATCCTGTAGCACATCTTCCCCTAGGGTCTCCAAATTCTCCTCCTTCCTTGATGAAGCCGGGGGGAGTCAACAATTTTTAAAATATCATTCTTGAAGGGGTAGTCCTCTAGTAATTCCTCAACCTCCATCTTCGAGGGGGGGTGGTGCTTTGAGGCCCTACATTGGGTAAAAACATGGCTAGCTTTTCTGTAGTTTTGACAGAAGACTCGAGAGTTTTCATACTGGATACTCTGAGTTTATTTCTCAAATTGGGATTCCAATATAATAGAAGTGGGGAGAGCTTTATAAATGTCTATATTCACATAGAATCAAGCATAGATGAGTCTCGCCTTAGCCTTCATAACTTTGTCGACAGTTACATAGTCCCCGAAGGTGTTGCCTATCCATGCAAAGATTTCCTCATCCCAAAACTCTAAGGGGAGACTCGACAATCTAACCCACACCAGTGCTGACTGATTAAGATTAGCCTTGGGGTCAAAACTAGGCTTCCATTTGCATAGAGATAAGGAATGGTTTCCATATAGCCATGGACCACTTGCCAAAACTAATAGCATATCCTCCTGAGAGGTGAACTTAAACAAGAACATACCTCCCACCATTGCACTGGCTGATACATTCCCCTTAATAGCCCTTTTGGTCATCAACCAACGACGAACCATGTCAATATTGGGTCTGAAGGTGAAGAACTTCCCTACCAAAGTGTTGTCCATTGATGCCACAACCTGCAACACCGTTTCGATCAACAATTTGACTACCTTAGCACCATCCACCTCTGAGAAGATTGGTTGACTAAGAGAGGTCTTAGTAGGGCCATTAGTAGCACCCACAAGTGCCTCCTTCCACTTCTTGGGATCTATCTTTGAGGCTGAAGCTACATGATCCATCTGATAGCCCGTGCCATCAGCGGCATCCCTTGGGGTCAGGGGAGGGGATTGGATCACAGGGCCCCCTCTAGACTATCACCATCCATTCCCGCCAAAAACTAGTTCAAAATTCAAATGCCATACAATTGCAGACTGCTCCCAAATCTCTTGATGTTAGTTACAACTCTCAAATGCATTTAGTCTATTGAAATAGTTGTATGGTGATTACCATGTGAATTTCTAAGTATTAAGGGTAAAATGCTCATCTAGAAAACCCTTCAAACTATCAACAAAAAATGGGGCCTTTTGACAACATGAGTCTAAATTAGGGGTGACATGTGAATTATCAGATAGGGCAACTAGGTTGATCTAGAAATGCTATATATTGTATGCTCTCACCTCGCCTTCGTAGATCTTGGTGAAAGCACTAGGGAATCGGGTATGGACTTAGTCATGAAATTTCATAATTTGGCTTAAGGAAGTAAACTAGATTTCATGAGTAGGCACCTAGGAATTAAAATATGATTGAAAGCTAGAATGAAGTTACCTAATGAAATTACTATATAATTTTGTATTTTTTGAGATATGTTTCAGGCTACTCTAAGAATTGAAAATAATCCACTATTAACTACTATTGCAAGCTGCAAGGTGGATAGTTCTAGTGTGATGGGAAGGACAACCTCTATGCCATACATAATGAAAAATGGTAATGTGCCTATTTCTCTCTTAGGTGTGATAATGTCTGCCGACAAGGCATCATACAGCTTCTTGTGCCAAGTTAATTGATTGTTATCAATCAATTTATAGATTATTGTGACTAGATTCTTGTTTGATGATTCTACTTGGCCATTACCCTGAGGGTAATAATTTGATGAGTGAGACAATCTGATCCCATAGTCAAAGTAGAAACCCAATAGTTCTTTCAAGGAAAAATTTGTTACATTATCAGTCACGATCTTCTGAGGTACCCCAAAGCACGACAGGATGTTCTCCTTTATAAAGTTACACACCACCTCTGAGGTAGCTCTCCTAACTAGAATGGCCTCAAGACACATTATGAAATAGTCAGTGGTTGTGAGAACATAAATATGTCCTCTGCTAGAGTTGCGGTTGAGAGGTCTAATAAAATCTAACCCCCACTGTTGAAAAGGGGCTTCAATTACTATTGGCTTAAGTTGAAGATAGAATAAAAGGGGAAGATTGGTACGGAGGAGGGAGAGAGGTGGAGAAGAAGGGAAATATCTAGAGAGCCATGGACCATCACCATGAGACCAAATTTTCTTCTATCTCTCCCCTCACCTCTCTATCTCTCACCTCTGTCTCCCCCTCACCTCTCTACCTCTCCCCTCTCTAGGTCTCTTAGTCACTCGTTATTGGCGTCTCCCTCTATCCTTAGCCATCTAGGTCTCTCACTTAACCCTAAACCCTAACCCTATCCCTAAAGCACCAACCCTCAACCCTTAAACCTTAAATCCTAAACCCTATCCCTAGACCCTCAACCCTCGACACTATACCTTAAACCCTAATCCCTTAACCCTAAACCCTATCCCTAAAGCCTCAACCCTCAACTCTTAAACCTTAAACTCTAAACCCTATCCCTAAACCCTCTACCCTCGACACTATACCTTAAATCCTAATCCCTTAACACTCAACCCTAAAGCCTCAACCCTCAACCCTTAAACCTTCAACCCTAAACCCTATCCCTAAACCCTCTACCCTCGACACTATGTCTTAAACCCTAATCCCTCAACCCTTAAACCCTTAATCCCTCAAACTTTAAACCCTTAAACCCTAAACTCTCAACCCCTAGATACCCTGAAACCTTCAACCCTTAAACCCTATACCCTATACACTTAACCCTGGACACTAACCTTGAGTATTTTCCCTCAACCTTAAAACCTCTACCCTATACCCTATACTTATGCCCTAAACCCTCAACCCTCATCCATATGCCTCATACCCTCAACCTTAAACCCTAAAATCTATATTGTAGACACTCAACCTTGAACATTATCCCTCAACTATAAACTCTCAACCCTCTACCCTATACTAGCTAGAGAGGGGACGTGGGTTTCCATATCATGATCAATTTGTTTCTTTCAAAAGATTAACTTTTTTTTTTGGTATTTTTAATTCCTCTCTTGTTGGTAGTTTTAATCTATATCATGAAAAAAACAAATCGATCATGATATGGACTTTTTATATAGTTTTAATTCCTCTCTTGTTGGCAGTTTTAATCTATATCATGATCGATTTGTTTTTTTCAAAAAATAAAACCATATGGATTATAATTTTGACATTTTGCCATTACAATGTTTGATTTTTCTGATAAAAAAATCATAAAAATAATATGAGGATCATATGATAAAAAAATGAAAAAATATCCTGATGACTCGTCTTCATATGATTTGGTGATCTCTAAGGCACATGTGGCATATACATTTGTCTCACCAAAATGAAGGGTTCTGCATATCTCCTATGGCATAGATTCCATCCCTTCCTATCTCCAAGGTCAAAACATATGGCATCAAGTGGACTAAGGCAGATCAAAAGTATTAAAAATAAGAGGGAGCCATGCTCGACCTCACTAAGTCATAAGACTTAGGCACCATGGTGAACACTTTAATACCATAAGGTATTAGTTCGGTCCATAAAAAATAAAAAGAACATGACAATAATGCCATCATTCGAATAGGGTTAAATAAAACCCTAGGAACAAAACCAAATTCCACCCTATCTTTTCACATCATTTGACTTGGCATTTTTTGAGGGTTTGAGCTCTTGCTATGGCCGGCGATGGAGTTCTAGGGTTTTTGCGTGAAAACTTCATCTCTCTATCTCTTCTGTGCTTGACCTTTATGGTTTTTTATAGAAGAAGAAAGGTAACATCCTACTGATGCATTCTATAACCATTCTCAGTGATTTTCCTCATTCTACAATGAGTTTCTAAGGTAAAAAACTCCTTAGAGCCACAGTTGATATCCTATTTCTGATGAGCTTGTTGTCATTTGTCTTACTGTGCCACCTCTCCTCTATTCTTGGCAACAAATTGTTGCATTTCTGAGAAGAAGAATGAAATAAAAGGGAGCCTTTAGGCTTTACATATCGGTTCCATACATAGGTAACTTGATTCTACCATTGCATCCTTCATTCTTTGTAGCATTTTGTGTATTGGGTTTAAAACCCTCAGCAATTTTCTTTACTTCCTATAGCTTGCATTTGTCATCAAAATATGAAATCATTTTCCAAAATTTTTCAAGGAAAATGTATTTTGGCAGTGTATACCTTATCATTTTCACACAGAAATGAAATGGTTTTTTGTCCTTTTATGGCTCTGCATCTGCATAGATTCAATGTATTTTGCACTCATTTCTTTGAAACCCTAAGAGGGTTTAGACATAAAAAGTTCTTTCATTTCTGTATGTGTTCGAACCCTTGAGGCTGCGGCCTGAACTTTGGCATTTCTACACAGAAATAAAATATGTTTCTGTGTTCAAACCCTTGTCATAACTTGGCACTTGTATAAAAATCACTGTGTGTGATATTTTCTCTCTTTAAACTCTAAGAGGGTTTGAACAAAAATTTCATTTAACTCATAAATTTCTGTATCTGTTACTTTGCATGGCCACCACAAGTATGCATATATTTATTGTGTCTTTGTTCACTTTGGTTGGGCAGCAACTTGTCCCTTTTCATTGCATTCTCTAAGAGATAATAAGAGGCTTATTGATTACTTTGTCTGGCCTTCTTCTGGGTCATTCTCTGACTTTCATTTATCAACAATGGGCTCTGCTTATTATGAAAGAAACCCTCTTATCTGACTGTGTACAGAAAACTCACATAAGCTCTTAAATGATAGAGGATTTCATTGCATTTTTACCCTCAAAATTTATTAGTTTACTATAGGCCACCGGCTTTCTCTCCTCCTTATCTATAGCATGATGAGGTTTTTCTTTAAAAAGGTTGTTCCATTTGATAGGTATATCATGTATTTCTCCTATATGCTCATTATACTACCTAATTTCTGAGTTTGCAACTAAAACATTGTTCTCCTTCTACACATAAAACTACCAAGTACTGATCTGTATATGTTCATTTGAAAGTTTCACTTGGCTTGATTTGTAGCTGAAACATGACTTGATTAGTTCTCCTGAGCAACACATGATATTGTTCCTCTATCTTATCACCCATATGCATCTTTTGTTCAATAGAAATAATGTTTGCACTCCTTGTAAATGATAATTGTGTACACATACTACTTTGGATGATAGCACCCTCTTCTTACTGTATGATGACATCCTTTTGATATACCCAGAGCTGAGATAATTACTTAAACTCTAACACATACACCTGATGTTGACTATGTTCATTTGTTTGTAAGCATATGCCACACATGGGATGGCATCTTTCATTGGCTACCTTAGTTGTGAAAAACTTTATTGATGACACCTATAGATTATTTGACATCTCAAACACAACATGATAACACTCCTAATCAATAGTGCAGTCTATTTCACTGTAGCTCTAGCAAGACATGATTTGGTTGTTCCATGTATCTGCTATTTATTTATCTCAGTATATTCATGATACAAGATCACCTCATGCACAATAAATGATTGCTCCATAAGATGAAAGTGACATTGCAGCATATGTTTTTCCTTGGTGGCTATCCACTTGCACTTTATTTTAGTTATTCAAACCATGCATAAAATGATATATGTTTCTGATATTTCTTTATGACCAAAAGATATACACTATTGTATGATATGTCCATTGGCAACTTCTGACATTCAACTAATGCAATGTACTTTGATGTTCTTATTTTCTGATGTACATTATGAAAGATATGACAATGAGGTACCTAAAAATGTCATTTGCCATGATAGTTGGAACAATGATATCAGCTGTTTTATGCAAATTAAATGTTGTCCCTTTTACAATCCAGTTCATTTTTTATGGTTTCATTTCATTCCTTGAACTACAATCATAACTATGTCCTGAAATAGAAACTGATGCATATGATTGCTCTTGTTACTCCTTCAATTTGTCATGTAAATGAGTAATGATTCTTTCCTTTTCCATTCATCCATTTTTAGATTAAGGGGAAACAACATGTTGGGCTCAACCCTTTTGGGAGCCTCATTTTACACCACATGCTGATTTATCTTCAATCAGCTACGTGACTTATCCTATACCTGCACATGAAACAAATAGATTAGAATAAAACACTGAAATTCCATGATTGTTTCTTTCTTAGTTCCTTTTGTACATGGATGATGTTCATTTGATCAATGCATTATAAACAAAGTATTATGCCTCTTTTGATGGATATGGGATTGTCATAACCAGATCTTCTAATGGGACCCTTCCCACATTTTTGTAGGTTCATGTTGAGATCAGGAGCAGGACAAGAAGCAACTTCGAAGATCAAGAACCCCAAGGCAATAATGGCTATGCCTTTCCTTTTCTATTCCTTAGATGCATAGTATTTTCTTTATATCTGCATATGTTCAGCTATAACCCACGGCTTGTGTGGAACATCTGATATGTCATTATTTCTTTCAATGCAATGCTTATTCTTTTATGTATTTCAACTTGTAAATGAATAGTCATTGTGATGAATGAAATACTTATCTCTCTTGAATGTTCTGCAATGCAATTAATGATCTAAAATCTTTTCCTCCTTTTTGAACAACTAAATTGCATTTAACACTGAAACATAATAACTATGCAAGTAACTCATAACAAAAGAATATTAACCCTCACTCAAAAAAAGAATTTGTCACATTTGCTCAACCAATTTTGAGCTGTGGTAAAAAATGGTAACATTTCTGGTGACTTCTGCTATATGCTTGCCTGCTAAGCATTTGATCAGATGCCTTGAACATCCATTGGGCATTGAGTCATACTCTATCCTTTTCAAACTCAGAAAACACTGCAATTTAGCTCTCCAACCAGCTCAAACAACAATAGAAAATTGAAAACAAACACAACTGAAAGCAAACTAACATGCCTTGATGGCCAAAATAAAATGCTGAAAACAAATGTGCATGAGCACTTATTAACTGCAACACTACTCTACTATATACAAAGGAAGTACTTATCCTCAGAGGCAATGCTTGAGGTGGATCCTGTTGACTAGGATAGACAGCACCTCTCCACTTAACTTGGACAGCTGAAATGCATTGTTTTCTTTGCACTCTGTGATAACATAAGGCCCATCCCAAATTGCATCAAATTTGGAATACTTTCCAGGTATGCTCTTTAGTTCATTCTTGAACACTGAATCACCAACAATAAAGTTCCTTGGTCTTGCCCTCTTATCAAATGCATTCTTCATTTGAGTTTGATGCATATCAAGCTTTCATAAGGCCTATTTCCTTGTCTCTTCTAGCTCCATGAGCTGAGCTAGCCTAACTACTAAAGGTTGCTCCTCTACTAGCTCAAGTTCTTTGATGAAAGTCAATGTAGGTAATTCAATTGAAACAGGTAACCAAGCTTCTTTTCCATAAGTAAGTACATATGGAGAACAATCAGTAGCTCTCTTGGGTGTAATTCTATCAGCCCAAAGAGCCAACTTTAACTTCTCATGCCATGTTCTCCAGTTGTCTTCAATAGTCTTCTTGATGATCCTTATCAAATTTTTATTGGTAGATATAACCTGCCCATTACCCTGTGGGTAATAGTTAGAAGAAGTATTCAAATAGATATTATTTCTAACATACCAATCTAAAATTCTCAATCTTATGAAAGCTAAACCATTATCTGAGATGACTGAATCTGGTGTACCGAATCTTGATACCAGATCCTAATAGAAACTTAGGACAATAGATTCATTTGGCCCTTTTAAGGCAACAACCTCGGTCCACTTGTTGAAATATCCTGTGGCAGTCATGATCCACTTGTGGCCTGCACTTGAAGGCAGGTTTATTGGTCCTATGAAATCTAGGCCCCATTTTGTAAATGGTTGTTCAACCTTAATAGGATGCAGGGGTAAGGCAACAAGCCTTTGCTTACTTGCAAACAATGCGCACTTCACACATCTTCTCACCCAAGAAAAAAATCTTTAAACAAGTCAAGCCAGTAATAACTAGCCTGCATAATCTTCAAAGCAGTTGTCCTAGCTGCAAAGTGACCTCCTGAAGGTCCATTATGAAATTCTTCTAACAACTTGTCAACTTGATCAGGTCTAATACATCTTAAAAATACACCATTAAAATCTCTCCTATATAAAATACCATCAATGATAGCATAAGGAGTAGCTTGTAACTTGAAATATCTTCTTCCCGCCCTATCCAAACCTTTGGGGCATTGACTGGACTATAAATAATGCATCATCTACTGCACCCAGCTGGTTGTAAGAGCTAGTACAGTGGCTGGTTCACTATTGTTTAGTACTATTTTAGTGTCCTTTTCATGTTCTTGATTAAGCTCTTGACTTTCAACAACCTTCTCGCATAAGCCCTTGCCTCTAATTAGCTTGGTCACTTTGATATCAACATCAAATTCCATAACTATGGTTATCCAACCAACCCTCTTATCATTTATATCTCCGTTCAATAAGAAACTCTTGACAGTGGGATGAGAAACCATTAATTGAATTCTTTTATTAGACAACATGTGTCTAAATTTCATGAGCCTCCTCACAATAGAAAAAACATATTTTTCCATGAAAGAGTACTTTACCTCATAGTCATGCAGTACCTGGCTGAAAAATGCTATTGGCTGCTCTAAACCTTCATCATTTTGCTGACATAACATTGGGGAAATGGTGCCAGCTCCTCCAAAGGCATACAAAACAAAATCCCTCTCATATTTAGGATTAATGAGGGTAGGGGCAGCAGCGAGGGCTTCCTTAATCTGCTCGAAGCTTTCTTTTCCCTTGTTAGTCCAGTTGAATGGCACATTCTTCTTCAACATGGCAGTGAGGTTGTAACAAAGCTGCAATGTTTGGAATAAACATCCTTTAGTCATTTATTTTATTTGGGTCCTTTCTAGTAATTTTATGCACCCTATGATGTTTATTTTGGCCAATTAATGACCCTAGGTCATACACCTAGGGTCTAAGGCTAATTTGGACATGTTAAACCATAGTTTAACCTTTGTTGAGTCACTCTATCTTTACCCTGAAGTAAAGTGACGAATTTTTGAATTTGGTTATGGGATAGACAAGTCAAGGGTCCACCTTGATCATTCCCACTATCATTGGTTTGTGTTATGGATAAAATGGGATAATAAAATGAATTACAAAAACCCAATAACATCAATGAAATGTGCAAGTAAAGAAGATTAAAATAAGGAAGTGATACTTACAACCTTTCTTACCTCACAATTTCCATTGTTTGCCTATTCTCTTTTGATCTTACATAGTGAATGTAGCCCTCAGGAAGCTTGCTTGCTTGCTTTGATTCCTCAAAATGACATGGAGAAATGGCTCAGATACTTGTTGTGTTGAAGATGAGCTTTAACACAATATGAAATGGATAGTAAATGGTGTGAGAGTGGGGGTGCCACTTGTGCACTATGGATTCTGTAGCATAAGCTTACTTGAAAGCATGTTATATGAGAATGGAAGAATAGAAGGGTATTTATAGAATTGTGTGAGAGAAGATCAACGGTGTGGAAGAAATAAAAAGATCAATGGTAGCGGATGTTCGGAAGAACATGCGCGAATAGAAGGACATGTGTCATTCAAAAAGATGCTTTGTTGAGTTAACTGCTTTCTTGGTGAGGATGAGCTTTTATTTATTAAATTAGAATATATTTTTCTAATTTAAGAGTTTTGTTGATAAAAACAAAGTTGCTTTAAATTAGTTAACTCAGCTTTTGCTTTTACATGGCAAGGAAGATTTATTTTTAGAAGATAAGAAAGCGAATTAAATAGATAAATTTATTTAATTACTTGCACATGATTTGGAAGAATAAATAAAATATTTAATTATATTTTATTTTTAGAGAGTGAGAAGATTTAAATAAATTTAAATGATTTATTTAAATTTGGAGGAATGAATGATTTAATTAAATAATTAAAATTATTTAATTGTTTTTTAGAAGAACAAAGTTGATATTGATGAAATTAATTAAATAAATGTAATTTATTCAATTAATAGGAGGAAAATGAATCAAATAAATAAATTGATTTATTTATTTATTGATAGAGGAACATTAAGATGAAATAAATATTTAAAATATTTATTTATGTAGTCATGTCATTTTTAGGTGTATACATTTTGCCCCTCTTTGATGCAATGTGTTTTATCACGTTGTTTCAAAGAATAAGAATTTTTGACAATGATACATGCCCCAGTTTGCCCCTGGTACAAGTTTAACGACAGGATGCCCCCTCGGGAGATTGGACGAGAAGAAGACAGAAAGCGTGAGATGAACAATCTCACGAAGAAGAAGGTGGACAGCGGGTTAAGATGGATAAAGATAGGACATGGTTTAGAGGAATAGATATGGGAAGTAGTCACAGTTGTCACACAGTCAGCTATGGTTCACTTGCTATATATAGGAGCTCGCAAGTCCTATTCATTTGCACACTTGTCCTTAGTTGATTGGTCTCTGAGAGCTTAGTAGAGTAGAAGAGCTAAAGTAGTCAATAGAGATATGGATATTCTGCCCAAGGAACACTGATTTGAGCAAGTTCGACAGTTTGATCGGCCACTTGAGGCAGGACCACCAGTATGTAGTTTGACAAAACTTGCTAAAAGTCATTTATTAGCCCAATAAATGTTTAGGAAAAATAACTAGGATAGATGCGCCGAACTGTAGTTCGACGCATATGCATCCTGAAATAGCGCATATACCGAGAAACCGCACATCTGAATGATCTTACAATGCATATGATAAATGTGCACATATAGGCTAGGAATTGGTGCATCCAGTATGGAATTGCGCATGTGACACAAAAAGTGGCGCATGTGCCAGAACGACGCATATATGTCAAGGATTGGCACATTCACGGTGAAGCGGCACATCTAGTATGAATCAGTGCATTTGCCACTGGGTTCGACGCATTTGCACTAGGATAGTTAGTTGACTTAATGAAATTAACCCAATTGGCACCATGATCGATGCATCAATTGATAAACGATCTCTGAGATTGCCGAGAATCTAGTCAATAGATGATATGCTATTTTGATTAATTTGATATGTTAAGTCAATGATTGGATAGTTTGATTGCTTTGAGTAGGTTTGCTTAGATATGAGTTTCTTTGATGCTATGCTTTGCTTGGTTGCAGGAAGATATTCGTGATACCTTGATGTCACGAGAGCAGTTCCCTTTGCCATTGTTGTAGCGGTATATGTTGACAAAGATGGACCGCGAGGCTCTTGGTGCTATGGGTCTGCATTACATTTGATTCATGCCTGAGGTTCACGTGAACCACAGTTTGTTGACTGCAGTGGTGGAGTGATTCCATAGTGAGGATGGGACATTCCATCTACCAACCTGGGAGATGATGATCACTTTAGAGGACATATATAGGATTCTGTACCTCCATATTCAGGGAGAGTTGGTGAAGTGTGATCCATAGCATGATGCTAGATTGGCTAAGTACAGACATGTTTTTGATGACCTAGAGCTGGTTGAGCATGTGATTTCGTGGTAGGACATTCATGACTGCTATGACTACTTCTCGGGGATAGTGGTGGGATTGATCAGTTGCATAGTATGCCCCAATACAAGGTCACACAGGTTCACGATTAGCTAGGGGAGGGTGCTGGAGAGCATGATTATTGATGGGACTCGATACTCATGGGGTGTGTGTGTGTGCTAGCACACTTGTATAGGGATATGCACTAGGTTGTGTATCACAGAGGGGCCAACTTGTCAACAGGTGTGTCTCTTTTACAGTTTTGGTTGTGGAAGCACATAGCAATCACGCGACCGATATGTGTTTTTCATAGGCAGAGGGGAGCCATACAACTACGGATATGCAGGTGTTATTTCCCAGCACAAGCTATGAAAGATCGAGTATTGGAGGCATGTGCTAGATAATGTGGATCTAGTTATTTGGTTCCCATACCTAGACTGTGAGGTATGGGAGGATGAGAATGACGAGTTGCCGTATTATTTCTAGACTCGGTGGCTTATCAGTAGGATGCGGTACATACTAGAGCATTAGATTGTCAGCAAAGTATAGAGGTAGTTTGGCAGAGTGCAAGGCAAGCCACAGGGGCAAGCATGATTTGCAAAGACCCATGCAGAGAGATTGATGTGGGGTCCTGTGGCATCATATGAGGAGGCCTTGGTAGACTTTCGTCAGATCCCCTATGCAGCTTGGCCTATGAGGAGGGAGATAGTAGATGTGAGTATGATGCTAGACTATGAGGAGTGGTTCGCTGCTCATCCATTTCCTAGATATTCAGTACCTAGAGAGTTGGCTCCTCATATAGATGAGGAGGATTCAGATGATGAGGGTGGAGCTAGCAGGAAGAGGAGGAGACAGAGGGGAGGGAGAGGGGATCAGGGAGATGATGGTGGAGATGGAGGAGGAGGAGGAGATGGAGGGGGAGATGGAGGAGGAGGAGGTAGGCTGAGACAAAGGAGGAGATCTAGGGAGGGATAATAAAATGAATTACAAAAACCTAATAACATCAACGAAATATGCAAGTAAAGAAGATTAAAATAAGGAAGTGATACTTACAACCTTTCTTACCTTGCGATTTCCATTGTTTGTCTATTCTCTTTTGATCTTCGATAGTGAATGTATCCCTTAGGAAGCTTGCTTCCTTGCTTTGATTCCTCAAGATGACAAGGAGAAATGGCTCAGATACTTGTTGTGTTGAAGTTGAGCTTCAACACAAAATGAAATGGATAGTAAATGGTGTGAGAGTCAGGGTGTCAATGGCTGCTATGGATTCTGTAGCATAAGTTTACTTGAAAGCATGTTATATGATAATGGAATTTATAGAATTGTGTGAGAGAAGATCAATGGTGTGGAAGAAATAAAAAGATCAATAGTAGAGGATGTTCGAGAGAACGTGCACGAATAGAAGAAGGACATGTGTCATTCAAAAGGATGCTTTGTTGAGTTAACTGCTTTCTTGTTGAGGATGAACTTTTATTTCTTAAATTAGAATATATTTTTCTAATTTAAGAGTTTTGTTGATAAAAACAAAGTTGCTTTAAATCAGTTAACTCAGCTTTTGCTTTTGCAAGACAAGGAAGATTTATTTTTGGAAGATTTTGAAGATTTTTTAGAAGATAAGAAAGTGAATTAAATAAATAAATTTATTTAATTACTTGCACATGATTTGGAAGAATAAATAAAATATTTAATTATATTTTATTTTTGGAGAGTGAGAAGATTTAAATAAATTTAAATGATTTATTTAAATTTGGAGGAATGAATGATTTAATTAAATAATTAAAATTATTTAATTGTTTTTAGAAGAACAAAGTTGATATTGATGAAATTAATTAAATAAATGTAATTTATTCAATTAATGGGAGGAAAATGAATCAAATAAATAAATTGATTTATTTATTTATTGATAGAGGAATATAGACTTAAATAAATATTCAAAATATTTATTTAGACAGAGTCGTGTCATTTTTAGGTTTATACATTTTGTCCCTCTTTGATGCAATGTGTTTTATCATGTTGTTTCAAAGAATAAGAATTTTTGACAATGATACATGCCCTAGTTTGCCCCTGGTACAAGTTTAACGACGATAGGATGGCCCCTCGGGAGATTGGATGGGAAGAAGGCAGAAAGTGGGAGATAGACAATCTCACGAAGAAGGTGGAAAGCGGGTTAGGATGGACAAAGACAAGACATGGTTTGGAGGAACAAATATGGGAAGTAGTCACAGTTGGCACACAGTCAGCTATGGTTCACTTGCTATATATAGGAGTTGGGTCCACAAGTCCTATTCATTTGCACACTTGTCCTTAGTTGATTGGTCTCTGAGAGCTCAGTAGAGCAGAAGAGCTAAAGCAGTCGACCGAGATATGGATATTTCACACAAGGAGCACCAGTTTGAGCAAGTTCGACAGTTTGATCAGCCACATGAGGCAGGACCACTGGTATGTAGTTCAACAAAACTCGCAAAAAGTCATTAGCCCAATAAATGCTTAGGAAAAATAACTAGGATAGATGCACCGAACTGTAGTTCGGTGCATATGCATCCTGAAATGGCGTATATACTGGGAAACCATGCATCTGAGTGATATTACGACACATGATAAATGTGCGCATATAGGATAGGAATTGGTGCATCTAATGTGCGCATAAATGTGACAATCTCACAAAGAAGAAGGTGAAAGCATGGTTAGGATTAAAGAAAGAAGGATTGGTTTGAAGAAAGAGCTGAATGATATAGGATGCAAGATAAATTGATAACACACACAAGCAAGCAAGTATGTACAAATGATACAAGAACAAACAAGGTATTGCCCCTGTCAAGTGGTAAAACAACGATATACTAATAATGATATACAACAGTGTTGTCATGGCGGGGAACGATAGATCCCTAGAGCAACATGAAGTACAGTGTCTAGTTTCAAGAAATCAACCATGTCATGTAAGATGCGTGTATTGGTCTAATTTTGATAATTTTACATATTGTATAAGACAAATGTTTGATTATAATTGATCGAGTTGGTTTACGACCAGACAAGGACCAAGACCACTGATTGTGATTGGATCATTTGACAATATTGACTTAACTTGATTGGTATGGATATTAGTATAGACTTGCATTGTGATCACTGCTCGGATTGATAGCTAGAACTGTTGACGAGAGATATGAAGATACATAGAAATTTGATCGATAGAAAAATGACTTGATAGAAGAAATCACAAGCTTTTATTTGTAAACATTGATTCTCTGCATAGAATTTTATTGCATGGGATATGGATATGGATACAGATATGCGATGTAATTGGATATGTTATGGATATGGATATTTTCCATCTTGATAGTGCAAGTATTTTGAAGTGCTTATTTCATCATTGGGCATTTATTATGTTGTAAGAAAATACAAGAATCTAGGTATAATTGAACCGAGATGACCTGAGTATCACTTACATGGATTTTGATATAGCAAGTTAATACAAGCATCTAGTCAAAATTGAATCTAGATGACCTGAGTATTTCTTGTGTTTCAACAGACAAGGATTGCCCCTTTTCATGTTTAGACCTTTGAAAGTCCTCGATGATCTTTTACTGATCATGTCGTTAAACAAAAGTCATCACATTACTAAAGTTTGATCCACAAACAATAGACAAAGAAAATGGTTATGCCCCCATCAGAGCATCTCTATCTTTTGGCATCCTCCAGTAGCATAGGAAGACATAATAACAAAAAATCGAGACCTTGTAAGTTAATCGATAAAAACACAAAGCATTCTTGCATTAGATGTGTCTTCTTGCCATAATTGATATAGAGTCAATTTGAGTGTTTTGGTATGGTGTTCTACTTTTGCTTTGGATAGGTTGATGTTCTGTGCCAAGATTTCTATTTGGAAGCATGTTTTGTTGCACGTGCATGCCTGGTGAAAGGGTGTAGACATGGACGCATAGAGGGACAAACGCCAAGACATGGGATGGACGGGAAGCCCTGGGGGTACATTGAGAATGGCCTTGCCTACATGACAACATAGAGGCAACGTAGTTCAGGGACTTGGACTTATGACATTGACGATAGACGCTATGCTAGCCTGACACTGTGGACAGGATATTGGATAAGAATTTTGGATAGCCTTAATGCTAGATACTGATGACAAGGGAAACACAACGAATAGGGAGATGGATGGGTGATAGGGGATCAATGGTAGGGTAGGTAGAAAGAAACAAGGATGTGATCTCCAAGGACTATGTCGCATAGGAAAAATGTGCCCCATTGTAGGTAGAATACTTAGGATTGTTCATGACAATGCTTAAGATGAAGGAGGAGGATAAGAGGATAATGAAGGATTTGTGTGGTTTGGAGGGATAAGGTATGTCAAGAGACATCTAAAAATATTTCTCAACATTGTGCCCCCAATCTTTATCAAGATAAAAAATAGAGGAAAGGAAGATTAAGGATGGATGGACATGACAGGATAGGTATGTAATGGATAGAAATTGGAGGATAGGATAGGAAACAGTATGGAAGGAAATGGTAGGAGAAAAGTAATATGCCGATGAGACAAGGTGCCCCCAAGTGTAGGTAACATAGGAGATCAACTTACACATGATGCCTATTTGCCAGGTTTTCATCATGGTACTTATCCAAGGTGCCTGTTTGCTAGATTTTCACTATGGGACAAAGGGATTTCTCTTTACTCTTTTTGATTTTTTTAATTTATTTTTTAATATTTGGATAGAAGAAGGTGGATATGGATAAGGATACGAGCATCTAGTTCCTTGAAAGGTGATAGTCTTAATGGATGTCATCACATGGACCAAGTCAAGTGTTCTCATAGATGTTGGTAGGGGATTGCATGAAAGTGAGATATGGAGAAGGTAGATATTGGATAATGGAAGGTACAATAGTGGATGATGATGTGGAATACAGAAGGACTTATGCAAAGATGGAAGGAAGGTTTATACAAAAGCATTGACCATAGGATGAGGAAGATATGTAGGATAGTAGTGGAAGGGAGGGGAGATGGAGTTATATGGAAGTGTTGTGGAATGGAAGGGAACCATGACCAATGGTTGCACATACCGTGATAAACATTGAAACTTATGATAGGCAGGTGGTGTGGGAAGCAATGGAGATTTTTGCTTGGTAGATGAATGATATAGGTCTTTAGGGACCCACATAGACTTAGTATTTTTCTTATTTTTGTTTGCCCTGTGGAATGGAAGGATTTGATACTTTTGGATGGAAAAGGAGAAAGGGGATGGTCGGGACTCTTGATAGGTGGATGCCTCATTTAACTTGATGGCTTTCTACTTGGGTATCCAAACCATTTTTCTTTTAGACTTCTCTTGTGAAGGTATGGGATTGGGTATATGCAGCCTTTGTGCAGCTTCTGAGGTAATTACTTGATGCTTGGGGATCCACACCTTTTTTAGTTTTGCTTTGAGGTGTGTGGGTGTATGCAACACTTGAGATGGATGTTTCTTTGATTCTTGACTTTTGTATCTACAAGCATGAGGACCTTTAGGATTTTTGTCTTTATAGGTAGAGACATCCAAATATTTGCTATTGAATTCCCATGGGATGGGGGAAGTGGGGTTGGTGGAAGCTTGTTGTTTAGACAACATGTGCATCTATTAGCCATGATTGGGATTCTTAGAGGATTTATAGATGGATGGATAAGGTGTTGGAAGAAGTGGTGGTAAAATGCACGGAGGAGTGTTAGGAGTTGGAAGCAACAGAGGTGGATTGGATGGTGGAAGGTGTATGGTCACATGCTTTTGACAATTGTAGGATGATGGAGGTGGAATGATGACATATGTTTTGGGGATATGATAGGATGTATGATGGAAAGTGGTGGATTGAGGAGGAGTGGAGGAAGTACCAACATCTTTGGATTGTTCATCTTGGGGTATGTATCCAAGGCCGTATGAAGGTGGAGGAACTTTGACATGGATAGGTTCCAAAATATCGTGTTCATGAAGGCCTAAGCCTTTACCTTGATAGTTCATATTCTGGAGTATGTGGTGGACCATAGGATTATGTATAGGTGCACTAGCAGTGAGTTCCTTATTGGATGAGGAAGACAAGATAGTGGATAATGGTTGTTGGTGTTCTAAGGAAGAACATTCATGCATGAAGGTAGTAAGCCCAAGGATATAGGATGATAGATTTGTATCTTGGTCAATAATGGATAGTGAAGGATCGCTAGACTCTTGATCATCATTATGCTCTTTAGGATCTAAGTTATTGGGTTGAACATTCATGTGCACTTGGGAGGCAAGTGTCTCATCAGAGGAAGTGAAAGTTGTTGGATCATGGATGGGATTAGATGGAAGAGGGATAGAAGTAATGGAGGTTTCTTGCTCATGGATGGGTATGGGATCAAGTTGTTCAAGGACATCTTCCTCATAGGGAATATCTTGATCATAGAATAGATAAAGGTTATGGATGGGTTGGAGTTGGATTTCCTTCTCATGTATAGGATCAAGTTGCTCATGGATAGCTTCTTCATCAAAGATAGTATCTTGATCATAGAAAAGATAAAGGTTATGCATGGGTTGGAATTGGATCTCTTGATCATGTATAGGATCAAGTTGCTCATGGATAACTTCTTCATAGGGATTATCTTGATCATGGAGGAGATATATGTTATGAATAGATTGGAATTGGATGGGGGTACTTTGATCTTGATTTAGACAAAGGGTGGATATTTCCACATGTTCTAATGTGTTCTCTTGACATAACTCTTGATGTGCTTGAATGGAAGTGGATAGCTCTTGGATAGGCTTGACATGTTCTTGATGGTTATTGACATGAAGGTACAATAGCTCTTGACTTGGGTTCATGGTAGGAGACTCTTTGATAAGCTCAAGGAATTAAGGATCACATGAAGGGGTTGTAGGATTTGACATGTTATTGGAAGCATCTTTTGTAAGGTCAAGGATCAGATTTTGGGGACATGGTTGACTCTCTGCTGGTAGTCCTTGGATCACATCCTTCGTAGGTGTATGGGTAGATGAATGAGGTAATGGATGAGTGGATTTGGATTTCTCCATAGCTTTTCTTTTGCTATATAAATTTGGAAAATATTTTTCCCAAAACTCAACTAATTCTTTTTTGGTTGTCCATTTAGAGTTTGAGGAACTAGATGGCGGTTTTGGTGTAGAACCAGTATGCTTTGGGATATGTGTCTTAGAAGATAGTGAAGGAGGACTAGTAGATGGAGTGGTATATGATTTCTGACTTAAGGTGGTGCTTTTCTTGTTAATAGTATCATTAAGACAGGAAAAGAAGGTATGATTTTGGTGCGAGGTGTAGCTTGTACTGGTACATTCAGCTTGCAAGATTACCATTTCTTGTTGTAAGACTTGGATTTGTTGAGCAATTTCTATAATATCTTGGGGCAAGGGACCTAAGTTTATTTGCAATTGTAGATATTGGAGTGTTTGAACAATATATTCTAATTGGTTTTCCATCTCTACAGAAATTGACACAAGACTGGAAAAGCTTGCTGTGATAGATGCGCAGCTACAAATGTGCAGAAACAGAGGATAAAAGCACAATAGGTTGAAGTATATGTGCAGTTCTAGCAGAGAATAAATGTGCAGGAACAGGTAGCAAAAGCATAGGAAGTCGATACAAATGCATAGTAGGTTGAGATATATGCACAGCTTTGGTTTTCTGAATGCTTTTGCCGTTATTTCCGTTTGGCACATTTTTGTGTTGAGTTGAAAACTTGGTCTTTTTTACTTTTAATTTTCAATTATGGTAGATAAAGACACAACAAATGCAAAGAAGTTTTCATGATTTTTATCTTTTATTATTTTTTTGTATTTTTGTGGACTTTTTGACACAAGAACAATTACAATCCTAGGCTAGAAAAGATAGTATTTGTTGAGTCCCCTAGATGTGCATATTCAAAACATGTAGCTTTAGGATTTGATAGCACCAGCTCCTCTCCATGGCACACACTTCTCACGCATACCAAGATCTAGGTTTCCCAAGGCTCATACCCCCACCAAACCTTAGGATTGTCCCTACTATCTCTACTAAGAATCACATGAATCGGGGCCTCTTCAAAGGTCCGACCTTTTGCGCCAACAAATAGAGGATTTTGGTACACTAGAAAATGACTAAGTAGTCAAGGAAACCATTCGAGTGGTTACACGTGCGGCAGCGCTACTCTCCATTATGGAGTCTCCCAGCCTTCAAGGGTTAGACCTTGAAAGGTTTTGGGGGAGGTTAGCTGTCGATGTAACATAGCGGCACTCGTTGCAGGAAGCTTTCACCTCAAGCACAATTTATTTATAGTGGATTGGTAGGGCTTGGCTTTAGCCTGTTACCACTTAGGGTCATTCCCACTTGGATAGGTGGGCATCTAAGGGCAGGCCCCTCTAAAGGTTATACACAAAGAATAACAAGTTTGGCATTCTGGTCACCCAATAAAGGGGAGAGCATAAGCCTATTATCATTCAGTAGACATAGAAAAATAGTGGTTTATCTAATCCTATGTAAAATGGGAAAAAAAACTATATGCATTATCTACTTGGGCACTCACATAGTTGTTAACTTTGAAGTGATTAAAGATAGCAATGGTTCACTTCCTTTTGCAAGATAGTAATGTTCTAAACTATCAGAGATAGCAATAATGCAAAGATAGCAATAATGTTCGTTACTACCCTCCTAGTTAAGAACTACATGAGATTTGCATGCATACATTTTTTTTACTTTTCCTCCTAGTTAATCTAAGATGTGTGTTTTAAGGAAAATGAAACTATCCATCGCTTAACCCTACATGAAAATCAAAGAAATCAATCCTTCAAGACAAACATCAGTGTTAGAAAACCTGCAAGAAATCCCTAGAATCACTGTGAAGAATAGATGCACAACTTCATAGTTTGTATGCATAGAAACAGAGACTATGAGCGCAAAATTACAAATGCGCTAAGACAGGTGTCAAAAGCACAAGAGTAAAGGACATATGCACCATTTCTAGGGATGCTTCATTGTAAAGGATGAAAGCACCATGTTTGGGGGTATATGTGCTGGAATATCACAAGCACTGAAACAGGTTGTAGATGCGCTGCCTTGGAGGATGTATGCACCAAAACGTTGCATGCACTGGAACAATGCTTAGATGTACCTTAGGATCTGTCAGATGCCCCGACTGAACCTATTTGAAGACTATACAGAATCTATATGGACCCTGTCACTCAAAAACTTAATTTTTTTGGTTAGATTTGGGGCAAATGCCCCATGGTGGGCACCAGAAATGTTATAGGTAAAATGGGATAATAAAATAAATTACAAAAACCCAATAACATCAATGAAATGTGCAAGTAAAGAAGATTAAAATAAGGAAGTGATACTCACAACATTTCTTACCTCGCGATTTCCATTGTTTGCCTATTCTTTTTTGATCTTTGATAGTGAATGTAGCCCTCAGAAAGCTTGCCTCCTTGCTTTGATTCCTCAAGATGACAAGGAGAAATGGCTCAGATACTTGTTGTGTTCAAGATGAACTTCAACACAATATGAAATGGCTAGTAAATAGTGTGAGAGTGGGGGTGCTAATGGCGTGCTATGGATTTTGCAGCATAAGTTTACTTGAAAGCATGTTATATGAGAATGGAAGAGTAGAAGGGTATTTATAGAATTATGTGAGAGAAGATCAATGATGTGGAAGAAATAAAAAAATCAATGGTAGAGGATGTTCAAGAGAACGTGCACAAATAAAAGGACATTTGTCATTCAAAAAGATGCTTTGTTGAGTTAACTACTTTCTATTGGAAATAAGGTAGATAACTAAGAGGGGGGAGGGGGTGAATCAGTTATCTTAAACTTCTTAATTTTCTTATCTTCTTTAACAATAGTATAGTATCAAAACATATAAGCATAAATGAACATGAAAGCAGAAATGAAATCAACACACATAACACATGGATTTTTATGTGGAAAACCCTGTTAAGGGAAAAACCATGGGGTGACTAACCCAAGATTGTATTCTCTGTTAAAAGAATAGAAGTACAAAATGGCACTTGCCAAATAGGGCTCATTGCTCAAGCACACTGCTCACAAGAGGTTCACTACCTACAAGAGACTCACTATCTATAAGGTATAAAGAAAGTAACCAAGTGTTTGAACTAATCATAGGCATCAACATATGCTGAGGTTTAGTTCTGGTTAGGCTCAATATACTGATCTGCTGCATTTCATTCTTCCTCTGCTTAGTGTTGTTGTTCTGTCACATACTGGATTTATATAGCTACTTCCACATTGCTCTCTGCTTTTCTTCTCATGTACTATCACACCACACATGCCTTCACATCAAAATCCATCTGGTATATATATCTGCACAAAGGATTTCAACATCTTTCTAGTCGGCATCTAGAATACTCAAGATTTTCCCAAACTCTAGTCTATCGGCTGAATCCATGCTTACTAAGTGATGCATATCAAAAATATAGTTATAGGAGTCATCAATCATGTCAGCCAACCATGAATGATCCCTCAAGAAACTTGATCACCATCAATTTCTCATCCGGATTAAGGTCTGATGCTCTGCCGGTCAGTTCTACTCTGCCTATCAGGGACCCAACACTTAGATGCTCATATCTTTTCACTCTTTCACCACTGGAGGCTCAATCTCTGGAATGTAGTAGTCATGATACTCTTGTTTACTTCCCCAAGTCTGCACTTTGCTGGGATACATCCTCTAAGAGATCCGGACCGGATTGTCAGACCTTGATGCATGCTCTATTCTTGCTTACCGGACCAAGATACTCTTCAATCTAAATTCTGGTATAGTCATGTCATGTGCTGTGGATGTGTGGAATAGAATTTGTTGCCATCAATGACAACACTCATGAGGCCACACAGCGTCTCTTGCCAACAATCTCCCCCTTTGGCATTGATGGCAACACTTAGTGAAAAATGACTGTCACACTGCACTCCCCCTTGGCTGATGCTCTATTCTAATGTACACTTTACTGGAGCTCCCCCTTAGCTAGATTCCACATTTTGCACTACTCCTCACTCCCCCTTTGACATCAATGGAAAAGGGTAGAATCTGCACAATCAAGTTTGCAAAATTTAACCTATACATAGTCACATAAGTATATATACAAGTCATACTTACATATACTTAAGTATATCCACAAAAGTTGTTTTCAATTGGACAAATTCTATTTCCCAACTCTACTTCATCCTGTCCAAGATTGAAATGTGACCACTTAGCAAAAATGCAAAAACTTCTGCCCTCTTTAAGTCTACCGGATCATTGGTCTGGGCTGTAGTCTAGGCATCAGTTAGGGCCTCATGCATTGCCTCTAACTTAGGGATAATTATCCCTCTTAGTTCACTTAGTCTGCGTATTCTATTCTTCTTCTCCTTCTCAAGCTTCTTTATTTCATTTATAGCTGCAATAGTCTGACATTCTTGATTTATTATGGAAGAGGTGAGAGGATCAAAATTTTGAGATAAACTTGATAGTTTTCTCTCTTGTTCTTCCACCTTCTTGGTAATGTCTGATGTCACGGTGGACCAAGATAGACAAAATTTGTATAGATCTCTGCCATCTTTAAGAGCATTTTCTAGGCTCTTTATTCCAATATTCAGATTTCTCCTATCATTTGCTATGAACCCCTGTACTTTAGAGAATCTCTTACCCAAAAACTTTTTTCAGACTTTCTCCTCTACTGATTTCTCCAAAGAATCAAAATGTGTGTTAACAAAATTAACAAGAGATTTCAAATTACTAGATGAAGAGGCCGAAAGATCCTTCTGGAATGATGGCATGATCTTCTCCAACACACCGGATGCAATCTTTATCAACTCACAATTTTCCATGTGAGACTTCAGAATCTTTTCTTTTTCTTTGGCTTGAGCAAAATATGCTACCTTCATTGTCTGGACCAGAGAGAGTCAAAATTGAGTGGTCCTTGAAATAGCTCCGGTTCATCTAATTCCATCATTTCCTTGGTCAGGAAGTCTTTAACAGCTTCTGTAGTGTCTCTTGCTGGAGACAGAGTCTTCTTTCCTTCTACAGCCTCAGAACTATCATTTGGGATCTTCTCTGTTTGATCTTCTTCTCTTTCCTTTACCTCTTCTTCTTGACTGATTTCCTCTTCTTTTCTTTCTTCTCCTTCAATTCTGGAGTCTGCTGGGGCATCCGAAAGAGAGATGTTTACTTCTTCATGGACTTCCTCTTCCAGAATAGAGGAATCCAAGTCCTTAGTCTTCTCTTCACTTATCTCCTTTGACTTTTCTACAGCTTTCTTTGTAGAATCTTCCTTAAATGTACTTAATCCTTCAACATCCACGGAAGAAGGTTCATCACTTATGTCCTCTATAATAGGGAGATTGAATCTTTTATAGGCATTCCAGAGGATGTCTTTAGTCTCTTTTGCCACCTGATCAGTCTCTCCGAGCATAAGCTTGTTCATTTTGGCTTTGCTCTGAAACTCATCCTTGCAATTCTTAAAGATCATGTTCATTTGTTTTGGAGTGATGGAAGGATAGAGCTGAATAGCTATTTGTTCCTAGATCTCCATATTCTTTTCCTTGGCATTGTCTTTTCTGAGTTCAAGTACTTTCTCTAAGCTCTTGGGGATTAGAGAAACGATTTCAATGAATGCTTTATTATATATGTTTAAGTACTTAACTATAGCTTCTTCCAAGATCCTTTTGTCTGCATCACTATACTCATCATAGAATTCTGTCATTGGTTGCAGATTCCCATCTACAGTAACTACTTTGATGACATCATCAATGGAGAGTGTAGGCCATTCAACAAATTCTTCTGCTTCTTCTTCTTTGTTTTTGCTAGCAGATGATTCCATAGAAGTTCTTTTTCTTCTTCATTTTCTTAACCTCCTCATCTGTTTCTGTCTCTTCATCATCCTTTTGACATGTATAGGACCTTGTGGCCTTGGTTTTTGTTCTCTTTTCTCCCTTACCATATGTCTTGGCTTCCAGTTTTGAGGCCTTTTGGCTCTTATAGGTGGTAGGTCCAGAACTTTTGGAAGATCTAGTCCGGGAGGGGACTTGCACTGGATTACTTTCTTTCTTTGCTTCTTGTCTCTCCTTCTCAGCTCTCTCTAATTTTTCTCTGTTTGCATCAACTGCTTCTTTTGAGATGCCATATCTTTTGGCAACTTCCTCTACTTCCCTTCTCACTTTTCTCTTCATTTCTGGTTGTCTTTGTTCAACATGAATTTTCACACTCAATTCTTGAAAGGTTCCAAACCTTTCTACCTCAGGGTCCTTGGGCTGACTCAGTAAGTGTTGGATATGCAACTCTAGGATTTTCTCATCTACTTCATACCCTATTGTCATAATCCAGACTATCCTTGGCTCCACTGCCTCCATTAGGCATTGATTAGTGTCTACCATAAAGCACACTATATCCTTGTATTTTTTAACCATGGATTGGGGAATTCTTTCTCTAGCCTACATCATACCTTGGAAATTCTTGAAATATCCCCAGAGAGCTATGCTTTGAGCCTTGGCATCACCAAGCCCATGCATATAATCTCTGATCTGTATGGAAACAGGTCTGTCATTTTGCCATATCCAGCCACTAGTTCCAGGTAGCTCATTCATATAGTAGAAGAATATACATACTATCTAGCCACTATACTTAAATGAATTCTTCTTATCCTTCTTTATTTTCTATAAGTTCTCTAACCATTGGTTTAGGAGAAGCTCACAAAGATCATAGTCAACATTTTTCCTTAGCATTTCATATGCAGTATATATGGCAGTTCCAGATACTGAATTTTCCCTACTAGAGTGATAGATTTTGTAACCAATTATCATAGAGGCAAATTTGATATCTGGAACTATGATGTCTTCTATTGTCATTGCCCTCTTGTCAAATTTTGATTCGATAGCCTCACTTACAGTTTGGTTTTTGACTGATTTGAGAGTAGGCAACCCACCAGATGAGTGCAATCTGGTTACCGCCCTAATTGCACCTTGGTTATCTTGAATTGCCTCATCGACCACATGAATTTGTCATGTATTCTACTTAGAACATACTGGACCCATTCATCTTCTGCAAAATAGGGGAAATGAATACAATGTCCAAAATGCTTATCCCGGATCGCCTTGTATTAGGGTTTAAGTTCAAATGATTCATCTATTAGTTCCTTGTGATAGATATCCATCAGCTTGGATTCCTCAAATTCTTCAATGTTTGCATGTATGTAAACCCTAACATCTTCTACATGCAGAACCCAATGCGAAATGCTAGAGAATGCACCTAGGGGATTACCTTCTAGGGATTTGTAGGGATGTTTCTTAAACTTAGGGTGCGTCCTATCAGTGATCTTAACAACATTCAGAGTAGCCATCTTTCAAAAGATTCAGAGAGAGAAATTCAAGAGTAGAAATACCTTTTTACACTTCTAGGGTTCACGATGAGAGCTGAAAAGATCGCTAGTTGAATCAAATTCTATAGTTGATCCTTGAGAGGGTTGAGGCAATCTTGTTGTAGAGCTCCTTCTTTCTTCTTCTCAGATGCAAATGTGCAAATGATGAACAAAAGAACCCTTTTATTTCAGCACAAACCCTAATTCCATTTTGCAATAAATGCACAACTTAAGTCATTTCGGTTGCCTTGTTCTTCTTGTTCTAAGAGAGATCTTCTCGAATGCACTTAGAGTTATTCTTGGTGATTATTGACAATCTATTTTCCTTTCTCCAATCATTCCATTTATCCGCAGATCAAAGATATTTCAATTTAGAATCATACCGGATCTAACTGTGAAAGTCCTTCTTTTACCGGATGACTATCAAACCAGATCAATCTTGGATGATTAACCTCTTCAAAACTCCTTGTGGATCTTTCATATTTTTACCAAGGGTTAATTAGATATTTCTCTGAGAACCCTTTTATCCACAACTTTCCATGTGCCAATCTTAGGCACCAATTGACTGGCTAGGGGAATTTATTTTCCTTTGTGACTCCCCCTGAGCCAGAGCTCATCTATTTAGTTTCTGGAAGGAATATCAGTACCAAATTCTGGTGCTGATCTATCCTCAACATTTTTTGTGCTTCTCTTCTCCCAAATCTTGTTCATTTCCCTTTGAATTTCATCCGCATTCACTTTTCCTTTTCCTTTGTCTTGGTTCTGGTTATGAAGCACAGACCCTTTTTGTCCTGATTCTTCTGTAGAATTTGGCAATATGACCAGATCTATTGTAATTGTACAAAACAACATTTCTTTGCATATTTGACTGGTATCCTCTTGATCTACATTGATTAGCCATATGTTCCATTCTATTGCATGCAAAGCATCTACCATTGAATGAATTGTTTATTCACATATTTCTACATTCATGAGATTTGTCACCATACCTTTTGCAGTTAAAGCACTGTCTAGAGAAGGATGAATTAGTCCGATTCATTCTTCTTCTGCACTGATTTGCTTTATGACTGAAGTTATTGCAATTGTAGCAATATCCATTGAAGGATGGATATCTTTGAGCATTTGGTTGCCTTACTGGAGGTCTTCTAGGTCTGTTCCTTGGATTTCTTGATCCAGAGTTCTTCTGATCGGATCTGGAGCTTTCAGCTTTCTCATACCCCAAGCCATGCTTGTCACCTACCCTCTTTTGGCTTTCAAGAAGAACTTCAAGTTGAGCAGAGCTTATCTTGAATTTCTCTTTGTATTCATTTGCAATTTGAAGATCCCTTTTAAGAGTATCTATCTACTTCTCAAGTTGTTCTTCATTGTCTCTAGCTTCTTCAAGATCAAATTCTAGATGCTTGATTATTCTATCCATTTTGTGGTAGTCTTCTGACTTCTCCTTGAGAGATTGTTTTAGATTATCTTCAATTTTTCTTTTCTCTTCAATTTCTTGGGTGAATTTCATAACTCCTAATTCCATTTCATGTCTTACCATAATGACCTCTTTTGATAGCTTCTCACATAACTTGTTTTTCTCATTCAGATCTTCATTAGTATCATTGGCTTCACTTTAACTTGATAATTGTTGAAGTAGTTCCTTTCTTTTCTTCACTGAGATACTTAGTTTTTCTTTGAGTTCATTTATGAAATCATCAGTTTGTTTGAGTCTTTCCCTCAGGTTATTGACTTCAGAGTGAGATTGCTCAAGATCATCTAGGGCAGACTAAAGTTGTTCCCTCATACCATACATATCCATTGAGATTCCCAGATCTTCCTCAAGCTATTAGGCTCTGTCTAGAGGAACTTGGCTCTGATACCAATTGTTGGAAATAAGGCAGATAACTGAGAGGGGGGGTGAATCAGTTTATCTTAAACTTCTTAACTTTCTTATCTTCTTTAACAATAGTGCAGTATCAAAACATATAAGCATAAATGAACATGAAAGCAAAAATGAAATCAACACACATAACACAAGGATTTTTACGTGGAAAACCTTGTTAAGGGAAAAACCACAAGGTGACTAACCTAAGACTGTATTCTCTGTTAAAAGAGTAGAAGTACAAAATGGCACTTGCCAAATAGGTCTCACTACTCGAGCACACTGCTCACAAGAGGCTCACTGCCTACAAGAGACTCACTCTCTACAAGGTATAAAGAAAGTAACCAAGTGTTTGAACTAATCATAGGCATCCACATATGTTGAGGTTCAGTTCTGGTTAGGCTCAATATACTGATCTGCTGCACTTCATTCTTCCTCTATTTAGTGTTGTTGTGCTGTCAGATACCAGATTTATATAGCTGCTTCCACACTGCTCTCTGCTTTTCTTCGCATATAATATCACACTACACACACCTTCACATCAAAATCCATCTGGTATATATATCTGGACAAAGGATTTCAACATCTTTCTAGTCAGCATCCAGAATACTCAAGATTTTCCCAAACTCTGGTTTATTGGCTGAATCCATGCTTACTAAGTGATGTGTATCAAAAAGATAGTTATAGGAGTCATCAATCATGTTAGCCAACCATGAATCATCCCTCAAGAAACTTGATCACCATCAATTTCTCATCCAGATTAAGGTCTGATGCTCTGTCGGTTAGTTCTACTCTGCCTGTCAGGGACCCAACACTTAGATGCTCATATCTTTTCACTCTTTCACCATTGGACGCTCAATCTATGGAATGTAGTAGTCATGATACTCTTGTTTACTTCCCCAAGTCCATACTTTGCTGGGATACATCCTCTAAGAGATCTGGACCAGATTGTCGAACCTTGCTGCATGTTCTGTTCTTGCTTACTGGACCAAGATACTCTTCAATCTAACTTCTTGTATAGACATGTCATGTGTTGTGGATGTGTGGAATGGACTTTGTTTCCATCAATGACAACACTCATGAGGCCACATAGTATCTCTTGCCAACACTTTCTTGGTGACGATGAGCTTTTATTTCTTAAATTAGAATATATTTTTGTAATTTAAGAGTTTTGTTGATAAAAACAAAGTTGCTTTAAATCAGTTAACTCAGCTTTTTCTTTTGCATGACAAGGAAGATTTATTTTTAGAAGATTTTGAAGATTTTTTAGAAGATAACAAAGTCAATTAAATAAATAAATTTATTTAATTACTTGCATATGATTTGGAAGAATAAATAAAATATTTAATTATATTTTATTTTTGGAGAGTGAGAAGATTTAAATAAATTTAAATGATTTATTTAAATTTGGAGGAATGAATGATTTAATTAAATAATTAAAATTATTTATTTGTTTTTTTAGAAGAACAAAGTTGATATTGATGAAATTAATTAAATAAATATAATTTATTCAAGTAATGTGAGGAAAATGAATCAAATAAATAAACTGATTTATTTATTTATTGATAGAGGAATATTAAAATGAAATAATTTAAAATATTTATTTATGTAGAGTCATGTCATTTTTAGGTGTATACAGTTTGGTCTACCTTTTCTTGAAGGCTTGAAAAGCTCCCAAGACCTTCAAAAGTGTGAAGATCATTCCTCGTGCTCTCACACATGTGTGAGAGAATCTTGGGGGGAATGGGATTGCCTTGAGGGACAAGATGAGGACACACGTCTCATGCTTAAATCCTCATGGAGCCTCCAAGTTGGACTCACCTCTCCACTTTGTTCTCACACATGTGAGAGAATGTAAGGTTTTGAGGGATAGGAGTGTGACAAGTGTCACCTCCTTATCTCTTGGGGATGGTGAGTGGGATTGTGAGGAGGAAGAAGAAGGTGACATGTATCACCTTCTCATTCCTCAAGGCTCTTGTGCACGTAGCCTATAATACTCCCTCTTTTAGAGAGGGAGAGGGTTCTTCTGTTTGTTTATTTTTCTTTGATGATGGTTTTGAGGAGAGTTAGCTAGATTTGGAGACATTTTGGAGGCAAGAGCTTGGATAAGGACTTGGGAAGCTCTCCATCAACTCTTACCATTTTGGGCTTTAAAGGTAAGCTTTAAGGCTTTATCCCTTCCTCTTTGTATTTACATTTCTATGTGTGGATTTTTCTTTTGTGTGTTTGGTGTTTGGTTTTGTTGCGTGGGTTTCTTTTGTGGGAGTTTTGATGAGTCTCTCCATTTTTGGAGAACTCACCTTGTTGGGGTGGGAGAGGAGTGAACCTCCTCGAGGTTAGCCTCATTATTCTTAAGGTATAGATGGCCATAGAGTATTTTTAGAAGTATTGAGAAAATTGTGATGGCATGAATGCCTTGGAAATGTGATTTTTGAGAAGTGTTAAGACTTGAGGCCTTGTGTTGAGATATATGAGTTTTGAGATTTTGGGTGTACCTCTAAAGTTGAGAGCAGTCCGTTCTCCTACCCCTAAATCCACGAAAATGGATTCATTGTGTGTGCAAGCCTTGGGAGGGTGTTCTTTGTTGTGTGAGTGTTTTTGTGCAATGTTGTTGTGGTGTGAAACCGTGTGAGGGTGATATCCTAGCTCAAGGGTGACTCTCCTTGAGTCTATGGCAGGGTGGTGAACATCTTGTGGGCATGAGAAAGTCTCTTGAATTTAATTGCAAGTTTGGTGGCTTGAACTTTGGGAGCCTTGGTGGGAGTTTTCATTTCAGTAATTTTTGGTTGTATGACCTTTTGGAAGCCATGGCCCAAGAGGCCTTGTTGTAGTTTTATGAGAGAGTGAACTATCTTTTGTTGTTGTAATAGAAAAATACATTATGCTTTCAAGTTATTTTACAATGTGAAGTTACTATTTTTTTATTTCAATGTTCTTTTCAAAAGAAAGAAAATATTATTACAATACCTTTGTAGTTGTTTGTAAAAGAAAAAAAATTAAAGTATATGTTTCTGTTGTACTTGCTATGTAAAAAAAAAGAGATGGAGAATGTAATATTCTTGATACCATTTCAAAGAAAAATGTATTGTATTAGATTGCTTTATGGTTTTCAAAAGAAAAAAAATATTGACTAGCTAAGTATAACATATGTGGTTAGGAGAAGAAAATAAATGGTGTTCTTGTTTTATTTTAAGGAATGAAATATAATGATTATTATAAATTGCTGTTACAGATTAGTTACTGTTATTTATTTCAGAATTTTTTTTATAGAAGTAAATTTTATTGCAAAGTTTCCCAAAAAGACTATGGATATATTTGTGTTTTTGCCTTATAATTTTATTCTACATGTACTATGTTTAATTCCATAAATAATGAATTTAATTCTGCCAAGAAAGCTTTGCAAGCCTTTCTTATGTGTAGGCAGTGGTAAATCTAGAATGGCTGAAACTCTCTCAGGGTCAATAGAAATACCTTGTCTTGAAATAATATGGATGAGAAGTTTACCTTCATGAACTAAAAAAATGTAATTTTTGGGGTTCAATGAGACTCCAAACTCCCTGCACCTTTGAAAAATTTGCTTCAAGTGGTCAAAATGATCATTAGCATCTTTGGAAAAAAATAGTTATGTCATCTAAATACACGAGCACTATTCTGTTCATAAGGCCATGGAAGGCCAGATCCATTTCCCTCTAAAAGGTTGCCCCTGCATTGGACAAACCAAATGGCATTTTTGGATAGGCCATAGTACCCCACTTAGTCATGAATGTAGTTTTCTATTGGTCCTGTTCTTTGACCAAAATCTGATTATATCTAGAGTAACCATCTAGCAAGGAATACCTATCAGAACTGAAAACAGTTTGCAATATCTATTCCATGGAAGGAAGAGGGTAGTGGTCTTCCAATGAGGCCTGATTTAGATCATAGAAATCAACAGAAAGTTAGATTTCACCATTCTTTTTTCTGACTAGGACCAAATTGGAAACCTAGGAAGTAAGTTTTATTAGGAATATGATACTGCTTTTAATCAGTTTATTCAATTCAGCCTTCATTACGTGCTCAAGTTTGGGATTGAGGGGTCTCTATTTCGGCCTAACAATCTTGGCATTAGGCTCTAATTCTATAGTATGCTGGCCCAAACTAGGACCAAACCCTCTTAAGTCTTTATACTCCCATGCAAAAACATTAGAAAAATCTTGACATAATTAAACAAAATACTGTTGCTCTTCTCTAGTACATACCTTTCCCAGTTTCAGTAGTTTGTCCTTGAAAATTTCTATGGTTTCATAGTGTTCCTACCTAACTGTCATGCTACACTTATCTTTTCTGAACTGATCATAAGTGTTGAACACTGATTCTAATATCACTAGTCCTTTGGGCAGCGTATTGCACCTCAACTATACAATCTGATCTTCAAATTGCTACTAATATTTATGTTGATTATCAACTGCAAATTCAGCTTCTGCATTTAAAAAACTTAAAATCTGCTCGTCACTATGAAACACTTGCCAGGAAACACTATTGTCAGGTACAGAAGGCCTAACAACCACTTTGACATATGGCTGCATTTCAATTTTCTAAATCTGATCAAGAATCTCAAATTGAGATCCCAGAGCTACAAGCTTATCTAGATACTTATTTTGGTTTCTAGGAATCGAAATCAAATTAAAAACATTAAAAAATTCAATTGAATCCCACACTCTATGCTTGTACTTTTTAAGCAGATAATTTTTAGCAACATTGAGATTCCTAACTTGATTAACGATCAATTCAGAATCACCATACATTTGGATAGATTTAATACCTTTTTTCTAGGCCCACTCTAAACCATGGAGTAGGGCCTCATATTCAGCCACATTATTTGTGCAGCTGAAAGTGAACCTTAAGGCTGCATAATATTTGTTCCCTTTAGGTGAGATCAAGACATTACCTACACCAGCACCTATCTTGGTCCTCCATCCATCAAAGTACAGCTTCCAAAGTTGATCTTCTTATTGTTTCGACTGACTTTGGTCCTTAATTAGATTAGGAATCACTGCCTCAGTTTCCTGAATCATATAGATGCCTGATACTACCTCATCTGTGTGATGGAAAGGGTCACTTTCATGATCTTCAGCTGCCCAATCATTTAAGTTTATGTCTTCTATAGGTGCATTGGGATCTAGGCTCAAGGGTTCATCCTGCTGCTCACAGGTGATGTATAGATTAGCATTTATTAGGATAGGAACATAGGGATCAATATGGTCTTGTCCAAGTGGTTCAGACTATATGGTTACTTTTGTACCATACCTTGTTCTAAAGAACAAGTGGGCCCAATCAGAGGATAGAAATCCACCCAATTTGGCTGTGAACTCCCTAGATAGGTACAATACAAAGCTATGTGGCAGATCAATGATGTAAATGTCCTGATGGATGGCAAAATTAGGACAAGCATTCATTGTAAGTGGTAGATTTTTTATTAGTCCCGCAGTACTAGGTGTAGACCCATCTAATTGAACTACTCCTTTTGCAAGGGGCTCATAAACCAATCTTAATAAATCACCTACACTTTTGGGCATGATTGAACTACTTGCTCCTGAGTGTACCATGCAGTTATGAACATGTTTATCACCAATAATGAGACTTAGATAGAAAGGAGGAGGCTTTACCTCATTTGTTGGTTGCCCACTCTTGATTTTTGGGTTGTTGGCTAGTACAACTTTGGCCTTTTCTTTATTAGAACACTCACAAATTGAAAGTTCAGCCAATGCTTCTTGCAACAAATTCTTCTAGCCTGGAATGCATAAAACATCCATAACTGACATACTCACTGTAAATTTCTTAAGATGGTCAACTATGTTGAAGGAAATAGGATTTACCTTCTACTATCCTTTTACAGTAGCTGCATCAATCTGCCTTTGTGTAGACTGTTGTTGTACCTTGGGCTAATCCTTTACTGATACAGTTTGATCCCTCTATAGAATTTATACTTTCTATTGTGATACAGGGGCAGTTTGTGATGTATAGGTTTGATTTTTATCCCTTACAGTCTGTTGTTGTACCACAACAGTTTGCTGGTTAATATCTACAGCTCTCTATTTTGATCTCGTGTTGGCTGAAATAGGTGTACTTTGCTAATTTTGAGCTTGTGAGTAATTTATACTGCATAAATCAGACTCTTGCCAATTCATTAAGGCCACATCAACATTACTTTGCTGAGCTGAAACTTCACCAGAAACACCTTCTGAACTTGCATAGTTATTTTGAACCATAAGTGCTTGATTTCTTATTCCATTTGTGCATGTAACTTGATTATGCGGTTGGTGACATGGATAACACCAGTCACTATCTTGGGCTAAATTATTCTGTGGGTACAAGCTTGCTCGAGGTGCTGGTAGTATTTGGGTTGTAAGATTGGAAGGGTTGAGGGTTGTAGTTTCTTCTCTGACCCAGAGGATCAGCCTGGAAGGGTTGTCTATATTGTTGATTGGGTTGATACTGATTTTGGTAAGGCAAGCATTTGTCCATACTTATTAGCTTATTTGCAATGGTCCTCAGTGTATTTTAAAGCTCTGTGGAATTTTGGGTTTGAGCTAGAACAACAGTTCCTTGGCCTGCTTGGTATCCTATTGCTGGAACAGGTAGGACAATAGCTAGAAGAGGTACTACCATAGGCATAGATGGCTAGATTTCAAGGAAAATGGGTAAGGGAGGCCTTGGGGCTATCTTCCCTACTTGAATAAGGCAGTTTTCTTCTCTAACAACAATCTCAAAAGAATCTAGAAGGGTGGTTCCTCCCATAGATTGGATCATTACAGAAATTTCACTATCTAAAGTAAGATAAAACAAAAATGCATGCCTTGGTAGGGGTTTTACCATTGCGGGGATTCTATCCTAGGATCTCTAAAATTGATAATTCAAATTAGCCATGTGCTCGTGGGGTGCCCTTTTGATGGTGCTCAACTATTCAAGCAATGAGAGATGATTAGATTTCTCCTTGAAATGTTTGTAAATCCATCTCCCAACTGATCCCATGTTGTAATTGAGTTTTTTGCAAGTCCTCTGAACCATTGTAAGGCCTTCCCCTTAAGTGATGCAGCCATTTATCTGAATGCCACATTCTCTTGGGTGACATTATGTACATAACATAAGGTTGCCACATCTTGAATGTGTTCAGCAGCAGTAGTGTGATCCTCTCCAGTGAAGAACAAAAGTCCTTTAAGGGCTACAACAGGAATATCATCTCTTTGGGCAAGCTATAATGGGCTACCTCCATTAAATGGTGCAAAAGAAAATTGTCTAGCCATTATTGGTATTTGAACTGTCAAAATTGGGCTTCTGCTCCTTTTTACCAGACTCAGAGAACTGAATCTTAGAGGTGTAGACTATGATCTTTTTGATGATTCAGCTATTCTGCTTGCTGATCTGCCTCTCCTTTTTGGTGTAGATAGTAGTAAATAATCAAATGGGTCTGGATTAGATCTGGTTTTCATAGGCTGATAGGACTAATCTACATGTCAAACCGGAGAAAATGAGTCACCAGGTATATTGTGAAAGCCTCCAAAGGATGGAAAACTGTTGCATATACCAGAACATCTATGAGGCTACAAAACTTCTCTGAAATCACTTTCAAAGTCCCACTGGGCATGCCAAAAATTGTTGTCAATCAAGTATGCACCGTGCTAAGCTCACAGAAAAACTTAGCTACCTGTTGAAACATGGAAACCCTCCCAGATTGTGGGTGATCTATTTTGAGAGGGAATCTCTAGAGTGAGTGGGTTCTCCTTATGATTTTCCTAATTTAATTGACTTACAAGGGAAAAAGGTATGAGGATAGGCTGAAAATAAATGAATTCTAGTCTAACCTTTAAGATTGAACCTCCTAACAGATCTTACTCACAAACAGATTATTGGACTTTGGCCTTCACAACTCTCTAATCATTTAACTCATAAAATATTTCACATGAAGGTCTAGTAGACACAACATGCAACCTGAATTAAACAAAGATTTTACAAAAAATACCACAAGCTAAAACAAAGCAAAGGATAAACATTCATCACAATGCAACATTATATTAACTTGCCAATAATTGGACAAAATGTCAAGGAAATTTGTTGCTCAATAACTGAAGGAATGATGAGTACAATGAAAATGAGTACAACACTCTCGATGTGAGAGGAAGACTCTGGTATCTCTACACTCTGATCTCTACTCTAACTAAAATTGGCACTGTTGAAAAAGAAATGTATCTCTGACATATATGCTCTCAAATCAATCTCTCCATAAAAGTTGAAAAAGCTCCTAATAATAGAGGTAGAAATCCATTTTTGAGCTTCAGAAAAAAAAAGATACCCAAAATAGCCTCAAACTACCTCTAGATTGAAGAATAAAACTGCCAAACTATTCCCTTAGGTGGCCCCACCAAAAATCCGCTTTCTTCTGCCCATGAGATCTCAAATTTTGTCCATATCTGCCTCTAAATAAAGAAAATTAAAAAAGAATATCTGATTTGTTTTTATTAGCCTATTAACTGCCCAAAAATAGTTAAGTTTTAAAATAATTTATAATTGATTGCTTTAAAATAAAAACTTTACAAGACTTGACAGTTTTAATCTATATCATGATTGATTTGTTTTTTGCAAAAACTAAAACCATATGGCTTATAATTTCGCTATTTTGCCATTACAATGTTTGATTTTTCTGATAAAAAAAACCATAAAAATAATATGAGGATCATATGATAAAAAAAATGAAAAAATATCCCGATGACTCATCCCCATATGATTTGGTGATCTCTAAGGCACATGTGGCATATACATTTGTCTCACCAAAATGAAGGGTTTTGCATATCTCCTATGGCGTAGATTCCATCCCTTCCTATCTCCAAGGGAAAAACATATGGCATCAAGTGGAATAAGGTAGATCAAAAGTATTAAAAATAAGAGGGAGACATGCTCGACCTCACTAAGTCATAAGACTTAGGCACCATGGTGAACACTTTAATACCATAAGGTATTAGTTCAGGCCATAAAAAATAAAAAGAACATGACAATAATGCCATCATTCGAATAGGGTTAAATGAAACCCTAGGAACAAAACCAAATTCCACCCTATCTTTTCACATCATTTGACTTGGCATTTTTTGAGAGTTTGAACTCTTGTTGTGGCCAACAATGGAGCTCTAGGGTTTCTGCATGAAAACTTCATCTCTCTAGCTCTTCTGTGCTTGACCTTTATGAGTATTTGCAAAAGAAGAAAGGTAACAACCTACTGATGCATTCTATAACCTTTCTCAATGATTTTCCTCATTCTATGATGAGTTTTTGAGGTAAAACAATCCTCAGAGCCATAGTTGATATGTAATTTCTGATGAACTTGTTATCATTTGTCTTACTATGCCACCTCTCCTCTATTCCTGGTTGTGAACTGTTGCATTTCTGAGAAGAAGAATGAAATAAAAGGGAGCCTTTCGGCTCTACATATCAGTTCCATACATAGGTAACTTGATTCTACCGTTGCATCCTTCATTCTTTGTAGCACTTTGTGTATTGGGTTAAAAACCCTCAGTCATTTTCTTTACTTCCTATAGCTTACATTTGTCATCAAAATATGAAATGGTTTCCAAATTTTTTGAAGGAAATTGTATTTTGGCAGCGCCGTAGCTTATCATTTTGACACAGAAATGAAATGGTCTTTTGTCCTTCTATGGCTCTGCATCTGCATAGATTCAATGTATTTTACACTCGTTTCTTTGAAACCCTATGAGGGTTTAGATAGAAAAAGTTCTTTCATTTCTATATATGTTCGAACCCTTGAAGTTGTGGCCTGAACTTTGGCATTTCTATACAAAAATGAAATGGGTTTCTGTGTTCAAACCCTTGTCATAACTTGACACCTGTATAAAAATCACTGTGTATGATATTTGGTCTTTTGAAACTCTAAGAGGGTTTGAATAAACCTTTCATTTAACTCATGTATTTATGCATCTGTTACTTTGTATGGCCGCCACAAGTATGCATATATTTGTTGTGTCTTTGTTCACTTTGGCTGGGCCATGACTTGTCCCTTTTCATTACATTCTCTAAGAGATAATAAGAGGCTTATTGATTACTTTATCTGGCCTTCTTGTGGGTCATTCTCTAACTTTCATTTATCAACAATGGGATCTACTTATTATGAAAGAAACCCTCTTATCTGACTGTGTATAGAAAACTCACATAAACTCACATAAGCTCTTAAATGATAGAGGATTTCATTGCATTTTTACCTTCAAAATTTATTAGTTTACTACAGGCTGCAGGCTCTCTCTCCTCCTTATCTGTAGCATGATGAGGTTTTTCTTTAAAAAGGCTATTCCATTTGACAGATATAGCATTTATTTCTCCTGTATTCTCATTATACTGCCTCATTTATGAGTTTGTGACTGCAACACTATTCTCCTTCTGCACATAAAACTACCTTACTGATCTGTATATGTTCATTTGAAAGTTTCAGTTGGCTTGATTTGTAGCTGAAACATGACTTGATTAGTGCACCTGAGAAACACATGATATTGTTCCTCTATCTTATCACCTGTATGCATCTTTTGTTCAATATAAATGATGTTTGCACTTCTTATAAATGGCAACTGTGTCCACATGCTGCTTCAGATGATACTACCCTCTTCTTACTATATGATGACATCCATTTGATATACACAGAGCTAAGATAATTACTTAAACTATAACACATACACCTGATGTTGACTATGTTCATTTTTTTGTATGCATATGCCACACATGGGATGGCATCTTTCATTGGCTACCTTAGTTGTGCAAAACTTTATTGATGACACCTGTAGATTATTTGACATCTCAAACACAACATGATAACACTCCTAATCAACAGTGCAGTCTATTTCACTGTAGCTCTAGCAAGACATGATTTGGTTGTTCCATGTATCTTCTATTTATTTATCTTGGTATATTCATGATACAAGATCACCTCATGCACAATAAATGATTGCTCCACAAGATGAAAGTAACATGGCAGCATATGTTTTTCTCTGGTGGTTGTCCACTTGCACTTTATTTCAGCTATTCAAATCATGCATAAAATGATATCTATTTCTGATATTTGTTCATGACCAAAAGATATACATTGTCGTATGATATGTCCATTGGCAACTTCTAACATTCAACTAATGCAATGTACTGTGATGTTCCTATTTTCTGATGTACATTATGAAAGATATGACAATGAGGTACCTGAAAATGTCATTTTCCATTACAGCTAGAGCAATGATATCAATTGTTATATGCATTAAATGTTGTCCCTTTTACAGTCCAGTTCATTTTTATGGTTTCATTTCATTCCTTGAACTGCAATCATAACTATGTCTTGAAACAGAAACCGATGCATATGATTTCTCTTGTTACTCCTTCAGTTTGTCATGCAAATGAATAATGATTCTTTCCAAGTTTCCATTAATCCCTTCTAAGATTAAGCAGAAATAGCATGCTGGGCTCAACCCTTGTGGGAGCCTCATTTTACACCACATGTTGATTTATCTTCAATTAGCTACATGACTTATCCTATACTTGCACATGAAACAAATAGATTAGAATAAAACACTAAAATTCCATGATTGTTTCTTTCTCAGTTCTTTCTGCACATGGATGATGTTCATTTGATCAATTCATTATAAACAAAGTATTATGCCTCTTCTGATGGATATAGGATTTTCATAACTAGAGCTTCTAATGGGACCCTTCCCACATTTTTGCAGGTTCATGTCAAGATCAGGAGCAGGATAGGAGGTAACTTCAAAGATCGACAACCCCAAGGCAATGATGGCTATGTCTTTCCTTTTCTATTCCTTAGATGCATAGTATTTTCTTTATATCTGCATATGTTCAGCTATAACCCACGGCTTGTTTGGGACATCTGATATGTCATTATTTCTTTCAATGCAATGCTTATTTTTTTATGTATTTCAAGTTGTAAATGAATAATCATTGTGATGAATGAAATACTTATCTCTCTCAAATGTTCTGTAATGCAATGAATGATATAAAATCTTTTCCTCATTTTTGAACAATTGAGCTGCATTTAACACTGAAACATAATAACTATGCAACTAACTCATAAAAGAAGAATATTAACCGTCACTCAAAAAAATAATTTAGCACATCTTCTTAGCAAATTTTGAACCGTGGTAAAAAATGGTAACATGGGGGATAGTAAGGTTGGATGGATTAGGACTAGGAGTAGGATCATATGATGGTGTTGGGATAGGAATATTTGACTCATGTGTTGGCATGTTATTGGATAGTGAAGGTGACTCATAGGATGCACTAGCTAGGTTGGTATCTCCCTCATCAAAAGATATTAGGTCTTGCTGCAAAGGTGAACTTAAGGACACTTGATTTATGTACAAAGGGCCACTTAGACTTGCATATGTTTCTTGTGGAGGATAATGATCTATGTATGATATTGAGCTTGCATGTGCTTCTTGTGAGAACACTTGGTTGCCTTGTGGATGGGTTTGATAGTGTGTTGGAATGTTAGAATGAGCAAATGGATGATCTTGAGGTGGATATTGATAGGTTGATATAGCATTGACATGATATGTAGATAGATTAGGTTGTCCTGATGGTGAAGGTGGCACATAGGATTGTGGTTGAATGTGTTGGAAGTTGGGATGGTGTTGTGATGTGATTGGTTGTTGTGACATGATTTGATGTTGGAATTATTGAATAGGTTGATATTGTTGTGGTGGAGGGATTGCATAGGATAATGGTTGTTGAGAGGTGGATTGATATGGATAATGATTGAGATTAGAAGAGGTGTGATAATTTGATGAAGGATTGATGCGACATGTAGATGGATTTGGTTGATATCATGATATAGGTGACACATAGGAATGATGTAGAAGTTGTTGATGTGGTGATTGGAATTGATGTTATGCTTATTGGATTTGACAAGTGGCCATGAGGTGTTGGGCATGTGCTATGAGTTGTCGTATTTGAGGTGATTGACTTGCTTGAATTTTTTGGATCATGTCATCGATGTCTTGAATGGTTTGTTGGCTTAGATATGATTGGCTTTCATGAGTTTTGTGAAGTAGGTGAATGAGCTTTTGTGCTAGGTCTTCTAATGTTCTAGCATGGTGTCACTTTTAGCAAGTGTTTGATTAGGATTATGATGATGATGTAGAATGATTAGTATGTGATTTCTTGAATGACTAGAATGATTTGGTTTGGAAAGATAGGATAATGTGGCAAATTGTTTATTGGTAGTTTGACTTGGGCAATATCAAACACAAAATTTCACATGTAAATGCATGAACACACACACCAAACACAATATTCAATTTTCATTTCAAGATTAAATGTTATGATTAAGCTGACACTTGAAGACACATCAACAAGCCCTAATGATTGGTCAGGTGGGGTATGGCCAATTAGGTCTTAAGCTAGGTTTCACAAGGCTGACTAGGGGTGTCCCCAATATACTTGAGGTATGAGGGGCTCGATTCCATGAAATAAAAGCAAAATCCTGCCACACAACTGGGAGAAAGGGATGACCCACTCTTCACTTTCACTTCCCAAAGGTATAAATTTATTTAGGGCTTAGCCAAGAGTGACAAGATTTCCACTTCCACAGAGGGTATCTTTTGATTCACACCTCGCTATTTATATTCTAGCGGAATGCAAGAGTTGAGGTCATCCCTTGGAGTGGTGTGTCTCCAAGAAGGCCTCCTAGGTAGGGTATGACAAAAGAAAATCAGGTGAGGTATTTTTGATCTCCAAGATCACCTTGTGGTGTGAGGAGAGCGCATACACACATGCACATGATTTACACTTACAGTTATTAATTGACCCTTAGAAATGAAATGTGAGTAAGAAAACAATGGAAGCACTTGTTTCTTTTAGATCCCAAATACAAATGTATAGGGAGACAATTATTTGTTTTAGCCCAATTTCAATGATGTGAAAGCAAACAAGATTTATTTTAATAGCCCAAATCCAAGTGTGTGATCAAACAAGTTGTTCTTTTTAAGCCCCAAATTGAAGTGTGTTGACAAGCACTGATTAGAGATGAAAGATGGCATGTGCAGACCTGATTGTTTTTCATCCTTAAATTTGTTGTAGATGCCAATGACAATGTTGTTCTAGCTCCTTAGATTCACCTGAAAGTCCACCGAGACAAGAAAAAAAATACAAATTTGCAAGCCAAAGAGGGTTATACCAAAAATATACAATCTGTTAAAAATCTGAGATAAATGATCTAATACAGCAAAACAAATTACATATATATAAAGATCAGAAGATTCTAAGAAGTTTAAAAAAAAATTCGTTGGAATTGGATCAATTTTGCTCAAGTTATGCTCGATTGAAGTTTGAAATGAAGTAGAACTTTAAGTACAAAAATACCTAATGAAATGATAAAATCTCCTAATGAAACCTTTTCCAAAGAAAAGCTACGTGAATCAGCTTTCCAATGAGTCCTTTCGCGCTAAAATCCAATGTTGTATGCTCTTGTTATAGTGAAAAGGAAATGTCTCCCCCCTTATGACATGCAGAAAGAACAAGGCTGGCTTAACTATTTTCAAACAGACCACTAGCAGTGCATTATTAAAGTTAGGAAGTCAAGGTTTATGTTGGCGGCTAAGCCTAAGGGGGCTCCTAGTCACCCATATCACTGAGAGCTAACCCAAAGAAAAAATAAAAAGTGGAAATAAAAAGGGGGGCAATGTGCCTACCCCTAGTCACAAATGTGACCACCTTAACACTTGCTCACAGGAGCTTACAAACAAACACATGCTATCAAACTTTATGCAGCAATTAATGTCAACAAATGCAAACTGCTGATGAAATATTACTAATGTATGGTTAGTCGCTTAAAGTTTAGGTTTTGATGGTTAGTGGAGGCTTGATCGACACATGCTATTGCCTAAGTAGTCGACTAGACACCACAGGAAAATTGACCTAAATTCTATAGATTGTGGTAAGCATATGAAGGGAGGTTGAAGTTTAAGGCCAGGTCGAGATAAACATTGATAGAAATGCTCAAGAGCCACAGAGGTGGCAACATTGTTTTAGAGGTGGCGAATTGAGAAGGTAAAGTTATCAACAAAGAGTGTCTGAAGTCTTTGATAGGGATATGGTGATTGAAGGAATAATAGATAAGGCCGAGTGAAGACTGTCGTAGTGTAAAGATTCCAACACAGCTATGCAAGTAGGATTTTCAAGCTTGCAATGAAAAAATTTAAATCTGCAACACTAAATCACAACATTAAGCATGTAAACCAGATATCAACCTTGCAATAGAAGAAAATGTTAGCCAATAAAATCTTAATAGAAACTAGAGATTCGATCCAATGTCTCTGGGTAGATGCTGTATGGTTTTGTATGGTACAGCTCTAAGGAGGGGCTAAAACTGAAAAAAATTCAATTTTTTTCTTGTGAGGAAACCCTAGCAAGTTTATAGTCAAAATTTATACAAACAACCTCCTGGACGCAATAGTGAGGTTAATTTCAGCCCAAGAGATCACCTGCAACAATTTACCCCCTAAAACTTGACAAACTAGGGTTAAAAATACAATTTTTTTGCAACAAAAACATGCAAAAACTAATGATTAGATCCTTGGAGCATGTTCACATAAGGTTCACCAAAATGTATATGAAAAATTTGGATAAATAGGAAATGATAAAACAATAAAATGCATTACCTAATCCAAATCTTCAATACCTTAGCTAGATAGAAAAGATAGATTCATGCAAGATGAATTGATTGATTGGGATTGAAATGTATGTTGGTTACTTAATTCAGAAACATAACACTAAGATGAAGATGATAAATGGAAGATGATAGATGGAAAGACAATGGATGAAAGATTGTGGAGAGATTTTGATAGCATGTAGATACTTGAAATGTGGATGATCAAATGGCTTGTGAGAGAGTTGATTTATAGGAAAGACTACCTAGGGTTTCCCTCCTCTACAAGATAAGAGGGAATTTTCAATTTGAGGATATGATGAGGTGTAAAATCAGATAAACTTGCCCAATTTATTTAATGTACTAAGATAATAAAGCGAGTTTTTTCCCTTAAGTGAGGGGTTGTGACATGTGTAGGATAAATCTAATTTAAACAATGCTTTATTTAAATTAGTTGTGCATGTGAAGAGTTGTGAGGGAATAATTCAAATAAATTAGTTGGGAGATGATGTGGAAAGATAATGAAATGATAAATTTATTAAATAATGATAAAGTATTATCCAATGAAGGATAGGGATGATGTGGAAAGATAATTAAATAATATAAAAATCATAATTTAATTATAGATGAAGATGGAAAAGGATAATTAGATAAATAAAAATTTATTTAATTATAGGAAAAATGGATAAATTACTAATTAAACAATTAAAAATAATTATTTAATTATAGGAAAAATAGATAAATGACTAATTAAACAATTAAAAATAATTACTTAATTAGAGAGGATAAATGGTCAAATGACTAATTAAACAATTAAAAATAATTATTTAATTATAGAGGATAAATGGACATTAATAATTAAATAAATAAAAATTTATTTAATTATAGAAGAAGGGATTATGCGATAGAAAGGGGATAAATGAAATTAGTCAACTAAATAAGATTTATTTGACTAATTAGGTGATGAAATGGGTACGTAGGGCAAAACATGCTACAATATGTCTAGATGATGTAATGTTATGACAGGGTGTTGCAAGAGATGGACATTTTTGGGTGTCTACAAAATTGAATTAGTTTTCTTCTTCATCCTTCTCTAAATGTAAGCATGACATATTTTTGTATGGTGGTAAATTTGTATGCACTAAAAGTATTAAAATTGCAAGCACTTGTAATCTAATTCTTGTCTCCAAGTTCTTTGGATTGTGCTTAATCAAGCTATTTATTTGATAGGTCTAGAGATTTACACTCCCAAAATCTTCATTTTGTCATAATAAAAAAGCTCTTATGATTACATATTTTTTCTATGCAAATATAGGGATCTATTTCATTTGCAATGGATTTGATCAGATCGATTCCAAAATTTTTGTGGAATCTACTACGTTCTAATCCATATTCATATAGTTGTGATTAATTCTTCCCTAGGATTGTAAACTGGGGTCAACAATCTCATGTAATAATAACAATACCCCCTAAAAACTATGGACATTGAAGAATCTTTGTTTTTCTTATTATTGGACAATAATTAGAAAGAAGTGTTTAGTTAGGAATTTGATTTCAAGTCTAGAGCAATCTCTCCAACCAAGAAATTCACAAATGAGAGCTTGCTAAGTTAGTTCCAGAATTCAATAATTCCTAATTTTCTATCGCTAGAGAGATAAGTTTAGAAATTTAATCTTTGATATATGTTTTTGGATAATTCAAAAAGTTAATCTTTGATATTGTTGATAGATACTTCCATACTATTTGGATGGTGGACAACTTGGGTGTCCCCTAAAACACATCCACTAGTTTCTAGTGTTTCAATGAATGTGTTAATATGTGACTCTCCCTGCCCACTTTTTCTCTACTCACTAATTAAATTTGTTTTTCTTAGCTATGGACTAGTATAGTATTAATAGTAATACTTAGAATTAATCAAACAAGAGTTTTAAATTATCCATCATTGATTTTAATTTTCATAAATGGACAAAAATAATATGGAGGATGGAGTTTGTCTTGAAAATTTGGAAACAAAGATCTAGAAGACAAAAATGAACAAGACTATGTTGGGAGAAAATCCATATTACATTTAGATCTACATCTTATTGTCTTGTTGGTTTACAATGAAGGAGATGATATCCTTAAATAGATGTGGACAACTATTTCTAGAATGTATTTGGACTCTATAATCCACATGCTATAACTATTACAATGGATGCTTTATATTGTAGCTATGACAACTCGACTATTGAAATTTATTGACTGCCTTCAATCACTAACATTAAATATCCAACATCCCCCTTAATGTTTGTGGTTACATAAGATTCCTCATAACATAAAAACTAATAATAATTAGTGAGTCTTAGTGGTTGACATTTCACAAAAATCTACCCTAAATCCATAATTTGGATTAATCATAATATAAAAAACTAATAATATCTAGTGAGTCTCAATGGTTGACATTTCACAACAATCTACCCTGAATCCATACTTTGGTTCTTACAACCACATATGTCTACCACTTTGTGTCTTGCGATAAACCATTCAAGATAACTATTTGCAAGTGTCCCTATGATAGCCATTCCATTTGACCAAGTTACATGGGTAACCAACCTCTTCAATTGGCGAGTAGACTAGGTAATGGTACTTGTTACTGGGTTCACTGTATTTCCTACAATAAAAGTAAGGGTTCAAACACAAAGTCTTCTTAGGTTCACATTTACAATTGCTACTATTTTTGTGAGTCTTTGAACATCTTAATCTAGTCCTCTTTGAGTGAACATGAGGTATTCTCCTCTTTTCTATGACATAGTCAATAATGAAGACTTTTAATCTTCTAAACTGCATGACACCTTTCTCTGTGCTTACAATAACTTCACTACACTATTTTGATGTGTAGTTATTTTTTGAACCACTGCAAATCAACACTCTTTTCATCAACATCATGATCATTGAATTTTAACATAACTCGTAAGGACCTTGGAGAGATACTCATTTACCACACATTGATGTGCATTTCTTTATTGAACCACTACAAGTCAACACTCTTTTCACCAACATCATTTTATCATTGACTTTTAATATAACTCATATGGACATCAAAGCCATACTCATTTTCCACACACCACATTTCACTCACCAAAAAAACTTCATACCACTATTTACTTTTGAATCACAACCTTTCACTAATGAAATAACTAAACAACCACTTACAATTTTTTAAATTTGAAGACATGTTTTTCTAAATAACTCACAAATACTTAGACTTTACCACATCACTCTAACACTTCTTCATTTATGAATCACTCATATTCCACCTTTCACAATTTTATGTCATCATAAATGGCTACTTAAAAATGCTCAGGTTACCAAAATAATAATAATAATAATAATAAAAATAAAAATAAAAAATAAAAATAATCAAGGTGGGAAGGAAGAATAAATTGACTTCATAAAAATGGAGGAAGGATCTTTTAACGTGGCTTGTTTTAAAAACAATAAAACAGACGGTAGACTCTCAAACAAAAATATCCCCCTTTGAAAACAAATCAACGCTCCAGGACAACTCCTGCACACACCAATTCTGACACCCATACAATGTGCTCATTGGCAGAACAAAAACTAGTGATATGAATAACTTATTAAAGTACGATGAATAAACAACATGCTATCAACTTGCATAGATACAAGTAATTTAATACAAAGTATCACTAGCAATTGCACTGAATTTGTGTGCAACAAAGTAGCTGATAGGGTGTATGAATATCTCAATTGTAATCGTAAAGCTAAAATGCAGCCTTACATGAAGGATATTGGGAAATAACTTGTAGGAATATTTAGAAACAAATTGACCAACAAATTGCAGCAAAAAGTTAGAAACCTATCTATAATTATATATGATTTCAAGTTGCTAAAAGGCCATTTGAAAGGAGATGCCTATACAACTTTTAAAGTTATATTTCCACATAAAATAGTCGTTAGATTAAAATTTTGGAGACTACAAATCCATAGTGCTATTCTGATAGTGGACATAGGTGCCTCATGAAGGATATCCCTTGGTGTATTTTAGATAGATTTTTTAAAGATAGGTATGCTAGTAATAACATATATGTCAAACCAGAATGTGTAGGGGAAAAGTGAATTACACAAGACCCACTAAATCCCCATGAGAATTTTTGTATTTAATACATATTTCATGATTACCCAATGGAGGAATCTTTAACAGATCCTCTAAATCTTCATCGTCACAGAAACCAGAAACATCAATATAGGACATCGACCTTAAGTACTTTAGCAATTTCTTCAATAGCCCAATGTAAGCATTATTGGTGTTTCTTCAAGGTGTTTAGGTGATTGATGAAATAGTTGCAATAGACTTCCACCTAACTCTCCACATCTGGGTGATCCCACAATATTGGGTTACACTTTTTGACCAAACTTGACATTGAAATGAACATTTTGAACTAAATCTTCACTTTTAGACACCTATAGTTGCTAAATTGTGAGGAATTTGAATATGATGCAAACTATGGATTTGTGACATTTTGTCTGCAGATTCTAAATATATTTTTTAAAAATTTGTGGAATCAAATTGCATTTCATTTTCCATCTCTTTCAATAACTAGTTTTTAATAGTAAACGCCATTTTTATAGAGTGATGTGTACTATGGAAAACATAACTTTTTTTCTGTGAAGGATAAAATTATAATTTTGTTGAATTTAGATTTGTAACTACAATATCTAGAGGATGCATTTGGTTACATAATTTTTTATTGAATATTTTTTTTTTAATTAATTTTTGAAGTCAAACCAATTACAATTTAGACATAGGCATACTATAAAGAGCATAAATTTTTTTGTATGTATCGGAATTCAATTTTTTCTTTTTTGTTGGAACAAGGACATCAATACCTAGAGGACATGTATTTTTTAGAATTTTTTTTTTCTATATTTTCCTATTTTCTCGTATGTATGAAACAAAGACTTTGATGTTCATTGAAAAACCTACATTCACAAGAAATAAAAAATGAATATAATAATCAAATTAAATATATTTAAAATTATACTTTGTGGGAAGATTATAATAAGGAAGTACATACATACAAGACATAAATTTTAAATGAATTCATTTGATCCCCAAAAAATAAATCAAAAGTGGTTTTTTATCAGTATTTTGATAGGTGTAGAGGAGACTCCATTATAGGTATGGTTTAAAACTAGCGGGGTTTGATCCAAGGGGGTTTGATCTAAGGGGGTTTGATAAAACCCTCTTCAATTAAAATCCTTTAAATGGAACCTTTCAAGGCTTAAATCATTATATTTTCTAAAAATATGTGATTTTAGCAAAAATTAGGATGTCCCAGAAAGTGTAACCCATTATTGTGGCAGCACCCATCCTCAATATCACTATGTAGTAGATGAGAGCTAGCTGTATTGGATAGTAATGAAGTGTAGGTCAAGGACATAGTTGCATAAAAAATGTTCCTCCTTCCCAAAAAGTATCTAGGATCTAACATAAGGTTGGTCATAGCACTCCTTATTCCCATGCATGACATGCCATCTATCTCCTTTGCCAACTTTGAAATTCTTAATACCCACAAATATAGGTCTAAATTCTTGATCTCTTACTCTAGATAAGTAGAAAAAATTTTGAGCATTCTTCGACTAGTCTCCCATACCTTCCTCTATCACCCCTTTCCCATGTCAATTGGCTCCATTCACTTTGTGCTTGACTCTAGATTTCGCCATTTGATCTTCCTTGTATCAAAGGAGGATGCCATTAAATTATGAGCCTTATGAAAAGCTTGCCCACACAACAAAACACCAACAAATGCCTTGATGAAGGAACCATATTACAAAATGATGCTCTAACATAATGGTTTTATGTCTTGGGAGCCTTGTACCATCCTTGCCAAATCTTTCCAACCCCAATTCATAATAACTCTAGATAGATTACCAACCCATTATGAGTTAAAAATTAACCAACTATAGTAGATTTAAAAATACCAAAATTATAAAATATAATCCACATAGAAAATTCATGAAATGTATAAATCTTGAAAAAACTAAACAAATATACAATTTTAATTGAGCACATATCTCAGTTACATGTTTTGCTACATTAAATGTATAATTTAAATTGATTTTACTTCTCAACCATATCTTTTCTTGCAATAATGTTCAATTTATATCACTTTCTATCTTCATCTACATTCAAACCTTTTATTTTTTATATTAATGTGTAACTTAATTTCATTGTTATTGACAACTATAACATCACTTTTGTTTCTTGGAACAATATATGATTTAAATTGAACTTTTCCAAAATTGATTGTATTTTTCAACATCTTTTTGTGCACAACAAATATATAATTAAAATTGATTCCACTTAGAAACTAAATTTTTTGTTATAATACTCTAGAATTTACATTGATTTCTCTTGTCAACTACTACATACTTTTGTTAATAATGTATAACAAAAATTAATTGTTGTCAATGATAAATCAACTATGACCTGACACCATATTAACATCATGTAATAGTGGAAATATAATGATTATAGCAATTGATTTAGAATTAGTGAGGACAAGATGAACCAATCCGATTTTGAATTTTTGTTAAGGTTGAGCATTGTGGATATGGATTTGTCATGTCACTTTCATTGAGTGCATTGGTTTTTAAATTTTTTGGTGTGCGCGTTATGATGATTTTCACAAGACTTATAAGACAAAATGAAGGTCAAGCAACATGAATTATTCTCATTGATCTAATTATTCTCTTAATTGTAGTACCATATTTTAGAATTGCATTGCAAAGTACATCTTGAAGATTTTGGTACATCTAAAAATTGAATTTTAAGGATACATGAACAAATGGATGAAGTAATCTACATTTTAAATAGCCTCTTGGAAAGGGCAAATGATGTATACTTTGAAAGCTACAAAGCATGCAAGTTAGGTCTTCAAATTTAGTGTTATTACTCAGATGGTGTTTACTAACTTTGTAATAAGATGTCCCAGGTTTGATTGGCATGCTTCTAGTGCCCTTTTAATGTGTTTCTTGCATCAAGCTAGATGTAACAGACTTTACCCCTTTTTTCTCATGTAGACTATTTTTTTATTTTTTTAAAGCAGGTGGTTGCAGGTTGGTTTTGGCCTTTAATATTTGTAAATTAGTTTCAGGGTCCCAATGTTGAGGCACTAAATTACATAAAAAAGACATAGGTAAAAATAGTTGCAATCACAAACAAGCTTATAAAATCTTAAATCAAGACCATCACATTTATAAAATTTAAATCAAGACTATGGCTTGGTGAATTTATTGAAAAAAAGGTGTCAGTTTAAAAAAATAAATGAAATTATAGGTGGCAAGTAGCTGTAGCTAGTTCCAGCTGTCGCTGCTCTTTAAAAAAATATCTGCATTATTTTTATTATAATATTTTAATTAACAAATATATCGGCATGGTTAAAATATATTCAAACTACATCAAAATTCAAATATACAGTAACAAGCATTTCAACAAAAGAATAGAAATTAGTTTTAAATTTTAAAAACAATACAAGGCATTGTAAAACATGTTTTTTCACAATCATTGATAATGCAATGATCATATAGTTATATTTATAATTTAATAGTTCCATTTTAGTTTCACTCATTCTTTTGTTTCTTAGGGACATTGATAATGTAATGATAGGATATGTACATTTATAATTTTATATTTTTGCTCAACCTTCCATCTTCATTTTTCACTGTCCAAACACATAGAACAACAAAGACATTTTTTGTTTTTTTAACACGAGAATATTCAATTTATTGATTTGCATTTTAGTAATAATTTACATGTATTATGTAGTCACCTATATTAAAAAAACTTCAATAAACCTATTTAAGAATAGTAAATAAATTTATGAAATAGAAAGATCTCTTCGGTGACTGGCTCCAACATCTGCATCAACCACATCTCTCTCTCAACGGTCTCATGCGATCATCCCCAGGTATGCTCTCTCCGCATTTGGTCCCTAATCAATTTGCTTCTATCAACACGTCTAGCATTTATGACGATGTGATTCATGCTTCACCTCTTAACCCTTCTCAAGCCTCTCCAAGTACATCGCCCCCCTTAGTTGATCTATCTTTAAATCATTCTAACCACATTTTGATACCTGAGCTTTCTCTTCCAACGGTCAACACCCACTTAAACTCACCAACTCTTAATCAAATTGTCATTTCTACTCCTCTCGATGCTTCAACTTCTTGTCATAAACCTATCACCCCATCTGCCACTAAGGGTTCTCTTCCTTTTGATTGTCCTCATCCCCCAAAACCTTCTAACCCCTTGCCTCTTTTCCCACCCATCCAAGACCTAACCACCATGACAATTTTGTTCAAGATTGGTGTAATGTCCAAAATGGAATCTAACTCTATAATCCAGTTTTACCAAGAAGTAAAATTTGAAGAGGTAAAATGGTTGATAAAAAAAGTTTCACTTTTTCAAACATCAAAGTTTAATCAACAACTTATTTAATAATCAGGTTGGTACTATGATACACAAAGAGTCCATTGAACTTCAATGAATCAACAATAAGATAAGTATATGACTCATAAGGAAAAATTACAAAATAAAACTTACCAAGAGATCATTGCATCTCGATTGTCGACCTCCATGTCACAAGCCTCAGCTACCCTCTGTTTGAAGAGAGAGAAAGCATATTTGGAGAGCTTTAACTCCATCCATAGACTGACGGTCTCCCGCACACCTTCCTAACTGGAAGTGGCCCTACCCTGCATGAAGAGTATAGACCTAGGATGACCCTTGGTATTTGCCATCAGTACTCGTGGTGTATCCTATGTAACACTATTGATCATACAACTCTAGACACCCTCTAGCTAAGTATGATCAACCCAATAGGTTACGTCATCCCAGATAAGGTGAACTATGTTTATATGTATAGTTTATCAATTCTAATTCAGCCTTTCTGTCTTCAACCAGTTTCCAAAAATTGTCTAGGTTCTATAATCCTTACAGATTAACTTTCCATACAAGGATTCTCATTGCAACTTTGCAATACCTGAGATCGAAGACTTATCAATGCTTAATGGAGTTTACGTCAATTCAATACAACTAAAAATGGTTACCTTACCCAGGTAAGCATCATAGTCAAGGTAATTATCTCTTTTCACAAATAAGATCAAATAAACATGACTAGGGTCCATTCCCCTTCAAGTAGTTATACTAGATACAAACTTGTCTAAATGATAAATCTATTCTAGTCAAACTGACTCAGACCAATCCTTGATCTTGAATATATTTGCCAAATGAGTCCATGAAATTCATATAATTTCATTATAACACTCAGTACCATCATTCCTGAAACCTTGTAAGCAACCTTCTAGGTTTTCCCTGTGGAAAATGTCTTCCTATCATTTTAACAACAACCTACCATTTTTGGGTTGATATCCTAAGAAAATAATTGAGTAAATACTCCAATAATTTGGCGAGGTAAAATCATCCACGAAGTGGCCTTTAGTTTCCAAAAGGATTGTTTGATAATTTGATTAACTAATGTCGATGTTGGTATTTAAACATGGCATAGTTATACAATTGTTAAACATAATGTGAAGTATGACGCCAATGATATAAACCCTATTTTGATATTGACACAAAATATACAAGATTGTTTGCATCCTAACTATAACAATCCTTAGCCACTCACAAGAAAATTGATTAATAGTAGTCATTAAAGTCTCTCATGTGATTGGCTATATACTGAACCAAAATCTATGTAAAGATAATCAAAGAGTGAATATTTCCACATGTAAGGATGCAGATGTGGATCAATAATAATTCCTCACTAAGATATATAATGTCATCATGTTATAAAGAATAAAATTCCTTCCCATCAATTCAAAACACCAATAATTGGGAACATTAATCTCATGTCCAATTGTCAATACTTTAAACAATCAAGGTATAAAGGCATTGATCAATGAAATCATAATGAGTGGTGAACTCACTCATTAGGGCATCCTTGTCTCTGTTAACCCTACCAAAAGAAATATTTATCATATTGAGATATCAATCAATCTCATCATATAATAACCATTATCCCTTATAGAGGCTGGCATCATCATTATCCAAGGCCGATAATTATATAATAGAGGTTGATGATAATTGAATATGACATAATCTTAGAGTCTTTACCGCTTTTGTGGTAAGTTATGAATTCTAGGTTATTGGTTTATCTTTGTTGATACTAGTTTTTGCATAGGACTATTCAAATATCTCTTCGTGGATATATCTTTATTCTAACGATATAGCCATTTAAGAGGCATCCTTCAATTCATTATCCAATTTGTAGTTTTCATCAATGTTCCAAGACTTAAAGGGTTTTCTCCTATATTTAGTTTATGTGTCTTGATCAAGTCAAACTTAATAAGGTGGAAAGTCCAATTCAACCTATCTCGACAAATATAGGTTGCTTCAATGATTGTTGTTTAAAGTTACCGATTAGGCTTCATCTCAAACTGCACAAATAAGAGTCTCAACTCGACTCCGAATTATAATATAATTCAAACATGGGTTATCTTCCAATATTAAAAATGAAGTAACTGAAGCCACTTAATATTTCAACAAGAAAGGCCAGTTCTTCTTCATCATTATAAGATTGTTTTATATTAATATGAACATATATCTTTCATTAGTAACTATTATATACCATAAACAATATATGTACTAACCTCAAAGGCACCTTCTATTCAACCTATAAGTTGATTCAATTCTAGAAATTTGATTGACTCAAGCTACAAGCCTACTAGATATGATACTATTTGCCATGTCCTTTCCAATTTCTTTAGTTGGTGTAGTAACATAGTCAACAATCACCAGATTCGGGAGCCCGAAAACTAAATGACCTTAAGAAGAAATACTTAACACACCAATTAAAGGATGGAGGAAATTTAAGAATGATAGCACCAATGCTATGCCGACGATTGTAGTCTCAATGCACACACAAGATAAATTCCACATAGTGACTAATATATGTTTATACTATGTTCTAAAGGAGATAAAGTTTACTACTGTTCATAGTATCAAATGAAAGATTACTACTATTCATAGTATCAAAATGGCATAAGCTTACTAAGGTGAAAATATGGATACCCCGGTCACACCTCAAGATTATATGGTATGAGTAATAAACTATCAACACAGAGACTTCATGTCCAAACATTCTACTCATGCTCAATATATATATATATATACAGAACCTGTTAGCCAAGATTATAATTTCATTGAACCAGGTTTGACCATTTATAATATTCATAACTAAATGGGTCTTTTCTTCCTTCAGTCGCGTAATGGTCTCACCAGATGATAGCATACTCAGGTTGGAATTTTTGAAATAGACAAATTACAGTCTTCTATGGCTCATGAAAAGGATGCTTTTCATGTATACTAAGTTTTGTTTTCTCTGGTAAAGAAACCAACTGTAGACATATATACTAGCATGCAAATATGGAATCAAAGGCTACGTTTTTGTGCTGAACTGATGACCTTAAAGTTTAAAGCAAGTATTAAGTCATTCAATAACACTTCCATAATTGTTTTCCTCTCTACGCTATTGAATTCAATATTAACATTTTATGGAGAAACAACATTCAATATCCTATTTCATAGCCGAAGATACATAAATTTCATTTCTAACGGATGTAGAGTAAACAAAGAAATAACATGGAACCTATGTCGCTAAGCTACGAATTTTCCTTCTCAAGCTTCTCAGCTCATCCCTTATCATCTTTTGAGCTCCTTTCTCATGTCATGTCTCTATTTTTTCTTGCTCTAATGAAGGTAATTGTGTTTATTATTCAAGACCCTCTGAAGAAGATCCTCCCCCGACTTCTTGAATACTTTCTTTTTATCATGCTATCGTGGAATCAAGTAGCATGAAGATTGCCTAATTTCATGCCTAATTGGCATGCATGATAGTGGAGTGGTTGGTCTTCCTGACCTGTCCCTCCATAACCTCACATCGAGAACATAGCTTCAAAACAAAACCTTGCTAAACTCCCGCAGTTATCTCCTTAAAACGAGCCTACGAAGCTCTCATAGAGACATGCAATCAGGGTTGTAAAGAGATAGGATGCAGATTCTATAGCATTCCTCATGACTCTAATAATGAGTCATCCTTGCCCACAACTACCTATCATAAACTCTCCACAACAAATTAGTTGAAACAAATTCCGTTTCAATCTTTGAAACTCCACTTAAGATAACTTTTGTGGTTCAAACATATTAACGGGAGAGAATACATGGTTTATCATACCACTTTCTTGAATGATAAAGTCCCCACTATTTTTGCCTATGGCTGCTCTATGATTGAGCATGTAGCATAATAGATAATAAAGTGATCATTACAACTTCATATACCACACAAGGCTCTTTATGGGTAAATGATACATAATACAAGGGGTTACTTAAATTATCAAACCTACTAATAATACTAATAATAGTCATAAACTAAATTTATTATTTCGTTTAAGATTGAAATAATAATGTGATGAAAGACTATCACAAAAATGTGATAGGGTTGAGTTCGACTCCCCGTCACAACAACACACTTATTTGTGTCGACTTGACTTACCAAGATAGTACATATGACATTAAATGTCAACAATTTAACCATCTATGTTGATGATGCAAACTAAACTATTTGTGACATGATTGACGAAAGGTCACGTTAGTCGTAAATGGCTAGCATTTAAGCCGTCATCGTCATTTTCCACAAAAGACAAGGTCGACACAGAACTAACCCAAAAAGGAATCTTAAAAACATTGACACCTATCGAGTCGAAATGATAATTAACCACTAAAAAGTGACTTAGCTCCAACAACTTTTAGATTTCACAATTTGTTAACACTGTACTTAGTGGCAAATACCCTTTGGTGATCTAGAGTATATACTCCCCTTCCCCAAAGATAATTTCTCTCCCTTTTGCTTCATGGAGAGTCCGATCCACCTCTTCCTGTCAAAACATTCTCACATACAAATTGTGGTCAACGTACCGGTATCCTGGTCATAGCATAATATAATCATAACATTTCTCTTCTCCCATGAGATTAAAACATATTCACATGTCTATTCTATCCATGAAACAAGTAAAAGTAAATAGTAAAAAATTGTTCAAAAAGAGGGATGTAACAATTGGGATAATAAATTAGTTGTCAACCTCTCCAATGTCTCCTTAGACCCTCTTGCTTTCAATTTTTTAAAAAGAGGCCTTGGCTTTGCTATCGCTCCTCGCTCCATTCCTATCATTGACTTCCTCATCGATATTGAGAATGCTATCCGATCTCTCCCTGAGGATAGTGCCGAGGAAATTAGACAAGACTGTGTTGTTGTCCTTAGACATGCTAAGCCACCCAAGTGCAATGTTCCCAAAGCTGAACTTCAAGCCTTCAAGACCTTAATGAGTAACCATGACCTTGTCATTGTCAAGGAAGACAAAGGGAATGCCACGGTGATCATGAGCAGACATGACTACATCTCCAAGATGAGAGAATTGCTTTATGACAATGATAGCTACAGAATCTTGCCCCGCAACCTTGTCTCCAAGATTTTAAACAAAATAAAGAAAGCCCTCTCTCAGTCTTCCCTTGATGGTGATACCAAAAAGAGGCTCTTACCCACTAAGGAGGTTACCTCCCACATTTATGGTGTCCCAAAAATCCACAAAATAGGCATCCCTCTCAGTCCCATTGTCGATACTATGGGTTCCCCCACCTACAAACTTGCGGCCTACCTTGCCAAACTTTTAACCCCTCATTTGGGTAAGTTGAGCTCATTTATAAAAAACTCTTCCCACTTCGTTGATTTCATCCAAGACAAAAAGCTTGAATAAAATGACCTCCTCATTAGCTTTGACGTTGTTTCCCTTTTCACCAATGTTCCTATCCCTTACTCCATTGAGTTAATTAGATGCAAGACTAATGATGAAATCGCCTCCTTGGTTGAATTATGCCTCAAATCCACTTTCTTTTCCTTCCAAGGAGTAGTCTATGAACAATTAGATGGAGTCACCATGGGATCCCCACTTTCCCCTATTGTGGCCAACCTCTTCATGGAACATTTCAAAATTTGGCCCTCAACTCATTTCCCCTCAAACCCAAATGGTGGAAATGCTATGTTGGTGACACCAACATTTGTTGGCCCCATGGTCATGAGAAGCTTGAAGAATTTCACCTTCACCTCAACAACGTAACCCCAAGCATATCCTTCACCAAAGAGTTAGAGTCTAATAACCAACTTCCTTTCCTAGACATCTTGCTCTTAAAAAAACCTGATGGTTCCTTAGGCAAAAAAGTCTACAGGAAAGCTACCCACACTGATCTGTACCTTCATGCCACCTCTCACCACCACCCTACCCAAAAATTTGGTGTCCTTAAAACTCTGGCAATGTGAGCTTTTCGCATTTGTGATGAGGAGAACTTAGATCTTGAATTGGCCCACCTCGCCAAAGTCTTCAAATTGAATGGATTCAAAAGCAAACTCATCTCAAGATCCTTCAAACAAGCCAGATCTCATTTCCACTCTACACCTTCTGGGTCTCAACTTACTAGCCCCCCCATAGCCTCCATCCCCTACATTGAAGGCATCTCCAACAAAATCTCTCAGATTTTTGTTAAAAAGGGCCTTCATTGTGCCTTCAAACCTATTTCCACTCTCAGGAACCACATCCCATCTCCTAAAGACCCTTTAGACATCTTCCTCAACTCTAGGGTCTATAAGGTAGTTTGTTCATGTGGCACCCCCTACATTGGGGAGATAGGTCGCTCCTTTAGAAATAGGATAAAAGAGCATTGTGCTGACATTAAGCATGAACGAACTTAAAAATCTGCCCTAGCTGAGCACTCCTCTAAAACCAAACACCACATTTGCTTAGAGGACACCCAAATTCTAGTCAAGGAAGACAACTACTTCAAAAGGAAACTCAAAGAGGCTATAGAAATCGGTAATCACCCCTCTAACCTCAATCATGATGAGGGTTGGAATCTTAGTTTCTCTTGGCACCCCTGGCTGACCCATCTCAGAAACTGTGCCATTCCCCATCCCAATCTCCTTCCCTCGTAGCCTTTCTCCCCTTTCCTAGTTCTTCTCTCTAGTCCCCTCCCTTTTCTTCTATGTCCCCTTCTTTGTTTTTCCCTCCCCCCTTTCTTTTCCATCATGTCTATAGTCGGATGTCTCCTTTGAGAGCCCTTTCCACTGAGTTCTCTTTCTCCTTCTTCCTTTACTTCTCTCTCCCCCTCATGTGCTTTCCGAGCTTGTCTCCATTCTCCTCTACCTCTGCTCACATATTGTCTCAAACCCTCTTTCTTCCTTTCCCTGTTGTTCTCCTCTCGCTTGGACTTCTCTCGTCCTTCTCTCCTTGTCCTCTAGCTTGGTTTTTGTCCGTGGTTCCTTAATCTATATTTAACCTTTTTTCCTCTTGGGTTTTTATTCTTTATATATATATATGTCAGTTGTTCTCTTTGCTTTCTCACATTCTAGTATATTATATATTTTTGTGTTGTAATTTTACTATATATATAAGTAAAGTAACTCTATTTTCTTGTTTGTTGTGCTTTTACTCTTTTGCTTTCGTGTATATTGTATATACTTGTGTTTATAAAGTAATATACTATTTTTACATGTCTGTTGTGCTTCCCCCCTTTTTTTAGCATTCGTGTTTATTATATATTCTTGGGTTGTATTTTTACTATATATATATATATATATATATATATATATATTATATTTACATGTCTATTGTAGTTCTCTTGTTTGCATTCATGTATATCATATTTATTGGTATTGTTTTGCTTCCGTGTATAATTTTATTCTTGAATTGTATTTTTAGTTTATACATATACATAAAGTAAATATACTGTATATAGGTGGTTGTGCTATTATTATTTTTTTGCCTTCTTGTATATTATACATATTTATGTTGTAAAATATATACATAATTAATATACTATATATATATTTGTCTATTGTACTATTATTATTTTTTAACATTTGTGTTTATTATTTATATTTGAGTTGTATTTTTACTTTATATATATATATATATATATATATATATATATATATATATATATATATATATATATATATATATATATATATATATATATATATATATATATATATATATTCTTGTATATTATATATTTTTGTTGTTCTATTGCTTTTCCCGTTCTTTTACCTTTATGTTTTTTGTTGAACTATTGATTATTTTAATTATTATTTACATATGTTATATGTATATATATCTCATTTTATCCTTCCTTCTTGTTTTATATTTTTCTTTTTTCCTTCTCACTAGTTCCCCATTCTCTTTATTCTTTTATTTTTCTCTTTTGATTCTTGGAGTCCGTGTAACCTCTCTCCTTCCCTCTTTTTATGTTGCTTTGGTCTGCAATCCATCATTTTCTATTCTACTCTCTTGCTCACATTCTCTTGATGATGGATCACTGTGTGTGATCCGAAATGTTGAGGAAAAATAACTTACATAGTTAAATCCAAAAGCATTCATTACAACATCATGGACTGTGGAAAACTAATGAACTCCATGTATTTTGAATATTAATTTATTTTAGAATACATAAAATTAAAAAAAAATCAATTATGTATGTATAAAATAAATAGATTACTGTGATGGACTTTGGAGTTGGGGAGGTTCTCCGGGTTCTTGTCTTGTTGGTCGCTGTGATGGTGTTCTTTTATGGTTCCCTTTTATCTCTGGGGACAGTTGCCCTCCTACTTTTGTACTTGTGGTTTCTCTATTAATAAATTTTTACCCATTTTTATAAAAATATATATATTACTGTGATTACTTTATACTTGAAAAATTTTATTTTTAGAATTTTTATACATTTCAAAAAGTATTGATTATACAATGCAAAATTATATATTTTAAAATTAATCTTTCATTCGTTACAAATGTGTTAACACTTGAACAAGGCCCCTTCCCCAACCGATTTAAAAAAAAAAAAAACTCGATAATCATGTCATTCACTAATGGTAAGACACGTCATTCGCCTCAAACATCAATCTACTTTTTATAAGGTATACAATTTTATTATGGTTTTATTATAGATAGGTGGTTACAACTTACTGGTTAGGCTTTTGGTGCATGCTTTTGACAATACAACACATTACCGTGTTTTTCCGATGGATGCCTAAAATATCCGAACGGTTCCCGGTGAAATGAGAATGATTTTGCATGTTTGATATGGCATACTGAATGGTATTGTGGCCAAGATCTTGATAATATCATATGGTTAAATATGCCATTCTAATTAAAATGAAATTATAAGAAATGAAAAGATATAATTTAGCTATGCCGACATTTGCATGCATTTAGTTTTTTTTAAAAATTTGAGCATTTTTTATTCAAGTGTTATTTTGAAATTTAAGCATGTGCATTCTTTATTTAAATTAAGTGTTTTTCTGAAATTTGAGCATTTCTTTATTTAGTTCAAGTGCTTTTCTACAAATAAGAAAGATAAAATGCTTTTTCTTCTATAAATGCCCTTCACCTTGAACTCATTTGTTTTATACTTGGAGGAACTTGTCTGCAAAGTGCAAAGCATAGTTGAATTCAAGGATTTGATCGTGGAGGAATAATGGTTATTTGGAGAAGGTTTTTGTTCTCTAAATGGCTGGAAGTGACTGATATAGGTTCTTGTTGCATGTTGGCCATCTCCAAAAAGGATGCAGAAGAGTACATTTTGCCAGTGTATGAATCAGATGAAAGAGCAAAAATTATAAAAGGATTAGGGGTAGATTTTCACATAGTTGACCTAGATAATGGTGGCTTCAAAGTGGAAAAATTTAAATTCAAGCGTTGTCAAAGTGGAAAAATTTAAATTCAAGCGTTGGCCAAGTAGCAACACTTATGTAGTGCTTGGTGGATGGAGAGGTTTTGTAAGAAGAAGAGGACTGGAGCCCGGTCATATTGTTAAGGTTTTTCTTTATGGAAATACTGCTACTGGTGATTCTATGCAATTTTGTATGAGTTGTAGCCCATCTCATGAGCAGCTACAACCACTCAACATATCCATTCATGGTGCTACTCATAATAATGATTCTCTCTGTTCTTCAAGCATAGAAATGCGTCATGTTAAGAAAGAGGCCAGTTCTGTTGCTGCATCTTCATTTCCTTCAGAAAGAAACTACTCAGCTGATGGTGTGAAGCCAAAATTCATTAGATTGTTTGGGAATGATATATACCATGTCAAGGTAGATGTTTCCTCTTCGTCTTCAATCAATTCAGTCGATGGTGTGACATCTCCTCTCTTTAGATTGATGGGCAGCGATGTATATGCTTCAAAATATTCAAGAAATGGAGATGAAGACCAAAATACACCAGCGAAGAGGAGAAGATTAGAAGAAGATTCAATCTCCATGTGTAATCTCTCTCTTTGAAAGAGAAACTACATACATTTCTCTCCATTTGGGCATATTTCTTGGGCTTATGCCTCCTCTTTTTCTCTTATTATGAATTTCGATTAACTCAATTGAGTGGATTTTTTTCTTGCTTCATACGTTAAACCTTTGTCATTTATGTACATTATTGTTTCCCCTGGTTAAATGTGGCTTCAATAGGAGCCCACCCAGAAACTGAGCAATAAAAGAAATTGTGTATTTCACATCGAATTATTGGAATTGTTTTCATCCTTTTAATCATTTAAGTCATATAATTCTTAATAAGTGAAACTCACATCTTAATCATAATTCAACTGTCCAATAAACATGTGCCCAAATGCCTTGTAAAATTTTCTCAAAAATCTACGACTTGAAAGGCAAACTTTTGTTCGGCAGCAGCTAATATTTATAATTTTTATAAAATTTATTGATAAAGGTCGAATACGAGCAGTCACTGCTATGGATTTTAATTTAAATTTAAACCTCTTACGTAAGTATAACTTAAAATCTTGAAATGCATAAGGAAAATTAAAAAAAAAATTAATATCGCTCAATATAACAAAATTATTATGAGATTTGAAAATATTTACTAAAAATAGCCTCAGATTAAGAGACACGGCAAATCAGGGGAAAATTCAAATAAATGAAGCCCAATATTAAACTCAAATTTAAACTCAAATTCAAGGAAACTGTAAGTAGTAATTTGCCCGTCTGAAGTGTCTGCCTTTTGCAGACAATAGGCCAACATTCTTTCAGGAGCTATTAAGTGTGACATGAATAAGTGGAATAATAAATGTGTAATTAATTTATTAGTATTGGTTTTTAGGTTTGTTGTTAAAATTAAGAGATTTTGGATTTAATTATGTAAGTTTTTTTAATCAATATTTCAGATTACACTCAATCATTGATCACGGATAACTGAATCGCTGATGATAGATAATTGTAAGTTTTTTCATCGATTCTTTAGATCACAAGTGAAAGAGATCCATACATAAAACTTACATAATTAAATCTAAAATCTCTTATTGTTATTTTCATGGATTGTAGAAAACTCATTCTTACTCTTTAGCATTATTTCTATAAAAAAATTGAAGCCAACAGACAAAAAATATAAAGCCTAGTTTTCAAAATATATATTACAAGTCAATTTTAATTTGTAACATACTTTAGATTATTAGTAGACTATTATTCATAGGTTTATATAATTTTTGATATTCAATTACCAATAAAGATAAATAAACACTTTCGTCATGCAGTAATATAGAATCACTCTTAATAAAGAAATGGAAATACTTTCATCATGCAACTCAGTATAAGTATTATGTTTCTATCACAATTATTCTCTATATGTTTTAAAAATACAGTACATATATGTAAGCAAGGTTGTTGATTCATGGTTTGTTTTTGGGGGACTGAAGAGATTTATACAGAAAGTGTAGGACTGTTATTATGGCAAATGCAATTCCCTAAAATATCCCACTATCCCAAATTCCCAATAAGAGAACACATTGAGCTTAAACAAACAGTGAGTTGTGAAATTCACTTATGGTTGTACTTTGACCTTTTAACAGTTGTCTTTTGTCTTTTTCATTTCCGTTTCTGTTCTCGTTAGAATTGGCATTGGCATTTCTTATTTCCATTGGCAGTTTACCCTATTCTTCCAAATTACCGCACCCCTATCAAATTTTCATATTTTAAAAGTGCTCTTTCTCTCTAATCAATGGGTTAACACTTTTACCATGTTTTCTTATGCTTTTGCTGTTGATTCACTGCTGTCATTAGAATTTGACACAGGCTACTTCTACCACGGTGTCAACTCTATCATCAAAATTTGTCATAGGTTATTGCTGCTGGATCTCTATTGAATTCTCCTACTCTTCCAGGTAATGACAATGTTTCTTTACCATTTTTATAAATAATGACTCCCAACAGTTTTCTAGATGCCCAACAACATTTTAATTTTAATTTTATTTTTTATCCCTAAACTATAAACTATAAATAAAAATATAGAGAAGAAATCTCTCAACCTAAACTCTCCATAAATTGGACATTGAAGTAGTCAAATTCATCTTCCCTGTAAATAGGAACTAATACCATGTATATCTGTGCAAACATCCATCATAAAATGTTGTTTTCTTCTTTCCACAAATTTCTTTTCAATGCACACTGTTTTTAAAAGAATTGGTCAGGACTCTACTTGTTAAAATTGTTGTTTTATTGGTTCAAAAGTCTGAGCATGCGGTTTGATTCATAGGATCATTTGACTGACATGTTTATTTGACTAGCCATAACTCATTGGGCTGTGTTATGGAACATATTTTCTATAATTAAAAATGTCTAGTAAAACTTAGATAATATTCCGGTCTTTTGGCAAAATAAATTGAAAAACTTAGATAATATTCTGGTCTTTTGGCAAAATAAATTGAAAGACAGTGAAGTTTAAATATGAATACATAGTAGAATTTTCAATGCTATTAAGAAATGACAAAGTTGATTACATATGAGAGTTTTGAATAACTACCTATCCAACACTGAAGATTGTATGCATTGAGAAAGTAGGGTCCAATAAACTTGGTTTAGAATGAAGGAGATGATCTCCTTAAATAGATGTGGCTAACTATTTCTAAAATGTATTTGGACTCTATAATCCAAATGCTATAACTATTACAATGGACACTTTGTATAGTAGCTATACAATTGGACTATTGAATTATTGACTACCTTCAACAACTAACATTAAATATCCAACATCCCCGCTTAATGTTAGTGGTTACATAAGATTACTTATAACATAAAAACTAATAATAATTAATGTCTTAGTGGTTGACATTTCACAACAATCTACCCTGAATCCATAATTTAGATTAATTACAATATAAAAATTAATAATATTTAGTGAGTGTTAGTGGTTGACGTTTCACAAAAATCTACCCTGAATCCATCCCTTGGTTCTTACAACTACATATGTTTGCTACTCTATGTCTTATGATAATCCATTTCAGATAACCATTTGCAAGTGTCCTATGGTAGCCATTTCATCTCGTCGAGTTACATGGATAACTAGCCTTTAGATTTAGCGAGTAGACTAGGCAATGATACTTGTTATTGGGTTCACTCTATTTTCTATATAGTAGACTAGGCAATGATACTTGTTATTGGGTTCACTCTATTTTCTAAAATATAACTATGGGTCCCAACACAAAGTCTGCTTAGGTACCTGTTGATGTGTTTTTTATGCACATGCAAACTCAGAATAAAATACCAATGTATTCTATCCTCTCTTGAACAAAGTCTCTCAAAGGCTAAACAATGTGATCCAATGAGACAACTCCAAGGTTCCAGATGTCAGGTCTGGACTTGCAATGGATAGACTCAGTAGTTGATGTGATTTGCTAAAAACTCACAAAGGGACTTACGTTGATTATACTCCTTATTCCAATCAAATATGTTATTCTCCTTTTTGTGAAGTGGAACTTACTCTTACCGGCTATGAAAAGAAAATACAAAAGGATGAGGGTTTAGGAAATCTACTCTAAGGACAATGATTTAACAAAATATGCCAAGATAGACAAACTCCTCACGAAACTAGACTTCACTTCACCATGAGAACCAACAACTACATGAAGCTGGTGCAATCTTCTAAGGAAACTTGATGATTTTCATGTTGTAAACCTCCATCCAAACAACCACTGCTAGCGCAGTTTGTACGAGCATCCACAACCGAACTAAAGCAAACGTGGTTCAGGCTAACTTTGCAAAATGACTTACAGTGACAAATCATAAAAAGTATGAACCATTCAAGGAATTCATCAATTATCTCCACATAAAAACATTACATCAATGCACTTCTAATCTATTTCTAAGCTACTTGGAAACATCTCTCCATCATATTTGAGAATTAGAAACCATGCTAACATTCCATCACCACACAAATCACCATGAGAACCAACAATGAGCTTGTATTGATTTTGGAAATGCATTTTTACAACAATTTCATATGTCTCTTCAATGACTTCAAAGAGTCTCCTCTAATCTACTTCTACTCTAACATCATCTACTCCTATTGCTTGATTCTTGTTCTCTCTCCTTCTAATCCCCCCACTTACAAATGAGAGAAGTGAGCCCTTTTATAGCCCTCAAAATTACATGAATGGCCAGGATTGATTTGAGAATCGATGGCCAAGATTTTGACAACAAGGCAGTCTGTTACAAAAATTTACTATCTTTAGAACATTGAATGCGAATTGATGACATGGCAGACTGTGATTGGATCAATGCTATGCACATGCCACCTCAGCATCAAACAAACTAGTTTGATTTTCTTTGTGTTCATATTGTTTGGAATATTTTCCCAAATTTTGTCATCCTTTGGAGTAGTCTTCGAATCTGAATTTTCACCTCTAGAACTTGGCTGCTTCAAACTTGAAAACTTGGGAAATTTTGTCAAATTTCTTGTTGTAGATCATGCAATTGTACTTTTGAATGTAATTCATGGATTTGTGATGAATATGCTCATTTCTCTTGTTCATAACTTTCTTGATGATGTCGTTGTGCAAGATGCAAGATTTTGGCTCTGGACTCTGGAAGTAGAAAGATGCCTTGTGTGTGAGTTCTTGGAGTGAACTACGGATGATCTTGATGCAGAAATTCCTTCATACGGTGATGATGTATTCTGCATCAGATGTTCTTGAACAAGACTCCTCCATGCATTGAACTTCTCTTGTGCAAACCTTTCACCACTATCTTTCCATATCGCTCTTCATAACTGCTCGCCTCTCCTTCGCATTCACCCTTCACCTACACAAATACACTGAATCAGCATAATGAAATAATGCTTAACAAGGTGTAGAAAGATAAAATCTCATCATCTAACACATGCGGGATTTAAAATATGCCATTTAAAAACACCTAGTTCAATTTCGAGAAAGGCCAAAAATACAAATCTTTGCGAAAATAAAACTTCATCGATACTTAAAGAACTTCAATCAACAAATGCAACTCCAATCTGCCCACGTCAAAACCTGACAGGCAATTTGTATTTGAGCATGAATACAACCATTGCCAAATGCACAATGAGCTTACTCTTTTCTTATGCTCCCATTCTCATCCTTTCCACAAAACCAAATGATATGCTGAGGCAAATCTTTTTGTATTATCAAAATAAATCAAAGTTTGTAGAGAAATGGGAATCCGGTGGATACCATTTGAGTGGGTATTTCAAATATGCACATACTGTGCATTGAGAATTGATAGACATGGCTGTTGTGATGTTCACAACACGCCCCATTATGCTCCTTAGCAAAATGGGGACCCCTGCTGATGTCTTGCTTTTTGCTTCTGCTTGTGTTTTTTCTGCTTCCTGGCGGTCTGGTAAAAATGAAGGTCAGGTGCATCATCATCATGATATATGATAAGGTAGGTCATCATCATGAGGTCTATTTGTCAAAGTTCATATTTTGTTTCTGTGACCTCATATTTTAAAAGAGCTTGAAATTCCATGCAGGTTTACCTTTTACTTCACTTGAAAATTCATCCATATGTGGAAGTTATGCACGGTCAAAGTCTTGGTCAAACCTGATATTCGCAAGAGGATCATCATATTTTTATATCCTAAGTCATGTTGACAGGATCATCATGATCTTGGTCTATCACCCGCTAAAAATCATGTAGTCGCAATATCCGGACGTCAATTTTAGGTGGTAGTTCCCTTTACCCGTCAAATGGCCTCAGGGGCATCATCAGCATCATGATTTTCTTAGGAGCGTCATATTTTATAAACTTGGTTTTGCTGTATGAGGACATCATCATCATATTTGAAACGCACCCCCCCAACAATATCCTGAGGTTCAAATATCATGATGACATCGGCTTTAAGTCAAGGTAAGTTCCCCGTCGAAGTGGTCTTTGTATCGCAAGCATCATCATGATAATTCAACATTACCTGATCTTATATTATCATGCTGATCACCCAGACTTAGAAAAATCCACCTTCGGCATATTTGCGTGCGCGTGTTATAATCCTATCGCAAGGTCATCATCATGATATTTGCTGAACTTCGAATTATGATGATGACGACTCCATATCATCTTGATCTTTCACGAGTCATTTGCTGAAATTCGCTAAGTGATGGAAGCATCATCATCATAATTCGATTAAGAGGATCATCATCTTCATATCCTCCTGATCTCCGGTTAGCGAATATCATGATGATCACCCTATCTATTCAGAGGGGGTCGATATTGCATTTCTCAACAGCATGATCATATTTCACAATATCACCCTAGCGCAAATATCATGATGACCTTAACTCATCCTTGTGCTCCGAAGACAAATTATGATGACGACGTCATCATGATAAATCGATGAGGGTCATCATCATCATATGTTTTATCCTGTCCTGTAGTCAAGATCATCATGATCTTGTTTGTCCACCTGATATTTCACAAAGTCCTCCTGCCGATGAAATACAACCTTTTGCACATATCCTGATGATCATCATCATCACATTTTCCCATTCGGCAGGATTTTTTCCCAAACATGATCCAGTTGGCGAAATATCGTGATGACGTCTTGTTTTAAGTTTAACAAAGGCCCCAGATATCATGATGACGTCATCCCGATCTGATAAACGAAGAAGCTAATATCCTGATGATCAGCATCATCATTTTTTCTTTCAACAGGATATTTTCCAAAACACGATCAGGTTCACGAAATATGATGATGACGTCTTATTCCAAGTTCGACAAAAGCCCCAAATTCGATGATGATCATCATCATCCTGATCTTTCGAGAGGGTTACCTTGGCCGCGAAAGGGTCATATTCACTTCATCATCCTGATCATGCTCCTTAGGTGACCTGATATCACAAATATCCCCCTGATCTTAACCGAACATGATGATGACGTCATCCTTAGCATTTCAATGAAGCCTGAATATCATGATGACGTCACCATCATCTTCCTTTCCTCGGCAGCATGATTATATTCATATCCTCCTATTCTTCTTCAACATGATGATGATGATGATGTTGTTCTTTTCTCCAATATGCAGAAGTGAAATATCATGATGATGAAGTATGTCAGCTAACATGTTTTTTTTGACGCACCGACATGGATAGTCATGCCGATGGGCGGGAAATGAGGCGGTGGAATTTTAAAGCATTTTTTTTGGCGCCTCTGGCATTTTTCGGTCAGCGATGGTTGACCCGTGAATCTTGAGCAGTCTGAACGCATTTTTTGACGCGTTTTGAGAGGATTTCTAGATCCGATTTTCTCCATCTTGCGCTGTCACCTGGATTTAAATGCTTATTTTAATTTCATGCTATTTTTTGTGATAAATGTGAAACTTATTGCTTGTCTTGTCTTGCAGGCTTGCAGTTGAGGAAGCAGCTGGAAAGTCAGCGCAGTGACCTCATGGAGGCAGAAGATCTGATCTCAGGAGCAAGAAGATAGAGATGAAATGCAAAAGGTCAAGGCCATTCAAGTAAAGAAGAAGGTTGCAGCTGAGGGTATTATCACAAAAGACAAACAGAAGTTATTACCCAGCTGCCGGAACTTCTCAGAAGGGGCAATATTTCGCCCAAATTTGACCACTGCTCTGAGATATTTTTGAGAACTGGTTCACCTGCATTTATTGCTGTAACTAGGGGTTTGAACCAGGGGTTCAGTTAGGTTTTTTGCTGTAGTGAGGACAATCAGAATGTCTTTATATTGTGCCTCTCTACACTGTAATACTTTACAACAGGGATTTTTAGGGCCTACAATAGAGATTCTAGGAAAACACAGCAAGATAGCTTAGCATAGTTTAGAGTAGAAGAAGAAGGTCGCCTGTTTGTCTGCAGTAAGGTGCGCGTGGAATGTCTGGCTGCCTTACTGTATCTGTAAAGCTTGTAAGTTCTCTGTAGTATGATCAATGAAACTAAGAGTCATTCTTACATTGTAAATCATGTATGGCTATTCGTTTCTAATACAATAGAATCTGGAGTTCTGCATCTATCTTCTGAGTGTTCTCCTGCTCTTTTTTGTGTTTTGAAATATCTTCTTTGAGAGCTTGCAATTTTAAATGTATGTTTGTGAAAATGCTCAGAACTTACATTTAGGGTTTTTACTGTGGATTTGATCAAATTACTGTGGTATTTACATAGTGCATAACAGAAACACTTAGATCCTTCGGTAGATTAAGTGAGGTATAGAGTAGATCTTTCTAACTTTTCCCAACCCATCTGAAATATTTAGCTGAAAACGTAGAAATCCAAAGGAAATTGTCTCAAATTTGAAGAAGCATGCATAACAGAGCTATAAGTACACAGTTTTCATAAACAGATAAAGAAGAAAGCTGCAAAAATCCAAGAAAACCCTCTGAAACTTGCAGCCCAATAACACTTGTATGCAAATGAATAGAATACTTGTTGAAATCTATGACCTCTTTGCATATTCTTAGTCCAGTAAGCCATCAAAATAAACCTAAACTACGTAAGGCCCCTTGAACATTACAGCTTCACATTGACCAACTGAACTTGACCAACCGAACCATTGTAGACTTGGGATTAGTTGAATCACCAAATGATTCCTTCTTGTCTTTCAAGTATAGTTTCAGTTCATTATATGTGAATTTTAACTTATTGTTATGATTGCATCAAAACAGTCATCAACAGTTTTCTGGCGCTAGAAGGAGGGCCAGAAGGCTGTATATCGCAATCATCAACAGTTTTCTGGCGCTAGAAGGAGGGCCAGAAGGCTGTATATCGCAATCATCAACAGTTTTCTGGCGCTAGAAGGAGGGCCTAATTTGGTTTAGGGTTAAAATTCTGAGTTTTAAATGTTATATTCTGAGATATGTTAGATCTCATAAAATTTCAAAAGGCCTAAAAGGGTGAAAAGAAGGTCCCATTTTTTTTAATGGACACATATGGGGACAGTTTTCAAGTTAACAGTCTTTTATTTCAGGGAGCTTTGAATGAACAGTTTTATTCTCAAAGTTTATCTAATTTTTGTTTGTCTAGTTGTTGCAGGATACACCAGACTATTGAACACAATGAACTTAAATGTTTAACATTCCTCACTAGGATAGATTCATATTTGAAAGGACTAATTATTTTTTCAGATGTGTTCAGGGCTGAAAGCTGGCAGGAAAAAGAAATTTTGCAGCAACAAGCTAATACAACACTAGAAACTAATAGGTGGTTAGAAAATACAATAGAAAAATCAATTCTGGAAGGGAATGATAACAGAGCATCTTTTCTTAGGTCATATTATGGAGGGATTGATAGTAGGTCTCTACTTTCTAATACAGGAAAAGGGGAGCGCAAGTATAAGTCTTTTAAATCTTGTAGAGAGGAAACCATTTGTCAGGATAAGGTTTTTATTGCTGACCCTAATGCTTTTGGTAAAGACAGTAAAACATCTTTCCTTAAGTCATTTTATGGAAAGGAGAAATGTGGGCAAATGAAAAAATTAGAGTGCACTGAAATTGATGAGATCCCTACTATAAAAACTAGTGAAGTCATAGAGGAGAAAGTAAATCCCAATCCCATGACTGATTTCTCTGAATTGAATGACCAAGTTCCGGATTGTTGCAGGTTAATAGAAGCAGACTCCACACTGGACGATAAATGTGAGTCAGTTGATGACCAATTCTTAAAAATTGAAAATACAGAAGATCATGGAGCTGCTGTGCATAATCAGACATCACCCCCATGCCATGTTGAAAATAAAACAGGGGAGTACTCCTGTCAATCAAAAGATGTTGTCCCACCTTTACTCTCAAGTGATTTAGAAATGATTAAATTCTGTATATCAGATGATGATGAAGATACTTACTTAAGTGCTGATGTGCAGGAAACTAATGAGAACATTGAGAGGTGTGCTAAATTTGAGGATAAATTGAACATCCAGAATGAAGGAACAGAGCTGGATGAAGATGAAGAAATGATACATCTAGAGTCATTTTTCTTTCAACTTGAAAAAGGACTAGACATAGAGCTGGGCAATGAAAATGCAGAGCTAAATGAAGAGCCAGCTACTAATAAACAAGTGTGTTCCACAGAGCTAAAGGCGCATCAGGTTGTCTCTTTCCTTTCCTTAGTAAATGATGATAAATGCTATTTTGATTATGCAAATTCAAGAGATAGGACATGCCTATGGATTAATCATAACCCTGATGAGCTGCCTCAGTTACTAGTCATTAAGGGCTATTCTGATAAACACAATGAATCTAGAATATCAGAATTTTTTTCAGAATTCAAAGATAAATCTGCTATGATGAGGACCATAACTAGTACCCTGTTACTCCTGCACAACCTAAAGAAATATGCAAGTAGGGGTGTTCTTGGGTCCTTTTCCTGGGTTTCTAATTGCCTCGTGGAGGCTTGTATATAGTCTGGTAGGGTAGTTGTTTTTTGTTTTTTTGTGTTCTTCTTTTGCTGTTTTCTTTTTAGGTTAGTTGTTTGTATAGTTCCTTTCTGTTTGTTTTTTGCTTTTTGTTTCTGTCTGTTTGTACAGCTTTTTCTGTTGTTGTGTTGTTTGTACAGCCTGTTTGTTTGGTTTGTTTGTTGTCTCCTCAGCAGGGATCTTTATTTTACTGTAGAGTATTAAGGAGCAGAACTAGCAACCATTCAAAACAGTATATAATTTAGGATATTCAGGTTAACCATTTACAATTTACACATAACCTGTCACTATCATGAATGTAGAGAGTTGTTTATCTTCTGAAGTTTTGTATTCAATAAATGTGATTGAGAATTCGAAGCAGGTTTCTAACGATGACACACCTAAAATCCTTGGGTTTGTTGAACATACCAGTGTAGATATTAGGTGAAAAATTAGAGGTCACCCTTGCTACCATTACAATTCTCAGCTTAATTTCAGCAAGTGTCCACTCCTTGCATCATCATGAAGTTACAAATTGCTATATCTTATGAAATCTTTCAAAATTAGAAAACAAATAAATAAATAAATAAATGAATAAAGTGGATTATACTGAAAATCCAGATTAAGCCATCTAAGTAACTCTACCGGGGCTATGGATGCTCGCTGGCAGTGGGGCTCTACTTAGGAGAATTGTAACGATAACCTTGCCGGGGCTATAGACGCTCGCTGGCAGCAAGGCTCTATCCGGTCAGCTATGAGAGAATATCCTCACCTACGTAGGCTAATGTCAGTCACTGGTTTGTTCAACCGATCTTCAAGATGAGGATAATTAATCACATGCACACAACTAAATTGAAAATGGAAATTCATGCATCTTTATTGAACACTTTCAGTCTCAAGCTGAATAGTAATTTGTAGGAAAGATAGTTGGAAGTTATGAGTTCATTTCACCTAGTTTCCTTGAACACTCTGAATTTAATTGTTTTGTTTTCGTTGCTAGTTGTTGTGATGTTCACAACACGCCCCATTATGCTCCTTAGCAAAATGGGGACCCCTGCTGATGTCTTGCTTTTTGCTTCTGCTTGTGTTTTTTCTGCTTCCTGGCGGTCTGGTAAAAATGAAGGTCAGGTGCATCATCATCATGATATATGATAAGGTAGGTCATCATCATGAGGTCTATTTGTCAAAGTTCATATTTTGTTTCTGTGACCTCATATTTTAAAAGAGCTTGAAATTCCATGCAGGTTTGCCTTTTACTTCACTTGAAAATTCGTCCATATGTGGAAGTTATGCACAGTCAAAGTCTTGGTCAAATCTGATATTCGCAGGAGGATCATCATATTTTTATATCCTAAGTCATGTTGACAGGATCATCATGATCTTGGTCTATCACCCGCTAAAAATCATGCAGTCGCAATATCCGGACGTCAATTTTAGGTGGTAGTTCCCTTTACCCGTCAAATGGCCTCAGGCGCATCATCAGCATCATGATTTTCTTAGGAGCGTCATGTTTTATAAACTTGGTTTTGCTGTATGAGGACATCATCATCATATTTGAAACGCACCCCCCCGACAATATCCTGAGGTTCAAATATCATGATGACATCGGCTTTAAGTCAAGGTAAGTTCCCCGTCGAAGTGGTCTTTGTATCGCAAGCATCATCATGATAATTCAACATTACCTGATCTTATATTATCATGCTGATCACCCAGACTTAGAAAAATCCACCTTCGGCATATTTGCGTGCGCGTGTTATAATCCTATCGCAAGGTCATCATCATGATATTTGCTGAACTTCGAATTATGATGATGACGACTCCATATCATCTTGATCTTTCACGAGTCATTTGCTGAAATTCGCTAAGTGATGGAAGCATCATCATCATAATTCGATTAAGAGGATCATCATCTTCATATCCTCCTGATCTCCGGTTAGCGAATATCATGATGATCACCCTATCTATTCAGAGGGGGTCGATATTGCATTTCTCAACAGCATGATCATATTTCACAATATCACCCTAGCGCAAATATCATGATGACCTTAACTCATCCTTGTGCTCCGAAGACAAATTATGATGATGACGTCATCATGATAAATCGATGAGGGTCATCATCATCATATGTTTTATCCTGTCCTGTAGTCAAGATCATCATGATCTTGTTTGTCCACCTGATATTTCGCAAAGTCCTCCTGCCGATGAAATACAACCTTTTGCACATATCCTGATGATCATCATCATCACATTTTCCCTTCGGCAGGATTTTTTCCCAAACATGATCCGGTTGGCGAAATATCATGATGACGTCTTGTTTTAAGTTTAACAAAGGCCCCGGATATCATGATGACGTCATCCCGATCTGATAAACGAAGAAGCTAATATCCTGATGATCAGCATCATCATTTTTTCTTTCAACAGGATATTTTCCAAAACACGATCAGGTTCACGAAATATGATGATGACGTCTTATTCCAAGTTTGACAAAAGCCCCAAATTCGATGATGATCATCATCATCCTGATCTTTCGAGAGGGTTACCTTGGCCGCGAAAGGGTCATATTCACTTCATCATCCTGATCATGCTCCTTAGGTGACCCGATATCACAAATATCCCCCTGATCTTAACCGAACATGATGATGACGTCATCCTTAGCATTTCAATGAAGCCCGAATATCATGATGACGTCACCATCATCTTCCTTTCCTCTGCAGCATGATTATATTCATATCCTCCTATTCTTCTTCAACATGATGATGATGATGATGTTGTTCTTTTCTCCAATATGCAGAAGCGAAATATCATGATGATGAAGTATGTCGGCTAACATATTTTTTTTGACGCACCGACAGGGATAGTCATGCCGATGGGCGGGAAATGAGGCGGTGGAATTTTAAAGCATTTTTTTTGGCGCCTCTGGCATTTTTCAGTCAGCGATGGTTGACCTGTGAATCTTGAGCAGTCTGAACGCATTTTTTGACGCGTTTTGAGAGGATTTCTGGATCCGATTTTCTCCATCTTGCGCTGTCACCTGGATTTAAACGCTTATTTTAATTTCATGCTGTTTTTTGTGATAAATGTGAAACTTATTGCTTGTCTTGTCTTGCAGGCTTGCAGTTGAGGAAGCAGCTGGAAAGTCAGCGCAGTGACCTCATGGAGGCAGAAGATCTGATCTCAGGAGCAAGAAGATAGAGATGAAATGCAAAAGGTCAAGGCCATTCAAGTAAAGAAGAAGGTTGCAGCTGAGGGTATTATCACAAAAGACAAACAGAAGTTATTACCCAGCTGCCGGAACTTCTCAGAAGGGGCAATATTTCGCCCAGATTTGACCACTGCTCTGAGATATTTTTGAGAACTGGTTCACCTGCATTTATTGCTGTAACTAGGGGTTTGAACCAGGGGTTCAGTTAGGTTTTTTGCTGTAGTGAGGACAATCAGAATGTCTTTATATTGTGCCTCTCTACACTGTAATACTTTACAACAGGGATTTTTAGGGCCTACAATAGAGATTCTAGGAAAACACAGCAAGATAGCTTAGCATAGTTTAGAGTAGAAGAAGGAGGTCGCCTGTTTGTCTGCAGTAAGGTGTGCGTGGAATGTCTGGCTGCCTTACTGTATCTGTAAAGCTTGTAAGTTCTCTGTAGTATGATCAATGAAACTAAGAGTCATTCTTACATTGTAAATCATGTATGGCTATTCGTTTCTAATACAATAGAATCTGGAGTTCTGCATCTATCTTCTGAGTGTTCTCCTGCTCTTCTTTGTGTTTTGAAATATCTTCTTTGAGAGCTTGCAATTATAAATGTATGTTTGTGAAAATGCTCAGAACTTACATTTAGGGTTTTTACTGTGGATTTGATCAAATTACTGTGGTATTTACATAGTGCATAACAGAAACACTTAGATCCTTCGGTAGATTAAGTGAGGTATAGAGTAGATCTTTCTAACTTTTCCCAACCCATCTGAAATATTTAGCTGAAAACATAGAAATCCAAAGGAAATTGTCTCAAATTTGAAGAAGCATGCGTAACAGAGCTATAAGTAGACAGTTTTCATAAATAGATAAAGAAGAAAGCTGCAAAAATCCAAGAAAACCCTCTGAAACTTGCAGCCCAGTAACACTTGTATGCAAATGAATAGAATACTTGTTGAAATCTATGACCTCTTTGCATATTCTTAGTCCAGTAAGCCATCAAAATAAACCTAAACTACGTAAGGCCCCTTGAACATTACAGCTTCACATTGACCAACTGAACTTGACCAACCGAACCATTGTAGACTTGGGATTAGTTGAATCACCAAATGATTCCTTCTTGTCTTTCAAGTATAGTTTCAGTTCATTATATGTGAATTTTAACTTATTGTTATGATTGCATCAAAACAGTCATCAACAATGGCCTTCCTTCAATAGAAACAACACTCAAGATGGTGAGAGTGATTACAACTCGCATCCAATGAAAAAATAATGAATACACTCTCCCCTTTATGTAAATTAGACTATCACTCAAGCAGTCTGTAAGATACTAAGTTTAGACAGTGTCAAGGAATCACCAAATATATCGCTGGGGAGGATTTTCTGCCAACAAATCAAAAAAAGATTTAAATGCAATATCCTTCTAAAAGACATGTGCTAGGCAAAGTCATCGATATTCAAGGCATCGATGCTAAATTTGTCATGTCTTTACTGCTGTGTGCCTGAGCGAATCTTTGGGTGCTCAATGCTTAGCATTAAAGAAGGCCTAAATTAGAGTCTGAAGAAATGAGTGGACGATACTAAATTAATCACCACAAAATGCCTGAGCAGAACCTAAATGCTCCACGCATAATTTGCAAATTGATCAAGGACGTGTTTAGGCAGACTCCCAATATACATATGTATAATGTCCAATGTTTGAGTTTGCAAAGTGCCTCAAGAAGACCGCCTAAGCAGACTTTTAATATCATGCTGCATAATTCTTATTTCCCATATTTGCAAAGTGTCCCAAGAAGACCGCCTAAGTGAACTTTTGGATGCCTTATGCATAATTCAACGCACTATGCACTATAACAAAGTAGAGTCATTCTCCTGAGTGGACATCTGACCCAGCTACGAATGATAAAAGAAAACAATACCATGCAACGCATCAAGAGAAATTTGCTTAAGCAAACAGATCACGCCAAAGTGAGAGATAGATGCCATCGAGTGGACCCCCAATATACTCGTGCATGAAGATGGGAATAGCCAGCGGACATTTCATGGGCCCACGCATACCTTAAATCTTATATGTTGCAAATAGATCGCCAACCTGCGCCTAGGCGGACCTAATGAACAGTTACGCAAGCTAAAAGAAAAGTGAAATGCAAGATGAATATGAGTGTCCACCTAAAGCAGACATCTTATGATGTCATGAATGATTAGAAATTGAACATCTTGCAAGGTGACCTTAAATGTCTGCTTAGGTAGAAGTTTGAAAATGCACAGCATAACTTAAAATTTCACCTGCTAAAGTCCACTAATATTGCATTGTGAGCGAACATCCCAAATTACTGAGCAAAGCAGGATAAGAGATCATTGCCAAAATAAGGCAAATTCAATGCCAAACACAAAAAGAGGGGTCCCCATCCGTGATGGGGCGATGTTGCGAATAGGTCACAACATCTAGTGCCAATTTGAATAAATGTTTCTGAATATTTCAAAAATAAAAACTCAATCCAAACCTAGAAATGTCAGACAATACATTTAAAGTCATCAACTAGTTAGGAAACACACTCAAAAGGGAAGAAGAATCATAGATTGGATTGAGACACTTCATAGTTAAGCATTTCCAGACCAGTGATTAAAAGAAAATCTCAAGTGTTCCAAAGATAAACAAGAATCACAACTTCAAAATTCCTACGTACACCCACACGTTAGGCCAAATAAACATGCATACTTGATCAAAGAGTCAAAATCAAAATCTTAGCATAGATATTCATATCCTGAAGATCCAAGTGTGTGCAATTGAGTTCATTCCCATCCTTCAGCAACTAAGATCACCTTAGTTCCTCCACATTAAGCTACATGACTGGTACACACCCCATGAACTACCTGGACATGGCCCCGCTGCCCGCGAGTGTCTATGGCCCCGACGGGTTTGTCTCGTAATTCCACTCAAGCAGAGCCCTACTGTGGGTCAAGCATCCATAGCCCCGGTAGAGATTACTCGATCGTCCATCTAACTGAGTTATAGTGTGTGATTTGTGATTTTCTTTTCATTTCTTTTCTTTTCCTTTGTTTTGATTTTCAACATGCTTCTGCTTGGTAGAGTACAATGCAGTACTGCTATGTGATAACTCAGCCAGCTAAGTGTGGACTTATGATGGCGGCAAAGGTGGACCTTTAGATTTTTCACTTAATGTGAGATCACAAAGATTCACTTAGGTACCTCTAGATTTTAAAAGCGTGAAAAGATATAAGATCTCAAAACAATTCAAGTTATTCTAAACAGTTGATTTATCTTCCAAGAACAAGCAACATGCTATTTAAACACTAACAATGGAGTCCACAATGAATCAATCCATCTGACGCAAGTTTCTCTAAGGGAAACTAAGAGGTTAATAAATAGATTAAGATTTGGCATTCTAAACATGATAATTACAAAATGTCAATGTCAAGACACAATATATGATTCCATTCCGAGTCAAGTACAAGTCTTAGCTAGTTGATAAAGCTTAAAGAAAATCATCCTCAGAATCCAAAGAATTTCATGAAAATTTATCAAAGAAAGAAACTAACATTCGATAAGAATCAAGCTAAATGTGCTTAAAGGATAACAACGCCCACTTCACCAATGGGAAACCCATGAAAGAAAACCTAAACTAAAGCAACAACCTAAGCTACGGAAAGAAAACTAAACTAAAGACTAACAAAACACGACAAACTACTCTAAAGCAATAGAAAGGAAAACTTACTCTAAGAAAGCTATGTACAAAGAGCAGACATGACTCAAAAGACCCAAATATATACATGATCTTGAATGATTTCTCAAAATGAAAAGAAACAATATGGCACATGTGATGGTTCGGATTTTGGCAAATTTGTCCTTGAATTCAGAGAAAAATTCTCTCACAACACAATCATCAAATTCAGAAAAAATCTTCAAAATCAGTAGTTGTGGTAACTCATAAGGACGATGATTAATCCATATGCAAGTTGTTTTTCCAAAATTTCCATAGTCAAAATCATATTCTTCAAATTCATAATTTGGAAATTCATGATCTTCAAATTCATAATCTTCATCACTAGGAGCAGGGAAAGATACAACCTGGTGGTCTTCATCTTCAAGTGGAAATTTATGCTTGTCGCCTACCAATATGTCCAGAGGTCGAAGTTGGTGATGAATAATCCCACTCGCATCCACAACATGCAAATCAACATTATAATCAATAGTGGGCATATCAAAATGAAAAGGTGAAAATAATTGAAATTTAGAAGCATGGAATGTTTCACCTGTAAGTTCATCTTGGATTTTCAACAATGGGCCTAGCACCAACTCGAATTGCATTGTATATTTGGCCTCCATTTCTTCAACTTGTTCATTTTGGCATAGCTTGGACTATACTTCATGTATGAGAGCATCGAGCACCCCTTCGAATTGCACTTGATTGTTAGGTTTGTGGATGATGGCTTGTAGCATATCTTCATGATCACTTCCCTTTTCAAGGCTTCTTAATACTTCTTGTAATTCCTTCTCAATGATCTTTTCTAGCAACATGGTTGAATATGTAGCAAGGAATTCTTCTTCTTGCAATGAACTCGATTCACTTTCTTCTTTGACAGAGGAATCAACATCTTGTTCATCAATTACCTTTGTTTGGATGTCATTTATTACTTTTTCAAGTTTATCTGTAGGAGGCTCGTTCTTACTTGGAAGAAGGTATGCAAATTGACCTTCCACTTGATTATCTAGTTCACTTGTGCTATCTTCACTATTGAATAACATGGGAACATCTTCTCCTTTGGGTGGTGAATTAATTTCTTGGAGACATTTGTTCCACAAATCAACTAATCTCAATTGTACTTTAGATTCTTCTTCCAACCTTAATTCTTCCTTCACTTGATGAACAGCTTCCTGACAAGATGAACACATGAGTTCTGAATGAGTGGTGTTGTGAATCCCGCAACAACCACCTAGAATCAACATTTTTTTTGCGAGCAGGTCCTTCTCAATACTTAGTCTCTTCTTGATCATTTCCTTAAAACTTATGAAGAACTCTCTTTCATCAAACAAGGCATTGGGAACCAGCTTCATAGAAACAATCAGCTCATGTACCTGTGAAAAAGAAATTTTTCCTTCCAATGCTAATTCCATTCTTGATAAAAACATTAGGCAATACAGTTCCTCATGTTCATTGGTGTCGTGAATTCTACATCTCTTCCTTGATGCGAAGTCACCCAAACTCTTAGGATAGAGTTGCGCATTCAAAGTCCACCAAAGCTGAAGAATATCATCTTGAGGATGATCATATTGCTGCCCACAACCATGAAACTGCTTCACGTGTGGTGAGAAATCCATCCTTGTTTTTGGTATTTTTTAATTTTTTACTTTTTTGGGTTTTTTGAAGTTTTATACTTTTTTCAATTTTTGGCATAAAAGAGATCTAACAAATCTCAAATTTGGCTTTGAAAGCTCACTTGGTTCCAATTCCAAAATTTGGAGTTTGTTCGTGTGCTCAGAGTGAAAGAAGCAATGCAATTCCTTGTTCATGCCCTTTTTATCCTAAGTTGAGATGTATGAAATTCTTTGTTCTGGCCTTCTCTTTGCTAAATTCTATTGAGTAGTATAATAGAGCAATGAATGATAAAACATCATAATATCTTTTGTATGCTTGGAACAAATGGAACAATCCCTTGTTCTAGCACTCCTTCTAGTGCCAATTCTGTTGATGTGTTTTTTATGCACATGCAAACTTAGAATAAAATATTGATGTATTCTATCCTCTCTTGAACAAAGTCTCTCAAAGGCTAAACAATGTGATCCAATGAGACAACTCCAAGGTTCTAGACGTCAGGTCTTGACTTGCAATGGATAGACTCAGTAGTTGATGTGATTTGCTAAAAACTCACAAAGGGACTTACGTTGATTATACTCCTTATTCCAATCAAATATGTTATTCTCATTTTTGTGGAGTGGAACTTACTCTTCCTGGCTATGAAAAGAAAATACAAAAGGATGAGGGTTTAGGAAATCTACTCTAAGGACAATGATATAACAAAATATGCCAAGATAGACAAACTCCTCACGAAACCAGACTTCGCTTCACCATGAGAACCAACAACTACACGAAGCTGGTGCAATCTTCTAAGGAAACTCGATGATTTTCATGTTGTAAACCTCCATCCAAACACCCATTGCTAGCACAGTTTGAACGAGCATCCACAAGCGAACTAAAGCAAACGTGGTTCAGGCTAACTTTGCAAAATGACTTACAGTGACAAATCATAAAAAGTATGAACCATTCAAGGAATTCATCAATTATCTCCACATAAAAACATTACATCAATGCACTTCTAATCTATTTCTAAGCTACCTGGAAACATCTCTCCATCATATTCGAGAATTAGAAACCATGCTAACATTCCATCACCACACAAATCACCATGAGAACCAACAATGAGCTTGTATTGATTTTGGAAATGCATTTTTACAACAATTTCATATGTCTCTTCAATGACTTCGAAGAGTCTCCTCTAATCTACTTCTACTCTAACAGCATCTACTCCTACTGCTTGATTCCTACTCTCTCTCCTTTTAATTCCCCCACTTACAAATGAGAGAAGTGAGCCCTTTTATAGGCCTCAAAATTACATGAATGGCCAGGATTGATTTGAGAATCGATGCCCAGATTTTGACAAGGTAGTCTGTTACAAAAATTTACTATCTTTAGAATATTGAATGCGGATTGATGACATGGTAGACTGTGATTGGATCAATGCTATGCACATGCCACCTCAGTATTGAACAAACTAGTTTGATTTTCTTTGTGTTCATATTGCTTGGAATATTTTCCCAAATTTTGTCATCTTTTGGAGTAGTCTTTGAATCTGAATTTTCACCTCTGGAACTTGGTTGCTTCAAACTTGAAAACTTGGGAAATTTTGTCAAATTTCTTGTTGTTGATCATGCAATTGTACTTTTGAATGTAATTCATGGATTTGTGATGAACATGCTCATTTCTCTTGTTCATAACTTTCTTGATGATGTCACTATGGAGGATGCAAGATTTTGGCTCTAGACTCTGGAAGTAGAAAGATGACTTATGTGTGAATTCTTGGAGTGAACTATAGATGATCTTGATGCAGAATTTCCTTCGTGCAGTGATGATGTCTTCTCCATCGGATGTTCTTGAACAAGACTCCTCCATGCATTGAACTTCTCTTGTGCAAGCCTTTCACCACTATCTGTCCATATCACTCTTCATAACTGCTCGCCTCTCCTTCGCATTCACCCTTCACCTACACAAATACCCTGAATCAGTATAACGAAATAATTGCTTAAAAAGGTGCAGAAAGATAAAATCTCATCATCTAACACATGCGGGATTTAAAATATGCCATTTAAAAACACCTAGTTCAATTTTGAGAAAGGCCAAAAATATAAATCTTTGCCAAAATAAAACTCGATTGATACTTAAAAAACTTCAATCAACAAATGCAACTCCAATCTACCCATGTCAAAACCTGACAGGCAATTTGTATTTGAGCATGAATACAACCATTGCCAAATGCACAATGAGCTTACTCTTTTCTTATGCTCCCATTCTCATCCTTTCCACAAAACCAAATGATATGCTGAGGCAAATCTTTCTGTATCATCAAAATAAATCAAAGTTTGTAGAGAAATGGGAATCCGACGGATACCATTTGAGTGGGTATTTCGAATATGCACATACTGTGCATTAAGAATTGATAGACACGGGCTTCCTTCAACAGAAACAACACTCAAGATGGTGAGAGTGATTACAACTCGCATCCAATAAAAAAATAGTGAATACACTCTCCCCTTTATGTAAATTAGACTATCACTCAAGCAGTCTGTAAGATACTAAGTTTATACAGTGTCAAGGAATCGCCAAATATATCGCTGGGGAGGATTTTGTGCCAACAAATCAAAAAAATATTTAAATGCAAGATCCTTCTAAAAGACATGTGCTAGGCGAAGTCATCGATATTCAAGGCACCGATGCTAAATTTGTCATGTCTTTACTGCCATGTGCCTGAGCGAATCTTTGGGTGCTCAATGCTTAGCATTAAAGAAGGCCTAAATTACAGTTTGAAGAAATTAGTGGACGATGCTAAATTAATCACCACAAAATGCCCGAGCAGAATCTAGATGCTCCACGCATAATTTGCAAATTGATCAAGGACGTGTTTAGGCAGACTCCCAATATACATATGTATAACTTCCAATGTTCGAGTTTGCAAAGTGCCTCAAGAAGACCACCTAAGCGGACTTTTAATATCATGCTGCATAATTCTTATTTCCCATATTTGCAAAGTCTCCCAAGAAGACCGCCTAAGCGGACTTTTGGATGCCTTATCCATAATTCGATGCACTATGCACTATAACAAAGTAGAGTCATTCTCCTGAGTGGACATCTGACCCAGCTACGAATGATAAAAGAAAATAATACCATGCAACGCATCAAGAGAAATCCTCTTAAGCGGATAGATCACGCCAAAGTGAGAGATAGATACCATTAAGTGGACCCCCAATATACCCGTGCATGAAGATGGGAATAGCCAACAGACATTTCATGGGCCCACGCATACCTTAAATCTTATATGTTGCAAATAGATTGCCAACCTGCACCTAGGCGGACCTAATGAATGGTTACGCAAGCTAAAAGAAAAGTGAAATGCAAGATGAATATGAATGTCCACCTGAAGCGGACATCTTATGATGTCATGAATGATTAGAAATTGAACATCTTACAAGGTTACCTTAAATGTCCGCTTAGGTAGAAGTTTGAAAATGCACAACATAACTTAATATTTCACTTGCTAAAGTACACTAATATTGCATTGTGAGTGAACATCCCAAATTACTGAGCAAAGCAGGATAAGAGATCACTGCAAAAATAAGGCAAATTCAACGCCAAACCCAAAAAGAGGGGGTCCCCGTCCGTGATGGGGCGATGTTGCGAATAGGTCACAACAACACCCATTTACAATCACCACTATTTTTGAGTCTTTCAACATCTTACTCTGCTTCTCTTTGAGTGAAAATGAGGTACATGATCCTCTTTTCTTTGACACCGTTAATCTTCTAAACTACATGACACCTTTCTCTGTACTTACAAGAACTCCAGTACACTATTTTGATCTCTAGTTCTTTTTTTACCACTTCAAATCACCACTCTTTTCATCTACATCATGATCATTGACTTTTAACATAACTCATAAAGACATCAAAGATATGCTAATTTACCACACAGGGTATTTCACTGACCAAAAAAAAAACTTCATACCACTATTTACTTTTAAATCACAACCTTTCAATAATGAAATAACTAAACAACCACTTAACAAACTTTTAGTACCTGCCATGTACTATTGTAATAAAAAATTGTAATCAAGTGATTAATTATTTTTGAAACAAACCAGAAACAACTATTTTTTATTCTTAAACATTTTACAAAGTGTGTCAACCAATCATATTGAAGTATTTTTATTGTGAAATATTTTTAAAAAGTGTTGATGCTAAGTTTTTAACAAATATTATTTAAAAAATTAATAATAAATTCTTTAATTGGCTCTAATCTTTGAACTAATTTTCTGATTGGCCTAAAATTTTAAGTTTTCTCATATAGGTTTCTGAATGAATTCATATTTTGACCTAAAATTTTAAGTTTTCTTATGTAGGTTTCTGAATGAATTCATATTTTTGGACTTGAGCTTAACAATATCAATCAGAGGCAGAGCAATGTTGTGTCAGACCTAAACCAATTGGAATCTTGGGGTGTAACTTGCTAATGGAAAGATATGAAAAGGAGTCTACAACACTGATTATCTACCTGAAGTTTGTAGTTATTTTCCTTCAATATTTTCATTGCCATATGAGCAAAGCATATTCACCAATTGTTGCATTTTTTTGGTACATAGAACCTAAAGTCTAATGTAATGGAACCTGGCGACTTTGTAGTTTTTCCTGGTAATGGTCATGGTGTTTTTAATTAACTATTAACGGTTATAAGCAAGACTTGTTTCATATAGTGGGAATTCCTGCCTGTTGCCAACTATTTGTCACGCGTTCTCGCATACAGAGATTACAGTGATGACATTGTTTTGGATTTTCATTTTTGTAACAAAAATATTGAAATTAAAGTTAAATGTTGGTTTTCAGGTCACAGCCAAACCAGACGGCAAGCTGATAAGTGTACAAAAGCATTTAATTACGTTATCTATAAATATTGTTTAAATACTTTACCCCTGGGTTTTGGCCACATTACCAAGCTTGGGGGTAAATCTGATGGTCTTGATAACTATCTAGATTCTAGACCAGGGTGAATCTGAACAAAAATAATCCTAACCCTTAAAATTTTCTGGGGTTTTACCTTGGTGCCACTCAATTAGCAAGAATTTGATTCTTTTGATCTTTTGATTCTCATTTTAAATACAATATTGCATTTTATGTTACACTATTTATTATTACCTACCTTTTAGAGTATAAATTTGCCTCTGAATATCTAATAAAATTAGAAATAAATAATTTTTTTGGCCTATTTCTATGCGCTGGGCTTAAACAGCACACACTAAGCTCTGACTTGCTGAGGTGGCTGGTGGACCCTTTCTCTTATTCTGTCTTGTTAATGTGTCAATAAGAGAAGGGGCCCACTAACCACCTAAGCAAGTCAAAGCTTATTGTGTGCTGTTTAAGCCCAACCATTTCTATGTTGCCTTCTCCAAACACTGAGCAGCCTGTTCAAACAGCAAAGCATAGATTAAAAAAGGTGTCCTTGATGTCAAATTCTGAAATTACTGTCCATCCACGCTCTTTTACTTCTACCATCATTCCTGCCCTTCTCACCGGCCTCTCCCTTGCAATGAGTCTCTTCCTACAACATTACAGCTGACACTACACAACTTGCAGCCCAGACTACAAAATCTAAAGCCCAAGACTTATTGGGAGCTCTTCTCAACTACTGCAAGGACACAACTTCACATCCCACAGATCCCACACAGCCCACAAAGGTTAGAGATTTTACAAGAATTTGGCTCATAAAGCTATGTTTTTATTTTGGAAACAAAGATGTGAAAGACACAAATGAACCCACATTACATGCAAATCTATATTATATTGTCCTAAAAATATCATTAATAAAATTAGAAATATCATTGATAGTATTAAAATAGTATAAAATTATTATAAAATCTTATAATAAAAAATCAAATAATAAATTAAAAAATTTGTTTAAACAATATATTATTAATGAAATCAATAAAGAATTGATAAAAAATATATATAAAAATAAAGAATTGATACAAAGATATATATAAAAATCAGTTAATATCAACATGCTATACAAATAATTTAAAACAAAAAAACTAATTAAAATAGGATGAATAATAAAAAATAATAATAATGCTACTCTAATAAAAATAATGAAACTGTTAGAAAAACCTTAACTATAACATCATATGGTTAATATTATAATTAAATTAAAATAAAGTTGTACAGATCTATCACTACAAGAAATGAAAAGTAGCATTCCAATTTCTAAATTTAGTTCAATTGCTTTTCTGGAATCTTAAGTGCTTTTCTGAAATTTGAGCATTTGCATTCTTTCTTTATTTTGTTTAAGTGCTTTTCTATAAATAAGAGAGATAAAATACTTTGCCCTCACCTTGAACTCGTTTGTTTTATACTTGGAGGAACTTGTCTGCAAAGTGCAAAGCATAGTTGAATTCAAGGATTTGATCGAGGAGGAATAATGGTTATTTGGAGAAGGTTTTTATTCTCTAAACGGCTGGAAGTGACTGATATAGGTTCTTGTTGCAGGTTGGCCATCCCAAAAAGGATGCAGAAGAGTACATTTTGCCATTGTATGAATCAGATGAAAGAGCAAAAATTAGACAAGGATTGGGGGTAGATTTTCACGTAGTTGACCTAGATTATGGCTTAAAAGTGGAAAAATTTAAATTCAAGCGTTGGCCAAGTAGCAACACTTACGTAGTGCTGGAGAGGTTTTGTAAGAAGAGGACTGGAGCCCGGTCATATTGTTAAGGTTTTTCTTTATGGAAATTTTGTATGAGTTGTAGCCCATCTCATGATCAGCTACAACAACTGAACATATCCATAGAAATGCATAGAAATGCATCATGTCAAGAAAAAGGCCAGTTCTGTTGCTGCATCTTCAATTCCTTCAGAAAGAAAATACTCAGCTGATGGTGTGAAGCCAAAATTCATTAGATTGTTTGGGAATGATATATACCCTTTCAAAGTAGATGTTTCCTCTTCATCTTCAATCAATTCAGTTGATGGTGTGACATACCCTGTCTTTAGATTGATGGGCCGCGATGTATATGCTTCAAAATATTCAAGAAATGGAGATGAAGACCACAACACACCAGCGAAGAGGAGAAGATTAGAAGAAGATTCAATCTCCATGTGCAATCTCTCTCTTTGAAAGAGAAACCAAATATATTTCTCTCCATTTGAGCATATTTCTTGGGCTTATGCCTCGTCTTTCTCTCTTATTATGCAGTGAATTCTAATTAACTCAATTGAGTGGATTTTATTTTTGTCTGCTTCATACATCCAACCTTTGTCATTTATATATACATTATTAATGTTTTTCCCTGGTTAAATGTGGCTTCAATAGGATCCCACCCAGAACTGAGCAATAAATGAAATTATTTGTGTTTTTCACATCGAATTGTTGGAATTGTTTTTGCCATATAATTTTTAATAAGTGAAACTGGATTATATAAATAACTTGTGTAGAGGCAGAGACTCGGGCAGATACGAGAATTTTAGCTTCTGCGGATGTGAAATGGTGGTTGTTTGAATTTTACTACTTTTTTCCATTGCATCCTCCGCTCTTCTGGTTGAAATTATGTGAATTGTCTAAAATAATAATTGAAGCCGCCCTCTGCGCTTTGGTCTAGCATCACAGTTTTCAGCAGGCAGAGGAAGGGCAACAAGTGGCATTGGAGGAATCACAGCCAATGGACATGGAGTAAGATCTAGTGCATGGAGTCTTAAAAACCTAATGGCTCTATAAATCTCTTTTTCTTTAGCATCTAGAGTAGGCAAAAGTTTAAACCGATGAGCTTCCAAGGTGCTGTTGAGAGTGTTGGCACATCCATTATTAGGACCATTCTATATCACATGGTAGATACAAGCTGTAGTAGGTGAGGAATGGAACATTTTAGTGATAAACAACCCCCCAATTGGTGCCTCTCCTATGAACATTTCGTACACCTTTAGGGCATACTTTAGCCTATTTGTGGAAATTAGGTACTCGTGCATGAAGCCGAATCCTAGCATTTCAGTCATTCACCATTGCACCACCGATACTCTTTGAATATCATTATCAGTAATGAACAACATGTATATATAACATATATATACGATACTCTTAACTAGAGATATCAAGATGTATTGCCATTTCTAGCCATAACCTCATGACAGTCACATCCGGAGAGGGCCTTGATCCCGTGGATACAGGGTATGTAGGTAGTCTGGATGGCGAAAGATGCCCCCAGTACTCAGGTCCTTTAGATATAGGATATTATTTTATAATTAACATCGTGATCATAATTTTCTGTGTAGTGATTTCTGAGTCATGTTAACATGAGATTGTCTAGTTAGTTTTGTGCAGATGATAAGGATACAAGTCACTGGGGAGAAAGGAAGTTGTCATAAGTGAATGCAGTATGTAATGAAGAACTTAAGGTATGTGTGATCCATTTTTATTATAGGTTATCTTGCCTAATGTACCTCATCTCATAATGTACTCTCTCCCTATCTTCACTAGATTTAAAATTGGTGATCTTTCAGAACATGATGATATTAGAAAACTAAATTCAAGTTTGTGTCATCTCTATATCATGCATTAAGTACTTCTTGGAATTAATAGAAAAATTTCACATTTCCTGCATCTATTAGATCAAAATTTTTATTTCCTCAGTATTTTTGAATTTACAGTTAGTAATATTCGTTAAGGATGAGTTGGGTCCTTACATATACGACATGGAATGGATATATCCTACAGAGATATTACAACTCTCTCAACTACCAGGTATTCAGTATAAGTATACAGAGATTATCCTCTGTCAAAGTTGAATAACATCAAGTTTAAACTATCACTGAGTTTCTTTGAAATTTGACATGCTATTCAACAGTTTAAACAATAATCTTCATTCATATCTTTAGTTGCAGATCTATCGACAAATATCAACAATGTCTTGATATATATTATGGGATACAATAAGCATACCTATATAGTTTAACAGATAGTACGTTATCACCGATGCCTTCCTTCCTCACAAGTACCTGAGTTTCTCATCTCCTCCCTCTGCACTGTGCTTTCGAGCTTGAAGAATAATACCTCCATTTCCCTTGCTCTACACTTAGTTATGCTTTGCATATTAAATACATTCTACTACACTCTCTCCAGTCATCCATGGCTCTCGCATGAAGAAAAATAAGGGAAGTATGGAGCTACTAATCTTTCCCCCATTCCCCAAGTATCTAGGAAGAATGCCTTGGGTGAAAAAGACTTTACCTCCTTACTAGACATTACTCTTAACCATAATTAAGCTTAAATTTAAATAATAATTTAAAGGAAACAATAGCACACCTATTTTATAGATTTCACTAATGCATTCTTTCAAATGCATAATTATGCTTATTCATGAGCATAATTATCGACGAAGGATTATCACAAAGTCGACTAAGACCTCTATGACAAAATTAAACTTGTTTAGTCAATTACTTATGTCAACTTGGCATTCAAAGACATACACTACCTTACCATCTATCAATGAAGAAGATTTAGCAATCGACTTGATGATGACAAAAATTAACAAGAAAAAAATGATCTCAATGCTAAGAATATTTCTAAGATGACCAAAGACATAGAAATTAAGATTTAATCTAAAATTGGTTTATCCTCTAAATAAGTATGTGTGTGTGTGTTTCCAAATGGCATAAGGATCATTGTCTTCATGTGATCTAGCATCTTCTCCATGGTGATACTCTCTCTCCTCATCTCAGGGGGAAACACATTGTTCCTACATCCACCTCAATCACACAATGATAGTTAGTCCATTACATCATTTAACCATGTGCTTAATAATAACATCATAAACAATTATTCTTTGCATATAAACTAATATAAAGCAAATGCATTTTTCTATCTTTACTTTAATCATAATATTTTCTCTGACTAATTATCTGTCTTCTTGAAAATAAAAAAGATAAATATGTTAATTTAAAAATGGGGTGTGACATGCCTTTTCACTACTTGGACAATCATCTAGCAGTTGGATGGAGATTTTGATTCTTCATCTGAAAGTGATGTTTTTGTGGATGACCAGCCACTTGCAGATGATACTGAGACTTCTATTTCCCCTTTGTGTGTGGACACATCCTCATGGTATGATCAATCTATTTGGTTGACATACATTGATACACTATCTACATTGGAGGGCACTCCATATCCTATAGTACCTATTTCTACTTCAGAGTTCAATGTTGCTTCTTCGAGAGATTCTAGTGTTTCTCTATAGAAGGGTCATTTATGTCTTTTGGATCCACCTCATTGGGACACACTTCTACCAAACATCTCTTGGTTGTTTGTAGAGTCTCACATTTCAAATCTTGATGACACTTTGGAGGATCTTGTCTTTCTCTTTGATGGTAGTTATCTTGTACCTACGACTACTATAGAGTTTAGTGAGGCTTCATCGAGTGCTTCCTGAAATTCTTCATAGGACATCTCATGGGATTTGCTTTGTAGCCACATGGCATGCATTGACATTCCACATCCATACATCAGTTCTTTGGATCTTGCTCTTCATCAGTTTTCACATGATTTTGAGAGGTCACTTATTTTAGTTAGGCCTGAGCCTCCTGATTTGATTATGACTTGTTTTGGCATCAACATGATGACATTTGAATAGTGTTTTGAGATAGGGTGTATCATGAGACTTACCACCTCACCTTTCTTCTTTGAGTTGGAGTTACTTCAACATTCACCATTGGAGTTGTTTCTTCCTAAGGGGAGAAATGTCATTTGCCATAAATGGTTCATTTTTAGCATTCATACATGAACATACTCTTTTGGCATAGGCACTACTTCATTATGAGGGGCTACATAGTCTCTTTCTCTCTCTTGTTGAGGGGAGTTATCTGCATCATCACAATAAGAGCAACATTGTTTTAGGATAGGTGCAAAGTTATCATCTTGATGAGGCTTTGTAGTCCTCTTCTTTTATCATTTTCTCTCTTTTTGGAGGGGAGTTTTTTCCCACATGGTTTTCTTAGTTTATCCATTTTTATGAGAGATTCCATTGTACATGGGTACCTGATCAGGCCTAGTTTCCAGGACCCATCTTCATTTAGCCCACCTAAGATATGCTTAGGGGGGTGTTGGTGTATATTAAGCTTCCTTAGGTGTGCACATCAGTCCATGTTTAGCCTTGAGCTATACTTGGCATGCCTAGATTAGCTTAACTGAGTTAAGTGGTTGCTTTTCCTATACTTGGAGCACCACTATTCTTAGTGATCTTTTCTTCTTTGGCTCGACTATTTTTGTCGATTATGCCCTATATGTACTACATCTTGGAAGCTAATTGTCCATCCCAATCAATTCATTCCTCATTGGTGTATTTTCTTTGCATATTTGTGTTCTAGATCTTATTTCTAGTATAAGTGTGCCTTTGATTATCTTAGGTGGCTGATTTAGTGTAGGCAATCATCCAAGGATCACGCGGTTTATCACAAGGATGAGAATATGTGTCAAGTGACCTTTTAAATTTTTTTAAGACACATGGAATCAAGAAACAAATTATTGCTAGATATACACTACAACATAATGGAGTCACAAAGAGAAAGATTAGGACAATCATGGAAATGGCTAGAAGTATGTTGAAGGCCAAGAACTTGTCAAATGAATATTGGGCAGAAGTAGTAGCTTGAGCAGCGTATATTTTGAATCGGTACCCCACGAAAACTATAAAAGACAAAGTACCTCAAGAATAATGGAGTTGAAAGAAACATAGTGTCTCTCATTTAAGAGTCTTTGGTTGTGTAGCATATGCTCATGTGCCAGAGGAAAGAAGGAAGAAATTAGATGATAAAGGAGAGAAATGTATTTTTGTTGGATATAGTGAACAGACAAAAGGATACAAATTGTACAATCCAATTTCAAAGAAAGCGATAATTAGTAGAGATGTTGAGTTTATTGAAGAAGAAGCATGGGATGATAGTATTGAAAAATAAAAAACTATCATGACAACAATACCCTTAAATGAAATAGAGTTATCAAATGGAATTGTGGTGTCAATTAGTCATTTAGTTCCACAAGCTCTTGCTCCAATAATACGTTCTAGTGTATCAAGTACTGAAAGGCTCTCAAGACATTGCCCAAGTGACACCTCTAGTGTTGTTTCAACATATCATATAGGTGAAGCATCAGGTCATGCAGGAACCTCTAGTCCTTCAAGGTTTCATGCTAGTGGTACCTAAGACCCAACTCTAGCACCACTATTAGGGCCTTGAAAGATAAGAAGTTTGAGAGAGATTTATGATGAAACTCAAGGTGAAGAAATTGTTGATTTATTATCTAATTTTGCATTATTTTCTTGAGTTGATCCCTTATGTTTTGAAAATGCAATTGCAAATGAAATTTGGGTGAAATCCATGGATAAAGAAATTTATTTTATTGAAAAAATTCAAGCTTGGCATCTTGTAAATCTTCCAGAAGGAAAGGATAGAATTGGTGTGAAGTGTGTCTATAAGACCAAATTCAATGCAGATGGAAACATTGAAAAATATAAGGCAAGGTTCATTGCAAAGGGGTTTTCACAGCAGCCTAGAATTAATTACAATGAGTCTTTTGCTCTAGTGGCTAGACTAGACACCATAAGAACTATATTGGCAATAACAACTCAAAACAAATGGAAAGTCTATCAAATGGATGTGAAATTTGCTTTTCTGAATGGACTACTAGAAGAAAAAATCTATTTGTAGCAACCACCAGGGTATGAAATTTTGGGTCAAGAACACAAGGTCTATAGATTGAGGAAAGCCTTATATGGACTCAAGCAAGCTCTAAGAGCTTGGTACAACATGATTGATTCTTATTTTCTAAAGATTGACTTCATCAAAAGTAGCAGCAGACCAACACTATATATCAAACTGAATGATCAAGGTTAGACTCTAATTGTATGTTTATATGTGGATGATTTGATATTTACAGGAGATTTGTCAATTGACTAATTCAAATTAGCAATGAAAAAGGAATTTGAAATGATTGATCTACGTTTAATGAAGTTTTTTCTTGGTACATAAGTAAGTCAATCAAATGATGGTATCTTCATTTATCAATCAAAATATGCCAATGATATTTTGAAGAGATTCAGAATGATGAAATGCAAGACAACAACAACACTAGTTGCTGTAGGATTGAAATTAAGCAAAGAAGATAAGGGATCAAATGTAGATCCGGCCTTGTACAAAAGACTAGTTGGTAGTTTGATGTACTTAACAACCACAAGGTCTGATATAATGTATGGAGTAATCCTAATTTCAAGGTTCATGGAGTCACCAAGAATTCTCACTAGCAAGGTGGGAAAAGAATATTGAGATATGTTACTGAAACACAAGATTATGGCATTTTATATACAACAGACGATTTCAAGCTAATTGGTTACACAAATAGTGATTGTGCAGGAAGTATCGATGATAGGAAAAACACATCTGGTTACTTTTTTCATTCTAGGTCAGGTGGAGTCTCATAGATCTCCAAGAAGCAACTCATAGTCACTCTTTCATCAGAAGAAGAAGAATATGTAGCAGCCACATCAACAACATGCCAATTAGTGTGGATAAGAAGAGTATTGCTAGAATTAAAGAATGATCAAGAGGAAGCAACAAAGATTTTTGTAATAATAACGCATCTATAGCATTGTCCAAGAATCATGTTTTTTACAGAAGAAGGAAACACATTGATACCAACTATCATTTCATTAGGGAACTTGTTGACAATGGTGAAATATACTTGAAATTTTGCAATTCAGAGGATTAGTATGCTGCTGATATTTTCATGAAGCCATTGTCAAAGGAGAGTTTTGAGAGACTCGGAGATAATTTGGGCATAATCAATTTGGGAAATCAAGCTTAAGGGGGGTGTTGGTAGTAAGCTTGCTTGAATGACAATCTTTCCTCCTAACACATTTAGTACAAACGTTAATGGTTTATCTTCTCCTATAGATTTTGTACCAAAACCCTTCACCATATTTATTATAAATCTAACCCTATAGATTTGGTTTTGACTAGAGTTTGAAGATTCAATAGATTTGATGTAAACCTCTCCTTCCCTATATGCAACAGTTGTAGCTGAGGCAATGTAAATATTTTATATATTTAGAATTTTCTAGAAAGGAAGTTGTTGGTGTATAACTCCATGAGTTAACACTAACTCAATCATAGTTAGGTGACTTATAGCACATGCTATGAATATCACCACCTATTCTCTTGCTATGTATATACTTCCTAAGGTAGTTACGCTATACTCTTGCTATGAATATCACGACCTATGCTTGTTTCATGGAGAGTTGGGTATGGAACCTCTACTATTTATACCTGTTATTTGTTAATGCAAATTACTCATTCTCACTTGTAATCTTGTGTTTGATAGTCTTTCCATGATCTTGGTTCTCACATGGTATCAGAGCACCGTGGTCAGCATCAAATCTTGTTTTCTCATTGTGCAAATCAGGTTTGCATCTCTTTATTTTTGCTTTATTTTGGTTGTTTTCTATTTAACATTTCTGTGTGCTCTTATTGTCTTCAAACACCCACATAGGGTAGTGTGGATCCTCTCTTACAAGTGCCACATAGGCCACGTTGGCCAAATTTGTTTGAAATCTCACAAACGACATTTGGATTGGCCATATAGGCCATTTTTTACAAGCATCAACAGTGGCTCCAAAAGTTGAAGCAGATATAATCCTGAGAGGCCACAAAAGGTTGAATCTACACTACATTTGTAGTGACCAAAAGGCCAACGGTGGAAATCACTCATAGAGGCCAAAAGGCTAACGGTGGAGAACATATGCAGAGGCCATGAAGGCTGACGAGGGTCGCCAAAGGAGCGCCACCCTTAGCTCATTCCACAACCAACAAAGGAGTCAAAGAGGCCACACAGGCCAGAGACACCACAGTCCTAAAGGACTCCTCATCAGTGAATATGTGTGTTTCCAAGCACCACACGTGGTGGTCAACACCACCACACTACCTTCATTGCTGCGGTCAGTGCTTGAAGAGCTCAACCTTGGACCACCAATGGCCCAAAGAACCAAATGATCAGCTTTAACTGTGCCCAAAGGCATTAAAATGCCCTTGAGGGCCCCACCTGATGATGACCAAATAGGAGGGAAAATCTTTTTGAAAATTTTTTTCAATTTGTGACGGTTGTCAAAGTTAATGCCATATGAATTGGCACTATTCATTTGTATTTTGTATTCAAATGCTGATGTAAGAAACTCGGGGGGCTTGACATCATCAAAGGTCAAAAGCCAAGAAGGGGGGGATAAAATTTTAAGAGCCAAGCCCTTGGTCACATGGGCAAATAAGCTCTTGGTCGCGCTCTACCATAGGGGGCCTAAATTTCTCCCCCATACACAAGTTTTTTTCCTTCACTCTTTGTATGCAATTTTTTTTCCAAACACATTGGAAAATTAACTTTTGGAGGTATTTTTTGTTTTGCATATGCAAAATTTTGAAAGGGCCATAACTTTTGCAAATTGACTCATTCCTTTTGCAAACGTGGTTCTTTTTTCGTCCTCTATCATTATAAAGTGACTGATCACACTTTTGTAAGGAAATGATAAGCACTCTTTCCATTAATTGTGCAATTTGGATAGAAATCAAACTAAAGGGAAAAATCCACTCAAAGATGTAAACAGATGTCAAGTGCACTCAATTATAAAGTGTCACTTTAAGGGGGGAATGAAGCAAAATCACACACTCAACTTATAAAGTGCCACTTCACAAAGTTCAATTAGGCATCTAACTAATCTGGGTTGTCTAATTGTGTTGTTTTCTATTGTCTAGTTGAATTAACTTGTTCTAATCATGGGATATGAAACTCACTCTTCTGTAATCAACCTAAATAAGGGAAACTATAAGTCCTGGTGTGAAGGCATCCTAAAACACCTTAGTTTCTATAATCTCATTCCCCATTTGTATGGACTTGTCCCTGAACCTGGTAAACAATCTCAGAAGGGTAAGTGGTTTAATCATCGTGATCATATTTGTGGACTAATTAGTTTACATATTCCAAAAGTTTCTTTGTATACCATCATGGATATTGACTTTCCACATGCATTATGGATCAAAATTTGGGAGATATATGGAGACTCAAATGTTTTCCCATTCCCACATGACTCTACTTTGATCACAACTCACATCCCTAATCATGATATAGAAACAAAATGTTCCAGTGACATAGCAGAAGTCATCACTCCTACTATTGCTTCAACAGATTCCAGAGTCACTTCTTCGAAAGCTTCTAGTGCTTCTTCACAATAGGAAATCAATCTTCCTAGCATTGCTGATTGGAACACATTTCTACCTGACATCACTTGTCCATTTGTAGAGTCCCACATTGCTGACATGGAAGCACACTTTGAGGACATCAATGTTCTCTTCGATGATAGTTTTGATGAAGCTACATCAATATTGTCCACTTCAGATATTCATGCTCTAAATCATCCTACACGTGGTTCTGGATCGTCATCATCCTCATCTATTGCACATGCACCTGATTTGATTATGGCATCCTTCAACATCGACATGAGGACACCTAAGCACTCTTCGAAGGCATCAGCATGGGCACCATCATCCTTGGATCAGCTTCAGCATGATTCAAGATCATACATATATCTTCTTGCATGGGAAGATATCTTGCATCTTTAGGTGGTTTCATTTCTTCCCAAGGGAACGAACATGTTGTTCAACATTCTTGGATCTACATCTACATCCTTTGTCGACTATTCAACATCAGTACAGCAAGACGTGTATTATGGAGGTGTCTCATAGACCTTCTATCATTTTCTCTCCTATGGGGGGAATCTTCTGGGGAGGCCATCTAAGCCTTCGCTTTGTTTTCTCTCTTTTTGGAGGAAAGTTTTTTTCCCACAGGGTTTTCTTTCTTTCTCCATTTTCTGAGAGATACGTTTGTAAATGGGTACCTAAAATGGCGCATTGTCAGGACTCATCATTCATAAACTCACCTAAGCTATTCTTAAGGGGGGGTTTTGGTGTATAACTCCATGAGTTAACACTAACTCAATCATAGTTAGGAGACTTATAGCACATGCCAATTGACATTTTCAACTTGGTGAGTCATTTGTAATAGGTGTCAATAGATTTGACACATCACCTCTATTTCCTAGGGTAGTTACGCTATTCTTTTTCTTTGAATATCTCCACCTATCCTTGTTTCATGGAGAGTTGGGTATGCAACCTCTACTACTTATACCTATTATTTGTTAATACAAATTGTTCATTCTCACTTGCAACCTCATGTTTGATAGTCTTTCCACGATCTTGTTTCTCACAAAAGTCTCTAGACTCCTTTTATATTGGTAGGTGTTTACTTTTGGTTGTAGCTGAACATATATTTGCAGCAGTATGTTTAAGAAATACAGAGGACAAGCTGAAAAGGAAAAGAGTTGCAGTAGTAGAAAAAGTAGAGTTTGTATATAGTAGAACAATATCTGTAATATGTTACAATATATGGAATCCCACCAAAATTTTTTATATGTGTATGTACATATCTTAAATTGAAGACTTTTTATTGTTATGTTTAATGTATGAATCCAGTAGGGTTGAAGCAATAAGATTGTGAATCTTAGAAAACATAGTAGTTCAGAAATAGGGAAAAATAGGTCACATAATTTGTTTACATTTCTATCAAGGACATCAAAGTGTTACTCATTTACCACACACCACATTTCACTAACAAAAAAATCTTCGTACTACTATTTACTTTTGAATCACAACCTTTCACTAATAAAATAACTAAACAACCAAGTACACATTTTTTAATTTAAAGACAAGTGTTTCTAAATAACTCACAAATACTGGACTTTACCACATCATTTATGAATCACTCATATTCCACCTTTCACACTTCAATAAATTTCTCACAATTTTATCTTATCATAAATGACTACTTAAAAATGCTTACGTTTCCAAAAAAAATCTAGTTGGGAAGGAAGACTTAAATTGACTTCATTAAAATAGAGAAAAGATCTTTAACATGACTTATTTTAAAAACAATAAAACATATAGTAGATTCTCAAACAAAAATCTCCTCTGTTGTAACTTTCCAATGCCACCTTCTTTGAAAAGAAATCAATGCCATATGACAACTATAACTAACAACACAAGAACTAGTGAAACCATAACTTTCACAGCTATACAAGTAATTTAATACAAATATCAACATGCTATATAAGTAATTTAATACAAAAAGGACTAATTGAAGTAGGATGAATAAACAACAACAATAATAATAATGCTACTCTAATAAAAATAAGGTATGTAGCAATAATATGAAACCAAAAATTCTTAATGATAAATATCATATAGCTAAATATTATAATAAAAATTAAAATAAGGTTGTGCAAATATATCACTATAAGAAACTTGAAAAAGATATAACTTAGTTGTGCTTCTTTTTTACTAGCAAAAAACTGACATTCCTAAATGTAGCGATTTTTCTTCCAATTTCTAAATTGAGCATTTGCATTCTTTGTTTAGTTCAAATGTGTTTCTGATATTTGAGCATTTGTATTCTTTATTTAGTTCAAGTGCTTTTCTATAAATAAGAGAGACAATATGCTTTTTCTCTATAAATGCCCTCACATTGAACTCATTTGTTTTATACTTGGAGGAACTTGTTTGTAAAGTGTAAAGTAGAGTTGAATTCAAGGATTTGATCATGGAGGAATAATGATTATTGGGAGAAGGTTTATATTCTCTAAACAACTAGAAGTGACTGATATAGGTTCTTGTTGTAGGTTGGCCATCTCCAAAAAGGATACAGAAGAGTACATTTTTTTAGTGTATGAATCAGATGAAAGAGAAAAAATTAAACAAGGATAGGGGACAAATTTCCACGTAGTTAACAAAGATGATGATGGGTTAAAAGTGGAAAAGTTTAAATTCAAGGATTGGCCAAGTAGATTTACACTTATACATAGTGCTTGCTGGATGGATAGAGGGAGAGGAGAGGGAGAGAGATAAAGATAGAGAGTCTACATTTGACATGTAACCCTAAACCCTAAATAATGCCCCTAAATCCTAAACCTGTAAACCGTAAATAATACCCCTAAACCCTAACCCCTAAACCCAAGCAATTTAAAACCTCTATCTCTCTATCTCTATAATCCCTCTACCTCTTAATCTGTCTCCCTATGTCTCTAGTCATGTCCCTCACTCTCTGGATCCCTATCTCTCCCAATCTCTATCAATCTCCTCTCTCTATCTCTCTCTGAACCATAAACCCTAAATCCTAACCCCCAACCCATAAACCCTAAACCCAAGGAACCCTAAACCCCTAAATCCTAAATAATTCTCCTCAACCCTAAACCCTAAACTTGAGCAGCCCTAAACTCATAAACCCTAAATAATGCCCCTAAACCTTGACCACTACCCCCTAAACCCTAAACTTAAGGAAACTTAAACGTATATCTTCCTATCTCTACCCTATCTCCCTATCTCTATCATCCCTCTACCTCTTAATCTCTCTCTCCCTATGTCTCTGGACATCTCTCTCTCTCTCTCTCCCAATCTCTCTTCTCTCTCTCCCCTCCATCTCCATCCTCTCTCCCTCTTCCTCCCTCTCCCTCTCCCTTATCGACAAAGCAAATGGAAACAAGAAAATTAGGACATGCAAAGAGGGATGAGGATATAAATTTGGAGGATGAAAAAGAAACAAGATAAAATAGAAGTTCATTGGATGGGAAGAATGATGAGAGGAGAGGTGGAAAATAGTAAAATAAGGAAAAATTGGTGGGATCTAAAGGGAAATTGGAAAGGAAAAGGAAAATTAGGAAAGCTAAGAAAAGGAAAACCAAGAAGTAGAGAGAGAGAGAGAGAGAGAGAGAGAGAGAGAGAGAGAGAGAGAGAGAGAGAGAGAGAGAGAGAGAGAGAGAGAGAGAGAGAGAGAGAGAGAGAGAGAGAGAGAGAGAGAGATTTTACCGTTGGCATAATAGTCATATAGTATTACATTGTTAGTTTATGCATATTAAATAAATGTTAGTAAATAAAGCAATAGTTAGTTGGTTAGTTTATGGGAGTTACATTCCTGTATGGAGGTAGTTATCAAATAGTTAAAGGGAAGAGGCTTTTATAAAGCCAATGTAATGCATTGTAAAATCATTCAAAGATAATAATATGTTATTTTATGTTTTAATATTGCTATGCAATAATGGTGTAACTATCTGCATTTTGTCCTACCATATTTCAATATTGTATCAGAGCATTTTGAGAATGGGTTGTGAAGAAAAAGATTGTTGAGCTAGTCCATCAATATGAAAAATCAAATCTTCGTATTTTATATTTGCTGGAAGTCGTGGATGTCTCTTACTAAGGAGAAATTATGGTTTTGATGTAAAATGTGAGAGAGAAGCATACAATTTTCAAAGGTGATCCATGGTCGTTTAGATGGAATCAGGAGGAGATCAAGGCTACATTTTATACAATTTGGGAGTTATTTCCTACAATTTGTGAGTCATTTAAAACCACTGTATATGTTGCATGTGAAGAATTCATGTTGATGAGACTATGAATGTGTGAATAAGTTTGAAAAAGGTGATACGATTGAGTGTCAAGAAAGGTGTGATCAGAGATTTTCTTTTGCAATCATATGTTGATTTATTAATAAGTATTTTCAAAAGCCCTATATTATTCATTAAAGAGATAATGGATAAGAAGGTTGCTTGTGGAGAAAATTGATGTGCATGATACCAACAATGAAGGGAGTTTAAATGCCAATGTTGTTCACATTGATGTCGTGAAGAATAGAGTTTGTGTTAATTTGTTTGGCAGTGACAGACCAAATGCATCTTAGAGGATGTTCATTCAAATGATACATTCAGAGGTGACATACATATGAAAAGAGAAAGGTACATTTATAAACTTCCTAAATATTTTATGAAGGTTAAAAAGAAACACTTAAAAGTTTTTATGTATTCCTTTGGAGAAAGTTAAAAGAAGTTTTAAAAAGGAAGAGATTTTTTTAAAGGAGAGATTCTTTTATGTTTTAAAAGAGATTCTTTTTTGCATGAAAAAGAGGAGAGAAAAGTCTTAAAAGATATTTAATAATAAAAGGGAGACATAAGTATTAAGGAAAGGGCATTTAAAATATTTACTTTTGAGGAATTAGGAGAAATAAGGGGAACTATTTAAAAAATAATAATTTGGAGGTAAATTTACATTTTACATTTTTGTGGTAAGATAAGGTTTAACATTTGAAAATGGCCACACATTATGATTGTGGTTTCAATGCCATCCATGCTATCATTGCTAGAAATTTGAGAGACTTGCATGCTTGTGCTATTGAAGAGTCTAAAGAAAATGGATAGAGTGTAAGCATATCAAATTGGAGGAAGGAGGCATCAGAGGATGGAGGATTTTCCATCATCTCAAGTTAGCTTCTCACTTTGAGATGATGCTTTGCATGAGAAGCGCTTTTTATTTTCGTTGTTTCCTTTTCTTTGTTGATGCTGACGGATTTGAAGAATGTATGTTTTGTGAAGATTTTGGTTTGGAGATAGGTTGGGATTTGGTGTTGAGCTCAATATGGATTATTGTCCAGTGAGTTTCAGAGTATATGATCAAGAATTATACCCTTTCGTGGTCACTAGACAATGATAGAGATCTGTCATATCTCTTAGGGATTATTGTCGAATAATTCAAGACTCTGTGATTTACGAGTTCGGGACTAAAGAGCTCAAGAACACATCTCGAAGCTACGCCTTTATGAGGGTAGACGAGACAACATGATGGAGCCCCACTTGGTTTAGGATTTGTTTTTTGAGAGAAGATCTTCTATAAAATATGTATTCATATTATGTAATCATCTTTGTTGAGTATATTAGCATTAAGGGGGGTCCCTTGGTACTATTGCAGGAACAATGTAATAAGGGGGGAATGTTGGCATAATAGTCATATAGTATTACATTGTTAGTTTATGCATATTAAATAAATGTTAGTAAATAAAACAATAGTTAGTTGGTTAGTTTGTGGGAGTTACATTCCTGTATGGAGGTAGTTATCAAATAGTTAAAGGGAAGATGCTTTTATAAAGCCAATGTAATACATTGTAAAATCATTCGAAGACAATAATATATTATTTTATATTTTAATATTGATGTGCAATAATGGTGTGACTATATGCATTTTGTCCTACCATATTTCAATATTTCTTTCACCATAATGTGAGCACATTAAAATGCGCTCACATTATGCTTTGCTTTGGTAATTTGCTAGCCTTTGGCTTGGATTTTTGTTAGGCTTCCAACCCAAAGGCTTGGACTATGTTTTGGATGTCCAAAGAAATGTTCTTACATTTTATAACAAAAATTACATAATCTGGCCCCATTAAGTTTGCACTTGTTTCAATGACAAGTTGAAAAAATACCACCATAATCTTAAGCTCTCTCTCAGCTTTCTAACCATATGATTTTTTTCACATTTTAAGTATGTTAAGGATTTCATCTTTAATTTCTTTTGTTAGTGTATCTATTTTTTGTCAAAAACTAGTGTGTGGTATTTTTGACTTTTTAAAACTATTCATCAAAATTTTGAATAAATTACTTTTTTTAGAAACTAGAATCCATTCTACATGTATTCAAAAAGAAATTTTTGATTTTTGATTAGTTTTCAAAAAATTTAAGGGGGAGCATACTCAAATTTCTATTTTTTAGGATTTGTCAACTTTGAAAATTAGTAAAATATCAATTATTCATAAAAAAGTTGTCAGAGAAATCAGTGATAAACTACAGGGTGTTAGCTAATTTCTCACCAAAGCAATTTTTGAAATACTAAAAAAAAGTTAACATTTTAGGGGGGGCACACTAGATGCTATGTTTTTTTTTTTGAAAAAAATAGGACCAATTTGTGTTCCCCCCTTTTTGAACCCCTTAATCTCACCCATTTTTGAAAAAAATAGTAGTTTAGAAACTAGATTTAGAGCACTACCACTCTTGTTTTTGTTGTAGCTTCAAATTTTCAGTGTAACTATCTTCAAATTCTCATCCAACATTAGTCTTTCCTTATTTTAGAAAAAAGTGGCATCTTAAGACCCCTTTTGGTCCCCCATCTTTGGGCACTTACTCTTGTGATTACATTTCAGTTTTAAATCAACTAAAAAAAGTTGTTAGCCATTCAACTCATAAGCCATTGAACATTATGAAATGAATCCCTCATCATTAAATTTTGACATGAATCAAGTACAAGAATTCAAGATTCTTAATGCAGTTGTGGTTAAGGATTGTAAACAAACATTAGATGTGGCATATGGAATTTAGCCTTCACTAGCATTTGCTAGATATGTGACTAGTGCAAAATTATTCAATTCCTATCTTACCAAACAAAATTTAACTTTACTACCATTTGTTAGGTTTGCACAAGTGAGTAAAGTAGTTAATTTGACCATATTACGAATCTAATTATAATATTCCTATCAAACCTATGATGTCTTCCATTAGATTTCTCTAAAATTCCCCTCATCCCTTTGAGTTCCTCTTGTTTTAAATCTTATTGTCACTCCAAACACTTATGAAATGCCCCATGTAGATTTTTCCTAACCACTTTCAAAACCTCATCTCATTAGTATTAATTTATAAATCTCATCATGCACAATTTTGTAATGCCACAAATGTGATATTACAACACGATATAAATCATTATTTTATTATTACATCTACAAATGTTATAATTATCTTCTCTCTAACATCAATTTATAAACCTCATTATGAGAGTTTTTCAAGTGTCATGCACAACCACTAATTACAACATAAACACACTTTTATTTATTTTTAATTATTCATTATAAATTATAGTGGTTTCTTTCTAATTGAAACCAAACAAATTGAAATCAAATTAAATTAAAAAATATCCGCGAATTCAAATTTTTTTTAGCTATCTCATCAAGGAAAGGAATGTGAAACAACCTTAAAAATATCTAAACATAAATGACATAATTAAAATCTACATACACTTATATAAAACTACCTATTGAATTTAGAATGTGTAATTAAATGCTTAACCTAACATAGGTTAAAGACAATACAATTAATTGAACCAAAAGAACTATACAAAATGGCAAGGCTAATTGTGAGCCATCCTCTCCCATTTCATGCTGCTCAATCATCTTTCCATTTACTTGAACTAGTCCTCACCTTCTGTTTTTCACTCTTTCTCTGCCAGCTCCAACTTTTCATTTCATACATATGTAGGTTTTATGAAAATAGTTCAATTAAACATTTATGTTATTATAAAATAATTCTTTGACAGCTACCCCAATAGTGTATATAAGTAGTGATATCTGTTGCACTCTATGCATCTAATTTTGTGAAGCCAACATTGTACTCTAGATTGCCAAATCCTCAAACAAAAACAAAACCATTTTTTTTCTAGTAACTAAAAATACAAACTTGTTCCTTCATTATTAGTGTAGGTCTAACATGGTGCACATTATTATCTAGTGTGAGCATATTTTCAGATCACTTCATTTAGCATCACTAATAATCTCCACAAGATCATTCCCCTAGCCTTAAATGATGCAAACAATTCCCATCTCTCACAACATTTTCTCTTGCAGCAATATTGGAGATAAACTTCATTGCATTGTGACAATTAACATATACTCAAAGGTTCTTAACAACTCTAATAGTTGTTCTAGGGAGTTTCTAACAAACCAAAAATAATTGCCAACTTTTCACTATGGTGGTAGAGAAAAAATTCTTTTTCCTCCTTTTACACATCACTAAGTAAATGTCTTGAATATGGAAAATACCTTGTTGCCTTCATCTCCCAAGCCAATTTCTCCAACTTTGCATAGATCTCCTATCCCTGTGGATGTGATCTATCTCCTACACAAAAAACACGTACCATTTTATGGCCTTCAATCCAACTACATCTAGGGATATTTATAATTCCTTTATCTTTCATCAATCTCCTTACCATTTAAACTTCACACCACCTGCCCACTTCTTCATGGATGTTTGAGATAGAATTTAAGTCATAGTATATTTTTAGGTTACAAATAAAAAAGAAACATCTCTATAAATACTCCTAAGCCTATGTTCATATGCGATTTACAAGACCAAGAAAACACATCCAGACAACTACCACAGGTTTAATTGGCATCTTAATGAAAAAGTATAGGGTGTCCTCAAGATAGCCAACAAAGGCAAGAAGGTCAACCAAGCACACACAATGATCAATTGTGGGTAAAATGCAATAATGGTTACTCATGTGATTGAAGCATGTGCAACCCTAATCCACTAAACCTACATGGCTGCATGCATATAGAACACAAACAAAGCTTACAATGTCATGATATGTTCCAGAGTGCATTTTTAATCTGACGATTTTGAGAACATCCTTGCAAAATCCATTTTGTGCATATCTTGGAATCATCGCATTCCATGATACCACATTTCTTTGAAACATTTTGTCAAATAGTTCATGTTCCTTGTCTATGCTTCCACATTTTCCATACATGTCTACTAGAGCAATTCAACTCTAATATCTGACAAAAATTCCCCTTCCATTATGCTTTTATGCATGTCCATACCCTATTCGAAAGCTCCCATTTTGGCTTAGGCAGGGATGATGCTAGATTTACAACTGGGCCAATATCATTTGCTTGAAAGTTTCTAAAGCCTTGTCAACAAATCCATTTTCTGAATATCCTACAATAATGGCATTCCTCAAGACTACATTTCTTTGAGGCATTCTGTCAAATAATTCACATGCCTTGTCTATGATTCCACATTTTACATACATGTCTGCCAAGGCAGTTGCAACTACAACATGGAATTTCAAATATTCATATAGTAATGCAGTCACCATATTAATCATATTATAAAACATTAGAGATGAATTGAGAATTCATGAGTTGACATACAAACTAGCAACATTTTGATGTAATCATTTGAAATTTTATATCAATGTACACGTACAACAAAATTAAAAGTTGAAAAAGCAACAACTACAAAATGACAAAATGTAGACAACTATAACTGTTGTTGTTATGCAAAAATTCCTCTATCATTTATCCTTCAATGGATGCTCGTACACTCTTCCAAAACTCTGATTTTGACACGGGTGGGGAGTATGCTAGAAAATGTTGCAAAGTTTGGCTTTACCTGCCAAATGCATTTGCTTGAAAGTTTCTAAAGCCTTTTCAACAAATACATTTTGTGCATATCCTCTGATCATTTTGGTGAGACATCCAGTTCACAGTTCATAGTTCACAGTGTAATTGAACGGGAGGGGAGAGATTCAAATTAAAATTTTAAAAGTAACCATGGAAGGCAGTAGGTGGAGCAGTCATGGTTAGTTGAAACTCATATTGCTGTGTTGTTAACATAATCTTTTTGGACAATGAAACGGAGTTGGAGAGGACCCACTAGCCACATCTAAGTCAAAGTTTAGAGTGTGTTGTTTAAGCCCAACTAGTCATGAGATATGTGTCAATGTAGATTGGCTTGAAAGTATACAGTCAGAAAAATCATTTCAATAATTTGATGCATACTGAAGTACCACTTGTGAAAAAATCATGGAGCTAGGGAGATAGATAATGAATGATTCATAAGCCTTATTTAGGTTACGATCCTTTTAAAACCCACCACATACTTAATGATAAATGGTTAATTTAACTATAATGATTTATAACATGTATCTATAATAATTAATTTTATTTTTTATAATTTTCAGCTCAATCATCATTTTTTTGACAAGGTTGTTCTTAGCAAAATGAAAGTAATAACCTATTAATTTTCATCAGCAATACTTTGTATAGGGAAGTATGGGTGTTAAATATTTGTTCAACACTCAAAAGGAAGGAATCATGATGGACAACAAACATTGGTGGTAGAGATCAAATATAGGAGCACCTATCTATGTGTTTACTATTTTGTTGATTGTTATTACTTGCATGTTATATTTGTTACCCACACATGAAAGTATATACCTTTTAATTTTATACTAAACTTTTATTCCTTGCACTCTAAATAATCTATTGGCAAATTTATTGCACGTAAACTTCATGCACCAACTAGTAATATTTATTGATAAAGGTCCAATGCGAGCTGCTATGGGTTTCAATTTAAATATCTTATGTAAGTATAACCTCAAAGGAAAATTTCAATTCTTTTAATATTGAAGATCATCTCTTGATTTATATATAAATGTCTATTTGATATACATAACTTTGCAATCTTTTTGGTAGTTTTAGTCACAACTCTTTGACAAAAAAGGATTTCAAAATCTAAATAATTGCCTATGAATTTAATAGGACATTTAAATACAATTAAGCTTGTGAATCAACCGAGTCAATTTTAGTTTATTCAAATATATTCTTCTCCCCCTTAATCACAACTATTTCCATCTAGAATTCCCAAATGATCTCTTAGATACTCAAATCTTTCTTCTTGGTGAATATGTTTGGACACTGATATTCAGACTTGCAAAATTACAAATAAATCTGTCCATTGTTGATTAATTCTTTGATGAAATGGTATTTGCTATCAATATGCTTACTCATTTTGTGAAATATAAGAATATGAAATGGTACCACAGAAGGAATACCTAGTGGAGTCAATGCTTCACTATCATCTTGTGGTAAACTTGTTGTAATATTCACTATTTTATCCAAACTTCTATCCCATGCTTCTTCTTATATGAATTCCACATCTTTGTTGATGATCACTTTTCTAGTTATTGGATTATACAATTTCTAAGATTTTGTGTCCTCACTATATCCTACAAACATAACACTATGACTATAATAGATACTTATTAGATTGAATCTAGTTATTCCTAACAAAGAGTCTAGAAGCAACTATTGAAAGTTATATGTGTTAGATAACCCTTCTTGTAATTGAAACACAATTTAGTATTCCTTGTGGTAAAGTAAGAATTTATGGGTAGAATTTTAGGCTTTAGTAATGATGATATAGTATAGTTTTTAATAAAAGAGGGGTAAAATAGGTTTTGAAGAACCCTAGGAACCCTTTACAAACATTGAAACATTAGCAAAAAAGTAGCTGACCCATAACAAAAACAATGCTCAACAACAAACTAAAATAGAAAGATGACCATCAATAGAGGGTAGTTATAGTTCCTTAAGGGTATTTATAGCTTCCAGGTCTTCCATGTATAGATTGTGCTCCATAGCTTGAAGTGCTTGGGTCTTCTTGTTCCCCATGATATATTATAGTTGATTATGGAGTCTTCAATGATTTGTTGCTTTCTGAACCAAGTTCATTGTAGTTTTTTTTATTAAAAGGTGATAAATTGCCTGTACTTATATTATAAACAAAATATACATAGATACAACCATCGCAAGAATGGATGTTTTGGTGCAGATGAAAGAGCCAAAAAATAATAGTAGCAGCGTCACTTGTCTATAGGCTGAAATATTTATCAACAAAAAAATAAATTAGGGGCCCCTAGTCAGGACTAGAAGATCATAGTTTTTAGTGGGTAGAGGAAGGGCAACAAGTGGCATTGGAGGAATTGCAACTGATGGACATGGAGAATATCTAGGGCATGGATTCTTAAAAAACTAATGGCTCTAAAAATCTCCTTTTCTTTATAATCTAGAGCAGGCAAAGTTGAAATTGATAAGCTTCCAAGGTGGTGTTGAGAGTGTTGGCACATCCACAATTAATACCATTATATATCACATGGTAGATACAAGTTGTAGTAGGCAAGGAATGGAACATTTTAGTGATAAACAATCCCAGAATTATTGTGTCTCCTATGAACATGGTGTACTACTTTAGGGCATACTTTAGCCTATTTGGGCAAATTAGGTACTCGTGCATGAAGCTAAATTCTAGCATTTCAATGAAGTCCATGCCTTGTACCAAGTCCATTATATTGGATAGAAAGATCGATACCACCTTTGAGAATAATAGTGTGCTAGGTTTGGCTCATAGAATTGGCTCACCAATAATGGTTCTAATTGTGAATTCGACATGTGGGCAATTTATGTCAAAGACATGGCCAAGATTCTCAGTCATAGGGCCCATTCTCAATTAGTAACTCCCACTTTAGAGGTAGAAGATATAGGTGTTCTTAGAAAATTCTGGCATGGTTACTATAAGCACTAAAATGATGTATGAACTTCCAAAAGGAACCCATGATGACATGTAATCCCAATCACATACATGGAAGTGTGAAATAATTATGTCCCCTTAGTAGCACTCCTTTTGGTGACAAGTGTCAGTGGGCCTTTCCCTTGTTGATTCTTCAGTTTCCTAACCATTCTTACTTCTCCCTTTGTCTATTCTTCTTTTCGTCACATTTTTCCCCTTTCCTAAATGTTTAATATTCACCTTTTCTTACTAATTCCACCTGTTGACACCTCATTCTTGTTAGATTTAGGGTGCCAATTAGGGCTCACTTCCCAAACACACTGCTCACAAGAGGCTCACTGCCTACAAGAGACACACTATCTACAATAAATGAGTATTGCATACTTGAACTGGTAAATAGCATCGTCACCATGCTTGAATCAGTTCCATTAACACCCAAATCCTTCTACTCTTCCTTTCGCTCTTCTCCTCGCTACCACACACTCATCTCCACAAGTACACTCTTGAAATGACTTCGCAAACCTGTATTTATACACGAAATCAACTTAGGAACAATCATCTAAGTCGGCAAGCAACCACAAGAGCATTCGCAAGGTGTATAATTCATCTGGTCAGCCAGTCACAGAAAGAACACCTTCTTCTGGAAGTATTTCTTTAATTCTGGGCTCTCAATTCTAATGCAGACCATCAACACAAACTGAACATAATCCAAGGACCTTCACAAGCTTTCCCGAATCACCAGGAACATCCACAATTCCTCTACTTATAGAAATCCTTTTCTCCTACATCTGGAACCTCAAGAACACAGTCTGTTATCACTATCACAAAGGAATAGGTTCTTCCAGACCTTCAAACCACAAATTGATCTGCTTGACACTTCACAAGGACGTTCTAAACACTTCCTTAAATCCATAGAGTGGGATAATGCATTACCGAACCTTACCGGACCTATCTGTCTCACTCTGTCACCACTGAGCACTTGTCTAAACCAGTTCTACTTGAGCGACCATAACTTCTTTAGATCTTCATGTGGATCCCTGAAAACTTGACTGGAGCATCTCAAGACTTATATCTACAAACCCTTTAAATCACATCCTCTGATCCTCAACCTATCTTGGACTTTTACCTTGTTATCATCATTGTTCTTCACTGTTCCTGATTGAGACTAATTTTCTCAATATCCTCAGCACACAGCTCACCCAATCCTTCTCATTAATGCAACATGAGTATGTTGACATCAATGACAACACTAGTTTAACCCATACTTGCAACAATTTCCCCCTTTGTCATTGATGGCAACGTATTATGTGAAAAACCATCAAGACAAGAACTTCTCCTTACTATCATAGCTCCCCCTATAAACAACAACTATTCACATGTCTTCTCTTCCTGTACTACTCCCCCTTTGATCATCAACCACTTATTTTTCACATGTCTTCTCTCCCCCTTTGACATCAATGGCAAAGGGCCCAAACTTGCAACTTTATAATCACACCTGCTGCCCCCTTGAGTAGCAGCTCTCCAACACCAATCCAGACCACAAGATATGACTGTGATATCCACCGAACTGATGCACATTAGTGCATCCTAGTTCATCACCGGAGGGGCAATAACCCCTAACTTCTGCCTGAGATACTCAAAAGAGTCCTTGGGAAGAGGTTTAGTAAAGATATCTGCAATCTGATCCTTGGAGGGCACATACTCCAATCTAACTTCATCCTTGTTCACTTGCTCTCTTAGAAAGTGAAACTTGATAGATATGTGCTTGGTCTTTGAATGCAACACTGGATTCTTAGAAATATTTATTGCACTTGAATTATCACAGAAAATTGTGATAGGCTCCTCATATTCTACTTTAATGTCTCTTAGCATCTGCTTCATCCATAAGATTTGAGTGCAACTACCTACTGCTGCAATGTATTTTGCTTTAGTTGTAGACAGAGATATTGCCTCTTGTTTGTTGCTTAGCCAAGAAACCAATCTTTTTCCCAAAAAGAACGCTCCACCACTGGTACTCTTCTGGTCATCCACATCTCCTGCCCAATCTGCATCTGTATATGCATGAAGAGAGAAATCATGATCTCAAGGGTACAATAGACCATACTCAACTATCCCGTTTAGATATCTAAAAATCCTCTTGATTTCCATAAAATGAGATTCTGTAGGATCAGCTTGGAATCTAGCAACAAGACCAACAACCTGCATAATATCTAGTCTAGTTTGAGTGAGATACAACAGTCCTCCAATCATTGACCTATATTTTGTCTGATCAACCTTGGGAGAGTCATCATTTTTGCTCAACTTACATCCAGTTGCCATTGGAGTGTTCATTGGCTTTGAGTCTTCCATCCCAAATTTCCTCAACAATTCTTTCACATATTTTGACTGAGAGATAGAGATTCCTTTCTTTGTTTGAGTAATTTGTAGACCCAAAAAGAAATTCATTTCTCCAAGCATTGACATCTCAAACTCACTTTTCATTTGACTTGTAAAAGTTTTCCACATACTGTCTCTTCCTCCAAAAATGATATCATCAACAAATACTTCAAAAATTAAGATATTTTCATGATCAATTTTGAAATACAAATTACTGTCAGTAGTACCTTTATTGAAACCAATCTTCAAGAGATGCTTGTCCAATCTTTCATACCAGGCTCTTGGAGCTTGCTCAGTCCATACAGTGCCTTTTTTAATTTACAGACCATGTCACTATGATTAGATAATTGAAATCCATCCAGTTGGTCAATATACACTTCTTCCAAATTTCCATTTAAGAAGGAAAATTTGACATCCATCTGATACACCTTAAAATCCTTGAAGGTATCAAATGCAAGAAATAATCTGACTGCTTCAATTCTTGCTACCGGAGCAAAAGTTTCTTCAAAATCAACTCCTTCTATTTGAGAGTAACCTTTGCAAACTAATCTAGCCTTGTTTCTGATTACTTCACCGACTTCATTCAATTTGTTCCAAAAGACCCATTTGGTTCCAATCACTTTTTTGTTTCTTCATTTGGGAACAAGATCCCAAGTGTGATTCTTCTCAATTTGTATTAGTTCTTCCTCCATTGCCTTAGTCCAGTTTTCATCATTGTAGGCTTCATTTACTGTCTTAGGTTCAATCTTTGAAATTAGACAATACTCATTTGAATTTTGAGCAATTCTCCTCCTTGTTTTCACCCCTTTGCTTTTGTCACCTATGATCTGATCTTCAGAGTGGTTTAGAGTTACATACCTTAGAATTTTGGGAGTCTCTTGCACTTCTAACTCTTGATCAGTCTCATTGAGACTTATCTCTTCTTCCTGTCTTACCGGATCAACTTGACTTTGTTTCTCAGAAGAGACTTGGATACCTTGAATCTAAACACCATTTTGATCATCTTCATCATGTTCAAGAATTCTTGAGGGTCTTTCAATTTCTTCATCAGCCTTCACATTTATACTTTCTACAATCTTTCTCAGTCTCTTGTTGTAACACCGGTATGCTTTTCTTTGAGTAGAATAACCCAAGAATATTCCTTCATCACTTCTATCATCAAACTTTCCTAGATCTTCATCCCTTTTATTGTAACATCTGCTACCAAAAACTTTGAAGTATCTCACAGTGGGAGTAATGCCAAGCCAGAGTTCATAAGGAGTCTTACCGGTATAGTTTCTAATTTGAACTCAGTTGAGAGTGTAGATTGCAGTGCTGACTGCTTCTCTCCAATAGATCTGAGGAACATTTGCTTCCATCATCATGGTCCTGGATGCTTCCTAGATGGTCCAGTTCTTTCTCTCAACAACTCCATTCTGCTGTGGAGTTCTAGGGGCAGACAGTTGTCTCTTTATTCCATGTTTCTCACAAAAGTTTATGAACTCACCGAATGTGAATTCTCCACCTCTATCAGACCTCAGACACTTCAATTTTAATCCAGTCTCATTTTCCACCATAGTCTTGAATATTTTGAATTTCTCAAGAGCTTTTGATTTCTCTTTCAGAAAGGTTACCCACATCATCTGGGAATAGTCATCAATTAGCAACATGAAGTATCTATCACCTTTCACAGTCCTGATTCTTGCCAGACCACATAAGTCAGTGTGAACCAAGTCTAATAATCCGGTAGAAGATTGTTCCTTGCTTTTGAATGAGATTCTGCTTTGTTTTCCCAACTGACATTCTTTGCACAAACTATTTGTAGGTTTTACCAATCTTGGAAGATCTCTTACAGTCTAAGTATTACTTATCTTGATGATATTATCAAAGTTCACATAACACATTCTTCTATGCCATAACCAACTTTGATCAATTTGAACAAATAAGCAACTTTTACCAGTACCAGCTAAGTGAAAGATGTTACCTTTTGTTTGGGTACCTGATGCAATCTCTATTCCAGAACTTTCAAGGATTTTGCACTTTCCATTCTTGAATCTGAGATCATAGCCTTTGTCCACCAATTGTCCCACACTGAGAAGATTGTGTTTCAATCCTTCAACATATAATACATTACCGGTTTTGTTCTTTCCATCAAAAGAAATAGTTCCTCTACCTCTGATTCTACCTGCAGAGTTATCACCAAACTTTACCACTCCTCCTTCATACCTTTCCAAATCTATGAACTTGTTTTTGTCACCTGTCATGTGGTGAGACAAGCCACTGTCAATGACCCAATCATTCTTTTCTTCAACTTGGGCAGCCAAGGCTTTATGATTTACAGATTTAGAGGGTATTGGATCTTCTTCCTTGATGGCAATGAACACCCAGTCACTTCCAGATTTGTCTTCTTTCTCTGATTCATCATCTGTTACTCCTTCATCGTCTCCTTCATGAGCATAGTAACAATTCTTCTGGAATCTTGGTCTATTACTGTTTGGCCTAGAAAATCTTTCCGGACACTTTGATACAAAATGACCAATCTTGTTACAGTTAAAACACTTAAAAGGCAATTTACCCTCATATTTACTGGATCCTCTTGGTAGTCTTTTTGCAATAAGGGCTTCAAGATGAGCAGTTTCAGTTTCTTCTTCTTCCAAGTCTTTTCTTGCATTCTCATACCATGATGATTTCCTTGAAGAGTTTTCTCCTGGATCAAACCTTTGTTTTCCTTTTACCAAGGCACTTGCTTCGAATGCAGATTCAGTCTTTGGATGATCATCTCCAAACTCGGCCATTTCAAAAGCAGCTAGCTTACCAACCAATTGATCCCTTGTGACTGTTGTGTAAGCTCTGAATTCTTTGATTGCAAAAGCTTTGATTTTATAAGACTCAGGAAGGGATCTGAGAACTTTACCAACTATCTCATCTTCACTTAGGGTTCCACTTGCATTTCTGATTCCACAAACTAGCTCATTCACTCTTGGCATAAAAGAGGTAATATTTTCATCATTTCTCATTTTCAGTCTTTCAAATTTCCCTTTTAGACTCTGTAATCTTGCACATTTAACAAACTGGTCTCTTTCATGCAAAAGTTCCAATTTCTTCCAAATCTCAAAGGCAGTTGGTAGATGAATAACATTAGAGAGTTTTGAGTTGGATAATGCGCTTAAAAGAGCCTCTCTGGTCTACAAATTGTTTTCAGCATCTATGATTTCATTTAGGGTTGTCGGACCACCCTGTGGAGGTACATAAGCCTTTTTCACAATGGACTAGTATGCAAATCCCATGCACTGCAAGTGACATTCCATGCGACCTTTCCAAAGAGTAAAGTTAGTTCCATCGAACTTCAGACTATCCTTCTTGTAGGACGACATCCTAGATCTCCTCAAGCAGTTAAGCTCCTTTCAGGGGAACTTGGCTCTGATACCAATTGTTAGATTTAGGGCAGACAACTGAAAGGGGGGGTGAATCAGTTGTCTAAAACTTTTCTTCTTTCAACACTTGCATTCACTTTGCATTAACAATAAATCAATCATGAAAAATTAATGTAATTAACCAAGAGCAGAAAACACATCTACACATGAGACACCAAGATTTTGACGTGGAAAGCCTGGTTAAGGGAAAAACCACGGGGTGACTAACCCAAGAATTTATTCTCTGTTAGAAGAATAGAAAGAATAAGATGGCACATGCCAATTAGGGCTCACTGCCTACAAGAGACACACCGTGTACAATAAATGAGTATTGCATACTTGAACTGGTAAATAGCATCATCACCGTGCTTGAATCAATTCCATTAAGACCTAAATCCTTCTGCTCTTCCTTTCTCTCTTCTCCTTGCTACCACACACTCATCTGCATAAGTACACTCTTGAAATGACTTCGCAAACCTTTATTTATACATGACATCAACTTAGGAACAATCATCTAAGTCAGCAAGCAACCACAAGAGCATTCGCAAGGTGTATAATTCATTCGGTCGGCCAGCCACAGAAAGAACACCTTCTTCCAGAAGTATTTCTTCAATTCTGGGCTCTCAATTCTAATGTGGACCATCAACATGAACTAAACATAATCCAAGGACCTTCACAAGCTTTCCTGAATCACCGGGAACATCCGCACTTCCTCTACTTACTGAAATCCTTCTCTCCTACATCCGAAACCTCAAGAACACAGTCTGTTATCACTGTCACAAAGGAATAGGTTCTTCCAGTCCTTCAAACCACAAACTGATCTGCTTGACACTTCACAAGGACGTTCTAAACACTTCCTCAAATCCGTAGAGTGGGATAATGCATTACCGGACCTTACCGGACCTACTTGTCTCACTTTGTCACCACCGAGCACTTGTCTGAACCGGTTCTACTTGAGTGACCATAACTTCTTCAGATCTTCATGCGGATCCCTGAAAACTTGACTCGAGCATCTCAAGACTTATATCTACAAACCCTTTAAACCGCATCCTCTGATCCTTAACCTATCTTGGACTTTTACCTTGTTATCATCACTGTTCTTCATTGTTCCTGATTGAGACTAATTTTCTCAATATCCTCAGCACACAACTCACCCAATCCTTCTCATTAATGCAACATGAGTATTTTGACATCAATGACAACACCGGTTTAACCCATAGTTGCAAAAAATCTGAAGGTCTCCAACCTTAGGAATCCTGTAGACAGCTTAATAGATCAAACCCATATTTTAATTTCTAACTAGATTTCATCCTTTGTGGATCTCCTTTGTTAATGACCAAAAATCCATGATAGATCCTACTAGAAGTTATCCTGCACCCTGTTTTAGATGCCAGATTCTCATTTCAGACCATAACTAACCATACAAAACTTTAGTTTCTACCTAGGTGTCACCCTCTATGGGTTACCCTAGGGTCACTCAAGGTGACCTGCCCTGGTGAAAGGGGTGACCCTTGCGGGATTTCAAATGTGAATTTCTTCTTCAATTTGAGCCAAAATATGCTTTGTTTACACCTAGTTTTCATGGAAATTCAAGCCTAACATGGAGTAGACCATTCTCAATCCATCCATCACTCCCAATCAAGAACATTTAACAATGTGATTCAATTTAATCTCCTTTGTATCTCTTCATGACTATTATTCTTCCATGAGTGATAATATTTCAAGATTGGATCATTGTCTAATCAACCTAGTCCTCTGATCAATCAAGAGAGTTAACTCCCCAATTAGTTTTATTAACTCATCAATAAAAGGAGTTAATTCTTCAATCAATTTCCCCCTCTTGTGTGCCAATCCATCCTATAAATACCACCCACCTCTCCATTATTTCCAAAGTTGGAGAATACTCTCCTCTTCTTCAAACAAGCTTTTTCAAGCTTCTTCATAGCCCTTTAAGCCTCTTTCTTCATTCCTTTCTTTAGTTTTTCAAAGCTTCAAAGTTCTCATTTTATTAGTTTCTATTGTTTCAAAGCTTCAAAGCTCTCATTTTATTATTTTCAATTGTTTTGAATCTTCAAAGCTTTCTTTAGGAGGGACAATTCATTGTTGCAATCAATCTCTTAGTTTTGCTTTCCCATTAGTATGCTTATTCTCACTGTAGGACATAGGTGCCTTTTTATTATTGTTATTGTTTTGCCAAAGCCTTCAAAGGATTCATAGCATTGTTACGTTGTACATTTATCAAGCCATAGTGCTCTCAGCTCTCAATTAGGCTCATTCAAAACTTTTAAAGCTCTTTAAATTACTTCTCCATCCCACTTGCCACTAAGAGGATGACCCTGCTACTGCAAAAGGACAAGTAGGTTGACATACATAGAGATTCCTGAGGGTAGTGGAGTCTCATGCATCTCATATTCCAATTTTTTCATGTGTTTTTTGTATTAATTAGACAATCAATCTTGCTCTTGGAATAATAATCTTGTCATTGCAAATTCCTTGATAGGTTAATTTAGATTTTTTAGATTAGTTTATTTTGAGTACTTTAATTTCAATCTTAGATTGGTTTCATTTCAAGCATTTTTTAATTCTTAGAATAGCTTGAAACCGGTCTCAAAAAATACAAAAATATATAGTAATCAAGCATTAGGTAATTTCATTCTAGCTTGAAATCATATTTTAATTCCTAGATTAATTTAGTTTATTTTATTTCAAAAAATGCTGAAAAGGAACAAAAGGTTGTTTGCATACATTGTAGCTTGATTTCATACAAAAACCCACAAAATATGAAAAACATTAGAAAATATAAAAAAAATAAAACAAGTTCACACAAACCCTCGATTTCAACATAAGGTCAACACAATGTCAATGCATGTCAAAACTCCTTTTTTTCATCACAAGTTCAACAAACTCAAGAAATCAACTAGAAAATTTTTAGTTTACATCTCTAAGTCAAAAAGTCATCTCGAGGTCAACTCAAATTCACTCTCTCAATTTAGGTATTCGAATGTGCCTTGGAATTAGGGGTGAGTGGGTGAGGGCAGTCCCCAAGGAGATTGAAGAGTTACACCCAAGACCACAACTCACACAAGAACAACAACACTTCATCTAGATTATAGAACAAGAATGACAAATTCAACAACACATACAAGATTTTGAGGCCAAACTACATTTTGATTGAAGCATAAACAAAGCAAATCATGACCAGTCAAGACGTTGGAATCTTAGAAACCCCAATAGGAGACAAGCCACAAGTGAACATTCGGGTCATATAGTTATCTCAACAATAGGCTCCTAATCAGGTCAATTACTCTTCATAAAGTCCTGCTCCCAAGCAAACATGATAACCCCTGGGTATTGCCCCCACTCGATTGGCTTTTGCCACAAGAGTGAAAGTGACTTCAAGGTTTCCAACAGCAAGGAGAGGGTCCATGTGCCATGTTAGAGATGATTCATCCACTATCATGCTTGTGTCACATTTTTAAGTGTACATATTTTGGTGAACCTGACATGAAGAACAAATCCTTTTGGAATGGGTTCTTTCACATTTTTGCACATTTCATGCAAAAAGTCCAGGGGAATGTCCCCTCAAGTGAAATTACAAATTCAAAGGCGATTCAACAAAATCCCCGCAACTTCACAATTCAAAACACATGTGAGCATTCTATCTAAGATCTATCAACATAATCAACCCTTAACAAGCCATGTGAAAATGGCCACCCAAGTGGACAATGGAATGTGCTATCAAAAGAAGAACTTACAAAAAGATCAAGAGGTATAAAAATCACTCCACATAGTACATCAAGAAAAAAGGACCATTGCATGTCAAGCTTCATCGGAAAAAACAAATAGGGTCACTCAAATCCCAAAAAAAAAATTCACCAAAAGGTGGCAAAACCCTAAGAACAGACAGAGCCTCACCCATAGACCTAATAGAATCTTTGGTCATACATATCAAGAACCTTGAGCTTAGGAGTGTTGGACTAAATTACCAAAACAAAATTGAGGAAAAACCTAGGGCACAAGGAAATTGTTATATAGAAAAGATCAAATCAAACTAGGGGGAAACACAAAATCCCCTCATCTAAAGTTTTAGTCTCATGACACACATAGTGAAACATTCATGTCTCCCTTTCCCTCATCATCCAACATGACAAGTCTCAATCAAATAAGTAAGATTCCTATGATGCAAAATCAACCACAAATGATTCCACCCAATCTTTAAAACATAAACATGACTCCATCTAGTTATCCAACATTTTCAAGACATGAACAAGATCTAGCATGCCCTTTTAATAAGTTCAACAAGCTGCACTTGAAAGAATTTTGTTTGAAGGATTAAGACCCTCTACACATAAGCCCCTCTTAGGAGCATACCTTGTGTATTTAAAGGAGCCTCTTGACTACAACATTTGTCAAGCCGTACTACCATATCCTCTCCCTGAACTTCCAAAAAGTTAAAGGAGAGGGTGATTCCTACTCTCATATCAAGGCTTACATCATAGTAGTATAGGAACTCCTTCCTTGGGATGAGGTGGTAGAAAATATTTTTCCAATGACTTTGGAGGGTATTGGTTTGGATTGGTACTATCGACTTCCAGAAGAATCAATCCACTCTTTTAGGAAACTCATCAATTAATTTGTGGTTTCCCTTGACATAAATAAATTTGTCAACACAGGAATACAAGAAATTTTTCTTTGGTTCTTAGAACCACATATGTCTACCACTTTATGTCTTACGATAATCTATTTGAGATAACCGTTTGGAAGTATCCCTATGGTAGCCATTCCATCTGACTGAGTTACATGGGTAACCAACCTCTTCAATAAGTAAGTAGACTAGGTAATGGTACTCTTTATTGGGTTCACTCTATATCCTACAATTAAAGTATGGTCACAACACAAAGTTTGCTTAGGTACGCATTGACAATCATTTACAATCATCACTATTTTATGTCTTTCAACATAGTACTCTGCTCCTCTTTGAGTGAACATGAGGTATTCTCTTCTTTTCTATGATATAGTCAATAATTCAAACACTTTTCATCTTGTGAACTGCATGACACCTTTCTTTGTGCTTACAAGAACTTCACTACGCTATTTGATGTGTAGTTCTATTTTGAACCACTACAAATCAACACTCTTTTCATCAACATCACGATCATTGAATTTTAACATAACTCATAAGGACCTTAGAGAGATACTCATTCACCACACATTCATGTGAATTTCTATTTTGAACCACTACAAGTCAACATTCTTTTCACCAACATCATCATCATTGACTTTCAAAATAACTCATAAGGACATCAAAGTGATACTCATTTTCCACACACCACATTTCATTCACCAAAAAAACTTCAGACCACTATTTACTTTTGAATCACAACCTTTCATGAATGAAATAACTAAACAACCACTTACAATTTTTTAAATTTGAAGACAAGTTTTTCTAAATAACTCACAAATACTAGACTTTAGGACATCACTCTAACACTTCTTCATTTATGACTCACTCATATTCCACCTTTCATAATTTTATGTCATCATAAATGACTACTTAAAAATGCTCACGTTTCTAAAAAAAAAAAGCCCAGGTGGGAATCCAGGTGGGAAGGAAGACATAAATTGACTTCATAAAAATAGAGGAAGGATCTTTAACGTGGCTTGTTTTAAAAACAATAATATATATGGTAGACTCTCAAACAAAAATCTCCCCCTTTGAAAAGAAATCAACACCACCAATTCTGGCACCCACCAGCAACACAAAAACTAGTGAGATGAATAACTTATTAAAGTAGGATGAATAAACAACATGCTATCAACACACTATACAAGTAATTTAATACAAAGTATCAAAATTCTATACAAGTAACTAATTAAAGTAGGATGAATAAATAATAGTAATAATGCTACCCTAATAACTAGTAGTTGCATCAAATTTATTCGCAACAAAGTAGCCAATAGGTGTATCAACATATAGAGTTTAAACCTAAAATTGAATCGGACCCTTCCATGAAGCACATTGAAAAATAAAATCAGCAAAAAACATGATTGTTTTAAAAATTGTAGACTGTTTAGACCGGATAATTGAAATGTTTATGTATTTCATAGTCCAAGACATAGTAGTTTCAAAACAGAAAAAAAAAAAATTCAGAAACAAAATATCTACACAATAGGAAATTTGGAAGTTTCTAGAAAGTATATTGTTTCTGCCATCATCTACTGATGAAAGAGAAGTTAAATTATGTACAAGGGTTTAGAAAAAAATTAGCTGTAGATCTAACAATTCTTTGAGAGTTATCTTGCCCATGAAATATTTCAAGATTTAACAGTGTAGAGCTAGTTAAACTTTAAATAGATCCTGTTTAATAGTGGGAAAGATTAAGAAAAAATAAATGTAATTATAGATGGGAAGGAGCTATTGCTTGTTCCCAACTGTCGCTGCTATTTAAAAAAAATGCATGTATAGTCAATCAAAGAAGAATGTCTTCTATAGAATGTTTGCTCATCTATGAAAATAATATTCACTTAACTAGAGAATGTCCACATAATTTTTATTCAAAGAAAGTGTTTGAGTTTCCTTTTAAAATCCAACAAAAAAATAAAAAAAATAAAAAATGAACATTTGAACTTGCCTACGTAACTAAGATAATTTCTACACTTTCAATAGATGTAGTTTTGCATCGAAATATTGTTAATTTTTTGGGATCAGAAATTGGCCCAAAATAAATGAATGCTATCCATTACAGAAAAAGTAAATAAGCACAAAATCAAAAGGGTAATAAAATAAAATTTAGAAATGTCTCAAACTGGCCTCCAACATATGTGGTGCCAAATTTCACATAGTTGACCTAGATAATGGCTTAAAAGTGGAAAAATTTAAATTCAAGCGTTGGCCAAGTAGAAACACTTATGTAGTGCTTGGTGGATGGAGAGGTTTTGTAAGAAAGATGACTGGAGCTTGGTCATATTGTTAAGGTTTTTCTTTATGGAAATACCCGTACTGGTGATTCTATGCAATTTTGTATGAGTTATAGCCCATCTCATGAGCAGCTACAACCATCTTTATTACCACTGTTATCCATTCATGGTGGTACTCATGATAATACTGCTAATGATTCTCCCTCTACATCAAGCATAGAAATGTCTCATGTGAAGAAAGAGGCCAGTTCTGTTGCTGCATCTTCATTTCCTTTACAAAGAAAATACTCAGCTCATGGTGTGAAGCCAAATTTCATTAGATTGTTTGGGAATGATATATACCCTTTCAAAGTAGATGTTTCCTCTTCGTCTTCAATTAATTCAGTTGCTGGGTAGTGATATATATGAACACCACAACACACCAACGAAGAGGAGAAGATTAGAAGAAGATTCAATCTCCATGTGTAATCTCTCTCTTTGAAAGAGAAACTAAATACATTTCTCTCCTTTTGAGCATATTTCTTGGGCTTATGTGTTACAACTATAGTTCTAATTTCTCCTGTATGATTGCATGAGCATCGCATGAGGAGAATGCATAATAAACTCTAGTTTTAAATTGTTTTGCATGAATAATTTTATTCAATCAGATCGCATATTTTTAGCATGGTTTTAGCAGTTTAAAGTTTAGTTATCTAAAACTTGCATGTTAAAGGAATCCTCTATTAATAGAGCCTTTTTGTAACTGTAAAGTAAGAAAGCAGAAATATCATTAAAGATTTCAAGTTTGTTGTAGCAACTGTGCCGTGGGCATTCTTTTCTATTTGACTATTTTTTTTTTATATCTATCTCTGCTTATCAAATTGGTGTCAGAGTAGAGAAAAAGATCAGGGGCATTAGATTGTTAGAGCAGATTGAAGGAGGATTTAGTTGCTGAAGACAAGGAGGAGTTAGTAGAAATTTAAAGAAGTTGCTATTCATTTTGAAAAGTTCAGCTTGAGACATGGCAACAAACAACAACATTTCACAGCCCGAGATTCCCGTTTTCAATGGTAAGAATTATGATTTTTGGGCAATTAAAATGAGAACATTATTTTTCTCACAAGATGTTTGGGATTTGGTAGAAAATAGCTTTGTAGAACCATAGGATGAGGCTTCCCATCAGGCATTAACTTGAGCACAAAAGGAAGAGCTTAAAGAAAACAAGAAAAAGGATGCAAAAGATCTATTCCTAATCCAACAGGCAATGGATGAATCCATTTTTTCTAGAGTTGCAGCAACAACGAGATCCAAGTTGGCATGGAAAATTTTGGAGACTACCTATAAAGGTAATACAAAGGTGAAAGTAGCTAAATTGCAATCTCTTAGGAGAAATATTGAAAATTTACAAATGAATGATTTGGAGTCTATAGACCATTTTATGGGTCAAGTATTGAATATTGTGAACCAAATTAGATCTAATGGAGAAACAATAATAGATCAGAAGATCATAGAAAAAATTCTGAAGAGTTTACCTAGCAAATTTGATGCAATAGTTGTAGCTATTGAGGAAACCAAGGATTTGGAACAGTTATCAGTAGATGAATTAATGGGATCTTTGTTAACACATGAATTCAAAATGAATAGGAATAACAATATTTCTTTTGAGAATGCTTTCAAGTCTCAAGTATCATTTGGCAGAGGAAGAGGAAGAGGAAGGTCAAACTTCAAAGGAAGAGGCCGAGGTAGAGATGGAAGGAACAATCCAAATCAAGGTGAAAACAATAATCAAAACTACAACAATAGAGGACATGGCAACAATCACTTCCAGTAAAATTCATAGAGGTTTGATAAATCTAACATTCAGTGTTATTATTGCAAAAAATATGGACATTATGCAAATGAATGCAGAAAGAAACAAGGAGATGTGGACAAGCAAAATGCTAATTCCACAAATGAATCTAATTCTAATTCTGAAAGCTTATTCCTCACTTGTCATGTTGCTCAAGAAAATGCTAGAGATATTTGGTTTTTAGATAGTGGATGCAATAACCATATGACAGGGAATAAAGAATTGTTTGCTAGTCTTGATGATTTCATAAAATCTGAAGTGAAATTAGGAAATGATAATAAAGTGGATGCAATGGGTAAAGGAGTAATAAATGTTTTGGCAAAAAATGGTGAAAGAAGATGTATTCCTGATGTTTATTTTGTACCTGGACTAAAGCATAATCTTATGAGTGTTGGACAGTTAGTATAGAAAGGTTACAAAGTATCTTTATGGATAATGTTTGCACAATACTAGACAAATTTCCAAATGACAGGTTGATAGAAAAAGTGGAGATGACCAAGAATCGGATGTTCCCTCTTTGAATTCAGTGCATCCAAGGAGAAGAGGAAGCCCATTTCAAAACCATGGATTTAGACCAATCATGGCTATGGCATTTAAGGTATGGACATTTACATTTTGGAGGTTTGAGTTTGTTAGAAAAGAAAACTATGGTGAAGGGAATACCACCAATAGAGCAGCCAGGAAGTTCATGTGAGAGTTGTATTTTGGCAAAATAGCATAGAGAGAGATTTCCAGTAGGAGCTTCATATAGAGAAAGGGTATTATTGGAGCTAGTTCATAGTGATTTATGTGGACCAATGCAAACTCCATCATTTGGAGGTAGTTCTTATTTTCTAACCTTCATTGATGATTTTAGCAGAAAGACTTGGATATATTTTCTCAAGGAAAAGTCTAAAGCCTTTGGAAAATTTAAAGAATTCAAGGCTATGGTTGAAAGGCAGAGTGGCCTTTACATCAAGGTACTTAGATCAGATAGAGGAGGTGAATATATGTCTAATGAATTTCAAGATTTTTGCAGATATCATGGCATTAAAAGGCAATTGACTACAAGGTACATACCACAGCAGAATGGTGTAGTTGAAAGGAAGAATAGAACAATCATGGAGATGGCTAGAAGAATGTTGAAAGCCAAACATTTGTCAAATGAATATTGGGCAGAAGCAGTAGCATGTGTAGTGTATATTTTGAATAGAAGCCCAACAAAGACTGTCAAGGATCGAATTCCACAAGAAGCTTGGAGTGGTAAGAAGCATAGTGTACATCATTTCAGAATTTTTGGTTGTATTGCATATTCTCTTATACCATCTGAATTGAGAAGAAAACTTGATGATAGAGGTGAGAAATGCATTTTTATTGGCTATAGTGAAGAATCAAAAGCTTATAAGTTGTATAACCCCATTTCAAAGAAAGTGATTATTAGCAGAGATGTGGAATTTAAGGAAGAAGAAGCATGGGATGGAAGCATTGATAGAACCATCACAATTGGAGCACCAATTCCCCAAAATGAAGAAGAATCTGAAGAATAAAATTTGCAAGGTGATCAATTCTCTCCAGAAGCAAGAACAAGCACTCCAATAAGAACACCAAGGAACTTAGCACAAGGTGAATCATCTTGTCATGCATGTCATCCTACTCCGAATTCACAAGTAAGTGATGAATCAAATCTAACTCTTGCCACTTTAAGATCAAAATTTAAAGGTAAGAAAATGAGAAACTTGAATAAGATTTATGATCAAGAAGAAGAGAATTTAGATTTGTGTTCAAATTTTGCCTTTTTCTCTCATGATCCTGTGTATTATGAAGAAGCAGTTAATGAGGAACATTAGATAAAAGCAATGGATGAAGAGATGAATGCTATTGAGAGAAATCAAACATGGGATCTAATTAACCTACCTGAAGCTAAGGATTACGTAGGAGTCAAATGGGTTTATAAGACCAAATTTAATGCAGAAGGTAAGATTGAAAAGCACAAGGCAAGGTTAGTAGCAAAAGGTTTTGTACAACAACATGGAATTGATTATAATGAAACATTTGCTCCAGTTGCCAGCTTTCTTGGATGGTTTCCTAGATGAAAAAGTGTATGTGAAACAACCACCAGGTGATGAAGTGCATGGACATGAAGAAAAAGTCTACAGATTGAAGAAGGCCCTCTATGGTCTCAAGCAAGCACCAAGAGCATGGTATAGCAAGATTGATTCATACATGATAAACAATAGATTCGGCAGAAGAAATAGTGAGCCCACATTGTACACAAAAATCAACAAAGAAGGTCAGATTTTGATTGTGTGTTTGTATGTTGATGATTTGATTTTCACTGGAAATTTGTCTATAGACACATTTAAATCAGCAATGAAGAAAGAATTTGAGATAACATATTTGGAATTAATGAAGTATTTTTTGGGCATTGAAGTTGTACAATCAAAGAAGGGAATTTTTATTTGTCAAACTAAATATGTAAAGGATGTGTTAAGGAGGTTTAAGATGTTGAATTGTAATTCAGCACCTACACCAGTTGCTACAGGGACTAAAATTAGCAAAGAAGACAAAGGGCCTAATGTTGATTCTACAACATTCAAAAGACTAATTGGTAGTTTGATGTATCTTATAGCTACAAGACTAGATATCATGTATGGGGTCAGTTTAATCTCTAGATTCATGGAGTCACCAAAAGACTCACATTGGCAAGTTGGAAAAAGAATATTGAGATATGTGGCTGGAACAACAAAATATGGAATTTTATATTCCACAATGATACAAACATACTTGTAGAAAGAGGAGCTTAAAATCTTTTACAATATTATAAACTTGTTTGCATCAGATTTTCTGATTCACTCAGATCAACTTAAAGCTGCAAAGTGAAGAGCATACTCCTCTTTACAAACTCCTAACAGACTTGAGACTTAGACTCTTACTTCCTAAGACTTCACTCGCCTATAATTCGTTGAGAAATGAAGGAGTCCCACTTGCCTTTTATAGGTAGTGTGGCCAGATCTTTAACCTTCTTTCTTGAATTACAATTTGAAATCTGTCCATAGAAAGTGGACACGTTGTAACTCCTTTTCATAGAGTTACCCATATGAAGATAAGCATCTTCTAGTGGGTCCCGATAACTCATGAACTAAGAAAGGAGGGGACAAACAAAACCTAAAAGGAATCAACTTTTACAAAACTTCTTTTTGATCACGAGAAGGTTAACTCATGCTTACTATGAGGCACGTAAGCTTTCCCCTTTTACTGTGGAAGGGCCCACGTCTATCATTTTCAACGAGATGATAGATTCTCTCGATGGATGACATGCCCATCCATTAGCCTAGGAACCCATACTATGTTCAGATGTATCAGAATTGGCATAGGAATGACAACAAGGATCAGTGGGATTAAAGTTGGATGTTTGGAGATTACCATCTTCATTATATGATGGGATGCTTGGATCGTCAGCTGGATCATACTCACAGTTAGCACATGTCTGATTGGAAGAATGTGGTATTAATCTTGTATGTATACGATGATCAGACTCATCCTCCTTCTAAATAATGCTCATTGTTTTCATCTTGTAAGGACCATAAAATCCTTGAGCAATACTTCTTTGATCCATTCTGTCCATCCTGTAGTTCTTGGTATGAATCCAGATTGGCATATTCTTAGAATGAAGAAATCATAATCTGTTTGGAATATTCCAATGTTCAAAGACTGAAGAAGATCCAGCAGGTCCATGACTGTCTTGTTGATAATAGACATCCTCTCTTGTGACATTGATGACATTCTTGTCTTCAGCCAGGATATGCCTCAACACCTCAATCACCTCCACCAATTCCTTTCTATTTGCCAACATCATGGTCTTGCTGTCAACCCCGCAAAGTCCTTCTTTGTTCAAAACCATATTTTTTTCATTGCCATCAAGCTTCTTCTGAGGGGGAGAATGGAGGAACAACCACACATCCTAAATAAAATTTCCAATCTTGCAGTCACTAATGTAAAAGAATTACAACACTTTTTGGGCCTTATTAATTATATTGCAAGATTTTATTACAAGCTTGCTGAAGATAGAATTGAGCTAAACAAGCTTCTAGGGAAAATACCACCACCATGGATGGCTAAGCATGATGCTTTGATTTCTAGAATCAAACATAAGTGTTCTCAATTGCCACCATTAAAGTTACTAGGTAATGGTTTCAAGATAGTAGAAACTGATGCAAGTGAAGGTGCCTGGGCTAGTGTTCTTAGAGAGTAGAAAACAACATCATTGATGACATTCTCATGACATTGATGACATTCTTGTCTTCAGCCAGGATATGCCTCAACACCTCAATCACCTCCGCCAATTCCTTTCTATTTGCCAACATCATGGTCTTGCTGTCAACCCCGCAAAGTCTTTTTTTGCTCAAAACCATATTATTTTCATTGGCATCAAGCTTCTTTCGGGGGGGAGAATGGAGGCACAACCACACATCCTAAATAAAATTTCCAATCTCGTAGTCACTAATGTAAAAGAATTACAATTCTTTTTGGGCCTTATTAATTATATTGTAGGATTTTATTAAAAGCTTGCTGAAGATAGAATTGAGCTAAACAAGCTTCTAGGGAAAACACCACCACCATGGATGGCTAAGCATGAAGCTTTGATTTCCAGAATCAAACATAAGTGTTCTCAATTGCTGCCATTGGTTTGGATATAAGACCTCTCAACGATGTCATGTAGCTACTCTTCAACTTGTAGTTACTGGAGGTAACAAGGGCAAACTAAGAATATTCTCAGATGCTCAAGTTCAGAAATTCCAGAAGGAAGCCATAGCTAGTCCAGATAACCCGCAATTTATGCATCTGTCCTATTTTAGGATAGGTATATGTGGACACTATAGAAAAGGCTTACCTATCATCATTATGATGATGTTGAAAGATGCAAGATTCTACAAGTTATCGCATTCTTTGTTAGGTGCTGCATGTGACTCCATGTCTAAAGGGTCACTTTATTTAGATTGTATATTAGATTTCCCAATCAGTTTAAAAGATGGTAATCTTTGAGATTTTCTTGAATGCAAATTTAAGACCATAAACCTTCACATGAAAAAGCAATCTGTAGACCACTCTCTTACCTTTCTGGTCCATTATAGGTTATACAACAAGGTCTTACCCTTGATGATAAATCCTAGAAAAGCACAAGGTCTAGAAGGTCTGTCTACCATTTGGAAATCTACCAGTGATAGCACATAGTTAACTACACCAAAGATAGTCCATCACAAAGATATTAGGTTACCAGAAGAATGGGCATTAGATCTTTGGGATCAAGGCAAACAACCTGAAGAAGAGAAACAACCACAATCGAGAGGCATCTCAATTGAAGAATTAGATGATCAGGCAGTAATCAGATTCTCATCTAGCAACCAGCCTGCTTTATGCACTGGCTCTTCCATGAGAATAGAAAGGGTGTTTAACTACAACCAACCTAGTCCATCTATGATTCCATTACCGCGCACTCAGAGCGCAAGGTTACAACCCACCAAGGGTTTTGAAGATTTGTTTAGAATCCCCTCTGTAGCTAAGCCTAGCAGTTCTAAGACCTCAACCACACCTCCTAGCTCTTCTTGCTCCCATAAAAAGTTTTCTGAATTAGATAATGGGTTGTACAGATGTGAAGACTACTCTTTTGTTTTCAATCCTCCTAGATCCGGCCATTTTTGAATGTTTTCAGCCTGGCAAGCCATAATGCCTGAACAAGAAATTACGAAGGTCAATGAAAAAGTCATTTCTACTCCTGCAGGCCCTTGTCAAGTACCTAGCACCATTCCTCTCTTTAAGGATTTCATCCTTTTTGACACTACCGGTACATACAAAGCTGATTTTTGGCCTCTCCATTTATTTCCTGTAGCTAAAAATTCCCAAGGTACCAGTCAAAGAAAATTACTCAACTGGTCTAACCTATGTTTATGGAAATCCCCGCTCCTTGCTAAGGATAGAAAGATCTAGCATCAGATCAAAGCAGTCAAGGCTGAAAAAGCACATTTTAGTGCTCAAGTGAATTTTCATTCTCTTATCTCCACTCTTGAAAGCTTGGAACAACGTCTCACTGATCAATGGATGTCCTCTGTTAACAAAGACCTGAAAGAATAGGTAATTCCTTACCATTCTCATCAACCTTTGGAACATACATAGCATGACATGAGAATGGAGATTCAGAAGTTTGAATAATACTAAGCTTTTGTAACTCAGCAACTTCTGTTCTACAAGTTAATGCTTTAGATGAACTCATTAAAAAGTAATTGGCTTTTGCTTTACGTATGAGCTCATTACCTTGGGGATCTCACTTGAGCAGGAGATGACATGTCAGGTTCCTTTGTTGCTTCTTCAAGTCTTTTGTGAGAACTGTGGTAGCAAAGGCAGTTTTAATCTCTATTAGAGATTCTTGACCTGCTTCCATTTGTTTGGCTAACCAAACTGCATTAACTGGTTTCTTTTTCTTTTCCTTTTCTAGCTTGGATCTATAAGCTAGATCTTGATAAAGCCATGGAAGCTGATATCTATTCTGAATTATAATGAAATCAAAATCAATGGTGAATGGTTCCCATTGTTTGATTGCATTGCTTCCAATTACACCATCATATCCATCTACCTCATATTGGACAAATGTTAGTTTATCCATAAAACCATCAAATCTAATTTGAATAGGAGCTACACAGATTGCAGAACTATCTTCCTTTTTAAAATTACCAAAAGTAATGACTGTAGTTCCTTCTATCCATGCATCTTTAGGAAAAGCATTATACCTAGCAATGTTTAGATCTGCTCCAGTATCAATTAGAAATGCTAATGGATATGCCATAATACATAGGAAGTGGATTGTTAGGATTACACCTGGACATGAGGTAGTCTGTTTAGTGCGGTTGTAGGCTTTCATCTGTCGACTGCTAGAACCTTCTTCAAAAGTGACTCTAGGTTCTTCTTATTCAACGACAGCTTGATGAATGAGAGGGCTGTAGGGCTTCTCTTCACAATACAGTTGTTCTTCCTAGAAGGAATCTTGAGCAGGCAACTATAAAGATCCAGCTGAATTAAACTGGTTTACAAACTTATCAAGTTCAGGAGATTTTTCCATTTCTTCTATAAGATAGAAATTTTCTTCATCATCTATTTATGAGATTTCTGCCTGAGCTTGAGCAATTACCTTTTCAAGAAAGGCTTTGTGATTTCTTCTCCATATTCTTCTAGCCATGCTTCCTGGAGAAGGAGCATCTCTGATAGACCTTTGATCAAAAGATCCTGAAGATCTTTGTACAGGGGAACCTGGAGGTGAAGGTTCTCTTTTTTGTAATGGTTTATATCCATGTTATTCTGGGATCTTAGTAGGAGAGATTGATAAACCATATTGAAGAATAGGAGATCTTCTTACAAGGTGTTTAGGAGGCCTTGCTTCCTGTTGAAGTAGAAAATACTTTCTTGCTTTAAGTTGTTCCAACTTGTTGGTCAACTTTTTCCATGTTTCTTGACCCATGTCGATATCATGGAGTCGAGATTTAGTTTGGACAATATCTTCAATTACCTTGTCTAACTCTGCATGGGTGTCCCTTCATAGCATTCTACAAAAGGAGACTTCTGAATCTTCATCAAAAGATTGAACTTCTTTTGTCATCATGTTTACTTGAGCTTACTCTGTTGTTGATGCATATTCTTCAGATTCAGATTCTATCTCTGTATTTGAACTAGATAGTATGATATCCTCTTAGTCTGATGGGTAGTCATTGATGAATTCAAATTTATCATCTTCAACACCTGCTTCTCGAGCAGCACGAACTTTACCTTTTCCTTTTTTCTTGTGTCTCTTTGGACACTTATTTGCAAAGTGTTCTCCCTTGCAAATGTAGCAGGCAGGTTTCCATTTCTTGGAACCTTTTCTTTTCTTATTCCTTTTCCTGAAGTATCCTTTCTTCTTGGGATACTTACTGTATTTCTTCTTTTTCTTCTTATAGGATTTTTCTGGCTTATCACAATCATAACAAGAAGATTTGCTTTTATCGGGGAACTGATTTGAAGGCATAATCTGGTAGCATACGAAAGAAGATAATAAAGGTTGTACCTTCTTTATCTCTTTCTTTGCTTTTCCTTCTTCATAGATTTCTTCATTGATCTGTGTAAGGAATTGAACTAACTATGGGAAGGTTAGCTCTTTCATTTCTATATTATCAGTTACCAGATTCTCTAGAACTTTCTTGTGATAGAATTCTCCTATCACACTTCAAATTTTTTTTAGAAAAGTTGTGAACATAAAATCATGATTCTGTTCACGACCAGATTGATAGAAGTTCTGAATTGAATCTCACAATATTTTTTGAAATATTTGAGATCTTTACACTTACCTTTTATGAACTTGTTGTAGGCCAACTTTTTTCTAGTGTCTGTTCTTCCTATGAACAGATGTGTCAATTGAGCACAGACTTGATCTGTACCTCTGCCTATTAGGCTTTCTCTGAAAGTGTCATCTAGTCTATCCCGAACACTTCATGAAACACCTGTCATAGAATTAAGAGCCTACTTAATCACTTGTGATTCATTAGCATCAACATTGGTGGATATATAATTTGTTATCCAGGCTCGCATGGCATCTATTCCTCTTGTATTTTCTATATCTTCAAAATTGTCAAAATTAACAAGGGGAGGTGTATCAGCTTTCAGAGTTTGGATATTTTTTGAATGGATCAATAGGGTTAGATCCATTAGGATTTGAACCATTACCACGAGCTATTTGGAACTTTCCTTTTCCTCGTTCCTCTGGAGTGGTTTCTCTTAGATTCCCTATGGAGGGATCATAGACTTTTTCAATCACAAGCTTCCTAACCTCAGTAGACAATTTGGGTCCTTCATACTAAGCCTATGAATATCCCTTAGCACTAGAAGGGAAATTCATTGTTTTTATAGTCTGCTGTTGACGAACTGTTTGAACCACAGACTGAATAGTCATGGATTCCTGATGTAGTTAAGACTGTAGAGTTGCAGATTCCTCTCTTATGGAATCTCCTATTAGAAGTTGTGATTGTGTAATAGAATGAACTTCATCATAAACTTCATCTATTCTTTGGCCATTATGCTTTGTATGAATATTTTCTGAATTCATTTGTGAAGCAAGCACATCACAATCTAATTTAACTTCACTTCTGACTTTTTGCAGAAGTTTTCTCTATTGTTCTAAAGACCACTAATGAGTGACCCACCACGTTTCGGCTTGACTTTTGAACTCATTATACTGGGTTTTGAGTTCTTTCAGGTCTTTGTTAACAGAGGACATCCATTGATTAGTGAGATGTTGTTCCAAGCGTTCAAGAGTGGAGATAAGAGAATGAAAATTCTCTTGAACACTAAAACGTGATTTTTCAGCCTTGACTGCTTCGATCTGATGCCAGATCTTTCTATCCTTAGCAAGGAGTAGGGATTTCCATAGACACAGGTTAGACCAGTTGAGCAATTTGCTTTGACTGGTACCTTGGGAATTTTTAGCTACAGGAAATAAATGGAGAGGCCAAAAATCAGCTTTGTATGTACCGGTAGTGTCAAAAAGGATGAAATCTTTAAAGGGAGGAATGGCACTAGGTACATGGCAAGGGCCTGTAGGAGTATAAATGAATTTCTCATTGACTTTCATAATTTTTTGTTCAGGCATTATGGTTTGCCGGGATGAAAACATTCAAAAATGGCCAGACCTAGGAGGATTGAAAACAAAAGAGCAGTCTTCACATCTATACAACCCATTATCTAATTCAGAAAAAATTTTATGGGAGTAGGAAGAGCTAGCAAGTGTGGTTGAGGTCTTAGAACTACTAGGCTTAGCTATAGAGGGGATTCTAAACAAATCTTCAAAACCCTTAGTGGGTTGTAACCTTGCACTCTGAGTGTGTGGTAATGGAATCACAGATGGACCAGGTTGGTTGTAGTTAAACACCCTTTATGTTCTCATGGAAGGGCCACTGCGTAAAGCTGAGAATCTAATTACTACCTAATCATCTAATTCTTCAATTGAGATGCCTCTCAATTGTGGTTGTTTCTCTTCTTTAGGTTGTTCACCTTGATCCCAAAGATCTAATGCCCATTCTTCTAGTAACCTGATATCTTTGTGATGGACTATCTTTGGTGCAGTTAATTGCGTGCTATCACTGGTAGATTTCTAGATGGTAGATAGAACTTCTAGACCTTGTGCTTTTCTGGGATTTATCAAGGGTAAGACCTTGTTGTATAACCTATAATGGACCAGAAAGGTAAGAGAGTGGTCTACAAATTGCTTTTTCATGTGAAGGTTCATGGTCTTAAAGTTGTATTTGAGAACATCTCGAAGATTACCATCTTTTAAACTGATTGGGAAATCTAATATACAATCTAAATAAAGTGACCCTTTAGACATGGAGTCACATGCAACACCTAACAAAGAATGCAACAACTTGTAGAATCTTGCATCTTTCAACATCATCATAATGATGATAGGTAAGCCTTTTCTATAGTGTCCACATATACCTATCCTAACATAGGACAGATGCATAAATTACAGGTTATCTGGACTGGCTATGGCTTCCTTCTGAAATTTCTAAACTTGAGCATCTGAGAATATTCTCAGTTTTCCCTTGTTACCTCCAGTAACTACATGTTGAAGAGTAGCTACATGACATCGTTGAGAGGTCTTATATCCAAACCAATTTTTTAAACCTTTATTCTTATTGAACATATCTACGAGACTATTGGGAACATCTCTATAGGTTTCAAAAGGTTTTATCTTAGGCACACGAAATTCCTTATCATCAAACTGACTAGAAGATACTTCATCTAAAATATTACTACTAGATTTAGGAGTACAAAAAGAACTTTCATTATTAGCAAAGAAGTTTGTGAACTTAACTTCTATGTTGCGATCTGATGTCTGGTCGATGCCTTCCATACTTGATCCAGAAGTGCTTGGTCGATCTATTTCTGTGCTCAAACCTATGCTCGAACCCGCGCTCGAAATACAAGATTAGTACATCAGAACTTCCCTAAATGCAACAAGAAAAGACGGGACTTACACGGAGAGGAATTACAACAGAACTCTAGTTTGTATGAGTAGTACGGGGAGCAATATAAGGAGCAATACAGATGAACAAATTAACACTTAGGGAGTCATTATAGTTAGACAACAATGATAACAATAGATGAACACATCATCAGCTCTGATACCAACTTTTAACAATAGCTACAAATGTCAAATGATATGCGGATGAATAGAGTATCAAACATTCAAATAGATCTTATGAATATTATTATTTCTAACACTCAGGAACAATACATTCATCATATTCAATGTGTGCTGGCAATGATACAAACATACTTGCAGAAAGAGGAGCTTAAAATCTTTTACAATATTATAAACTTGTTTGCATTAGATTTTCTGATTCACTCAGATCATCTTAAAGCTGCAAAGTGAAGAGCATACTCTTCTTTACAAACTCATAACAGACTCGAGACTTAGACTCTTACTTCCTAAGACTTCACTCACCTAGAATTCGTTGAGAAATGAAGGCATCCCGCTTGCCTTTTATAGGTAGTGTGGGCAGATCTTTAACCTTCTTTCTTGAATTACAATTTGAAATCTGTCCATAGAAAGTGGACACGTTGCAACTCCTTTTTGTAGAGTTATCCATATGAAGATAAGCATCTTCTGGTGGGTCCTGATAACTCATGAACTGAGAAAGGAGGGGACAGACAAAACTTAAAAGGAATCAACTTTTACAAAACTTCTTTTTGATCACGAGAAGGTTAACTCGTGCTTATTATGAGGCGCGTAAGCTTTCCCCTTTTACCATGGAAGGGCCCACGTCTATCATTTTCAACGAGATGATAGATGCTCTCGATGGATGACATGCCCATCCATTAGCCTAGGAACCCGTGCTATGTTTAGATGTATCAGAATTGGCATAGGAATGACAACGAGGATCAGTGGGATTAAAGTTGGATGTTTGGAGATTGCCATCTTCATTATATGATGGGATCCTTGGATCATCAGCTAGATCATACTCACAGTTAGCACATGTCTAATTGGAAGAATGTGGTATGCATCCTGTATGTATACGATGAGCAAACTCATCCTCCTTCCAAATAATGCTCATTGTTTTCATCTTGTAAGGACCATAAAATCCTTGAGCAATACTTCTTTGATCCATTCTGTCCATCCTGTAGGTCTTGGTATGAATCCAGATTGGCATATTCTTAGAATGAAGAAACCGTAATCTGTTTGGAATATTCCAATGTTCAAAGACTGAAGAAGATCTAGCAGGTCCATAAACTTGACAAAGATGCCTGCTGATTGGATTCTCATTAGGGGAGTTGAATGTGAGTTTGAAGGTACAACCTGTATAGGATGATGTTCCATTAAACTCCATATTATCTACAAGTGGATAAGGTCCTTGGAACAGATCCCTGATTAAAGGCTTTCCATATTCCTCATTCAGCCACTATTCTGGTCTTTCTACTGATGGATTAAGAAAGGAGACAGGAAGAACAAAGTCTCCACACTAGTTCTGAAGTATATGACCAACATCAAGATCAATAGGTTTGGCTTTGGCTGAGAACTGGAAGAATGGTGTGTCTGTTTATAATCCTGTAGATGTTAGCTGTTGTTTGGCTATTAGCATTTTAAAACAATCATAAAGAAAATCATTAGCCATTTTGTAATTATGGAGGTTTCTCCTTTTCAAAGGATTTGTACTCCATTCTTGGCATCTCTCTTCATACCAACGGTGTTCCCTTATTCAGATTATCCGAACAATGCCAGATGGTTCTTGTTTTGCTTCAGAAAGTACAGGTTCTGAAGTGTGTCCTTCGCGTGACATGAAATCTGTAAAAATATTTTCAACTCCTAGAAGGTGAATAAAATCAAATTCATAAGTACTTAATAACTATGCCCACCTAAGGAATCTTCCTCTGACAACTTTATTTTTCGATTCTTTTCTAAAGAATCCTCACAGATTTTGCAGATCACTTTTTAATAGAAATCTCTTGTCAGCAATAAACATCTGAAATGCTTGGAAAGTATTGACAACAACAAGTATCTCTTTATGTGTGATGTGGTAGTCTATTTCACTGTTCTTGAAACTACCAGAGATATATCTAACAATTTCACCTTTATCTTTGGGATCGTGAGATGTTGTTTTCTGCTCTCTAAGAACACCAGCCCAGGCACCTTCACTTGCATCAGTTTTTACTATCTTGAAACCATTACCTAGTAACTTTAATGGCGGCAATTGAGAACACTTATGTTTGATTCTGGAAATCAAAGCATCATGCTTAGCCATCCATGGTGGTGGTGTTTTCCCTAGAAGCTTGTTTAGGTCAATTCTATCTTTAGCAAGCTTGTAATAAAATCCTACAATATAATTAATAAGGCCCAAAAAGCATTGTAATTATTTTACATTAGTTATTGCAAGATTGTAAATTTTATTCAGGATGTGTGGTTGGGCCTCCATTCTCCCTCCTGGAAGAAGCTTGATGCCAATGAAAACAATATGGTTTTAAGCAAAAAAAGACTTTGCGGGGTTGACAACAAGACCATGATGTTGGCAAATAGAAAGGAATTGGCAGAGGTGATTGAGGTGTTGAGGCATATCCTGGTTGAAGACAAGAATGTCATCAATGTAGGGTTGGATAAATTTGGCATAAGGCTGGAATATAATATCCATTTTCTATTGAAAAATGGAGGGAGCAGTTTTGATACAGAATGGAAGAACTGTCCATTCATAGAGGCCTTAAGGTACTGAAAATGCTATTTTGTAAAAGTCAGCACTTTTGAGACCAATCTGCCAAAACCCTTTTGTCAAATCAAATTTAGAATATACATGACTACCTTGAATAGTCTGCCAGATATGATCTTTACTAGGCAGAGGATGTCTATTATCAACAAGATAGTCATTTAATGGCTTATAATTGACAACTAGCCATTTCTCAGCTAATTCTTTACCATTCTTATCAACCTTTGGAACATACATAGCATGACATGAGAATGGAGATTCAGAAGTTTGAATAATACCAAGCTTTTCTAACTCGGCAACTTCTGTTCTACAAGTTAATGCTTCAGATGAACTCATTAAAAAGTAATTGGCTTTTGCTTTAGGTATGAGTTCATTAGCTCAGGGATCTCGCTTGAGCGGGAGATCACATGTCAGGTTCCTTTGTTGCTTCTTCAAGTCTTTTGTGAGAACTGTGGCAGCAAAGGCATTTTTATTCTCTATCAGAGATTCTTAACCTGCTTCCATTTGTTTGGCTAACCAAACTGCATTAACTGGTTTCTTTTTCTTTTCCTTTTCTAGTTTGGATGTATAAGCTAGATCTTGATAAAGCCGTGGAAGTTGATATCTATTCTAAATTATAATGAAATCAGAATCAATGGTGAATGGTTCCCATTGTTTGATTGCATTGCTTCCAATTACACTATCATATCCATCTACCTCATATTGGACAAATGTTAACTTATCCATAAAACCATCAAATCCAATTTGAATAGGAGCTACACAGATTGTAGAACTATCTCCCTTTTCAGAATTACCAAAAGTAATGCCTATAGTTCCTTCTATCCATGCATCTCTGGGAAAAGTATTATACCTAGCAATGTTTAGATCTACTCCAGTATCAATCAAAAATGCTAATGGATATGCCATAACACCTGGGAAGTGGATTGTCAGGATTACACCTGGACATGAGGTAGTCTATTTGGTGTGCTTGTAGGCTTTCATCTGTTGGCTGCTAGAACCTTCTTCAAAAGTGACTCTAGGTTCTTCTTGTTCATCGACAATTTGATGAATGAGAGGGCTGTAGGACTTCTCTTCAAAATACAGTTGTTCTTCCTAGAAGGAAGCTTGAGCAGGCAACTATAAAGATCCAGCTAAATTAAACTAGTTTACAAACTTATCAAGTTCAGGAGATTTTTCCATTTCTTCTGTAAGATAGAAATTTTCTTCATCATCTATTTCTGAGATTTCTGCCTGAGCTTGAGCAATTACCTTTTCAAGAAAGGCTTTGTGATTTCTTCTCCATATTCTTCTAGCCATGCTTCCTAGAGAAGGAGCATCGCTGATAGACCTTTGATCAAAAGATCCTAAAGATCTTTGTATAGGGGAACCTGGAGGCCAAGGTTCTCTTTTTTGTAATGGTTTATATCCATGTTGTTTTGGGATCTTAGTAGGAGAGACTGATAAACCATATTGAAGAATAAGAGATCTTCTTATAGGGAGTTTAGGAGGCCTTGCTTCCTATTGAAGTAGAAAATACTTTCTTGCTTTAAGTTGTTCCAACTTGTTGGTCAACTTTTTCCATGTTTCTTGACCCATGTCCATATCATGGAGTCGAGATTTAGTTTGGACAATATCTTCAATTACCTTGTCCAACTCTGCATGGGTGTCCCTTCGTAACATTTTGCAGAAGAAGGAGACTTCCGAATCTTCATCAGAAGATTGAACTTCTTTTGTCATCATGTTTACTTGAGCTAGCTCTGTTACTGATATTCTTTAGACTCTAATTCTGTCTCTGTATCTAAACTAGATAGTATGATATCCTCTTAGTCTGATGGGTAGTCATTGATGAATTCAAATTCATCATCTTCAACACCTGTTTCTCGGGCAACACAAACTTTACCTTTTCCTTTTTTCTTGTGTCTATCCAGACACTTATTTGCACAGTGTTCTCCCTTGCAAATGTAGCAGGTAGGTTTCCATTTCTTGGAACCTTTTTTTTTTCTTATCCCTTTTCCTGAAGTATCCTTTCTTTATGGGATACTTACTGTAGTTCTTCTTTTTCTTCTTATAGGATTTTTTTGGCTTATCACAATCATAACAAGAAGATTTTCTTTTATCAAGGAATTGATTTGAAGGCATAATCTAGTAGCATACGGAAGAGGATAATAAAGGTTGTACCTTCTTTATCTCTTTCTTTGCTTGGTTATACTGATAGTGATTTTGTAGGTAGCATTGATGATAGGAAGAGTACTTCTGGACATGCCTTTCATTTTGGAACAGGTGTGGTCTCATGGGTATCCAAAAAGCAACCCATAGTGACACTTTCATCAGTTGAAGTAGAGTATGTAGCAGCCATATCAACAACATGTCAAACAATTTGGATGAGGAGAGTATTGATAGATTTATTGCAAGCATAGAAGGAGTCAACACCAATCTTTTGTGACAACAAATCAACAATTGCATTGTCAAAAAATCATGTTTTTCATAGGAGGAGCAATCACATTGATACAATATTTCATTTCATTAGAGAGTTAGTGAACAATGGAGAAATCCATTTGGAGTTTTACAGATCTGAAGACCAGTTGGCAAATATATTCACAAATGCATTAACAAAAGAGAATTTTGAGTATCTAAGACATAATTTGGGCATTGTAAATGCTAAAGTAGTTAGTGGTAGAAATTAAGGGGGAGTGTTAGAACTATAGTTCTAATTTCTCCCGTATGATTGCATGAGCATCGCATGAGGAGAATGCATAATAAACTCTAGTTTTAAATTGTTTTGCATGAATAATTTTATTCATTCAGATCACATATTTTCAGCATGGTTTTGGCAATTTAAAGTTTAGTTATCTAAAACTTGCATGTTAAAGGAATCCTCTATTAATAGAGGCTTTTTGTAACCGTAAAGTAAGAAAGCAGAAATATCATTAAAGATTTCAAGTTTGTTGTAGTAACTGTACCATGGGCGTTCTTTTCTATTTGACTATTTTAATTTTATTTTTTAATTTCTGTCTCTTCTTATCATTATGCCTCATCTTTCTCTCTTATTATGCAGTGAATTCTGATTAACTCAATTGAGTGGATTTTTTTTTTTTTGAGTCTTGGACTCACTAGGGCTCACCCAATTATAAAGAGTTATGACAAAATCTTATCAATTCCAATTTCTAATACATGACATTCTCTTATAGTGAAAGAAGAATGGTTGTCTCAACTCTCTTTTCTATCAAATTTAATTTATATGCAATTGTTCATATAGAAGGCAAAGGAACCATTATGTGAGCATAACTTAGCATTTGTCTAATGAGAGGTGGTTTAGTCATGAGATATGGGTCAATGTAGATTGGCTTGAAAGTATACAATCAGAAAAATCATTTCACATAATTTGATGCATACCAAAATATCACTTGTGAAAAGATGATGGAGCTAGGGAGATAGACATTGGATGATTAATAAGCCTTATTTAGGTCAAGATCCTTTTAAAACCCACCTCATACTTAATGATAAATGGTTAGTTATCTAGGTCAAGAGTCTAGAAGTAACTATTGAAAGGTATATGTGTTAGTTAACCCTTCTTGTAATTCAAACACAATTTAGTATTCCTTCTTGTGGTAAAGTAAGAATTTATGGGTAGAATTTAAGGTTCTAGTAATGATGATATATTATAGTTTTTGAATAAAGAGGGGGGAAAAAATAGGGTTTGAAAAACCCTAGAAATCCTTTACAAATGAAACGTTAGTAGAAAGGCAGCTGACCCACAACAAAAAATAAGCAGCAATAGACTAAAATAGCAAGATGACCATCAATAGAGGTTAGTTAGAGTTCCTTAAGGGTATTTACTATTGGAAAGAGATACTAATCTATTGAATAATTGAGTGCTGTCATTGATGGCCACAAGGCAAAGAGACTTTACTTTGGCAGACCAAATCAATTTGGCATCAAGGTATACAAGGCTTCTGGTCTGAAAGGCTAAAATGATTAAGTTTGGGTAGTACAAAGCAAATAATAGAGATTGGGTCAGTATGTCTCTGGAATACAAGATCATCAAATGTAGTTCAAGTATGTTGTTTGCAGTTGCTTGAAGGTGGGATATCCAAGTGTGCAAGTTCTAAAGATCTCTAGAAGACATACCATGATTCTACTAAGTTCGGTAAGTAAATGTAAGTTAGGGACTGTGTATAGTGCCAAAGAGTCAGGGTCCGCATTCATCTGCAGATGCATACTTTGTCTTACAGTTCTGGATTAAGAAAGATACATATCATGGCTTCCTAAATCTAGAATTGTAGCTGCTAAAGTTCTTTTGGTCTCATCCTACAAAATGTTCTTTACCAACTTGCAGTTTGATAGTGTTTCCTAGTGACAGGACAATAGTTTTGAATTTCGCATTTCTCAGCTGTTGATTACAATGTTCTATAGATTTGAAGGTATTCTAAGAGATCAATGATGAATATTGAATATGATTTTTGGAGTCTCATTTGATCCGCAGTGGAAGTTATGTTGTGACAATTGAACTGATCAAGTATGTTCATGAGGAACAAGCCGACAGGCATGGCAGATCTATATGCAGAGAAACTATATTGTTTAAACAATTAATATAAGTGATTGAATGATTAATGCCAACCCATATGAAGATTACTATATGATTGTTTGTGTCCGTTGTGAATTTTGGTGAATGAATTTGGAGGACAAGCTACCTAAGTTATGACTACATGTTGTACACCTTAATAGGCCAATCTAATATGAATATTTTAAGTGTTCTAGATATATATATGGGATCAAATTCAGTGTTTGAGCGATGAGATGTGAATGTGAATATATGTATGTGTGACATGTGAAGTAAGGTGATTTAGTGGAAGTGATAAGACCAGAAGAAGAGAGATCATGTTCCTATGTAAAAGCAGAGTATTGAAACAAAGTAGTTAGAGATGAAGAGTTTTGAGACGATATTTATGTGCTTCATTGTAGCTGTAACCATGCATGTGTAGATGCAATTTGAGCATTTCAACTTGGTAGTGAGCCACTCTTCCTTCTTTCTTTCTCTAGCTAGTGAGTCTTTCTTGCAGTGAGCATTTCTTTGGGTAGTGAGCCTTCTTGTAATCCGATATTGTGCTATCATAATATATTGTGAGATAACACTCACCGTGGTTTTACCCTTTTTGGGTTTTCCACATAAAAATTTTGGTGTCCATGTGTTATGTCTTTATGGATGCTATTCCTATGCTTATTCTACTTTCATATTATGAATTTTAGAAATTGTATTAATAAACTTGTTAAGAAGTGGTTTTGTGAAATATGGATTCAACCCCCCTCTTAGTATTCCTTACTATCAATAATTGGTATTAGAGACACGTTCCTTGGAAGAAGCCTAACAGCTTGAGGAAGATCTGGGAGAGTTCACTCATGTCAGCCAGGAGATTTGGAAAGTTCTCAAACAATGTTGAAATGGAAGTAGGTCTTATTGACCTTGAAAAGTCTGAAGAAGAAGTTAGGGATTTGAAGGATAATATACAAGAAGTTGTTGAATGTATTTTTAAGTTAAAAGAACATGCCAAGAAATTCAAAGAAAAATACAAAGAGGTTATTGAACAATTGATATCAGCAAATGAAACCCTAACTAATTTGGAAGTGGAATTTATAGAAAGAGCAAAAGTAAAAGAAGATCTAAATCAAATGATAAAAAGCAAGTTAGAAGATTGTGTCAAACTTGAAAAATAAATTGTGAGCCTGAAAGAAGACTTAGAAAAAGCCAATAGCTATGAAGAAAAGTTCAAGATAAGTTCTACAAAGCTTCATGAGATGATTGCTAGTCAAAAGAGTTATGATGATAAGCAAGGCTTGGGATTTGAGAATGGAGAAAGCTCAAAATCTAGTCAAGAAAACACTAAGTTAAAGCAAAACAAAGGGAACTAGGTCATAAATCAAATGAGAAGACCTAGAAGACCTCTGGTCAGGTAGCCAAATGCTCAAAGGTATTCATCTTTCAATGGCCATTGTTTTAATTGCAATAACTTTGGTTATAAAACTCCTCAATGCAGAAGTAGAATAAATCAGAATGTTCCATCATTCTCTGGTCAATGTTTTAATTGCAAGAAAATTGGTCATAAATCAAATGAATGCAGAAATATGGTAAGGAATGGTTCTTACAATGCAAGGAATAGTCAATTAGTTAATGGAAAGTGTTTTACATGTAATAGATTTGGACATGTGGCTAATCAATGCAGATTAAATCCAATCAATAGAAGGAATCAAGGACAAAGGAATATGGTATGCTACAATTGCAACAAGTTTAGACATATTGCAAGAGTTTGCAGAAGCAAGAATGTGAAAAAAAACTACTATGCTGAAAATAGGAAAACATAGCAAAGGAATGATAAAGGAAAAGAAAAAGTTGATCTGGTTGAAACTAAGAAAGAAATGGGCAAGATTTGGATCGAGAAAGATGTGATTGAAAACAAAGATGAATATGCACCAACATTTGGTGCAGATACTTCCTCTGGGAAGTAAATTGGGAGCTCTGCCTTAGGGTGAGCTGTGTTAAAAATTCAAAACCCCCAGCCAGAAAGTTAGACTAGAACCTAGTACTAAGGTATGTTGTGAATAATTTTATAAGAAAACTTTTGAAAGAAATTTTGGTACAAGAAGATCCAATGTGAAGGATTGTGGAGCAATTTGGATTGACTGTGAGTATCAAAAAAGTGTTTGACAACTTTTTGAAAAATGACATTAATGACATTTAGGTTTTGACATGTGAAGGTTAAAAGGAGTTGTATCTGAAGGAAAAATCATTTTGCATTCTAAGCTCTAAAGTGTCCAAAGAAAACCAAAGCAAGATTCAAAACAACTACAGTGTTCTCCAAAACATTTGAAGATAGATCGTGTTTAACCCTAATCCGGTCAAAGAGGTATTTTCTATTTGAAACCCCTTCTCAAATTTGCTTGATTATTCATAGAAATGGAAATACCACAAGTAGTGCATATCACTGAGTGACCTTGACCAAAATTCAAGAAACACCCATTCAAATCAATTGAAGTTGATCATATGAGTGCATTTTCAGATGCTCCACATAGAGTTATGCATGCAGAAGATGTTAGGGCATATATTCATGTTGCCATAGAGGAATTTGGTGAAAGCAGGTTTTCTGATCTATAATTGAAATACTTGAGTAATGAGAATCTTGATCTAAAGGGAGAATATAAAGCGTTGGAAGAGAATAAATTCATTCAATATGTGGACTTCCAAACTTTTGTAGAGGATGAATGGGTCTGATATGTATTAAGCAGGGTTCATGATGAATTCATGTGGCTTGTGAGACCTTTTAAGATAAAAAAAGATGCTATAAGGGTAGTAACTAGATTAAGCTCCACCAGATTAGTACCATTGTTGAAAGTAGTGAAGAATGATATAGTAATGGTGGTCACCAAAGAAAAATTTGATAAGAGGGCTTTAACAATTAATGATATTGAAGACCATGTTGTAAGATTTGCATCCATGGTACTCGGTTGCAAAGTCTATTTCACCAATTGGGAGAGCTTTGTTTTAGGCACAATCATATACACTACATTTTAGATGATCAAGGAGAATGCAGACTATGATATCTGTGAATTGCTCTGATAGCAAGTGATGGAGAACCTGAAGAAGACAAAAGAGAGCAAATATCCCTTCAAATTTGGTACGTTGATCATATGTTTATTCTTCTATTTTATGCAAGAGTTACTTGGTATAAACAACTATTTTTGGACAGGAGACAAACCAGTTGTAGTTCAAATTAGAAATCAGTTGAGTAGCATAGGCAATATTGATGCACAAAATTCAGTCCTATGGGGCTATTTTAAAAACTTCTAGAAGTTAATGCAATCTAGGGAAGGAATCCCTAGAGCAGTTGTTGAAAAATAAAAGAATACTATATCTATTTTATTGTGACAAAAGATCATTGCTTGATGGAGGCCATTGAGCCCAGAATGGTTTGGGTTATGCCTATGGGATATGAGGTAGATGGGGGGATATTGGAAAGTTATTCTCAACATATGATAAGTAAACCCAAAGATCCCAATGAAGAAAGATTTGGGACTTATGAGGAACTATATGCTAAAGTTCATGTTGAAGTAAGAAAACCTGAAATCTCTAAGAAAATACAGAAAGTGGCAGAAGATTTCACCCTGAGAAAAAGGTTCACAAAAGAACAAGTGACAAAGGCAAGGGAAAAAGCACAAAATGAAAAGGAAGCAAAAGAATTTAGAGAAAAAGTGAATCAGTTGAAGCTCTGGAAGAACCCAGAGGTAAACTAGAAAAACCAGAGGTATTAAGAAGGAGAACCAGAGGATCTACCTCTAAAGAATCTACATCTATTCCCTTTGGTCCCACACCATCTACAAGTGTGGAAACTCCTGCCGCCAGTCAAAAAAGAAAGAAAACCAAGGCTAAAAGAATGCATGTAAGAATTGCAGTTGATGAAGAAGAAATAGAGTAAGATGAAAAGTAAAGAAAATGAAATCTAAAACTATCAAAGCCTCCGGAACCAGTGAGAAGAAATCCTCTGGTAAGGGTAAACTTGAGAAAAGGCAAAAGCAAGATGTGCCTCAAACTAGAGAAGCTACTATATCTTTAGAGGATGTATTGAAATCCATAATAGTTGATGGTAATCTGAGACCTATTGCCCAATTATATGATGATTATGGAGATGCTAAAAAGAACATCATTGAGACTATTGTTGTCTAATATTTAGATATTTACAATAAAGCTCTTATTGAAATAATTACTAATCTTTCGCATAGCTTGGCAAGTATAATGACTGCAAGAAAGGAAGCAGCTATGGAAAAGGATGTTGAGATTAGAGAACACTCATTAATAGAACTATGTCTGAAAATCATTCTAGAGAAAAAGGTGAAAATCTCCAAAGCACTTCACAACAAATTCAGGACAAAAAGAAGAATGAATGCTCTTATGGGAGGAGATATTGAAAAAGTGGTAAAGGAAACTGAAGAAATCACTCTAAAAATGTTGAATGAATTTAATCTCCCTAGAATTTATGACAATGTAGGAGCAAATGATGGAGATACATTTATATCAGAGATAAGCCAAGACCAAGGACCAGATAAGAATGATCAAGCCTATAACATTGATACATTAGATATGACAAATCAAGGCAAAACTGAAACTGATCTTCCTCTTGAACAACAGGTTGATATTGAAAAGAACAAAGAATAGATAAGGAGCCCTGCACCTGAGCAAAATATTGATCAACAAGAGAACATAGACATGGATCCTCCAAAACAAATTCAAGAATATGAAGTATTCGGTAGAGAAAGAGACATTGCAGCTGTCTTAGTCGATTCTGAGAGACAACAAGATCTAGATGAGTCTGAACTTCTTCAAGGACCAACTAATTTGGCCTCAATGTCACCTGTGCAGAAATTCAAGCTAGGATCAATTGTTAAAGCCAAGGAATGGGAAGAAATGCTAAAATCATATATCCAAGACAGTAAATTGATCAGGGATGCATCCAACATTTTGGTGAAGATGATGCCCACATTTCAAAAGGATACCTCATTATCCTCCGCTGATCAACTCGATGGTCTATTAAACTTTGTATGTACACATTTTGAATCTTTTGAAAAATCTATAGAAGCAAATGTTAGAAAAGAGTTTGATGAGAAGAGATTGGTTGAGTAAAAGACTGATAGAAAAAGATAAAACTCTGTTATAAAATGGAATAACAGGCATACATAGTGCCATTGAAGAAGCATGTAAAATATACATTTTTTTCTTATCTTGGCCAGAAGTTACAAAGGAATTAAAAGATAAAATCAAGGACTTGGAACTCAAACTAATTAATATCTCTAAGACATATAATTCGGCAATTGAGTCAATAAATACCAAAGAAATACAGGTTGTAAATATTCACAATGATTTGAGCACTCTGATGAATAAAAGAGAAGAAGTCAAAGATAGATTGTGCCAACTAAGGGGGCTGATAAATACAAAAATTGATTCCATGACTAATCTGATAGAGGAAGCCTTGAAATCACAAGCATTAATTGATACACCTTCAGATGTGCAGAAGACAGAAAAGTTAGTTTTTCTAATAAATGGCCACATCCATATTTTGGAGAGTGCAAGGAAAAGATGGAATGGAGAGATAGCTCTGATAAAGACTATCTATAATGATATTCTACCTTCAACCATAAATTGAGATGGAAATGTGTATGATAGTTTTGAAGAAATTTTGACATAATTTTACTAATGCACACTCCTTTACCATTGATGTCAAAGGGGGAGAGGAAAACTAGTGAAAAATAAGTATACATCTAAAGTAGAATAGAAAAAAAGAGTGTACAGAGTAAGGGAGAGCAACACAAGCATTTTCACTGAGTTTTGCCATCAATGCCAAAGGGGGAGATTGTTGAGAAGAGACACTGCTTTGTTGAGTAATTGAGTATTGTAATCGATGGAAACAAGGCAAAGAGACTTTACTCTAGTAGACCAAATCAATTTGGCATCAAGGCATACAAGGCTTCTGGTCTAGAAGGCTAAAATGACTAAGTATGGGCAGTACAAAGCAAATGATAGAGATCAGGTCAGTATGTCTCTGCAATAGAAGATCATTAGATGTAGTTCAAGTATGTTGTTTGTAGTTTCTTGAAGGTGGAATATCCAAGTTTGCAAGTTCTGAAGATCTATGGAAGACATACCATGATTTTGCTAAGTCAGGTAAGTAAACCTAAGTTAGGGACTGTGTATAGTACCAAGGAGTCAAGGTCTGTATTCCTCCATAGATGTATACTTTGTCTTACGGTTCTAGATTAAGAAAGATACATATCATAGTTGTCTAAATCTAGAATTGTAGCTTCTAAAGTTCTTTTGGTCTCATCCTACAAAATGTTCCTTATCAGCTTGCAGTTTGGCAGTGTTTCCTAGTGAGAAGACAACACTTTTAAGTTCCACATTTCTTAGTAGTTGATTATTATGTTCTACAGCTTTGAAGGTATGCTAAGAGATCAATGATGAATATTGAATATGATTTTTAGAGTCTCATTTGATTTGCAGTGGAAGTTATGTTGTGACAATTGAACTGATCAAGTATGTTCATGAGGAACAAGCCAACAAGCATGGCAGATCTATATGCGGAGAAGCTATATTGTCTGAACAATCAATCTAAGTGATTGAATGATTAATCCTAGCCCATATGAAGACAAATATATGATTGTTTGGGTTTGCTATGAATTTTGGTGAATGAATTTGGCCAACAAGCTACTTAAGGTATGACTACATGCTACACCTTATTAGGTCGACCTAATATGAAGATTTTAAGTGTTGCAAATATATATATTGGATCGAATTTGGTGTTTGAGTGATGAGATGTGAATGTGAATATATGTATGTGTGACATGTGAAGGTGATTTTGTGGAAGTGATAAGAGTAGAAGAAGAGAGATCTTGTTCCTATGTGAAAGAAGAGCTGTCAGAGATGAACAGTTTTGAGATAGTATTTATGTGCTTCATTAGAGTTGTAACCATGCATGTGTAGATGCAATCTGAGTAGTTAAACTTGGCAGTGACCCATTCTTCCTTCTTCTTTCTTTCTCTAGGTAGTGAGCCTATTTTGGTAGTGAGCTTTTCTTGTAGTGAGCATTTCTTTGGGCAGTGAGCCTTCTTGTAATTTGGTATTGTGCTATCATATTATATTGTGAGCTAACACTCACTGTGATTTTTCTCTTTTTAGTTTTTCCATGTAAAAATCCTAGTGTCCATGTGTTATGTCTTTATGGTTGTTCCTATACTTATTCTTCTTTCATATTATTAATTTTGAAAATTGGATTAATAAACTTGTTAAGCAGTGGTTTTGTGGAATACCGATTTTGCCCCCTCTCAGTATTCCTTACTATCAACATTTATAGCTTCTAGGTCTTCCATGTATAGATTGTCCTCCATACCTTCAAGTGCTTAGGTCTTCTTATTCCCCATGATATATTATAGTTGATTATGGAGTCTTCAATAATGTATTGCTTTATGAACCAAGTTAATTGTCATTTCTTGAATAAAAGGTGATAAATTACCTATACTTAATTATAGACAAAAATATACATACATACAAATGTCACAAGCCATGGATGTTCTGGTGTAGATGAAAGGTCCCAAAAATAATAATAGCAGGGTCACTTTTGTATAGGATGAAATATTTATCAACAAAAAATATAAACATCAAAAAAACATAAATCAAGGGCCAGTTGTCTATAGGCTGAAATATTTCAAAATCCAAATAATTGTCTATGAATTTAATCAGACATTTAAATACAGTTCAACATGTGAATCTAATGAGTCAATTTTAGTTTATTCAAAGATATTATTCTCCCCCTTAATCACAACTATTGCCATCTAGAATGCCCAAATGATCTCTTAGATAATCAAAGCTTGCTTCTTAGTGAAGATGTGTGCATACTGATATTCAGACTTGCAAAATTCCAAATAAATCTCTCCATTGTTGATTAATTTATGATGAAGTGGTATTTGTTATCAATATGCTTACTCCTTTTGCAAAATATAAGAATATGAAATGGTACCATACAAGGAATACTTGGTGGAGTCAATGCTTCACTATCATCTTGTGGTAAACCTATTCTAATCTTCACTATTTTATCCAAACTTCCATCCCATGCTTCTTCTTCTTCTTCTTCTATGAATTCCACATCTTTGTTGATGATCACTTTTCTTGTTATTGGATTATACAATTTGTAAGATTTTATGTCCTCACTATATCCTACAAAGATAACCCTATAACTATAATAGATACTTATTGGATTAAATCTAGTTATTCCTAACCAAGAGTCTAGAAGTAACTATTGAAAGGTATATGTGTTAGTTTACCCTTCTTGTAATTCAAACACAATTTAGTATTCCTTATTGTGGTAAAGTAAGAATTTATGGGTAGAATTTAAGGCTCTAGTAATGATGATATATTATAATTTTTGATAAAAGAGGGGGTAAAAAATAGGTTTTGAAGAACCCTACAAACCCTTTACAAACATTGAAATGTTAGCAAAAAAGGAGCTGACCCACAAAAAAAAGAAGAAGAAGCAATAGACTAAAATAGCAAGACGACCATCAATAGAGGGTAGTTAGAGTTCCTTAAGGGTATTTACAGCTTCTAGGTATTCCATGTGAAGATTGTCCTACACACCTTGAACAGCTTGGGTCTTCTTGTTCCGCATGATATATTATAGTTGATTATGGAGTCTTCAATGATTTATTGCTTTATGAACCATGTTAATTGTAGTTTCTTGACTAAAATGTGATAAATTACCTATACTTATATTATAAACAAAAATATACATAGATACAAATATCGGAGGCCATAGATGTTCTGGTATAGATGAAAGGGCCCAAAAATAATAGTAGCAGGTTCACTTATCTATAGGCTGAAATATTTATCAACAAATTACATAAACATGAAAAAAACATAAATCAGGGGCCCTAGTTAGGACTAGAATCATAATTTTCAGTAGGCAAAGGAACAGAAACAAGTGGCATTGGAGGAATCATAGCCGATGGACATGGAGTAAGATCTAGTGCATGGAGTCTTAAAAACATAATGGCTCTATAAATCTCCTTTCCTTTAGCATCTAGAGTAGGCAAAAGTTGAAACCGGTGAGCTTCCAAGGTGGTGTTGAGAGTGTTGGCACATCCATTATTAAGACCATTCTATATCACATGGTAGCTACAAGATGCAATAGGTGACAAAATGAACATTTTAATGATAAACAACCCCCCAATTGGTGCCTCTCCTATGAACATGTTGACACTCCTTTAGGGCATACTTTAGCCTATTTGTGGAAATCGGGTACTCGTGCATGAAGCTGAATCTTAGCATTTCCTTGAATCCCATTCCTTGCACCAGGTCCATTATATTGGATAGATAGATTGACACCACCTTTGAGAATAATAGTATCCTAGGTTTGGCTCATAGAACTGGCTCACCAATAATGGTTATGATTGTGAATTCCACATGTGGGAGATTTATGTCAAAGACATGGCCAAGGTTCTTAGTCATAGGGCCCATTCTCAATTGGTTCCATATTTAGAGGTGGAAGATATAGGTTTTCTTAGCAAATTCTTTCTTGGTTACTGCATGCACTGAAGTGATGCATGAGCTTCTATGAGGACCCCATGATGACATGTAATCCTAGTCACGTACATGGAAGTGTGAAATAATAACGTCCCCTCAGTAGCACTCCTTTTGGTGAAAAGTTTCAGTGGGCTTTTCCTTTTTTGATTCTTCCGTTTCCTAACCATTCTTCCTTCACCCTTTGTTAATTCTTATTTTTTTTTCATTTTCCCCTTTCCTACATGTGGAGTTTTTACCTTTTCTTACTAATTCCACCTTTCGACACATGATTCTAAAGGTCTCCGACCATAGGAATCCTTTAGCTAGCTTAACAAATCAAACCCATATTTTATCTTTTGCCTAGCTTTCCTCCTCTGTGGATCTCCCCTGTTAATTACCAAAACTCTGGGAGATCCTACTTGAATTTATCCTACAGCGTATTGCAGATGCCAGATCCTTCTTTTAGAGCATAACTAACCATATGCAACTTATAGTTTCTACCTAGGTGTCACCCTCTATGGTCTCCTTAGGGCCACCCAAGGTGACCTACCCTACTAAAAGGGGTGACCCTTGTGGGATTTGAAACATGAATTTCTTCTTCAATTTGAGCCAAAATATGCTATGCTTTCACTCAATTTTCATGGAAGTTTGAGCCCAACATGGAGTAGACCATTCTTAATCCATCCATCACTCTCAATCAAGAAAATTTAGCCATTTGATTCAATTTCATCTCCTCTCTAACTCTTCATGACTATCATTCTTCCATGAGTGATAAGATTTCAAGCTTAGATCATTGTGTAATCAACCCAATCCTCTGATCAATCAAGAGAGTTAACTCCCCAATTAATTTTGTTAACTCTTCAGTCAAAGGAGTTAATTCTTCAATCAATTTCCCCCTCTTGTGTACCAATCCATCCTATAAATACCCCTCACCTCTTCATTATTTCCCAAGTTGGAGAATGCTCTTCTCTTCTTCAAACAAGCTTTTTCAAGCTTCTTCATACGCCTTTGAGCCTCTTTCTTCATTTCTTTCTTTATTTTTCAAAGCTTCAAAGCTCTCATTTTATTAGTTCCCATTGTTTCAAAGCTTCAAATCTCTCATTTTATTAGTTTCCATTGTTTCAAAGCTTCAAAGCTTTCATTAGGAGGCAAAATTCATTGTTGTAATCAATCTTTTAGTTTTTTCTCTCCCAATAACATGCTTATGCTCGCTGCAAGACTTAGGTTCCTTTTCCATATTGTTATTACTTTTACAAATCCTTCAAAGGATTCATAGCATTGTTACACTTACCATTTATCAAGCCATAGTGCTCTTACCTCTCAATTGGTATCATGCAAAGATTTTAAGGCTCTTTCAATTGTTTCTCCATCCCACTTTCTACCAAGAAGACAACCCTGCTATTGCAGAAGGACATGGAGGTTGCCATACATAGAGATTCCTGAGGGTAGTGGAGGCTCATGCATCTCATATTCCAATTTTTTCATGCTTTTCAGTAGTAATTAGACAATCAATCTTGTTCTTGGAATAGTAATCTTGTCATTGCAAATTCCTTGATAGGTTAATTTAGATTATTTAGATTAGCTTATTTTGAGTAGTTTAATTTCAATCTTAGATTAGTTTCATTTCAATCATTTTTCAAATCTTAGAGTAGCCTGAAACTAATCTCAAAAAATACAAAAATTTAGAGTAATTGCATTAGGTAATTTCATTCTTGCTTGTAGTCATATTTTAATTCCTAGATTAATTTAGTTCATTTTATTTCAAAAATTGGTGAAAAAGAACAAAAAGTTGTTTGCATACATTGTAGCTTGCATTTCATACAAAAACCTACAAAATACCAAAAACATTAGAAAACATCAAAAAGCGAAACAAGTTCAGACAAACCCTGAATTTCATCACAAGGTCAATACAAAGTCAACACAAGTCAAAACTCCTTTATTTCATCACAAGGTCAACAAACTCAAGAAGATAACTAGAAAATTCTTGGTTTACATCTCTAATTCAAAGCATCAACTTGATGTCAACTCAAATTTACTCTCTTAATTTAGGTATACGAATGTGCCTTGGAATCAGATGTGAGTGGGTGGTCCTCGAGGAGATTGACGAGTTACACCCAAGACCACAACTTGTGCAAGAACAACAAGACTTCATTAGGGTTATAGAACAAGAATGACAATTTCAACAACACATACAAGATTTCGAGGCCAAACTACAATGTACTAGAAGCATAAATGAAGCAAATCAAGACCCATCAAGATGTTGGAATCTTAGAAACCTCAATTGGAGACAAGACACAAGTAACCCTTTGGGTCATATAGTTATCTCAATAACAACTACCATAGAAAGAACAAGACAAATCCGAAACAACAAGCCCTTGATTAGGCTGGCTGCTCTTCACAAAGTCCTACTCCCAAGAAAACATGATAGTGCCCAGGTCTCACTCCTACTAATTCTGCCATGAGAGTGAAAGTGACTTAGAGGTTGCTAGTAACAAGGAGAGGTTCCATGTGTTGCATTAGACATGACTCATCCACGATCGTGCATGTGCCACATTTTGAAGAGTACATATTTTTCTGAACTCGACATGAAGAACAAATTCTTTTGGAATGAGTTATTTCACATTTTTCCACATTTCACAATGTTTCATGCAAAACATCCAGGGGAATGTCCCCTCAAATGAAATTATAAATTCAAAGGGGATTCAACAAAATCCCCACAACTTCAATCAAATCAAAACACATCTGAACATTCTATATGAGATCTATAAACATAATCAACCCTTAACAAGCCATAGGAAAATGGCCACCCAAGAGGACAATGGAATGTTCTATCAAAAGAGGAACTTGTAAAAAGCTCAAGAGGTACAAAAATCACTCCACATAGTACATCAAGATAAAAGGTCCATTCCATGTCAAGTGTCATTGAAAAGAACAAACGGGGTCACCCAAACCCCAAAGAAAAACAATCCACAACAAGGTGGTAAAACTCAAAGAACAGACAATGCCTCATCCATAGACCTAATAGAAACTTTGGTAAGACATACCTGGAACCTTGAGGCTAGGAGTGTTGAACAAAATTGCCAAAACAAAATTGAGGAAAAACCTAGGGTGCAAGGAAATATTTCATAGAAAAGATCAAATCAAACCAGGGGCAACAAAAAATCCCCCTCATCTAAAGTATCATTCTGATGACACATGTAGTGAAACATTCATGTCTCCCTTTCCCTCATCATCCAACATGACAAGTATCAATCAAATAGGTGAGATTCTTATGACAAAAAATCAACCACAAATGATTCCACCCAATCTTCAAAACATAAACATGATACTATCTAGTTATCCAACTTTTTCAAGACTTGAACAAGTGCTAGCATATCCTTTCAACAAGTGCAACAAGCTCCACTTGAAGTGATAATGTTTGCAGGAATAAGACCCTCTACACATAAGCCTCTCTTAGGAACATACCTTGAGTATTTAAAGGAGCCTCTTCTTCGGTAGCAACAAATATTTATAAAATTTATTGATAAAGGTCCAATGTGAGTAGTCAATGCTATGGATTTCAATTTAAACCTCTTACATAAGTATAACCCACAATTTTTAAATGCATAAGGAAATTTTCAATTTTTCTGATATGAAAGATCATCTATTGATTTATATATAATTGTCTAGTTGAAATACAAAACTTTGCAAACTTTGTGAATCCACCAAGTTAGTTTCAGTTTATTCAAAGAATGTTTTAGATAACATTCTAGTATTTTGGAAAAATACGTTGACATATAGTGAAGCTTCAATGTGAATACATAGTAGAATTTTCAATGCTATTAAGAAATGACAAAGTTGATTACATATGAGTGTTTTGAATAACTACCCATCCAACACTGAAGATTGTGTGCATTGAGAAAGTAGGGTCCAAGTAAACTTAAATTGACAAATGCCATCAAGATATCCATGAATACAAAGCCATGTCACCCTCATAGAATCCAAGAATAAGGAATTCACAAGATGTTTGAGTAGCAAAAAACAATAACTCAGAATGCAAGAATAATTGAATTATAATTTTCTCTAATTTCAATCTAAATTGCATGCCATGTTGTAGTGAAAAATAGCAGTCTAATATCAAGTGTTTCTACAGAAATAGTAGTCTAATATCAGAAATAGCAGACTAATATCAAGTGTTTCTAAACAATGATATCAACTCATTTTGTAGATTTTAAGCTTAAAAGCATGCTCTCTACCTTTTTAGTTAGCTATTGCTATAAGTAGAATAATATGATTGAGAAAATGATATTATTTTGGTTCTATATAGAGAGTAATGAGAATTTCAGTCTACTACTCTCTCTTAGTAATGAACAAAATAAACTTGTATGATTAAAAATGACCTTCTTTTGGGTCTCTCAATACACCTACCTTCAACCTATACTGAGTCAATTAAACTGAAGCATGGTTTCCATATAGCAATCGGCCTATTTACATAGTCCGCCATAAAGTTTACACTAAGTTTGTAATGCAATCATAACCTTCTTTGGCTGTTAAAATATCATAAGCCATTGGCTTTGTCAACATAGTCATTGACCATTACACCACTGATACTCTTTGAATATCATTATTAGTAATGAACAACATGTATATATAACATATATATATATATATTACCATTTCTAGTCCTAACTACTATACGACATGGAATGGATATATATTACAGAGATATTACAACTCTCTCGACTACTGAGTATTTGGTATAATATATAGAGATTATCCTCTGGCAAAGTCGAATAACATCAAGTTTAAACTATCACTGAGTTTCTTTGAAATCCTACATGTCATTCAATAGTTTAAACAATAATCTTCATTCATATCTTTACTTGCAGATATCGACAAATATAAACAATGTCTTGACATATTTTATGGGATACAATAAGCTTACCTATAGAGTTTAACAAACAATACGTTATCACTGATGCCTTCATTCCTCCCAAGTACCTGAGTCTTTAATATCCTCCCTCTACACTGTAGTTTCAAGCCTGAAGAATAATACCTCCATTTCCCTCACTCTACACTTAGTTATGCATTACATATTAAATGCATTCCACTACACTCTCTCCAATCATCCATGGCCCTCACATGTAGAAAAATAAGGGAAGTATGGAGCTACTACTCCTTCCCCCACTCCCCAAGCATCTAGGAAGAATGCCTTGAGTGAAAAAGACTTTACCTCCTTACTAGGCATTATTCTTAACCATCATTAAGCTTAAATAAAAGTAATAATTTAAAGGAAACAATAGCACACCTATTTTATAGATTTCACTAATTCATTCTTTTGAATGCTTAATTATGCTTATTCATGAGCATAATTATCAATGAAGGATTATCACAAACTCGACTGAGACCTCTATGACAAAATTAAACTTGTTTAGTCAATTAATCACCTCAACTTGGCATTCAAAGATGTACACTACCTTACTATCTATCGATGAAGAAGATTTAGCCATTGACTTGATGATGATAGAAAGTAACAAGAATGAAATGATCTCAATGCTAAAAATATTTCTAAGGTGACCAAAGACATAGATATTAAGACTTAATCTAAAATTGGTTTATGCTCTAAATAAGTATGTGTCTGTGTGTTTCTAGATGGCATAAGGATCATTGTCTTCACATGATCTAGCATCTTCTCCATGGTGATACTCAATCACACAACGGTAGTTGGTACATTATGTTAGGTCTCAAAAATGTAGGTTACAAGTCCAAAGAGGATGCCAGGCTCTATGATTAGACTTGCAATGTTTTTAAACTAACAAATGGAGTTAACCTATATGGTTGATGACTCCCTGCACTTCAGGTTCTACTAGACCTAGGTGGGTGAACCTTACTAATGAAGTCAATTAAATAGATGTGTGATTTTGGTTAAGTTGATGGATCTACCCATAGTGGCAAGTGGTGTGGAATAGATGAAATCTTGCTAACTACTTCTACACCTAATATTAAGATCTAAAATATGATTGTTTGAATAGGATTTTGTGAAATTCTAAAATGAAATGGGTATGACTAGTGCCTACTTCTATTGGGCTAATAGAGTCAAGAGGTGAATGATATATGATTTACTTACTGGATACAATTTGAATTGCTTGGCACTTGTGACTATTTGCACCTTGTACAAATGTGCAAGAATGTAACTATCAAACTCTTCTTATCGATCCAAATGATCCACACCAGGTTTCTATGATTAATAATAGGAAAGTTTAATCCCTCTTTGAAGGAACCAGTTAACTGAATCACACAGAAGGAGCAAGTGTGCCTTGACAAATCAAATATACTTCTAATTTGAATAACAAAATGGAATCAAACTAGAGAAAGTATGATAATTTTATCGATTATAGGGATCTTCTTTAACTATCCAAGTGATACCTACAAATTACTGTGATCTATTAAAAGGATATTTAGTTATCTGAAAGAAACCAATTAATGAAACCACACAAGAATAGTAAATGTGTTTTGATAAATTGAGTTTCAAAACTTCAATTCAAATAATATGAAAGCACCAATTTGGAGATAGCCAATAATAAGGTATAAACAACAAGCAATTGACACTAGTGTTGGATCATTAATTTATGTATTCTTATCCATTACATAATTTCACAAGAATCTGCAATACATATCATGAGGTTTTGTTGAGGCAACTAGTCAACCTTTTTCATCATTGATGATTTCCTAACCTACTGATGATTAACCTATTCCTCGATTTGCATCTGGCATATATAGTTTGTGATTTTAGGGTTACAACCCTTCACATATTTGTCTAGTGCAGCTCTTCAATTTATTTTAATTAATTGTCTTCGACAAATTAAAATAATTTAACTTTAAATCCTTATCTTTGTGATCTACGTGAAAATATATTCTAATGATAATCTTCCTCTGCTAGAAATTTTACCTTTCACCTGATGTAAAATACTCTATAAAAAATAATCACCCATTGCAAAGCTTTAAATTTAATTTCCTCCATGAAAAGCTTTATTAGTTAAAATATTCTCCAGGGAAAATAATTATCTCTCCCTTAGTAAAAATATTTACCCAAAGGGACATTTTTCTAAAATCTAGGTGAAAAATATTTTACCTGCTGATGAAAATGAATTTTCATTATTTGGTAAAATTTCTACTTTCCGGGAACAAATGTGTTGATTTTAATAATTTTCATTAAAAATATTCACACCACACATCTTTGCAATAGCATTTTATTTCCTTCACGACCATACCCAAATCAAACTCTTTGATAATATTTGTTCTATCTTTCCATTGTGATCTCATTCCTTTTCCCTATCGGAGAGACCTGGAGTATCGAGGAGACTTAAACAATGTCTGCCAATGTTTTTATCTCTCTCTGATGAATTTCTATTCTTGTCTTGTTGGTTCATTGGGTGTAGAAGAGACATTCAATATTCTCTCTTCGATAAGATTTTGCTTTGCAATTCCATTTTTAGGGTTTCATACATCCCAAGGCTCAGCTCTGGCACAACTACGAAGATCCTAGTGAAGGTTATGGATTTTGGTATTACACCTGCCATAGACATTTGCTTGAGAGTTTCTAAAAAAAATTTCAATGATTCCATTTTGGTGCATATTCTGCAATCATTATGAACTTCTTCAACAAGCTTGTTTTTTAGCATTAGCTAGGAGTATGCAGCAAGATGCAAACTTATCAGGTTGGAGACTTGTTCATTTCATTTGGTGAAATAATGTGACTACCATATGAGGATGTGCATGTCTTGTGTATGTTGTAATTATCATATTTTATGAGACGTTGGCTCATTCATGTGGTCAAATATTGTGGACGACAGAAGAGTTAACCAAATATTGTGGATGATGGAAGAGTGAACTTCTCTTCCTATGTGAAGGTGCATCTTTGAGAATGCAGGTCTGTAATAATCAAAGACATATAGATGAATTTGTAGTACCTCCTTTGACTATCCCCTCTACAAGTTCACTGTGAGATTGAGATGAGTAAAGGATGGTAATGGCACCTTATGATCATAGTTGGAGCATATGAGAAGTGCAGTTAGCAGTCAACATACACTTGAAGGTTATCAACATTCTTGTTGAAAGAGGATTCAAGCTCAAATTCTTGGTCATCCTTGCATTTATGTCTCTTGCCTTTAGGAATGACAATGAGCAAGTCTCAAGGTTCCCTACAACATCGCCTAACTTGCCTCCTTATCTTAGCTCCCACATTCACATGTATGTCATATGGGGTGTTGACAACTACAACATTTGATGAAATTTCACTATCCACTATACTGTCATTGAGTATCCACAAAGCGATCATGTAGTTCAAGAGTCCATTGCAAGTGTTGTTTTTGATGATGCCATTCGAAAAGTTACAAAACTATTCATTGTATGGTTTGAGCCCACCAATACTATACCCATTCCATGCTAATCAGGACTTATCAGCTAAATATTCCTTGCATTGTATATCTTGAATAGAGAAACTCCATGATTTAGGATGTCCTATATTCAAACTTCACACCTGCCCATGAAACTGCATCTATTAAGGTTAAAAGTTACTGCCATGACCTCATCATTTTAATCTTCTGATAATATACCAACTCTTACAAGTTCCATAACACACTCTTCAATGGCATTTTGAAGAGATGCACTCCAATTAACCTCCAAGTTTCACACAAGTAAATCTGGATAAATGAAAGATTTTCATCTGGGGCTATCAACTCAACCGATTCAACCTCAAACTTCCTTTTATATTTCATTGTCACCATTGTATTCAGTACAAATTTGTGCTTTTATCAGGTCAGTTACCATGCATTCAATGAATACATTGTTTGTTTTCAAAGAAATTGTAGAATGAGCACTATTAATTATGGGAGGCAAAGATAATACTGCTCTCTTGCTATCATAAATCACCATTTCAAAGGAATGAACTTGATATGGATGGTAGAAATGCCTTATATGTAACATGTTCAAATCATGCATTCCAATTGCAACCAAGGGTCTTTTCCTGCAATGAATCTGATGGAGCTAGTCTTGAAAATAAAGTTGTTATACCTAGCTTTATCAAATGTGATTTAAGATAAAATTTTATCCAAAATTTGGTATGAAATTTCAGGTCTCAATAGTGGCTCTGTCTAGGGATGTATGCTCCTGGTGGGCATAATAAGATCCCAGATCTTTGGGGAGCAAACCTGTGCCTACCCCATTGGGCAATAGAGTCAAAACGTCACTTTTTGCCCTAAAATGATATGGTTTGAAAAACAACACGATAAAAAGAAAAACATATATTTTCCTCTGTCAAAATTTTGATTCTCATCACGCTGTGGTGAAGCTGATCTGCCAATATTTTTAAAATTTATCTGATTGAATGCATTCATATCTTTGATCAAATTTCCATGCTCAACATTGCTGGTATATTTTTCATCATTGTGTACTAGAAAGTCAGGCATAATCTGAACAATCACATCTCTATGTGATATTTTTTTGCTACGTGAAGAGTATCCCCCTTCAATGTAACATTTTTCATTATTCTTCTTACTGTCATGCATTGTGAATTGACCTTCTGGCTGATCTGAAAAATGAGAATGCTCATTGTTCTTTTCATCATCATCATAATACTCAAATGTGCTCATTTCATCATTTGATTTCCCTTCACTTATGGGCTCATAATTATGCATATCAACATACTCACTTCCCTAACTGTCTGAAAGTATTTCATCCTCTTCATAGAAAGGATTTGAATACACATGAAATTTGTGTTCCAGTAGACCTTGGAAAAATGTCATCTGATCTTCATCTATCTCTTCATCATACAATGGGTTTGAAAAAATTTGAAAACCATTTTCAGATATGTGCAATTCCTCTTCATCCTGAGTTTGTCCTATTTGTTGTAAATAGTCATCCTCTTCCTCCTCAAACTCTTGATTCATGTATTACGGTGAGTGGGTTGGGACAACAAAAGAATTTGTATTTGGAAGATTGCTCTCATCTCTTGATATAGCATATGTTATTTCATTAGTTGTTGGAATATGTTGTGGCTCCAAGTGTGGTACACTAAAAATATTTTGCTGCATATGATATCCATATGGGGGCTGATGGTAAGCATTTTGTTGGGTGGGTTGATGAGAGTGCACACTCTGATGTGACATATGCTAGTGGTGATATTGTGGGGCATACCGTTGTCCTGCTGGTGGATAGTATTGGGGAATATTACTTACACTTATAGGCTGGGGCCTTTGTGGAGGTATATTATGCTAGATAGGGTTAAAGTATGTACTATGAAGTACTCTTGAGGTACATGGAGCATATCTATTCTGAGAGGGCTCATGTGAATTGATATTACCACCTTGTGGAGTGACATATTTTGGTGGTTTTGATGCCTGGATGTCTAATTGTGCCAATTGTCTATCCAGTTCTTGACATTCTTGTATCAACTGTTGTCTCCTCCTAAGCTGCTATCTTTGCCACTCCAAATGTATTTCAATTTCCTAGTTACTCATAGCATCAAAATCAACAATATGGTCTACAAACCACTCTTGGTTTTCTTCTCCCTGTTGTGATAAAAATCCCCTATTAGACTCTCCATGTTTCTGCCTCCTTTCTTCATTCAACCTTTCCTAAAATTCAGTTACTTCTTGAGAATCTGTCTTATAACTAAGGATATTATCATTTGTATTGATATTTTCAGGAGGTGTTGAGGGATTTCCACCATCCTTGTATATTGGGGAGTTGAATACTAGAAAAGGATGATCTAATGTGTTTATACTGTCTTCAGGCAATTTGGGTATTGTTTCACCCTTATTTGTATTGTTCTTTCCTTGATGAGGCCCCTGCTTGTTTGTAAATCTAACATTGTTTTTCTTGGGACTTTCCCAATGCATTGATCTCCTTCCATTCATGTTTGATGATATAGTATACCTCTGATGTCTATCATCTATCTTTTCTGATATGATATCTATTTCATCAGTCATAAAATTCTTTTAGAGTCACCACTTACATTCTGTGAGTAAGAAGAAATGATTTTGGTCCTTCCCAGTGGAGTCTTGAATATTTTATAATATTGTGATATGACTCATATGATGGAAGGCTCAAGTTTAAACTAGGTTGGTCCCCAGTGGAGTTGGCAATTCTGTTAGGTCTCAAAAATGCAGGTTACATGTCCTAAAAGGATGCCAGGGTCTATGATCAGACTTGCAATGTTTTTGAACTAATGAATGGAGTTAACCTATATGGTTGATGACTCCCTACACTTCAGGTTTTGCTAGACCTAGGCGGGTGAACCTTACTAATGAAGCAAATTAAATGGATGTGTGATTTTGGTTAAGTTGATGGATCTACCCACAGTGGCAAGTGGTGTGGAATAGATGAAAGCTTGCTAACTACTTCTACTCCTAATATTAAGATATGAAATATGATTGTTTGAATAGGATTTTGTGAAATTCTAAAATGAAATAGGTGTGACCAGTGCCTACTTCTGTTGGGCTAATAGAGTCAAGAGGTGAATGATATATGATTTACTTACTGGCTACAATTCAAATTTCGTAGCACTTGTGACTGTTTGCACTTTGTACAAATGTGCAAGAATGTAACTATCAGACTCTTCTTATCAATCCAAATGATCCACACCCAGTTGCTGTGATTAATTAATAGAAAAGTTTAATCCCTCTTTGAAGGAACTAGTTAACTGAATCACACAGAAGGAGCAAGTGTGCCCTGACAAATCAAATATACTTCTGATTTGAACAACAAAATGGAATCAAATTGGAGACAGTATGATAATTTTATCGATCATAGGGCTCTTCTTTAACTATCCAAGTGATACCTCCAAATTACTGTGATCTATTAAAATGATATTTAATTCTTTGAAAGAAACCAATTAATGAAACCACACAAGAACAACAAATGTGTTTTGATAAATTGAGTTTCAACACTTCAATTCAAATAATATGAAAGCACCAATCTGGAGATAGACAAATAATCAGGTATAAACAACAAGCAATTGACACCAATGTTGGATAATTAATTTATGCATTCTTTGCCATTACATAATTTCACAAGATTTTGCAATACATATCATGAGGTTCTATTGAGGCAACTAGTCAACCTTTTTAATCATTGATGATTTCCTAACCTACTGATGATTCTTCTTTTCCTACCTACTCTTGATGATGATTAACCTATTCCCTGATTTGCATCTGCCATATATAGTTTGTGATTTTAGGGTTACAACCCTTCACATATTTGTCTAGTGCAACTCTTCATTTTATTTTAATTAATTGCCTTTGACAAATTAAAATAATTTAACTTTAAATCCTTATCTTTGTGATCTACGTGAAAATTAATTCTAATGATAATCTTCCTCTGCTAGAAATTTTACCTTTCACCCAATATAAAATACTCTTTAAAAAATAATCACCCATTGCAAATCTTTAAATTTAATTTTCGCCATGAAAAGATTTAATAGTTAAAATATTCTCTAGGTAAAGTAATTATCTTTGCCTTAGTAAAAATATTTATCTTGTATTTACCCGTATGTATTTTTTACCTGGCTTTTAGAAAAATGTCCCTTTGGGTAAATAACTACCCACTCCCTGATTCATTATCTTGGTGAAAATATTTTACCTGCTGATGAAAATGAATTTTCATTATTTGGTAAAATTTCTACTTTCTGGGAACAAATGTGGTGATTTTAATAATTTTCATTAAAAATATTCACACCACACATCTTTGCAATAGCCTTTTATTTACTTCACGGCCATACCCGAATGAAACTCTTTGATAATATTTATTTTATCTTTCCATTGAGATCTCATTCCTTTGCCCTATCAGAGAGACTTGGAGTATCGAGGAGACTTAAACAATGTATGCCAATGTTTTTATCTCTCTCTGACGAATTTCTATTCTTCTCTTGTTGGTTCATTGGGTGTAGAAGAGACATTCAATATTCTCTCTTTGATAAGCTTTTGCTTTGCAATGCCATTTTTAGGGTTTCATACATCCCAAAGCTCAGCTCCGGCACAACTATGAAGATCTTGCTGAAGGTTATGGATTCTAGTGTTACACCTACCGTATACATTTTCTTGAGAGTTTGTAAAAAAATTTCAACGATTCCATTTTGGTGCATATTCTACAATCATTATAAACTTCTTCCACAAGCTCGTATTTCAACATTGGCTAGGAGTATGATGGCAGATGCAAATATATCAAGCTAGACACTTGTTCATTGCATTTGGTGAAATAATGCGACTACCTTATGATGATGCGCATGTCTTGTGTATGTTGTAATTATCATATTTCATGAGATGACTCCTTCATGTGGTCAAATACTGTGGGCAATGGAAGAGTGAACTTCTCTTCTTGTATGAAGGTGCATCTTTGAGAATGTTCCCATCTGTAATAATCAAAGACATATAGATGAATTTGCAGTGCCTCCTTTGACTGTCGCCTCTATAAGTTTGCTGTGAGATCAAGATGAGTAACAGATCGTAATGACACCTTATGATTGTGGTTTGAGCATATGAGAAGTGCAGTTGGCAGTTAGCATACACTTGAAGGTTATTAACATCCTTGCCAAAAGAGGATTCAGGCTAAAATTCTTGGTCATCCTTGCATTTATGTCTCTTGCCTTTAGGAATGACAATGAGCAAGTCTCAAGGTTCCCTACAACATTGCCTGACTCGCCTCCTTATCTTAGCTCCCACATTCGCATGTATGTCATCCAGGGTGTTGACAACTACAACATCTGATGAAATTTCACTAGCCAGTATACTATCATTGAGTATCCACAAAGCAATCATGTAGTTCAAGAGTCCACTGCAAGCATTTTTTTTTATAATGCCATTCCAAAAGTAACAAAACTATTCATTGTATGGTTTGAGCCCACTGGTACTATTCCCCTTTCATGCTAATTAGGACTTATTAGCTAAATATTCCTTGCATTGTATATCTTGAACAAAGAAACTCCATGATTTAGGATGTCCTATATTCAAACTTCACATCTGCCCATGAAACCGCATCTATTAAGGTTAAAAGTTACTACCATGACCTCATCATTTTCATCTTCTGATAATATACCAACTCTTACAGGTTCCATAAGACAATCTTCAATGGCATTTTGAAGAGATACACTCCAATTAACCTCCAAGTTTCACACAAGTAAATCTAGATAAATGAAATATTTTCATCTTGGGCTATCACCTCAACCAGTTCAAGCTCAAACTTCCTTTTATATTTCATTGTCACCATTGTATTCAAAACAAATTTGTGCTTTTGTTTGGTCAATTACCGTGCATTCAATGAATACATTCTTTGTTTTCAAAGAAATAGCAGAATGAGCACTGTTAATTATGGGAGGCAATGATAATACTGCTCTCTTGTTGTCATAAATCACTGTTTCAAAGGAATAAACTTGATATGGATGGTAGCAATGCCTTATATGTAATGTGTCCAAATCATGCATTCCAATTGCAACCAAGGGTCTTTTCCTACAATGATTCTGATGGAGCCAGTCGTGAAAATAAAGTTGTTATCAAATATGATTTAAGACAAACTTTTATCCAAAATTTGGTATGAAATTTCAGGTCTCAACACATTACATCATTTAACCACGTGCTTAATAATAATGTCATAAACAATTATTCTTTGCATATAAACTAATATAAAGAAAATGTATTTTTTATCATTACTTTAATCATAATATTTTTTCTAATTAACTATCTGTCTTCTTGAAAATAAAAAAGATAAATATGTTAATTTAAAAATGGGGTGTCACATGCCCTTTCATTATTTGGACCATCATCTAGCAGTTGTATGGAGATCTTCATTCTTCATCTAAAAGTGACATTTTTGTGGATGGACAGCCACTTGCGGATGATACTAAGACTTCTATTTCCCCTTCATGTGTGGACACATCCTCAAAGTATGATCAATCTATTTGGTTGGCATACATTGACACCTCATCTACATTGGAGGGCATTCCATATCCTATAGTACCTATTGCTACTTCAGAGTCTAGTGTTGCTTCTTCGAGAGATTCCAGTGATTCTCTATAGCAGGGTCATTTATGTCTTTTGGATCCACCTCATTGGGACACACTTCTACTAAACATCTCTTGGTTGTTTGTAGAGTCTCACATTTCAGATCTTGATGACACTTTGGAGGATCTTGTCTTTCTCTTTGATGGTTGTTATCTTGTACTTGCTACTACTATAGAGTTTCGTGAGGCTTCATCAAGGGATTCCATAAATTCGTCATAGGACATCTCATGGAATTTGCTTTGTAGCCACATGGCATGCATTGACATTCCACATCCATACATCAGTTCTTTGGATCATGCTCTTCATCAATTTTCACATGATTTTGAGAGGTTACTTATTTTAGTTAGGCACGAGCCTCCTGATTTGATTGTGACTTGTTTTGGCATCAACATGATGACATTTGAGCCTTCTCTCTTTTTGGAGCAGAGTTTTTTCCCACGTGGTTTTCTCTGTTTCTCCATTTTTATGAGAGATTGCAATGTACATGGGTGCCTGATCATGCCTAGTTTTTGGGACCCATCTTCATTTAGCCCACCTAAGCTATGCTTAAGGGGGGTTTTAGTATATATTAAGCTTACTTAAGTGTTCACATCAGTCTATGTTTAGCCTCTATCTATACTTGGTATGCATAGATTAGCTTAACTGAGTTAAGTGGTTGCTTTTCCTATACTTGGAGCACCACTATTCCTAGTGTGAATTTTTTCTTTGGCTCGACTATTCTTAGTCGATTATGCCTTATATGTACTACCTCTTGGAAGCTAATTGTTCATCCCAATCAATTCATTCCTCATTGATGTATTTTCTTTGCATATTTGTGTTTTGGATCTTTTCTGTAGGATAAGCATGCCTTTGCTTGTCTTAGTCGGATGATTCGGTGTAGGCAATCATCCAAGGGTCCTATGGTTTCTCACAAGGAGGAGAATATGTGTCAAGTGACCTTTTAAATTTTTGTAAGACACATGGAATCAAGAAAAAATTTATTGCCAGATATACACTACAACAGAATAGAGTCACAAAGAGAAAGAATAGGACAATCATGGAAATGACTAGAAGCATGTTGAAGGCCAAGCACTTGTCAAATGAATATTGGGTAGAAGTGGTAGCTTGCGTAGTGTATATTTTTAATCAGTACCCCACAAAAACTATAAAAGACAAAGTACCTCAAGAAGATTGGAGTGGAAAGAAACATAGTGTCTCTCATTTAAGAGTCTTTGGTTGTGTAGTATATGCTCATGTACCAGAGGAAAGAAGGAAGAAATTAGATGATAAAGGAGAGAAATGCATTTTTGTTGGATATAGTGAACAGAAAAAAGGATACAAATTGTACAATCCAATTACAAAGAAAGTGATAATTAGTAGAGATGTTGAGTTTATTGAAGAAGAAGCATGGGATGGTAGTATTGAAAAATAAAAAACTATCATGATAACAATACCCTCAAATGAAATAGAGTTATCAAATGGAATTGTGGTGTCAAGTAGTCATTCAGTTCCATACGCTCTTGCTACAATAATGCCATCAAGTGTATCAAGAACTAAAAGCCTCTCAAGACATCACGCAAGTGACACCTTTAGTGTTGTTTCAACATAACATACAGGTGAAGCATCAGGTCATGTAGGAACCTCTACTCCTTCAAGGTTTCATTCTAACTTGATACCTGAGACCCAACGCTAGCACCACTATTAGGGCCCCAAAAGACAAGAAGTTTGAGAGGGATATATGATGAAACTCAAGGTGAAGAAATTGTTTATTTATTCTCTGATTTTGCATTATTTTCTCGAGTTGATCCCTTATGCTTTCAAAATGCAATTGCAAATGAAATTTGGGTGAAATCCATGGATGAGAAAATTGATTCTACTGAAAATAATCAACCTTGGGATCTTGTTAATCTTCTAGAAGGAAAGGATGCAATTGGTGTGAAGTGTGTCTATAAGACCAAATTCAATGTAGATGGAAACATTGAAAAATATAAGGCAAGGTTAGTTGCAAAGGGTTTTTCATAGAAAGGTCCTAGAATTAATTACAATGAGACTTTTGCTCCAATGGCTAGACTAGACACCATAAGAACTGTATTGGCAATAACAATTCAAAACAAATGGAAAGTCTATCAAATGGATGTCAAATTTGCTTTTCTGAATGGACTACTAGAAGAAAAAATCTATGGTTAGAAACCACTAGGGTATGAAATTTTGGGTCAAGAAGACAAAGTCTATGGACTGAGGAAAGCCTTATATGGACTCAAGCAAGATCCAAGAGCTTGGTACAACATGATTGATTTTTATTTTCTAAAGAATGACTTCATCAAAAGTAGTAGCTGACCAACACTATATATCAAAATGAATGATCAAGGTCAGATTCTAATTGTATGTTTATATGTGGATGATTTGATAGTTACATGAGATTTTCCAATTGACTTATTCAAATCAGCAATGAAAAAGGAATTTGAAATGATTGATCTAGTTTTAATAAAGTTTTTCCTTGGGATAGAAGTAAGTCAATCAGATGATGGTATTTTCATTTGTCAATCAAAATATACCAATGATATTTTGAAGAGATTTAGAATGATGAACTGCAAGCCAACAAACAACAACAATTTCTATAGGATTGAAATTATGAAAAGAAGATAAGGGATCAAATGTAGATCTGACCTTGTACAAAAGACTAGTTGGTAGTTTGATGTACTTAACAACCACAAGGTCTGATATCATGTATGGAGTAATCATAATTTCAAGGTTCATGGAGTCACCAAGAATTCTCACTAGCAAAACTAGGAAAATAATATTGAGATATGTTAGTGGAACACAAGATTATGGTATTTTATATACAACAAATGATTTAAAGATAATTGGTTACACAAATAGTGATTGTACAAGAAGTATTGATGATAGGAAAAACACATCTAGTTACATTTTTCATTTTGGGCCAGGTGTAGTCTCATGGGCCTCCAAGAAGCAACCCATAGTCACTCTTTCATCGGCATAAGCAAAATATGTAGCCACCACATCAACATCATGCCAATTAGTGTGGATGAGAAGAGTATTGCCAGACTTGAAGAATGATCAAGAGGAAGCAACAAAGATTTTTGTAATAATAACTCAGCTAGAGCATTGTCCAAGAATCATGTATTTCACAAAAGAAGGAAACACATTGATACTAGATATCATTGCATTAGGGAACTTGTGAACAATGGTGAAATATATTTGAATTTTTGTAATTTAGAAGATCAGTATGCTGATAGTTTCAAGAAGCCATTATCAAAGGAGAGTTTTGAGATACTCAAAGATAATTTGGGTACAATCAATTTGGGAAATCAAGCTTAAGGGGGAGTGTTGGCAATAACCTTGCTTGCATGACAGTCTTTCATCCTAACACATTTAGTACAAACATTAATGGGTTATCTTCTCCTATAGATTTTGTACCAAAACCCTTCACTATATTTATTGTAAATCTTTCCCTATAGAATTGGATTTGACCAGAGTTTGATGATTCAATAAATTTGATGTAGACATCTCCTTCCCTAAATGCAATAGTTGTAGATGAGGCAATGTAAATATTATATATATTTAGAATTTTCTATAGAGGAAGTCTCTAGACTCCTCCTTTTATATTTGTAGGTGTTTACTTTTGTTTGTAGCTGAACATATATTTGCTGTAGTATATTTTAGAAATACATAGAACAAGATGAAAAGGAAAAGAGTTGCAATAGCGGCAAAAACATAGTTTGTATACAATAGAACAGTATCTGTAATATGTTTCAATATATGAAATCCCACCAATATTTTTTGTATGTGTATGTGCATATCTCGAATTCAAGAATTTTTATTGTTATGTTTAATATATGAATCTACCAGGGTTGAAGCAATAAGATTGTGAATATTAGAAAACTAATTAGTTCAAAAATAGGGAAAAACAAGTCACATAATTTGTTTACATTTCTACCAACGACATCAAAGCAATACTCATTTACCACACACCACATTTCACTAACAAAAATACTTCATACCACTATTTACTTTTGAATCACAACCTTTCACTAATAAAATAACTAAACAACAACTTACACATTTTTTAATTTAAAGACAAGTGTTTCTAAATAACTCACAATTACTAGAATTTACCACATCACTTCAACACTTTTTAATTTATGACTCATTCATATTCCACCTTTCACACTTCAATAAATTTATCACAATTTTATGTCATCAAAAGCGACTACTTAAAAATGCTTACGTTTCGACAAAAATCTAATTGAGAAGGAAGACTTAAATTGACTTCACTAAAATAGAGGAAGGATCTTTAATGTGGCTTATTTTAAAAACAATAAAATAGAAGCCATAGGACAACTATAACCGACAACATGAAAACTAGTGAAACCATAACTTTCACGGCTATAGAAGTAATTTAATACAAAAGAACTAATTGAAGTAGGATGAATAATCAAGAATAATAATGCTACTTTAATAAAATTAAGGTACGTAACAATAATAAGAAGCCGGAAAATCTTAATGATAAATATCATATGGTTCAATATTATAATAAAAATTAATATAAGTTTATGCAAATATATCACTATAGGAAGTCAAAAAGATATAACTTAGTTGTGCTTCTTTTTTACTAGCAGAAAACTGGCATTTCTAAATATAGTGATTTTCCTACCAATTTCTGAATAGAGCATTTGCATTCTTTATTTAGTCTAAATGCTTAAATTATGAAATTTGAGCATTTTTATTCTTTATTTAGTTCAACTGGTTTTCTATAAATAAGAGAGACAATATCCTTTTTTCTCTATAAATTCTCTCACCTTGAAATCATTTAGTTTATACTTTGAGGAACTTGTCTGCAAAGTGCAAAGTAGAGTTGAATTCAAGGATTTGATCATGGAGGAATAATGGTTATTTGGAGAAGGTTTATGTTCTCTAAACAACTGGAAGTAACTAATATAGGTTCTTGTTGTAGGTTGGCCATCTCCAAAAAGAATGCAGAAGAGTACATTTTGCCAGTGTATGAATCAGATGAAAGATCAAAAACTAAACAAGGATAGAGGACAAATTTCCATGTAGTTAACCAAGATGATGATGGCTTAAAAGTGGAAAAGTTTAAATTAAACCATTGGCCAAGTAGCTTGACACTAATACATAGTGCTTGGTGGATGGAGAGAGAGAGAGGGGAGGGAGAGAGATAAAGATAGAGAGACTACTTTTGACATGCAACCATAAACCCCTAAACCCTAAATAATTCCCCTAAATCCTAATCCCAAGCAACCCTAAACCTCTAAACCCTAAATAATGCCCCTAAACCCTAACCCCTAACCCCTAAACCCAAGCAACCTTAAACCTCTATCTCTCTATCTATATCATCCCTCTACCTCTCAATCTTGCTCCCTATGTCTTTGGTCATGTCTCTCACTCTCTATCTCCCTATCTCTCCCCTGTTTCTCCTCTATCTCTCACAATATCTATCGATCTCCTCTCTTTATCTCTCTCTAAACCATAAACCCTAAATCCTAACCCCTAACCCCTAACCCCTAACCCCTAAACTTGAGAAACCCTAAACCCCTAAACCATAAATAATTCCCCTAAACCCTAAACTTGAGCAACCCTAAAATCATAAACCCTAAATAATGCCCCTAAACCCTAACCCCTAACCCCTAAACCCTAAACTTGAGAAACCTTAAACCTTTATCTTCCTATCTCTACCCTATCTCCCTATCTCTATCATCCCTCTACCTCTCAATCTCTTGCTCACTATGTCTCTGGAAAGATATCTCTCTCTATCCCTATCTCTCCCCTCTCCCCTCCATCTCCATCCTCTCCCCCTATTCCTCCCTCTCCCTCTCCCTTATCAACAAAGCCAATGGAAACAAGAAAACTAGGACACACAAAGAGGGATGCGAATATAAATTGGGAGGACGAAATGGAAACAAGATAAAATGAAAGTTCATTAGATGGAAGGAATGATGAGAGGAGAGATGGAAAATAGTAAAATAAGAAAAAAATGGTGGGATCTAAAGGGAAATTAGAAAGGAAAAGGAGAACTAGGAAAGCTACAAGGTATATAGGAGAGAGAGAGAGAGAGAGAGAGAGAGAGAGAGAGAGAGAGAGAGAGAGAGAGAGATTGCTTGAGTTTAGGGTTTAGAGGTTAGGGTTTAGGGGCATTATTTAGGGTTCATGAGTTTAGGGTTGATCAAGTTTAGGGTTTAGGGGTTAGGAGTTATGGTTTAGGGGAATTATTTATGGTTTAGGGGTTAGGGGTTAGGATTTAGGGTTTATGGTTTAGAGAGAGATAAAGAGAGGAGATCGATAGATATTGTGAGAGATAGAGGAGAAATAGGGGAGAGATAGGGAGATAGAGAGTGAGACACATGACCAGAGACATAGGGAGTGAGATTGAAAGGTAGAGGGATGATAGAGATAGAGAGATAGAGGTTTAAGGTTGTTTGGGTTTAGGGGCATTATTTAGGGTTTAGAGGTTTAGGGTTTCTCGAGATTAGGATTTAGGAGAATTATTTAGGGTCTACGGGTTTAGGGTTGCATGTTATAATGCACTCGCGTTATGTATTGTTTTGGCAATTTCCAAGCCTTTGCTTGGATTTTTCTTAAGCTTCCAACCCAAAGGCTTGGACTGTGTTTTGGACGTCCAAAGACATGTTTTTGCATTTTGTAGAAAAAATTACATAATTTGGAGCATGCTCCCCATCAGGTTTGCACTTGTTTCAATGACAAGTCAAAAAAATAGCACCATAATCTTAAGCTCTCTCTTGGCTTTCTACCCATATGATTTTTTTCACATTTTGAGTATGTTAAGGATTTAATCTTTATTTTCTTTTGTTGGTGTATCTATTTTTTTGTCAAAAACTAGTGTGTGGTATTTTTGACTTTTTCTAAACTATTCATCAAAATTTCAAATAAATTTCATTCTTTAGAAACTAGAATCCATTCTACACGTATTTATAAAGAAATTTTCAATTTTTGATTATGGTTCAAAAAATTTAGGGGGGCAGTATGCTTAATGTTCTATTTTTCAAAATGTGTCCACTTTGAAAATTAGTAAAAAATCAATTATTCATAATAAAGTTATCAGAAAAATCAAGGATAAACTACAATGTGTTAGCTAATTTCTCACCAAAGCAATTTTTGAAATACTAAAATAAGTTAACATTTTATGGGGGGCACACCAAATGCTATGTTATGTTTTTTTGAAAAAAATAGGACCAATTTAGGTGCCCCCCACTTTTTGAAAGCCTTAATCGCAGCCATTTTTTTTTTTAAATAGTAGTTTAGAAGCTAGATTCGGAGTACTACAACTCTTATTTTTGTTGTATCTTCAAATTTTGAGTGTAACTATCTTCAATTTCTCATCGAACATAAGTCTTTCCTTATTTTAGAAAAAGAGTGGTATCTTAAGACCCCTTTTGGTACCCCATCTTTGTGCACTTACCCTTGTGATAACATTCCATTTATAAATCAACTAAAAAAAGTTCTTAGCCACAACTCATAAGACTTTGAACATGAATCAAGTACAAGAATTCAAGATTCTTGATGTAGTTGTGATTAAGGATTGTAAACAAGCATCAAATGTGGCATATCAAATTTAGCCTTCACTAGCATTTGCTAGATATGTGACTAGTGGAAAATTATTCAATTCCTATCTTACCAAATGAAACTTAACTTTACTACCAATTGTTAGGTTTGTAAAAGTGAATAAAGTAGTCAATTTGACCATATTATGAATATAATTATAATATTCCTTTCAAACCTATGATGTCTTCCATTATGTTTCTCTAAAATTTCCCTTATCCCTTTGAGTTCCTCTTGTTTTAAATCTTATTGTCACTCCAAACACTTATGAAATGCCCCATGTAGCTCTCTCCTAACCACCTTCAAACCCTCATCTCATTAGTATTAATTTATAAATCTCACCATGCACAATTTTGTAATGCCACAAATGTGCAATTAGAATGTGATATAAATCATTATTTTATTTTTACATCTACAAATGTTAATATCTTCTCTCTAACATCAATCTATAAACCTCATTATGAGAGTTTTTCAAGTGTCTTGCATAACCACTAATTACAACATAAACACACTTTAATTTTTTTTACTTCTTCATTATAAATTATACTAGTTTTTTTCTAATTGAAACCAAACAAATTGAAATCAAGTTATCTTAAAAAATATTTGCAAATTCACAAATTTGTTAGCTATCTCATAAAGAAAAGGAATGTGAAACAACCTTTAAAATATCTAACCATAAATGACATAAAATCGACATACAATTATATAAAATTACCTATTGAATCTAGAATAGGTAATTAAATGCTTAACCTAACATAGTGCAAAAGACAATACGATTAATCAAAACAAAAGAACTATATAAAATGGCAAGGCTAATTGTAAGCCATCCTCTCCCATTTTGTGTTGCTCAAGCATATTTCCATTTACTTGAATTTTCCTAACCTTTTGTTTTTCACTCTTTCTCCATCACCTCCAACTTTTCATTTCATACATATGTAGATTTTATTAAAATAGTTCAATTAAACATCTATGTTATCATAAAATAAGTCTTTGATAGATTACCCAATAGTGTATATAAGTAGTGATCTCCATTGAACTCTATGCATCTAATTTTATGAAGCCAACATTGTAGTCTAGATTGCCAAATCCTCAAACAAAAATAAAACCATTTTTTTTCTAGTAACTAAATATACAAACTTTTTTCTTCATTATTAGTGTAGGTCTAACATGGTGAACATTATTATTTAGTGTGAGCATATTTTCAAATCACTTCATTTAGCATCACTAATAATCTCCACAAGATCATTATCCTAGCCTTAAATGATGCAAACAATTTGCATCTCTCACAACATTTTCTCTTGCAACAATCTTGGAGATAAACTTCACTGCATTGTGACAATCAACATATACTCAAAGGTTTTTAAGAACTCTAATAGTTGTTCTAGGGGGGTTTCTAACAAACCAAAAATCATTGCCAACTTTTCACTATGGTGGTAGAGAAAAAAAAAATTCCTCCTTTTCCGCATCACTAAGTAAATGTCTTGAATATCGCAAATACCTTGTTGCCTTCATCTCCCAATCCAATTTCTCCAACTTTGCATAGATCTCCTATGCATGTGAATGTGATCTGTCTCCTACACAAAAAGCACATACAATTTTATGGCCTTCAATCCAACTACATCCAGGGATATTTATAATTACTTTATCTTTCATCAATCTCCTTACCATTTGAACTTCACCTGCCCACTTCTTCATGGATGTTTGAGAGAACATAAGTCATAGTATATTTTTAGGGTCCAAATAAAAAATCAACATCTCTATAAATACTCCTAAGCCTATATTCATATGTGATTTGCAACACCAAGAAAACACATCCATACAACCAGCACAGGTTTAATTGGCATCTTAATGATGAAGTCTAGGGTGTCCTCAAGATAGCCAATATAGGCAAGAATGTCAAACAAACACACATAATGATCAATTGTGGGTAAAATGCAATAATGGTTGCTCATGTGCTTGAAGCATGTGCAACCCTCATCCACTAAGCTTACATGGTTGCATGCATATAGAACACAAACAAAGCTTACAATGTCAGGATATGTTCTAGAGTGCTTTTTTAATTCAATGATTTTCATAACATCCTTGCAAAATCCATTTTGTGCATATCTTGGAATCATTGCCTTCCATGACACGATGTTTCTTTGAAACATTTTGTCAAACAGTTCATGTTCCTTGTCTATGCTTTGACATTTTCCATACATGTCTACCAGAGCAATTCCAACTCTAATATCTAACAAAAATCCCCCTTCCATTATGCTTTTATGGATGTCCATACCCTATTCCAAAGCTCCCATTTTGGTAGAGGTAGGGAGGATTCCAGATTTACAACTATCAATATCATTTGCTCGAAACTTTCTAAATCCTTGTCAACAAATCCATTTTCTGAATATCCTACAATAATGACATTCCATGAGATTGCATTTCTTTGAGGCATTCTATCAAACAAGTCACATGCCTTGTCTATGATTCCACATTTTGCATACATTTCTGCTAAGGAAATTGTAACTACAGCATCTAACAAAATTCCTCTATCATTTATCCTACGATGGATGACCATATATTGTTGCAAAGCTTTGATTTTGACATGGGTAGGGAATATGCTAGCAAAGGTTGTAGAGTTTGGGTTTACCTGCCAATTGCATTTGCTTGAAAGTTTCTAAAACCTTTTCAACAAATCCATTTTGTGCATATCCTCTAATCATTTTGGTGAGACATTTAGTGATCAATTCAAGTTCACAATGCAATTGAGTGGGAGGGGAGAGATTCAAATTAAAATTGTAAAAGTAATCATATGAGGTTATAGGTGGAGCAGTCATGGTTAGTTGAAACTTGTGTTCTTGTGTTGTTAACATAATATTTTTGGGCAATGAAACGAAGTTGGAGAGGGCCCACCAACCACATCTAAGTCAAAGTTTAGTGTGTGTTGTTTAAGCCTAGCCAATCATGAGATATGGGTCAATATTTATTGGCTCAAAAGTATATAGTCAAAAAAATCATTCCACATAATTTGATGCATCCTGCAATAGCACTTGTGAAAAAATCATGGAGCTAGGGAGATAGATAATGAATGATTCATAAGACTTATTTAGGTCAAGATCCTTTTAAAACCCACCTCATACTTAATGATAAATGGTTAATCTAACTATAATGATTTATAACATGTATCTATAATAATTAATTTTGTATTTTAGAATTTTCAGCTCAATCATCATTTTTTTGACAAGGTTGTTCAAGTAGCAAAATGAAAGTAATAGCCTATTTATTTCATAATCAATACTTTGTATAGGGAAGTATGGGTGTTAAATACTTTTTCAACACTTAAAAGGAAGCAATCATGATAGACAACCAACATTGGTTGTAGAGATCAAATATAGGAGCACTTATCTAAGTGTTTACTATTTAGTCGATTGTTATTACTTGCATGTTATATTTGTTACCCACACATGAAAGTATATACCTTTTAGTTTTATACTGAACTATTACTCCTTGCACTCTAAACAACCTCTTGGAAAATTCATTGCATGTAAACTTCATGCTACAGGTAGTAATATTTATTGTTAAACATGTCCAATGCGAACAATCATTGCTATGGGTTTCAATTTAAATGTCTTACATAAGTATAACCTCAAAGGAAAATTTCACTTCTTTTAATATCAAAGATCATCTCTTGATTTATATATAATTGTCTATTTCATATACATAACTTTGCAATCTTTTTGATATTTTCAGTCACAACTATTTGACAAAAAAGGATTTCAGAATCCAAATAATTGGCTATGAATTTAATAGGACATTGAAATACGGTTAAGCTTGTGAATCTACCTAATCAATTTTAGTTTATTCAAAGATATTATTCTCCCCCTTAATAACAACTATTGCCATCTAAAATGCCCAAACGATCCCTTAGATACTCAAAGCTTGCTTGTTAGTGAAGATGTTTGCATACTGATATTTGAACTTGCAAAGTTCTGAATAAATCTCTCCATTCTTGATTAATTCTTTGATGAAGTGGTATCTGCTATCAAAATGCTTATTCCTTTTGTGAAATAGAAGAATATGAAATGGTACCACAAAAGGAATACCTGGTGGAGTCAATGCTTCACTATCATCTTGTGGTAAACTTGTAATATTCAATATTTTATCCAAACTTGCATCCCATGCTTCTTCTTCTATGGATTCCACATCTTTCTTGATGATCACTTTTCTAGTTATTGGATTATACAATTTGTAAGCTTTTGTGTCCTCACTATAGACTACAAAGATAACGCTATGAATATAATAGATACTTATTGGATTGAATCCAGTTATTCCAAACAAAGAGTCTAGAAGCAACTATTGGAAGGTATATATGTTAGTTAACCCTTCTTGTAATTGAAATACAATTTAGTAATCCTTCTTGTGGTAAAGTAACAATTTATGGATAGAATTTAAGGCTCTATTAATGATGATATATTATAGTTTTTGATAAAAGAGGGGTTAAAATAGGTTTTGAAGAACCCTAGAAACCCTTTACAAACATTGAAATGTTAGCAAAAAAGTAGCTGACCCATAACAAAAAAATAAGTAGATATGAACTAAAATAGCAAGATGACCATCAATAGAGGGTAGTTAGAGTTTCTTAAGGGTATTTACAGCTTCCAGGTCTTCCATGTATACATTTTCCTCCATACCTTGAAGTGCTTGGGTCTTCTTGTTCACCATGATATATTATAGTTGATTATGGAGTCTTCAATGATTTATTGCTTTATGAACCAAGTTAATTGTAGTTTTTTTATTAAAAGATGATAAATTACGTATACTTATATTATAAACAAAATATATATAGATACAAACATCATAGGCATGGATGTTCTGGTTCAGATGAAAGGGGCAAAAAATAAATAATAGCAGGGTCACTTGTCTATAGGCTGAAATATTTATCAACAAAATACATAAATTAGGGGCCCCTAATCAGGACTAGAATCATAGTTTTCAGTGGGAAGAGGAAGGGCAACAAGTGGCATTAGAGGAATTACAACTGATGGACATGGAACAAGATCTAAGGCATGGAGTCTTAAAAAATTAATGGCTCTAAAAATATCCTTTTCTTTACAATCTAGAGCAGGTAGAGTTCAAACCAGTGAGCTTCCAAGGTGATGTTGAGAGTGTTGGCACATCCACTATTAATACCATTCTATATCACATGGTAGATACAAGTTTTAGTAGGTGAGGAATGGAACATTTTAGTGATGAAAAAATCCCCTAATTAGTGCCTCTCTTATGAACATGGCGTACTACTTTAGGGCATACTTTAGCCTGTTTGGAGAAACTAGGTACTCATGTATGAAGCTGAATCGTAGCATTTCAATGAAGTCCATGCCTTGTACCAAGTCCATTATATTGGATAGAAAGATCAACACCACCTTTGAGAATAATAGTATCCTAGGTTTGGCTCATAGAACTAGCTCACCAATAATGGTTCTAATTGTGAATTCCACATGTGCGCAAATTATGTAAAAGACATGGTCAAGATTCTCAGTCATAGGGCCCATTCTCAATTGGTTACCACTTCAGAGGTAGAATATATAGGTGTTCTTAGAAAATTCTGGCATGGTTACTATAAGCACTAAAATGATGCATGAACTTCCAAAAGGACCTCATGATGACATGTAATCGCAATCATGTATACAGAAGTGAGAAATACTGATGTCGCCTCAATAGAACTCCTTTTGGTGACAAGTGTTAGTGGGCTTTTCCCTTGTTGATTCTTTAATTTCCTAACCATTCTTCCTTCTCCCTTTTTCTATTCTTCTTTTCATCACATTTTCCCCCTTTCCTACATGTTTAATATTCACATTTTCTTACTAATTCCACTTTTTGACACCTCATTCTGAAGGTCTCCAACCTTAGGAAGCCTTTAGATAGCTTAACAGATCAAACCCATATTTTAATTTATGCCTATCTTTCCTCCTTTGTGGATCTCCTCTATTAATGACCAAAACTCTGTTGGAGATCCTACTTGAAGTTATCCTGCACCCTATTTCAAATGCCAGATCCTCATTTGGGACCATAACTAACCATATGGAACTTACAGTTTCTACCCAGGTGTCACCCTCCATGAGTCTCCCTAGGGTCACCCAAGGTGACCCACCCTGGTGAAAGGGGTGACACTGGGGTGACCCTTGCTGTATTTCAAACATGAATTTCTTCTTCAATTTGAACCAAAATATGCTTTGTTTTCACCTAGTTTTCATGGAAATTCAAGCCTAACATGGAGTAGACCATTCTCAATCCATCCATCACTCCCAGTGAAGAAAATTTATCCATGTGATTCAATTTAATATCCTCTCTAACTCTTCATGACTATTATTCTTCTATGAGTGATAAGATTTTAAGCTTAGATCATTGTCTAATCAGCCTAATCCTCTGATCAATCAAGAGAGATAACTCCCTAATCAATTTTGTTAAATCTTCAATAAAAGGAGTTAATTCTTCAATCAACTTCCCCATCTTGTGTACCAATCCCTCCTACAAATACTCCTCACCTCTCCATTATTTCCCAAGTTGGAGAATGCTCTCCTCTTCTTCAAACAAGCCTTTTCAATCTTCTTCATAGGCCTTTGAGCCTCTTTCTTTATTTCTTTCTTTAGTTTTACAAAGCTTCAAAGTTCTCATTTTATTAGTTTCTATTGTTTCAAAGCTTCAAAGCTCTCATTTTACCAGTTTCAATTGTTTCAAAGATTCAAAGATTTCTTTAGGGGGGGAAATTCATTGTTGTAAGAAGTTGAGTATACATTCCGTGGAAGTCTCCCGCAGATAAAAAATGTGGCTTGGAATGGGCACCCATTTTCAAAAAATAGGTACCCATTTCTAAAATTTTGAAATTTCAAACCTGCCAATTTGCATTGGTTTTAGACTTAGAAACCCAAGCCTTAGCTTTGAACATGCAACTAGGAGACCATGAAAATGGCAAGAGAAAAAACTAGTTTCACCAATATGGCTGACGACTTTTTTTTAGAATATTTTAATGAAATTAAAACCCATTATAGATTTGAAAGTCTAGTTTTCAAATATTTTTTTTTTTCTACTATTGAGCATAATTTTCTATTTATTATTTATTTTCCAAACAAACTAACTCGTAAACTTGAAATAACATAGGTTACTATGTTTTAATAACATTTGATTTTGAAAGTTTCTTGAAAAAAAATTATGTCTGACCAAACTAGACATCATTCTCTACATGATGAAAAACAAATAGTGAATTGATTATTTTAGCTCAAATTATGTTGACCGTACACAAGGGGTTTTAAAAAACACTAATTAGGGCCACTAAAAAATTAGTAAAAAAATATTTATCAAAAAATAAAAAAAAAATATCCTGACCGAAATTCAACATCCTGAGAATCTTTCCACAAAAGGAATAAGAAAAATACTTTAATTTAGGTTAAATTATGTTGTCCGTACACATGGATGCTTTTGCAAAAAATAGGGGACTTTTAAAAATCCACTTTTTGTACATCCAATAAAAAACCAACTTTCATCATCTAGGTATTAGAAAAAATTACATATTTGAAAACTAGAAAAAAATTCCTACATTTCTTATTTTTACATCATCTTAATATATTATGTTCAAGTGCTTCAAATTGTCACTCCAAGTACGACAAAATTTGAAAAATAGGTAAAACACTTCCACTTTTTGGCCAAAAAGTGAACTCATCTTCTTGCACTTACCCAACTTGTAGAAGTATGCTCGCTGTAGGGCATACCTGTGCCTTTTGCTTATTGTTATTGTTTTTCCAAAGCCTTCAAAGGATTCATAGCATTGTTACGCTCTCCATTTATAAAGCCATAGTGTTCTTAGCTCTCAATTGGGCTCATTCAAAGCTTTTAAAGCTCTTTAAATTGCTTCCCCATGCCACTTGCTGCCAAGAGGATGGCCCCACTATGGCAAAAGGACAAGGAGGTTTCCATAAATAGAGATTCTTGAGGGCAGTGGAGGCTTATGCATCTCATATTCAAATTTTTTCATGTTTTTTAGTAGTAATTAGACAATCAATCTTGCTCTTGGAATAGTAATCTTGTCATTGCAAATTCCTTGATAGGTTAATTTAGATTTTTTAGATTAGCTTATTTTGAGTACTTCAATTTCAATATTAGATTAGTTTCATTTCAAGAATTTTTCAATTCTTAGAGTAGCTTGAAACAGATCTCAAAAAATACAAAAATATATAGTAATTGCATTAGGTCATTTCATTCTAGCTTGCAATCATATTTTAATTCCTAGATTAATTTACTTCATTTTATTTCAAAAATTGGTGAAAAAGAACAAAAAGTTGTTTGCATACATCGTAGCTTGCATTTCATACAAAACCCACAAAATAACAAAAACATTAAAAAACATAAAAAAAAATTAAAAACATGATATTTCCACAGTCTATCTTGAATGATAACTAGTTGTTTCTAGAAAAAACTGTGTAGAGCTTTTGATGCACAAAAAACTCTACACAGTTCATTCCAAAAACAATTAGTTCTCATAAAAAAATAAAACAAGTTCACAGAAACCCTTGATTTCATCACAAGGTCAACACAAAGTCAATGCAAGTCAAAACTCATTTATTTCATCACAAGGTCAACAAACTTAAGAAAACAACTAGAAAATTCTTAGTTTACATCTAAGTCAAAATGTCATCTCGAGGTCAACTCAAATTCACTGTCTTAATTTAGGTATTCAAATGTGCCTTGGAATTAGAGGCAAGTGGGTGAGGGTAGTCCTCAAGGAGATTGAAGAGTTACACCAAAGACCACAACTCACACAAGAAAAACAAAACTTCTTCAAGGTTATAGAACAAGAATGACAAATTCAACAATACATACAAGATTTTGAGGCCAAACTACATTTTGATTGAAGCATAAATAAATCAAATAATGACTAGTCAAGACATTGGAATCTTAGAAACCCCAATAGGAGACAAGCCACAAGTGACCCTTTGAGTCATATAGTTATCTCAACAACAATTACCATAGAAAGAAAAAGACAAATCCAAAACAACAACAGGCTCCTAATCAGGCCGACTGCTCTTCATAAAGTCCTTCTCCCAAGCTAAAGGATAGCCCCTAGGTCTCCACCCTACTCGATTGGCTTCTTGCACAAGAGTGAAAGTGACTTGGAGGTCACCAGTAGCATGGAGAGGGTCCATGTGCCATGTCAAAGATGATGCATCCACGATCATACTTCTGTCACATTTTTAAGAGTACATATTTTGGTGAACCTGACGTGAAGAACAAATCCTTTTGGAATGGGTTCTTTCACTTTTTGCACATTTCATGATGTTTCATGCGAAAATTCCAAGGGAATGTCCTCTCAAGTGAAATTACAAATTCAAAGGGTATTCAGCAAAATCCCCACAACTTCAACCAAATCAAAACTCATGTGAACATTCTATATGAGATCTATCAACATAATGAACCCTTAACAAGCCATATGAAAATGGGTAGCCAAGTGGACAATGGAATGTGCTATCAAAAGAGAAACTTACAAAAAGCTCAGGAGGTACAAAAATCACTCCACATAGTACATCAAGACAAAAGGACCATTGCATGTCAATTTTCATTGGAAAGAACAAATAGGGTCACTCAAACCCCAAAGAAAAACAATCCACCAAAAGGTGGCAAAACTCAAAGAACAGACAAAGCCTCACCCATAAACCTAATAGAAACTTTCATCAAACATATCAAGAACATTGAGGTTAGGAGTGTTGAATAGAATTACCAAAACAAAGTTGAGGAAAACCCTAGGGGACAAGGAAATCGTTACATAGAAAAGATCAAATCAAACCAGGGGGCAACACAAAATCCCCCTCATCTAAAGTTTCATTCTCACGACACACATAGTGTAACATTCATGTCTCCCTTTCCTTCATCATCCAACATGACAAGTCTCAACCAAATAGGTGAGATTCCTATTATGCAAAACCAACCACAAATGATTCCACCCAATCTTCAAAACATAAACATGACACCATCTAGTTATCCAACTTTTTCAAGACATGAACAAGATCTAGGATACCCTTTCAACAAGTGCACCAAGCTCCACTTGAAAGGATAATGTTTGGAGGATTAAGACCCTCTACACATAAGCCCATATTAGGAACATACCTTGAGTATTTAAAGGAGCCTCTTGACTGCAACATTCATCAAGCCATACTACCACATCCTCTCCCCGAGCTTCCAAAAATTTAAAAGAGAGGTTGATTCCAACTCTCATATCAAGGCTTACATCATAGTAGTACAAGAACTCCTTCCTTGGGATGGGGTGGTAGTAAATATTTTTCCAAAGACTTTGGAGGGTATTGGTTTGGATTGATACTATTGACTTCTAGAAGCATCAATCCACTCTTTTAGGAAACTCATCAATTAATTTATGGTTGCCTTTGACATAAATAAATTTGTCAAGGCAGGAATACGAGAATTTTTTCTCTAGTTCTTAGAACCACATATGTCTACCACTTTATGTCTTGCGATAATCTACTTGAGATAACCATTTGCAAGTGTCCCTATGGTAGCCATTCCATCTGACCAAGTTACATGGGTAATCAACCTCTTCAATCAGCGAGTAGACTAGGTAATGGTACTTTTTATTGGGTTCATTCTATATCCTTCAATAAAAGTATGGCCCCAACACAAAGTCTACTTAGGTACGCATTGACAATCATTTACAATCATCACTATTTTTGTATGTCTTTCAGCATAGTACTCTACTCCTCTTTGAGTGAACATGAGGTATTCTCTTCTTTTCTATGACATAGTTAATAATGAACACCTTTAATCTTGTAAACTGCATGACACCTTTCTCTGTGCTTAGAAGAGCTTCACTATACTATTTGATGTGTAGTTCTCTTTTGAAACACTACAAATCAACACTCTTTTCATCAACATCACGATCATTGACTTTTAACATAACTCATAAGGACCTTAGAGAGATACTCATTCACCACACATTGATGTTCATTTCTTTTTTGAACCACTACACATCAGCACTCTTTTCACCAACATCATGATCATTGACTTTTAACATAACTCATAAGTACATCAAAGCGATACTCATTTTCCACACACCACATTTCACTAACCAAAACAACTTCATACCACTATTTACTTTTGAATCACAACCTTTCACTAATGAAATAACTAAACAACCACTCACAATTTTTTAAATTTGAAGACAAGTTTTTCTAAATAACTTACAAATACTAGACTTTACAACATCACTCTAACACTTCTTCATTTATGACTCACTCATATTCCACCTTTCACAATTTTATGTCATCATAAATGACTACATAAAAATGCTCATGTCTCCAGAAAAAAAGTCCAGGTGGGAAGGAAGACATTAATTGACTTCATAAAAATAGAGGAAGGATCTTTAACGTGGCTTGTTTTAAAAACAATAAAATAGGTGGTAGACTCTCAAACAAAAATCTCCCCCTTTCAAAAGAAATCAACGCACCACAACACACCAATTCTGGCACCCATACAATGTGCTCACTAGCAGCACAAAAACTAGCGAGATGAATAACTTATTAAAGTAGGATGAATAAACAACATGCTATCAACATGCTATACAAGTAATTTAATACAAAGTATCACTAGCAGTTGCACCAAATTTGTGTGCAACGGAATAGCCTATAGGTATTTATGTATATAACTTGTCAATTTAGTATATATTACCAATTTAGGATATACAGTAAACTTTTATTGTTAAACCGATGAATATTCTTTAGTAGAATGAAAATCATTTATGTTGTATACTTTGAAAAAATGGTAGTAGAAGCATATTTATATATAAAACTGTTGAAGATATCAATTTGACAAAATCTTTGAGTTAACAGATAGAAATGTCCTATTCCAACGGAAAAGTGGTCTTCAATTCTATTGGCCTTTGATGTATGTTGTATCAATCAAGTATCTAGCAGTACCTATTTCAGTTTCAATGTAAGCTTAACGAACATAGGCTTAAATTAGTTTGTTACAAATACATATGCACATAATCTCTCAAGAAATGTGAGGGAGTTGAATGAGATTGATGTTGAAGAGTAATTTCTCCCACAAAGAAAATTGTAATTAATCAAAAGAGAAAAAGATAAAAAGGCAAAATGACAAAAGAGGACAATAGAAAGTTTCTAAAGGAGTCTAGAAAGGCAGAGGTTTCTAGAAAGAAGAGAATGCTCTAGATAAGAAAGGTTCTAGAGGATATGTTTCTAGATGAGTCAGGAAAGATTGGAAGAATCTAGTCATGTACTAAAGACCTCTATAAACAAGGCATGATGTAACAAAGTTGAATCAAGGAAATGAAGTCAAGTAATGATCAAGTGATCAATAGAATGCAGCAGCATTCATGACACATAATATATTCATGTTTTGAGTTAATGGAATTGTGCAGTAGCACGTTGAGCATTGAGGGTTAAATGTATGTTTCATATTTTCTGTGTGATTCATATTCTATGATTGTGTTCAATGCCATGTGGATTTATAATCCACCACCATCATAGTGGTATCAGAGCCGAAGAAATTCAGATCCATGCCAAATAGATTGTCAGAAAAGATTCACAAAGTTGATCTAGGGATTCACAAGATATCTTCTATCGAGGGTTTGTAAGTTTGATTGTGTTGTAGTGATCATGGGAAATTAAGCATAGAGGAGATCAAATCATCAAATGAATTTATCAGAAATGACCAAGGTGCCAAAGGAGTTCAAACCACCAAAAAGAGGCACCGTTGTTAAAAAAGGATGAATTAAGAGCTCGGATCACCCAAAGGAAACAAGGTAACATAGAGGTCATGCCAAGTTGTTGAAAGAAGCTGGCACTAGAGATCATTGGAGCTGAAGCCGCAGCTAAAAAAGGAGAATTAAAGATCTGGATCGCTGTTAAAAGTGTGGAAAGAATAAATCATAGTTTATTGGAGCCACCTGAAGAAAGTCCAAGGAGATTGCAAGTGAAAAAGTCCACTGCAAATCTAGGTCAAATCACAAGGGTTTAGATCTGGAGCTGTAGCTGTTCAAATTAGCTTGCCATCAAAAAGGATTTGCTAAAGGTGAAAATCCCTAAGGAGGATCGCTAAAATATATATATGAATTGAAAAAAGGGCATTAGTTTTAATAGAACAAATCAAGCATTGATAGAAGCTACTGAATTTGCAAAAAAGGAGGTGATGTTTTGAAATTGTAGGTCTGGAGATTGAAGTCTTAGAGGTCATCATCAAAAGGGCACATTGCAGGTATTGAATCACTAATCAGGATCATCACTAGTCCAAAGCCGCAGAGAAATTAATTCTGAAATGAGGAGAATGTGGTGAGATTGTTTAAGCCATTGATCTATGAAGAGAAGTTTGATACCCTAAAATCAGGTAAAGTTGAAGTCATAGCTTGGACAGGAAATCACCTATATCAAAAGATTGCTGCAAAAGGTAAGAAGTTGAAGTTGTCGTAGTTTTTTGTCAAGAGATCATAGAAATTTATGTTGTTTGAAGCTGTCGCAGTTTTTGTTCGATGTGAAGAAACTGTATACAAGAGGAAGAACTACCTATACATTATAATCGTTGGTTGAAGATAAAAGAAGTTGTACACCTAAGGACTGATCTGAAGCTGTCCAGACAAAGAGAAAGGAATTTACAAGTCACAGATCTAAAAGGTCACGGTCTTTGATTACAGTTTGAAGGAATTAGAATACAAGCCGCACTTGCAAAAACAAGAGCCATAAATTAGAGATTGGAAGGGTTTAAGTGTTACTGTAAAATTCAACATTCATAATCGTTAAACCAAAGTTGTAGTTAAAGTTACAGAAGGTAGTCTGAAGACAATGAAGGAGCAAGACGAGTGAAGTCATCAAATAATCACAGTGAAAAACAACAATTCGAGGTAAGTTTTAATTCATTTTCAATGGGAAAAGCTCAGAGAGAGAAGACGGAAAAAAAAGGTTGGCAAAAAGAGAAAGAAGATTGGAAAAAAGTGAAAGATGATTTGGAAAAATAAAGATTTGAATTAATAAAAGAATTAAATCAAATGACAATAGAGAAAATTGGTTTAAGGTTATAAATGTATGAAGCTAATGTTGAATTGAGTAAAGTTAAAAGAAAGAATGAAGAATTAGAAGAAAACTTGAAACTGTTTGATGAGGTTAAAAAGAGAAATGAAGAGTTAGAAGAAATATTGAAGTTATTTGATAAAATGAAAGAAAAGATAGAGAGATTAGAAGAGAAGAACAATTTAGAAAAAAATGAGATTTCAAGGTTGAAAGAAGAAATATCAAAGTTGAAAGAAGAGAATGAATGTTTGAGGACAAAATTGTTAGTTTGTGATGTCTCATGTGATACAAATGACTTATGTGATAAAGCTGAAGCTAAAGAATGCAAGGTTGAAGAGATTGGATCAACAAAATTTGCATGTTGTGATATTGATGAAAATGACAAGTTGTTTGAATCTGAAAATCATTATAATGAAGAGAATGTTGGTTTCAAGATGACGAAAAAGATGGATTATAAAGGACAAGGATTAGGCAAGTTTGGACAAGGAATCAAAAAGCCAATTGAGCCGATAATGAGGGCAAAATATGTAGGTCTTGGATATGGAAAAATGGATCATGTTATTGATACAAACAAGTTTGTTCAAGAAAAGAAAAATGTGCAATGTTCTCATTGTCATAGGCAAGGACATACTAAGGACAAGTGTTGGGATCTACATCCATGTACCAAATGTGGAATAAAGAATCATTGTGGAAAGATGTGTTGGAACAAAGAGGAGAAATAAATCTATGATAGGATACATGAAAATGAATTGTGGTTGGAGTTTTGGATCGAACTAGCAAGAGATCATAGGCATGTTAAAAAGATTATTCAACTATAGATGTTTATTTGCGAATGATGACAATCAATCAAGGTTTGAAGGTTTGAGATACTGTGCAAAGTTGAGAGCTACAGATAGCCAGAGGACTTCCAGTTTGAAGTTCTAAAAATTTAAGATCAAAGTTTGAAGGACTGCCGCAGCAGTGGGTGAGAGTTTGAGATCCATGGATTTTGAAGATGGTTTGAAAAGATTCAAGTGAGTCCGCAGACTTAGAAGACTAGAAAGATTTGGAAGACAAATTTGAAATGATAAACTCGTGGTTGAATTTAAGGGGGAGTGTTAGAGAGTAATTTCTCCGACAAACAAAATTGTAATTAATTAAAAGAGAAAAAGACAAAAAGGCAAAAAGACAAAAGAGGACAATAGAAAGTTTCTAAAGGAGTCTAGAAAGGTAGAGGTTTCTAGAAAGAAGGGAATGCTCTAGATAAGTTCTAGAGGATATGTTTCTAGATGAATCAGGAAAGATTGGAAGAATCTAGGCATGTACTAAAGACCCCTATAAAAGAGGCATGATGTAACAGAGTTGAATCGAGCAAGTGAAGTCAAGTAATGATCAAGTGATCAATAGAATGCAGCAGCATTCGTGATATGTAATGTATTCATGTTTTGAGTTAATGGAATTGTGCACCAGCATGTTAAGCATTGAGGGTTAAATGTATGTTTCATATTCTGTGATTGTGTTCAGTTTCGTGTAGATTTATAATCCACCACCATCAATTGAAACATCTGTGTATGTTGAATCCAATCAATATATAATCTTGTCAATGCAAGAATGACAACAATGGCTGCCCTCCCAAGGTTTCCTGCAAGAACCCATTTTGTAAATCCATCCCCTCATAATAGTCAAAGCAAAAAAATAGACAAATAAAGTGGAAGGGGAAAGAAAATTCCTAAAAGGAAAAAAATAGGGGTTAGGAAAAACCGTGCATACCTTTTTTGAGTACCAAGAGTGTCGTCCAAATAATAGCTCTGAATGGGATGTAGCAGCTATGGACAGTAATAAATATGCATAAGATATTAAAAAGTACAAGTAATAATTACCAAACCCAAAAAAAGCGTTGGTTAAAATAGAGAGTTATACACAATGCAATCTTTTCAGCATTTTTGTTTACTGTAAGTGAAATTAATGTTGGAAAATATGTGATAACAGTTGTCAATTGCTAGACTAAAGGCAGGTCCTCATGTTGCTGCTTAGCTTATTTTGGCAATTTTTCACTAATAGGCTAACTCAAGCTGTATAAGGAAAAGGAATTTCGTAAATGTAAACCGACATCTGTACAACATGTGCCAATGAAACAGAGCATGGTAGGGACATGTGCCAATGAAACAGAGCATGGTAGGGACATGTGCCAATGAAACAGAGCATGGTAGGGACAGCAGCCGATGGAAGAAAAAGAAATCTACAAACCGCCATTACCATGAGCACCGACAGAAAGGTCAGTGTAAAAAAAAATTCAGAAATCACCGACCCAGGGCTTAAATTTGATGGCCGTATGGCGGTATTTAGACATTTTTGCCGTAAAATATAATCAAAATTTTAAAAAGATTGTATCACATGAAAAGAGAGATTTTAGATAGACTGTCAAATTTTATATAGAATTATGATGATATATATATATTTAGTTTATATATAATTTTATTTATACTAAGGTATATCATAATATTTTAAAGGCACCTTTAAATAGATAACCGTCATTAAAAAATTGCTTGTCAGGCAAGGTCGACCGTTAAATTTAAACCCTGCTGACCGACCTAATCACCTTATGCAAATTGTAAAACAACAGAAGACATGAACAAAATCACCATGTCAACATCTGTAGAAAGCTCTTTAGCCATGGCAACAACAGCGTAACAGGCCGGAATAAAGGAAAACGGCGGCTAAAGATGCCATACAAGTAACTAATTAAAGTAGGATGAATAAACAATAGTAATAATGATACTCTAGATTCTAATAAAAATAAGGTACGTAGTGATAATATGAAACCATGTAAAGATCTTGACAATATAATATGCCATTTTAATTAAAATGAAATTATAAGAATTGAAAATATATAACTAACATTTCTAAATTGAGCATTTGCATTTTTTATTTAGTTTAAATGTTTTTTTGAAATTTGAACATTTGTATTTTTTATTTAGTTTAACTGCTTTTTTGAATTTTTGAAATTTGAGTATTTGCATTTGAGCATTTGCATTCTTTCTTTATTCAATTCAAGTGCTTTTTTATAAATAAGAGATAAAATGCTTTTTTCTCTATAAATGCCCTCACCTAGAACTCATTTGTTTTACACTTGGAGGAACTTGTCTGCAAAGTGCAAAGCATTGTTGAATTGAAGGATTTGATCGCGGAGGAATAATGGTTATTTGGAGAAGATTTTTGTTCTCTAAACGGCTGGAAGTGACTGATATAGGTTCTTGTTGCAGGTTGGCCATCTCCAAAAAGAATGCAGAAGAGTACATTTTGCCAGTGTATGAATCAGATGAAAGAGCAAAAATTATACAAGGATTGGGGGTAGATATTCACGTAGTTGACCTAGATAATGGTGGCTTAAAAGTGGAAAATTTTAAATTCAAGCGTTGGCCAAGTAGCAACACTTATGTAGTGCTTGGTGGATGGAGAGGTTTTGTAAGAAGAAGAGGACTGGAGCCCGGCCATATTGTTAGGGTTTTTCTTTATGGAAATACTGCTACTGGTGATTCTATGCAATTTTGTATGAGTTGTAGCCCATCTCATGAGCAGCTACAACCACTGAACATATCCATTCATGGTGCTACTCATAATAATACCGCTAATGATTCTCTCTGTTCTTCAAGCATAGAAATGCATCATGTCAAGAAAGAGGCCAGTTCTGTTAATGCATCTTCATTTCCTTCAGAAAGAAAATACTCAGCTGATGGTGTGAAGCCAAAATTCATTAGATTGTTTGGGAATGATCTATACCCTTTCAAAGTAGATTTTTCCTGTTCGTCTTCAATCAATTCAGTTGATGGTGTGACATGCCCTCTCTTTAGATTGATGGGCAGCGATGTATATGCTTCAAAATATTCAAGAAATGGGGATGAAGACCAAAATACACCAGCGAAGAGGAGAAGATTAGAAGAAGATTCAATCTCCATGTGTAATCTCTCTCTTTGAAAGAGAAACTAAATACATTTCTCTCCATTTGAGCATATTTCTAGGGCTTATGCCTCGTCTTTCTCTCTTATTATGCAGTGAATTCTGATTAACTCAATTGAGTGGATTTTTTTTTTTTTGGTCTGCTTCATACATTCAACCTGTCATTTATATATATACTATTGTTTTTCCCTGGTTAAATGTGGCTTCAATAGTAGCCGACCCAGAACTGAGCAATAAATGAAATTATTTGTGTCTTTCACATCGAATTGTTGGACTTGTTTTTGCCATATAATTTTTAATAAGTGAAACTGGATTATATAAATAGTTTGTGTAGAGGCAGAGAGTCAGGCAGATACGAGAATTTTAGCTTCTGCGGATGTGAAATGGTGGTTGTTTGAATTTTACTACTTTTTCCCATTACATCCTCCGCTCTTCTTGTTGAAATTATGTGAATTGTCTAAAATAATAATTGAAGCCGCCCTCTGGGCTTTGGCCTAGCAATGTTGAAACAATTTGCATTTCAATGGACCTGGTTTGAAGTCACAGAGTAATTGAGCTTCTAACATACTTGTATGCCACTCTGAAGGAGTAGATATATAATTTTTTGCAAGTGATGCGTGGAAGATGCGTTGAAGTAACAGAGGAATTGAGCTTCTAACATACTTGTATCGCTTTATCTTTATTCTTTCATTGTGTCACTGACATCAGCCTCATTTGTATTATAAGATTTTCTACTGCACTTTTGGTGGCTGTAGGCTATTCTATTGCCAGCTACAAAATGCAGCTTCTCTTACCACTAAACCAAATACATTTTCTTGTTCACGATTTGCAGAAATATTTGTACCTTATAAATTTAATTTGTTTGTTTGCTACTAGAATCATATACTTTGCTACTAGATCGATCCTTGGTATGTGCCACACCCATATATATACATTCATGAAAACAGTTATCATTAGAAGTTGCTGGTACTTAAATATTAATCCAATAAAAAATCAATGTTTATTAAAATTTGTAATTGATCACTTGAAAGAGGATGCCTGAAGATTTCAAAGAGGCCTCAATACCCCAATTTACTTGGAAAGTTGGTAGAATGGATTTGCATCAATACCCAAATTTAGTTGGAAAGTTGGTAGGATGGATCTGCTTCCAAAATCTAGATATTATTTCGAGTCTTCAGTGCTTTTTGTATTCAATTCATTTGAAGAAGGGTAACAAATGGTTTTCTTGAGTCCTAGACTCACTAGGGCTCACCCAATTATGAAGAGCTATAACAATATTTTATCAATTCAAATTTCCAATACATGATATTCTCTTAATAAAGACGAATGGTTGTCTCAACTCTCTTTTCTATCTAATTTAATTTATACACAATTGTTCATATAGAAGGTAAAGGAAACCATTATGTGAGCATAACCTAGCATTTGTATCATGAGAGGTGGTTTAGTCATGACATATGGGTCAATGTAGATTGGCTTGAAACTATATAATCAGAAAAGTCATTTCACATAATTTGATGCATACGGAAATACCACCTGTGAATAAATGATGGAGCTAGGGAGATAGACATTGAATGATTCATAAGCCTTATTTAGGTCAAGATCCTTTTAAAACCCACCTCATACTTAATGATAAACAATTACTTTAATTATAATGATTTATAATGTATCATAATAATTAATTTTGTATTTTATAATATTTCAGCTCAATCATTATTTGTTTGACAAGGTTGTTCTTAGCAAAATGAAAGTACTAACCCACTTATTTCATCATCAATACTTTGTATAGGGAAATATGGGCGTTAAATATTTGTTCAACACTTAAAGGAAGGAATCATGATAGACAACCAACATTGGTGGTAGAGATCAAATATAGGAGCACCTATCTAAGTGTTTACTATTTAGTCTATTGTTATTACTTACATGTTATATTTGTTACCCATAAATGAAATTATATACCTTTTAATTTTATACTGAACTATTATTCTTTACACTCTAAATAACCTATTGGAAAATTTGTTGCATGTAACCTTTGTGTAAATGCTAGTTATATTTATTATAAATGTCCAATGCTAGTAGTTTGCTATGGGTTTCAATTTAAATATCTTACGTAAGTATAACCTCAAAGGAAAATTTCATTTCTTTTAATATCAAAGATCATCTCTTGATTTATATATAATTGTCTAGTTGATATACATAACTTTGCAATCTTTTTGATATTTTTAGTGACAACTATTTGGCTAAAAAGGATTTCAGAATCCAAATATTTGTCTATGAATTTAATAGGACATTTAAATATAGTTAAACTTGTGAATCTACTGAGTCAATTTTAATTTATTCAAAGATATTATTATCCCCTTAATCACAATTATTGCCATCTAGAATGTCCAAATGATCTCATAGATACTCAAAGATTGCTTCTTAGTGAAGATGTTTACATACTGATATTCAGACTTGCAAAATTCCAAATAAATCTCTCCATTATTGATTAATTCTTTGATGAAGTGGTATCTGCTCTCACTATGCTTACTCCTTTTGAGAAATATAAGAATATGAAATGGTACCACAGAAGGAATACCTGGTGGAGTCAATGCTTCACTATCATCTTGTGGTAAACTTATTGTAATATTCACTATTTGATTTAAACTTCCATCCCATGCTTCTTATTTCTTCTATGAATTCCACATCTTTGTTGATGATCACTTTTCTAGTTATTGGATTATAGAATTTGTAAGATTTTGTGTCCTCACTATATCATACAAAGATAACCCTATGACTATAATAGATACTTATTGGATTGAATCTAGTTATTCCTAACCAAGAGTCTAGAAGTAACTATTGACAGATATATGTGTTAGTTAACCCTTCTCAAAATTCAAACACAATTTAGTATTCTTTCTTGTGGTAAAGTAAGAATTTATGGGTGGAATTAAATGCTCTAGTAATGATGATATATTATAGTTTTTGATAAAAGAGGGGGTAAAAAATAGGTTTTGAAGAACCCTAGAAACCCTTTACAAACATTGAAACGTTAGCAAAAAAGTAGCTAACCCACAATAAAAAATAAGCAGCAATAAACTAAAATAGCAAGATAAGCATCAATAGATGGTAGTTAGAGTTCCTTAAGGGTATTTACAGCTTCCACGTCTTCCATGTATAGATTGTCCTCCATGCCTTGAAGTGCTCGGGTCTTCTTGTTCCCCATGATATATTATAGTTGATTATAGAGTCTTCAATGATTTATTGCTTTATGAACCAAGTTAATTGTAGTTTCTTGAATAAAAGATGATAAATTACCTATACTTATATTACAAACAAATATATACATAGATACAAATGTCGCAGGCCACAAATTTTTTGGTGTAGATGAAAGGGCCCAAAAATAATAGCAATAGGGTCACTTGTCTATAGGCTAAAATATTTATCAACAAAAAACATAAACATCAAAAAATCATAAATTAGGGGCCATAGTTAGGACTAGAATCACAATTTTTAGTAGGCAGAGGAAGGGCAACAAGTGGCATTGGAGGAATCACAGCTGATGAACATGGAGTAAGATCTAGTGCATGGAGTCTTAAAAACCTAATGGCTCTATAAATCTCCTTTTCTTTAGCATCTAGAATAGGCAAAAGTTGAAACCGGTGAGCTTCCAAGGTGATGTTGAGAGTGTTGGGACATCCATTATTAAGACCATTCTATATCACATGGTAGATAAAAGCTATAGTAGGTGAGGAATTGAACATTTTGAGAGATAAACAACCCCCCAGGTGGTGCCTCTCCTATGAACATGTTGTACTCCTTTAGTGCATACTTTAGCCTATTTGTGGAAATCAGGTACTCGTCCATGAAGCCAAATCCTAGCATTTCACTGAAGTCCATGCCTTGCACCAGGTCCATTATATTGGATAAAAATATTGATGCCACCTTTGAGAATAATAGTATCCTAGGTTTGGCTCATTGAACTGGGTCACCAGAAATGGTTATGATTGTGAATTCCACATGTGGGAAATTTATGTCAAAGACATGGCCAAGATTCTTAGTCATAGGGCCCATTCTCAATTGGTTCCCACTTAAGAGGTGGAAGATATAGGTTTTCTTAGCAAATTCTAGCATGGTTACTGTAAGCACTAAAATGATGCATGAGCTTCTATGATGACCCCATGATGACATGTAATCCTAATCACGTACACGGAAGTGTGAAATAATAACATCCCCTCAATAGCACTCCTTTTGGTGACAAGTTTCAGTGGGCTTTTCCCTTTCTGATTCTTCCATTTCCTAACCATTCTTCCTTACCCCTTTGTCAATTCTTATTTTCATCGCATTTTTCCCCTTTCCTAAATGTTTAATTTTTACCTTTTCTTACTAATTCCACCTTTCTGATGGGATAAGGTGCCACTACCCTTGTAAATCCCATTATTGTATTATTCCATTCTCCATAAGGGATGTACAAGTTTCACCGGCAGTGGTAAAGATTATATTTTGTCCACGGTAATTATGGAGTTACTGCACGGTAAGTCCCAAAGTTACCAGCGGTAGTTATGAGATGTCATTTACTATGGTAAATGGTAATTGGTCAAAGTAGGGTGCACATGTGGAGGAGTAATATATTTTTAGTGTTATGATGCATGTCATAGATGTTGTACGAAGGTGTAAGAGATTCTATGACAACTGTAAGTTGTCATAAGAATCTATGACACTTATAATAGCATATGGTGGGTCATAAGATGTTTAAAGTGGCTATTTTTAGCCTCAAGGTGTTCAATCTTGCATGGGCACATTTTTCCAAGTGTAGGATGCATGTATGACAGCATTTATGACCCTGTAAGAGCCTATTCTTGGCCATGGACTCCCAAAGTTGTATTGTTGACTCTTGACAAGTGTTATGGGCTTGTAAGAAGTCATTTAATGTCTTGAGGTTGTGTAAATTCTATATAAACCATAGCATAGTAGATGAGATGCACATAATAGTTTACAGGTACCCAGATTCTACCGGAGTGAAGGTTGGAGGACAAAGGAAGTGAATGTATTTGTAATCTCCTTTTGTGAAGATAATACAACTATTAGAAACAAGGTAGATAACTGAGAGGGGGGGTGAATCAGTTATCTCTAAATTTCTTTAACTTTCTTTTCCTTTGTTAACTTAAAATTTAGTGCAACATCAAATTATATAAGCATATGTGATCATAAGAACAGAAATAATATCAACACACATAACAAAAGGATTTTTACATGGAAAACTTTGTTAAGGGAAAAATCATAGGGTGACTAACCCAAGATTGTATTCTCTATTAAAAGAATAAAGAAGTACAAAATGGCACTTGCCAATTAGGGCTCACTGCCTGAGCACACTACTCACAAGAGGCACACTACCTACAAGAACTTAGAGAAGGTAATCAAATGTTTGAATTGATGAGAAGCATCTACAAATGCAAGAGTTATGTTCCGGTTAGGCACAATACACTGATTTGATGCACTTCATTCTTCCTCTCCTTTAATACTCTTGCTCTGTCACATACCAGACTTGATCTATAGCTTTCACACTTGTCCCTACTTTTCTTCGCACTTATTACTTCACTTCACCTTTTCTCTGACCCTACATACTAGAATCCATCTAGTATAAATATCTGCATCAAGGATTTCATCAACTTTCTAGTCGACAACAAGAACACTCAAGATATTTACAAGTTACTGATCTGTCGGCTGAATCCATGCTTGATTTGAGATGCGTATCAAAAGCATAGGAATAGAAGTCATTAATCATGTTGGCCAACAATCTATAATCCCCCAAATATCTTGATCAACACCTTTTACTCATCCAGATTGAGGTCTAATGCTCTGTCAGTCAGTTCTTCCTCTGTCTACCCTACTTGACTAGAACCTGATGCTCAGATGCTAGTATCATTTCCATGCTTTACTACCGGATGCTAAATCTCTGGAATATAGTAGTTATGATACTCCTCTTGACTTATCCAAGTCCCCAACTTGCTGAGTTGCACCATCTAAGAGATCTGGACCTGATTGTCGGACCTTGTTGTATACTCTGTTCTTGTTCACTAGACCAAAACAATCTTCAATCTAACTACTGGTATAGGCATAAAATTTACTGCGGATGTGTGGGATAGACTTTGTTTCTATCAATGACAACACTCATGAAGTGACACAGTGTCTCTTGCCAACAATCTCCCCCTTTGGCATTGATGGCAACACTTAGTGAAAAAGGCTAAGTGTCGCAGTAAACTCCCCCTTGGATGATTCTTTGTCCTTTGCACTATTTTATCGAAGCTCCCCCTTAGCTGGATTCCACATTTTTCACTACTCCTAACTCCCCCTTTGACATCAATGGAAAAGGGTGGAATCCACACAGCAAAATTTGCAAAAATTAACCTATACATAGCCGCATATATATATGTGTGTGTGTGTGTGTGTGTTATACTTACATATACTTAAGTATATCTGTAAAAGTGGCCTTCAACTGTACAAATTATGTGGCCCAGCTCTGCTTCATCCTATCCCAAATGGAGATATGACCACTCAACAAAAATGCATATTCTTCTGCCCTTTTTAAATCTGTCGGATGACTGGTCTAGGCTGTGGTCTGGGCATCTATCAAGGCCTCATGCATTGCCTCTAACTTAGGGATAATTATCCCTCGGAGTTCACTCATCCTATTTATTATATCCTTATTTTCTTTGTTCAGCCTCTTTATTTCATTTATGATGACAATGGCCTGGCATTCTTGATTCATTAAGGACGTAGTGAGGGGATCAAAATTCTAAGATAAACTTGATAGTTTACCTTCTTGTTCTTTCACCTTCTTTTCAATATCCTCTATCACTTTGGGCCAAGATAGGCAAAATTTGTACAAGTCCCCACCATCTTTAAGAGTATTTTCAAGGCTATTTATTCCAATGTCTAAGGTCCTTCTGTCATTAGTAATCAGTCCTTGCACCTTAGAGAATCTCTTTCCCAAAAACTCCTTCCAGACCTTTGCTTCTACCAATTTCTCTAAAGATTCAAAATGAGTACCAATAGAATTGACCAAAGATTTTAAGTTACCAGATGGAGAGGCCAAAGGATCCTTTTGAAATGATGGCATGATCTTCTCTAGCATCCTAGATACAATCTCCAATAGCTCACAGTCTTCCATGTGAGATTTTAGAAGTTTTTCTTTTGCTTTAGCTTGAGGAAAAGATGTTATTTTCATTGTCTAGACCGAAGAGAGAGAGAGTCAAAATTTAGTGGTCCTTGAAATAGCTCAGGTTCATCTATTTCCATCATTTCTTTGTTCAAGAAATTCTTCACTGCCTCTACAGTGTCTCTTGCCAAAGATTGAGTCTTCTTTTCCTTTTGGATCTCAGAACTGTCATCATAGGTCTTCTCTGCTTGTTCTTCTTCTTTTCCCTTGACCTCCTCTTCTTGACTCACTTTCTCCTCTTTTATTCCTTCTCCTTTAGCTCTTGAATCCGGAATGTCTGCAGTGGGATCTGGAGGAGAGATGTTACCTATGTTTACTGCTCCATGAACTTCCTCTTCTAGAATAGAGGAATCCAAGTCCTTAGACTTCTCTTCATCTATCTCTTTTGATCTGTCTACATTTTTGTCAGAAGATTCTTCATTGGTTACATTTAATCCTTCAACATCCATGGTAGAAGGTTCTTCATTTGTTTTCTCTATAATAGGAAGATTGAATCTTTTGAAGGCATTCTGGAGGATGTCTTTTGTTTCTCTTGCTACTTGGTTAGTTTCTCCAAGCATAAGTTTATTCATTCTTGCTTTACTCTAGAATTCATCCTTACAATCCTTAAAGATCATGTCCATTTTCTTTGGAGTAATAGAAGGATAGAGCTAAATTATAATTTTTTCTCGGATCTCTAAGTCTTTTGCATTTGCATTCTCCTTTCTTAGTTCAAGTACCTTCTCTAGACTTTTGGGAATTAATGATATAATTTCAATGAATGCTTTATTGTAAATATTCAGGTACCTAACAGTAGCTTCTTCTAAAATACTCTTGTCTATGTCACTATATTCATCATAGAACTCTGTTACTGGCTGCAGGTTCCCATCCACAGTGACTACCTTGATGATGTCATCAATGGAAAGAGTAGGCTTTTCAACAAATTTTTCTTCCTTTTCTTCCTTATTTTTACTGGTAGAGTATTCTCCAGATGTTTTCTTCTTCTTCATTCTTGATTTTCTCATCAGATTCTATTTCTTCATCATCTTTGAGGCTTGTGTATGACCTTGTGGCTTTGGTTTTTGTCCTCTTTTCTCCTTTTTTAGATGTCTTGACTTCCAGTTTGGTGGCCCTTGAGCTTTTAAGAGTGGCAGGTGTAGAGCTCTTGGAGGATCTAGTCCAGGAGGAGGCTTATACTGGAACACTTCCTTTCTTTGCTCCTTGTTTCTCTTTCTTAGCCTTCTCCATTTTCTCTCTATTCTCATCTACTACCTCTTTTGATATGTCAAATCTTTTGGTAATTTCCTCAACTTCCCTTCTAACTTTCCTCTTTGTCTCTGGTTGTCTTAGCTCAACATGTATTTTTACACTTAGTTCTTGAAAGGTTCCAAACCTTTCTGCCTCAGGGTCCTTGGGTTGGCTCAACAGGTGTTGAATATGTAGTTCCAAGATTTTCTCATTGACCTCGTATCCCATTGGCATCCACACTATTCTGGGCTGAATTGCCTCCATTAAGTATTGGTCAGTGTCAACCATGAAGCACACTATATCCTTGTATTTTTCAACTATGGATTGAGGTATTCTTTCTTTGGCTTGCATCATGCTTTGGAAGTTCTTAAAATAACCCCATAGAGCTATGTTTTGAGCTTTAGCATCATCAAGTCCATACATATAGTCTCTAATCTGGATTGCAACTGGTTTATCATTTTTCCATACCCAACCACTTGATTCGGGTAGCTCATTCATGTAATAGAAGAATAGACAAAGTATTAAACAACCATAGTTAAAGGAGTTCTTCTTATCCTTCTTGATCTTCTGTAGGTTTTCTAGTAGTTGATTTAAGAGAAGATCACATAGGTTATAATCTGCATTCTCCCTCAACATCTGATATGCTGCATATATTGCAGTCCCAGACACAGAATTCTCCCTGCTAGAATGATAGATCTTATACCCAATTATCATTGAGGCAAATTTGGCATCCAGATCTATGATGTCATCTATGGTCATTGCTCTCTTGTCAAACTTAGATCTGGTGGCTTCAGTTACTATCTAGTTCTTGACCGATTTGAGTGCAGGTAACCCACCGGATGAGTGTAGTCTAGTTACTGCCTTGATGGCATCTTTTGTTATCTTGAAGGGCCTCATTAACCACTTGAAATTATCATGCATCCTACTTAGGACATACCGGACCCAATCATCTTCCATAAAATAAGGAAAGTGTATGCAATGTTTGAAGTGTTTATCCTGGAGGGCCTTATATTGAGGTTTGAGTTCAAAACTATCATCTATTAATTGTTTGTGATAGATGTCCATCAATTTAGAGTCCCAAATTCCTCAATGTTGGCATGAATATAGACCATAACATCTTCTACATGCAATACCCCATGCGGAATGCTAGAAAATGTGCCTAAAGGATCAACTTATAGAGATTTATAGGGATGTTTCTTGAATTTAGGTCATGGCCTATCAGTGATCTTAACAACCATTAGAGTAGCCATCTTGCAAAAGATTTGGAGAGACATTTTTAGAATAGAAGTACCTTTTTATGCTTTAGGGTTTGAAATAGGAGCCAAAACAAATAGCTGGTTGAGTTTGATTTTGCAGTTTGGTCTTTAAGTGAGTTGTAGAAACTTTGATGTAGAGCTCTTCTTTTCTTCTTCTCAAATGCAAATGTGCAAATAATGAGTGAATGAACCCTTTTAACCTTGCACAAACCCTAATTTCCTTTTGCAATAAATGTACAACATAAGTTATCCAGTTGCCTTGTTTTGAGAGAGATCTTCTTGAATTGCTGTGTTGAACTTAGAATCATTGTTAGTGAGGATTGACAATGTATCTTCTTTTCTTCAATCATGCCATGGATCTGCAGATCAAAGTATTTTAATTTTGAATCATACTAGATCTATCTATGAAAATCCTATTTTACCAGATGGCTATCAAACTAGATCAATCTTGAACAATTAAACTCTTGCAAAACTCCATGCAGATCTTTCATATTTTTACCGAGGGTTATTTAGATATTTTTTTGAGAACTCTTTAATTCGCAGCATTCCATGTGCCAATTTAGGCACTAATTGACTGGCTGGGGGAATTTATTTTTCTCTGTGGCTCCCCTTGAGCTAGAGTTCATCTATTTAGTTTTCAGAAGGAATATCAACACCGGATTTTGGTGCGGATCCATCCCCAATACATTATGTACTCTTCTTCACCCAAATCTTTCTCATCTTCATTTGAACTTCATCCGCATTCACTTTGCCTTTACCCTTATCTTGTTTTTGATTATGATGCACCGGACTCTTTTTATCCTAATTTTTACTTTTGTAGAATTTGACAATATGACTGGATTAATTGCAATTGTAACAAACAACATTTCTTTGCATATTTGATTGATATCCTTTTGATCTACATTGATTAGCCATATGTCCCATTCTATTGCATGCAAAGCATCTACCATTGAATAAATTGTTTATTTGCATATTTCTACATTCATGAGATTTGTGACCATACCTTTTGAAGTTGAAACATTGTCCAGGGAAGGATGGATTGGTTTGATTCATTCTCCTTCAACACTAAGTTGCTTTATGACAGAAATTGTTGCAATTGAAGAAGTATCCATTGAAGGATGGATATATTTGAGCATTTGGTTGCCTGATCGGAGGTCTTCTAGGCTTGTTTCTTTGATTTCCTGATCCAAAGTTCTTCTAACTAGATCTGGAGCTTTTACCTTTCTCATATCCCAAGCCACAATTATCATCTACCCTCTTTTGGTATCCAAGAAGAACTTCAAGTTGGGCTAAGCTTATGTTGAATTTCTCTTTGTATTCATTTGTTGTTTGAAGATTTTGTTTAAGAGTGTCTATCTAATTCTCAAGTTGTTCTTCATTATCTCTATCTTTTTCAAGATCAAATTCAAGATGCCTGATTATTATATCCATTTTGTGGCAGTCCTCTGTCTTCTCCTTGAGATATTGTTTTAGATTATCTTCACTTTTCCTTTTTTCTTCAATTTCTTGGGTGAATCTTATAACCCCTGATTCCATTTCATGCCTTACCATAATGACCTCTTTTGACATCTTTTCACATAGTTTATTTTTCTTATTTAGATCTTCATTAGTATCATTGCCTTCACTCTGATTGGCTAATTTTTGAAGTAGTTCCTTTCTCTTTTTCACATAGATACTAAATTTTTCTTTTAGCTCATTTATGAAATCATCAGCTTCTTTGAGTCTTTCCCTCAAATTATTGACTTCAAAATGAGATTGTTCAAGATCATCTATGGCAAACTGAAGTTGTTCCTTCATACCCTATATATCTATTGAGATTCCCAGATCTTCCTCAAGCTGTTAGAAGTTATTTAGAGGAACTTAGCTCTTATACCAATTGGTTGCCTGAATGGAAGTCTTCTAGGCCTATTTCTTTGATTTCCTGATCCAAAGTTCTTCTGACCAGATCCAGAGCTTTCACCTTTCTCATATCCCAAGCCATGCTTATCATCTGTCCTCTTTTGGCTTTCAAGAAGAAGTTCAAGTTGGGTTGAGCTTATGTTGAATTTCTCTTTGTATTCATTTGTTGTTTGAAGATTTTGTTTAAGAGTGTCTATCTGATTCTTAAGTTGTTCTTCATTATCTCTAGCTTCTTCAAGATTAGATTCAACATGCCTAATTATTCTATCCATTTTGTGGTAGTCCTCTATCTTCTCCTTGAGAGATTGTTTTAGATTATTTTCACTTTTCCTTTTTTCTTCAATTTCTTGGGTGAATCTCATAACCCCTAATTCCATTTCATGCCTTACCATAATGACCTCTTTTGACAGCCTTTCACATAGTTTATTTTTCTCATTTAGATCTTCATTAGTATCATTGTCTTCACTCTGATTGGCTAATCTTTGAAGTAGTTCCTTTCTCTTTTTCACATAGATACTAAGTTTTTCTTTTAGTTCATTTATGAAATCATCAGCTTCTTTGAGTCTTTCCTTCAAATTATTGACTTCAAAATGAGATTGTTCAAGATCATCTAGGGCAGACTGAAGTTATTCCTTCATACCATATATATCCATTGAGATTCCCAGATCTTCCTCAAGCTATTAGACTTTGTTTAGAGGAACTTATCTCTGATACCAATTGTTGGAAACAAGGTAAATAACTGAGAGGGGGGGTGAATCAATTATCCCTAAATTTCTTTAACTTTCTTTTCTTTTGTTAACTTAAAATTCAGTGCAGCATCAGATTATATAAGCTTATGTGATCATAAGAACATAAATAAAATCAACACACATAACACAAGGATTTTTACGTGGAAAACCCTGTTAAGGGAAAAACCACAAGGTGACTAACCCAAGATTATATTCTCTGTTAAAAGAATAAAGAAGTACAAAATGGCACTTGCCAATTAGGGCTCACTACCCGAGCACACTACTCACAAGAGGCACACTACCTACAAGAACTTAGAGAAGGTAATTAGATGTTTGAACTGATGAGAAGCATCTATAAATGCAAGAGTTTAGTTTCAGTTAGGCACAATACACTGATTTGATGCACTTCATTCTTCCTCTGCTTTAATACTGTTGCTCTGTCACATACCGGACTTGATCTACAACTTTCACACTTGTCCCTACTTTTCTTCCCTCTTATTACTTCACTTCACCTTTTCTCTGACGCTACATACTGGAATCCATCTGGTGTAAATATCCACATCAAGGATTTCATCAACTTTCTAGTCGGCAACAAGAACACTCAAGATATTTACAAGTTACTGATATGTGGGCTGAATCCATGCTTGATTTGAGATGCGTATCAAAAGTATAGGCATAGAAGTCATTAATCATGTCGGCCAACAATCTATAATCCCCCAAATATCTTGATCAACACCTTTTACTCATCTGGATTGAGGTCTAATGCTCTATCGGTCAGTTCTTCCTCTGTCTACCCTACTTGACTAGAACCTAATGCTTAGATGCTAGTATCATTTCCATGCTTTACTACCGGATGCTAAATATCTGGAATATAATAGTCATGATACTCCTCTTGACTTATCCAATTCCTTAACTAGCTGAGTTACACCATCTAAGAGATCTGGACCTGATTGTTGGACCTTGTTGTATACTATGTTCTTGTTCACTAGACCAAAACAATCTTCAATCTAACTTTTGGCATAGGCATACAATGTACTATGGATGTGTGGGATAGACTTTGTTTCCATCAATGACAACATGCATAAAGCCACATAGTGTCTCTTGACAACAACAACTTGACCTCTTTTCTTGGTGGAGTTTTTTTTACTCGAAGGGGTTTTCTCCACGTTAAACACTTGTGTTATGTGCTTCATTCTGCTTCTAGTATATTGATGTATTATGGGTTTATGTTTTGTTACAATCCCCATTGTTAATAGCACACCACTAAAGATTGCTAAAATTTATCTCGAATAAGATTTCCATTGAAGTAGTGTTGCTTTCATTTCTAACATTTGGTATAAGAGCCTGGCCAGCTTTGACTCTTGGGTGGTAGTGTGGAAACTGTAGCTGTAGTGGGAGATTTGGTTGTGTTTATTTTTCAGATCTTGTGTTATTATTATGGTTGCATCCACTGTTGCATCAACCTTTTGATTGGACATTGAGAAGTTCAATAGAACGGGGTATGAGTTGTGGAAGCTGAAAATAAAAGATTTGTTGGAAGAAAGAAACCAATGTTTGTCTATCCAAAAAGAGAAGAAACCCAATGATGTCTCTCAAGATGAGTGGGATAGAATGGAGAAGAAGGCACGGGGAACCATCCGGTTGTGTCTTTTAGACTCTATCCTATTGAATGTCACAAAGGAAGAGACTACATACAAGTTGTGGAAACGGTTGGGTGAGATCTATCAAGCCAAGAGTATGGTAAATAAACATTATTTAAAAAGAAAATTGTTTTCCATGAAAATGTGAGAAGGTGAATCAGTTGTAGAGCATTTAAATTCTTTTAATTTGTTAGTGAGTCATCTTGATTCAGTAGATATTAAGGGTAGTGAGGAAGACAAATGTATCTTACTTCTTTGTTCTTTACCTAAGTCTTGGGAGAATGTTATCCTTGCTATCACTGCTAACCTTGTGGATCTAAAGTTGGATGCTCTTGTTTTAGTGCTACTGTCACAGGAATTGGGGAAGAATAATTTAGATAGTTTAGTGGATGCTCTCAGTGTCAGGGGAAGGTCTAAGGAAAGAGGAGCTAAAGGAGATTAGGAAGGGGCTAAGGACAAGTCCAAGGGCCGGTCTGAGATTCCTAGTAAAATGAACAGAGTTAAGTGTTGGAACTATGGTAAAAGGGGACATATGAAGAAGGAGTACAGAAACCCCAAGAAATAGTGGGAGAGTGCTTCGGATAAGTCCTCGAATGCAGGTGAAGAAGGTTTACTTTCTGTATGTAATCTTGTTTCTAATAAAAACTGGTTGGTTGACTCAGGATGCTTGTTTCATATGACCTCGCATAAGAAATGTTTCTCGACATATGAAGAATATGAGGGAGGTAATATCTACCTTGGTGACAACTCTTCATATTTGATTTTAGGAAAGGAAAGGTATTGTTGTGTTTCAGTGATGGAAGGATTAAAACCCTCCCTAGTGTTTTGCATGTTCCTGGATTAGCTAGAAATCTGATTTTAGTTTTCAAGTTGAATAATTTGGGAATGCATGTGACATTTGGCAAGCATGGCTACAGATTGGTGAGAGGGAACTTGGTGGTAGTGAAAGGGAAGAGATTTAGGAACTTGTTTAAGCTTGAAGCCACTACATTTTGTAATGCCTCTTATGTTTCTAAGGCTTCTGAAAACATTTGTATGTTGTGGCACTGTAGATTGGGCCACACAAGCAATAATGTATTAAAAACTAATAAGAATAAAGAATTGTCGGATGGTTTCTCTTATTCTAATGAGCATTTTGATTTCTGTCAGCATTGTGTGTTTGGTAAACAAAATAGAAAATCGTTTCCTTTAGTAAACAATAGAGCAAAAAAGAAGTTAGAAATTATTCATACAGATATGTTTGGTCCTGTGGATAAAGATTCTATTGGAAAGTCTCATTATTTTGTCACCTTCATTGATGATGTATCCATATTTACATGGATTTATTTTATGAAGCATAAATCTAAAGTTTTCACTAGGTTTAAGGAATTTATTGAAGTCTTAGTAGAGAACCAATCAAGTTTAAAGATTAAAATATTAAGATCTGACAATGGAGGGGAATATTTCTCTAAGGAATTTGATGAGTTTTGCAAGCATGCAGGTATAATCAGACAAAAGACAACAACATATACACCACAGCATAATGGTGTCGTAAAAAGGATGAACCAAACAATTATGGAAAGGGCCATAAGTATGCTTAGTGATGCATAGTTGGATAAATATTTTTGCGCAGAGGCTATGTGTATTGCTTGCTACTTGATAAATAGATTTCCTTGTAAGGCTCTTGTTTCAACACCTTATGAAGTGTGGATAGGTAAGAAACCTTTTGTTTCACATTTAAGGGTTTTTAACTGTCAGGCTTTTTTTCATGTGCCTAAGGAAAAGTGATCTAAGTTGGATCCAAAGGCTAAAAAGTGTACATTCATTGGATATGGTGATAATGTCAAAGGTTATAAGCTTTGGAATCCACTAACTGACAAGATTATCTTTTCTAGAGATGTTATTTTCAGGGAACTAAGAGCTATTTATGAACCTGAGCAGCCAAAAGAAAAAGAAGAAAAGGTAAAGAAGGTGTAGTTTAATTTAGAGCAGCTAGATGCACCTCAGGAAGAACAAAATGATGGATTGGGGGGTGAAGAAGAAGAAGAAGATTCAAGTAGTTCTGATGAAGATGAATCTGTTGTTGTAGAAGAAGTTGGTGCAGATGATCATGCAAAAGAACAAGTAGAGTCTCTTACTCCACTCTTGAGGAGATCCACAAGACAACAGAATCTAGTTGATAGGTATAGCCCACCAGATTTTCATCATGTATATGATTTATTGAGTACTAACGATGAGCCTAGATCCTATAGGGAAGCTATTTCTACAGATGATAGTGAGTCTTGGCAGTTAACCATGCAGGAGGAGATGATGGATTTAGACTCTTGTAACACTTGGGATGTTGTTCATTTTCCCAAAGGAAGAAAGGCCATAGGTTGTAAGTAGGTCTTCAAGAAGAAGTTTGGAGCAGATAGGTCATTGGAGAAGTACAAAGCTAGACTGGTAACCAAGGGCTACTCCTAGAGAGAGGGAGTTGATTTTGGTGAGATATTCTCTCCTGCTCCTAAATTGACTTCTATTAGATTTCTCTTATCCATTGTTGCAGCTTATGATTGGGAGATTAAGCAAATAGATGGTAAGACTGTGTTCTTGCATGGAGATCTTGAAGAAGAAATTTATATGCAACAACCTACAGGTTTTGAGGTAAAAGGAAAAGAACATTGGGTTTGCAGGTTAAAGAGGTCTCTTTATGGTTTGAAATAGTCCCCTAGAATGTTGTATCAAAAGTTTGACTCATTTGTTTTGAAATTGGGTTTTGTTAGAAGAGAGGAGGATCATTGTGTTTACATTCATTGTGTTGATGATTCTATACTAGTTATTGCTTTGTATGTTGATGACATGTTGTTTTCAACAATACTAAGTGTATGTTCAGTGAGCTTAAACCCCAACTTTCAGGTGCATTTGAGATGAAGGATCTTGGTGCTACAAGGTATATTTTGGGAATGTAGATTAGGAGGGACAGAGTTAACAGAAAGCTTTGGTTGTCACAAAGTAAGTATGTGAATACTATTTTGTAGAGGTTTAGTTTGCAGGACTATAACCCAGTTAGAGTTCCTTTACCCATTGGTACTAAGCTTTCATTAGATATGTGTCCAAAGACTGAGGATGATATTGAGGATATGTCTAATGTGAGATATGCTAGTGTTGTAGGGAATTTAATGTATGCAATGGTTTGCACTAGACCATATATTGCCCAAGCAGTAGGAGTTTTGAGCAGATTTATGTCTAACCCTGGTAGACAACATTGGAACTATGCGAAGACAGTGTTTAAATATCTTGTAGGTACTCTTGATTATTGTTTGGTTTATTCTGGTACTGATAGTGCTGACAAATCTTCAAACATATAAGGTTTTGTTGATGCAAATTGGGCAGGTGACTTAGACAGTCGAAGGTCCACTAGTGGCTATGTGTTTACTTTGTTTAGAGGAGTAGTGAGTTAGATGAGTAAGAGTTAGCCCATAGTTGCTTTGTCCATGACAGAAGTAGAGTATATGGCTGCTACTCATGTCTCTAAGGAGGCAGTTTGGTTGAGGAGACTGTGTATATGTATTGGATTTGATTGTAGGATCATTTAGATTAGTTGTGATAGCCAGAGTACTATATGTTTGGCCAAGAATCCCATGTATCATGCTCGAACTAAGCATGTTGATGTTTAGTATCACTTTGTTTGAGAGTTGGTTGCAAATGGAGGGATTGAGTTAAAGAAGACAGACACTCAAGAGAATGTTGCAGATTCATTGACCAAACCTGTGAGCACAAAGAAGTTTGTATGGTATAGAGAGGCCATGGGCCTTGTTTCTAGTGCCTGATTATTTTTCATTTGATTTCCTATGGGTTGATTTACAATGTATAATGACAAGTGGGAGAATGTTGGGATAAGGTGCCATTAAACTTGTAAATCCCATTATTGTATTATTCCATTACCCATAAGTGATGTACAAGTTTCAACGGCAATGGTAAAAATTATTTACTGTCCACGGTAATTACGGAGTTACTGCACAATAAGTCTCGAAATTACCAGCTATAGTTACGGGATGTCATTGACTATGGTAAATGGTAATTGGTCAAAGTGGGGTGCACATGTGGAGGAATAATCTATTTTTAGTGTTAAGACGCACGTCATAGATGCTTTAAGAAGGTGTAAGAGATTCTATGACAATTGTAAGTTGTCATAAGAATCTATAACACTTATAATAGCATTGTTGATAACTGAGAGGGGGGGTGAATTGTTTATCTTAAATATTTCAGCTTTCTGACCTTTCTTAATAATTAGTGCAGCATCAATTCAAGCAAGCAAACATAACCATGAAATGAAAATACACATGACACAATATTTCTGACGTGGAAACCCTGTTAAGGGAGAAAACCATGGGGTGATTAACCCAAGATATTATTCTCTGTTAGAAGAATAGAAATAACAATATGGCACTTGCCAATTAGGGCTCACTGCTCGAGCACACTGCTCACAAGAGGCTCACTGCCTACAGGAGACACACTATCTACAAGAAAGGAAGATAACACAATGTTTGAACTGATGAGAAGCATCCACACATGCTGAGGTTTAGTTCTGGTTAAGCTCAATAGACTGATGTGGTGCACTTCATTCTTACTCTCTCTTGATGCAGTTGTACTTTCACATTCCAGACCTCTTCTACTATCTTCACTCTGCTCTTCTGCTTTTCTTTGCACCACACAATACACATGCACATATTCACATCTAAATCAATCCTATATATATATATATCCACACAAGTGATTTCATCACCTTTCTAGTCGACATCTGGAACAGTTAATTTCCTCAAACTCTGATCTATCAGCTGAATCCTTGCACACCAAGTAATGCGGATCAAGCATATACTTGTAGAAGTCATGAATCACATTGGCCAAACATAAATTATGCCTTAAGAACCTTTTCCATCATCAGTAACACATCCAGAATAATGTCTGATGTTCTGCCAGTCAGTTCTTCCTCTGTTCACACTATCACTTGGGAACTTGACACTCAAGCATTCATATCTCTTTATCCTTTCCACACCGGAGGCTCAAACCCTAGAATCTAATAGTCAAGATACTCCTCTTGACTTCCCCAAATCTGCACTTCACTGAGATACTTCTACTGAGAGATCCGGACCTGTCTGTCGGACCTTACTGACTGCTCTGTTCTTGCTTACCGGACCTTAACACTTCTTCAATCTAACTTCCGGTGAGGACCTATTGTGTCTTACGGATGTGTGGTATAACCTTTGTTGCCATCAATGACAACAATCATGAGTCCATATAGTGTCTCTTGCCAACAATCTCCCCCTTTGGCATTGATGGCAACACTTAGTGAAAAATGACTGTCACACTATACTCCCCCTTGGCTGATGCTCTATCTCTATGTAAATTTTCTGAAGCTCCCCCTTAGCTGGATTCCTCATTTTTCACTACTCCTCACTCCCCCTTTGACATCAATGGAAAAGGGTAGGGTCCGCACACCAAAATTTTCAAAATCTTGTCCTCATAAGTATATACATATGGCATACTTACATATACTAAAGTATGTCTGCAAAAGTTGTTTTCAATTGAATGAATTCTATAGCCCAACTTTGCTTCATTCTATCCAAAATTGATATATGACCACTCAACAGGAATGCAAATGCATCTACCCTTTTTAGATCTGTTGGATCATTGGTCCGAGCTGTGATTTGAGTTTCTTTTATGGCCTCATGCATGGCCTCTAACTTAGAGACAATTATCCCTCTGAGCTCACTCAACCTACTGAGTCTATTTTTCTTCTCTTTTTCAAGCTTCTTAATTTCATTCAAAACTGCAACTGTTTGACATTTTTGATTTATTATGGATGTAGTAAGTGGATCAAAATTTTGAGAAAGTTTTATCAATTTATCCTCCTGTTCTTTCAGTTTCTTCTTAATCTCCACTATTGATTTAGACCAGGATATACAAAATTTGTATACATCACCTCCATCCTTAAGGGCATTTTCCAAACTTTTTATCCCAATACCCATAACTCTTCTATCATTTGATATTATCCCTTGCAGCTCTGAGAATCTCTTATCCAAAAATTCTTTCCTGACCTTCTCCTTAGCTGATTTCTCTAGAGAATCAAAATGTTTGCTAACACTATTGACTAGAGTTTTGAGATTATCAGAGGAAGAGGCTATGGGATCCTTTTGAAAAGATGGCATGATCTTTTCCAACACTCCAGATGCTACCTCTATAAGCTCACAGTCTTCCATGTGAGATTTTAGTAGTTTCTCTTTGGCCTTTGCATTTGCAAATGAAGCTATCTTCATTGTTTGTATCATCCATCTAATGGCCCTTTTAGTAATTCTGGTTCATCCATCTCATTAGTTTCTTTTGTCAAGAAGTCCTTGACAGATTCTGCAGTGTCTCTTGCCAGAGACAGATTCTTCTTCTCTTCTGTAGTGTTACTTATATTCTTTTCAGCTTGACTTCCTTCTTTATTTTTCACCTCTTTTTCTTTCTCCTTTATTATTTCTTCTTCTTTAGATCCAGGGTCAACAGGGAAATCCAGAGGAGAAATGTTAGTCTATTCATGGGCCACCTCTTCCGGAGTAGAGGATTCCAAGTCCTTAGTTGTTTCTGCACCGGTATTCATTACCTCTTCTATCATTTTCTCACTAGACTCTTTTGCAACACTTGTGGTCGAGGGGTCAGTACCCAAGTCCTCTATAATTGGAATGTTGAATCTTTTGAATGAATTTCGGAGGATCTCTTTTGTCTCTTTTGCAACTTTGTCAGTCTCTCCGAGCATAAGTTGATTCATCCTTGCTTTGCTTCTGAACTCATCCTTACAATCTTTGAATACCATATTCATTTTCTTGGGATCGATTGAAGGATATAGTTGAATTGCTATCTGTTCCTAGATTTCTAGGTCTTTGGCTTGGGCATTGTTCTTTCTTATTTCTAGTTCCTTATCCAAGCTTTTGGGGATCAGAGATATAATTTCAATAAATGCTTTGTTGTAGATATTTAGGTACCTGACTGTGCAATCTTGCAATATCTTCTGATCTGCTTCACCATAATCATCATAGAACTCAACTATTGGCTGAAGATTTCCATCCACTGTGACTGATTTGATTATGTCATCAATGTGAAGAGTGGGTTCTTCAACATATTCCTTTGTCTTTTCTTCTTCGTCTTGTCCGGTAGAGGGTTGACCGGATGTTTTCTTCTTTTTCTTCATTTTCCTGATTTCTTCATTAGATTCAATCTCCTCTTCATCCCTTTGACTAGCATAAGCCCTTGTGGCTTTTGTCTTTGTTCTTTTCTCTCCTTTGCTAGATGATTTTGCTTCTGGTTTTGATGGCCTTGAGCTTTTGGTAGTGGTAGGTGTAGATCTCTTTGATGATCTGGTCTGGGTTGAAGATTTTACTGGAACACTTTCCTCACTTTTCTTTTCTACCTTTTTCTTCTCTTCCTTAGCCCTTTCCATCTTTTCCCTGTTGGCATCAAGTGCCTCCTTTGAGATGCCAAAGCCTTTTGCAACATCTTCAACTTCTTTTCTCACTTTCTTCTTGATCTCTGGTTGTCTGAGTTCCACATGAATCTTTACACTTAGCTCGTCAAAGGTTCCAAACCTTTCTACCTTGGGATCTTTTGGCTGACTTAACATGTGTTTAATATGCAGCTCAACATTTTTCTCATCAACTTCATACCCCATCAGTGTCATCCATACTAATCTTAGTTCCACTACCTCCATAAGGCACTAATCAATTTCTACCATGAAGCAAACAGTATCCTTATACTTTTCAACTAGAGCTTGGGGAATTCTCTCTCTTTCTTGCATCATACTTTGAAAGTCCTTGAAATAGCCCCAGAGTGCTGTATTTTGTGCCTTAACATCACCAAGTCCATGCAAATAATCCTTGATTTGTATGGCAACTAGTTTGTCATTTTGCCATATCCAGCGACTAGATCCGGGTAGCTCATTCATATAATAGAAGAACAAAAATAGTATCAAGCCACCGTATTTGAAGGAATTCTTCTTGTCTTTCTTTATCTTCTGCAGATTTTCTAGAAGTTGGTTCAGAAGGAGCTCATAGAGATCATATTCAGCATTCTTTCTTAACATTTCATAGGCAGTATATATTACAGTTCTAGGTACTAAGTTTTCCCTGCTAGAGTTATATATTTTGTATCCAATGATCATGGATGCAAACTTGATATCCGGATCAGTGATATCCTCAATTGTCATTGCTCTCTTATCAAACTTTGATCCGGTAGCCTCAGTCACCATTTGATTTTTGACAGATTTTAGAACAGGTATCCCACCAGATGAGTGCAATTCGATAACTGCCCCAATGGCATCTTTTGTGAGCTTGAATGGTCTATTCAACCATATGAAGTTATCATGTATTCTGCTTAATACGTACCGAACCCATTCATCTTTTGCAAAACAAGGGAAGTGAATGCACTGTGCAAAATGCTTGTCCTGGATAGCTTTATACTGAGGTTTGAGCTCAAAAGAGTCATCTATTAGGTGTTTGTGATAGATATCAACTAATTTGGATTCCCCAAATTCTTCAATGTTTGCATGAACATATGCCCTAACATCTTCTACATGTAAAACCCCATACAGAATGCTTGAAAATGCACCTAAGGGATCAACTTCTAGGGATTTATAGGGATGCTTTCTAAATTTAGGGTGCGGCCTATCAGAGATCTTTACAACATTTGGTGTGTCCATCTTAATAGGATTTAGAAATGGATTTCAAGAGTGGAAAATACCTCTTAAGCTTTTAGGGTTCCCGGAATGAGCTGAAAAGATCACCAATTGACTTGAATTCTGCGATTGATCCTTGTAAGAGATGAAGGAGACTTGTTTGTGAAGCTCTTTTGCTCTTCTACTCAAATGTGAATGTGCAAATGATGAGTGAATGAGCCCTTATACTTCTGTACAAACCCTAATTCTTCATTGCAATAAATGCGCAACTTAAGTTGTTCCGGTTGCTCTATTTTCTTTACTCTAAAATATGTATCTTTCCGGATCATAGTGATATACTTAGAGTTGTCCTCAGTGATTTCCTACAGGCTTTCTTGCCTTCCTCAATCATTTGATTTATCCATAGATCAAGATGTCTCAATTTTAGAATCATACCGGACCAATCTTGTGAAGAACCTGTTTTTACCAGAAGACTGTTTTACCAGATCAATTCTGGAAAGATTAGACTCTTCAAATCTTTAGTAGATGTCTCAAATATTCACCATACCTTATTTAGATGTTTCTCTAGGAACCCTTTGATCCACAGTTTCCTATGTGCCAATTTTAGGGACATATTGATATCCTCTTGATCTGCATTCATGAGATTTGTGACCATACCTTTTGCAGTTGAAACACTGTCCAAAGAAGGATGTATTGGTCTGATTTATTCTCTTTCTACACTGATTAGCTTTATGACCAAAGTTATTGCAGCTGTGGCAATATCCATTGAAGGGTGGATATCTTTGAGCATTAGGCTGTCTTACCGGAGGTCTTCTAGGCCTGTTCCTTGGGTTTTCTGATCTAAGATTCTTCTGACCAGATCCAGAGCTTTCTCCTTTCTCATATCCCAGACAACACTTGTCATCTACCCTCTTTTGACTTTCAAGAAGAACTTCAAGTTGAGCAGAACTTATCTTGAATTTTTCTTCATATTCATTTGTTGTTTGAAGATCCCTTTTAAGAGAGACAATTTGATCCTCAAGTTTTTCTTCATTATCTTTAGCATCTTCAAGATCAGATTCAAGATGTCTGATAATTCTATCCATCTTGTGGCAATCTTCTGATTTCTCATTGAGAGATTGTCTTAGATCATCTTCAGTTTTTTTTTCTCTTCAACCTCTTGGGTAAACTTCATAACTCCCGATTCCATTTCATGTCTTACCATAATGATTTCTTTTGATAACTTTTCACATAACTTGATTTTCTCCTTCAGATCTTCATTTGTATCATTGGCTTCACCTTGATTTGCCAATTGCTGAAGCAGCTCCTTTCTCTTTTTCATAGAGAGACTTAATTTGTCTTTTAGTTCTTTCATGAAATCATTAGCCTATTTGAGTCTTTCCTTTAATTCATTGACTTCAGAGTTTGACTGCTCAAGATCATCAAGGGCAGTCTTGTGTTGCTCCCTTAAACCATATACATCCATTTGAATTCCCAGATCTTCCTCAAACTGTTAGATTCTGTTAGGAGGAACTTGGCTCTGATACCAATTGTTGATAACTGAGAGGGGGGGTGAATCAGTTATCTTAAATATTTCAGCTTTCTGAACTTTCTTAATAATTAGTGCAGCATCAATTCAAGCAAGCAAACATAACCATGAAATGAAAATACACATGACACAATATTTTTGACATGGAAACCCTGTTAAGGGAGAAAACCACCGGGTGATTAACCCAAGATATTATTCTCTATTAGAAGAATAGAAATAACAATATGGCACTTGCCAATTAGGGCTCACTGTCCGAGCACACTACTCACAAGAGGCTCACTGCCTATAGGAGACGCACTGTCTACAAGAAAGGAAGATAACACAATGTTTGAACTGATGAGAATCATCCACACATGCTGAGGTTCAGTTCGGGTTAAGCTCAATAGACTGATCTGGTGCACTTCATTCTTACTCTCTCTTGATGCAGCTGTACTTTCACATTCCAAACCTCTTCTACTATCTTCACTCTTCTCTTCTACTTTTCTTCGCACCACACAATACACCATGCACATATTCACATCTAAATCAATCCTATATATATCCACACAAGTGATTTCATCACCTTTCTAGTCGGCATCCGGAACAGTTAATAATTTCCTCAAACTCTGATATGTCGGCTAAATCCTTGCACACCAAGTAATGTGGATCAAGCATATACTTGTAGAAGTCATCAATCACGTCGGCCAAACATAAATTATGCCTTAAGAACCTTTTCCATTATCAGTAACACATCCAGAATAATGTCTGATGTTCTGCCAGTCAGTTCTTCCTCTGTTCACACTGTCACTTGGGAACCCGACACTCAAGTATTCATATCTCTTTATCCTTTCCACACCGGAGGTTCAAACCCTAGAATCTAATAGTCAAGATACTCCTCTTGACTTTGCCAAATCTGTACTTCACTGAGATACTTCTACTAAGAGATTTGGACCTGTTTGTCGGACCTTACTGACTGCTCTGTTCTTGCTTGCCGGACCTTAACACTTCTTCATTCTGACTTCCGGTGAAGACCTATCATGTCTTGCAGATGTGTGGGATAACCTTTGTTGCCATCAATGACAACAATCATGAGTCCATATAGTGTCTCTTGCCAACAAACATATGACATGTCATAAGATTTTGTAAGTGGCTATTTTTAGCCCCAAGGCATTCAAGCTTGCATGGGCACATTTTCCCAAGTGTAGGATGCATGTATGGTAACATTTATGACCCCGTAAGAGCCTATTCTTGGCCATGGACTCCCAAGGTTGTATAGTTGACTCTTGACAAGTGTTATGGGCTTGTAAGAAGTCATTTAATGTCTTGAGGTTGTGTAAATTCTATATAAACCATAGCATAGTAGATGAGATGCATATAACAGTTTACAGGTGCCCAGGTTCTGCCAGAGTGAAGGTTGGAGGACAAAGGAAGTGAATGTATTTGTAATCTCCTTTTGTGAAGATAATACAACTTGACCTCTTTTCTTGGTGGAGTTTTTTTTACTCGAAAGGGTTTTCTCCATGTTAAACAGTTGTGTTATGTGCTTCATTCTACTTCTGGTATATTTATGTATTCTGGATTTATGTTTTGTTACAATCCCCATTGTTAATAGCACACCGTTAAAGATTGCTGAAATTTATCTCAAATCAAATTTCCATTGAAGTAGTGCTGCTTTCATTTCTAACACAATTGACACCTTGTTCTAAAGATCTCTGACCTTAGGAATCCTTTAGATAGCTTAACAGATCAAACCCATATTTTAGTTTTTGCCTAGCTTTCCTCCTCTATGGATTTCCCCTGTTAATGACCAAAACTCTATTGGAGATCCTACTTGAATTTATCCTCCACCCTATTTCAGATGCCAGATCCTCCTTTCAAACCATAACTAACCATATGCAACTTACAGTTTCTACCCAGGTGTCACCCTCTATGGTCTCCTTAGGGTCACTCGAGGTGACCTGTCGTGGTGAAAGGGGTGACCCTTATGGAATTTGAAACACCAATTTCTTCTTCAATTTGAGCCACAATATGCTATGTTTTCACCCAATTTTCATGGAAGTTTGAGCCTAACATAGAGTAGAGCATTCTCAATCCATCCATCACTCTCAATGAAGAAAATTTAGCCATTTGATTCAATTTCATCTCCTCTCCATGTCTTCATGACTATCATCCTTCCATGAGTGATAAAATTTCAAGCTTAGATCATTGTCTAATCAACCCAATCCTCTGATCAATCAAGAGAGTTAACTCCCCAATTAATTTTGTTAATTCTTTAGTCAAAGGAGTTAATTCTTCAATCAATTTCCCCCTCTTGTGTACCAATCCATCTTATAAATACCCCTCACCTCTCCATTATTTCCCAAGTTGGAGAATGCTCTCCTCTTACTTCATTTCTTTCTTTAGTTTTCAAAGCTTCAAAGCTCTCATTTTATTAGTTTCCATTGTTTCAAAGCTCTAAAGCTCTCATTTTATTAGTTTTCATTTTTTCAAAGCTTCAAAGCTTTCCTTAGGAGGCAAAATTCATTGTTGTAATCAATCTCTTAGTTTTTTTCTCTCCCATTAGCATGCTACTGCTCACTGTAGGACTTAGGTTCCTTTTTCATATTGTTATTATTTTTCCAAATCCTTCAAAGGATTCATAGCATTGTCACACTTTCCATTTATCAAGCCATAGTGCTTTTATCTCTCAATTCGGATCATTCAAAGCTTTTAAAGCTCCTTCAATTGCTTCTCCATCCCACTTGCTACCAAGAGGATGACTCCACTACTACAGGAGGACAAGGAGGTTTCCATACATAGAGATTGTTGAGGCTAGTGGAGGCTCATGCATCTCATATTCCAAGTTCTTCATGCTTTTAAGTAGTAATTAGACAATCAATGTTGCTCTTGGAATAGTAATCTTGTCATTGCAAATTCCTTGATAGGTTAATTTAGATTATTTAGATTAGCTTATTTTGAGTAGTTAATTTCAATCTTAGATTAGTTTCATTTAAATCATTTTTTAATTCTTAGAGTAGCCTGAAACATATCTCAAAAAATACAAAAATTTAGAGTAATTGCATTAGGTAATTTCATTCTTTCTTGCAGACATATTTTAATTCCTAGATTAATTTAGTTCATTTTATTTCAAAAATTGGTGAAAAAGAGCAAAAAGTTGTTTGCATACATTGTAGCTTTAATTTCATACAAAAAACCACAACTTACCAAAAACATTAAAAAACATCAAAAAACATCAAAAAGTAAAACTAGTTCACACAAACCCTCAATTTCATCACAAGGTCAACACAAAGTCAACACAAGTCAAAACTCCTTTAATTCATCACAAGGTCAACAAACTCAAGAAAACAACTAGAAAATTCCTAGTTTACATCTCTAATTCAAAGAGTCAACTTGAGGTCAACTCGAATTGACTCTCTCAATTTAGGTATACGAATTTGCCTTGGAATCAGATGTGAGTGGGTGAGGGTGGTCCTCGAGGAGATTGAAGAGTTACACACAAGACAACAACTCACGCAAGAACAACAACACTTCATCAGGGTTATAGAACACGAATGATAATTTCAACAACACATATAAGATTTCGAGGCTAGACTATAATGTACTAGAAGCATAAATGAAGCAAATCAAGACCCATGAAGATGTTGGAATCTTAGAAACCTCAATAGAAGACAAGCCACAAATTACCCTTCGGGTCATATAATTATCTCAACAACGACTTCCATAGAAAGAACAAAACAAATCCAAAACAACAACAAGCTCCTGATTAGGTTGTCCACTCTTCACAAAGTCCTACTCCCAAGTGAACATGATAGTCCCAGGTTTCACTCCTACTCAATTGGATTTTTCCATGAGAGTGAATGTAACTTAGACCTATCACTAGTAGCAAGGAGAGTGTCCATGTGTTGCATCAAACATGACTCATCCATGATCATGCATGTGCCACATTTTGAAGAGTACATATTTTTGTGACCCTGACGTGAAGAACAAATCCTTTTGGAATGGGTTCTTTCACATTTTTGCACATTTCACAATGTTTAATGCAAAAAATCCAGGGGAATGTCCCCTCAAATGAAATTACAAATTCAAAGGGAATTCAACAAAATCCCCACAACTTCAACCAAATCATAACACATGTGAACATTCTATATGAGATCTATCAACATAATCAACCCTTAACAAGCCATAGGAAAATGGCCTCCCAAGAGGACAATTGAATGTTCTATCAAAAGAGGAACTTTCAAAAAGCTCAAGAGTTACACAAATTACTCCACATAGTACATCAAGAAAAAAGGACCATTGCATGTCAAGTGTCACTGGAAAGAATAAACATGGTCACTCAAACCCCAAAGAAAAACAATCCACCACAAGGTGGGAAAACTCAAATAATAGACAAAGCCTCACCCATAGACCTAATAGAAACTTTGGTCAAACATACCCGAAACCTTGAGGCTAGGAGTGTTGAACAAAATTATGAAAACAAAATTGAGGAAAAACCTAGGGCACAAGGAAATATTTCATAGAAAAGATCAAATCAATTGAGGGGCAACACACAATCCCCCTCATCTAAAGCTTCATTCTTATGACACACATAGTGAAGCATTCATGTCTCCCTTTCCCTCATCATTCATGTCATGATATGTTCCAGAGTGCATTTTTAATCCAATGATTTTGAGAACATCCTTGTAAAATCCATTTTGTGCATATTTTGGAATCATCGCATTCCATGATACCATGTTTCTTTGAAACATTTTGTCAAAGAGTTCATGTTCCTTATCTATGCTTCCACATTTTCCATACATGTCTACTAGAGCAATTCCAACTCTAATATCTAACAAAAACCCCCCTTCCATTATGCTTTTATGGATGTCCATGCCCTGTTCGAAAGTTCCCATTTTGGCATAGGCAGGGATGATGTTAGATTTACAACTGGGCCAATATCATTTGCTTGAAATTTTCTAAAGCCTTGTCAACAAATCCATTTTATGAATATCCTACAATAATGGTATTCCTCAAGACTACATTCCTTTGAGGCATTCTGTCAAACAATTCACGTGCCTTGTCTATGATTCCACATTTTGCATACATGTCTGCCAAGGCATTTGCAACTACATCACGAAATTTCAAATATTCATATAGTAATGCATTCACCATATTAATCATATTATAAAACATTAGAGTTGAATTGAGAATTCATGAGTTGACATACAAACTAGCAACATTTCGATATAATCATTTGAAATTTCATATCAATGTGCACGTACAACAAAATTAAAAATAAAAAAAGCAACAACTACAAAATGACAAAATGTAGACAACTATAACTGTTGTTGTTATGACAAAATTCCTCTATCATTTATCTTTCTATGGATGCCCATACACTCTTCCAAAACTCTGATTTTGACACAGGTAGGGAGAATGCTAGAAAATGCTGCAAAGTTTGGCTTTACCTACCGAATGCATTTGCTTGAAAGTTTCTAAAGCCTTTTCAACAAATACATTATGTGCATATCCTCTGATCATTTTGGTAACACACTTAGTTCACAGTTCACAATTCACAGTGCAATTGAGCGGGAGGGGAGAGATTCAAATTAAAATTTTAAAAGTAACCATGAGAGGCAGTAGGTGGCGCAGTCATGGTTAGTTGAAACTCGTGTTGTTGTGTTGTTAACAGAATCTTTTTAGACAATGAAATAGAGTTGGAGAGGACCCACTAGCCACATCTAAGTCAAAGTTTAGAGTGTGTTGTTTAAGCAGAGCCAATCATGAGATATGTGTCAATGTAGATTGGCTTGAAAGTATACAGTCAGAAAAATAATTTCAATAATTTGATGCATGCCAAAATACCACTTGTGAAAAAATCATGGAGCTAGGGACATAGATAATGAATGATTCATAAGCCTTATTTAGGTCAAGATCCTTTTAAAACCCATCTCATACTTAATGATAAATGGTTAATTTAACTATAATGATTTATAACATGTATCTATAATTATTAATTTTGTATTTTATAATTTTCAGCTCAATCATCATTTTTTTGACAAGGTTGTTCTTAGCAAAATGAAAGTAATAAACTATTTAGTTCATCATCGATACTTTGTATAGGGAAGTATGGGTGTTAAATATTTGTTCAACACTTAAAAGAAATGAATCATGATGGACAACCAACATTGGTGGTAGAGATCAAATGTAGGAGCACCTATCTAAGTGTTTACTATTTTGTTGATTGTTATTACGTACATGTTATATTTGTTACCCACACAAGAAAGTATATACCTTTTAATTTTATACTAAACTTTTATCCCTTGCACTCTAAATAATCTATTGGCAAATTCATTGCATGTAAACTTCATGCAACAACTAGTAATAGTTATTGATAAAGGTCCAATGCGAGCAGTCACTGCTATGGGTTTCAATTTAAATATCTTATGTAAGTATAACCTCAAAGGAAAATTTCAATTCTTTTCATATCGAAGATCATCTCTTGATTTGTATATAATTGTCTATTTGAGATACATAACTTTGCAATCTTTTTGATATTTTTAGTCACAACTCTTTGACAAAAAAGGATTTCAAAATCAAAATAATTGCCTATGAATTTAATAGGACATTTAAATACAATTAAGCTTGTGAATCTACTGAGTCAATTTTAGTTTATTCAAAGATATTCTTCTCCCCCTTAATCACATCTATTGCCATCTAGAATTCCTAAATGATCTCTTAGATACTTAAATCTTTCTTCTTGGTGAATTTGTTTGGATACTAATATTCAGACTTGCAAAATTACAAATAAATCTATCCATTGTTGATTAATTCTTTGATGAAATGGTATCTGCTATCAATATGCTTACTCCTTTTGTGAAATATAAGTATATGAAATGGTACTACAGAAGGAATACCTAGTGGAGTCAATGCTTCACTATCATCTTGTGGTAAACTTGTTGTAATATTCACTATTGTATCCAAACTTCCATCCCATGCTTCTTCTTATATGAATTCCACATCTTTTTTTATGATCACTTTTCTAGTTATTGGATTATAGAATTTCTAAGATTTTGTGTCCTCACTATATCCTACAAAGATAACACTATGACTATAATATATACTTATTGGATTGAATCTATTTATTCCTAAGGAAGAGTCTAGAAGCAACTATTGAAAGGTATACGTGTTAGTTAACCCTTCTTGTAATTGAAACACAATTTAGTATTCCTTCTTGTGGTAAAGTAAGAATTTATGGGTAGAATTTTAGGCTTTAGTAATGATGATATATTATAGTATTTGATAAAAGAGGGGTAAAATAGGTTTTGAAGAACTCTAGAAACCCTTTACAAACATTGAAACGTTAGCAAAAAAGTAGCTGACCCATAACAAAAACAATGCTCAACAACAAACTAAAATAGCAAGATGACCATCAATAGATGGTAGTTAGAGTTCCTTAAGGGTATTTATAGCATCCAGGTCTTCCATGTATAGATTGTCCTCCATACCTTTAAGTTCTTGGGTCTTCTTCTTCCCCTTGATATATTATAGTTGATTATGGAGTCTTCAATGATTTATTGCTTTGTGAACCAAGTTAATTGTAGTTTTTTATTAAAAGGTGATAAATTACGTATACTTATATTATAAACAAAATGTACATAGATACAAACATTGCAGGCATGGATGTTCTAGTGTAGATGAAAGGGCCAAAAAATAATAGTAGAAGGGTCACTTGTCTATAGGCTAAAATATTTATCAACAAAAAACATAAATCAGGGGCTCCTAGTCAAGACTAGAAGATCACAATTTTAAGTAGGTAGAGGAAGGGCAACAAGTGGCATTGGAGGAATTACAACTGATGGACATGGAGAATATCTAGGGCATGGATTCTTAAAAAAATAATGGCTCTAAAAATCTCCTTTTCTTTAGAATCTAGAACAGGCAAAGTTGAAACCGATAAGCTTCCAAGGTGGTGTTGAGAGTGTTGGCACATCCACTATTAATACCATTCTATATCACATGGTAGATACAACTTGTAGTAGGCAAGGAATGGAGCATTTTAGTGATAAACAATCCCCTAATTAGTGTGTCTCCTTTGAACATGGTGTACTACTTTAGGGCATACTTTAGCCTATTTGGGGAAATTAGGTACTCGTGCATGAAGCTGAATCCTAGTATTTCAATGAAGTCCATGCCTTGTCCCAAGTCCATTATATTGGATAGAAAGATCGATACCACTTTTGAGAATAATAGTGTCCTAGGTTTGGCTCATAGAATTGGCTCACCAATAATGGTTCTAATTGTGAATTCCACATGTGGGCAATTTATGTCAAAGACATGGCCAAGATTCTCAGTCATAGGGCCCATTCTCAATTGGTAACTCCCACTTCAGAGGTAGAAGATATAGGTGTTCTTAGCAAATTATGGTATGGTTACTATAAGCACTAAAATGATGCATGAACTTACAAAAGGAACCCATGATGACATGTAAGCCCAATCATGTACATGGAAGTGTGAAATAATTATGTCCCCTTAGTAGCACTCCTTTTGGTGACAAGTGTCAGTGGGCCTTTCCCTTGTTGATTCTCTAGTTTCCTAACCATTATTCCTTCTCCCTTTGTCTATTCTTCTTTTCATCACATTTTTCCCCTTTCCTGCATGTTTAGTATTCACCTTTTCTTACTAATTCCACCTTTCGACACCTCGTTCTGAAGGTCTCCAACCTTTGGAATCCTTTAGACATCTTAATAGATCAAACCCATATTTTAATTTCTACCTAGCTTTCCTCCTTTGTGGATCTCCTCTGTTAATGACCAAAACTCCATGAGAGATCCTACTTGAAGTTATCCTGCACCCTGTTTCAGATACCAGATCCTCATTTCAAACCATTACTAACCATACAAAACTTCAGTTTCTACCCAGGTGTCACCCTCTATGGGTTACCTAAGGCTCACCCAAGGTGACCTGCCCTAGTGAAAGGGGTGACCCTTGCGGGATTTCAAACATGAATTTCTTCATCAATTTGAGCCAACATATGCTCTATTTACACCTAGTTTTCATGGAAATTTAAGCCTAACATGGAGTAGACCAATCTCAATCCACCCATCACTCCCAATCAAGAAAATTTAACCATGTGATTCAATTTAATCTCCTTTGTAACTCTTCATGACTATTATTCTTCCATGAGTGATAAGATTTCAAGATTGGATCATTGTCTAATCAACCCAATCCTCTGATCAATCAAGAGAGTTAACTCCCCAATCAGTTTTGTTAACTCATCAATAAAAGGAGTTAATTATTTAATCAATTTCCCCCTCTTATGTGCCAATCCATCCTATAAATACCCCTCACCTCTCCATTATTTCCAAAGTTGGAGAATACTCTTCTCTTCTTCAAACAAGCTTCTTCATAGCTCTTTGAGCCTCTTTCTTCATTTCTTTCTTTAGTTTTTCAAAGCTTCAAAGTTCTCATTTTATTACTTTCTATTGTTTCAAAGCTTCAAAGCTCTAATTTTATTATTTTCAATTGTTTTGAAGCTTCAAAGCTTTCTTTAGGAGGGAAAATTCATTGTTGCAATCAATCTCTTAGTTTTTCTTTCCCATTAGTATGCTTATGCTTGCTTCAGGACATAGGTACCTTTTTCTTATTGTTATTATATTGCCAAAGCCTTCAAAGGATTCATAGCATTGTTACGTTGTCCATTTATCAATCCATAGTGCTCTTAGCTCTCAATTGGGATCATTCAAAGCTTTTAAAGCTCTTTAAATTGCTTCTCCATCCCACTTGCCACCAAGAGGATGACCCTTCTACTACAGAAGGACAAGGAGGTTGCCATACATAGAGATTCCTGAGGGTAGTGGAGTCTCATGCATCTCATATTCTAATTTTTTCATGTTTTTTTAGTAGTAATTAGACAATCAATCTTTCTCTTGGAAAAGTAATCTTGTCATTGCAGATTCCTTGATAGGTTAATTTAGATTTTTTAGATTAGCTTGTTTTGAGTACTTTAATTTCAATCTTAGATTAGTTTCATTTCAAGTATTTTTTAATTCTTAAAATAGCTTGAAACTGATCTCAAAAAATAGAAAATATGCAGTAATCAAGCATTAGGTAATTTCATTCTAGCTTGCAATCATATTTTAATTCCTAGATTAATTTAGTTCACTTTATTTCAAAAAATGCTAAAAAAGAACAAAAGGTTGTTTGCATACATTGTAGCTTGCATTTCATACAAAAACCCACAAAATACCAAAAACATTAGAAAACATAAAAAAATAAACCAAGTTCACACAATCCCTCAATTTCATCACAAGGTCAACATAATGTCAATCCATGTCAAAACTCCTTTATTTCATCACAAGGTCAACAAACTCAAGAAATCAACTAGAAAATTCTTAGTTTACATCTCTAAGTCAAAAAGTCATCTCGAGGTCAACTCAAATTCACTCTCTCAATTTAGGTATTCGAATGTGCCTTGGAATTAGAGGTGAGTGGGTGAGGGTAGTCCTCGAGGAGATTGAAGAGTTACACCCAAGACCACAACTCACACAAGAACAACAACACTTCATCTAGGTTATAGAACAAGAATGACAAATTCAACAACACATACAAGATTTTGAGGCCAAACTATATTATGATTGAAGCATAAATGAAGAAAATCATGACCAGTGAAGATGTTGGAATCATAGAAACCCCAATAGGAGACAAGCCACAAGTGACCCTTCTGGTCATATAGTTATCTCAAAAACAATTACCATAGAAATACCAACAGGCTCCTAATCAGGTCAACTGCTCTTCATAAAGTCCTACTTACAACCAAACATGATAGCCCCTAGGTATCACCCCCACTCGATTGGCTTTTGCCACAAGAGTGAAAGTGACTTGGAGGTTTCCAGTAGCAAGGAGAGGGTCCATGTGCCACATCAAAGATGATGCATCCACGATCATGCTTGTGTCACATTTTTAAGAGTACATATTTTGGTGAACTTGACATGAAGAACAAATCCTTTTGGAATGGGTTCTTTCACATTTTTTGCACATTTCATGATGTTTCATGCAAAAAGTCTAGGGGAATGTCCCCTCAAGTGAAATTACATATTCATAGGGGATTCAACAAAATCCTCGTAACTTCAACCAAATCAAAACACATGTGAGCATTCTATCTGAGATCTATCAACATAATCAACCCTTAACAAGCCATGTGAGAATGGCCACCCAAGTGGACAATGGAATGTTCTATCAAAAGAAGAACTTAAAAAATGCTCAAGAGGTACAAAAATTACTCCACATAGTACATCAAGACAAAAGGACCATTGCATGTCAATCATCATCAGAAAAACCAAATAGGGTCACTGAAACCCCAAAAAAAAAATTCACCGAAAGGTGGAAAAACTCTAAGAACAGACAAAGCCTCACCCATAGACCTAATAGAAACTTTGATCAAACATATCAAGAACCTTGAGCTTAGGAGTGTTGAACTAAATTGCCAAAACAAAATTGATGAAAAACCTAGGACACAAGGAAATCATTACATAGAAAGGATCAAATCAAACCAGGGGGCAACACAAAATCCCCTCATCTAAATTTTTAGTCTCACGACACACATAGTGAAAAATTCATGTGTCCCTTTCCCTCATCATCCAACATGACAAGTCTCAATCAAATAGGTGAGATCCCTATGACACAAAATCAACCATAAATGATTCCACCCAATCTTCAAAACATAAACATGACACCATCTAGTTATCCAACATTTTCAAGACATGAACAAGATTTGTCATACCCTTTTAATAAGTGCAACAAGCTCCACTTGAAAGGATATTGTTTGGAGGATTATGACCCTCTATAGATAAGCCCCTCTTAGGAACATACCTTGAGTATTTAAAGGAGCCTCTTGACTACAACATTCATCAAGCCATATTACCACATCCTCTCCCCGAACTTCCAAAAATTTAATGGAGAGGGTGATTCCTACTCTCATATCAAGGCTTACATCATAGTAGTATACGAACTCCTTCCTTGGGATGAGGTGGTAGCAAATATTTTTCCAACAACTTTGGAGGGTATTGCTTTCGATTGGTACTGTTGACTTCCAAAAGAATCAATCCACTCTTTTAGGAAACTCATTAATTACTTTGTGGTTGCCTTTGACATAAATAAATTTGTCAACACAGGAATACAAGAATTTTTTCTTTGGTTCTTAGAACCACATATGTCTGCCACTTTATGTCTTGCGATAATATATTTGAGATAACCATTTGGAAGTATCCCTATGGTAGCCATTCCATCTGACTGAGTTACATGGGTAATGAACCTCTTCAATCAGTGAGTAGACTAGGTAATGGTACTTTTTATTGGGTTCACTCTATATCCTACAATAAAAGTATGGTCCCAACACAAAGTTTGCTTAGGTAAGCATTGACAATCATTTACAATCATCACTATTTTTGTGTCTTTCAACATAGTACTCATCTCCTCTTTGAGTGAACATGACGTATTCTCTTCTTTTCTATGACATAGTCAATAATGAACACTTTTAATCTTGTGAATTGCATGACACCTTTCTCTATGCTTACAAGAACTTCACTATGCTATTTGATGTGTAGTTCTTTTTTGAACCACTACAAATCAACACTCGTTTCATCAACATCATGACCATTGACTTTTAACATAACTCATAAGGACCTTAGAGAGATACTCATTCACCACACATTGATGTGAATTTCTATTTTGAACCACTACAAGTCAACATTCTTTTCAGAAACATCATCATCATTGACTTTCAACATAACTCATAAGGACATCAAAGTGATACTCATTTTCCACACACCACATTTCACTCACCAAAAAAACTTCATACCACTATTTAGTTTTGAATCACAACCTTTCACTAATGAAATAACTATACAACCACTTACAATTTTTTAAATTTGAAGACAAGTTTTTCTAAATAACTCACAAATACTAGACTTTAGGACATCACTCTTAACACTTCTTTCATTTATGACTCACTCATATTCTACCTTTCATAATTTTATGTCATCATAAATGACTACTTAAAAATGCCCACGTTTCTAGAAAAAAAAAATCCAGGTGGGAATCCAGGTGGGAAGGAAGATATAAATTGACTTCATAAAAATAGAGGAAGGATCTTTAACATGGCTTGTTTTAAAAACAATAAAATAGATGGTAGACTCAAACAAAAATCCCCCCCTTTGAAAAGAAATCAACACCCTAGGACAACTCCTGCGCACACCAATTCCTGTACCCACCGGAAGCACAAAAACTAGTGAGATGAATAACTTATTAAAGTTGGATGAATAAACAACATGCTATCAACACACTATACAATTAATTTAATACAAAATATCAAAATGCTATACAAGTAACTAATTAAAGCAGGATAAATAAACAATAGTAATAATGCTACTCTAATAACTAGTAGTTGCATCAAATTTATTCACAACGAAGTAGCCAATAGGTGTACCAACATATAGAGTTTAAACCTAAAACTAAATCGGAGCCTTCCATGAAGCACATTGAAAAATAAAATCAGCAAAAAAACATGATTGTTTTAAAAATTGTGGACTGTTTAGACTAGATAACTGAAATGTTTATGTATTTCATAGTCCAAGATATAGCAGTTTCAAAATAGAAAAAAGAAAATTCAAAAACAAAATATCTACACAATAGGAAATTTGGAAGTTTCTAGAAAGTATATTGTTTCTACCATCATCTACTAATGAAAGAGAAGTTAAATTATGTACAAGGGTTTAAAAAACAATTAGCTGTAGATCTAACAATTCTTTGACAGTTATCTTGTCCATGAAATATTTGAAGATTTAATAGTGTAGAGCTAGTTAAACTTTAAATAGATCCAGTTTAATAGTGGGAAAGCTTAAGAAAAAATAAATGCAATTATAGATGGGAAGGAGCTGCAGCTCGTTCCCAACTATCGCTGCTATTTAATAAAACATGTATATACAATCAATTAAAGAAGAATGTCTTCTATAGAATGTCTGCTCATCTATGAAAATAATATTCACTTAACTAGAGAATCTCCACATAATTTGTAGGCAAAGAAAGTGTTTGAGTTTGTCTTTTAAAATCCCACCAAAAATAAATTAAAATTAAAATGAACATTTTGACTTGTCTACGTAACTAAGTTAAGTTCTACACTTTCAATAGATGCAGTTTTGCATTGAAATATTGTTAATTTTTTGGAATCAGAAATTGGGCCAAAATAAATGAATGCTATCCATTACAGAAAAAGTAATTAAGCACAAAATCAAAAAGGTAATAAAATAAAATTTAGAAATGTCTCAAACTGGCCTCCAACATATGTGGTGCCAAATTTCACATAGTTGACCTAAATAATGGCTTAAAAGTGGAAAAATTTAAATTCAAGTGTTGGCCAAGTAGAAACACTTATGTTGTGCTTGGTGGATGGAGAGGTTTTGTAAGAAGAATATGACTAGAACCCGGTCATATTGTTAAGGTTTTTCTTTATGGAAATACCCGTACTGGTGATTCTATGCAATTTTGTATGAGTTGTAGCCCATCTCATGAGCAACTACAATGATCTTGATTACCACTGTTATCCATTCATGGTGGTACTCATGATAGTACCGCCAATGATTCTCCCTCTACTTCAAGCAGAGAAATGTCTCATGTGAAGAAAGAGGACAGTTCTGTTGTTGCACATTTCCTTTACAAAGAAAATACTCAGCTGATGGTGTGAAGCCAAATTTCATTAGATTGTTTGGGAATGATATATACCCTTTCAAAGTAGATGTTTCCTCTTCATCTTCAATCAATTCAGTTGATGGCCAGTTATATATATGAACACCACAACACACCAGCGAAGAGGAGAAGATTAGAAGAAGATTCAATCCCCATGTGTAATCTCTCTCTTTGAAAGAGAAACTAAATATATTTCTATCCATTTGAGCATATTTCTTGGGCTTATGCCTCGTCTTTCTCTCTTATTATGTAGTGAATTCTGATTAACTCAGTTGAGTGGATTGTTTTTTTGTCTGCTTCATACATTCAACCTTTGTCATTTATATATACATTATTGTTTTTCCCTGGTTAAATGTGGCTTCAATAGGAGTCCACCCAGAACTGAGCAATAAATGATATTATTTGTGTTTTTCACATCGATTTTTTTTTTTTAAACAGAAAAAGGGGAGTGAGCACCCATATATAAAGATAGTTTGAAAAATATTACAAAAGTCATGGCCGTAGCCCAGTTCAGAGAAATAAAACACAGCAGTTAAGATGCTATCCACTGAATGCACAAAACAAAATGCCTTTTTCCACCCAACCACTCCAAATGTAGTAGAAATTATATGCACTATGTCATAATGTCGGATGTATGAAGGTGAAGAACATCTATGCCGTCATAAAATCAGCGAACGCAGCTGATAGGATATGAGAAGCCCACCATAGAATTTTTGCAACATGTCATTTACTAGAACACCCCGCCATAGAAGAGGTAGCCGTTATGCCTCCAAAGAAACCCACTTACTCAGGGCAGTTAAAGCTAGTCACCTCCTTTTAATGATGCGTGAAATAAGGCCAGATTCGCAATCCCCACCTGTCCTCAATAAAAACTAAAGGGGCTTAAAACGTCTCGATTCACCTTCCCTCATGAACGCTTGCAATCCACTTTCACATCGAATTGTTGGAATTGTTTTTACTGTATAATTTTTAATAAGTGAAATTGGATTATATAAATAGCTTTTGTAGAGGTAGAGAGTCGTGTAGATATGAGAATTTTAGCTTCTGCGGATGTGAAATGGTGGTTGTTTGAATTTTACTACTTTTTCCCATTGCATCCTCTGCTCTTCTGGTTGAAATTATGTGAATTGTCTAAAATAATAATTGAAGCCGCCCTCTAGGCTTTGGTCTAGCAATGTTGAAACAATTTGCATTCACAAAGGAATTGAGCTTCTAACATACTTGTATGCCACTCTGGAGTAGTAGATCTATAATTTGTTGACATATCAGGGCAATTTGCTGAATTATTATTGCTTTATCTGTATTCTTTCATCGCGTCACTGGCATCAACCTCATTTGTATTATAAATTTTTCTACTGCACTTTTGGTGGCTATAGGCTATTCTATTGCCAGCTACAAAATGCAGCTTCTCTTACCACTAAACCAAATACATTTTCTTGTTCATGATTTGCAAAAATATTCATACCTTATAAATTTAATTTGTTTGTTTGCTACTAGAATCATATACTTTGCTACTAGATCAATCCTTGGTATATGCCACACCCACATATACATTCATGAAAACAGTTATCATTAGAAGTTGCTAGTACTTAAATATTAGTCCAATAAAAAATCAATGTTTATTAAAATTTGTAATTGATCACTTGAAAGAGGATGCTTGAAGATCTCAAAGAGGCCTTAATACCCCAATTTAGTTGGAAAGTTGGTAGCATGGATTTGCGTGGATACCCAAATTTAGTTGACAAGTTGGTAGGATGGATCTACGTCCAAAATCTAGATATTATTTCGAGTCTTCAGCACTTGTTTGATTTAATTCATTTGAAGAAGGGTAACAAATGGTTTTCTTGAGTCTTGGGCTCACTAGGGCTCACCCAATTATAAAGAGTTAGGACAAAATTTTATCAATTCAAATTTCCAATACATGACATCCTCTTATAGTGAAAGATGAATGGTTGTCTCAACTCTCTTTTCTATCTAATTTAATTTATATACAATTGTTCATATAGAAGGCAAAGGAACCATTATGTGATCATAACCTAGCATTTGTCTCATGAGAGGTGGTTTAGTCATGAGATATGGGTTAATGTAGATTGGCTTGAAAGTATACAATCAGAAAAATCATTTCACATAATTTGATGCATACCAAAATACCACTTGTGAAAAGATGATGGAGCTAGGGAGATAGATATTGGATGATTCATAAGCCTTATTTAGGTCAAGATCCTTTTAAAACCCACCTCATACTTAATGATAAATGGTCACTTATTTAGGTCAAGAGTATAGAAGTAACTATTGAAAGGTATATGTGTTATTTAACCCTTCTTGTAATTCAAACACAATTTAGTATTCCTTCTTGTGGTAAAGTAAGAATTTATGGGTAGAATTTAATGTTCTAGTAATGATGATATATTATAGTTTTTGAATAAAGAGGGGGTAAAAAATAGGTTTTGAAGAACCCTATAAACCCTTTACAAATGAAACATTAGCAAAAAGGCAGCTCACCCACAACAAAAAATAAGCAGCAATAGACTAAAATAGCAAGATGACCATCAATAGAGGTTAGTTAGAGTTCCTTAAGGGTATTTACTATTGGCAAGAGACACTGCTCTATTGAATAATTGAGTGTTGTCATTGATGGCCACAAGGCAAAGAGACTTTACTCTGGCAGACCAAATCAATTTGGCATCAAGGCATACAAGGCTTCCGGTCTAGAAGGCTAAAATGACTAAGTTTGGGTAGGACAAAGCAAATAATAGAGATTGGGTTAGTATGTCTCTACAATACAAGATCATCAGATGTGGTTCAAGTATGTTATTTGTAGTTGCTTGAAGGTGGGATATCCAAGTTTGAAAGTTCTGAAGATCTCTGGAAGACATACCATGATTTTGCTAAGTTCGGTAAGTAAATGTAAGTTAGGGACTATGTATAGTACCAAAGAGCTAGGGTTCGCATTCCTCTGCAGATGCATACTTTGTCTTGTAGTTCCAAATTAAGAAATATACATATCATGGCTTCCTAAATTCAGAATTGTAGCTTCTAAAGTTCTTTTGGTCTCATCCTACAAAATGTTATTTACCAGCTTACAGTTTGATAGTGTTTCTCAGTGACAGGACAACAGTTTTGAGTTCCGCATTTCTCAGTAGTTAATTACTATGTCCTACGGATTTGAAGGTATTCTAAGAGATCAATGATGAATATTGAATATGATTTTTAGTCTCATTTGATTCCCAGTGGAAGTTATGTTGTGACAATTGAACTGATGAAGTATGTTCATGAGGAACAAGTTGATAGGCATGGCAGATCTATATGCAGAGAAGCTATATTGTTTGAACAATCAATCTAAGTGATTGAATGATTAATGCCAACCCATATGAAGACTACTATATGATTGTTTGGGTCCACTGTGAATTATGGTGAATGAATTTGGCTGACAAGCTACTTAAGGTATGACTACATGTTGTACACCTTATTAGGCCAACCTAATATGAATATTTTAAGTGTTGCAGATATATATATGGGATGAAATTTAGTGTTTGAGAAATGAGATGTGAATGTGAATATATGTATGTGTGACACGTGAAGTAAGGTGATTTAGTGGAAGTGATAAGAGCAGAAGAAGAGAGATCTTGTTCCTATGTAAAAGTAGAGCAATGAAATAGAGAAGTCAGAGATGAAGAGTTTTGAGATGGTATTTATGTGCTTCATTAGAGCTATAACCATGCATGTGTAGATGCAATCTGAGCAATTCAACTTGGTAGTGAGCCATTCTTCCTTCTTTTTTCTTTCTCTAGGCAATGAGCCTTTCTTGCAATGAGCATTTCTTTGGGTAGTGATCCTTCTTGTAATCCAATATTGTGCTATCATAATATATTGTGAGATAACACTCACCGTGGTTTTACCCTTTTTGGGTTTTCCACGTAAAAATCTTTGTGTCCTTGTGTTATGTCTTTATGGTTTCTATTCCTATGCTTATTCTACTTTCATATTATTAATTTTAGAACTTGTATTAATAAACTTGTTAAGAAGTGGTTTTGTGGGATACTGATTCAACCCCCCATCAGTATTCCTTACTATCAATAATTGGTATCAGAGCCAAGTTCCTTGGAAGAAGCCTAACATCTTGAGGAAGATCTAGGAGAGTTCACTCATGGAAGCCAGGCGATTTGGAAAGTTCTCAAACAATGTTGAAATGGAAGTAGGTCTTATTGACCTTGAAAAGTCTAAAGTAGAAATCAAGGATCTGAAAGATAACATACAAGAAGCTGATGAATGTATTTTTAAGTTAAAAGAAAACGTCAAGAAATTCAAAGAAAAATACAAAGAGGTTAGTGAACAATTGATATCAGCAAATGAAACCTTGACTGATTTGGAAGTGGAAGTTATAGAAAGAGAAAAATCAGAAGAAGATCTAAATCTAATAATAAGAAGAAAGTTAGAAGATTGTGTCAAACTTGAAAAATAAATTGTGAGCCTGAAAGTAGACTTAGAAAAAGCCAAGAGCTATGAAGAAAAGTTCAAGATAAGTTCTGCAAAGTTTGATGAGATGATTGCTAGTCAAAAGAGTTCTGATGATAAGCAAGGCTTGGGATTTCAGAATGGAGAAAGCTCAAAATCTAGTCAAGAAAACACTGAGTTAAAGCAAAACAAAGGGAACCAAGTCATAAATCAAAGAAGAAGACCTAGAAGACCTCTGGTCAAGTAGCCAAATGCTCAAAGGTATCCATCTTTCAATGGCCACTATTTTAATTGCAATAACTTTGGTCATAAAGATACTCAATGCAAAAGTAGAATAAATCATAATGTTCCATCATTCTCCGGTCAATGTTTCAATTGCAAGAAAATTGGTCATAAATCAAATAAATGCAAAAATTTGGTAAGGAATGGTTCTTACAATGTAAGGAATAGTCAATCAGTGAATGGAAAGTGTTTTACATGTAATAGATTTGGACATATGGCTAATCAATGCAGATCAAATCCAATCAATAAAAGGAATCAAGGACAAAGGAATATGGTATGCTACAAGTACAACAAGTTTAGACATATTGCAAGAGCTTGCAGAAGCAAGAATGTGCAAAAAAACTACCATGCTGAAAATAGGAAAACATAGCAAACAAATGATAAAGGAAAATAAAAAGTTGATCTAGTTGAAACTAAGAAAGAAATGGGCAAGATTTGGATCAAGAAAGATGTGATTGAAGTCAAAGATGAATCTACACCAACATTTGGTGTAGATACTTCCTCTGGGATGTAAATTGGGAGCTCTGCCTCAGGGTGAGCTGTGTTGAAAATATAAAACCCCCAGCCAAAAAGTTAGTACTGGAATCTAGTACTAAGGTATGTTGTGAATAATCTTATGATAAAACTTTTGAAATAAATTTTGGTAGAAGAAGATCCAATGCGAAGGATTGCGGAGCAATTTGGATTGACTGAGTATCAAAAAAGTGTTTGACAACTTTTTGAAAAATGACATTAATGACACTTAGGTTTCAACATGCGAAGGTTAAAAGGAGTTGTATCCAAAGGAAAAATTATTTTGCATTCTAAGCTCTAAAGTGTCCAAAGCAAACCAAAGCAAGCCTCAAAAACAACTATAGTGTTCTCTAAAGCATTTCAAGGTAGATCAAGTTTAACCCTAATGTAGTCAAAGAGGTATTTTCTATTTGAAACCCTTTCTCAAATTTTCTCGATTATTCATAGAAATGGCAATACCACAAGTAGTGGATATCACTGAGCAACCCCAACTAAAATTCAAGAAACACCCATTCAAATCAATCGAAGTTGATCAAATGGGTGTATTTTTAGATGCTCCACATAGAGTTATGCATGCATAGGATGTTAGGGTATATATTCATGTTGCATAGAGGAATTTGGTGATAGCAGGTTTTCTAATCTATACTTGAAATACTTGAGTAATGAGAATCTAGATCTAAAGGGAGAATATAAAGCATTGGAAGAGAAGAAATTCATTTAATACATGGACTTCCCAACTTTTGTAAAGGATGAATGGGTCCGATATGTATTGAGTAGGGTTCATGATGAATTCATGTGTCTTGAGAGACCTTTTAAGATCAAAAAAGATGTTATAAGGGTAGTAACTAGATTAAGCTCCACCAGATCAGTACCATTATTGAAAGTAGTGAAGAATGATATAGTAATGGCGGTCACCAGAGAAAAATTTGATAAGAGGGCTATAACAATTAATGATATTGAAGACCATGTTGTAAGATTTGGATCCATGGTACTAGGTTACAAAGTCTATTTCACCAATTGAGAGAATTTTGTTTCAGGCACAACCATAAAAATTACCTTTCATATGATCAAGGAGAATGCAGACTATGATATTTGTGAATTTCTTTGATAGCAAGTGATCGAAAACCTAAGGAAGACAAAATAGAGCAAATATCCCTTCAAATTTGGTACGTTGATCATATGTTTATTCTTCTATTTTATGCAAGAGTTACTTGGTATAAAGAACTATTTGTAGTTCAAATTAGAAATCATTTGAGTAGCATAGGCAATATTGATGCACAAAATTCAGCCCTATAGGGCTATTTCAAAAACTTCTAGAAGTCAATGCAATCTAGAGAAAGAATCCCTAGAGCAGTTGTTGAAAATGTTGGATCTAGGGCATACAACTGAGAGGGGGGGGGGTGAATCAGTTGCATAAAACTTCTTCTTCTTTCAAACACTTGATTCTTTGTTGTTAGTTAGCAGCATATCAAATAATCATCCATGAAAGCATAATACATAAACACAAGAGCAGATAAGCATCAACACATTGAACACCAAGATTTTGACGTGGAAAACCCGGTTAAGGGAAAAACCACGGGGTGATTAACCCAAGAATTATTCTCTGTTAGAAGAATAAAGAAAAATGAATGGCACATGCCAATAAGGGCTCACTGCCCGAGCACACTGCTCACAAAGAGGCCCACTGCCTACAAGGAGACACACTGTCTACAAAGTGATAAAAATCATAGTCTTGAACTGGAGAATGACATCTCTACCATGTCCGGATCAGTTCCAATTAAGCCCAAAAATCTCTGCTCTGCCTTTCGCACGTTTCTTCGCTATGCCACACTCATCCACACACCACACTTTGAAATGAACTCACAAACCGTTATTTATACAAGACATCGACTTAGGAACAAACATCTAAGTCGGCAAACAACCATAAGAGTATCCGCAAGATGAATAACACATCCGGTCGGCCACCACAAGAACATTCGCAGGATGAACAACTCATCCGGTCGGCTAAACAGAACAAGAACTTCATCCGGAAGAATAACTTCAATTCCTGGCTCTACCATCAATGCGGACCAACAACACAACCTAAACATGATCCAAGAACCTTCACAAGCCTGTCTGAATGACCGGATACATCCGCACTTCCTCTACTTACTGGAATCTCTTGTCTTCCTCATCTGGAACTTCAAGAACACAGTCTGTCGCCACTGTCATAATGCAAGAGGTACTTCCGGACCTCCAAATCATACACAAATCAGGATGAGACATCACAAGGACATCCCAAACACTCCGTCCAATCCGCAGGTTAGGATAATACAATTCCGGACCTCACCGGACTTTTTTGTGATCCTCTGTCACCTCTGGATACTTGCCGGAACCGGTTCTATACCGACAGCCACAACTCCTTCAGATCTTCATGCGGACCTCTGAAATCTTAACTGAAGCATCTCAAGACTCATATCTACTAACCCTTTAATCCGCATCCTCCGGTTCTCATCCTATACAGTACATTTGCCTTCTTCTCATCACTGTTCTTCACTGTTCCTGACTGAGGCTAATTTTCTCAATATCCTCAGCACACAGCTCATCAAATCCTTCTTGTCAATGCAATATGAGTATGTTGACATCAATGACAACACTGGCTCACCTCATACTTGCAACAATCTCCCCCTTTGTCATTGATGGCAACATATGATGTGAAAAACCATTAAGACAAGAACTTCAACTTTTCATATGTCTTTTCTTCCTTTACTGCTCCCCCTTTGATCATCAACCACTTGTTTTTCACATGTCTTCTCTCCCCCTTTGACATCAATGGCAAAGGGCTCATACTTGCAATTCTCATACATCAGAATCATACCAGCTGCTCCCCCTTAGTTGCAGCTCCCCATCAGTCCGGATCACAAGATATGACTGTGATAGCCACCGGACTGATGCACATCAGTGCATCTTAGTTCATCACCGGAGGGGCCATGACCCCTAACTTCTCCCGGAGATATTCAAAAGAGTCTTTGGGAAGAGGTTTTGTAAAGATATCTGCAATCTGATCCTTGGAGGGAACATACTCCAATCTGACTTCTTCCTTGTTTACTTGTTCTCTCAAAAAGTGAAATTTAATAGATATGTGCTTAGTCTTAGAATGCAATACCGGATTCTTGGAGATATTAATTACACTTGAATTATCACAGAAAATTGTGATAGGCTCCTCATATTCAACTTTGATGTCTCTTAGCATCTGCTTCATCCATAAGATTTGAGTGCAACTACCTGCTGCTGCAATGTATTCTGCTTCAGTTGTAGATAGAGATATTGCATCTTGTTTCTTGCTTAGCCAAGAAACCAATCTCTTCCCCAAAAAGAATGCTCCACCACTAGTGCTCTTCCGGTCATCCACATCTCCTGCCCAATCTGCATCTGTGTAAGCATGAAGAGAGAAGTCCGGATCTCTAGGGTACCATAGACCATACTCAACTGTTCCTTTCAAGTACCTAAAAATTCTTTTGATTGCCATAACATGAGATTCTCTAGGATCAGCCTGGAATCTTGCCACAAGACCAACAGCCTACATTATATCTGGTCTAGTTTGAGTGAGATACAACAATCCACCAATCATTGATCTATACTTTGTCTGATCTGCCTTTGGAGAATCATCATCTTTGCTTAACTTACATCCGGTTGCCATAGGAGTGTTCATAGGCTTTGAGTCTTCCATACCAAATTTCTTTAACAATTCTTTCACATATTTGGTCTGAGAAATGAAGATCCCTTCTTTTGTTTGAGTAATTTGCAGACCCAAGAAGAAATTCATTTCACCAAGCATAGACATTTCAAACTCACTTTTCATCTAATTTGCAAAAGTTTTGCACATACTATCTCTTCCTCCAAAAATGATATCATCCACAAACACTTCAACAATTAAAATATTTTCATGATCAATTTTGAAATATAAGTTACTGTCAGCAGTACCTTTGTTGAATCCAATCTGCACAAGATGCTTATCCAACCTTTCATACCATGCTCTTGGGGCTTGCTTCAATCCATACAAAGCTTTCTTCAACTTGCAGACCATATCATCATTATCAGACAATTGAAAACCATCCGGTTGTTCAATGTAGACTTCTTCTTCCAGATCACCATTTAGGAAGGCAGACTTGACATCCATCTGATATACCTTGAAGTCTTTGAAGGCAGCAAATGCAAGAAGTAATCTGACTGCTTCAATTCTTGCCACCGGAGCAAAAGTCTCTTCAAAGTCAATTCCTTCTATTTGAGAGTAGCCTTTGCAGACCAATCTAGCTTTGTTTCTGATTACTTCACCAGCTTCATTTAGTTTGTTCCGGAAGACCCACTTGGTTCCAATTACATTCCTGTCTCTAGGTCTGGGAACAAGATCCCAAGTATGATTTTTCTCAATTTGCATCAATTCATCTTCCATTGCTTTGGTCCAGTTTTCATCATTGCAGGCTTCATTTATTGTTTTAGGTTCAATCTTTGAAATCAGACAACATTCATTCTGATTTTGAGCAACATTCCTTCTAGTTTGTACACCTTTGCTTCTGTCACCTATGATTTGATCTTCAGAGTGGTTCAGTTTTACATACCTTGGAATTTTGGGAGTATCCTGCACTGCTGCTTCTTGATCAGGCTCATTCAGACCTATCTCTTCTTCCTGATTTACCGGATCAGGCTGACTCTATCTCACCGGAGAGGATTGAGGTCCTTGAACACTGTCTTGGTCATCTTCATCAAACTCATAAAATCTTGAAGGCTTCTCAATTCCTTCATCAACCTTTACATTGGTGCTTTCTATCATCTTCCTCAATCTCTTATTGTAACACCGGTATGCTTTGCTTTGAGTGGAGTAACCCAAGAAAATTCCTTCATCACTTCTAGCATCAAACTTTCCTAGATCTTCATCTCTTTTAATATAACACTTGCTACCAAATACTCTGAAATATTTCACAGTAGGAGTGATGCCAAACCAGAGTTCATAGGGGGTCTTACCGGTGTTGTTTCTGATTTGAACTCGATTGAGAGTGTAGACTGCGGTGCTGATAGCTTCTTTCCAAAACATTTGAGGAACATTTGCTTCCAACATCATTGTCCTAGCAGCTTCCTGGATGGTCCGGTTCTTTCTCTCAACTACTCCATTCTGCTGTGGAGTCTTAGGAGCAGACAACTGTCTCCTTATACCCTGTTTCTCACAAAAGTCAATGAATTCACCAGATGTAAATTCACCACCTCTATCAGACCTTAGACACTTTAGTTTCAATCCAGTTTGATTCTCCACCATAGCTTTGAAGATTTTGAACTTCTCAAAAGCTTCTGATTTTTCTTTTAGAAAGGTAACCCACATCATCCGGGAATGATCATCAATTAACAACATGAAATATCTATCACCCTGCAGACTCTTGATTCTTGTCGGACCACATAGATCAGTATGTACTAATTCCAACAATCCGGTAGAAGACTGATCTTTGCTTTTGAAAGAGACTCTGCTTTGTTTACCTAATTGACATTCTTTACACACACTATTTGTAGGTTTCATCAATTTTGGAAGATCTCTCACAGCCTGAGTATTGCTTATCTTGATGATGTTATCAAAATTTACATGACACATTCTTCTATGCCATAACCAACTCTGATCAATTTGAACAAACAAACAACTTTTATTTGAACCAACCAGATGAAAGATATTACCTTTTGTCTGAGTACCGGATGCAATTTCAGTTCCGGAGCTTGTAAAGATTCTGCATTTTCCATTCTTGAACCGGAGATCATAGCCTTTGTCCACTAACTGACCAACACTGAGAAGATTGTGCTTCAATCCTTCAACATACAGTACATTACCTGTTTTGCTCTTACCATCAAAGGAAATAGTTCCCCTACCTCTGATTCTGCCAGCAGAATTGTCACCAAACTTTACCATTCCTCCTTCATATCTTTCCAAATCTAAGAACTTATTCTTGTCACCAGTCATATGGTGAGAACATCCACTGTCAATAACCCAATCATCCTTTTCTTCCACTTGAGCAGCCAAGGCTTTTTCAACAACTTTGTGATTGACAGATTCAGAGAGTATTGAATCTTCTTCCTTGATGGCTATAAACACCCACTCATTTCCGGATTTGCTTCCTAGTTCTGATTCATCATCTGTTACTCCTTCATTGTCATCTTCTTCATGAACATAATAGCAATTCTTTTGAAACCTTTGTCTGTGAGTATTAGATCTTGCAGATCTCTCTGGACATCTTGAGGCAAAATGACCAATCTTATTGCAGTTGAAACACTTAAAGGGTAGTTTTCCTTCATACTTACCGGATCCTCTTGGCTGTCTCTTTGCAATGAGGGCTTCAAGTTGAGTTGTTTCTGCTTCTTCTTCTTCCATGTCTCTTCTTGCTTGATCATACCATGACATTTTCCTTGATGAGTTTTCACCCGGATCAAATCTCTGTTTGCCTTTCACATAGGCACTGGCTTTGAAAGCAGATTCAGTCTTGGGAGGATCATCTCCAAACTCAGTCATTTCAAATGCAACTAGTTTGCCAGCCAGTTGTTCTCTTGTGACAGTTGTGTGGGCTCTAAATTCATCAATGGCAGCAACTTTGATTTTGTAGGCAGCAGGAAGGGATCTTAGGATTTTGCAGACAATCTCATTTTCATCTAAAGTTCCACCAGCATTTCTGATTCCACATACCAGCTCATTTACTCTTGGCATAAAGGTAGTGATGTTTTCATCATCTCTCATTTTCAATCTTTCAAATTTCCCTTTCAGGCTTTGCAACCTTGCACTTTTGACAAACTCATCTCCTTCATACAGAAGTTCCAGTTTAGTCAGGATCTCATATGCAGTTGGTAGGTCAATAACATTCGAGAGATCTGAGTCATTCAATGTGCTTAGAAGAGCTTCCTTGGTCCGCAGATTGTTTTCAGCTTCTGTGATTTCATTCAGAGTTGTCGGACCACCTTGTGGAGGTACATATGGTTTTGAAACCATAGCCAAGTATGCTTTTCCCATACATTCCAAGTGACACTTCATGCGACCTTTCCAGAGAGTGAAGTTGGTTCCATCGAACTTCGGACTATCCTTCTTGTATGACGACATCCTGGATCTCCTCAAGCGGTTAAGCTCCTATCAGAGGAACTTGGCTCTGATACCAATTGTTGGATCTAGGGCATACAACTGAGAGGGGGGGTGAATCAGTTGCATAAAACTTCTTCTTCTTTCAAACACTTGATTCTTTGTTGTTAGTTAGCAGCATATCAAATAATCATCCATAAAAGCATAATACATAAACACAAGAGCAGATAAGCATCAACACATTGAACACCAAGATTTTGACGTGGAAAACCCGGTTAAGGGAAAAACCACGGGGTGATTAACCCAAGAATTATTCTCTGTTAGAAGAATAAAGAAAAATGAATGGCACATGCCAATAAGGGCTCACTGCCCGAGCACACTGCTCACAAAGAGGCCCACTGCCTACAAGGAGACACACTGTCTACAAAGTGATAAAAATCACAGTCTTGAACTGGAGAATGACATCTCTACCATGTCCGGATCAGTTCTAATTAAGCCCAAAAATCTCTGCTCTGCCTTTCGCACGTTTCTTCGCTATGCCACACTCATCCACACACCACACTTTGAAATGAACTCACAAACCGTTATTTATACAAGACATCGACTTAGGAACAAACATCTAAGTCGGCAAACAACCATAAGAGTATCCGCAAGATGAATAACACATCCGGTCGGCCACCACAAGAACATTCGCAGGATGAACAACTCATCCGGTCGGCTAAACAGAACAAGAACTTCATCCGGAAGAATAACTTCAATTCCTGGCTCTACCATCAATGCAGACCAACAACACAACCTAAACATGATCCAAGAACCTTCACAAGCCTGTCTGAATGACCGGATACATCCGCACTTCCTCTACTTACTGGAATCTCTTGTCTTCCTCATCCGAAACTTCAAGAACACAGTCTGTCGCCACTGTCATAATGCAAGAGGTACTTCCGGACCTCCAAATCATACACAAATCAGGATGACACATCACAAGGACATCCCAAACACTCCGTCCAATCCGCAGGTTAGGATAATACAATTCCGGACCTCACCGGACTTTTTTGTGATCCTCTGTCACCTCTGGATACTTGCCGGAACCGGTTCTATACCGATAGCCACAACTCCTTCAGATCTTCATGCGGACCTCTGAAATCTTAACTGAAGCATCTCAAGACTCATATCTACTAACCCTTTAATCCGCATCCTCCGGTTCTCATCCTATACAGTACATTTGCCTTCTTCTCATCACTGTTCTTCACTGTTCCTGACTGAGGCTAATTTTCTCAATATCCTCAGCACACAGCTCATCAAATCCTTCTTGTCAATGCAATATGAGTATGTTGACATCAATGACAACACTGGCTCACCTCATACTTGCAACAGAAAAATACAAGAATACTATATCTATTTTATTGTGACAAAAGATCATTGCTTAATGGAGGCCGTTGAGCCCAAAATGGGATATGAGGTAGATGGAGGGATATTGGAAAATTGTGCTCAACATATGCTAAGCAAACACAAAGATCCCAATGAAGAAAGATTTGGGACTTATGAGGAACTATATGCTAAAGTTCATGTTGAAGTAAGAAAACATGAAATCTCCAAGAAAATGTAGAAAGTGGCAAAATATTTCACCCTAAGACAAAGGTTCACAAAAGAACAAGTGACAAAGGCAAGGGAAAAAGCACAAGCTAAAAAGGAAGCAAAATAATTTAGAGAAAAAGTGAATCAGTCGGAGCTCTAGAAGAACCCAATGGTAAACTAGAAAAACCAGAGGTATCAAGAAGGAGAACCAGAGGATCTACCTCTGAAGAAGTTGCATCTATTCCCTTCAGTACCACACCATCTGCAAGTGTGGAAACTCCTACCGCCAGTCACAAAAGAAACAAAACCAAGGCTAAAAGAATGCATGTAAGCATTGCAGTTGATGAAGAAGAAATAGAGTCAAATGAAAAGTAAAGAAAATGAAATATGAAACTATCAAAGCCTTTGGAATCAGCAAGAAGAAATCCTCTGGTAAGGGTAAACCTGAGAAAAGGAAAAAGAAATATGTGCCTCAAACTAGAGAAGCTACTATATTTTTAGAGGATGTATTGAAAGCCATAACAGTTGATGGTAATCTGAGACCTATTGCCCAACTATATGATGATTATGGAGATGCTGAAAAGAACATCATTGAGACTACTGTTGTCCAATATTTGGATATTTACAATAACGCTCTTATTAAAATAATTACTAATCTTCCACATAACCTGGCAAGTATAATGACTGCAAGAAAGGAAGCAGCTATGGAAAAGGATGTTGATCTTAGAGAACACTCATTAATAAAACTATGTCCAAAAATCATTCCGAAGAAAAAGATGAAAATCTCCAAAGCACTTCACAACAAATTCAAGACAAAAAGAAGAATGAATGCTCTTTTGGGAGGAGATATTTAAAAAGTGGTAAAGGAAACTAAAGAAATCACTTTGAAAATGTTGAAGGAATTTAATCTCCCCACCATTTATGACAATGTAGGAGCAAATGATGGAGATACATTTGTATTGGAGATAAGCCAAGACCAAGGACTAGATAAGAATGATCAAGCCCCTAACATTGATACATTAGATATGACAAATCAAGGCAAAACTAAAACTGATCTTCCTCTTGAGCAACAGGTTGATGTTGAAAAGAACAAAGAACATATAAGGAGCCCTACACCTAAGCAAAATATTGATCAAGAAGAGAACATAGAGATGGATCCTCTAAAACAAATTCAAGAATCTACAGTATCTGGTAGAGCAAGAGACATTACAGTTGTCTCAATCGATTCTGAGAGACAACAAGATCTAGATGAGTCTAAACTTCTTCAAGGACCAATTAATTTGGTCTCAATGTCACCTGTGTAGAAATTCAAACTAGGATCAATTGTTCAGGCCAAGGAATAGGAAGAAATTCTAAAATCACATATCCAAGAAAGTAAATTGATCAGGGATACATCCAACATTTTGGAGAAGATGATGCCGACATTTCAAAAGGATACCTCATTATCCTCCGTTGATCAACTCAAGGGTCTATTAAACTCTGTAAGTACACATTTTGAATCTTTTGAAAAATCTGCAGAAGCAAATGTTAGAAAAGAGTTTGATGAGAAGAGATTGGTTGAGTTAAAGACTATGATAGAAAAAGATAAAACTCTGTTAGAAAATGGAATAAAAGGCATACATAGTTAGATTGAAGAAGCATGTAAAATATACAAATTTTCCTTATCTTGGCCAAAAGTTACAAAGGAATTAAAAGATAAAATCAAGGACTTGGAACTCAAACTACTTAATATCTCTGAGACATATAATCTGATAGTTGAGTCAATAAATACCAAAGAAACACAGGTTGCAAATATTCACAATGATTTGAGCAGACTGATGAAGAAAAGGGAAGAAGTCAAAGATAGATTATGCCAACTATGGGGGATGATAAATCCAAAAATTAATTCCATGATTAATTTGACATAGGAAGCCTTGAAAACACAAACATTAATTGATACACCTTTAGATGTGTAGAAGGAAAAAAAGTTAGTCTTTCTGATAAATGTCCACATCCATATTTTGGAGAGTGCAAGGAAAATATGGAATGGAGAGATAGCTCTAATAAAGACTATCTATAATGATATTCTACCTTCAACCATAAATTGAGATGGAAATGTGTATGACAGTTTTGAAGAAATTTTGACACAATTTTGCTTATACACACACCTTTGCCATTGATGTCAAAGGGGGAGAGAAAAACTAGTGAAAAATAAGTATACATCTAAAGGAGAATAGAAAAATAGAGTGTACACAGTAAGGGAGAGAAAACTAGTGAAAAATAAGTATACATCTAAAGGAGAATAGAAAAATAGTGTACAGAGTAAGGGGGAGCACACAAGCATTTTCATCGAGTGTTGCCATCAATGCCAAAGGGGGAGATTATTGACAAGAGACACTACTCTATTGAATAATTGAGTATTGTAATCAATGGAAACAAGGCAAAGAGACTTTACTCCAGTAGACCAAATCAATTTGGCATCAAGGCATACAAGGCTTCTGGTCTGGAAGGCTAAAATGACTAAGTATGGGCAGTACACAGCAAATGACAAAGATCGGGTCAGTATGCCTCCGCAATAGAAGATCATTAGATGTAGTTCAAGTATGTTGTTTGTAGTTGCTTGAAGGTGGAATATCCAAGTTTACATGTCCTAAAGATCTACGGAAGACATACCATCATTCTACTAAGTCCAGTAAGTAAACCTAAGTTATGGACTGTGTATAGTACCAAGGAGTCAGGGTTTGTATTCCTCCGTAGATGTATACTTTGTCCTGTAGTTCTAGATTAAGAAAGATACATATCATGGCTGCCTAAATCCATAATTGTATCTTCTAAAGTTCTTTTGGTCTCATCCTACAAAATGTTCTTTATCAACTTACAGTTTGATAGTGTTTCCCAGTGACAGGACAACAGTTTTGAGTTTCGCATTTTCAGTAGTTGATTATAATGATCTATAGCGTTGAAGGTATGCTAAGAGATCAATGATGAATATTGAATATGATTTTTAGAGTCTCATTTGATCTGCAGTGGAAGTTATGTTGTGACAATTGAACTGATCAAGTATGTTCATGAGGAACAAGTCGACAAGCATGGCAGATCTATATGCGGAGAATCTATATTGTTTGAACAATCAATCTAAGTGATTGAATGATTAATGCTGACCCATATGAAGACTACTATATGATTGTTTGGGTCCGCTATGAATTTTAGTGAATGAATTTGGCTGACAAGCTCTTTAAGGTATGACTACATGCTACACCTTACTAGGTTGACCTAATATGAAGATTTTAAGTGTTGCAGATATATATATTGGATCAAATTTGGTGTTTGAGTGATGAGATGTGAATGTGAATATATGTATGTGCGACATGCGAAGTAAGGTGATTTTGTGGAAGTGATAAGACCAGAAAAAGACAGATCTCATTCCTATGTAAAAGCAGAGCAGTCAGAGATGAACAGTTTTGAGATAGTATTTCTATGCTTCATTGGATCTGTAACCATGCATGTGTAGATGTAATCTAAGTAGTTAAACTTGGTAGTGAGCCATTCTTCCTTCTTCTTTCTTTCTCTAGGCAGTGAGCCTATTTTGGTAGTTTGCCTTTCTTGCAGTGAGCATTTCTTTGGGCAGTGAGCCCTAAGGAAGTGACCCTTCTTGTAATCTGGTATTGTGCTATCATAATATATTGTGAGCTAACACTCACTGTGAATTTTCCCTTTTTAGTTTTTCCACATAAAAATCCTAGTGTCCATGTGTTATGTCTTTATGGTTGTTGTTTCTACACTTATTCTGCTTTCATATTATTAATTTTGAAAATTGAATTAATAAACTTGTTAAGAAGTGGTTTTTTGGAATACGGATTCACCCCCCTCTTAGTATTCCTTACTATCAACATTTACAACTTCCAGGTCTTCCATGTATAGATTGTCCTCCATGCCTTTAAGTGCTCAGGTCTTCTTATTCCCCATGATATATTATAGTTGATTATGGAGTCTTCAATAATTTATTGCTTTATGAACCAAGTTAATTGTGGTTTCTAGAGTAAAAGGTGATAAATTACCTATACTTTTATTATAGACAAAAATATACATACATACAAATGTCACAAGCCACGGATGCTCTGGTGTAGATGAAAGGGCCAAAAAATAATAATATCAAGGTCACTTGTCTATGGGATGAAATATTTATCAAAAACAAAATATAAACATCAAAAAACCATAAATCAAGGGTTAGTTGTCTATAGGCTGAAATATTTCAGAATCCAAATAATTGTCTATGAATTTAATAGGACATTTAAATATAGTTCAACATGTGAATCTACTGAGTCAATTTTAGTTTTTTCAAAGATATTATTCTCCCCCTTAATCACAACTATTGCCATCTAGAATACCCAAATGATCTCTTAGATGAAGTGGTATCTGCTATCAATATGCTTACTCCTTTTGCAAAATATATGAATATGAAATGGTACCATACAAGGAATACCTGGTAGAGTCAATGCCTCACTATCATCTTGTGGTAAACCTATTGTAATATTCACTATTTTATCCAAACTTCCATCCCATGCTTCTTCTTCTTCTATGAATTCCACATCTTTGTTCATGATCACTTTAATTGTTATTTGATTATACAATTTGTAATATTTTGTGTCCTCACTATATCCTACGAAGATAACACTATAAGTATAATAGATACTTATTGGATTAAATCTAGTTATTCCTAACCAAGAGTCTAGAAGTAACTATTGAAAGGTATATGTGTTAGTTTACCCTTCTTGTAATTCAAACACAATTTAGTATTCCTTCTTGTGGTAAACTAAGAATTTATGGGTAGAATTTAAGGCTCTAGTAATGATGATATATTATAATTTTTGATAAAAGAGGGGGTAAAAAAAAGGTTTTGAATAACCCTAGAAACCCTTTACAAACATTGAAACGTTAGCAAAAAAGTAGCTGACCCACAACAAAAAAAAGAAGCAATAGACTAAAATAGCAAGACGACCATCAATAGAGGGTAGTTAGAGTTCCTTAAGGGTATTTACAACTTCCAAGTCTTCCATGTGAAGATTGTCCTCCACACCTTGAAGTGCTTGGGTCTTCTTGTTCCCCATGATATATTATAGTTGATTATGGAGTCTTCAATGATTTATTGCTTTATGAACCAAGTTAATTGTAGTTTCTTGAATAAAACGTGATAAATTACCTATACTTATATTATAAACAAAAATATACATAGATACAAATGTCATAGGCCACAAATGTTCTGGTGTAGATGAAAGGGCCCAAAAATAATAGTAGCAGGTTCACTTGTCTATAGGCTGAAATATTTATCAACAAATTACATAAACATCAAAAAAACATAAGGGGCCCTAGTTAGGACTAGAATCAGAGTTTTCAATAGGTAGAGGAAGGGCAACAAGTGGCATTGGAGGAATCATAGCCGATGGACATGGAGTAATATCTAGTGCATGGAGTCCTAAAAACATAATGGCTCTATAAATCTCCTTTCCTTTAGCATCTAGAGTAGGCAAAAGTTGAAACCAGTGAGCTTCCAAGGTGGTGTTGAGAGTGTTGGCTCATCCATTATTAAGACCATTCTATATCACATCGTAGATACAAGATGAAGTAGGTGAGGAAATGAACATTTTAATGATATACAACCCCCCAATTGGTGCCTCTCCTATGAACATGCTGTACCCTCCTTTAGGGCATACTTTAGCCTATTTGTGGAAATCATACATGAAGCTAAATCCTAGCATTTCCTTGAAGTCCATGCCTTGCACCAGGTCCATTATATTGGATAGATAGATTGACACCACCTTTGAGAATAATAGCATCCTAGGTTTGGCACATAGAACTGGCTCACCAATAATGGTTACGATTGTGAATTCCACATGTGGGAGATTTATGTCAAAGACATGGCCAAGGTTCTTAGTCATAGGGCCCATTCTCAATTGGTTCCATATTTAAAGGTGGAAGATATAGGTTTTCTTAGCAAATTCTTTCTTAGTTATTGCATGCACTGAAATGATGCATGAGCTTCTATGAGGACCCCATGATGACATGTAATCCTAATCACGTACATGAAAGTGTGAAATAATAACGTCCCCTCAGTAGCACTCCTTTTGGTGACAAGTTTTAGTGGGATTTTCCCTTTTTTATTCTTCCATTTCCCAACAATTCTTCCTTCCCCATTTGTTAATTCTTTTTTTTCGCATTTTCCCCTTTCCTACATGTCTAATTTTTACCTTTTCTTACTAATTCCACCTTTCGACACCTCATTCTAAAGGTTTCTAATGATAGGAATCCTTTAGATAGCTTAACAAATCAAACCCATATTTTAGCTTTTGCCTAGCTTTCCTCCTTTGTGAATCTCCCCTTTTAATGACCAAAACTCTAGGAGATCCTATTTGAATTTATCCTGTATCCTGTTTCAAATGCCAGGTCCTTCTTTTAGAGCATAACTAACCATACGCAACTTACAATTTCTACCTAGGTGTCACCCTCTATGGTCTCCTTAGGGCCACCCAAGGTGACATGCCCTAGTGAAAGGCATGACCCTTGTGGGATTTGAAACATGAATTTCTTCTTCGAATTGAGCCAAAATATGCTATGCTTTCACTCAATTTTCATCAAAGTTTGAGCCTAACATGGAGTAGACTATTCTTAAGCCATCCATCACTCTCAATCAAGAAAATTTAGCCATTTGATTCAATTTCATCTCCTCTCTAACTCTTCATGACTATCATTCTTCCACGAGTGATAAGATTTCAAGCTTAGATCATTGTCTAATCAACCCAATCCTCTGATCAATCAAGAGAGTTAACTCCCCAATTAATTTTGTTAACTCTTCTGTCAAAGGAGTTAATTCTTCAATCAATTTCTCCCTTTTGTGTACCAATCCATCCTATAAATACCCCTCACCTCTCCATTATTTCCTAAGTTGGAGAATGCTCTTCTCTTCTTCAAACAAGCTTTTTCAAGCTTCTTCATAGGCCTTCGAGCCTCTTTCTTCATTTCTTTCTTTATTTTTCAAAGCTTCAAAGATCTCATTTTATTAGTTTCCATTGTTTCAAAGCTTCAAATCTCTCGTTTTATTAGTTTCCATTGTTTCAAAGCTTCAAAGCTTTCCTTATGAGGCAAAATTCATTGTTGTAATCAATCTCTTAGTTTTTTCTCTCCCAATAGCATGCTTATGCTCGCTATAGGAATTAGGTTCCTTTTTCATATTGCTATTGTTTTTGCAAAGCCTTCAAAGGATTCATAGCATTTCTACACTTACCATTTATCAAGCCATAGTGCTCTTAGCTCTGAATTGGTATCATTCAAAGATTTTAAAGCTCTTTCAATTGTTTCTCCATCCCACTTTCTACCAAGAAGACAACCCTGCTACTGTAGGAGGACAAGGAGGTTGCCATACATAGAGATTCCTGAGGGTAGTCGAGGCTCATGCATCTCATATTCCAAGTTTTTCATGCTTTTGAGTAGTAATTAGACAATCAATCTTGCTCTTGGAATAGTAATCTTGTAATTGCAAATTCCTTAATAGGTTAATTTAGATTATTTAGATTAGCTTATTTTAGTAGTTTAATTTCAATGTTTGATTAGTTTCATTTCAATCATTTTTCAAATCTTAGAGTAGCCTGAAACTGATCTCAAAAAATACAAAAATTTAGAGTAATTGCATTAGGTAATTTCATTCTTTCTTGTAGTCATATTTTAATTCCTAGATTAATTTAGTTCATTTTATTTCAAAAATTGGTGAAAAAGAACAAAAAGTTGTTTGCATACATTGTAGCTTGCATTTCATATAAAAACCCACAAAATACCAAAAAGATTAGGAAACATCAAAAAGCAAAACAAGTTCAGACAAACCCTCAATTTCATCACAAGGTCAATACAAAGTCAACACAAGTCAAAACTCCTTTATTTCATCACAAGGTCAACAAACTCAAGAAAACAACTAGAAAATTCTTATTTTACATCTCTAATTCAAAGCGTCAAATTGAGTTCAACTCAAATTTACTTTCTCAATTTAGGTATACGAATGTACCTTGGAATCAGATGTGAGTGGGTGAGGGTGGTCCTCGAGGAGATTGAAGAGTTACACCGAAGACCACAAATCACACAAGAACAACAAGACTTCATCAGGGTTATAGAACAAGAATGACAATTTCAACAACACATACAAGATTTCAAGACCAAACTACAATGTACTAGAAGCATAAATGAAGCAAATCAAGACCCATCAAGATGTTGGAATCTTAGAAACCTCAATAGGAGACAAACCACAAGTAACCCTTTTGGTCATATAGTTATCTCAACAACAACTACCATAGAAAGAACAAGACAAATTGAAAACAACAACAAGCCCCTGATTAGGTTGGCCACTCTTCACAAAGTCCTACTCCCAAGCGCACATGATAGTGCCCAAGTCTCACTCCTGCTCAATTGGATTTTGCCACAAGAGTGAAGGTGACTTAGAGGTCGCTAGTAGCAAGGAGAGGATCCATGTGTTGTATCAAACATGACTCATCCACTATCGTGCATGTGTCACATTTTGAAGAGTACATATTTTTGTGAAACTGACGTGAAGAACAATTTCTTTTGGAATGGGTTATTTCAAATTTTTCCACATTTCACAATGTTTCATGCAAAAAATCTAGGGGAATGTCGCCTCAAATGAAATTATAAATTCAAAGGGGATTCAACAAAATCCCCACAACTTCAACCAAATGAAAATACATGTGAACATTCTATATGAGATCTATAAACATAATCAACCCTTAACAAGCCATAGGAAAATGGCCACCCAAGAGGATAATGGAATATTCTATCAAAAGAGGAAGTTACAAAAAGCTCAAGAGGTACAACAATCACTTCACATAGTACATCAAGATAAAAGGACCATTCCATGTCAAGTGTCATTGAAGAGAACAAATGGGGTCACTCAAACCCCAAAGAAAAACAATCCACCACAAGGTGGCAAAACTGAAAGAACAGACAATGCCTCACCCATAGACCTAATAGAAACTTTGGTTAGACATACCTGGAACCTTGAGGCTAGGAGTGTTCAACAAAATTGGTAAAACAAAATTGAGGAAAAACCTCGCGCACAAGGAAATATTTCATAGAAAAAATCAAATCAAACTAGGGGCAACAAAAAATCCCCCTCATCTAAAGTTTCATTCTCACGACACACACAGTGAAACATTCATGTCTCCCTTTCCCTCATCATCCAACATCACAAGTATCAATCAAATAGGTGAGATTCCTATGACAAAAAATCAACCACAAATGATTCCACCCAATCTTCAAAACATAAACATGACACCATCTAGTTATCCAACTTTTTCAGGACTTGAACAAGATCTAGCATATCCTTTCAACAAGTGCAACAAGCTCCAATTGATGTGATGATGTTTGTAGGAATAAGACCCTCTACACATAAGCCTCTCTTAGGAACATACCTTGAGTATTTATAGGAACCTCTTCTTTGATAGCAACAAATATTTATAAAATTTATCGATAAAGGTCCAATGCGAGTAGTCACTGCTATGGATTTCAATTTAAACCTCTTACGTAAGTATAACCCACAATTTTTAAATGCATAAGGAAATTTTCAATTTTTCTAATATCAAGATCATCTCTTGATTTATATATAATTGTCTAGTTGATATACAAAACTTTACATACTTTGTGATATTTTTAGTGACAACTATTTGACTGAAAAGAATTTTAGAATCCAAAGAATTGCCTATGAATTTAATAGGACATTGAAATACAGTTAAAGTTGTGAATCCACCGAGTTAGTTTTATTTTATTCAAAGAATGTTTTAGATAACATTATGGTATTTTGGAAAAATAAGTTGACATACAGTGAAGCTTAAATGTGAATACATAGTAGAATTTTCAATGCTATTAAGAAATGACAAAGTTGATTACATACGAGTGTTTTGAATAACTACCCATCCAACATTGAAGATTGTGTGCATTGAGAAAGTAGGGTCTAGGTAAACTTAAATTGACAAATGCCATCAAGATATCTATGAATACAAAGCCATGTCGCCCTCATAGAATCCAAGAATAAGGAATTTACAAGACGTTTGAGTAGTGATAAGGAATTCACAAGACGTTTGAGTAGCAAAAAAGAATAACTCAGAATGAAAGCATAATTGAATTATAATTTTCTCTAATTTCAATCTAAATTGCATGCCATATTGTAGTGAAAAATAGCAGTCTAATATCAAGTGTTTCTACATAAATAGCAGTCTAATATTAGAAATAGCAGACTAATATCAAGTGTTTCTAAACAATGATATCAACTCATTTTCTAGATTTTAAGCTTAAAAACATGCTCTCTACCTTTTCAGTTAGCTACTACTATAAGTAGAATAATATGATTGAGAAAATGATATTATTTTGGTTCTATATAGAGAGCAATGAGAATTTCAGTCTGCTACTCTCTCTTAGTAATGAACAAAATAAACTTGTATGATTAAAAATGACCTTCTCTTGGGTCTCTCAATACACCTACCTTCAGCCTATACTGAGTCAATTAAACTAAAGCATGGTTTCCATATAGCAATCAGCCTATTTACATAGTCAGCCATAAAGTTTACACTAAGTTTGTAATACAATCATAACCTTGTTTGGATGTTAAAATATCATAAGCCATTGGCTTTGTCAACACAGTCATTGACCATTACACCACTGATACTCTTTGAATATCATTATTAGAAATGAACAACATGTATATATAACATATATATACGATACTCTTAACCAGAGATATCAAGATGTATTACCATTTCTAGTCATAACTACTATATGAAATGGGATGGATATATCCTACAGAGATATAAAAAACTCTCTCAACTACCAAGTATTTGGTATAATATACAGAGATTATCCTCTGTCAAAGTCGAATAACATCAAGTTTAAACTATCACTAAGTTTCTTTGAAATCCTACATGCCATTCGGTAGTTTAAACAATAATCTACATTCATATCTTTACTTGTAGATATCGACGAATATATACAAAGTCTTGACATATTTTATGGAATACAATAAGCTTACCTATAGAGTTTAACAGACAATATGCTATCACTAATGCCTTCCTTCCTCCCAAGTACCTAAGTCTTTAATCTCCTCCCTCTACACTATGCTTTCAAGATTGAAGAATAATACCTCCATTTCCCTCACTCTACACTTAGTTATGCATTACATATTAAATGTATTCCACTACACTCTCTCCAGTCATCCTTGGCCCTCACATGCAGAAAAATAAAGGAAGTATGGAGTGACTACTCCTTCCCCCACTCCCCAAGCATCTAGGAAGAATACCTTGAGTGAAAAAGACTTTACCTCCTTACTAGGCATTATTCTTAACTATAATTAAGCTTAAATAAAAACAATAATTTAAAGGAATCAATAGCACACCTATTTTATAGATTTCACTAATTTATTCTTTTGAATGCTTAATTATGCTTATTCATGAGCATAATTATCAATGAAGGATTATCACAAAGTCGACTGAGACCTCTATGACAAATTTAAACTTGTTTAGTCAATTACTCACATCATCTTGGCATTCAAAAATGTACACTACCTTACTATCTGTCGATGAAGAAGATTTAGCCATTGACTTGATGATGACAAAACCTAACAAGATTAAAATGATCTCAATGCTAAAAATATTTCTAAGGCGACCAAAGACATAGAGATTAAGACTTAATCTAAAATTGGTTTATCCTCTAAATAAGTATGTGTGTGTGTCTTTCCAGATGGCATAAGGATCATTGTCTTCACATGATCTAGCATCTTCTCCATGGTGATACTCTCTCTCCTCATCTCGGGGGGAGAATGTTCCTACATGCACCTCAATTGCACAACGATAGTTGGGACATTATGTTAGGTCTCAAAAATACAGGTTACAAGTCCTAAGAGGATGCCAGGCTCTATGATTAGATTTGCAACATTTTTGAACTAACAAATGGAGTTAACCTATATGGTTGGTGACTCCCTACACTTTAGGCTCTACTAGACCTAGGTGGGTGAACTTTACTAATGAAGCAGATTAAATGGATGTGTGATTTTGGTTAAGTTGATGGATCTACCCATAGTGGAAAGTGGTCTGGAATAGATGAAATCTTGCTAACTACTTCTACTCCTAATATTAAGATCTGAAATATGATTGTTTGAATAGGATTTTGTGAAATTCTAAAATGGAATGGGTATGACTAGTGCCTACTTCTATTGGGCTAATAGATTCAAGAGGTGAATGATATATGATTTACTTACTGGCTACAATTCAAATTGCTTGGCACTTGTGACTATTTGCACCTTGTACAATCATGCAAGAATGTAACTATTAGACTCTTCTTATCGGTCCAAATGGTCCACACTAGGTTGCTATGATTAATTAATAGGAAAGTTTAATCCCTCTTTGAAGGAACTAGTTAACTGAATCAAACAGAAGGAGCAAGTGTGCCTTGACAAATCAAATATACTTCTGATTTGAACAACAAAATGAAATCAAACTGGAGACAGTATGATAATTTTATCGATTATAGGGATCTTCTTTAACTATCCAAGTGTTACCTACAAATCACTGTGATCTATTCTAAGGATATTTAATTCTTTGAAAGAAATCAATTAATGAAACCACACAAGAACAACAAATGTGTTTTGATAAAATGAGTTTCAACACTTCAATTCAAATAATATGAAAGCACCAATCTAGAGACAACAAAATAATTGGGTATAAACAACAAGCAATTGACACCAGTGTTGGATCATTAATTTATGCATTACTCTCCATTACATTATTACACAAGAATTTGTAATACATATCATGATGTTTTGTTGAGGCAACTGGTCAACCTTTTTAATCATTGATGATTTCCTAACCTATTGATGATTCTCCTTTCCTACCTACTCCTGATGATGATTAACCTATTCCCCAATTTGCATCTACCATATATAGTTTGTGAATTTAGGGTTACAAACCTTCACATATTTGTCTAGTGCAGCTATTCATTTTATTTTAATTAATTGTCTTCAACAAATTAAAATAATTTAACTTTAAATCCTTATCTTTGTGATCTCCATGAAAATATATTCTAATGATAATCTTCCTCTACTGGAAATTTTACCTTTCACCCGATGTAAAATACTCTTTAAAAAATAATCACCCATTGCAAAGCTTTAAATTTAATTTCCTCCATGAAAAGCTTTAATACTTAAAATATTCTCCAAGTAAAGTAATTATCTCTCCCTTAGTAAAAATATTTACCCAAAGGGACATTTTTCTAAAATCCAGGTGAAATATATTTTACGTCTTGTTGAAAATGAATTTTCATTATTTGGTAAAATTTTTACTTTCTAAGAACAAATGTGTTGATTTTAATAATTTTCTTTAAAAATATTCACACCACACATCTTTGCAATAGCATTTTATTTCCTTCATGGCCATACCTGAATCAAACTGTTTGATAATATTTGTTCTATCTTTCCATTGTGATCTAATTCCTTTGTCCTATCGGAGAGACTTGGAGTATCGAGGAGACTTAAACAATGTCTGCCGATGTTTTTGTCTCTCTCCAATGAATTTCTATTCTTCACTCATTGGTTCATTAGGTGTAGAAGAGACATTCAATATTCTCTCTTCAATAAGCTTTTGCTTTCCTATTCCATTTTTAGGGTTTCATACATCCCAAGGCTTGGCTCCGACACAACTACAAAGATCCTGGAAAAGGTTATGGATTCTGGTGTTACACCTGCCATATACATTTGCTTGAGAGTTTCTACAAAAAATTTCAATGATTCCATTTTAGTGCATATTTTGTAATCATTATAAACTTCTTCCACAAGGTCGTATTTTAGCATTAGCTAGGAGTATGCTAGCAGATGCAAACTTATCAGGCTGGAGACTTGTTCATTGTATTTGGTGAAATAATGTGACTACCTTATGAGGATACACATGTCTTGTGTATGCTATAATTGTCATATTTCATGAGATGTTGGCTTATTCATGTGGTGAAATATTGTGGGCGATGGAAGAATGAACTTCTCTTCCTATGTGAAGGTGCATCTTTGAAAATGTGGGTCTATAATAATCAAAGACATATAGATGAATTTGCATCACCTCCTTTGACTATCCCCTCTACAAGTTTGCTGTGAGATCGAGATGAGTAACAGATGGTAATGGAACCTTATGATCGTGGTTGGAGCGTATGACAAGTGCAGTTGGCAGTCAACATACACTTGAAGGTTATCAACATCCTTGTCGAAAGAGGATTCAGGCTCAAATTCTTGGTCATCCTCGCATTTATGTCTCTTGCCTAGGAATGACAATGAGCAAGTTTGAAGGTTCCCTATAGCGTTAGGTGATTCGCCTTCTTATCTTAGCTCCCACATTCTCATGTATGTCATTCGAGGTGTTGAAAACTACAACATCTGATGAAATTTCACTATCCACTATACTGTCATTGAGTATCCACAAAGTGATCATGCAGTTCAAGAGTCCACTGCAAGCATTGTTTTTGATGATGCCATTCCAAAAGTAACAAAACTATTCATTTTATGGTTTGAGCATCGATACTATACCCATTTCATGCTAATTAGGGCTTATCAGCTAAATATTCCTTGCATTGTATATCTTGAATAGAGAAACTCCATGATTTAGGATGTCCTATATTCAAACTTCACACCTGCCCATGAAACTGCATCTATTAAGGTTAAAAGTTACTGCCATGACCTCATCATTTTCATCTTCTAATAATATACCAACTCTTACAAGTTCCATAAGACACTCTTCAATGCATTTTGAGGAGATACACTCTAATTAACCTCCAAGTTTCACACAAGTAAATTTGGATAAATGAAAGATTTTCATCTAGGGCTATCAACTCAACTGGTTCAACCTCAAACTTCCTTTTATATTTAATTGTGACCATTGTATTCAGAACAAATTTGTGCTTTTGTCAAGTCAGTTACCATGCATTCAAAGAATACATTCTTTATTTTCAAAGAAATAGTAGAATGAGCACTATTAATTATGGTAGGCAAAGATAATACTACTCTCTTGCTGTCATAAATCATTGTTTCAAAGGAATAAACTTGATATGGATGGTAGTTATGCCTTATATGTAACGTGTCCAAATCATGCAATCCAATTGCAACCAAGGGTCTTTTCCTGCAATGACTCTGATGGAGCCAGTCTTGAAAATAAAGTTGTTATACCTAGCTTTATCAAATGTGATTTAAGACAAAATTTTATCCAAAATTTGGTATGAAATTTCAGGTCTCAACAATGGTTCTATTTGGGGATGTATGCCCCTTGTGGGTATAGCAAGATCCTAGATCTCTAGGGAGCAAGCCAGTGCCTACCCCATTGGGCAATAGAGTCAAAATGTCACTTTTTTCCCTAAAATGATATGGTTTGAAAAACCACACCATAAAAAGAAAAACATATATTTTCCTCTATCAAAAATCTGATTCTCATCATGTTGTGGTGAAGCTGATCTACCAATATTTTTAAAATTTATCTGATTGAATGCATTCATATCTTTGATCAATTTTCCATGCTCAACGTTGCTAGTATATTTTTCGTCATTGTGTACCTGAAAGTCAGGCATAATCTGAACAATCACATCTCTATGTGATATATTTTTGCTACATGAAGAGTATCCCCCTTCAATGCAACATTTTTAATTATTCTTCTTACTATCATGCATTGTGAATTGACCTTCTAGCTGATCTAAAAAATGAGAATGCTCATTGTTCTTTTCATCATCATCACAATACTCAAATGTGCTCATTTCATCATTTGATTTCCCTTCACTTATGGGCTCATCATTATGCATAGCAACATACTCACTTCCCTAACTATTTGAAAGTATTTCATCCTCTTCATAGAAATGGTTTGAATACACATGAAATTTGTGTTCCGAGACACCTTGGAAAAATTTCATCTGATCTTCATCTATCACTTCATCATACAATGGGTTTGAAAAAAAATTGAAAACCATTTTCAGATATGTCCAATTCCTCCTCATTGTGAGTTTGTCCTATTTGTTGAAAATAGTCATCCTCTTCCTCCTCAAACTGCTTATTCATATATTGCGGTGGGTGGGTTGGGACAACAAAAGAATTTGTATTTTGAAGATTGCTCTCATTTGTTGATATAGCATATGCTATTTCATTAGTTGTTGGAATATGTTGTGGCTCTAAGTGTGGTACACTAAAAATATTTTGCTACGTATGATATCCATATGGGGGTTGATGGTAAGCATTTTATTGGGTGGGTTGATGAGATTGCACACTCTGATGTGACATATGTTGGTGGTGATATTGTGGGGCATACCGTTGTCCTGTTGGTGGATAGTATTGGGGAATGTTACTTACACTTATAGGATGGGGCGTTTGTGGTGGTATATTATGCTGGATAGGGTTACAGTATGCACTATGAGGTACTCTTGAGGTACATGGAGCATATGTATTCTGAGAGGGCTCATGTGAATTGATATTACCACCTTGTGGAGGGACATATTTTGGTGGTTTTTATGCCTAGATGTCCAATTGTGCCAATTGTCTATCCAGTTCCTGACTTTCTTGTATCAACTATTGTCTCCTCCTAAGCTGATGTCTTTGCCACTCCAAATGTATTTCAATTTCCTAGTTACTCATAGCATCAAAATCAACAATATGGTCTATAGACCCCTCTTGATTTTCTTCTCCCTATTGTGATAAAAATCCTCTATTAGACTCTCCATGTTTCTGTCTCCTTTCTCCATTCAACCTTTCCTAAAATTTAGTTACTTCTTGAGAATCTTTCTTGTAACTGAGGATATTATCATTTGTATTAATATTTTTAGGAGGTGTTCAGGGATTTCCACCATCATTGTATACTAGGGAGTTGAATACTGGAAAAGGCTATTCTGATGTGTTTATACTGTCTTCAGGCAATTTGGGTATTGTTTCACCCTTATTTGTATTGTTCTTTCCTCGAGGAGGTCCTTGCTTGTCTGTAAATCTGACATTGTTTTTCTTGGGACTTTCCTGATGCATAGATCTCCTTCTATTCATGTTTGATGATATAGTATACCTTTGATGTCTATCGTCTATCTTTTCTGATATGATATCTATTTCATTAGTCATAAAATTCTTTTAGAGTCACCACTTACTTTCTATGAGTAAGAAGAAATGATTCTGGTTCTTCCCAGTGGAGTCTTGAATATGTTATAATATTGTGATATGACTCATATGATGGAAGGCTCAAGTATAAACTAGGCTGCTCCCCAACGGAGTCACTAATTCTTTTAGGTCTCAAAAATGCAAGTTACAAGTCCTAAGACGATGCCAGGCTCTATGATCAGACATGCAATGTTTTTGAACTAACAAATGGAGTTAACCTATATGGTTGATGACTCCCTACACTTCATGTTTTGCTAGACCTAGGTGGGTGAACCTTACTAATGAAGAAGATTAAATGGATGTGTTACTTTGGTTAAGTTGATGGATCTACCCATAGTAGCAAGTGATGTGGAATAGATGAAAGCTTGCTAACTACTTCTACTCCTAATATTAAGACTTGAAATATGATTGTTTGAATAGGATTTTGTGAAATTCTAAAATGAAATAGGTATGACCCATGCCTACTTTTGTTGGGCTAATAGAGTCAAGAGGTTAATGATATATGATTTACTTACTGGCTACAATTCAAATTTCTTGGCACTTGTGATTGTTTGCACCTTGTATAAACATGCAAGAATGTAACTGTCAAACTCTTCTTATCAATCCATATGATCCACACCAGGTTGCTATGATTAATTAATAGTAAAGTTTAATCGCTCTTTGAAGGAACTAGTTAATTGAATCACATAGAAGGAGCAAGTGTGCCTTGACAAATCAAATATACTTCTAATTTGAACAGCAAAATAGAATCAAACTGGAGACAGTATGATAATTTTATCGATTATAGGGCTCGTCTTTAACTATCCAAGTGATACCTCCAAATTACTGTGATCTATTAAAATGATATTTAATTCTTTGAAAGAAACCAATTAATGAAACCACACAAGAACAACAAATGTGTTTTGATAAATTGAGTTTCAACACTTCAATTCAAATAATATGAAAGCACCAATTTGGAGATAGCCAAATAATCAGGTATAAACAACAAGTAATTGACACCAGTGTTGGATAATTAATTTATGCATTCTTCTCCATTACATAATTTCACAAGATTTTGCAATACATATCATGAGGTTCTATTGAGGCAAGTAGTCAACCTTTTTAATCATTGATTATTTCCTAACCTACTAATGATTCTCCTTTTCCTACCTACTCCTGATGATGATTAACCTATTCCCTGATTTGCATCTGCCATATATAGTTTGTGATTTTAGGGTTACAACCCTTCACATATTTGTCCAGTACAACTCTTCATTTTATTTTAATTAATTGCCTTCGACAAATTAAAATAGTTTAACTTTAAATCCTTATCTTTATGATCTCCATGAAAATTAATTCTAATGATAATCTTCCTCTATTGGAAATTTTACCTTTCACCCAATGTAAAATACTCTTTAAAAAATAATCACCCATTACAAAGCTTTAAATTTAATTTTCTCCCTGAAAAGTGTTAATAATTAAAATATTCTCTAGGTAAAGTAATTATCTCCCCCTTAGTAAAAATATTTATCTTGTATCTACCCGTATGTATTTTTCACCTAGCTTTTAGAAAAATGTCCCTTTGGGTAAATAACTACCCACTCCCTGATTCATTATCTTGGTGAAAATATTTTACCTCCTAATGAAAATGAATTTTCTTTTTTTGGTAAAATTTCTACTTTCTGGGAACAAATGTGGTTATTTTAATAATTTTCATTAAAAATACTCACACCACACATCTTTGCAATAAAATTTTATTTCCTTCATGACCATACTCAAATCAAACTCTTTGATAATATTTGTTTTATCTTTCCGTTGTGATCTCATTCCTTTGCCCTATTGGAGAGACTTGGAGTATCGAGGAGACTTAAACAATGTCTACCGATGTTTTTATCTCTCTTTGATGAATTTCTATTCTTCTTTCGTTGGTTCATTGGGTGTAGAAGAGACGTTTAATATTCTCTCTTTGATAAGCTTTTCCTTTGCAATGCCATTTTTAGGGTTTCATACGTCCCAAGGCTCAACTCCGGCACAACTGTGAAGATCCTCATGAAGGTTATGGATCCTAGTGTTACACCTGCCGTATACATTTGCTTGAGAGTTTCTAAAAAAATTTCAACGATTCCATTTTGGTGCATATTCTACAATCACTAAAAACTTCTTCCACAAGCTCATATTTCAGCATTGGCTAGGAGTACGCTGGCAGATGCAAACTTATCAAGCTCGAGACTTGTTCATTGCATTTGGTGAAATAATACGACTACCTTATGATGACGTGCATCTCTTGTGTATGTTGCAATTATCATATTTCATGAGACGGCTCATTCATGTGGTCAAATAATGTGGGCAATGGAAGAGTGAACTTCTCTTCCTGTGTGAAGGTGCATCTTTGAGAATGTGCATGTCTGCAATAATCAAAGACATATAGATGAATTTACAGTGCCTCCTTTGATTGTTCCCTCTATAAGTTTGCTATGAGATCGAGATGAGTAATGGATGGTAATGGCACCTTATGATCGTGGTTGGAGCATATGAGAAGTGCAATTGGTGGTTAGCATACACTTGAAGGTTATCAACATCCTTGCCGAAAGAGGATTTAGGCTCAAATTCTTGGTCATCCTCGCATTTATGTCTCTTGCCTTTAGGAATGACAATGATCGGGTTTGAAGGTTCCCTATGTCGCCTAACTCGCCTCCTTATCTTAACTACCACATTCATATGTATGTCATCCGGGGTGTTGGCAACTACAACATCTGATGAAATTTCACTATCCACTATACTATCATTGAGTATCCACAAAGCAATCATGTAGTTCAAGAGTCCACTGCAAGCATTTTTTTTATAATGCTATTCCAAAATTAACAAAGCTATTCATTGTATGGTTTGAGCCCACTGGTACTATACCCCTTTTGTGCTAATCAGGACTTATTCACTAAATATTACTTGCATTGTATGTCTTAAACAAAGAAACTCCATGATTTAGGATGTCCTATATTCAAAATTCACACTTGCCCATGAAACTGCATCTATTAAGGTTAAAAGTTACTGCCATGACCTCATCATTTTCATCTTCTGATAATATAGCAACTCTTACAAATTCCATAAGACACTCTTCAATGGCATTTTGAAGAGATACACTCCAATTAACCTCCAAGTTTCACACAAGTAAATCTGAATAAATGAAAGATTTCCATCTGGGCCTATCACCTTAACCAGTTCAACCTCAAACTTCCTTTTATATTTCATTGTCACCATTGTATTGAACAGAACAAATTTGTGCTTTTGTTAGGTCAGTTACTGTGCATTCAATGAATACATTCTTTGTTTTCAAAGAAATAGCAGAATGAGCACTATTAATTATGGGAGGCAAAGATAATACTTCTCTCTTGTTGTCATAAATCACTATTTCAAAGGAATAAACTTGATATGGATGGTAGCAATGCCTTATATGTAACGTGTCCAAATCATGCATTCCAATTGCAACCAAGGGTCTTTTCCTACAATGATTTTGATGGAGCCAGTCTTGAAAATAAAGCTGTTATACCTAGCTTTATCAAATGTGATTTAAGAAAAAAATTTATCCAAAATTTTATATGAACTTTCAAGTCTCAACACATTACATTATTTAATCACGTGCTTAATAATAATGTCATAAACAATTATTCTTTGCATATAAACTAACATAAAGAAAATGCATTTTTTATCATTACTTTAATCATAATATTTACTCTAATTAACTATCTATCTTCTTGAAAATAAAAAAGATAAATATGTTAATTTAAAAATGGGGTGTGACATACCCTTTCATTGTTTGGACCATCATCTAGCAGTTGTATGGAGATCTTGATTCTTCATCTGAAAGTGATGTTTTGTACATGACCATCCACTTACAGATGATACTAAGACTTATATTTCCCCTTCGTGTGTGGACACATTCTCATGGTATGATTAATCTTTTTGGTTGGCATACATTGATACCCCACCTACATTAGAGGGCATTCCATATCATATAGTACCTATTGCTACTTCAGAGTCCAGTGTTGCTTCTTCAAAAAGATTCCAGTGATTCTCTATGGCAGGGTCATTTATGTCTTTTGGATCCACCTCATTGGGACACACTTCTACTAAACATCTCTTGGTTGTTTGTAGAGTCTCACATTTCAGATTTTGATGAAACTTTTGAGGATCTTGTCTTTCTCTTTGATGGTAGTTATCTTGTACTTTCTACTGCTATAGAGTTTCATGAGGCTTCATCAAGGGCTTCCAAAAATTCTTCATAGGACATCTCATGGAATTTTCTTTGTAGCCACATGGCATGCATTGACATTCCACATCCATACATCAGTTCTTTGGATCGTGCTCTTCATCAATTTTCACATGATTTTGAGAGGTTACTTATTTTAGTTAGGCCCAAGCCTCCTGATTTGATTGTGACTTGTTTTGGCATCAACATGACGATATTTGAGCAGTGTTCTGAGATAGGGTGCATCATGAGACTTACCACCTCATCTTTCTTCTTTGAGTTGGAGTTACTCTAGCATTCACCATTGGAGTTGTTTCTTCCTAAGGGGAGAAATGTCATTTGCCATAACTAGATCATTTTTAGTATTCATACATGAGCATTCTCTTTTGGCATAGGGACTACTTCATTGTGGGGGGCTACATAGTCTATTTCTCTCTCCTGTTGAGGGGAGCTATCTGCATCATCATAGTAAGAGCGACATGGTTTCAAACTTATTACAAAATTATCATCTTTGACAAGCCTTCCTAGTCCTCTTCTTTTATAATCTTCTCTCTTTTTGGAGCAGAGTTTTTCCCCATGTGGTTTTCTCTATTTCTCTATTTTTATGAGAGATTGCATTGTACATGGGTACCTGATCATGCCTAGTTTTCAGGACCCATCTTCATTTAGCCCACCTAAGCTATTCTTAAGGGGCATGTTAGTATATATTAAGCTTACTTAGGTGTGCACATCATTCTATGTTTAGCCTCGAGCTATACTTGCAATGCCTAGATTAGATTAACTAAGTTAAGTGGTTGATTTTCCTATACTTGGAGCACCACTATTCCTAGTGAGAAGTTTTTCTTTGGCTCAACTATTCTTAGTCCATTATGCCCTATAGTTACCTCTAGGAAGATAATTGCCCATCCCAATCAATTCATTCCTCATTGATGTATTTTCTTTACATATTTGTGTTTTGGATCCTTTCTATAGGATAAGCATGCCCTTGCTTGTCTTAGGTCACTGATTCGGTGTAGGCAATCATCCAAGGGTCCTATGGTTTCTCACAAGGAGGATAATATGTGTCAAGTGACCTTTTAAATTTTTTTAAGACACATGGAATCAAGAAACAATTTATTTTCAGATATACACTACAATAGAATGAAGTCACAAAGAGAAAGAATATGACAATCATGGAAATGGCTAGAAGCATGTTGAAGGCCAAGCACTTGTCAAATGAATATTGGGTAGAAGTGCTAGCTTGCATAGTGTATATTTTAAATTAGGGCCCGATAAAAACTATATAAGACAAAGTACCTAAAGAAGAATGGAGTGGAAAGAAACATAGTGTCTCTCATTTAAGAGTCTTTGGTTGTGGAGTATATGCTCATGTGATAGAGGAAAGAAGGAAGAAATTAGATGATAAAGGAGAGAAATGCATTTTTGTTGGATATAGCGAACAAACAAAAGGATAGAAATTGTACAATCCAATTACAAAGAAAGTGATAATTAGTAGAGATGTTGAGTTTATTGAAGAAGAAGCATGGGATGGTAGTATTGAAAAATCAAAAAATATCATGACAACAATACCCTCAAATGAAATAAAGTTATCAAATGGAATTATGGTGTCAAGTAGTCATTCAGTTCCACAAGGTCTTGCTCTGATAATACCATCAAGTGTATCAAGAACTAATTCCTCTCAAGACATCACCCAAGTGACACCTTTAGTGTTGTTTCAACATAACATACAAGTGAAGCATTAGGTCATGTAGCAACCTCAACTCCTTCCAGGTTTCATTCTCCTAGTCCTCTTCTTTTATAATTTTCTCTCTATTTGGAGTGGAGTTTTTCCCCATGTGGTTTTCTTTATTTCTCCGTTTTTATGAGAGCTTGCATTGTACATGGGTACCTGATCATGCCTAGTTTTTAGGACCCATCTTCATTTAGCCCACCTAAGCTATTCTTAAGGGGCATGTTAGTATATATTAAGCTTACTTAGGTGTGTACATTAGTCTATGTTTAGCCTCGAGCTATACTTGGCATGCCTAGATTAGATTAACTAAGTTAAGTGGTTGCTTTTCCTATACTTGGAGCACCACTATTCCTAGTGAGAAGTTTTTCTTTGGCTCGACTGTTCTTAGTCCATTATGCCCTATAGTTACCTCTAGGAAGATAATTGCCCATCCCAATCAATTCATTCCTCATTGATGTATTTTCTTTACATATTTGTGTTTTGAATCCTTTCTGTAGGATAAGCATGCCTTTGCTTGTCTTAGGTTGCTAATTCGGTGTAGGCAATCATCCAAGGGTCCTGTGGTTTCTCACAAGGAGGAGAATACGTGTCAAGTGACCTTTTTAATTTTTTTAAGACACATGGAATCAAGAAACAATTTATTACTAGATATACACTACAATAGAATGGAGTCACAAACAGAAAGAATAGGACAATCATGGAAATGGCTAGAAGCATGTTGAAGGCCAAGCACTTGTCAAATGAATATTGGGTAGAAGTGCTAGCTTATGTAGTGTATATTTTAAATTAGTGCCCCACAAAAACTATATAAGACAAAGTACCTAAAGAAGAATGGAGTGGAAAGAAACATAGTGTCTCTCATTTAAGAGTGTTTGGTTGTGGAGTATATGCTCATGTCCCAGAGGAAAGAAGGAAGAAATTAGATGATAAAGGAGAGAAATGCATTTTTGTTGGATATAGTGAACAAACAAAAGGATAGAAATTGTACAATCCAATTACAAAGAAAGTGATAATTAGTAGAGATGTTGAGTTTATTGAAGAAGAAGCATGGGATGGTAGTATTGAAGAATAAAAAAATATCATGACAACAATACCCTCAAATGCAATAAAGTTATCAAATGGAATTATGGTGTCAAGTAGTCATTCAGTTTGACAAGCTCTTGCTCCAATAATACCATCAAGTGTATCAAGAACTAATTCCTCTCAAGACATCACCCAAGTGACACCTTTAGTGTTGTTTCAACATAACATACAAGTGAAGCATTAGGTCATGTAGCAACCTCAACTCCTTCTAGGTTTCATTCTAACTTGATACCTGAGACCCAACTCTAGCACCATTATTAGGGCCTCAAAAGACAAGAAGTTTGAGAGAGATTTATGATGAAACTCAAGGTGAAGAAATTATTGATTTATTCTCTAATTTTGCATTATTTTCTTGACTTGATCCCTTATGCTTTCAAAATGCAATTGCAAATGAAATTTGGGTGAAATCCATGGATGAGAAAATTGATTCTATTGAAAATAATCAATCTTGGGATCTTATAAATCTTCCAGAAGGAAAGGATGCAATTGGTGTGAAGTGTGTCTATAAGACCAAATTCAACGCAAATGGAAACATTGAAAAATATAAGGCAAGGTTAGTTGCAAAGGGTTTTTCATAGAAATGTTCTAGAATTAATTACAATGAGACTTTTGCTCCAATGGCTAGACTAGACACCATAAGAACTATATTGGCAATAACAATTCAAGACAAATGCAAAGTCTATCAAATGGATGTCAAATTTGCTTTTCTGAATGGACTACTAGAAGAAAAAATCTATGGTTAGAAACCTCCAGGGTATGAAATTTTGGGTCAAGAACACAAAGTCTATAAATTGAGGAAAGCCTTACATGGACTCAAGCAAGATCCAAGAGCTTGGTACAACATGATTGATTTTTATTTTCTAAAGAATGACTTCATCAAAAGTAGCAGCTGACCAACACTATATATCAAAATGAATGATCAAGGTTAGATTCTAATTGTTTGTTTATATGTGGATGATTTGATATTTACATGAGATTTGTCAATTGACTTATTCAAATCAGAAATGAAAAAGGAAATTGAAATGATTGATCTAGTTTTAATAAAGTTTTTCCTTGGTATAGAAGTAAGTCAATCAGATGATGGTATTTTCATTTGTCAATCAAAATATACCAATGATATTTTGAAGAGATTTAGAATGATGAACTGCAAGCCAACAACAACAACAATTTCTATAGGATTGAAATTACGAAAAGACGATAAGGGATCAAATGTAGATCTGACCTTGCACAAAAGACTAGTTGGTAGTTTGATGCACTTAACAACCACAAGGTCTGATATCATGTATGGAGTAATCATAATTTCAAGGTTCATGGAGTCACCAAGAATTCTCACTAGCAAAACTGGGAAAAGAATATTGAGATATGTTAGTGGAACACAAGATTATGGCATTTTGTATACAACAAATGATTTCAAGCTAATTGGTTACACAAATAGTGATTATACAGGAAGTATTGATGATAGGAAAAACACATCTGGTTCCATTTTTCATTTTGGGCCAGGTGTAGTCTCATGGGCCTCCAAGAAGCAACCCATAGTCACTCTTTCATCAACATAAGCAGAATATGTAGCCACCACATCAAAATCATACTAATTAGTGTGGATGAGAATAGTATTGCCAGAATTGAAGAATGATCAAGACGAAGCAACAAAGATTTTTGTAATAATAACTCAGCTATAACATTGTCCAAGAATCATGTTTTTCACAAAAGAAGGAAACACATTGATACTAGATATCATTTCATTAGGGAAATTGTCAACAATGGTGAAATATACTTGAATTTTTGTAATTCAGATTTCTAGTATGCTGATATTTTCAAGAAGCCATTATCAAAGGAGAGTTTTGAGAGACTCAAAGATAATTTGGGCACAATCAATTTGGGAAATCAAGCTTAAGGGGGAGTGTTGGCAGTAAGCTTGCTTGCATGACAGTCTTTCATCCTAACACATTTAGTACAAACATTAATGGGTTATCTTCTCCTATAGATTTTGTACCAAAACCCTTCACCATATTTATTGTAAATATTTCCCTACATATTTGGATTTGACCAGAGTTTGATGATTTAATAAATTTGATGTAGACATCTCCTTCCCTAAATGCAATAGTTATAGCTGAGGCAATGTAAATATTTTATATATTTAGAATTTTCTATAGAGGAAGTCTCTAGACTCCTCCTTTTATATTTGTAGGTGTTTACTTTTGTTTGTAGTTGAACATATATTTGCTGCAGTATATTTTAGAAATACACAGAACAAGATGAAAAGGAAAAGAGTTGCAATAGCAGCAAAAATAGAGTTTGTATATAATAGAATAGTATTTGTAATATGTTTCAATATATGGAATCCCACCAATATTTTTTGAATGTGTATGTGTATATCTTAAATTGAAGATTTTTTATTGTTATGTTTAATGTATGAATCCAGCAGGGTTGAAGCAATAAGATTGTGAATCTTAGAAAACTAATTAGTTCAAAAATAGGGAAAAATAGTTCACATAATTTGTTTACATTTCTACCAAGGACATCAAAGTGATTCTCATTTACCACACGCCACATTTCATTGACAAAAAAACTTCATACCACTATTTACTTTTGAATCACAACCTTTCACTAATAAAATAACTAAACAACCACTTACACATTTTTTAATTTAAAGACAAGTGTTTCTAAATAACTCACAAATACTAGACTTTACCACATCACTTCAACACTTTTTAATTTATGACTCACTCATATTCCACCTTTCACTCCTTAATAAATTTATCACAATTTTATCTCATCATAAATGACTACTTAAAAATGCATACGTTTCCAAAAAAATCTAGTTGGTAAGGAAGACTTAAATTGACTTCATTAAAATAGAGGAAGGATCTTTAACGTGGCTTATTTTAAAAACAATAAAATAGAAGGTAGACTCTCAAACAAAAATCTCCCCCCTTGTAACTTTCCAACACCACCTGCTTTGAAAAGAAATCAATGCCATAGGACAACTATAATCAACAACACAAAAACTAGTGAAACCATAACTTTCATGGCTATACAAGTAATTTAATACAAAAGAACTAATTTATGTAGGATGAGTAATCAATAATAATAATGCTACACTAATAAAAATAAGGTACGTAACGATAATATGAAGCCAATAATTTTTAATGATAAATATCATATGGTTAAATATTATAATAAAAATTAAAATAGGGTTGTGCAAATATATCACTATAAGAAGTTAAAAAGATATAACTTAGTTGTGCTTCTTTTTTACTAGCAGAAAATTGGCATTTCTAAATATAGTGATTTTTCTACCAATTTCTAAATTGAGCATTTGCCTTCTTTATTTAGTCCAAATGCTTTTCTAAAATTTGAGCATTTGTATTCTTTATCTAGTTCAAGTAGAGTTGAATTCAAGGATTTGATCGTGGAGGAATAATGGTTATTTGGAGAAGGTTTATGTTCTCTAAACAACTGGATGTAATTGATATAGGTTCTTGTTGTAGGTTGGCCATCTCCAAAAATGATGCATAAGAGTACATTTTTCCAGTGTATGAATCAGATGAAAGATAAAAAATTAAACAAGGATAGGGGACAAATTTCCACATAGTTAACCAAGATGATGATGGCTTAAAAGTGGAAAAGTTTAAATTAAAGGATTGGCCAAGTAGCTTGACACTTATACATAGTGCTTGGTGGATGGAGAGAGAGGAGAGAGGGAGAGAGATAAAGATAGAGAGACTGCTTTCGACATGCAACCCTAAACCCCTAAACCCTAAATAATTCTGCTAAATCCTAATCCTAAGCAACCCTAAACCTCTAAATGCTAAATAATGCCCCTAAACCCTAACCCCTAACCCCTAAACCCAAGCAACCTTAAACCTCTATCTCTCTATCTCTATCATCCCTCTACCTCTCAATCTCACTCCATATGTCTCTAGTCATGTCTCTCACTCTCTATCTCCCTATCTCTCCCCCGTTTCTCCTCTATCTCTCACAATCTCTATCGATCTCCTCTCTTTATCTGTCTCTAGACCATAAACCCTAAATCCTAACCCCTAACCCCTAACCCCTAAACTCAAGAAACACTAAACCCTAACTCCTAACCCCTAAACCCTAAATCCTAAACTTGAGCAACCCTAAAATCATAAACCCTAAATAATGCCCCTAAACCCTGACCCCTAACCCCTAAACCCTAAACTTGAGAAACCTTAAACCTTTATCTTCCTATCTCTACCCTATCTCCCTATCTCTATCTTCCCTCTACCTCTCAATCTCTTGTTCACTATGTTTCTGGAAAGATATCTCTCTCTCTCCCTATCTCTCCCCTCTCTCCCCTCCATCTCCATCCTCTCCCCCTGTTCCTCCCACTCCCTCTCAGTTATCAACAAAGCCAATGAAAACAAGAAAACTAGGACACACAAAGAGGGATGTGGATATAAATTGGGAGGATGAAATGGAAACAAGATAAAATGAAAATTCATTGGATGGGAAGAATGATGAGAGGAGAGGTGGAAAATAGTAAAATAAGAAAAAAAATGGTGGGATCAAAAGGGAAATTAGAAAGGAAAAGAAAACTAGGAAATCTACGAGAGAGAGAGAGAGAGAGAGAGAGAGAGAGAGAGAGAGAGAGAGAGAGAGAGAGAGAGAGAGATGATTTTATTTCACCATAACATGAGCACATTATAACACACTCACATTATGCATTGTTTTGGCAATTTCCAAGCCTTTATCTTGGATTTGCCTTAAGCTTCCAACCCAAAAGTTTGGACTATGTTTTGGACGTCCAAAGATGTGTTTTTTCATTTTGTAGCAAAAATTACATAATTTGAAGCATGCTCCCCATCAGGTTTGCACTTGTTTCAATGACAAGTTGAAAAAATACCACCATAATCTTAAGCTCTCTCTTGGCTTTCTACCCATATGATGTTTTTCCCATTTTGAGTATGTTCAAGATTTAATCTTTAATTTCTTTTGTTAGTGTATCTATTTTTTTGTCAAAAACTAGTGTGTGGTATTTTTGACTTTTTTTTAACTGTTCATCAAAATTTCAAATAAATTTCATTTTTTAGAAACTAGAATCCATTCTACACATATTCAAAAAGAAATTTTTGATTTTTGATTAGTTTTCAAAAAATTTAGCAGGGCAACATGCTTAATGTTCTATTTTTTAGGATCTGTCCACTTTGAAAATTAGTAAAAAATCAATTATTCATAATAAAGTTATTAGAAAAATCAGGGATAAATTATAAGGTGTTAGCTAATTTCTCACCAAAGAAATTTTTGAAATACTAAAATAAGTTAACATTTTCTAGGGGGCACACCAAATGCTATGTTATGTTTTTTTGAAACAAAATAGGACCAATTTCGGTGCCCCCCACTTTTTGAACCCCTTAATCTCAGCCATTTTTTTAAAAAATAGTGGTTTAGAAACTAGATTCGGAGCACTACAACTCTTGTTTTTGTTGTATCTTCAAATTTTGAGTGTAACTATCTTCAATTTCTCATCCAATATAAGTCTTTCCTTATTTTAGAAAAAAAGTGGTATCTTAAGACCCCTTTTGGTCCCCCATCTTTGTGTACTTACCCTTGTGATAACACTCCATTTTTAAATCAACTAAAAAAAGTTGTTAGCCACAACTCATAAGACTTTGAACATTATGAAATGAGTCCCTCATTAGTAAATTTTGACATGAATCAAGTACAAGAATTCAAGATTCTTAATGCAGTTGTGATTAAGGATTGTAAACAAGCATCAGATGTGGCATATCGAATTTAGCCTTCACTAGCATTTGCTAGATATGTGACTAGTGCAAAAGTATTCAATTCCTATCTTACCAAATTAAAATTAGCTTTACTACCGATTCTTAGGTTTCAAAAGTGAATAAAGTAGTCAATTTGACCATATTATGAATATAATTATAATATTCCTCGTAGGCATTAGTTTTCCACAGTCCATGAATTCAAGAGAGTGTTTCTGGATTAAACTGTGTATAATATTCCTTTTAAACTTATGATGTCTTCCATTATGTTTCTCTAAAATTCCCCTTATCCCTTTGAGTTCCTCTTGTTTTAAATCTTATTGTCACTCCAAACACTTATGAAATGCCCCATGTAGCTCTCTCCTAACCACCTTTAAACCCTCATCTCATTAGTATTAATTTATAAATCTCACCATGCACAATTTTGTAATGCCACAAATGTACAATTACAACGTGATATAAATCATTATTTTATTTTTACATCTACAAATGTTATTATCTTCTCTCTAACATCAATCTATAAACCTCATTATGAGAGTTTTTCAAGTGTTTTGCATAACCACTAATTACAACATAAACACACTTTTAATTTTTTTTACTTCTTCATTATAAATTATAGTGGTTTCTTTCAAATTGAAACCAAATAAATTGAAATCAAATTATATTAAAAAATATTTGTGAATTCACAAATTTGTTAGCTATCTCATAAAGCAAAGGAATGTGAAACAACGTTTAAAATATCTAACCATAAATGACATAAAATCGACATACACTTATATAAAATTACCTATTGAATCTAGAATATGTAATTAAATGCTTAACCTAACATAGTGCAAAAGACAATACGATAAATCAAAACAAAAGAACTATACAAAATGGCAAGGCTAATTGTGAGCCCTCCTCTCCCATTTCATGTTGCTCAAGCATATTTCCATTTACTTGAATTTTTGTAACCTTCTATTTTTCACTCTTTCTCCATCACCTCCAACTTTTCATTTCATACATATGTAGATTTTATTAAAATAGTTCAATTAAACATCTATGTTATCATAAAATAAGTCTTTGACAGACACCCTAATAGTGTATATAAGTACTAATCTCCATTGAACTCTATGCATCTAATTTTATGAAGCCAACATTGTAGTCTAGATTGCCAAATCCTCAGACAAAAATAAAACCATTTTTTTTCTAGTAACTAAAAATACAAATGTTTTTCTTCATTATTAGTGAAGTTCTAACATGGTGCACATTATTATTTAGTGTGAGCATATTTTCAGATCACTTCATTTAGCATCACTAATAATGTCCACAAGATCATTCTCCTAGCCTTAAATGATGCAAACAATTTGCATCTCTCACAACATTTTCTCTTGCAACAATCTTGGAGATAAACTTCACTGCATTGTGACAATCAACATATACTCAAAGGTTTTTTTACAACTCTAATAGTTGTTCTAGGGGGGTTTCTAACAAACCAGAAATCATTGCCAACTTTTCACTATGGTGGTAGAGAAAAAAAAAATTCCTCCTTTTCCACATCACTAAGTAAATGTCTTGAATATGGAAAATACCTTGTTGCCTTCATCTCGCAAGCCAATTTCTCCAACTTTTCATAGATCTCCAATGCATGTGGATGTGATCTGTCTCCTACACAAAAAGCACATACAATTTTATAGCCTTCAATCCAACTACATCCAGGGATATTTATAATTACTTTATCTTTCATCAATCTCCTTACCATTTGAACTTCACCTGCCCACTTCTTCATGGATGTTTGAGAGAACATAAGTCATAGTATATTTTTAGGGTCCAAATAAAACATCAACATCTCTATAAATACTCCTAAGCCTACATTCATATGTGATTTGCAACACCAAGAAAACACATCCACACAACCACCACAGGTCTACTTGGCATCTTAATGATAAAGTCTAGGGTGTCCTCAAGATAGACAACATAGGCAAAGAGGTCAACCAAGCACACATAATGATCAATTGTGGGTAAAATACAATAATGGTTGCTCATGTTCTTGAAGTGTGTGCAACCCTCATCCACTAAACATACATGGTTGCATGCATATAGAACACAAAAAAAGCTTACAATGTTAGGATATGTTCCAGAGTGCTTTTTTAATTCAATGATTTTGAGAACATCCTTGCAAAATCCATTTTGTGCATATCTTGGAATCATTGCATTCCATGACACCATGTTTCTTTGAAACATTTTGTCAAACAATTCATGTTCCTTGTCTATGCTTTGACATTTTCCATACATGTCTACCAGAGAAATTCCAACTCTAATACATGACAAAAATCCCCCTTCCATTATGCTTTTATGGATGTCCATACCCTATTCCAAAGCTCCTATTTTGGCAAAGGCAGGGAGGATTCTAGATTTACAACTGCCGATATCATTTGCTTGAAACTTTATAAATCCTTGTCAACAAATCCATTTTCTGAATATCATACAATAATGACATTCCATGAGACTGCATTTCTTTGAGGCATTCTATCAAACAAGTCACATCCCTTGTCTATGATTCCACATTTTGCATACATTTCTGCCAAGGAAGTTGTAACTACAGCATCTAACACAATTCCTCTATCATTTATCCTGCAATGGATGCCCATAAATTGTTCCAAAACTCTAATTTTGACACGGGTAGGGAATATGTTGGCAAAGGTTGTAGAGTTTGGCTTTACCTACCAATTGCATTTGTTTGAATGTTTCTAAAGCCTTTTCAACAAATCCATTTTTTGCATATCCTCTAATCATTTTGGTGAGACATTTGGTGATCAGTTCAAGTTCACAGTGCAATTGAATGGGAGGGGAGAGATTCAAATTAAAATTGTAAAAGTAATCATGGGAGGCAGTAGGTGGACCAGTCACGGTTAGTTAAAACTCATGTTCCTGTGTTGTTAATAGAATATTTCTGGCCAATGAAACGAAGTTGGAGAGGGCCCACCTACCACATCGAAGTCAAAGTTTAGTGTGTATTGTTTAAGGCCAGACAGTCATGAGATATGGGTCAATATATATTGGCTTGAAAGTATACAGTCAAAAATATCATTTCACATAATTTGATGCATGCCGAAATAGCACTTGTGAAAAAATCATGGAGCTAGGGAGATAGATAATGAATGATTCATAAGACCTATTTAGGTCAAGATCCTTTTAAAACCCACCTCATACTTAATGATAAATTGTTAATTTAACTATAATGATTTATAATATGTATCTATAATAATTAATTTTGTATTTTATAATTTTCAGCTCAATCATCATTTTTTTGACAAGGTTGTTCTTAGCAAAATGAAAGTAATAACCAATTTATTTCATCATCAATACTTTGTATAGGGAAGTATGGGTGGTAAATACTTTCTCAACACTTAAAAGGAAGGAATCATGATGGACAACCAACATTGGTGGTAGAGATCAAATATAGGAGCACCTATCTAAGTGTTTACTATTTAGTTGATTGTTATTACTTGCATGTTATATTTGTTACCTACACATGAAAGTATATACCTTTTAATTTTATACTGAACTATTATTCCTTGCACTCTAAATAACCTCTTGGCAAATTCATTGCACGTAAACTTTGTGGAATAGGTAGTAATATTTATTGATAAACCTGTCTAATACGAACAGTCATTGCTATGGGTTTCAATTTAAATATCTTACATAAGCATAACCTCAAAGGAAAATTTCACTTCTTTTAATATCAAAGATCATCTCTTGATTTATATATAATTGTCTATTTCATATACATAGATTTTCAATCTTTTTGATATTTTTAGTCACAACTACTTGACAAAAAAGGATTTCAAAATCCAAATAATTGCCTATGAATTTAATAGGACATTGAAATATAGTTAAGCATGTGAATCTACTTAGTCAATTTTAATTTATTCAAAGATATTCTTCTCCCCCTTAATAACAACTATTACCATCTAGAATACCCAAACGATCCCTTAGATACTTAAAGCTTGCTTGTTAGTGAAGATGTTTGCATACTGATATTTGAACTTCCAAAATTCCAAATAAATCTCTCCATTATTGATTAATTCTTTGATGAAGTGGTATCTGCTATCAAAATGCTTACTCCTTTTATGAAATATAAGAATATAAAATGGTACCACATCAGGAATACTTGGTGGAGTCAATGCTTCACTATCATCTTGTGGTAAACTTGTTGTAATATTCACTATTTTATCCAAACTTGCATCCCATGCTTCTTCTTCTATGGATTCCACATCATTGTTGATGATCACTTTTCTAGTTATTGTATTATACAATTTTTAAGCTTTTGTGTCCCCACTATATCCTACAAAGATAATGCTATGACTATAATAGATACTTATTGGATTCAATCTAGTTATTCCTAACAAAGAGTCTAGAAGCAACTATTGAAAGGTATATGTGTTAGTTAACCCTTCTTGTAATTGAAATACAATTTAGTAATCATTCTTGTGGTAAAGTAACAATTTATGGATAGAATTTAAGGCTCTATTAATGATGATATATTATAGTTTTTGATAAAAGAGGGGTAAAAATAGGTTTTGAAGAACCCTAGAAACCCTTTACAAACATTGAAATGTTAGCAAAAAAGTAGCTGACCCATAACAAAAAACAAGTAGATATGAACTAAAATAGCAAGATGACCACCAATAGAGGGTAGTTAGAGTTTCTTAAGGGTATTTACAGCTTCCAGGTCTTCCATATATAGATTTTCCTCCGTACCTTGAAGTGCTTGGGTCTTCTTGTTCCCCATGATATATTATAGTTGATTATGGAGTCTTCAATGATTTATTGCTTTATGAACCAAGTTAATTGTAGTTTTTTTGTTAAAAGATGATAAATTACCTATACTTATATTATATACAAAATATACATAGATACAAACATCATAAGCATGGATGTTCTGGTTCAGATGAAAGGGCCAAAAAATAATAGTAGCAGGGTCACTTGTTAATAGGCTGAAATATTTATCAACAAAAAACATAAATTAGGGGCCCCTAGTCAGGACTAGAATCATAGTTTTCAATGGGTAGAGGAAGGGTAACAAGTGGCATTAGAGGAATTGCAACCGATGGACATGAAGCAAGATCTAGGGCATGGAGTCTTAAAAAACTAATGGTTCTAAAAATATCCTTTTCTTTACAATCTAGAGTAGGTAGAGTTGAAACCAGTGAGCTTAAGGTGGTGTTGAGAGTGTTGGCACATCCACTATTAATACCATTTTATATCACATGGTAGATACAAGTTGTAGTAGGTGAGGAATGGAGCATTTTAGTGATAAAAAATCTCCTAATTAGTGCCTCTCCTATGAACATGGTGTACTACTTTACGGCATACTTTAGCCTATTTGGAGAAATTAGGTACTCATGCATGAAGTTGAATCCTAGCATTTCAATGAAGTCCATGCCTTGTACCAGGTCCATTATATTGGATAGAAAGTCAACACCACCTTTGAGAATAATAGTATCCTAATTTTGGCTCATAGAACTGGCTCACCAATAATGGTTCTAATTGTGAATTCCACATGTGGGCAATTTATGTAAAAGACATGGTCAAGATTCTCAGTCATAGGGCCCATTCTCAATTGGTTACCACTTCAGAGGTAGAAGATATAGGTGTTCTTAGCAAATTCTGGCATGGTTACTGTAAGCACGAAAATGATGCATGAACTTCCAAAAGGACCCCTTGATGACATGCAATCACAATCATGTATACATAAGTGTGAAATACTGATGTCCCCTCAGTAGCACTCCTTTTGGTGACAAGTTTCAGTGGGCTTTTCCCTTGTTGATTCTCTAGTTTCCTAACCATTCTTCCTTCTCCCTTTGTCTATTCTTCTCTTCGTCACATTTTTCCCCTTTCCTACATGTTTAATATTCACCTTTTCATACTAATTCCAGTTTTTGACACCTTATTCTAAAGGTCTCCAACCTTAGGAAGCCTTTAGATAGCTTAACAGATCAAACCCATACTTTAATTTATGCCTAGCTTTCCTCCTTTGTGGATCTCCAACCCATATTTGAAATAGGGTGACCAAAACTATGTCGGAGATCCTACTTGAAGTTATCTTGCACCCTATTTCAGATGCCTGATCCTTATTTGGGACCATAACTAACCATATGGAACTTACAATTTCTACCCAGGTGTCACCCTCTATGAGTCACCCTAGGGTCACCCAAGGTGACCCGTCCTGGTGAAAGGGGTGACCCTGGGGCAACCCCTGCTGGATTTCAAATAGGAATTTCTTCTTCAATTTGAGCAAAAATATGCTTTGTTTTCACCTAGTTTTCATGGAAATTCAAGCCTAACATGGAGTAGACCATTCTCAATCCATCCATCACTCCCAATGAAGCAAATTTAGCCACGTGATTCAATTTAATCTCCTCTCCAATTCTTCATGACTATTATTCTTCTATGAGTGATAAGATTTCAAGCTTAAATCATTGTCTAATCAGCCCAGTCCTCTGATCAATCAAGAGAGACAACTCCCAAATCAATTTTCTTAAATATTCAATAAAAGGAGTTAATTCTTCAATCAACTTTCCCATCTTGTGTGCTAATCCATCCTACTAATACTCCTCACCTCTCCATTATTTCCCAAGTTGGAGAATTCTCTCCTCTTCTTCAAACAAGCCTTTTCAATCTTCTTCATAGGCCTTTGAGCCTCTTTCTTCATTTCTTTCTTTAGTTTTGCAAAGCTTCAAAGTTCTCATTTTATTAGTTTCTATTGTTTCAAAACTTCAAAGCTCTCATTTTACTAGTTTCAATTGTTTTGAAGATTCAAAGATTTCTTTAGGAGGGAAAATTCATTATTGTAAGAAGTTGAGTATACATTCTGTGGAAGTCTCACAGATAAAAAATGTCGCTTGGAATGGGTACCCATTTTGAAAAAAATGGGTACCCATTTCTAAAATTTTGAAAATTTAAACTTGCCAATTTACATTGGTTTTAGGCTTAGAAACCCAAGCCTTAGCTTTGGACTTGCAACTAGGAGATCATGAAAATAGCAAGAGAAAAAACTAGTTTCACCATTATGGTTGACAACTTTTTTTCAGAATATTTTAATGAAATTAAAACCCATTATAGATTTGAAAGTCTAGTTTTCAAATATTTAATTTTTTCTACTATTGAGCATAATTTTATATTTATTGTTCATTTTCCAAACAAGCTAACTCATGAACTTGAAATAAGATAGGTTACTATTTTTTTAATAACTTTTGATTTTGAAAGTTTCTTGAAAAAAAAAATTATGTCTAACCAAACTAGACATCATTCTCTACATCATGAAAAAAAAATTAGTGAATTGATTATTTTAGCTCAAATTATGTTGACTGTACACGACAGGTTTTAAAAAACACTAATGAGGGCCATTAAAAAATTAATAAAAAAATATATATCAAAAAACTAGAAAAAAATATCCTAACCAAAAATTCAACATCCTAAGAATCTTTCCACAGAAGGAATTAAAAATATACTTTAATTTAGGACAAATTATGTTGGCCGTACACATGCATGCTTTTGCAAAAAATAGGGGACTTTTAAAAAGCTACTTTTTGTACATCCAATAAAAATCCAACTTTAATCATCTAGGTATTAGAAAAAATTACATATTTGAAAACTAGAAACAAAATCCTACATTTCTTATTTTTACATCATCTTAATATTTTATGTGCAAGTGCTTCAAATTGTCACTCCAAGTATGACAAAATTTGAAAAATAGGAAAAACACTTCCACTTATTAGCCAAAAAGTGAACTCATCTTCTTACACTTACCCAACTTGTAAAGTATGCTCGCTGCAGGACATAGGTGCCTTTTTCTTATTGTTATTGTTTTGCCAAAGCCTTCAAAGGATTCATAGCATTGTTATGCTCTCCATTTATGAAGCCATAGTGCTCTTAGCTCTCAATTGGGCTCATTCAAAGCTTTTAAAGCTCTTTAAATTGCTTCCCCATGCCACTTGTTGCCAAGAGGACGACTCCACTATTGCAAAAGGACAAGGAGGTTGCCATACATAGAGATTCTTGAGGGTAGTGGAGGCTCATGCATCTCATATTCCAATTTTTTCATGTTTTTTAGTAGTAATTAGACAATCAATCTTGCCCTTGGAATAGTAATCTTGTCATTGAAAATTTCTTGATAGGTTAATTTAGATTTTTTAGATTATCTTATTTTGAGTACTTTAATTTCAATATTAGATTAGTTTCATTTCAAGAATTTTTCAATTCTTACAGTAGCTTGAAACCAATCTCAAAAAACACAAAAATATATAGTAATTGCATTAGGTAATTTCATTCTAGCTTGCAATCATATTTTAATTCCTAGATTAATTTAGTTCATTTTATTTCAAAAATTGGTGAAAAAGAACAAAAAGTTGTTTGCATACATTGTAGCTTGCTTTTCATACAAAAACCCACAAAATACCAAAAACATTAAAAAACATAAAAAAATAATTAAAGACATGATATTTCCACAGTCTATCGTGAATGATAACTAATTGTTTCTAGAAAAAATTGTGTATAGCTTTTGATGCAAAAAAACTCTACACAGTTCTTTCTAGAAACAATTAGTTCTCATAAAAAAAAACAAGTTCACAGAAACCCTTGATTTCATCACAAGGTCAACACAAAGTCAATGCAATTCAAAACTCATTTATTTCATCACAAGGTCAAAAAACTCAAGAAAACAACTAGAAAATTCTTAGTTTACATCTCTAAGTCGAAATGTCATCTCGAGGTCAACTCAAATTCACTCTCTCAATTTAGGTATTCGAAAGTGCCTTGGAATTAGAGGCGAGTGGGTGAGGGTAGTCCTCGAGGAGATTGAAGAGTTACACCCAAGACCACAACTCACACAATAACAACAAAACTTCATCAAGGTTATAGAACAAGAATGACAAATTCAAAACCACATACAGGATTTTGAGGCCAAACTACATTTTGATTGAAGCATAAACAAATCAAATAATGACCAATCAAGACATTGGAATCTTAGAAACCCCAATAGGAGAGAAGCCACAAGTGACCCTTTGAGTTATATAGTTATCTCAACAACAATTACCATAGAAAGAACAAGACAAATCCAAATCAATGATAGGCTCCTAATTAGGCCAACTGCTCTTCATAAAGTCCTGCTCCCAAGCAAACAAGATAGCCCCCGAGTCTCAGACCTACTCGATTGGCTTCTTCCACGAGAGTGAAAGTGACTTGGAGGTCACTAGTAGCAAGGAGAGGGTCCATGTGCCGCATCAGAGATGACACATCCACGATCATGCTTGTGTCACATTTTTAAGAGTACATATTTTGGTGAACTAACGTGAAGAACAAATCCTTTTGGAATGGGTTCTTTCACTTTTTTGCACATTTCACGATGTTTCATGCAAAAATTCTAGGGGAATGTCCTCTCAAGTGAAATTACAAATTCAAAGGGGATTCAACAAAATCCCCACAACTTCAACCAAATCAAAACACATGTGAACATTCTATCTGAGATCTCTCAACATAATCAACCCTTAACAAGCCATATGAAAATGGTCACCCAAGTGGACAATGGAATGTGCTATCAAAAGAGAAACTTACAAAAAGCTCAAGAGGTACAAAAATCACTCCACATAGTACATCAACACAAAAGGACCATTGCATGTCAAGTTCCATCGAAAAGAACAAATAGGGTCACTCAAACCCCAAAGAAAAACAATCCACCAAAAGGTGGCAAATCTCAAGGAACAAGCAAAGCCTCACCCATAAAACTAATAGAAACTTTGGTCAAACATATCAAGAACGTTGAGGTTAGGAGTGTTGAACAAAATTGGCAAAACAAAATTGAGGAAAAACCTAGGGCACAAGGATATCGTTACATGGAAAAGATCAAATCAAACAAGGGGGCAACACAAAATCCCCCTCATCTAAAGTTTCATTCTCATGAAACACATAGTGAAACATTCATGTCTCCCTTTCCTTAATCATCCAACATGGCAAGTCTCAATCAAATAGGTGAGATTCCTATTACGCAAAACAAACCACAAATGATTCCACCCAATCTTCAAAACATAAACATGACACTACCTAGTTATCCAACTTTTTCAAGACATGAACAAGATCTAGTATACCCTTTCAACAAGTGCAACAAGCTCCACTTGAAAGGATAATGCTTGGAGGATTAAGATCCTCTACACATAAGCCCCTCTTAGGAACATACCTTGATTAGTTAGAGGAGCCTCTTGACTACAACATTCGTCAAGCCATACTACCACATCCCCTCCCCGAGCTTTAAAAAATTTAAAGGAGAGGGTGATTCCAACTCTCATATCAAGGCTTACATCATAGTAGTACAAGAACTCCTTCCTTGGGATGGGGTGGTAGCAAATCTTTTTCCAAAGACTTTGGAGGGTATCGGTTTGGATTGGTAGTATCGACTTCTAGAAGCATCAATCCACTCTTTTAGGAAACTCATCAATTAATTTGTGGTTGCCTTTGACATAAATAAATTTGTCAAGGCAGTAATACAACAATTTTTTCTCTAGTTCTTAGAACCACATATGTCTACCACTTTATGTCTTGCGATAATCTACTTGAGATAACCATTTGCAAGTGTCCCTATGGTAGTCATTCCATATGACCAAGTTACATGGGTAACCAACCTCTTCAATCGGCGAGTAGACTAGGTAATGGTACTTTTTATTGGGTTCACTCTATATCCTTCAATAAAAGTATGGCCCCAGCACAAAGTCTGCTTAGGTACGCATTAACAATCATTTACAATCATCACTATTTTTTTATGTCTTTCAGCATAGTACTCTGCTCCTCTTTGACTAAACATGAGGTATTCTCTTCTTTTCTATGACAGTGAATAATGAACACTTTTAATCTTGTGAACTGCATGACACCTTTCTCTGTGCTTACAAGAACTTCACTACACTATTTGATGTGTAGTTCTTTTTTGAACCACTACAAATCAACACTCTTTTCATCAACATCACGATCATTGACTTTTAACATAACTCATAAGGACCTTAGAGAGATACTCATTCACCACACATTCATGTGCATTTCTTTTTTGAACCACTACAAGTCAGCACTCTTTTCACCAACATCATGATCATTGGCTTTCAACATAACTCATAAGAAGATCAAAGCAATACTCATTTTCCACACACCACATTTCACTGACCAAAACAACTTCATACCACTATTTACTTTTGAATCACAACCTTTCACTAATGAAATAACTAAACAACCACTTACAATTTTTTAAATTTGAAGACAAGTTTTTCTAAATAACTTATAAATACTAGACTTTATGACATCACTCTAACACTTCTTCATTTATGACTTAGTCATATTCCACCTTTCACAATTTTATATCATCATAAATGACTACATAAAAATGCTCACGTCTCTGAAAAAAGGTCCAGGTGGGAAGGAAGACATTAATTGACTTTATAAAAATAGAGGAAGGATCTTTAATGTGGCTTGTTTTAAAAACAATAAAACAGATGGTAGACTCTCAAACAAAAATCTCGTCCTTTCAAAAGAAATCAATGCACCACAGCACACCAATTCCGACACCCATAAAATGTGCTCACCGACAGCACAAAAACTAGCGAGATGAATAACTTATTAAAGTAGGATGAATAAACAACATGCTATCAACATGCTATACAAGTAATTTAATACAAAGTATCACTAGCAGTTGCACCGAATATGTGTGCAATGGAATAGCCAAAAGGTATTTATGTATACAACTTGTCAATTTAGTATATATTGCCAATTTAGGATATACAGTAAACTTGTATTGTTAAACCGATGAATATTCTTCAGCAGAATGAAAATCATGTATGTCGTATACTTTGAAAAAATGGTAGTAGAAGCATATTTATATATAAAACTGTTGAAGATATCAATTTGACAAATTCTTTGAGTTAATAGACAGAAATGTCCTATTCCAACGGAAAAGTGGTCTTCAATTTTGTTGGCCTTTGATGTATGTTGTATTAGTTAGGTATCTAGCAGTACCTATTTCAGTTTCAATGTAAGCTTAATGAACATAAGCTTAAATCAGTTTGTTACAACTACATATGCACATAATCTATCAAAAAATGTGAGGGAGTTGAATGAGATTGATGTTGGAGAGTAATTTCTCCCACAAACAAAATTCTAATTAATCAAAAGAGAATAAGACAAAAAGGCAAAATGACAAAAGAGGACAATAGAAAGTTTCAAAAGGAGTCTAGAAAGGCAGAGGTTTCTAGAAAAAAGGGAATGCTCTAGATAAGAAAGGTTCTAGAGGATATGTTTCTAGATGAGTCAGGAAAGATTTGAAGAATTTAGGCATGTACTAAAGACCTCTATAAAAGAGGCATGATGTAACAGAGTTGAATCAAGCAACTGAAGTTAAGTAATGATCAAGTGATCAACCGAATGCAGCAGCATTCATGACATATAATATATTCATGTTTTGAGTTAATGGAATTATGCAGCAACACGTTGAGCATTGAGGGTTAAATGTATGTTTCATATCTTCTGTGTGATTCATATTCTATGATTGTGTTCAGTGTCATGTGGATTTATAATCCACCACCATCATGGTGGTATTAGAGCCAAAGAAATTCAGATCCACGCCGAATAGATTGGCTGAAAAGATTCGCAAAGTTGATCTAGGGATTCGTAAGATATCTGTTATTGTGGGTTTGTAAGTTTGATTGTGTTGTAGTGATCATAGGAAATTAAGCATAGAGGAGATCAACTTATCAAACAAAGCTATCAGAAATGACCAAGATGCCAAAGGAGTTCAAGCCACCAAAAAGAGGCACAGTTGTTAAAAAAGAATGAATTAAGAGATCGACTCGCCCAAAGGAAACAAGGTAACATAGAGGTCACGCCAAGTTGTTGAAAGAAGCTAGCACTAGAGATAGCTGGAGATGAAGCCGCAGCTAAAAAAGGAGAATTAAAGATCTGGATCGCTACTAAAAGTGTGGAAAGAATAAATCACAATTTACTCGAGCCGCCTGAAGAAAGTCCAAGGAGATTGCAAGTGAAAAAGTCTGCTACAAATCTGAGTCAAATCACAAGAGTTTAGATCTGGAGCTGCAGCTATTAAAATTAGCTTGCTGTAAAAAAGGAGCTACTAAAGGTGAAAATCCCTAAGGAGGATCGCTAAAATATATATATGATTTTAAAAGAGGGCATTAGTTTTAACAGAATAAATCAAGCATCAATAGAAGCCACCGAATTTGCAAAAAAGGAGGTGCTATTTTAAAATTGTAGGTTTGGAGATTGAAGTCTCAGAGGTCATCATCAAAAGGGCACATCGTAGGTATTGAATCACTAATCAAGATCATCACTAGTCCAAAGCCGTAGAGAAATTAATTCTGAAATGAGGAGAATGTGTTGAGATTGTTTAAGTCGTTGATCTATGAAGAGAAGATTGATACCCTAAAATCAGGTAAAGTCAAAGTCGTAGCTTGGAGAGGAAATCACCTGTACAAAAAGATTGATGCAAAAGGTAAGAAGCTGAAGTTGTCACATTTTTTTTTCAAGAGATCGCAGAAGTTTATGTTGTTTGAAGCCGCCGTAGTTTTTGTTTGATGTGAAGAAGTTGTATACAAGAGGAAGAACTGCCTATAGATTATAATCGTTGGTTGAAGACAAAAGAAGGTGCAGACCTAAGGACCGATCTGAAGCTGTCTAGACAAAGACAAAGGAATTTACAAGTCGCAGATCTAAAAGGTCGCAGTCTTTGATCATAGTTTGAAGGAATCAGAATACAAGCCGCAGCTTGCAAAGACAACAGTAATAAATTAGAGATTGGAAGGGTTTAAGTGTTACTGTACAATTCACCATTCAAAATCGTCAAGCCAAAGTTGCAGTTAAAGTTACAGAAGGCAGTCTGAAGACATTGAAGGAGCAAGACGAGTGAAGTCATCAAACAATCACAGTGAAGAACAACAATTTGAGGTAAGTTTTAATTCATTTTCAATGGGAAAAGCTAAGAGAGAGAAGACATAAAAAAAGATTGGCAAAAAGAGAAAGAAGATTGCAAAAAAGTGAAAGATGATTTAGAAAAAGAAAGATTTGAATTAATAAAAGAATTAAATCAAATGATAATAGAAAAAATTGGTTTAAGGTCAGAAAGGTGTGAAGGTAATGTTGAATGGAGTAAACATAAAAGAAAGAATGAAGAATTAGAAGAAAATTTGAAACTGTTTGATGAGGTTAAAAATAAGAATGAAGAGTTAGAAGAAAGATTGAAGTTATTTGATAAAATGAAAGAAAAGATAGAGAGATTAGAAGAGGAGAACAATTTACAAAAAGATGAGGTGTCAAAGTTGAAAGAAGAAATATCAAAGTTGAAAGAAGAGAATGAATGTTTGAGGAGAAAATTGTTAGTTTGTGATGTCTCCTGTGATACAAATGACTAATGTGATAAAGCTGAAGCTAAAGAATGCAAGGTTGAAGAGATTGGATTAGCAAAATTTGTATGTTGTGATATTAATGAAAATGACAAGTTGTTTGAATCTGAAAATCATTATAATGAAGAGAATGTTGGTTTCAAGATGATGAAAAAGATGGGTTATAAAGGACAAGGATTAGGCAAGTTTGGATAAGGAATCAAAAAGCCAATTGAGCCGATAATGAGGGAAAAATATGTAGGTCTTGGATATGGAAAAATGGATCATGTTACTGATACAAACATGTTTGTTCAAGAAAAGAAAAATGTGCAATGTTCTCATTGTCATAGGCGAGGACATACTAAGGACAAGTGTTGGGATCTACATTCGTGTACCAAATGTGGAATAAAGAATCATTGTGAGAAGATGTGTTGGAACAAAGAGTGGAGAAATAAATCTATGATAGGATACATGAAAATGAATTGTGGTTGGAGATTTGGATCGAACTGGCAAGAGATCATAGGTGTGTTAAAAAGATTATTCAAGTATAGATGTTTATTTGTGAATGATGACAATCAATCAAGGTTTGAAGGTTTGAGACATCGTGCAAAGTTGAGAGCTACAGATAGCTAGAGGACTTCTAGTTTGAAGTTCTAAAAATTTAAGAACAAAGTTTGAAGGACAGCCACAGCAATGGGTGAGAGTTTGAGATCCACAGATTTTGACGATGGTTTGAAAATATTCAAGTGTGTCCGCAGACTTAGAAGACAAGAAAGATTTGGAAGACAAATTTGAAATGATAAACTTGTGGTCGAAATTAAGGGGGAGTGTTGGAGAGTAATTTCTCCCACAAACAAAATTGTAATTAATTCAAAGGGAAAAAGACAAAAAGGCAAAAACACAAAAGAGGACAATAGAAAGTTTCTAAAGGAGTCTAGAAAGGCAGAGGTTTCTAGAAAGAAGAGAATGCTCTAGATAAGAAAGGTTCTAAAGGATATGTTTTTAGATGACTCAGGAAAGATTGGAAGAATCTAGGCATGTACTAAAGACCCCTATAAAAGAGGCATGATGTAACAGAGTTGAATCAAGCAAATGAAATCAAGTAATGATCAAGTGATCAACAAAATGCAGCAACATTCGTGATATGTAATGTATTCATGTTTTGAGTTAATGGAATTGTGTAGCAGCACATTGAGCATTGAGAGTTAAATGTATGTTTCATATTTTCTGTGTGATTCATATTCTCTGATTGTGTTGAGTTTCATGTGGATTTATAATCTACCACCATCAATTAAAACATCTGTGTATGTTGAATCCAATCAATATATAATCTTATCAATGTAGGAATGACAACAATGGCTGCCCTCCCAAGGTTTCCTGCAAGAACCCATTTTGTAAATCCATACCCTCATAATAGTCAAAGCAAAAAAAGAGACAAATAAAGTGGAAGGGGAAAGAAAATTCCTAAAAGGAAAAAAATAGGGGCTGGGAAAAACCGTGCATATCTTTTTTGAGTACCAAGAGTGTCGTCCAAATAATAGCTCTGAATAGGATGTAGCAGCTATGGAGAGCAATAAATATGCATAAGATATTAAAAAGTACAAGTAATAATTACCAAACCCAAAAAAAGTGTTGGTTAAAATAGAGAGTTATACACAATGCAATCTTTTCAGCAGCTTTGTTTAAGGAATACTGTAAGTGAAATTAGTGTTGGAAAATCTGTGAAAACAGTTGTCAATTGTTAGACTAAAGGTAGGTCCCTATCCTGTTGCTTAGCTTATTTTGGCTAGCAGCCACTGCTCAATATTTTTAGGAGATATTTGTGGAGCAAGTGACTCCATGTTGCTATATACAAAATAGAAATCATAAAGAATTATTTATTTATATAAAAAAAAATTGGAGAAGATTTAGAAGAAAATTAAAAATGGAGGGAAGCAAACAAATGTAGGCACATGGATGCTTTTTCATTATGTAGTTGCTGCATAACTTCAGCCCCCCCTTTTTTTGAAAGCTTATTTTCAATTCTTCAGCAGTAGCTACTCTACAAAATAGGTAAAGATTCCATATTATCCCTTTCCCCTGAATGTAAATTTGTATGGGGCCACTCCAACTGCTTAAATTTAAGCAGAAAACTCAGCAGCATGGGGACATGGGGTAAGAGGCCCTGTGGGGCGTATATATGCACCTTCAAACTTGAATACGTAAAATAATGGTTGCATTATTGCTGGCATGGACAATAGCAAGGCTTAGGTCAAAGGAAAGTTTTCAAAGGTCCAATCGAAACATCCTTTTTAACATGGAATGAGAAGTAACAATTTACTAATTATCATTTAGGGCTTGCCTAAATGGAACGAAAATATTTTAATATAAATTTTAAAATATAATTAACTATTGTAAATAGATATAATATGAATTGTAATTAATTAAGAATGACAGCCCAAGGAAGAAGTAACCATTACTTGAAACAATCAAATTTCGATCTTGGGCATCGTTTAAATTTTGACAAGTAAAATGTAACTGAGGGAGTTCTATTTACCATTCATGCTTGTATCTCTAAGAGAGCTCTCTTTGGGTATTGGGATTACTGCTATAAAAACAGTCTTATTTTCTTGAAAACCCAAAAAGATTATATTGTTATTAATAAAGGTTTACAGGTCTTTTGCTGCCTGGTTTTGATTGGTTCTGTACAATCAACTTTTGATTACGTGACATACTTGGCCTAAATCTCACTCTGCTGAGGATTTGACTGCTATTATTTAATAAAATTAGGAAGAAATTTGTGACGATCTTGCCGAGGAGATGTTCCAGGAGGAGACGGTATATTATATTCTTTAGAATTATAAAGATTACAGCCAATAAGGCCTTTCTGTATAACAAGGTTATCTATACTCAGTACTAATTTACTTATCTATGTCGTTTCTTATTTTTTTTATTCAGCATTAGCTAATTAATATATTTATGACTAAAATATTAAATATGACCATTCGTATATAGATTATGTTTTTTATTATCACATTTTCTTATTGATATCTTCATGGGTGCAGCCTATGTTTATTTTTTTGCAGAATGAACCTGTTTTTGGCTTGCTAATGTTTTTATTATCACATTTAATCAGATTACTAATGGGTGAAGCCTGGACTACAAAACAATGATTGGCACAAAGTGGGTTTGTCGAAAAGCCTTCAGAAACCCTCCAGCAAAAGTATCTGCCTCCCCCCAACAGCAAGAAAACATGAAACCATTAATCACAGAGGAAACAGAAAAGAGAGACCACAATAAAAAATGGGAAAACTAATTGGAGAGCTGCAGGATTAAATGGATCCTTATCCTTTCTTTTTATAGTCTACGATATCTGTGCTTCAAAAATGAAACATACATACCCTACCCCTTCCAGGATTTGAACTTCTGACCTCTCTTTCAAAAGGGCAATTTTTCACCAACAGGCTAACTCAGGCTGTATAAGGAAAAGAATTTCGTAAATGTGAAACCGACATCTGTACAACATGTGCCAACGAAACAGAGCATGGTAGGGACAGCAGCCGATGGGAAAAAAAGAAATCTACAAACCACCATTACCATGAGCACCGACAGAAAGGTAAGCTTAAAAACAAATTCGGAAATCACCAACCCAGGGCATAAATTTGATGGCCGTTTGGCCGTATTTAGACATTTTTGCTGTAAAATACAATCAAAATTTTTAAAAGATTGTATCACATGAAAGGAGAGATTTTGGATAGACTGTCAAATTTTATATAGAATTATGATGATATATATATTTGGTTTATATATAATTTTATTTATACTAAGGTATATCATAGTATTTTAAAGGCACCTTTAAATAAATAACCGTCATTAAAAAATTGCTTCTCAGGCAAGGTCGACCGTCAAATTTAAGCCTTGCTGACCGACCTAATCACCTTATGCAAATTGTAAAACAACAGAAGACATAAACAAAATCACCATGGCAACATCTGTAGAAAGCTATTTAGCCATGGCAACAACAGCGTAACAGGCCGGAAAAAAGGAAAACGGCGGCTAAAGATGCTATACAAGTAACTAATTAAAGTAGGATGAATAAACAATAGTAATAATGATACTCTAAATTCTAATAAAAATAAGGTACGTAGTGATAATATGAAACCATGCAAAGATCTTGATAATATAATATGCCATTCTAATTAAAATGAAATAATAAGAATTGAAAATATATAACTAACATCTCTAAATTGAGCATTTGCATTTTTTGTTTAGTTTAACTGCTTTTTTGAAATTTGAGCATTTGCATTTTTTATTTAGTTTAATTGCTTTTTTGAAATTTGAGAATTTGCATTTGAGCATTTGCATGCTTTCTTTATTTAGTTCAAGTACTTTTTTAAAAATAAGAGAGATAAAATGCTTTTTTCTCTATAAATGCCCTCACCTAGAACTCATTTGTTTTATACTTGGAAATTGGAGGAACTTGTCTGCAGAATGCAAAGCATAGTTGAATTGAAGGATTTGATCGCGGAGGAATAATGGTTATTTGGAGAAGATTTTTGTTCTCTAAACGGCTGGAAGTGACATATAGGTTCTTGTTGCAGGTTGGCCATCCCCAAAAAGGATGCAGAAGAGTACATTTTGCCAGTGTATGAATCAAATGAAAGAGCAAAAATTATACAAGGATTGGGGGTAGATTTTCACGTAGTTGACCTAGATTATGGTGGCTTAAAAGTGGAAAAAATTAAATTCAAGCGTTGGCCAAGTAGCAACACTTATGTAGTGCTTGGTGGATGGAGAGGTTTTGTAAGAAGAAGACGACTGGAGCCCGGTCATATTGTTAGGTTTTTTCTTTATGGAAATACTGCTACTGGTGATTCTATGCAATTTTGTATGAGTTGTAGCCCATCTCATGAGCAGCTACAACCACTGAACATATCCATTCATGGTGCTACTCATAATAATACCGCTAATGATTCTGTCTGTTCTTCAAGCATAGAAATGCATGATGTCAAGAAAGAGGCCAGTTCTCTTCATGCATCTTCATTTCCTTCAGAAAGAAAATACTCAGTTGATGGTGTGAACCCAAAATTCATTAGATTGTTTGGGAATGATATATACCCTTTCAAAGTAGATGTTTCCTCTTCGTCTTCAATGAATTCAGTTGATGGTGTGACATGCCCTCTCTTTAGATTGATGGGCAGCGATGTATATGCTTCAAAATATTCAAGAAATGGGGATGAAGACCAAAATACACCAGCGAAGAGGAGAAGATTAGAAGAAGATTCAATCTCCATGTGTAATCTCTCTCTTTGAAAGAGAAACTAAATACATTTCTCTCCATTCGAGCATATTTCTAGGGCTTATGCCTCGCCTTTCTCTCTTATTATGCAGTGAATTGTGATTAACTCAATTGAGTGGATTATTTTTTTTTAGGTCTGCTTCATACATTCAACCTTTGTCATTTATATATACACTATTGTTTTTCCCTGGTTAAATGTGGCTTCAATAGGAGCCCACCCAGAACTGAGCAATAAATGAAATCATTTGTGTTTTTCAGATCGAATTGTTGGAATTGTTTTTGCCATATAATTTTTAATAAGTGAAACTGGAATATATAAATAGTTTGTGTAGAGGCAGAGAGTCGGGCAGATACGAGAATTTTAGCTTCTGCGGATGTGAAATGGTGGTTGTTTGAATTTTATTACTTTTCCCCATTGCATCCTCCGCTCTTCTGGTTGAAATTATGTGAATTGTCTAAAATAATAATTGAAGCCGCCCTCTGGTATTTGGTCTAGCAATGTTGAAACAATTTGCATTTCAATGGACCTGGTTTGAAGTCACAGAGTAATTGAGCTTCTAACATACTTGTATGCCACTCTGAAGGAGTAGATCTATAATTTTTTGCAAGTGATGCGTGGAAGATGCGTTGAAGTCACAGAGGAATTGAGCTTCTAACATACTTGTATCACTTTATCTTTATTATTTCATTGTGTCACTGACATCAGCCTCATTTGTATTATAAGATTTTCTACTGCACTTTTGGTGGCTGTAGGCTATTCTATTGCCAGCTACAAAATGCAGCTTCTCTTACCACTAAACCAAATACATTTTCTTGCTCACGATTTGCAGAAATATTTGTACCTTATAAATTTAATTTGTTTGTTTGCTACTAGAATCATATACTTTGCTACTAGATCGATCCTTGGTATGTGCCACACCCACATATACATTCATGAAAACAGTTATCATTAGAATTTGCTGGTACTTAAATATTAATCCAATAAAAAATCAATGTTTATTAAAACTTGTAATTGATCACTTGAAAGAGGATGCTTGAAGATCTCAAAGAGGCCTCAATACCCCAATTTAGTTGGAAAGTTGGTAGAATGGATTTGCGTCAATACCCAAATTTAGTTGGAAAGTTGGTAGGATGGATCTGCTTCCAAAATCTAGATATTATTTCGAGTCTTCATTGCTTTTTTGATTCAATTCATTTGAAGAAGGGTAACAAATGGTTTTCTTGAGTCTTGGACTCACTAGGGGCTCACCCAATTATGAAGAGCTATAACAATATTTTATCAATTCAAATTTCCAATACATGATATTCTCTTAATTCAAATTTCCAATACATGATATTCTCTTAATGAAGATGAATGGTTGTCTCAACTCTCTTTTCTATCTAATTTAATTTATACACAATTGTTCATGTAGAAGGCAAAGGAACCATTATGTGAGCATAACCTAGCATTTGTCTCATGAAAGGTGGTTTAGTCATAACATATGGGTCAATGTAGATTGGCTTGAAAGTATATAATCAGAAAAATCATTTCACATAATTTGATGCATACAGAAATACCACTTGTGAATAAATGATGGAGCTAGGGAGATAGATATTGAATGATTCATAAGCCTTATTTAGGTCAAGATCCTTTTAAAACCCACCTCATACTTAATGATAAATAGTTAATTTAATTATAATGATTTATAATGTATCATAATAATTAATTTTGTATTTTATAATATTTCAGCTCAATCATCATTTTTTTGACAAGGTTGTTCTTAGAAAAATGAAAGTAATAACCCATTTATTTCATCATCAATACTTTGTATAGGGAAATATGGGCGTTAAATATTTGTTCAACACTTAAAGGAAGGAATCATGATGGACAACGAACATTGGTGGTAGAGATCAAATATAGGAGCACCTATCTAAGTGTTTACTATTTAGTCTATTGTTATTACTTACATGTTATATTTGTTACCCATAAATGAAAGTATATACCTTTTAATTTTATACTGAACTATTATTCTTTGCACTCTAAATAATCTATTGGAAAATTCATTGCATGTAACCTTTGTGTAACTGCTAGTTATATTTATTATAAATGTCCAATGCTAGCAGTTTGCTATGGGACTCAATTTAAATATCTTACGTAAGTATAACCTCAAAGGAAAATTTCACTTCTTTTAATATCAAAGATCATCTTTTGATTTATATATAATTGTCTAGTTGATATACATAACTTCACAATCTTTTTGATATTTTTAGTGACAACTATTTGGCTAAAAAGGATTTTAGAATCCAAATATTTGTCTATTATAATAGGACATTTAAATACAGTTAAACTTGTGAATCTACTGAGTCAATTTTAGTTTATTCAAAGATATTATTCTCCCCCTTAATCACAATTATTACCATCTAGAATGTTCAAATGATCTCTTAGATACTCAAAGATTGCTTCTTAGTGAAGATGTTTACATACTGATATTCAGACTTGCAAAATTTCAAATAAATCTCTCCATTATTGATTAATTCTTTGATGAAGTGGTATCTACTCTCACTATGCTTACTCCTTTTGCGAAATATAAGATTATGAAATGGTACCACAAAAGGAATACCTAGTGGAGTCAATGCTTCACTATCATCTTTAGCATCTAGAATAGGCAAAAGTTGAAACCGGTGAGCTTCCAAGGTGATGTTGAGAGTGTTGGGACATCCATTATTAAGACCATTCTATATCACATGGTAGATAAAAGCTATAGTAGGTGAGGAATTGAACATTTTGAGTGATAAACAACCCCCCAGTTGGTGCCTCTCCTATGAACATGTTGTACTCCTTTAGTGCATACTTTAGCCTATTTGTGGAAATCAGGTACTCGTGCATGAAGCCAAATCCTAGCATTTCACTAAAGTCCATGCCTTGCACTAGGTCCATTATATTGGATAAAATATTGATGCCACCTTTGAGAATAATAGTATCCTAGGTTTGGCTCATTGAACTGGGTCACCAAAAAATGGTTCTGATTGTGAATTCCGCATGTGGGAAATTTATGTCAAAGTTATGGCCAAGATTCTTAGTCATAGTGCCCATTCTCAATTGGTTCCCACTTAAGAGGTGGAAGATATAGGTTTTCTTAGTAAATTCTAGCATGGTTACTGTAAGCACTAAAATGATGCATGAGCTTCTACGAGGACCCCATGATGACATGTAATCCTAATCACGTACACGGAAGTGTGAAATAATAACATCCCCTCAATAGCACTCCTTTTGGTGACAAGTTTCAGTGGGCTTTTCCCTTTCTGATTCTTCTATTTCCTAACCATTCTTCCTTACCCCTTTGTCAATTTTTATTTTCGTCGCATTTTTCCCCTTTCCTATATCTTTAATTTTGACCTTTTCTCACTAATTCCACCTTTCTGATGGGATAAGGTTCCACTAACCTTGTAAATCTGATTATTGTATTATTCCATTACCCATAAGGGATGTACAATTTTCACCGACAGTGGTAAAGATTATTTATTGTCCACGGTAATTACAGAGTTACTGCACGGTAAGTCCTGAAGTTACTGGCGGTAGTTACGAGATGTCATTTACTATGGTAAAAGGTAAATAGTCAAAGTAGGGTGCACATGTGGAGGAATAATCTATTTTTAGTGTTATGACGCATGTCATAGATGTTGTACAAAGGTGTAAGAGATTCTATGACAACTGTAAGTTGTCATAAGAATCTATGAGACTTATAATAGCATATGATGGGTCATAAGATGTTGTAAGTGGCTATTTTTAGCCCCAAGGTGTTCAATCTTGCAAGGGCACATTTTTTGAAGTGTAGGATGCATGTATGACAGCATTTATGACCCTGTAAGAGCCTATTCTTGGCCATGGACACCCAAGGTTGTATTGTTGACTCTTGACAAGTGTTATGGGCTTGTAAGAAGTCATTTAATGTCTTGAGGTTGTGTAAATTCTATATAAACCATAGCATAGTAGATGAGATGCATATAACAGTTTACAGGTACCCAGGTTCTGCCGGAGTGAAGGTTGGAGGACAGAGGAAGTGAATGTATTTGTAATCTCCTTTTGTGAAGATAATACAACTATTAGAAACAAGGTAGGTAACTGAGAGGGGGGGTGAATCAGTTATCTCTAAATTTCTTTAACTTTCTTTTCTTTTGTTAACTTAAATTTAGTGCAACATCAAATTATATAAGCATATGTGATCATAAGAACAGAAATAAAATCAACACACTTAACACAAGGATTTTTAGGTGGAAAACTTTGTTAAGGGAAAAACCACAGGGTGACTAACCCAAGATTGTATTCTCTGTTAAAAGAATAAAGAAGTACAAAATGGCACTTGCCAATTAGGGCTCACTGCCCGAGCACACTGCTCACAAGAGGCACACTACCTACAAGAACTTATAGAAGGTAATCAGATGTTTGAACTGATGACAAGCATCTACAAATGCAAGAGTTATGTTCTAGTTAGGCACAATACACTGATTTGATGCACTTCATTCTTCCTCTGCTTTAATACTATTGCTCTGTCACATACCGAACTTGATCTATAGCTTTCACACTTGTCCCTACTTTTCTTGGCACTTATTACTTCACTTCACCTTTTCTCTAACCCTACATACTGGAATCCATCTGGTATAAATATCCGCATCAATGATTTCATCAACTTTCTAGTCGGCAATAAGAACACTCAAGATATTTACAAGTTATTGATCTGTCAGCTGAATCCATGCTTGATTTGAGATGCGTATCAAAAGCATAGGCATAGAAGTCATTAATCATGTTGGCCAATAATGTATAATCCCCCAAATAGCTTGATCAACACCTTTTACTCATCTGGATTGAGGTCTGATGCTCTATTGGTCAGTTGTTCTTTTGTCTGCTCTACTTGACTAGAACCTGATGCTCAGATGCTCATAGCTTTTCCATGCCTTACTACCGGATGCTAAATCTCTAGAATATAGTAGTCATGATACTCCTCTTGACTTATCCAAGTCCTCAACTTGCTGAGTTACACCATCTGAGAGATCTGTACCTGATTGTTAGACCTTGTTGTATACTCTGTTCTTGTTCACCAGATCAAAACAATCTTCAATCTAACTACCAGTATAGGCATACAATGTACTACAGATGTGTGGGATAGACTTTGTTGCCATCAATGACAACACTCATGAAGCCACACAATGTCTCTTGCCAACAACAACTTGACCTCTTTTCTTGGTGGAGTTTTTTACCCGAAAGGGTTTTCTCCATGTTAAACACTTGTGTTATGTGCTTCATTTCGCTTCTAGTATATTTATGCCAATAATCTCCCCCTTTGGCATTGATGGCAACACTTAGTGAAAAATGGCTAAGTGTCATAGTAAACCCCCCCTTGGATGATGCTTTGTCCTTTCCACTATTTTACCGAAGCTCCCCCTTAGCTGGATTCCACATTTTTCACTACTCCTAACTCCCCCTTTGACATCAATGGCAAAGGGTGGAATCCACACACCAAAATTTGCAAAACTTAACCTATACATAGCCGCACATATATATATATATGTATATATGTACATATATATGTATATATATATATATATATGTTATACATAGATACACTTAAGTATATCTGTAAAAGTGGCCTTCAACTATACAAATTTTGCGGCCCAGCTCTGCTTCATCCTATCCCAAATGGAGATATGACCACTCAACAAAAATGCATATGCTTCTACCCTTTTTAAATCTGTCAGATCACTAGTCCTAGCTATGGTCTGGGCATCCGTCAAGGCCTCATGCATTGCCTCTAACTTAGGGATAATTATCCCTCGGAGTTCACTCATCCTATTTATTATATCGTTATTTTCTTTTTTCAGCCTCTTTATTTCATTTATGATGACAATGGCCTGGCATTTTTGATTCATTAAGGATGTAGTGAGGGGCTCAAAATTTTGAGATAAACTTGACAGTTTACCTTCTTGTTCTTTCACCTTCTTTTCAATATCCTCTGTCATTTTGGGCCAAGATAGGCAAAATCTAGACATGTCCCCACCATCTTTAAGAGCATTTTCAAGACTCATTATGCCAATGTCTAAGGTCCTTCTATCGTTAGTAATCAGTCCTTGTACCTCAGAGAATCCCTATCCCAAAAACTCCTTCCAAACCTTTGCTTCTGTCAATTTCTCTAAAGATTCAAAATGAGTGCCAATAGAATTGACCAAAGATTTTAAGTTACCGAATGGAGAGGCTGAAGGATCCTTTTGAAATGATGGCATGATCTTCTCCAGCATCCTAGATACAATCTCCAATAGCTCACAGTCTTCCATGTGAGATTTTAAAAGTTTTTCTTTTGCTTTGGATTGAGCAAAAGATGCTATTTTCATTGTCTAGACCAAAGAGAGAGAGCCAAAATTTAGTGGTCCTTGAAATAGTTCAGGTTCATCTATTTCGATCATTTCTTTATTCAAGAAATTCTTCACTACCTCTGCAGTGTCTTTTGCTAAAGATTGAGTCTTCTTTTCCTTTTGGATCTCAGAACTATCATCATAGGTCTTCTCTGCTTGTTCTTCTTCTTTTCCCTTGACCTCCTCTTCTTGACTCACTTTCTCCTCTTTTATTCCTTCTCCTTCAGCTCTTGAATCCAGAATGTCTGTAGTGGGATCCAGAGGAGAGATGTTACCTATGTTTACTGCTCCATGAACTTCCTCTTCTGGAATAGAGGAATCTAAGTCCTTAGACTTCTCTTCATCTCTCTTTTGATCCTTCTACATTTTTGTCAGAAGATTCTTCATTGGTTACATTTAATCCTTCAACCTCCATGGTAGAAGGTTCTTCATTTGTTTCCTCTATAATAGGAAGATTGAATCTTTTGAAGGCATTCCAGAGGATGTCTTTTGTTTCTCTTTCTACTTAGTTAGTTTCTCCAAGCATAAGTTTATTCATTCTTGCTTTACTCTGGAATTCATCCTTACAATCCTTAAAGATCATGTCCATTTACTTTGGAGTAATAGAAGGATAGAGCTGAATTGTAATCTGTTCTCAGATATCTAAGTCTTTTTCCTTTGCATTCTCCTTTCTTAGTTCAAGTACCTTCTCTAGACTTTTGGGAATTAATGATATAATTTAAATGAATGCTTTATTGTAAATATTCAGGTACCTAACAGTAGCGTCTTCTAAAATCCTCTTGTCTATGTCACTATATTCATCATAGAACTCTGTTACTGGCTAGAGATTACCATCCACAGTTACTACCTTGATGATGTCATCAATGGAAAGAGTAGGCTTTTCAACAAATTTTTTTTCCTTTTCTTCGTTATTTTTACTGGCAGAGTATTCTCCGGATGTTTTCTTCTTCTTCATTCTTGATTTTCTCACGAGATTCTATTTCTTCATCATCTTTAAGGCTTGTGTATGACCTTGTGGCTTTGGTTTTTGTCATCTTTTCTCCTTTTCCGGATGTCTTGAATTCCGGTTTGGTGGCCCTTGAGCTTTTAGGAGTGGTAGGTGCAAAGTTCTTGGAGGAGCTAGTCTGGGAGGAGGCTTATACTGAAACACATCCTTTCTTTGCTCCTTGTTTCTCTTTCTTAGCCTTCTCCATTTTCTCTCTATTCTCATTTACTACCTCTTTTGATATGCCAAATCTTTTGGTAATTTCCTCAACTTCCCTTCTAACTTTCCTCTTTATCTCCAATTGTCTTAGCTCAACATGTATTTTTACACTTAGTTCTTGAAAGGTTCCAAACCTTTCTGCCTCAGGGTCCTTGGGCTGGCTCAACAGGTGTTGAATATGTAGTTCTAGGATTTTTTCATCAACCTCGTATCCCATTGGCATTATCCACACTATTCTAGGCTCAACTGCCTCCATTAGGTATTGGTCAGTGTCAACCATGAAGCACACTAAATCCTTGTATTTTTCAACTATGGATTGAGGTATTCTTTCTCTGGCTTGCATCATGCTTTGGAAGTTCTTAAAATAACCCCAAAGGGCTGTGTTTTAAGCTTTAGCATCATCAAGTCCATACATATAGTCTCTAATCTGGATTGCATCTGGTTTATCATTTTGCCATACCAACCACTTGATCCAGGTAGCTCATTCATGTAATAGAAGAATAGACACAGTATTAAACAACCATACTTAAAGGAGTTCTTCTTATCCTTCTTGATCTTCTGTAGGTTTTCTAGTAGTTGATTTAAGAGAAGATCACATAGGTCATAATCTACATTCTCCCTCAACATTTGAAATGATAGATCTTATATATTGTAGTCCCAGACACAAATTCTCCCTGCTAAAATGATAGATCTTATACCCAATTATCATTGAGGCAAATTTGGCATCCAGATCTATGATGTCGTCTATGGTCATTGCTCTCTTGTCAAACTTAGATCCAATGGCTTCAGTTACTATCTGGTTCTTGACCGATTTGAGTGCAGGTAACCCACCGGATGAGTGCAGTCTAGTTACTGCCCTGATGGCATCTTTTGTTATCTTGAAGGGCCTCATTAACCACATGAAATTATCATGCATCCTACTTAGGACATACCGAACCCAATCATCTTCTGTAAAACAAGGAAAGTGTATGTAATGTCTGAAGTGTTTATCTTGGAGGACCTTGTATTCAGGTTTGAGTTCAAATCTATCATCTATTAATTGTTTGTGATAGATGTCCATCAATTTAGAGTCCCAAATTCCTTAATGTTGGCATGAATATAGACCCTAACATCTTCTACATGCAATACCCCATGCGGAATGCTAGAAAATGTGCCTAAAGGATCAACTTATAGACATTTATAGGGATGTTTCTTAAATTTAGGGCATGGCCTATCAGTGATCTTAACAACCATTGGAGTAGCCATCTTGAAAAATATTTGCAAAGAGATTTCTAGGATAGAAGTACCTTTTTACACTGTAGGGTTCGAAATAGGAGCCAAAACAAATCACTGGTTGAGTTTGATTTTGCAGTTTGATCTTCGAGTGAGTTGTAGAAACTTTGATGCAGAGCTCTTCTTTTCTTCTTCTCAAATGTAAATGTGCAAATAATGAGTGAATGAACCCTTTTAAGCTTGCACAAACCCTAATTTCCTTTTGCAATAAATACACAACATAAGTTATCCGGTTGCCCTGTTTTGAGAGAGATCTTCTTGAATCGCTGTGTTGAACTTAGAATCATTGTCAGTGAGGATTGACAATGTATCTTCTTTTCTTCAATCATGCCATGGATCCGCAGATCAAAGTATTTCAATTTTGAATCATACCAGATCTGTCTGTGAAAATCTTTTTTTACCAGATGACTATCAAACTGGATCAATCTTGAATGATTAAACTCTTGCAAAACTCCATGCAGATCTTTCATATTTTTATCGAGGGTTATTTAGATGTTTTTCTGAGAACCCTTTAATTCACAGCATTCCATGTGCCAATTTAGGCACTAATTGACTAGCTGGGGGAATTTATTTTTCTCTGTGGCTCCCCTTGAGCCAGAGTTCATCTATTTAGTTTCTAGAAGGAATATCAGCACCAGATTCTGGTGCAGATCCATCCCCAATATTTTATGTACTCTTCTTCACCCAAATCTTTCTCATCTTCATTTGAAATTCATCAGCATTCACTTTGCCTTTACCCTTATATTATTTTTGATTATGATGCACAGACCCTTTTTATCCTAATTTTTACTTCTGTAGAATTTGGCAATATGACTGGATCTATTTCAATTGTAAAAACAACATTTCTTTGCATATTTGATTGATATCTTTTTGATCTGCATTGATTAGCCATATGTCCCTTTCTATTGCATGCAAAGCATCTACCATTGAATGAATTGTTTATTTGCATATTTCTACATTCATGAGATTTGTGACCATACCTTTTGAAGTTGAAACATTGTCTAGAGAAGAATGGATTGGTCTGATTCATTCTCCTTCTGCACCGAAATTGTTGCAATTGAAGAAGTATCCATTGAAGGATGGATATATTTGAGCATTTGGTTGCCTGACCGGAGGTCTTCTAGGCCTGTTTCTCTAATTTCCTGATCCAAAGTTCTTCTTACCAGATCTAGAGTTTTCACCTTTCTCATATCCCAAGCCACGCTTACCATCTACCCTCTTTTGGCTTTCAAGAAGAACTTCAAGTTGCGCTGAGCTTATGTTGAATTTCTCTTTGTATTCATTTGTTGTTTGAAGATTTTGTTTAAGAGTGTCTATCTAAATCTCAAGTTGTTCTTCATTATCTATAGCTTCTTCAAGATCAGATTCAAGATGCCTGATTATTATATCCATTTTGTGGTAGTCCTCTGTCTTCTCCTTGAGAGATTGTTTTGGATTATCTTCACTTTTCCTTTTTTCTTCAATTTCTTAGGTGAATCTCATAACCCCTAATTCCATTTCATGCCTTACCATAATGACCTCTTTTGACAGCTTTTCACATAGTTTATTTTTCTCATTCAGATCTTCATTAGTATCATTGTCTTCACTTTGATTGGCCAATTTTTTAAGTAGTTCCTTTCTCTTTTTCACATAGATACTAAATTTTTCTTTTAGCTCATTTATGAAATCATCAGCTTCTTTGAGTCTTTCCCTCAAATTATTGACTTCAAAATGAGATTGTTCAAATCATCTAAGGCAGACTGAAGGTGTTCCTTCATACCATATATATCTATTGAGATTCCCAGATCTTCCTCAAGCTGTTAGAATTTGTTTAGAGGAAATTAGCTCTGATACCAATTGGTTGCCTGACTGGAGGTCTTCTAGGCCTATTTCTTTGATTTCCTGATCCAAAGTTCTTCTGACCAGATCCAGAGCTTTCACCTTTCTCATATCCGAAGCCATGCTTATCATCTATCCTCTTTTGGCTTTTAAGAAGAACTTCAAGTTGGGTTGAGCTTATGTTGAATTTCTCTTTGTATTCATTTGTTGTTTGAAGATTTTGTTTAAGAGTGTCTATCTGATTCTTAAGTTGTTCTTCATTATCTCTAGCTTCTTCATGATCAGATTCAAGATGCCTGATTATTCTATCTATTTTGTGGTAGTCCTCTATCTTCTCTTGAGAGATTGTTTTAGATTATCTTCACTTTTCCTTTTTTCTTCAATTTCTTGGGTGAATCTCATAACCCCTAATTCAATTTCATGCCTTACCATAATGACCTCTTTTGATAACCTTTCACATAGTTTATTTTTCTTATTCACATCTTCATTAGTATTATTGTCTTCACTCTGATTTGCTAATTTTTGAAGTAGTTCCTTTATCTTTTTCACATAGATACTAAGTTTTTCTTTTAGTTTATTTATGAAATCATCAGCTTCTTTGAGTCTTTCCCTCAAATTATTGACTTCAAAATAAGATTGTTCAAGATCATCTAGGGCAGACTGAAGTTATTCCTTCATACCATATATATCCATTGAGATTCCCAGATCTTTCTCAAGCTGTTAGACTTTGTTTAGAGGAACTTAGCTCTAAAACCAATTGTTGGAAACAAGGTAGATAACTGAGAGGGGGGGTGAATCAGTTATCTCTAAATTTCTTTAACTTTCTTTTTTTTTGTTAACTTAAAATTCAGTGCAACATCAAATTATATAAGCATATGTGATCATAAGAATAGAAATAAAATCAACACACATAACACAAGGATTTTCACATCGAAAACCCTGTTAAGGGAAAAACCACGGGGTGACTAACCTAGATTATATTCTCTATTAAAAGAATAAAGAAGTACAAAATGGCACTTACCAATTAGGGCTCACTACCCGAGCACACTGCTCACAAGAGGCACACTACCTACAAGAACTTAGAGAAGGTAATTAGATGTTTGAACTGATGAGAAGCATCTATAAATGCAAGATTTCAGTTTTAGTTAGGAACAATACACTAATTTGATGCACTTTATTCTTCCTCTGCTTTAATATTGTTACTTTGTCACATACCAGACTTGATCTACAACTTTCACACTTGTCCTTGCTTTTCTTCCCACTTATTACTTCACTTCACCTTTTCTCTGATCCTACATACTGGAATCCATCTGGTATAAATATCCGCATCAACGATTTCATCAACTTTCTAGTCGGCAAAAAGAACACTCAAGATATTTACAAGTTACTGATCTGTCGGCAGAATCCATGCTTGATTTGGGATGTGTATCGAATGTATAGACATTGAAGTCATTAATCATGTTGGCCAACAATCTATAATCCCCCAAATAGCTTGATCAACACCTTTTACTCATTCGGATTGAGGTCTGATGCTCTATTGGTCAGTTCTTCCTTTGTCTTCTCTACTTGACTAGAACTTGATGCTCAAATGCTAGTATCATTTCCATGCTTTACTACTGGATGCGAAATCTCTAGAATATAGTAGTCATGATACTCCTCTTAACTTATCCAGGTCCCCAACATGCCGAGTTACACCATCTGAGAGATCCAAACCTGATTGTTGGACCTTGTTGTATACTCTGTTCTTGTTCACTGGACGAAAACAATCTTCAATCTAACTTTTAGTATAGGCATACAATGTACTATAGATGTGTGGGATAGACATTGTTGCCATCAATGACAACACTCATGAAGCCACACAGTGTCTCTTGCCAATAACTTGACCTCTTTTCTTGGTGGAGTTTTTTACCTGAAAGGGTTTTCTCCACGTTAAACATTTGTGTTATGTGCTTCATTCTGCTTCTAGTATATTTATGTATTGTAGGTTTATGTTTTGTTACAATGCCCATTGTTAATAGCACATTGCTAAAGATTGCTAAAATTTATCTCAAATAAGATTTGCATTGAAGTAATGTTGTTTCATTTCTAACATTTGGTATAAGAACCTAGCTAGCTTTGACTCTTGGGTGGTAGTGTGGAAACTGTAGCTATAGTGGGAGATTTGGTTGTGTTTGTTTTTCAAATCTTGTGTTGTTATTATGGTTGCATCCACTGTTGATCATCCTTTTGATTGGACATTGAGAAGTTCAATGGAACGGGGTATGAGTTGTAGAAGCTGAAAATAGAAGATTTGTTGGAAGAAAGAAACCAATGGTTGTCTATCCAAAAAGAGAAGAAACCTGATGATGTCTCTCAAGATGAGTGGGATAGACTGGATAAGAAGGCACAGGGAACCATCTGGTTGTGTCTTTCAGACTCTGTCCTATTGAATGTCGCAAAGGAAGAGACTACATATAAGTTGTGAAAATGGTTGGGGGAGATCTATCAAGCCAAGAGTATGGTAAATAAACTTTATTTAAAAAGAAAATTGTTTTCCATGAAAATGTGAGAAGGTGAATCAGTTGCAGAGCATTTAAATTCTTTTAATTTGTTAGTGAGTCATCTTGATTTAGTAGATACTGAGGTTAGTGAGGAAGATAAATGTATCTTACTTTTTTGTTCTTTACCTGAGTCTTGGGAGAATGTTATCCTTGCTATCATTGCTAACCTTGTTGATCTAAAGTTGGATGCTCTTGTTTTAGTGCTACTGTCATAGGAATTGGGAAGAAGAATCCAGATAGTTTAGTGGATTCTCTCAATGTCAGGGGAAGGTCTAAGGAAAGAGGACCTAAAGGAGATCAGAAAGGGGCTAAGGACAAGTCCAAGGGCCGGTCTAAGACTCCTAGTAAAAAGAACAGAGTTAAGTGTTGGAACTACGGTAAAAGGGGACATGTGAAGAAGGAGTATAGAAACCCCTAGAAATAGTGGGAGAGTGCTTCAGATAAGTCCTCGAATGCAGGTAAAGAAGTTTTACTTTCTGCATGTAATCTTGTTTCTAATGAAAACTGGTTGGTTGAGTCAGGATGCTTGTTTCATATGACCTTGCATAAGGAATGGTTCTCCACATATGAAGAATATGATGGAGGTAATATCTACCTTGGTGACAACTCTTCATATTTGATTGTCAGGAAAGGAAAGGTATTGTTGTGTTTCAATGATGGGAGTATTAAAACCCTCCCTGGTGTTTTGCATGTTCCTGGATTAGCTAGAAATCTAATTTCAGATTTCAAGTTGAATGATTTGGGAATGCATGTGACATTTGGCAAGCATGGCTACAGATTGGTGAGAGGGAACTTGGTGGTAGCGAAAGGGAAGAGATTCAAGAACTTGTTTAAGCTTTAAGCCACTATAGTTTGTAATGCCTCTTATGTTTCTGAGGCTTCTGAAAACACTTGTATGTTGTGGAACTATAGATTGGGCCACACAAGCAATAATGTATTAAAAACTATTAAGAATAAAGAATTGTTGGATGGTTTCTCTTATTCTGATGAGCATTTTGATTTCTATCAGCATTGTGTGTTTGGTAAACAAAATAGAAAATCATTTCCTTCAGGAAACAATAGAGCAAAAGAGAAGTTAGAAATTATTCATACTAATAAGTTTGGTCCTGTGGATAATGATTCTATTGGAAAGTCTCATTATTTTGTCACCTTCATTGATGATGTATCCATATTTACATGGATTTATTTTATGAAGCATAAATCTAAAGTTTTCACTAGGTTTAAGGAATTTATTGAAGTCTTAGTAGAGAACCAATTAGGTTAAAGATAAAAATATTAAGATCTGACAATGGAGGGGAATATTGCTCTAAGGAATTTGATGAGTTTTGCAATCATGCAGGTATAATCAGATAAAAGACAACAACATATACACCACAGTAGAATGGTGTCGTAAAAAGGATGAACAAAATAATTATGGAAAGGGCCATAAGTATGGTTAGTGATGCATAGTTGGATAAATGCTTTTGCGCAGAGGTTGTGTGTACTGCTTGCTACTTGATAAATAGATTTCCTTGTAAGGCTCTTGTTTCAACACCTTATGAAGTGTGGACAGGTAAAAAACCTTTTGTTTCACATTTAATGGTTTTTTACTTTGAGGCTTTTGTTCATGTGCCTCAGGAAAAGTGATCTAAGTTGGATCCAAAGGCTAAAAAGTGTACATTCATTGGATATGGTGATAATGTCAAAGGTTATAAGCTTTGGAATCCACTAACTCACAAGATTATCTTTTCTAGAGATGTTATTTTCAGGGAACTTAGAGCTATTTCTGAACCTGAGCAACCAAACGAAAAAGAAGAAAAGGTAAAGAAGGTGCACTTTAATTTAGAGCAGCTAGATGCACCTCAGGAAGAACAAAATGATGGATTGGGGGGTGAAGAAGAAGAAGAAGATTCAAGTAGTTTTGATGAAGATGAATCTATTGTTACAGAAGAAGTTGGTACAGATGATCATGTAGAAGAACAAGTGAGTCTCTCACTCCACTCTTGAGGAGATCCACAAGACAATGGAATCTAGTTGATAGGTATAGCCCACCAGATTTTTATTGTGTATATGCTTTATTGAGTACTAACGATGAGCCTAGATCCTACAAGGAAGCTATTTCTGCAGATGATAGTGAGTCTTGGTAGTTAGCCATGCAGGAGGAGATGATGGCTTTAGACTCTTGTAACACTTGGGATCTTGTTTGTTTTCCCAAAGGAAGAAAGGCCATAGGTTGTAAGTGGGTCTTCAAGAAGAAGTTTGGAGCAGACGGGTCATTGGAGAAGTACAAAGCTAGACTGGTAACCAAGGGCTACTCCCAGAGAGAGGGAGTTGATTTTGGTGAGATATTCTCTCTTGCTACTAAATTGACTTCTATTAGATTTCTCTTATCCATTGCTATAGCTTATGATTGGGAGATTGAGCAAATGGATGTTAAGATTGTGTTCTTGCATGGAGATCTTGAAGAAGAAATTTATATGCAACAGCCTACAAGTTTTGAGGTAAAAGGAAAAGAACATTGGGTTTGCAGGTTAAAGAGGTCTCTTTATGGTATGAAATAGTCCCCTAGAATTTGGTATCAAAAATTTGACTCATTTGTTTTGAAATTGGGTTTTGTTAGAAGAGAGGAGGATCATTGTGTTTACATTCATTGTGTTGATGATTCTATACTAGTTATTGCTTTGTATGTTGATGACATGTTTTTCAACAATACTAAGGGTATGGTCAGTGAGCTTAAACCCCAACTTTCAGGTGCATTTGAGATGAAGGATCTTGGTGCTACAAGGTATATTTTGGGAATGGAGATTAGGAGGGATAGAGTTAATAGAAATCTTTGGTTGTTACAAAGTAAGTATGTGAATACTATTTTGCAGAGGTTTAGTTTGCAGGACTGTAACCCAGTTAGAGTTCTTTTACCCATTGGTACTAAGCTTTCATTAGATATGTGTCCAAAGATTGAGGATGATATTTAGGGTATGTCTAATGTGAGATATGCTAGTGTTGTAGGGAATTTGATGTATGTAATGGTTTGCACTAGACTAGATATTGCCCAAGCAGTACGAGTTTTGAGCAGATTTATGTCTAACCCTGGTAGACAACATTGGAACTATGCGAAGTGGGTGTTTAAATATCTTGCAGGTACTCTTGATTATTGTTTGGTTTAGTCTGGTAATGATAGTGCTAACAAATCTTCAAACATACAAGGTTTTGTTGATGCAAATTGGTCAGGTGACTTAGACAGTCGAAGGTCCACTAGTGGCTGTGTGTTTACTCTATTTGGAGGAGCAGTGAGTTGGATGAGTAAGAGGTAGCCCATAGTTGCTTTGTCCACCATAGAAGCAGAGTATATGGCTGCTACTCATGTCTCTAAGGAGGTAGTTTGGTTGAGATGATTGTGTATAGGTATTGGATTTGATTACAAGATCATTCAGATTGGTTGTGATAGCCAGAGTACTATATGTTTGGCCAAGACTCCCATTTATCATGCTTGAACTAAGCATGTTGATGTTTAGTATCACTTTGTTTGAGAGTTGGTTGCAAATGGAGGGGTTGAGCTAAAGAAGATAGACAATCAAGAGAATGTTGCAAATTCATTGACCAAACCAATGAGCACAGAGAAGTTCATATGGTACAGAGAGGGCATGGGCCTTGTTTCTAGTGCCTGATTATTTTTCATTTGATTTCCTATGGGTCGATTTACAATGTATAATGACAAGTGGGAGAATGTTGGGATAAGGTGCCATTAACCTTGTAAATCCCATTATTGTATTATTCCATTACCCATAAGTGATGTACAAGTTTCACTGGCAGTGGTAAAAATTATTTACTGTCCACGGTAATTACGAAGTTGCTGCATGATAAGTCGTGAAATTACCGGCCATAGTTACGGGATGTCATTGACTATGGTAAATGGTAATTGGTCAAAGTGGGGTGCACATGTGGAGGAATAATCTATTTTTAGTGTTATTACGCACATCATAGATGTTGTAAGAAGGTGTAAGAGATTCTATGACAATTGTAAGTTGTTATAAGAATCTATGAGACTTATAATAGCATATGGTGGGTCATAAGATGTTGTAAGTGGCTATTTTTAGCCCCAAGGTGTTCAATCTTGCAAGGGCACATTTTTTGAAGTGTAGGATGCATGTATGACAGCATTTATGACCCTGTAAGAGCCTATTCTTGGCCATGGATGCCCAAGGTTGTATTGTTGACTCTTGACAAGTGTTATGGGCTTGTAAGAAGTCATTTAATGTCTTAAGGTTGTGTAAATTCTATATAAACCATAGCAAGGTAGATGAGATGCATATAACAGTTTACAGGTACCCAGGTTCTGCCGGAGTGAAGGTTGGAGGACAGAGGAAGTGAATGTATTTGTAATCTACTTTTGTGAAGATAATACAACTTGACCTCTTTTCTTGGTGGAGGTTTTTTTACCCGAAAGGGTTTTCTCCACTTTAAACACTTGTGTTATGTGCTTCATTCTACTTTTGGTATATTTATGTATTGTGGATTTATGTTTTGTTACAATCCCCATTGTTAATAGCACACCATTAAAGATTGCTGAAATTTATCTCAAATCAAATTTCTATTGAAGTAGTGCTGCTTTCATTTCTAACACTTTTGACACCTCGTTCTAAAGATCTCCAACCTTAGGAATCCTTTAGATAGCTTAACAGATCAAACCCATATTTTAGTTTTTGCCTAGCTTTCCTCCTCTATGGATTTCCCCTATTAATGACCAAAACTGTATTGGAGATCCTACTTGAATTTATCCTCCACCCTATTTTAGATGTCAGATCCTCCTTTTAGACCATAACTAACCATACGCAACTTACAATTTCTACACAGGTGTCACCCTCTATGGTCTCCTTAGGGTCACTCGAGGTGACCTATCATGATAAAAGGGGTGACCCTTAAGGAATTTGAAACACCAATTTCTTCTTCAATTTGAGCCATAATATGCTATGTTTTCACCCAATTTTCATGGAAGTTTCAGCCTAACATAGAGTAGACCATTCTCAATCCATCCATCACTCTCAATCAATAAAATTTAGCCATTTGATTCAATTTCATCTCCTCTCCATCTCTTGATGACTATCATTCTTCCATGAGTGATAAGATTTCAAGCTTAGATCATTGTCTAATCAACCCAATCCTCTGATCAATCAAGAGAGTTAACTCCCGAATTAATTTTGTTAATTCTTCAGTCAAAGGAGTTAATTCTTCAATCAATTTATCCCTCTTGTGTACCAATCCATCCTATAAATACCCCTCACCTCTCCATTATTTCCCAAGTTGGAGAATGCTCTCCTCTTCTTCAAACAAGCTTTTTCAAGCTTCTTCATAGGCCTTTGAGCCTCTTTCTTCATTTCTTTCTTTAGTTTTCAAAGCTTCAAAGCTCTCATTTTATTAGTTTCCATTGTTTCAAAGCTCCAAAGCTCTCATTTTATTAGTTTTTATTTTTTCAAAGCTTCAAAGCTTTCCTTAGGAGGCAAAATTCATTGTTGTAATCAATCTCTTAGTTTTTTTTCTCTCCCATTAGCATGCTAATGCTCACTGTAGGACTCAGGTTCCTTTTTCATATTGTTATTACTTTTCCAAATCCTTCAAAGGATTCATAGCATTGTCACACTTTCCATTTATCAAGCCCTAGTGCTTTTATCTCTCAATTGGGATCATTCAAAGCTTTTAAAGCTCCTTCAATTGCTTCTCTATCCCACTTGCTGCCAAGAGGATGACTCCACTACTGCAGGAGGACAAGGAGGTTTCCATACATAGAGATTGTTGAGGCTAGTGGAGGCTCATGCATCTCATATTCCAAGTTTTTCATGCTTTTAAGTAGTAATTAGACAATCAATGTTGCTCTTGGAATAGTAATCTTGTCATTGCAAATTCCTTGATAGGTTAATTTAGATTATTTAGATTAGCTTATTTTGAGTAGTTAATTTCAATCTTAGATTAGTTTCATTTCAATCATTTTTTAATTCTTAGAGTAGCCTGAAACAGATCTCAAAAAATACAAAAAATTAGAGTAATTACATTAGGTAATTTCATTCTTTCTTGCAGACATATTTTAATTCCTAGATTAATTTAGTTCATTTTATTTCAAAAATTGGTGAAAAAGAGCAGAAATTTGTTTGCATACATTGTATCTTTCATTTCATACAAAAAACCACAAATTACCAAAAACATTAAAAAACATCAAAAAACATCAAAAAGCAAAACCAGTTCACACAAACCCTCAATTTCATCACAAGGTCAACACAAAGTCAACAAAAGTCAAAACTCTTTTAAGTTAGTACAATTGGTATCATAGCTAAGTTCCTCCAAATAAAGCCTAATAGCTTGAGGAAGATCTGGGAATTGTTGTGATGTTCACAACACGCCCCATTATGCTCCTTAGCAAAATGGGGACCCCTGCTGATGTCTTGCTTTTTGCTTCTGCTTGTGTTTTTTCTGCTTCCTGGCGGTCTGGTAAAAATGAAGGTCAGGTGCATCATCATCATGATATATGATAAGGTAGGTCATCATCATGAGGTCTGTTTGTCAAAGTTCATATTTTGTTTCTGTGACCTCATATTTTAAAAGAGCTTGAAATTCCATGCAGGTTTGCCTTTTACTTCACTTGAAAATTCGTCCATATGTGGAAGTTATGCACGGTCAAAGTCTTGGTCAAACCTGATATTCGCAGGAGGATCATCATATTTTTTTATATATCCTAAGTCATGTTGTCAAGATCATCATGATCTTGGTCTATCACCCGATAAAAATCATGCAGTCGCAGTATCCGGACGTCAATCTTAGGTGGTAGTACCCTTTACCCGTCAAAAGGCCTTGTGCGCATTATGCAGCATCATGATTTTCTTAGGAGCGTCATATGTTATAAACTCGGTTTTGGTTGCATGATGATCATCATCATCATCATATTTGAACGCCCCCCCGATAATATCCTGAGGTTCGAATATCATGATGACATCGGCTTTCAGTCAAGGTAAGTTCCCCGTCGAAGTGGTCTTTTGTATCGCAAGCATCATCATGATAATTCAACATAACCTGATCTTATATTATCATGCTGATCACCCAGACTTAGAAAAATCCACCTTCGGCATATTTGCGTGCGCGTGTTATAATCCTATCGCAAGGTCATCATCATGATATTTGCTGAACTTTGAATTATGATGATGATGACTCCATATCATCTTGATCTTTCACGAGTCATTTGCTGAAATTCGCTAAGTGATGGAAGCATCATCATCATAATTCGATTAAGAAGATCATCATCTTCATATCCTCCTGATCTCCGGTTAGCGAATATCATGATGATCACCCTATCTATTCAGAGGGGGTCGATATTGCATTTCTCAACAGCATGATCATATTTCACAATATCGCCCTAGCGCAAATATCATGATGACCAACTCATCCTTGTGCTCCGAAGACAAATTATGATGATGACATCATCATGATAAATCGATGAGGGTCATCATCATCATATGTTTTATCCTGTCCTATCGTTAAGATCATCATGATCTTGTTTGTTCGCCCGATATTTCGTAAAGTCCTCCTGCCGATGAAGTAAGACCTTTTGAAAACATCCTGATGATGATCATCATCACATTTTCCCTTCGGCAGGATTTTTCCCAAACATGATCTGGTTGGCGAAATATCATGATGACGTCATGTTCAAGTTTAACGAAGGCTCCGAATATCATGATGACGTCATCCTGATCTAATAAACGAAGAAGTAAATATCATGATGATCATCATCATCATTTTTTCCTTCAAACGGGATATTTTCCGAAACACGATCTGGTTCACGAATTATGATGATGATGTCTTATTCTATGTTCGACAGAGGCTAATATCCTGATGATCATCATCATCACATTTTTTCCTTCAAACAGGATATTTTTTCAAGCACGATCCGTTTGCCGAAATATGATGATGATCTTCATCATGCTGATTTCTTTCGAGAGGGTTACCTTGGCCGCGAAAGGGTCATATTCACTTCATCATCCTGATCATGCTCCTTAGGTGACCCGATATCGCAAATATCCCCCTGATCTTAACCGAACATGATGATGACGTCATCCTTAGCATTTCAATGAAGCCCGAATATCATGATGACGTCACCATCATCTTCCTTTCCTCAGCAGCATGATTATTTTCATATCCTCCTATTCTTCTTCAACATGATGATGATGATGATGTTGTTCTTTTCTCCAATATGCAGAAGCGGAATATCATGATGATGAAGTATATCGACCAGCATGTTTTTTTTGACGCACCGACAGGGATGATCATGCCGATGGGCGGGAAATGACGCGGTGGAATTTTAAAGTGTTTTTTTTGGCGCCTCTGGCATTTTTTCAGTCAGCGATAGTTGACCTGATCAATTTTGAGCAGTCTGAGCGCATTTTGGACGCGTTTTGAAAGGATTCTGGATCTGATTTTCTCCATCTTGCGCTGTCACCTGGATTTGAACGCTTATTTTAATTTCATGCTGTTTTTATGATAAATGTGAAACTTATTGCTTGTCTTGTCTTGCAGGCTTGCAGTTGAGGAAGCAGCTGGAAAGTCAGCGCAGTGACCTCATGGAGGCAGAAGATCTGATCTCAGGAGCAAGAAGATAAGGAATGAAGTGCGAAAGTCAAAGCCATTCAAGTGAAGAAGAAGGTCGCAGGTAGAGGTATTACTACAATAGACAAACAGAAGTTATTGCCCAGCTGCCGGAACTTCTCAGAAGGGGCAATATTTCGCCCAGATTTGACCACTGCTCTGAGATATTTTTGAGAACTGGTTCACCTGCATTTATTGCTGTAACTAGGGGTTTGAACCAGGGGTTCAGTTAGTTTTTTTTGCTGTAGTGAGGACAATCAAAATGTCTTTATATTGTGCCTCTCTACACTGTAATACTTTACAACAGGGATTTTAGGAAAGCAATAGTGGCTACAACAGAATTTCTTTTTTAGGAACATACAGCAAGTTAGAATAGTTTAGAAGTGGAGGAAGGAGGTCGCCTATTTTTCTGCAGTAAGGTGCGCGTGGAATGTCTGGCTGCCTTACTGTATTTGTAAAGCTTGTAAGTTCTCTGTAGTGTGATCAATGAAACTAAGAGTCATTCTTACATTGTAAATCATGTATGGCTATTCGTTTCTAATACAATAGAATCTGGAGTTCTGCATCTATCTTCTGAGTGTTCTCCTGCTCTTCTTTGTGTTTTGAAATATCTTCTTTGAGAGCTTGCAATTTTAAATGTATGTTTGTGAAAATGCTCAGAACTTACATTTAGGGTTTTTACTGTGGATTTGATCAAACTACTATAGTATTTACATAGTGCATAACAGAAACACTTAGATCCTTCTATAGATTAAATGAGGTATAGTTTAGATCTTTCTAACTTTTCCCAACCCATCTGAAATATTTAGTTGAAAACGTAGAAATCCAGAGGAAATTGTCTCAAATTTGAAGAAGCATGATAACGGAGCTATAAGTAGATAGTTTTCATAAACAGATAAAGAAGAAAGCTGCAAAAAATCCAAGAAAACCCTCTGAAACTTGCAGCCCGGTATCATTTGTATGCAAATGAACAGAATACTTGTTGAAATCTATGACCTCTTTGCATATTCTTAGTCCAGCAAACCACAAAACAAACCTAAACTACGTAAGGCCCCTTGAACATTACAGCTTCACATTGACCAACTGAACTTGACCAACCGAACCATTGTAGACTTGGGATTAGTTGAATCACCAAATGATTCCTTCTTGTCTTTCAAGTATAGTTTCAGTTCATTTTATGTGAATTTTAACTTATTGTTATGATTGCATCAAAATAGTCATCAACAGTTTTCTGGCGCTAGAAGGAGGGCCTGCCTGAGTTAGGTTTCATTTCAAACTGGCTAACGACAGTAACAGAGTGACTAGGTCTAGGTCCAGTTCAAGAGATATATTTGTGCAACTACCTGATACAAGGCGAAGTAAAAGCCCTTTAATTTGGAATCCAAAAATATCGCAAGCAGGAAGTTCATCTGGAACACCCCCTGGGTCACCTTTTAACATCCGTAGTATTGTAAGTCCTGACAGATCACTATTCAGATCTTTAAATCTTGGTTTAGGCACTCCTGGAGGTCTCAATCCTCCTCTAAATCCTAATCCACCAATCAATCTAGGTATTTCTGCAAGTTCAAGTCAAGCTCAAACACCTACAATGGCTTATTTCGATGTCAATTCTCCTATATTCTTCAATGATTATCATGACATGCCAAAAAATCCGGAAAAGATATGTCCCAAATACCAGTTGCATCAAGACCCAGAAGATCATATTAGAATATTTAAGGAAGCATGTTTTAGGGCTATGTTAGAGCACGAGGATGTTGTGTGTAGGTTGTTTCCTTACACCTTTAATGAGCAGGCCTCTAGCTGGTACGTAAACTTACCCAATGGTTACATTTCTTCCTGGGCACTTATGGAAGAAGCATTTCTGTCAAGATTTAGAGGACCCATTGACCCTTGTGCTTTGTATCATAAGTTGGCTGCTATAAAACGAGGTGAGGGAGAGCTAATTGATAATTTCAATGACAGATTTCAAAAGGCCTATTCTAGGCTAGTAACCCCTTATACCATAGATGATGCTCCCTTGTTGGCTATGTACTATGCTACTTTGGATCCTTTAACTGCCATGTTTGTCAAAAGGAAACCTGACATAGATTCAATATCCAAAGCCTATAAAGAGGCAGCCTCAGTGAACCAAGAAATGAGACATACAACTTACAGTCCATTTGGAGGAAATTTTGGGGTGCAGAATCAGGCACACCCATGGAATGGAGTCCCTGTGCAGCATGCTCCACTAATAAATCCGGTTCCTTCTTACACACCTGTGTATAACCCTACTCCAATCCAGGCTATAACTCCTTACACGGCTAGTACTTCCAATAACAGTCAAAATAATGGTCAGCCTTTCTTCCAACTTCCTAGGGAAGAAATCAAAGAGATTACTGCACATTTGAAGAGATTAACAACCGAAGTGACACAGCTAAGAAATGAGAATCTCTATGGCAGAAGCAACCAAAACTACAATCCACATCAAAATCACAACCAAGGTCAAAATCAGAATTACAATCTCAACCAAAATCAGCAATACAATCAGAACCAAAGCTACAATCAGCATCAAGGCCCCAGTCAGGGGCAACCAATGCAAAATAGGGGGCCAGTGATAGATAATAGGACCTGGGGCAATAATAACAAAAATTAGAATCAACCTAGGCCACCCAAGACATGGAACACTGGGCCCAACAACGGTACTCTGGCTTCTCCTTTCGAGAATACAGATAATCATGGTGCAAAACAAATAACTAACATACAAATGGCCAATACAGCACCCAAAAATTGGTGTAGATTTCACAATACTAATGCCCATGCTGAGCATGACTGTCCACAGTTCCACTTGGCAGCTAGTATTTTCAACGTAGATGTACAGCCTCCTACCTCTGAATTTCTCATTCCTAAGGGTAATGAGGTAGTACCCTTAGAATATGACACAGCATTAGTCTTAGAAACATTTACCTTTGCAACTTCAGAAGAGAGGGAGGATGAATTGCTAGAGGATGAACCATACTGTTGTGAAAGTCTTTATCCCGAATCAGCCTTTGTGTTAAATGCTTTTCAGTTTCCTTTTGAATCTGAAAACGAGATATTAAATGAAACAGAAGAGGTGCAGGCCTTTCAACAGACAAATAAAAGCCACACCTACAATTTGAGGAACAACCCTAGGTTGGGAGGACCTTTCACCACTTCCACTCCTCCGAATAACATCAATACACCCCCAGATCAGAATGCTAGCAACAATCCTGCCATACTTAAAGCTAGTCAGCACACAAATAACGGAACAGCAGTGCAAAAGGATCAAACAAGCAAGACAGAAACAATAGAGACAACAAGACTAATGAATTACTTATCAGAGGAAATAAAGAAAATGAAGGTCAGCATACCTCTAAATGAATTATTGAAGACCCCAGGGATCAGAAATGCTTTTTTAAAATCCCTGGATACATCCATGACAAACATGGTGTCTGCTGATATAACTGTTCCTAGTAGTGATTCACCACCTAAGGAGAAAGGTAAGAAAGTTGAGCAGCCTTCCAACACAAATGTAGTAATACATGCGGATAAGAGGGATACTCAACCTTTCTTGTTAACTGTTAGGTTGTGTGGGAAGAATATACACAATTGCATGGTAGATTCTGGTGCTTCAGCCAACGTAATGCCCTTAGGAATATGTAAAACTCTCGGGCTGACTCCCACCAAATCTGCCAAGGTTGTCACACAATTAGATAAGACCGAGGTTAGTGTGATAGGAGAACTCATGAACATACAGGTGCAGTTAGCTTCAGACCCTAGGGTGAGCCAAATCATTGACATTCAAGTAGTGGATATACCCGTAAATTATGGAATGTTGCTAAGTAGGGATTGGTCCAAGACATTAAACGGATATATGGCTACTGACTTTTCACACATGTGGTTACCATGGAGAGGCATCCCAAACCAGATCAGAATAGGGGCAGAGCCCAGAATGAAACATAAGATAACAGAGTATAATCGAACTAATGAAATATTATATGCTGCTGTTGAACCAGGTGTCTACAGAATTACCAACAATGGGATGCAGATTGAAGAGATCATGATGTTAAACATTAGGAAGAAGTGTGTCAGCAATAGAACAGCACTATTCATTGAGTCTGACGGAAATTCTTCAGATGAGGAAAATAATGCAATAGACAAATTTGGTCATGCCATTAGACAAGAGGTGGAAGAGTGCGTTACACACAATCTCCCAGTCTAATGTAAGTTATATAAAAATAGGTGTAGAGTCCATGATAGGCAACATTCTGAGGAGAATTGTGAAATATGCAAAGACATCATTGAATACGAATACAAAAAGTGCATAGGGAAGGTAGAGTCACAAGAGAAAAATGAGAATCCTGATCCAACACAGAGATATGTTCAGGATAATATAGATGCCTTGATCCCAGATTTAGTAAAAGAAATAGAAGATGAGGGTAGTTATCTTTCTGAGTTGCAAACTAAAAACATACATATGCAAGAGAACCAAACGGAAAAACCCATGAATAAACAAGATAACACCCGACAGGCAAGAAAAGAGACAAAGTATGCCAAGGTAAAAGATCAAAAAAGTAAGGATGGCATGTGGACGTTAAAATGTGATGGGTCCAAATCAAAACAGGGCGCAGGTGCAGGTATTGAACTCATAAATCCTCAAGGTAAATCACATTTGGCAGCATATAGATTACAATTTTCCTGCACTAATAATATTGCTGAATATGAGGCCCTAATTTTAGGACTTGTCATGGCCATCAGGAAAGGGGTAAAAACCATCAGAGTATTTTCAGACTCTGAATTAGTAGTCAGACAAGTGAGGAAACTATATGCCTGCAATTATAAGAAAATGATCAGTTACAGACATAGAGTTTGGGGTTTAATGGATTCATTTGATGCTTTTAACATAGAGCACATTCCTAGAGAGCTGAACCACAGGCCAGATGCGTTAGCAGTTGTTGCTAGTACATTAGAACCATTGACACTGTCAGGATTAAGACGATTTGCTGTTGAGCTACTTAACGTGCCCAGTATACCAGACAACGTTACACACTTTCAGGTATTTGGAGAGGATCAGCAAATCATTGATTTTTTGACTTGTAATGAGGCATTTGAGGCCCAAATTATTGATGAACAAGAAAGGCCTGAAGTAACATGGGACGAAGAAGATATGATCAACTTAAAGAGCAACTTCTTGCCAAAAGGAGTAATTGAATTAGAACACATCTTTGACTTCGACGGAATAATAAGACAGAAAGACTTACCCAAAACAGAAAGGGGGTAAGTGTGATTTACATAACTTAGGGACTGAGCTAAATCCACAAAATGTACTAGTTGGGAAAGCTTGCTCTGAGAAAATCAGAAAAGAGGTTCTGGATGTTCTGAAAAAATATAAACATGTCATAGCATGGACTTATGAAGACTTGAAAACGTTTGATGAGTCCATCATAACTCACGTCATACCTTTAAGAAAAGAAGTCAAACCATTTAGGCAGAAACAGAGGCCTGTAAATGCCATTCTAGAGCCTTTAATCTTCAAGGAAGTTAAGAAACTACTGTCCGCTGGGATAATTTTTCCAGTCAGACATTCTGTCTGGGTAGCTAACTTAGTGCCAGTAAGGAAGAAAAACGGAGACATTAGGTTGTGCGTAGACTTTAGAAATTTAAACAAGGCTTCTGAAAAGGATAATTATCCTTTGCCCCCAATACATGAAGTACTGCAAGCAGTAAATGGCGCAAAGATGATGTCTTTTTTAGATGGTTTTTCAGGTTATAACCAGGTCTTAATTGACAGGGAGGATAGACTAAAAACCACCTTCACTTGCAAATGGGGAAATTATGCGTATAGAAGAATGCCTTTTGGTCTGATTAATGCAAGTGCCACTTTTCAGAGGGCCATGGACGTTGCATTCCGTGGATTATCAGGTAAATGCATTGTTGTGTATATGGATGATTTAACTGTGTATTCCAAGGATGCATCCACCCACGCTGTGGACCTCAGAAAAGTACTCCAGTGATGTGAAAGGTATGGGATTTCCCTTAATCCTAAGAAATGTATATTTGGCGTAACTGAAGGTAAATTATTAGGCCATGTCATTTCTGAAAATGGAATTTTAATTGATCCGGATAGAATAGAATCCATAAAAAATTTGCAAATACCAAACAGTAGGAAAGAATTGAAATCATTTTTTGGTAAAATTAACTTTGTTCGGAAGTTTATAACAGGTTTTGCAGAGATTGTGCAGCCGTTGAATGCCATGTTAAAGAAAGATGCACAGATGGAATGGACGCCAGTGGCCAAAGCCGCATTTGAAGATATCAAGGAGGCAATTTCTAATGCCCCTGTATTGGCAAGTCCAGACTACACATGCCCGTTTTACATCTACTCCTTTGCATCTTCTCATTCTGTCGCTGCTGCCTTGACACAAAAAGGTGAAAATAATGATGAGAGGCCCATAGCATTTATGAGTGCACCTCTGAAGGATGCACAGCTGAGATATCTAGATATTGAAAGACAGGCATTCGCATTAGTAAAGGCTGTAAAAAAATTTAGACACTACATTCTGCGCAGCCAGATTAAAGCCATAGTACCAGACGCAGCAGTAAAGATGTTGCTGATGCAGAACGAGCCTAGAGAAAAAAGAGCCAAATGGATCACCACGCTGCAAGAATTTGACATGGAGATCATTCCCGCAAAGCTGGTTAGAGGGCAGGCGTTGGTGCAGACAATAGCAAACATGGATCCAAATATGATAAAACAACAATATGTATTGAATTCCCAAAACGCATCAGGCTGGTATGATGATTTAAGCACCTTCCTGATAGCTGGAAAGTACCCAGGCAAGATGAAGGCTTCTCAGAGGAGAGCTTTGAAGATTAAGGCACAGCATTATATGGTGCAAGGAGGTCTTCTATTCAGGAAGAACCATGATGGAATTTATTTGAGATGCATAAACAGAACTGAAGCTGATAAAGTGTTGACAGAACTACATGACAAGTACGGAACCGGCCATGGTTCCCATTTAGCTACAACACACAAAATACTGAGAGCGGGCTATTACTGGCCCACTATATTCAAAGATACTAAGAGTCACATTAGAAGCTGCCACACCTGTCAGACTGCAGAAGACAAAGGAAGAAATCTGGCCAATCCACTGCAGCCTGTGATCGAGTCCAGACTGTTTGCACAATGGGGCTTGGATTTTATCGGAGTCATCAATCCCCCATCTTCTGCAGGACACAAGTTTATATTGACGGTGACGGACTATTGTACAAGGTGGACTGAGGCCACCTGCTGCAAGTTTTCCACAACTGAGGTAGTTATCAAGTTCCTTGAAGAAAATATTATCACCAGGTTTGGAACGCCCTATTCATTGGTATGTGATAACGGCCCTGCTTTCTCTTCTTTAAAATTTTCTAAATGGGCATTTGAATATGGGATCATTCTAAGGTTTTCTTCAAATTATTACCCTCAAGGTAATGGACTGGCTGAATCAACAAACAAAATCTTATTAGACATCATCAAGAGGTTAATTGCCAAAAGTCCTAGAGAGTGGAATACCCTATTAAGATATGCATTATGGGTAGACAGGACCAAGTTCAAAACAGCTTTAGGTAGCACACCTTATCACTTAGTTTATGGGACTGATCCCATACTTCCGGTCAATCTGAGAATACCAACCTGGAAGTTTGCCAATGAATATCTAGGCTTTGATAACCATAGGGAAGCCAGAATAGTGCAAATGTTGCAACTAGAGGAGAAAAGAGGTCAAGCCCTCGAGAAGTTTGCCAAACACCAAGCAGTTGTTAAGAGGTGGTTTGACAAAAGGGCAAGAGTCAAAACATTTAGGATATCAGACTTAGTGTTGTGCTGGGACAAAGCACATGAAAAGAAAGGAAGCCATGGAAAATTTGATAAATTATGGCTGGGTCCATTACAAATTTCAGAAATAATAGGAGATAACACCTTTAGACTTAAGACCTTGACTGGAGAAGATGTGCCATTACCAGTTAATGGCCAGCATTTGAAACACTACTTCCAGGCTTGAAGGTCAGGATGAGGCAGTCCTTTCTTTCTTAATGTAAAATGCTGTAGATAATGTACAGTTCTACTTTTGCTGTTTTCTTCTTGGGTTGGTTGTTTGTATAGCTTGTCTTCTTTTTGTTTCTTTCTGTTTGTACAGTTTTTTCTTTTGCTGTGTTGTTTGTACAGCCTGTTTGTTTGGTTTGTTTGTTGTCTCCTCAGCAGGGATCTTTATTATACTGTAGAGTATTAAGGAGCAAAACTAGCAACCATTCAAAACAGTATATAATTTAGGATATTCAGGTTAACCATTTGCAATTTACACATAACCTGTCACTGTCATGAATGTAGAGAGTTGTTCATCTTCTGAAGTTTTGTATTCAATAAATGTGATTGAGAATTCGAAGCAGGTTTCTCACGATGACACACCTAAAATCCTTGGGTTTGTTGAACCTACTAGTGTAGATATTAGGTGAAAAATCAGAGGTCACCCTTGCTACCATTATAATTCTCAGCTTAATTTCAGCAAGTGTCCACTCCTTGCATCATGAAGTTACAAATTGCTATATCTTATGAAATCTTTCAAAATTAGAAAACAAAAAAATAAATAAATAAATGAATAAAGCGGATTATACTGAAAATCCAGATTAAGCCATCTAAGTAACTCTACCGGGGCTATGGATGCTCGCTGGCAGTGGGGCTCTACTTAGGAGAATTGTAACGATAACCTTGCCGGGGCTATGGACGCTCGCTGGCAGCAAGGCTCTATCCGGTCGGCTATGAGGGAATATCCTCACCTACGTAGGCTAATGTCAGTCACTGGTTTGTTCAACCGATCTTCAAGATGAGGATAATTAATCACATGCACACAACTAAACTGAAAATGGAAATTCATGCATCTTTATTGAACACTTTCAGTCTCAAGCTGAATAGTAATTTGCAGGAAAGATAGTTGGAAGTTATGAGTTCATTTCACCTAGTTTCCTTGAACACTCTGAATTTAATTGTTTTTTTTTGGTTGCTAGTTGTTGTGATGTTCACAACACGCCCCATTATGCTCCTTAGCAAAATGGGGACCCCTGCTGATGTCTTGCTTTTTGCTTCTGCTTGTGTTTTTTCTGCTTCCTGGCGGTCTGGTAAAAATGAAGGTCAGGTGCATCATCATCATGATATATGATAAGGTAGGTCATCATCATGAGGTCTATTTGTCAAAGTTCATATTTTGTTTCTGTGACCTCATATTTTAAAAGAGCTTGAAATTCCATGCAGGTTTGCCTTTTACTTCACTTGAAAATTCGTCCATATGTGGAAGTTATGCACGGTCAAAGTCTTGGTCAAACCTAATATTCGCAGGAGGATCATCATATTTTTTTATATATCCTAAGTCATGTTGTCAAGATCATCATGATCTTGGTCTATCACCCGATAAAAATCATGCAGTCGCAGTATCCGGACGTCAATCTTAGGTGGTAGTACCCTTTACCCGTCAAAAGGCCTTGTGCGCATTATGCAGCATCATGATTTTCTTAGGAGCGTCATATGTTATAAACTCGGTTTTGGTTGCATGATGATGATCATCATCATCATATTTGAACGCCCCCCCGATAATATCCTGAGGTTCGAATATCATGATGACATCGGCTTTCAATCAAGGTAAGTTCCCCGTCGAAGTGGTCTTTTGTATCGCAAGCATCATCATGATAATTCAACATAACCTGATCTTATATTATCATGCTGATCACCCAGACTTAGAAAAATCCACCTTCGGCATATTTGCGTGCGCGTGTTATAATCCTATCGCAAGGTCATCATCATGATATTTGCTGAACTTCGAATTATGATGATGATGACTCCATATCATCTTGATCTTTCACGAGTCATTTGCTGAAATTCGCTAAGTGATGGAAGCATCATCATCATAATTCGATTAAGAAGATCATCATCTTCATATCCTCCTGATCTCTGGTTAGCGAATATCATGATGATCACCCTATCTATTCAGAGGGGGTCGATATTGCATTTCTCAACAGCATGCTCATATTTCACAATATCGCCCTAGCGCAAATATCATGATGACCAACTCATCCTTGTGCTCCGAAGACAAATTATGATGATGACGTCATCATGATAAATCGATGAGGGTCATCATCATCATATGTTTTATCCTGTCCTATCGTCAAGATCATCATGATCTTGTTTGTTCGCCTGATATTTCGTAAAGTCCTCCTGCCGATGAAGTAAGACCTTTTGAAAACATCCTGATGATCATCATCATCACATTTTCCCTTCGGCAGGATTTTTCCCAAACATGATCCAGTTGGCGAAATATCATGATGACGTCATGTTCAAGTTTAACGAAGGCTCCGAATATCATGATGACGTCATCCCGATCTAATAAACGAAGAAGTAAATATCATGATGATCATCATCATCATTTTTTCCTTCAAACGGGATATTTTTCGAAACACGATTTGGTTCGCAAATTATGATGATGATGTCTTATTCTATGTTCGACAGAGGCTAATATCCTGATGATCATCATCATCACATTTTTTCCTTCAAACAGGATATTTTTTCAAGCACGATCCGTTTGCCGAAATATGATGATGATCTTCATCATGCTGATTTCTTTCGAGAGGGTTACCTTGGCTGCGAAAGGGTCATATTCACTTCATCATCCTGATCATGCTCCTTAGGTGACCCGATATCGCAAATATCCCCCTGATCTTAACTGAACATGATGATGACGTCATCCTTAGCATTTCAATGAAGCCCGAATATCATGATGACGTCACCATCATCTTCCTTTCCTCGGCAGCATGATTATTTTCATATCCTCCTATTCTTCTTCAGCATGATGATGATGATGATGTTGTTCTTTTCTCCAATATGCAGAAGCGGAATATCATGATGATGAAGTATATCGACCAGCATGTTTTTTTTGACGCACCGACAGGGATGATCATGCCGATGGGCGGGAAATGAGGCGGTGGAATTTTAAAGTGTTTTTTTTGGCGCCTCTGGCATTTTTTCAGTCAGTGATAGTTGACCTGATCAATTTTGAGCAGTCTGAGCACATTTTGGACGCATTTTGAAAGGATTCTAGATCCAAATTTCTCTATCTTGCGCTGTCACCTAGATTTGAACACTTATTTTAATTTCATGCTGTTTTTATGATAAATGTGAAACTTATTGCTTGTCTTGTCTTGCAGGCTTGCAGTTGAGGAAGCAGCTGGAAAGTCAGCACAGTGACCTCATGGAGGCAGAAGATCTGATCTCAGGAGCAAGAAGATAAGGAATGAAGTGTGAAAGTCAAAGCCATTCAAGTGAAGAAGAAGGTCGCAGCTGGAGGTATTACTACAACAGACAAACAGAAGTTATTGCCCAGCTGCCGGAACTTCTCAGAAGGGGCAATATTTCGCCCAGATTTGACCACTGCTCTGAGATATTTTTGAGAACTGGTTCACCTGCATTTATTGCTGTAACTAGGGGTTTGAACCAGGGGTTCAGTTAGTTTTTTTTGCTGTAGTGAGGACAATCAAAATGTCTTTATATTGTGCCTCTCTACACTGTAATACTTTACAACAGGGATTTTAGGAAAGCAATAGTGGCTACAACAGAATTTCTTTTTTAGGAACATACAGCAAGTTAGAATAGTTTAGAAGTGGAGGAAGGAGGTTGCCTGTTTGTCTGCAGTAAGGTGCGCGTGGAATGTCTGGCTGCCTTACTGTATCTGTAAAGCTTGTAAGTTCTCTGTAGTGTGATCAATGAAACTAAGAGTCATTCTTACATTGTAAATCATGTATGGCTATTCGTTTCTAATACAATAGAATCTGGAGTTCTGCATCTATCTTCTGAGTGTTCTCCTGCTCTTCTTTGTGTTTTGAAATATCTTCTTTGAGAGCTTGCAATTTTAAATGTATGTTTGTGAAAATGCTCAGAACTTACATTTAGGGTTTTTACTGTGGATTTGATCAAACTACTGTGGTATTTACATAGTGCATAACAGAAACACTTAGATCCTTCTGTAGATTAAATGAGGTATAGTTTAGATCTTTCTAACTTTTCCCAACCCATCTGAAATATTTAGCTGAAAACGTAGAAATCCAGAGGAAATTGTCTCAAATTTGAAGAAGCATGATAACGGAGCTATAAGTAGACAGTTTTCATAAACAGATAAAGAAGAAAGCTGCAAAAAATCCAAGAAAACCCTCTGAAACTTGCAGCCCGGTATCATTTGTATGCAAATGAACAGAATACTTGTTGAAATCTATGACCTCTTTGCATATTCTTAGTCCAGCAAACCACAAAACAAACCTAAACTACGTAAGGCCCCTTGAACATTACAGCTTCACATTGACCAACTGAACTTGACCAACCGAACCATTGTAGACTTGGCATTAGTTGAATCACCAAATGATTCCTTCTTGTCTTTCAAGTATAGTTTCAGTTCATTTTATGTGAATTTTAACTTATTGTTATGATTGCATCAAAACAGTCATCAACAGGAATTCCAATGGATATGTATGGTATGAGGGAACAACTTCAATTTGCCTTTGATGATCTTGAGCATTCTCACTCTGAAGTCAATAACTTGAGGGAAAGACTCAAACAAGCTGATGATTTCATAAATGAACTAAAGGAGAAACTGAGTATCTCTTTGAAAAAGAGAAAGGAACTTCTTTAACAATTAGCAAGTCAAAGTGAAGCTAATGATACTAATGAAGATCTGAATGAGAAGAACAAATTATGTGATAAGCTATCAAAAGAGGTCATTATGGTAAGACATGAAATGGAATCAGGGTTATGAAATTCACTGAAGAAATTGAAGAGAAAAGAAAGACTGAAGATAATCTAAAACAATCTCTCAAGGAGAAGTAAGAAGACTACCACAAAATGGATAGAATAATCAGGCATTTGGAATCTGATCTTGAAGAAGCTAGAGATAATGAAGAACAACTTGAAAATCAGATTGACACTCTAAAAAGGGATCTTCAAACAACAAATGAATACAAAGAGAAATTCAAGATAAGCTCTGCTCAACTTGAAGTTCTTCTTGAAAGCCAAAAGAGGGTAGATGATAAGCAAGGCTTGGGGTATGAGAAAGGTGAAAGCTCCAGATCTAGTCGGAAGAACTCTGGATCAAGAAATCCAAGGAACATGCCTAGAAGACCTCCGGTAAGGCAACCAAATGCTCAAAGTTATCCATCCTTCAATGGATACTGCCACAATTGCAATAACTTTGGTCATAAAGCAAATTAGTGTAGAAGAAGAATGAATCAGACTAATTCATCCTTCTCTAGACAGTGTTTTAATTGCAAAAGGTATGGTCACAAATCTAATGATTGTAGAAATATGCAAATGAACAATTCATTCAATGGTAGATGCTTTGCATGCAATAGAATGGGACATACAGCTAATCAGTGTAGATCAAGAGGATATTAGTCAAATATGCAAAGAAATGTTTTTGCCACAATTGCAATAGATCCGGTCATATTGCCAAATTCTGTAGAAGTAAGAATTAGGACAAAAAGGGTCCGGTGCATCATAATCAAAACCAAGACAACGGAAAAGGAAAAGTGAATGCGGATGAAGTTCAAAGGGAGATGAACAAGATTTGGGTGAAGAGAAGTACATTAAATGTTGAGGATGGATCCGCACCAGAATCTGGTGTTGATATTCCTTCTGAAAACTAAATAGATGAGCTCTGGCTCAGGGGGAGTCACAAAAGAAAACAAGTTCCCCCAGCCAGTCAATTGGTGCCTGACATTGGTACACGGAAAGTTGCAGATTAAAGGGTTCTCAGAGAAACATCTAAATAAGATTAGGCAAAGATATGGAAGATCCGTGAGAAATTTAGAAGAGGTTAAATCTTCCCAAATTGATCTGGTTTAACAGTCATCTGGTAAGAATAGGATTTTCACAGTTAGATCCGGTATGATTCAAATTTGAGGTATCTTGATCTGCGGATAAATGGAATGATTGGAGAAAGGTAGATAGATTGTCATTATTCACCAAGAATAACTCTAAGTGCATCTCAGTGATCTAGAAAGATCTCTTAGGACAAGAAGAACAAAGCAACTGGAATAACTTAAGTTGTGCATTTATTACAATGAGAAATTAGGGTTTGCGCAGAAATATAAGGGTTCTTTTGTTCATCATTTGCACATTTGCATTCGAGAAGAAGAGAGAAGGAGCTCAATAACGAAATTGTCTCAAACCTCTCAAAGATCAACCGTAGAAGTTGATTCATCTAGTAATTCGATCTGGCTCATATTGAGAACCCTAGAAGCATAAAAAGGTATTTTCCACTTGAAATCTCTCTCTAAATCTTTGGAAGATGGCTACTCTGAATGTTGTGAAGATCATTGATAGGCCATGCCCAAAATTCAGAAAACATCCCTATAAATCCCTAGAAGTTGATCCCCTAGGCGCATTTTCTAGCATTCTGCATGGAGCTCTACATGTAGAAGATATTAGGGTTTGCATACACACAAAATAAAGAATTTGGGGGATCCAAGCTGATGGATATCTACCACAAGGAACTGTTAGATGAATCACTTGAACTTAAACCCTGATACAAGGCCATCCGGGATAACCATTTCAAATAGTGCATCCATTTCCCCTATTTTGTAGAAGATGAGTAGGTCTGGTATGTTATGAGCAGAGTGCATGACAACTTCATGTGGTTGAATAGACCATTTAAGATCACAAAAGATGCTATTAGTGCAGTAACCGATTTGCACTCATCCAGAGGGTTAGCTGTTCTCAAATCAGTCAAAAACCAAACTATGAGTGAGGCTACCAAATCAAAATTTGACAAGAGAGTGATGACAATAGAAGATATCACTAATCTAGATATCAAGTTTGCCTCCATGATAATTGGTTACAAGATATATCACTCCAGCAGGGAAAATTCAGTACCCAGAATTGTAATTTACACTGCTTATCAAATGCTAAGAGAAAATGTTGACTATGATCTTTATGAGCTTCTCTTGAATCAACTATTGGAGAATTCGTAGAAAATAAAGAAGGATAAAAAGAATTCATTCAAGTATGGTGGCTTGATACTTTGCCTATTCTTCTATTATGTGAATGAGCTACCTAGAACTAGTGGCTGGATATGGCAAAATGATAGACCTGTTACCATACAAATCAGGGATTATATGTATGGGCTTGGTGATGCCAAGACACAAAATATAACTTTGTGGGGTTACTTCAAAAACTTCCAAAGCATGATGCAGGCCAGAGAAATAATCCCCCAATCTTTGGTTGAGAAATACAAGGATACATTGTGCTTTATGGTAGACACTGATCAATGCCTAATGGAGGCAGTGGAACCAAGAACAGTATGGATCATACCAATGGGGTATGAGGTTGATGAGAAAATCCTAGAACTACATATCCAACATCTATTGAGTAAGCCTAAGGACCCTAAGGCAGAAAGGTTTGGAACCTACCAAGAGCTAAGTGTAAAAGTTCATGTTGAACTTAGACAGCCTGAGATCAAGAGAAAAGTAAGAAGGGAAGTAGAAGAATTTGCCAAGAGGCATGGAATATCAAAGGAGGCAGTTGATACCAACAGAGAGAAGATGGAAAGGGTAGAGAAAGAAAGGCAAGAAACAGAAAAAGAAAGTGCTCTGGTGCAAGCTCCCTCCCAGACCAAATCCTCTAGAAGATCTGCACCTTCCACCTCTAAGAGCCAAAAAGCATCAAAACTAGAAGCCTAGACATCTGGAAAGGGAGAGAAGAGAACAATGAAAAAGGCCACAAGGTCCTATACGAGTCAAAAGGATGATGAAGAAACTGAGACCGATGAAGAAATCAAGAAAATGAAGAAGAAGAAGAAAACATCCAGTGAACCCTCTACCAGTCATAGCAAGGAAGAAGAAGTAGAAGAGTTTGTTGAAAGGCCTACTCTATCCATTGATGATGTAGTCAAGGCAATTACTATGGATGGAAATCTATAACCAATGAAAAAATTCTATGATGAGTATAATGACGCAGATAAAAAGATCTTGGAAGAAGCCACAGTTAAGTGCTTAAACCTATATAATAAGACATTTATTGAAATCATCTCTCTAATTCCCAAAAGTTTAGAGAAGGAACTTGAAATGAGAAAGGAGAATGCGAAGGCAAAGGACCTGGAGATCCAGGAACAAATAGCTATTCAGCTTTATCCCTCCATCACTCCAAAGCAAATGAGCATGATCTTCAAAGATTGCAAAGATGAGTTTCGGAGCAAAGCCAGAATGAATAAGCTTATGCTCAGAGAGACTGATTAGGTGGCCAAAGAGACTGAAGACATCCTCTGGAATGCCTTTAAAAGATTCAATATTTCTATTATAGAGGACTTAGGTGATGAATCCTCTATCATGGATGATGAAGGACTTTGCACATCAAAGGAAGATCCTATAGAGAAAAATGTAGAAGATTCAAAAGAGATGGATAAAAAGAAGACTAAGGACTTAGATTCCTCTGTTCTAGAAGAGGAAGTCCATGGAGAAATAGACACCTCTCTTCTGAATCCCCCAGCAGACTCCAGAATTGAAGGAAAAGAAAGAAAAGAAGAGAGAATCAATCAAGAAAAAGAAGTGAAGGGAAGAGAAGAAGGTCAAATAGAGAAAACCACAAGTGATAGTGTTGAGGTTGCAGAAGGGAAGAAAACTCTGTCTCTGGCAAGAGACACTGCAGAAACAGTCAAAGACTTCTTGACAAAAGAAATGATGGAATTAGATGAACTAGAGCTACTTCAAGGGCCATTCAATTTCAATTCCCTCTCTCCGGTCCAGACAATGAAGGTAGCATCTTTTGTTCAAGCCAAAGAAAAAGAAAAGATTCTGAAGTCTCACATGGAAGACTGTGAGCTAATAGAGATTGCATCTAGTGTGCTAGAGAAAATTATGTCATCCTTCCAAAGGATCCTTCGGCCTCCACATCCGGTAATCTAAAGTCTCTTGTAAATTCTGTTAATACACATTTTCACTCTTTAGAGAAAGCAGTAGAAGAGAAAGTTTGGAAAGAATTTTTGGGTAAGAGATTCTTTGAAGTACAAGGGCTAATAACAAATGATAGGAGAACTATGGATATTTGGATAAAGAGCTTAGAAAATGCTCTTAAAAATGGTGGAGAAATATATAAATTTTGTTTATCCTGGTCTAAAGTGACAAAGGATATTGAGAAGAAAGTGAAAGAGCAAGAGGATAAACTGTCAAGTGTATCTCAAAATTTTGATCCTCTCACCACATCCATAATAAACCAGGAATGTCAAACTATTGCCATTCTAAATGAACTAAAGAAACTTGAAAAGGAAAGGAAGAATATAATAAGTAGGACAGGTGAACTTAGAGGGATAATTTTCCCTAAATTAGAGGCCATGCATGAGGCCCTAATTGATGCTCAAACCACAGCCTAGACCAGTGATCTGATAGATCTAAAGAGGGCAGAAGCTTTTTCATTCCTATTGAGTAGTCAGATATCAATTTTGGACAGGATGAAATAGAGTTGGGCAACAAAATTTATCCAGTTGAAGACAACTTTTGCCAATATACTTCAGTATATGTAAAGTATAACATGTATATATACTTATCCGGCTAAGTATAGTTGGATTTTTGGGAATTTTGGTGTACGAATTCTACCCTTTGCCATTGATGTCAACGGGGGAGTGAGGAGAAGTGAAAAATGTGGAATCTAGCTAAGGGGGAGCTTTGGTAAAGTGTACATTAGAACAAAGCATCGGCCAAGGGGGAGTGTAGTGTGACACTCAGTCATTTTTCACTAAGTGTTGCCATCAATGTCAAAGGGGGAGATTGTTGGCAAGAGACACTGTGTGGCTTCATGAGTGTTGTCATTGATGGCAACAAAGTCCATCCCACACATCCACAGGACATGGTGTGTCTATACCGGAAGTCGGATTCAAGAATATTTTGGTGCGATGACCAAGAATAGAGCATGCAACAAGGTCTGATAATCATATCCGGATCTCTCAGAGGAAGTATCTTAGTAAAGTGTAGACTTGAGGAAGTCAAGAGGAGTACCATGACTAATATATTCCAATGATTGAGCCTCCACTGATGTAAGAGTGAAAAGATATGAACACCTAAGTGTTGGGTTCCTATTTGGCAGAGTAGACTAAGGAAGAACTGACCGACAGAGCTTCAGACCTTAATCTGGATGAGATATTGATGGTAATCAAGTTTCTTAAGGGATCATTCATGATTGGCCAACATGATTGATGACTTCTATAAGCATCTCTTTGATACTCATCACTTGGTAAGCAAGGATTCAGCTGACAAATTAGAGTTTGAGAAAATATTGAGTATTCCAGATGCTGACTAGAAAGATGTTGAAATCCTTTGTGCGGATATATATACCTGATGGATTTCAATGAGGGGGTGTGTGGTTTATTGTTAAGTGTGAAAGAAAAGTAGAGAGCAGTATGGAAGCAATAATACAAGTCCGGTATGTGACAGGACAATAGCACCAAAGAAGAGGAAGAATGAAGTGCAGTAGATCAGTGTATTGAGCCTAATCAGAACTAAACCTCAGCATATGTGGATGCTTCTCATCAGTTCAAGTATCTTATTACTTTCTTTATAACTTGTAGACAATGAGTCTCTTGTAGGTAGTGAGCCTTAATTGGCAACTGCCATTTTGAACTTCTATTCTTTTAATAGAGAATACAATCTTGGGTGAGTCACCCCATGGTTTTTCCCTTAATAGGGTTTTCCACGTCAAAATCATTGTATTATGTGTATTGATTTTGTTTTTGCTTTCATGGTTATGGATGCTTATTTGTTTTGATGCTACACTAGTTATTAAAGAAGAACAAAAAGTTAAATTAATTAAGATAACTGATTCACCCCCCTCTCAGTTATCAACAGATTTAACATACTTGTCAGCCTCTTCCTTAAGAGCATGCTTAACAACTTCATCTGTTGACTTACAAATTTTATTATGGATCTCAAAACACTACCAAAATTACATCAAGGACTCTTGACCCCTTCCCAATCTTACCCTCAGAACCACAAGGCATGATATCATCTTGTGGAGAAATGCGGACCATCAAAACTTGGACTCTGTCTCTGTCAAACATTATACCGATACTTAGCAGCTCTGAATTGACTTTCTGGTGGACTTCAAATTTCCCAACTCTAGAATTAGACACTTCACATAAGTATTTACAACACCTCAAAACTGCATAACAAAATGCTCACCTGCAGAGGAATGCGGACCACTACACTATACCTTATTCAATGTTCCTGCTATACCTTTGCTTACCCAAACTTAGATATTTCTTCTAAGTGACTTCCAGAGGAAGTCAAGACTTAATCATTGGAGCATGAAACCAGCAAACAATTACTAACATCATATTTGAATTGCATTACACAATCATCATCTGCGGAGGCTTACTATCCTCTATTCTATGCACATCCATACTTAGCCATTTCTTCTAACAAAATCTGTCAACTAGACCTGAAATCTGATATGGTCTTTCAGAGTTGTGTCTCCTTGTCATACTAATGAGCTCTCTGATCCTTGTTGCCAGCAATGACAACATGTAAGTTCATACCAAAGTAGTGTCTCTTTCCAACAATCTCCCCCTTTGACATTGATGACAACACTTAGTGAAAAATGCTGAGTTGCTCTCCCTTACTATATACACTTTATTGTCTTACTCTCCCTAGGATATTTATCCCATTTTTCACTGGTCTTCTTCTCTCCCTTTGACATCAATGGCAAAGGGTGTGATCTGGAACTCAAAAATTTCTAAACACTCCAAAAAATTGTGTACCAGCCGCATATTTACAAATGCAATCTTCATCTCAATTTGTCGCTGAGGGTGAAATGTCACTCTATATATTCCTTATGAAGGCTATCTCCCCATTCCATCTATTCTTTTCTCTTTCTAAAGTATTGATGTGGCCATTCATCAGAAAAACTAGCTTCTCTACTTTTTGTACATTTACTGGTGTATCAATTTTTGCCTAAGATTTTAATGCTTCATCGGCCAGATTGATCATAGAGTCAATTGTTGGACTTATCAATCCCTTTAGCTGGCACAACCTATCTTTGATTTCTCCCTTTTTCCTTATCAGTGTGTTCAAATCATTATGAATATTTGTGACTTGAATTTCCTTAGCATTTATTGATTCAGTTGTTGGGTTATATGTTTCAGAAATATTAAGCAATTTGAGTTCCAATTCTTTAATTTTATCTTATAATTCTTATGTGATTTTTTGCTAAGATAAGAAAAACTTGTATATTTTACTAGCTTCTTCAATGGAACCTTGTATGCCCTTAATTCTATTGTCTAACAAAATTCTCTCTTGATCTATCATGCTCTTCAACTCAACCAATCTTCTATCATCAATCTCTTTTCTCACTTTTACTTCCACAGATTTTTCAAAGGATTCAAAATGTACACTTACAAAGTTTAATAGCTTCTTGAGATGGTCAGCAGGGGACAATGAGGCATCCCTTTGAAATGATGGCATCAGATTTTTCAAGACATCAGATGCTTTGTTGATCAATTTGTTATCTTGATCATATGATTTTAACAACTCTTCCTGTGCCTGGGTCTGAACTATAGATACGAGCTTGAACTTTTGAAAAGGTGACATTGAGGCAAAGTTGATTGGACCTTGAAGGAGTTCAGACTCTTCTACAATTTGTTGTCTGTCAGAATCAATAGAGACATCTGCAGTGTCTCTTGCCCTCTCTGGTGTTTCTCCTTGACTTTGTTTCAGAGGGTCTATGTCCACATTTTCCTGTTGATCTATGTTTTGCTCTAAGGTAGGGCTCTTCATCTCTTCCCTAATCTCTACATCTATAGCTTGTTGTTCAGGAGGCAAATCAGTACTGACTTCATCTTCATCTATCATATCCACTAAGTTGATGTTGGGAACTGGATCATCCTATTTCGATCCTTGTTCTTGGCTAATCTCCAGTGAATATGTGTCTTTAACATTTTCTCCTTTATTATCATAGACAGAGGGACTGCTGTTTTTCTTTAGTGCTGCCAAGGTAATCTCCTCTATTTCCTTAGCCACTTTGTCAACTTCTCCCATCATCAAAGAATTCATTCTTCTCTTAGTGTTGAAGGCATCCTTGATTTCTTTGGATATTTTTTCCTTCTCTTCACGCAAGATCTCTGGACATAATTTTATCAAGTAGTATTCCCTTAGCTCAATGTCTTTTGTCATGGCTGCTTCTTTTCTTGCACCCATTATGCTTCCTAAACTATGTGGAAGTGGTGGCAAGAGACACTATGTGGCTTCTTGATTGTTGTCATTGATGGCAACAAAGTCCATCCCACACATCCACAGCACATGGTATGTCTATACTAGAAGTCAGATTGAAGAGTATTTTGGTTCAGTGAGCAAGAACAGAGCATGCAACAAGGTTTGACAATTAGGTCTAGATTTCCCAGAGGATGTATCTTAGCAAAGTATGGACTTGGGGAAGTTAAGAGGAGTACCATTACTACTACATTCTAGAGATTCAGCCTCTGGTGTTGAAAGAATGAAAAGATATGAGCATCTAAGTGTTGGGTTCCTGGCAGGCAGTGTAGACTAAGAAAGAACTAACTGGTAGAGTATCAGAGCTTAACCCAGATCAGAAATTGATGGTGATCAAGCTACTTAAGGGATCGTTCATGGTTGGCTGACATGATTGATGACTTCTATAACTATCTCTTTGATACACGTCACTTAGTAAGCATGGATTCAGCTGACAGACCAGAGTTTGGAAAAATCTTGAGTATTCCGGATGCCGACTAGAATGATGTTGAAATCCTTGGTGCAGATATATATACCAGATGGATTTCAATGTGAAGGTGTGTTGATTGTGATAGAGTGTGCAAGAAAAGGCAAAGATAAGTGTGGAAGCAGCAATACAGATCTGGTATGTGACAAAACAGCAACACCAAATTAAAGGGAGAATGAAGTGCAGTAGATTAGTATATTGAGCTTAACCAGAACTGAACCTCAGCATATGTGGATGCTTCTCATCAGTTCAGATACCTAGTTACTTTCTATAAACTATTGTAGGCAGTGAGCCTCTTGTGAGCAGTGTGCTTGGGCAATGAGCCCTAATTGGTAGGTGTCATTTTGTACTTCTTATTCTTTTAACAGAGAATACAATCTTGGGTTAGTCACCCTTGTTGATAACTGAGAGGGGGGGGGGTGAATCAGTTATACTAATTATTTCCCTTATTGAACTTTCCTTTTAATTGAAGCAGCATAAAATCAAACACAAAACATTAACCATGAAATATGAAACACATGACACAGTATTTTTGACGTGGAAACCCTGTTAAGGGAGAAAACCACGGGGTGATTAACCCAAGAATTATTCTCTGTTAGAAGAATAGGAAATTACAAAAATGGCACTTGCCAGTTAGGGCTCACTGCCCGAGCACACTGCTCACAAGAGGCTCACTGCCTACAAGAAGACACACTGTCTTACAAAGTGATAAGAATCACAGTTTTGAACTGATTGGAAGCATCTGCATATGCTAGAGTTCAGTTCCGGTTAGGTTCAGTATACTGATCTGCTGCACTTCATCTTTCCTCTGTTCTTTAGTCTGCTGTCCTTTCACATACCGGATCTTTCTTGCTACTTCTGCTCTACTCTGGACTTGTTCGCATATCCTCTCACACATTCACACACTTTACAACTAAATCCATCCTCTATATATATCCGCACAAGTAATTTCATCATCTTTCTAGTCGGCATCCGGAACAGTCTAGTTTCTTACAAACTTAGTTCTGTCGGGTGAATCCTTGCTCACCAAGCAATGCGGATCAAGCATATACTTGTAGATATCATCAATTATGTTGGCCAAACATGATTCATGCCTCTGCAACCTTTATCATCATCTGTAACACATCCGGAAAGTAGTTTGATACTCAGTCAGTCAGTTCTTCCTCTGTTTTCACTGTCTCTCAGGAATCCGGTACTCAACTATTCATATCTTTTTCCTTGTCCATCTCCGGAGGCTAAATCCTTGGAATATACTACTCAAGATAGTCCTCTTGACTTCCCCAGATCCGCACTGTGCCAAGACACTTCCTCTGAGAGATCCGGACCAATCTGTCGGACCTTGCCACATGCTCTGTTCTTGTTCACCGGACCACAACAATCTTCAATCTGACTTCCGGTAGAGATATATCATGACTTGCGGATATGTGGAATGACCTTTGTTGCCATCAATGACAACAACCATGAATCCATATAGTGTCTCTTGCCAACAATCTCCCCCTTTGGCATTGATGGCAACACTTAGTGAAAAATGACTAAGTGTTTACACTATGCTCCCCCTTTGCTGATGCTCTGTCTTTTTATACAATTTTTGGAACTCCCCCTGAGTTGGATTCCTCATTTTTCACTGCTCCTCACTCCCCCTTTGACATCAATGGCAAAGGGTAGGGTCCGCACACCAAAATTTTCAAAAAAAATTTCTATATATAGCCGCATATTTACATACTCACATATACTGCAGAATGTCTGCAAAGGATGTCTGCAGTTGAACCATTTCAGTAGCCCAACTTAGCTTCATTCTGTCCAAGATTGAAATGTGACCACTCAACAAAAATGCAAAAGCTTCTGCCCGCCTGAGATCTATCGGATCTTTTGTATGGGCGGTGGTCTGGGCATCACTGATGGCCTCATGCATAGTTTCCAACTTAGGGACTATAATCCTTCTAAGTTCTCCCATCCGGTTGGTAATGTTCTTCCTCTCCTTCTCAAGATTCTTTATTTCATTCAAGACTGCAATAGTCTGACATTCTTGATTTATTATAGAGGAAGAGAGAGGATCAAAACTTTGAGATAAGCTTTGAAGCTTGTCCTGTTCCTCTTTTATTTTCTTGTCAATTGCTGCTGTTGCCTTTGACCAAGATATACAAAATTTGTAGATGTCACTGCCATCCTTAAGAGCATTTTCTAAGCTCTTTATTCCAATGCTTACAATCTTCCTATCCTTAGAGATTAATTCTAATATTTCAGAAAATCTCTTATCCAAAAATTCCTTCCGGACCTTTTCTTCAGCTGATTTTTCTAGAGAATTAAAATGTGTATCAATACTGCTGACTAAGGTTTTTAGATTACCGGAAGTGGAGGCTGTCGGATCTATCTGGATTGATGGCATGATCTTTACAAGTACTCCGGAAGCAGCCTCTATCAACTCACAGTCTTCCATATGAGACTTCAGGAGTTTTTCATTTGCCTTGGCATTTGCAAATGAAGCTATCTTCATTGTTTGTACCGGAGAGAGAGAGTCAAAATCAAATGGACCTTTTAGAAGCTCCGGTTCATCAATCTCTAGAGTTTCTTTGCTCAAAAATTGTTGAACAGTTTGTGCAGTGTCTCTTGCCGGAGACAGATGTTTCTTTTCTTCTGCAGTCTTAGAACTGTCAACCTCTTTGTCTGTCACCACTGCTTCCTTCTCCTGCAATTGCTCTTCTTCTTTGGATCCGGAGACTGTAGGGGAAACCGGAGGAGAGATGCTTGCTTGTTCATGGGCCACTTCTTCTGGAGTAGAGGGTCCCAAGTCCTCACTTGTCTGTTCATGGCTCACTTCTTCCGGAACAGAAGATTCCAAATCAGCAGCTGTTTCTGCACCTAAGTCCTCTACAACAGGAAGATTGAACCTTTTGAAGGCCTTCCGGAGGATCTCTTCTGTCTCTTGTGCCACTTTGTCAGTCTCACCAAGCATGAGCTGATTCATCCTGGCTTTACTTCTGAACTCATCTCTGCAGTCCTTGAAGATCATGTTCATTGTCTTGGGATCAATTTGAGGATATAGCTGAATAGCTATCTGCTCCCGGATCTCAAGATCTTTGGCATGAGCATTATTCTTTCTTACTTCCATTTCCTTCTCTAGGCTTTTAGGAATGAGAGATATGATCTCAATGAAAGCCTTATTGTATGTGTTCAGATATTTAACTGTGGCTTCCTGCAGAGTCTTTTGGTCTGCCTCACTGAAGTCATCATAGGATTCAGTCATTGGTTGAAGGTTTCCATCCACCGTGACCGACTTGATTATGCTCTCTAGTGACAGAGTGGGCTTTTCAACAGTTACCTCTGCCATTTCATCCTTGTCTTGGCCTGTGGAGGGCTTACCGGATCCTTTCTTCTTCTGTTTCTTTACTTCTCTTACTTCCTCATCTGATTCTGTTTCCTCTTCATCCTTTTGGCTTTCATAAGCCCTTGATGCTTTTGTTTTGGATCTTTTACCGGATGCCTGGACTTCTGATTTTGAGCTTTTGGTTGTGGAAGGTGCAGATCTCTTTGATGATCTGGTCCGGGTGGGGGTTTCAACCGGAGCACTTTCTTTGCTTTTCTCTTCTTCCTCAGCCTTTCTCCTCTTTTCCCGGCTGGCATCAAGTGCCTCTTTTGAGATGCCTAGGCCTTGAGCAATGTGCTCTACTTCTTTTCTCACTTTTCTCTTAATCTCAGGTTCCCTGAGTTCTACATGTAATTTCACACTCAGCTCCTCAAAGGTTCCAAACCTTTCTGCCTTAGGATCTTTGGGCTGACTTAGCATGTGTTGAACATGCAGCTCTACTATCTGTTCATCAACTTCATACCCCATGGGCATGATCCAGACAGTCCTTGGCTCCACTGCCTCCATTAGGCACTGATCAGTGTCAACCATAAAGCATACTGAGTCCTTGTATTTCTCAATGAGAGACTGGGGAATTCTCTCTCTTGCTTGCATCATGCTCTGAAAGTTTTTGAAGTATCCCCATAGAGCTGTATTTCTCGCTTTTGCATCCCCAAGTCCATGCAAATAGTCTCTTATCTGGACTGCAACAGGTTTGTCATTCTGCCATACCCATCCACTTGTTCCGGGTAGCTCATTCATGAAGTAAAAGAATAGACATACAATGAGAGTACCATACTTAAAGGAGTTCTTCTTGTCTTTCTTGATTTTCTGTACATTTTCCATTAATTGGCTTAGTAGTAGTTCACAAAGATCATAATCTGCATTCTTTCTTAGCATTTCATATGCTGTGTATATTGCAGTTCCGGATACAGAATTCTCCCTGCTGGAGTGATAGATCTTGTATCCTATTATCATTGATGCATATTTGATATCCGGATCCGAAATATCTTCAATGGTCATTGCCCTCTTATCATATTTTGATCCGGTGGCCTCAGTTACAACGTTGTTCTTGACAGATTTGAGGATAGGTACCCCCCCGGAAGAGTATAGACCAGTTACTGCTCTAATTGCTTCTTTTGTGATCTTACAGGGTCTATCTAGCCAAAGGAAGTTGTCATGCATCCTGCTCAGTACATACCGGACCCATTCATCTTCTTCAAAGCTAGGGAAATGAATGAATTGCTCAAATTGTTTCTTCTGGATACCCTTATGCTCTGGTTTGAGCTCAAAAGCATTGTCTATCAGTTGCTTGTGATAGAGGTCTCTTAATTTGAATTCCCCAAATTCCTCAATGTTTGCGTGTATGTAAACCCTAATATCTTCAGTATGTAAGACTCCGTGGGGAACACTAGAGAAGGCTCCTAGTGGATCTACCTCCAATGATTTGTAGGGATGTTTCTTGAATGAGGGGCGAGGTCTATCAGAGATCTTAACTATGTTTGGAGTAGCCATTCTTCAAAGATTTGCAGTGAGGCAATGAAAAACAAAGAATACCTTATGCGCCTTCGGTTTGCACGGAGTGGTTGGATTGATTTCTTTATGCAATAGCTTCGGCAGGAGATCCTTGGTGTGCTTGATGAACCTTGTTGCAGAGCTCCACTATTCGCTTCTTCTCAAGTGTAGAATGAGCAGATAACTTTTGAGAAATCCCTTATATTGCTCCGCAAACCCTAATATCTGTCTGCAATAAATGCTTCACCTGCATTATTCCGGTTTACCATGTCTGGACAGCTTGGAGTATCCCGGATTAGTCCTGATCACTGAATATCATCCGGATCTTTAAATCATGAATAAATCTAGGTAACATATTACAAGAACATCCCAAACACTCTGTCCAATCCGCAAGACAAGATCGTGCACTTCCGGATCTCTCCGAACCTTTTTGTAATCCTTTATCATACCGGAGCACCTCCCTGAACAGGTCTAACTTAATCGAACACAGCTTCTTCATAACTCCATGCGGACCTCTGAAAACTTGACTGAAGCATCTCAGGACTTATATCTACAAACCCTTTAATCCGCATCTTGTGCCACATCCGGCACAACTTGTTTGGCTGGGGGAACAGAATCTTCTTTGAGTCCCCCTGAGCCTGAGCTCACTTTTTAATTTCTGGAAGAAATATCAGCACCAGAATCTGGTGCGGATCCAACCTCTACATTCTCTGAGCTTTTCTTCACCCAAATCTTGCTCATCTGATTTCTAACTTCATCCGCATTCATCTTTTGTTTACCCTTGTCTTGATTCTGATTATACACCGGACCTCTTTTGTCCTGATTCTTGTTTCTGCAGACTTTAGCATTATGACCGGACCTATTGCAGATTTGGCAAATAACATTTCTTTGCATATTTAACTGATATCCCCTTGATCTGCATTGATTAGCCATATGACCTACTCTATTGCATGTAAAGCATCTACCTTTGAATGATTTGTTTACTTGCATAATTCTGCATTCATGGGATTTGTGTCCATACCTTTTGCAGTTGAAGCACTGTCCGGAGAAGGATGAATTAATCTGATTCATTCTCATTCTGCACTGATTAGCTTTGTGACCAAAATGGTTGCAGCTGTGGCAGTATCCATTGAAGGATGGATATTTTTGAGCATTTGGCTGTCTTACCGGAGGTCTTCTAGGCCTGCTCCTTGGATTTTCTGATCCAAGATTCCTTTGACCGGATCCGGAGCTTTCTCCTTTCTCATATCCCAAACCATACTTGTCATCAGTCCTCTTTTGACTTCCAAGAAGAACTTCAAGTTGAGCAGAACTTATCTTGAATTTCTCTTTATATTCATTTGCTGTTTGAAGATCTCTTTTGAGAGAGGTAATTTGATCCTCAAGTTTTTCTTCATTATCTTTGGCATCTTCAAGATCAGATTCAAGATGTCTGATAATCCTGTCCATCTGGTGGCATTCTTCTGATTTTTCCTTAAGAGATTGTCTTAGATTGTCTTCAGCCTTTCTTTTTTCTTCAATCTCTTGAGTGAACTTTATAGTTCCTGATTCCATTTCATGTCTTAACATAATGACTTCTTTTGATAACTTTTCACATAACTTGGTTTGCTCAGTCAATTCTTCATTTGTATTGCTTTCTTCACTTTGTCTTGCCAACTGTTGGAGCAGCTCCTTTCTCTTTTTCATAGAGAGACTTAATTTGTCTTTTAATTCCCTCATGAATTCATCAGCCTGTTTGAGTCTTTCTCTTAATTCACTGACTTCAGAATTTGACTGTTCAAGATCCTCAAGGGCAGTCTTGAGTTGCTCCTTTAAACCATATGCATCCATTTGAAATCCCAGATCTTCCTCAAGCTGTTAGGCTCTATTAGGAGGAACTTAGCTCTGATACCAATTGTTGATAACTGAGAGGGGGGGGGGGTGAATCAGTTATCCTAATTATTTCCCTTATTGAACTTTCCTTTTAATTGAAGCAGCATAAAATCAAACACAAAACATTAACCATGAAATATGAAACACATGACACAGTATTTTTGACGTGGAAACCCTGTTAAGGGAGAAAACCACGGGGTGATTAACCCAAGAATTATTCTCTGTTAGAAGAATAGGAAATTACAAAAATGGCACTTGCCAGTTAGGGCTCACTGCCCGAGCACACTGCTCACAAGAGGCTCACTGCCTACAAGAAGACACACTGTCTTACAAAGTGATAAGAATCACAGTTTTGAACTGATTGGAAGCATCTGCATATGCTGGAGTTCAGTTCCGGTTAGGTTCAGTATACTGATCTGCTGCACTTCATCTTTCCTCTGTTCTTTAGTCTGCTGTCCTTTCACATACCGGATCTTTCTTGCTACTTCTGCTCTACTCTGGACTTGTTCGCATATCCTCTCACACATTCACACACTTTACAACTAAATCCATCCTCTATATATATCCGCACAAGTAATTTCATCATCTTTCTAGTCGGCATCCGGAACAGTCTAGTTTCTTACAAACTTAGTTCTGTCGGCTGAATCCTTGCTCACCAAGCAATGCGGATCAAGCATATACTTGTAGATATCATCAATTATGTCGGCCAAACATGATTCATGCCTCCGCAACCTTTATCATCATCTGTAACACATCCGGAAAGTAGTTTGATACTCAGTCAGTCAGTTCTTCCTCTGTTTTCACTGTCTCTCAGGAATCCGGTACTCAACTATTCATATCTTTTTCCTTGTCCATCTCCGGAGGCTAAATCCTTGGAATATACTACTCAAGATAGTCCTCTTGACTTCCCCAGATCCGCACTGTGCCAAGACACTTCCTCTGAGAGATCCGGACCAATCTGTCGGACCTTGCCACATGCTCTGTTCTTGTTCACCGGACCACAACAATCTTCAATCTGACTTCCGGTAGAGATATATCATGACTTGCGGATATGTGGAATGACCTTTATTGCCATCAATGACAACAACCATGAATCCATATAGTGTCTCTTGCCAACAACCCTGTGGTTTTTCCCTTAATAGGGGTTTCCACATTAAAATCCTTGTGTTATGTGTGTTGATTTCATTTCTTCTCTCATGATCATTTAAGCTTATATGTTTTGATACTGCACTATTGTTAAAGAAGAAAAGAAAGTTAAGAAATTTAAGATAACTGATTCACCCCCCTCTTAGTTATCTGCCTTGTTTCCAACAATTGGTATCAGAGCCTAACAGCTTGAGGAAGATCTAGGAATCTCAATGGATATGTATGGTATGAGGGAACAACTTCAGTCTACCCTAGATGATATTGAGAAATCTCACTCTGAAGTCAATAACCTGAGGGAAAGACTCAAACAAGCTGATGACTTCATAAATGAACTAAAAGAAAAATTGAGTATCTCTGTGAAAAAGAGAAAGGAACTTCTTCAACAATTAGCAAGTCAAAGTGAAACCAATGATACTAATGAAGATCTAAATGAGAAAAATAGGTTATGTGAGAAGCTATCAAAAGAGGTTATTATGGTAAGACGTGAAATTGAATCAGGGGTTATGAAATTCACCCAAGAAATTGAAGAGAAAAGAAAAATGGAAGATAATCTAAAACAATCTCTTAAGGAGAAGTCAGAAGACTGCCACAAAATGGATAGAATAATAAGGCATCTGGAATCTAATCTTGAAGAAGCTAGAGATAATGAAGAACAACTTAAAAATCAGATAGACACTCTTAAAATGGATCTTCAAACAACAAATAAATACAAAGAAAAATTCAAGATAAGTTCTTCTCAACTTGAAGTTCTTCTTGAAAGCCAAAAGAGGGTAGATGACAAGCATGGCTTGGGATATGAGAAAGGGGAAAGCTCCAAATCTTTTCTAAAGAACTCTAGATCAGGAAATCCAAGGTACAAGCCTAGAAGACCTCCCGTAAGACAACCAAATGTTCAAAGATATCCATCTTTCAATGGATACTGCTACAATTGCAATAACTTTGGTCATAAACCAAATCAGTGGAGAAGAAGAATGAATCAGACTAATTCATCCTTCTCTGAATAGTGTTTTAACTACAAAAAGTATGGTCACAAATCTCATGAATGTAGAAATATGCAAATAAACAATTCATTCAATGATAGATGATTTGCATGCAATAGAATGGGACATATGGCTAATCAATGTAGATCAAGAGGATATCAGCAAATATGCAAAGAAATATAGCTTGCTACAATTGCAATAGATCCACTCATATTGCCAAATTCTACAGAAGTAAGAATTAGGATAAAAGGGGTCCAGTGCACCATAATCAAAATTAAAACAAAGGAAAAGGAAAAGTGAATGCGGATGAAGTTCAAAGGGAGATGAACAAGATTTGGGTGAAGAGAAGTATAGAAAATGTTGGGGATGGACGCGCACCAAAATCTGGTGCTGATATTCTTTCTGGAAACTAAATAGATGAGCTTTGGCTGAGGGGGAGTCAAAAAGGAAAACAATTTCCCCCAGCCAGTCAATTAGTTCCTAAAATTGGCACATGAAGTATTACAGATTGAAGAGTTCTCAAAGATATATCTAAATAATCCTTGGTAAAAATATAAAAGATCCACAAGGTGTTTTGAAGAGATCAATCATCCAAGATTGATCTGGTTTAACAGTCATCCAGTAAAAGCAGGATTTTCACAGTTAGATCTAGTATGATTCAAAATTGAAATATATTGATCTACGGATAAATGGAATGATTGGAGAAAGGGAGATAGATTTTCAATTATCACCAAGAATAATTCTAAGTGCATCTCAGTGATTCAGAAGGATCTCTCTTAGAACAAGGTCAGAACAAGGGAACCAGAACAACTTAAAGTGTGTATTTATTGCAATTTATAGTTTGCATAGAAATATAAGAGTTCTTTTTGTTCATCATTTGCACATTTGCATTTGAGAAGAAGAAACAAAGAGCTATGCAACAAGATTGCTTCAACCCTCTCAAAGATCAACCGCAGAATTCAATTCAACCAGCGATCTTTTTATCTCATATCGTGAACCCTAGAAGCATAAAAAGGTATTTCTGCTCTTGAACATCTCTCTAAATATTTTTGATGATGGCTACTCCAAATTTTGTTAAGATCACTGATAGGCCGTGCCCTAAGTTCAAGAAACATCGTTACAAATCCCTAGAAGTCAATCCTTTAGGCACATTCTCAAGCATTCCGCATGGGGTTCTACACATAGAAGATGTTAGGGTATATATTCACACCAACATTGAGGAATTTGGGGAATCCAAGCTAATGGATAGCTATCACAAGGAATTAATAGATGAAACATTTAAACTTAAACCCCAATACAAGGCCATCTGGGATAAGTGTTTTGGACATTGCATCCACTTCCCCTATTTTGCAAAAGATGAATGGGTCTGGCATGTTCTCAGTAGAATACATGATAACTTCATGTGGTTGTTGAATCCCTTCTAAATAACAAAGGATGCAATTAGGGCAGTAACTGGCTTGCACTCATCCGGTGGGTTGCTTTCTCTCAAGTCAGTCAAGAACCAAACAGTAAGTGAGGCTACCAGATCCAAATTTGACAAGAGAGCAATGACAATAGAAGACATCATAGATATGGATATCAAATTTGCCTCTATGATAATTGGTTACAAAATCTATCACTCAAGTAGGGAGAATTATGTATCTGGAACTGCTATATATACTGCATATGAAATGCTAAGGAAAAATGTAGACTATGGTCTATGCAAGCTACTTTAGAGCCAACTGTTAGAAAATTTGTAGAAAATAAAGAAGGATAAGAAGAACTCATTCAAGTATGGTGGCCTAATACTATGTCTCTTCTTTTACTATATGAATGAGCTACCCAAAACAAGTGGCTAGATATGGCAAAATGACAGACCGGTTGCCATACAAATCAGAGATTATATGTATGGGCTTGGTGATGCCCAAGGCTCAAAACATAGCTCTCAGGGGATATTTCAAGAATTTCCAAGGTATGATGCAGGCCAGAGAGAGAATTCCTCAGACAATAGTTGAAAAATATAAAGATGCAGTATGTTTTATGGTAGACATTGATCAATGCCTAATGGAGGTAGTAGAGCCTAGAATAGTCTGGATTATGCCAATGGGCTATGAGGTGGATGAGAAAATCCTAGAACTACATGTCCAACACCTATTAAGTCAGCCTAAGGACCCTGAGGCAGAAAGGTTTGGCACCTTTCAAGAATTGAGTGTGAAAATTTATGTTGAGCTAAGACAACCAGAGATGAAAAGAAAAGTGAGAAGAGAAGTAGAGGAAGTTTCCAAAAGATATGGCATTTCAAAAGAGGCAGTCAATGCAAATAGAGAGAAACTAGAAAGAGTAGAGAAAGAGAGACAAGATGCAGAAAAAGAAAGTGATCTGGTGCAAGTCCCCTCCCAGACTAGATCCTCAAAAAGTTCTGCACCTACCACCTCTAAGAGCTCAAAATCCTCCAAACCAGAAGCAAAGACATTCAAAAAAGGAGAAAAGAGAACAAAAACCAAGGCTACAAGATCCTACATAAGTCAAAAGGGTGATGAAGAGATAGAGACAAATGAGGAGGTTAAGATAATGAAGAAGAAAAAGAAAACATCTGTGGAATCCTCTGCTAGTAAAAACAAAGAAGAAGTAGAAGAATTTGTTGAAAGGCCTACTCTTTCTGTTGATGATGTCATCAAGGTAGTCACTGTGGATGGGAATATGCAACCAATGACAAAATTGTATGATGCGTATAGTGACACAAACAAGAGAATCTTGGAAGAAGCTACAGTTAAGTACTTAAACATATATAATAAAGTATTCATTGAAATCATCTCTCTAATCCCCAAAAGTTTAGAGAAGGTACTTGAACTTAGAAAAGACAATGCCAAAGAAAAGGATTTGGAGATCCGGGAACAAATAGCTATTTAGCTCTATCCTTCCATCACTCCAAAACAAATGAACATGATCTTCAAGGACTGCAAGGATGAGTTTCAGAGCAAAACTAGAATGAACAAACTTATGCTTGGAGAGATAGATCAGTTGGCAAAGGAGACTGAAGACATACTCTGAAATGCATTTAAAAGATTTAATCTTCCTGTTATAGAGGATATAAGTGATGAACCTTCTTCCATGGATGTCAAAGGATTAAGTACATCAAAGGAAGATTCTACTAAGAAAATTGCAGAAGAGTCAAAGGAGATAGGTGAGGAGAGGACTAAGAACTTGGATTCCTCTATTCTGGAAGAGGAAGTCCATGAAGAAGTAAACATCTCTCTTCCAAATCCCCTGCTGACTTCAAAACTAAAGGAGAAGAAAGAAAAGAAGAGAAAATTAGTCAAGAAGAAGAGGTAAAGGGAAGAGAAGAAGATCAAACAGAAAAGACCCCAGGTGACAGTTCTAAGGCTGCAGAAGGAAAGAAGACTCTATCTTTGGCAAGTGACACTACAAAAGCAGTTAAAGACTTCTTGACCAAAGAAATGATGGAATTAGATGAACCAGAGCTATTTCAAGGACCACTCAATTTTGACTCTCTCTCTCTCTCTCTCTTCAGTCCAGACAATGAAGGTAGCATCTTTTGCTCAAGCCAAAGCAAAAGAAAAGCTTCTGAAGTCTCACATGGAAGACTGTGAGCTGATAGAGATTGCATCTGGTGTGTTGGAGAAGATCATGCCATCCTTCTAGAAGGATACTTTGGCCTCTTCATCCAGTAACTTGAAATCTCTTGTTAATTCTATTAGCACACATTTTGATTCTTTGGAGAAATCAGCAGAAGAGAAAGTCCAGAAAGAGTTTTTGGGAAAGAGATTCTCCGAAGTATAGGGACTTATAGCAAATGATAGGAGAAATCTAGATATTGGGATAAAGAGCCTAGAAAATGCTCTTAAAGATGGTGGAGATTTATAGAAATTTTCTCTATCGTGGTCCATAGTAATAGCAGACATTGCCAAAAAGGTGGAAGAACAATAGAGTAAACTATCAAGTTTATCTCAAAATTTTGATCCTCTCACCTCATCCATAATAAATCAAGAGTGTCAGACTATTGCCACTATTAGTGAAATAAAGAAGCTTGAAAAGGAGAAGAAGAATAGAATAAGCAGGCTAAGTGAACTAAGAGGGATAATTATCCCTAAGTTAGAGGCAATGCATGAGGCCCTAACTGATGCTCAGACCATAGCCTGGACCAGTGATCTAACAGACTTAAAAAGGGCAGAAGCTTTTGCATTTTTGATAAGTGGTCACATCTCAATTTTGGACAGGATGAAGCAGAGTTGGGCAATAGAATTTGTCTAGTTGAAAACCACTTTTACAGATATCCTTAAGTATATGTAAGTACAACATGTATATATACTTATCCGGCAATGTGTAGGATGTTTTTCTTTGCAAATTTTGGTGTACGGGTTTCACCCTTTGCCATTGATGTCAAAGGGGGAGTGAGGAGTAGTGAAAAATGTGGAATCTAGTTAAGGGGGAGCTCCAGTAAAAGTGTACATAAGATAGAGCATTAGCCAAGGGGGAGTGTGCTATGACACTTAGTCATTTTTCACTAAGTGTTTCCATCAATACCAAAGGGGGAGATTGTTGGCAAGAGACACTATGTGGCTTCTTGATTGTTGTCATTGATGGCAACAAAGTCCATCCCACACATCTATAGCATATGGTATGTCTATACCAGAAGTCAGATTGAAGAGTATTTTGGTCAGGTGAGCAAGAACAGAGCATGCAGCAAGGTCCGACAATTAGGTCCAGATTCCCAAAGGATGTATCTCAGCAAAGTGTGGACTTGGGGAAGTCAAGAGGAGTACCATTACTACTACATTCCAGAGATTAAGCCTCTGGTGTTGAAAGAATGAAAAAATATGAGCATCTAAGTGTTGGGTTCCTGACAGGTAGTGTAGACTATGAAAGAACTAACCAGCAGAGCATCAGAGCTTAACCCGGATGAGAAATTGATGGTGATCAAGCTACTTAAGGGATCATTCATGGTTGGCCGACATGATTGATGACTTCTATAACTATCTCTTTGATATGCATCACTTAGTAAGCATGGATTCAGCTGACAGACTAGAGTTTGGGAAAATCTTGAATATTCCGGATGCCGACTAGAATGATGTTGAAATCCTTGGTGCGGATATATATACCAGATGGATTTCAATGTGAAGTTGTGTTGATTGTGATAGATTATGTGAGAAAAGGTAGAGATAAGTGTGGAAGCGGCAATACAGGTCCAATATGTGACAAAATAGCAGCACCAAAACAGAGGGAGAATGAAGTGTAGTAGATTAGTATATTGAACCTAACCAGAACTGAACCTCAACATATGTGGATGCTTCTCATTAGTTTAGATACCTGGTTACTTTCTATAAACTATTGTAGGTAGTGAGCCTCTTGTGAGCAGTGTGCTTGGGTAGTAAGCCCTAATTGGCAAGTGCCATTTTGTACTTCTTATTCTTTTAATAGAGAATACAATCTTGGTTTAGTCACCACGTGGTTTTTCCCTTAATAGGGTTTTCCACGTTAAAATCCTTGTGTTATGTGTGTTGATTTCATTTCTACTCTCATGTTCATTTAAGTTTATATGTTTTGATACTGCACTATTGTTAAAGAAGAAAAGAAAGTTCAAAAATTTAAGATAATGGATTCACCCCCCCTCTCAGTTATCTGCCTTGTTTCCAATAGGAAGATCATCAATGATTTCAATTAAAGCCTTGTTGTAGATTTTTAAATACTCTACAACAACAGTTTCCATGATTCTCTTGTCTGGATCATTATATTCATCATACAATTAAGCAATTAGCTTTAGGTTGCCATCTATTGTTATAGATTTGAGGACATCTTCAAGACTTATAGTAGCCTCTTCTATCTGGGAGTCATCCTACTGTACCCTTTGTCTAGATTTACTCTTACCAGAGGTTTTCTTATTGTTGGTTTTAGAGGCTTTAGTAGCCTTAGTCTTCATCCTTTTCACTTTCTCATCTGATTTAGTTGCTTCATCATCAATGATTATGCTAACATGTGTTCTCTTTACCTTGGTTTTCTTTCTCTTGGAGCTAGTGGAAGGAGTTTCCATGCTTGTAGAAGCCGTGGGATTATAAGGAATGGATGTGGCTTCTGTAGAGGTGGAGACTCTGGTTTTCCCTTTTGACTTCTTTGGCCTTGTTGGCTTACCCTTGGTTTCTTCTGGAGCTCTAGGTGATTCACTATTTTTCTTTTCTTCTGCTTCCTTGATTCTTGTGCCTTTTCCCTTTCCTTTTCCACTTCTTTTGTAAAGCCAACCTTTATAGCGATTTCTTTTGCCACTTTCCTCATTTTCCTAGAGATTTCAGATTTTCTAACTTCAACATGAATTTTTGCATGTAGTTCATCATAGGTCTCGAATCTTTCTTCCTTAGGGTCTCTAGGTTTACTTAGTACATGTTGTGCATAATTATCTAGAATTATCTCATCTACCTCATACCCCATGGGCATTACACATACAGTTCTAGGCTCAATAACCTCCATCAAACACTGATCCTTTGTAACAATAAAGAAAATATTGTCTTTGTATTTTTCAACCACTATTTTATGAATTCTTTCTCTGGCTTGCATTGTCCTTTGGAATTTTTTGAAAAAGCCCCATAGGGTATTGTTTTGAGCATTTATATCACCTATGTTAAATATATGATCTCTAATTTTTATTGCAACAAGTTTATCACTTGTCTAGATGAGATTTTTCATTCCCGGTAATTCTTGCATGAAATAAAAGATCAGACAAACAATTAGTGTACCATACTTGAATGGATATTTCTGTTCTTTTGTTTTCCTCAGATTCTCCATCAATTGTTGTCAAAGTAGTTCACACAGATCATACTTTATATCTTCCTTTACCATCTAAAATGCTGTATAAATTGTAGTGCCAGAGACTAAGTTTTGCCTATTTAAAAAATAGATATTGCACCCAATAACCATAGATGCAAATTTTACTGCATTGTCTTCAATGTCATTCATGGTAAGTGCCCTCTTATCAAACTTTTCTCCGGTCGCCTTCATGACCTTTTCATTCTTTATGGCTTTCAATAATGGTAATGATCCAGTGGAGCACAAACCAGTAACTGCCCTTATGGCTTCTTTTGTAATCTTAAAGGGTCTTTCGAGCCATATGAATTCATCATGGACTCTGCTCAAAACATACTGGGCCCATTCATCCTCAATAAAAGTTAGAAAATTGATGTACTGAATGAATTTCTTAGTTTCCAATATTTTAAATTCGTCCTTCAACACGCAACCCTCATCGCTCAAGTGATTTAGAAATAAGTCGATGAGATTGATTCTCTGATGTTCTTCTAGGGTGACATGAATATAATTCCTAATATCCTCTACATGCAAGACTCTGTAATGGACTTCTGAAAATGTACCCATCTGATCAACTTCTACCGATTTAAATGGGTGTTTCTTGAATTTTGGTCTTAGATGCTCAGTAATGTCTGCAACTTGTGGAGTCACCATTTCAGATTTTGACCAGAGTTTCAAAAAAGAGGGTTCTTAATGAGAGTACCTTGTTCCACTATGTTAGGGTTTTCAGAATTCTTTAATTTCTTCGAATATTGGTTGTGGTTGCTCAAAAACTACTTCAATCTCTTTGAAAACTTGAAAGCGTTGAGTGCAAAATGATTTTGGTACCCAACAAATTTCCTTTTATCCTCCGCATGACTTGACCTAATTGTCATTAATGCTTGTTTTAAAATGATGTCTAATATTTCTCTTGCTAGACATAAAAGCTCAAAATCACTCCGCAAAGTACCGCATTAACTCAACTCCTTCTGGATTTTCTTTCAACAAATTTTACTTGTTGGATTCCACCACATAACTCAGTGCTAGATTCTAGCTCTAATTATTTGGCTAGGGAGTTTGGATTTTCAATACTGCTCCCCTTGAGCTAGAGCTCTCTGTTTATTCTTCAAAGAAGGTATCTGCATCAGATGTTGGTGCGGATCTATCCTCAATTAAAATTACTTCCTTATTAATCCAGATCTTGTCCATTTCTTCCTTAGTTTCAATCAGATCAACCTTTTCTTTTCCTTTCTCATTTTTTTGCTCTATTTTCCTTTCTTTAGAATAGTGATTTTTCTTCACGTTCTTTTTCTGCAAAATCTTGCAACATGTCCAAATTTGTTGCAATTGAAGCACACTACAGTCTTTTGACCTTGATTCCTTCCATTAATTGAATTTGATATGCATTGATTAGCCATATGTCCAAATCTATTACATGCAAAATACTTTCCATTGAATGATTGACTGTTCCTTGTATTTTGAAAACTTGTTCTTACCGAACTTCTTCATTCAACAACTCTATGACCAATGTTATTACAAGTGAAGTATTTACCTTTGAAAGATTGCTCATTCATCCCATTGTTAAACCTTTTCCTGATCTAGTTTCTACATTCATTTTCTCTATGATCAATTTTCTTGCAATTGAAACACTAACTAGAGAGTGATGGAACCTTTTGATTTATTTTACTCCTAGATTGAGTAGCCTTATGACCAAACTTATTGCATGAATTGCAATAACCATTAGAAGATAGATACCTTTGAGCATTTGGTTGTCTAACCGGAGGTCTTCTAGGTCTTCTTCTTTGATTTCTAAACTAGTATCCTCTATTTTGCCTTGACTCAATTTTATTTGACCAGATTTTGGACTTTCTCCTTTGTTAAATCCTAAACCATGTTTGTCATCAATATTCCTCTAGCTAGCAATCATTTCATCAAGCTTTACAGTACCTATCTTGAATTTTTCTTCAAAACTTCTAGCCTTTTCTAGAACTATTTTTAAACTTATAATTTATTTTTCAAGTTTTGCACAATCTTCTGATTTGTTTTTCACAATTAGATTTAGATCATCTTCTACTTTTGTTCTTTCCATAACTTCTACTTTCAATTCATTCAGGGCTTCATTTGCTAATATCAATTGATCATTAACTTCCTTGTATTTGTTTTTGAATTTCCTGACTTGCTCTTTTAACTTAGAGATGCATTCATCAGCTTGCTGCAAATTTTCTCTCAGATCCCTGACTTCTACTTTAGAATTTTCAAGGTCCATAAGAGTTGCCTTTAGTTGCTTGTTGCCTTCATAATTTCCAAATCTCCTTGCTTCCATGATCACACTATCCCAGATCTTCCTTAAGATGTTAGACTTTTTCCAAGGAACCTTGCTCTGATACCAATTGTTGAATGTCAAGAACACTGAGAGGGGGGGGTGAATCAATGTTCTATAAATTTTCTCTTGCACTTTTATTTTTAACCATTTCCAAAGATTAAAATAGAAGCATAATATGCAAATAAATAGCAACTACAAAAGCATGACACATAACACTAAGGTTTACGTGGAAAACCCAAAGAGGGAAAACCACGGAGAGGATCAACTCTCAAATAAATATTGTAATATTTACAAGTAATGATGTTCAAGCTTGGTTACTCCACTAGCCTGTAACATGCTGGCTCACTGCCATGAAGTACAACTAGGTCTAGTAGGCTCACTGCCTCAACCCTATGCTTAGCAAGATTATAGTAAGGGTTGTTAAACCTTGAGGGCGGTTAAACCCTAATGGAGGCTCACTACCAGTCTCACTACCTTGATGAAGAAGACTCATTGCCAAGTACAAATCAAATTGCACATGAAAACTAAATATTGCATAAGCATCTGTTACTATGTCAGGGTACAGTCATCTATTAACTAAATTTTGAATCCCAAATCTTCATCATTGCTACTCTTCTAATTCTGCTCTTTTATTCACATACTCGCATCTCCCACACACACCACACAACCACCACAATTGAATTTCATCACCTTTATATATCTGCATCATGAATTGATTCACAATTAGGTCAGCATCCAATAAATGAGATGTGTACATAGAAAGATGTAGCTTTTTGGCTTAATCCAGTGTACTAAAAGTTATGCAAACCCAAATCTTTTCCGAAACATGTTCATATAGGTCAGCTCTAATCATTCAATTACTTACATAGATCCTCCAAATATTAACTCTTCTCTGCACAATGATTTAACATACTTGTCAGCCTCTTCCTTAAGAGCATGCTTAACAACTTCATCTACTAACTTACAACTTTTACTGTGGATCTCAAAACACTACCAAAATTACATCAAGGACTCTTGACCCCTTCCCAATCTTACCCTTAGAACCACAAGGCATGATATCATCTTGTGGAGAAATGTGGACCATCAGAACTTGGACTCTATCTTTGTCAAACATTATGCCAATACTCAGCAGCTCTCAATTGAGTTTCTAGTGGACTTCAGATTTCCCAACTCTAGAATTAGACACTTCACATAAGTATTTACAACACATCAAACTACATAAAAAAATGCTCACCTATGGAGGAATGTGGACCACTGCACTATACCATGTTCATTGTTCCTACTATACCTTTGCTTACCTGTACTTAGATATTTCTTCTAAGTGACTTTCAAAGGAAGTCAAGACTTAATCTCTGGAGCACGACACCACCAAACAATTACTAATATCATATCTAAACTGCATTACACAATCATCATCTTTGGAGGCATACCATCCAACTTACTATCCTCTATTCTGTGCACATCCATACTTATCCATTTCTTCCAATCGGATCTATCAACTGGACCTGAAATCTGATATGGTCTTCCAGAGTTGTGTCTCCCTATCATAATGATGAGCTCTCTAATCCTTGTTTCCATCAATGACAACATGCAAGTTCATACCGGAGCAGTGTCTCTTGCCAACAAAACCTTTATCTTCCTATCTCTACCCTGTCTCCCCATCTCTACCATCTGTCTACCTCTCAATCTATTTCTCCCTATGTATTTGGACATCTCTCTCTCCCTATCTCTCCCCTCTCTCTCCCCTCCATCTCCATCCTCTCTCCCTCTTCCTCCCTCTCCCTCTCCCTTATCGACAAAGAAAAAATAAACAAGAAAACTAGGACATGGAAAGAGGGATGAGGATATAAATTGGGAGGATGAAATGGAAACAAGATAAAATGAAAGTTCATTGGATGGAAATAATGATGAGAGGAGAGGTGAAAAATATTAAAATAGGGAAAAATTGGTGGGGTCTAAAGGGAAATTGGAAAGGAAAAGGAAAACTAGGAAAGCTAGGAAAAGGAAAACTAGGAGGTAGAGAGAGAGAGAGATGATTTTATTTCACCATAACATGTTTAAGGAGGGAGGGAGTGAGGATTTAAGGCTTGGAATGTGTTTTGGATGTCCAAATATGTGTTTTTGCATTTTGTAACAAAAATTACATAATCTGGGGCATGCTCCCCATCAGGTTTGCACTTGTTTCAATGACAAGTCAAAAAAATACCACCATAATCTTAAGCTCTCTCTTAGATTTCTAACCATATGATTTTTTTCACATTTTGAGTATGTTAAGGATTTCATCTTTAATTTGTTTTTTTAGTGTATCTAATTTTTGTCAATAACCAGTATGTGGTTTTTTTGACTTTTTTTTAACTGTCCATCAAAATTTCAAATAAATTACATTTTTCAGAAACTAGAGTCCAATCTACTTGTATAAAAAAAATCAATTTTTGATTAGTTTTCAAAAAAAATAGGGGGGAACATTCTCAATGTTCTATTTTTTAGGATGTGTCCACTCTAAAAATTAGTAAAAAAGCAATTATTCATAAAAAAATTATCAGAAAAATCAGGGATAAACTAAAGGGTGTTAGCTAATTTCTCACCAAAGCAATTTTTGAAATACTAAAAAAAAGTTAACATTTTAGGGGGGGCACACTAGATGCTATGTTATGTTTTTTTGAAAAAAAATAGGACCAATATTTGTGCCCCCCCTTTTGAACCCCTTAATCTCAACCATTTTGAAAAAGAATAGTAGTTTAGAAACTAGATTCGAAGCACTACAACTGTTGTTTTTGTTGTATCTTCAAATTTTGAGTGTAACTATCTTCAATTTCTCATCCAACATCAGTCTTTCCTTATTTCAGAAAAAAGTAGCATCTTAAGACCCCTTTTGGTCTCGCATCTTTGTGTACTTACCCTTGTGATAACATTCCATTTTTAAATCAACTAAAAAAATTTGTTAGCCACAACTCATAAGCCTTTGAACATTATAAAATGAATCCCTCATTATTAAAGTTTGACATGAATCAAGTACAAGAATTCAAGATTCTTAATGTAGTTGTGATTAAGGATTGTAAACAAACATCAGATGTGGCATATGGAATTTAGCCTTCACTAGCATTTGCTAGATATGTGACTAGTGCAAAATTATTCAATTCCTATCTTACCAAATGAAATTTAACTTTACTACCATTTGTTAGGTTTGCACAAGTGAATAAAGTAGTCAATTTGACCATATTATGAATATAATTATAATATTCCTTTCAAACCTATGATGTCTTCCATTATGTTTCTCTAAAATTGCCCTCATCCCTTTGAGTTCCTCTTGTTTTAAATCTTATTGTCACTCCAACACTTATGAAATACCCCATGTAGCTCTCTCCTAACCACCTTCAAACCTTCATCTCATTAGTATTAATTTATAAATCTCATCATGCACAATTTTGTAATGCCACAAATGTGAAATTATAATGCGATATAAATCATTATTTTATGTTTACATCTACAAATGTTATTATCTTCTCTCTAACATCAATCTATAAACCTCACTATGAGATTTTTTCAAGTGTCATGCATAACCACTAAGTTCAACATAAACACACTTTTAATTTCTTTACTTCTTCAGTATGAATTACAGTGGTTTCTTTCTAATTGAAACCAAATAAATCGAAATCAAATTAGATTAAAAAATATCTGTGAATTCAAAAATTTGTTAGCTATCTCATCAAGAAAAGGAATGTGAAATGATCTTAAAAATATCTAACCATAAATGACATAAAATATACATACACTTATATAAAATTACCTATTGAATCTAGAATGTGTAATTAAATGCTTAACCTAACATAGGCAAAAGACAATATGATTAATTGAAACAAAAGAACTATACAAAATGGCAAGGCTAATTGTGAGCCCTCTTCTCCCATTTTCTGTTGCTCAAGCATCTTTCCATTTACTTGAAGTGTTCCTCACTTTTTGTTTTTCACTCTTTCTCTACCACCTCCAACTTTTCATTTCATACATATGTAGGTTTTATGAAAATAGTTCAATTAAATGTCTATGTTATCATAAAATAAGTCTTTGATAGATACCCCAATAGTGTATATAAGTAGTGATCTCCATTGAGCTCTATGCATCTAATTTTATGAAGCCAACATTGTAGTCTAGATTGCCAAATCTTCAAACAAAAACAAAACCATTTTTTTCTAGAAACTAAAACTACAAACTTGTTCCTTCATTATTAGTGTAGGTCTAACATGGTGCACATTATTATTTAGTGTGAGAATATTTTTAGATCACTTCATTTAGCGTCACTAATAATCTCCAGAAGATCATTCTCCTAGCTTTAAATGATGCAAATAATTCGCATCTCTCACAACATTTTCTCTTGCAACAATCTTGGAGATAAACTTCACTGCATTGTGACAATCAAAATATACTCAAAGGTTCTTAACAACTCTAAAAGTTGTTCTAGGGGAGTTTCTAACAAAGTAAAAATAATTACCAACTTTTCACTATGGTTGTAGAGAAAAAGTTATTTTTCCTCTTGTTACTAATTTTGGTTCACACTAAAATTAGTTTGACCTAGGTGCAATTGTTCAGAAGAGATAAAAGAAAATTTTGAAGTTATGCATTCAATGAACAGATGATATCTTGATAGAGCAGAAAGGAGATTCAGTTGACAGGATATCCCATCAGCCTAATTAAGACTGATGAGACATCATGTCAAGAGAATGGGGTTACCAGGGTATCAATCATTGAAGAAGTACAGTTGTTCTAGCATGATGTTATCTTCAAGGAGTAATAAGTTAGATTGATTATTCAGTTAATCAGTTTTGAAATAAAGAAAGAAAGATATTTGTATTGAACTGTTATTTCATGTCATGTTTTGAACATACATTTAAGTATCTATTACTTTATCCTATGCATTGATTGAAAAAGAAATACACATACATCATATGCATAAGAGAAATTAATTGATCATGTTTAAGGGAAGTGTTCAAATGTGCCCCACACAAGCCGTGGGAGTAACTACATTGAACAATTGTAGACATGCAAGCTATACATCTGTTTGATAAAAGAAATGAAATAAACACATGATAAAATGAAACATCCATCATTGCCTGAGCAAGAAGGTTATTTTGTTGATGCTAGTCTTCAGTCTTCAATCTTTATCTTCAGCTCCCATCATCAGTTGAACTTGCAAAAAATTTGGGGACAACCATGTTAGCATTTTGAATGTTTAAAGTTATCATATGCTTTTATCAAGCAGATATATATAGTTATCACATCATGCATTGCATGTGAAAGATCAGATCAGATAAGTGCTACAACTTAGAAAAAATCATGAAGAAGATCAATCAAATGCTATCGGGTATATCTTTTATGCTAACTTGTTTGTTCACTATGCAGGTGTAAGAAAAGTAATGTTGCTGATTTGAAGACATTTAAGGTAGGTGGAGAAACTATGGCTTCCATAAGGGTCGAGCCCAGCATGCTCCAAGTGATACCATTACATGTTATGCTATATCCAATAGCACACCAGTGATCAAATTCCAAATGATATGCAAAACACAAGGTATTGTTCCATTTCTTTATCACAAATGAAGTGTGATGTTTCATAACAGTCCTATGTCATCACTAAGTACACTAGGTATAGTCAACTATACCACAGAGATGAGTAAGCAGGTCTAAAGGACCTCAAAGTACATCATATAGTGTTGCCAACATGAAGGACAGAAGGTACAATGACTAAAAGTATAAGAATAGCCATAAAAGTACATGACAACTAAGTCACAACTAAAAAATGCATGATGAATGTCAAGTCCAGATGCTAGGGTACAATTATATCAAGGAGTACAAACAAGCATTTAATAATAGGTATTCTACCATCTCTTGTTGTAAATGAGATGTAAAATTGCTTTTGAACTCATTGAGCAATCATTAGAAGTAGTATATGCTACTATGAATCAAATGAGCAAGGAGCAGCTATACCAAGGTATATCCCATAAAGTTTCCATTATGAAATACATAAAGATGCAGAAGAACAACATTAAGGAGAAGGTATAGTCTCACCAAAGATGGAGCAGCAGTACAATAGCATTTACCAGCTAATGAAGAGTCCAACATCGAGCACAGTGAGGTGACATGTATGCCAAGTCAAAAAAAAATATAGGTGGGACAATTATTCAAAGAAAGACAAATCAATATGGAGCAGTCACACTATGTAGAGGACAGTCATACTAGATGGAGTAATAATGATGGAGAAGCCATTCCACAAGCAACAGAGAGTAGCCCTGAAGATTGTATTTAAGCATATATTATAACTCTTTGTTGCAAATGAAGTGTCAAGTCACAAATATATGTTTGACCATCGAAATGAATGATAAATGAATATGCAGTTATATAGCTTTCACCTATTTAGGTAGGCTATACAGTCATCTAACAAAGGTGTGATGCAGTGACTAGTATAAAAAAAATGGGATACAATAGATCAAGAATTTACCATCTTGTTGTGAATGAAATGTAAAATTGCTATTTAAATGTAACTGTTAGATAGAGAAAGGTCAATTTTGTAGAGCAACCCAAAGAGAGGTAGCTCCTTATGACTATCCCAGTATGAATCAGTAGAATAGCAAGAGGATTCAAGGAGTGATCAATCATCAAGATCATAACATACAGTTTCTTCCTTATCTTTTCTACAGTCTCAAGGAAAAGAGGTAAGACTGAAGCACTTTATCATGTATTCCAAACATCACAAAGGACCTGAAGAATGCCTTATATAGCATAATGGAAAAGGATAAAGTGATCATGAAAGATTTACTCAAAATCTTTCTTAGAATAAAATATATAGTCAAGAGCTACAGCCAAAGAGCAATACCATCATGATGTCCCAATTTTGATAAATGAAATAGCTAAAGAGCTCAATAATAGAAAAGACACAGTATTCATGCAAACATTTTCAGAACCCTTTTCAAAGGAAACATTAAAGCCACAAAGTATAGTCATATGCCATAGCATACAAGATGGGATAGTCATGCAGTTAGTTACATCATAGAGTAACTAAGTCAAGAGGTACAACTGTATAAATTAATACAGGTACATTTCCCATTCTTTGCCATGAATGAAGTGTAATATTGCTAAAGAATAGATGAATAGACAAAAATACAGAGGACAATCATGGAAGACTATTACAATAGTCATGAAGATCAATTAATATTGACTATAATAAACAGTCCTAGATGACTATCAGAAAGAAAAAGAGTAACAGTCATAGAAATGTGGTCATAAAGCAATGAAATCAGTCAATAGAGATAATATATAATTGAAAAAATAATGCATCAATGTCAAAGTCAGCTATAATAGTATAAAAGGATGACTAAAAAGGCATGAGGTACAGTAAATAGTCATGAGAAGCTGCAATATCTCAAAAGAAAGGACAGTCATGACGAGGTTAGCAGCCCACCAGCAATAAAGAGTAGGCACATTAAGCAAATCAAATAGTCATATATAGCATGTATGAAAAACAATATAAGGTACATCCCATAAAGGCATGCACAACAGTAACCATTGGAATAGCAATATATAGAGCAGTCAGTCTGTGTGATGATTGCGACCATGAAGAAGCAATCCTAGCAAAAATCGGTTGATAATATAGGTTGTGATTGTTTTGTGATGCTTTGAAGTAATTTTATTGCAAGAGTATATCCATCAGGTTGGAAGAGCCTCAAGGTTTGGGATGCCAAGATCAACATTTGTTTTTGTTAATAACAAGGACAAGGCCATTTTCAAAAATTTCATTATGTTTTAGGGAAGCCAAAGCACCCACCTCTCCAAAACTTGCTAGTTCTCCTTATGCACATTCTTCATATGCCTTGCTGTATAAATAGAGGAGTTAAAAGGAGGAAGCATGAGACATCAATATTTAGAGCAATATGTCCATATCAAGATACATTGTTTCCTGTTCATCACAACAAAAGAAGGAGGAAACTTTCAACAATTTTCCCATAAGAATACATAGATTTTCATGATATGAGGAGGTAAAAATTACCATAAATGAAAATAGTAGAGGATATCCATTAAAGGCCTCTCACCAAAAGTTTTAATCTCTTCAAACCCTCAACTACACAATGGCGGTACTCTTGAGGCAAGAGATAATAGGAAGAATGCAAGAACGAATGTGTAGGGTTTGGATGAATGTTTTGAGGTAAGGGCCCATGCACTAAAGGGCATTTTTGACTTTTGTTTTATTGAAAGCCATAAAAAATCAAAACATACTTGTGGTAATGACTTCTATATGTCATCAAACCTAATGATTCCCATAAGCCTATGAAAGATCAAAGATAAATGATGATTTTTTCCAAATGTTATGGTTCTTTTTAAGCCTTAAGCCAAATTTTTAAATCATTACTAAGGACTGAGGGTGATTGTTTTGCATGAGGGGGATAGTGGAAAAAGAGAGGATATGATTTGCGTGATGAGGCATTTAGAAAGATGGTAGGGGTCTTCTTAGACTGTTGTTATGTTTTGCATGGTGAATGCATTATGAATGGAGTAATAAGGATATTTTTTCCATAATGGATGGTGAGGATGTGAATTCAAAGGGAGACATAAGGTTTTGACTTATGCTATGATTAGCAACTATATTATAGTTTATTTAAGATATTATTAGGACAATTACACTAATTGTTACTAATAATAGCTTAAATAAACTATTTTAAATATAAGTCATATGTAGCACATGAGAGGACTTGATACAATATTTATTTATTGAATATTATTTACTAGCCATTGCATGGAGTGGTAAGGGGAACTGAGTCATTAGCTCAATCTTTCAGTTTGAGGAGCAGATTGAAGAGTTATATGAGCAGTTCACCTTGAGTCAAGCACTTCATTTCATTGGTGCATGGATCAGAGATAGTTTTAATACCTTATATCTATTTTCTCCATCAGATTGGAGGTGTTTTTTGCATGATTTCACAGCTTGCACAGGAATCAATTATCATTTATACATGTGCTTTTTGAGATAAATGAGGTTCAAATTCCAGTTGTCTATAGGTCAATCTTTTGACCTATCTTTTCTATATATTGTAAAACTTCATTCATCATGAAGTTAGTTCTTGGTTCTCATTCTGATTCAGGTAGAGAATTTTGTATCTCACTTTTTACAGTTTTATTGAGAGATTAGCAGGTTATAGGTTCTATTTTTGTCTCCTTTGCAGTATTTCCTTTGTTCCTTTGAGATCAAATAGTTACCTTTCCATTTAGTGCTAATTATTTGAAGTGATTTGATGAAATTTTGTTGTGTTTAACCATTAAAACCTTTAAAATTATTGTCTCACTTTTTGCCAGCAGCATTAAGCGTATAAACTATCACAGGTCTTAGGTTGTGTTGAAAGAAAATAATCTTTTTGTGTTGTGAAAAACCATTTCCTTCATAGAAAACCTATTTTCAAACCTCCCTTAGAATCACTTTTGTGATATTTATGCCAAGATTGGATTGTGTGAAAGTTAGATTTATGAGTTATATTGTGAACCAAATTGCATATTATTATTCAAATTAGGTGCATCACCAAATTTTAGAATTTTCATTCCATATAGTTTGTTCCTTCCCTTATCAAAAACATAAAAATAAATATAATCTAATAGAACATTTTAAGGGAACCAGCCCACAATCTGGAGATCTAATTTTATTATAGGGCACCCACAACCTGAAATTAGTCCCATGTTACACAGAATTGCAGAGCTTTTCAGCCTTGCATATGGGTTCAATTTCTAATGATAACAGCTTTTGGCACACCCGGTGGGACTTTGAACTGATGTTCTGTTCAAAAGAACTTATTATTGCTATTGTTTTTGGTATGATCAACAGTTTATACAGCCTTTTTAGAGGTTTATTTACAAATACCTAGTGACTCTATCTTTCTAGTTTGATAGGTCAGACCTTTAGAGTGAATAAACATGTCTTTCCTTCATGGAAATATGTCATATCATCCATCATAGCATGAAGATTCTACTAAACCTTCATCTTATCAGCCATATCAGATCAACCATATTGCTGATTTCATTCTTGATTCCTTTGATTTACAAAGAAATCAGCATGATCAACATGTTTGCCTCCCACCCACGCCTACTCATTCTTCATATTAGCATTTACATGCAAAATTAATCCCAAGTGGTTATGGATATTAAGTATAGCATGTGTGAAACAAAAAACACATTCCTACAAATCACAAAGTAGATAGAGGAGTTTAGGAGGCAACAAGAGTATCAGTAGTAGCAAGAGGAGATGGATTATCAACCCTATCTCCATAAGCAGGAGTTACAGATGCAAAGAATACAATTTCAAGAAGATCTTGCAAGATAGATTGTAGCAAAAGAGGCACATATGACATATTTTCTTGTACAAATATAAAAGTAGAACGTCCAAATAGCTGCATTCATTTTGGATCAGCATTCTCAAAATGAGGTTATTAGATATCAAGTTTCAATTTTTAGTAATTTTGATTATAATCAGGAACCCATTTTCATTCAAAAGTAGTCTATTAGTTCTCAGTATCTGTCGTATCAAGTACCTAAATCAAATAATCAGGCTTATAAATAGCCATGGCAGCCTTCTTGTACTAAATGTCCTGATTATAAACTACCAAATCTTATCAAAACTACCTCTTCCATACCAATCCAAGATTAGGAAAGGGAAGAAGTATCAATAAAAATTGAACCAATCAGGATTATAGGTTTCAATCAAGAAAAATTAGATATGGTGCAAGATGTTACTATTGTTTTTTCTATATTCCTAGATGAAAATAGGCATAAATCAAACTAGGACAATGTTGTTTCAGATTTGGTTCTCAATCATTTAGATTTTGATTCATTTGAGAAGTTCTCTAATGTTGTTTACAAGATAAATGAAAGTAGGATACAAAGATTGGAAGGGCAGAACCTTCAATTGCAAAAACAGACTGCCCAGGTTGCAAGTGATAATAAACTAGACAAAGAAGAACATGTAGTTTCTTTGTTTGATCAACTGTCTTCTTTTGTTAATCACGATGAAGACATCATACTACCAACTAATTTAAGACAGCCAGTTGATATTGCAGAACATGAGGTACTACTGATTTTTAATGAAACTGATGTCTTAGTTCAGCTAGAAGAGAAAAAAGTTAGACACATTTTGGATGCTAATGATCTTGTTTTATATGTGCATGAGATTAACCAACCAGAATCTGAAACTAAATCAAATAGTATTCTTTGTCAGAATAAGGCATTTGATTTATTTTTTAGAACAACTAAGTAGATCAATTAACGAAATGCAATCTTTTCTAGATATTTTTATTTCTGATTGTCAAGATTTTGACTGTTCAACCTATAGAGAGCTTGCCAATCTACTAGATTCTTGTAATGATCAAGAGCTTAAGTCAGGAAATGATGAGCATATAATTCTAGTACAGGATTTTTAGTCATATGAAACCTTATTTTCAGGTATTATTGAGGATTTTTGTTCTAACATAGATGATAATCTAATATCATGTGAATCAGCAATATATGATCAACAAGATCAAGTCAAGGAGACAAGTATTCACCATTTTCATTCATATGAAATAGCCTTTTTGAATTAGATTGAAAGTATAAGTGGTACAAGTGATCATATGATAGCAGATCTAAATCTAGACATCAGAATCATCAGCCAAGAATACATCATTATGAGAGGATGCCCAATAAAAAAACATGGTTGTCAGATAGCTAAAGAAGCAAGTACAAATTGTTGGTGTACCCACAGATCAGTTCTCAGCCTTAGAAAAGCAAAATTAGATCATATTTTTACCCCATGATAGGGATATGGATGATCAGGTTTGGATAATCGGTGAGTTTGTTACCATTCTTTAGAAAGTTTTGCAGCATTCTATAAGGTATGTCCTTATCAATCATATCATGTTAGTAGCAGATCACATTGCAGAACATCCTTCCTTAATAAGAAAGGGGAGTTATTTTAACCAAACAGTTAATGGATTTGTTTGACCAACACCTTTGGCTAGTTAGTATAGGGTAGGTAGAGTTTTAGTTTAGTAGTTGTTTCCAAGAAGTGCTTCTGTGCATGTTACTGGCTTTGTTTTAAGCAAGTCAGTTACTTTCAGTTTTCAATTTTTGTTGTTGTTGTTGTGTCTCAGTCAGTTTTTGAGTTGCAAAATTTTTTCAAGATTCAGGGCAGAAAGGAATCTATGCCCAATGGAGTGGCAAAGGCTACTGGTTCTAAGTTGTTTAGCAGGCAAACAGCCCTGAGAGGTCGCTGGAAATGTTACTAATTTTTGTTCACAATAAACTTAGTTTGACCTAGGTGCAATTGTTTAGAAGGGATAAAAGAAAAATTTAAAGTTATACATTCAATGAACATATGATATCTTGATAGAGCAAAAAGGAGATTTAGTTGATTGGATATCCCATTAGTCTAATTAAGACTGATGAGACATCATGTCAAGAGAATGAGGTTGCCAGGGTATCAATCATTCAAGAAGTACAGTTGTTCTAGCATGATGTTATCTTTACGGAGTTATAAGTTAGATTGATTATTTAGTTAATTAGTTATGAAATAAAGAAAGAAAGATATTTGTATTGAACTATTATTTCATGTCATGTTTTGAACATACATTCAAGTATCTCTTACTTTATCTTATGCATTGATTGAAAAAGAAATACACATACATCATATGCATAAGAGAAATTAACTGATCATGTTTAAGGGAACTATTCAAATGTGTCCCACACAAGCCGTGGGAGTAACTAGATAGAGTAATTGCAGACATGCAATCTATACATCTGTTTGATAAAATAAATGAAATAAACACATGATAAAATGAAACATCCACCATTGCCTAAGCAAGAAGGTTGTTTTGTTGATGCCGGTCTTCAGTCCTTAGTCTTTATCTTCAGCTCCCATCATCAGTTGAACCTGCAAAAAAATTGGGGACAACCCTATTAGCAATACAAATGTTTAAAGTTATCATATGCTTTTATCAAGCAGATATATCTACTTATCACATCATGCATTGCATTTGAAAGATCAGATTAGATAAGTGCTACAAATCAGAAAAAATCATGAAGAAGATCAATCAAATACCATCAGGTATATCTTTTATGCTAACTTTTTTGTTCACTGTTCATGTATAAGAAAAGTAATGTTTCTAATTTGAAGACATTTAAGGCATGTGGAGAAAATGTGGCTTCCACAAGGGTCGATCCCAGCATGCTCCAAGTGATACCATTACATGTTATACTATATCCAATCGCTCACTAGTGATCAAATTCAAAATGATATGCAAAACATAAGGTATTGTTCCATTTCTTTATCATAAATGAAGTGCGATGTTTCATAATAGTCCTATGTCATCAATAAGTACACTAGGTACAATCAGCTATACCATAGAGCTAAGTAAGCAGGTCTAAAGGACCTCAAAGTACATCATATAGTGCTGCCAACATGAAGGACATGAGGTACAATGACTAAAAGTCTAAGGCATAGCCATAAAAGTACATGACAACTTAGTCACAAGTACAAAATGCATGATGAATGTCAAGTCTAGATGCCAGGGTATAGTTATATCAAGGAGTACATCCAAGCATTTAATAATAGGTATTCTACCATCTCTTGTTGTAAATGAGATGTAAAATTGCTTTTGAACTCATTGAGCAATCATTAGAAGTAGTATACGCTACTATGAATCAAATGAGCAAGGAGCAGCTATACCAAGGTACATCCCATAAAGCTTCCATTATGAAATACAGAAAGATGTAGAAGAACAACATTAAGGAGAAGGTATAGTCTCACCAAAGATGGAGCAATAGTACAATAGCATTTACCAGCTAATAAAGAGTCCAACATCGAGCACAGTGAGGTGATAGGTATGCCAAGTCAAAAAAAAAAGGTGGGACAATCATTCAAAGAAAGACAAATCAATATGGAGTAGTCACACTATGTAGAGGACAGTCATACTAGATAGAGTAATAATGATGGAGAAGCCATTCCATAAGCAACAGAGTAGTCCTGAAGACTGCATTTAAGCATATATTATAACTCTTTATTGCAAATGAAGTGTCAAGTCACAAATATATGTTTTACCATCCAAATGAATAATAAATGAATACGCAGTTATATAGTTTTCACCTCTTTAGGTAGGCTATATAGTCATCTAACAAAGGTGTGATGCAGTGGCCAGTATACAAAAAATGGGATACAATACATCAAGCATTTACCATCTTGTTGTGAATGAAATGTAAAATTTCTATTTAAATGTAACTATCAAATAGAGAAAGGTCAATTTTGTAGAGAAACACAAACAGAGGTAGCTCTTTATGACTGTCCTAGTATGAATCAGTAGAACAACAAGAGGAGTCAATGAGTGATCGATCATCAAGATCATAACATACAGTTTCTTCCTTATCTTTTCTACAATCTCAAGGAAAAGAGGTAAGACTGAAGCACTTTATCATGTATTCCAAACATCACAAAGGACCTGAAGAATGCCTTATACAGCAGAATGGAGAAGGATAAAGTGATCATGCAAGGTTTACTCAAAATCTTTCTAGGAATCAAATATACAGTCAAGAGCTACAGCCAAAGAGCAATACCATCATGATGTCCCAATTTTGATAAATGAAACAACTAAAGAGCTCAAGAATAGAAAAGACATAGTGTTCATGCAATCATTTTCAGAACCCTTTTCAAAGGAAACATTAAAGCCACAAAGTACAGTCATATGCCATAGCATACAAGATGGGATAGTCATGTAGTTAGTTACATCATAGAGTAGCTAAGTCAAGAGGTATAGTTGTATCAATTAATACAAGTACTTTTCCTATTCTTTTCCATGAATGAAGTGTAATATTACTAAAGAACAGATGAATAGACAAAAATATAGAGGACAATCATGTAAGACTATTACAATAGTCATGAAAATCAATCAATAATGACTGTAATAAACAGTCCTAGATGACTATCAGAAAGCGAACGAGTAATAGTCATCAAAATTTGGTCATAAAGCAATGAAATCAGTCAATAGAGATAATATATAATTGCAACCATATTGCATCAATGTCAAAGATAGCTATAACAGTATAAAAGGATGACTAGCAAGGCATGAGGTATAGTAAATAGTCATTAGAAGCTGCAATAACCCAAAAGAAAGGACAACCATGACCAGGTTAGCAGCCCACTAGTAATAAAGAGTAGGCACATTAATAAAATAGAATAGTCATATAGAGCATGTATGAAAAACAATATAAGGTACATCCCATAAAGGCAGGCACATCGGTAACCATTGAAATAGCAATTTATAGAGTAGTCAATCTGTGTGATGATTGCAGCCATGAAGGAACAATCCTAGCAAAAATTGGCTCATAATATAGGATGTGATTGATTTGTGATGCTTTGAAGGAATTTTATTGCAAGAGTATATCCATCAGGTTGGAAAAGCCTCAAGGTTTGGGATGCCAGGATCAGCATTTGTTTTTGTTAATAACAAGGATAAGGTCATTTTCAAAGATTTCATTAAGTTTTAGGGGGCCAAAGCACCCACCTCTCCAAAACTTGCTAGTTCTCCTTATGCACATTCTTTATATGCCTCGGTGTATAAACAGAGGAGTTAAAAGGAGGAAGCATGAAACATCAATATTTAGAGCAATATGTCCATATCAAGATACATTATTTCCTATTCATCACAGCAAAAGAAAGAGCAAACTTTCACCAATTTTCACATAATACACAGATTTTCATGATATGAGGAGGTAAAACTTACAATAAATGAAACAATAGAGGACAACCATTAAAGGCCTCTCACCAAAAGCTTCAAGCTCGTCAAACCCTCATCTACACAATGGCGACACTCTAGAAGCAAGAGATAATAGGAAGGAAGCAAGAGATAATAGGAAGAATGTAAGAACGAATATGTAGGGTTTGGATGAATGTTTTGACATAAGTGCCCATTCCCTAAAGGGTATTTTTGACTTTTTTTTATTGAAAGTCATAAAAAAATCAAAACATGCTCGTGGTAATGACTTCTATATGTCATCAAACGTAATGAATTCCATAAGCCCGTGAAAGATAAAAGATAAATGATGATTTTTTCCAAATGTTAATGTTCTTTTTAAGCCTTAAGTCAAATTTTTAAATCATTACTAAGGGCTGAGGGTGATTGTTTTGCATGAGGAGGATAGTAGAAAATGAGAGGATATGATTTGCATGATGAGGCATTTGGCAAGATGGTAGGGGTCTTCTTAGACTGTTGTTATGTTTTGCATGATGATTGCATTATGAATGGAGTAATAAGGATATTTTTACCTTAATGGATGGTGAGGATGTGAAGTCAAAGGGAGACATAAGATTTTGGCTTATGCTATGATTAGCAAATATTTTATACTTTATTTAAGATATTATTAGGACAATTACACTAATTGTTACTAATAATAGCTTAAAGAAACTATTTTAAATATAAGTCATATATAGTACATTAGAGGACTTGATAGAATATTCATTTATTGAATATTATTTACTAGCCATTGCATGGAGTGGTTAGGGAACTGAGTCATTAATTCAATCTTTCAGTTTGATGAGCAGATTAAGGTGTTATATGAGCAGTTCACCTTGAGTCAAGCACTTCATTTCATTGGTGCATGGATCAGAGACAGTTTTAACACCTTATATCTATATTTTCCATCAGTTTGGAAGTGTTTTTTGCATGATTTCAGCGTTTGCATAGGAATCAATTATCATTTATACATGTGCTTTTTGAGATAACTGAGGTTCAAATTTTAGTTGTGTATAGGTCAATCTTTTGACCTATCTTTTCTATATATTGTAAACCTTCATTCATTATGAAGTTAGTTCTTGGTTCTCATTTTGATCTAGGTAGATTAGAGAATTTTGTAGCTCACTTTTTACAATTTTATTGAGAGATCGACAAGTTACAGGTTCTATTTTTGTCTCATTCGCAATATTTCCTTTGTTCCTTTGAGATCGAATAGTTACCTTTCCATTTAGTGCTAATTATTTGAAGTGATTTGATGAAATTTTGTTGTGTTTAACCATTAAAACCTTTAAAATTATTGTGTCATTTTTGCTAGTAGCATTAGGCTTATAAACTATCACAGGTCTTAGGTTGTGTTGAAAGAAAATAATCTTTTTGTGTTGTAAAAAAACCATTTCCTTCAGAGAAAGCCTATTTTCAAACCTTCCTGAGAATTACTTTTGTGATATTTATGCCTAGATTGGATTGTGTGAAAGTTAGATTTCTGAGTTATATTGTGAACTAGATTGCATATTATTATTTAAATTAGGTGCATCACCAAATTTTACAATTTTCATTCCATATAGTTTCTTTCTTCCCTTTTCCAAAATAGAAAAAATTATATAATCCAATAGAACATTTTAAGGGAACCAACCCACAACCTGAAATTAGTCCCATGTTACCTAGAATTGTAGAGTCTTTTAGCCTTGCATACGGGTGCAATTCCTAGTGATAACAGCTTTTGGCACGCCTGGTGGGACTTCGAACTAATTTTTAGTTCAAAAGAACTTATCATTGCTGTTGTTTTTGGTATGATCAGCAGTTTATACAGCCTTTTTAGAGGTTTATTTACAAATACCTGGCAACTCTATCTTTCTGGTTTGATAGATTAGAACTTTTGAATGAATAAACATGTCTTTCCTTCATGGAAATATGTCATATCATCCATCATATCATGAAGATTCTACTAAACCTTCATCTTATCATCCATATCAGATCAGCCTTATTGCTTATTTCATTCCTGATTCCTTTGATTTACAAAGAAACCAGCATGCTCAACATGTTTGCCTCCCATCCACTCCTGCTCATTCTTCATATCAGCATTTAGATGCCCAAAATCATACCCAAGAGGTTACGAATATGAAGTATAGTATGTGTGAAACAAAAAACTTATTTCTAGAAATCATAAAGTAGATAGAGGAGTTCAGGAGGCAACAAGTGTATCAACATCAGCAGAAAGAGATGGATTATCAGGCCTATCTCCATGAGCAGGAGTTAGAGATGCAAAGGATACAATTTCAAGAAGATCTTACAAAATAGATTACAACAAAAGAGACATAGATGATGTATTTTCTTGTACAAATACAAAAGTAGAACATCCAGACAGCTGCATTCATTCTGGATCATCATTCTCAAAATGAGGTTATTAGATATCGAGTTTCAAGTTTTAGGAATTTTTATTATAATTGGGGACCCATTTGCATTCAAAAGCAGTCTATTAGTTCTTAGTATCTGTCATATCAATTACCTAAATCAAATCATTAGGCTTATAAACAGCCATGGTAGCCTTCTTGTATTGAATGTCCTGATTATAAAGTACCAAATCTTATCAAAACTACCTCTTCCATACCAATCCAAGATCAAGAAAGGGAAGAAGTATCAATAAAACTTGAACCAATCAGGATTCTAGGTTTCAATCAAGAAAAACTAGATATGGTGCAAGATGTTACTGTTGTTTTTTCTTTATTCCTAGATGAAAATTGGCATAAATAAAACTAGGATGATGTTGTTTCAAATTTCGTTCTCAATCCTTTAGATTTTGATTCATTTGAGAAGTTCTCTAATGATGATTACAAGATAAATGAAAGTAGGATACAAAGATTGGAAGGGCAGAACCTTCAATTGCAAAAAAAGATTGCCCAGGTTGTAAGTGATAATAAATTAGACAAAGAAGAAGATGTAGTTTCTCTGTTTGATCAACTACCTTCTTTTGTTAATCAAGATAAAGACATCGTACTACTAGTCGATTTAAGATAGCCAGTTGATATTGCAGAACATGAGGTACTGCTAATTTTTAATGAAACTAATGTCTTACTTCAGCTAGAAGAGCAAAAAGATAGTCACATTTGGGATGCCAACAATCTTGTTTTATATGTGCATGAGATTAACCAACCAGAATCTGAAACTAAATCAAATAGTATTCTTTGTCAGAATAAGGCATCTGATTTGTTTTCAGAACAGCTAAGTAGATCAATTAAAGAAATGCAATCTTTTCTAGATATTTCTATTTTTGATTATCAAGATACCGACTATTCAACCTATAGGGAGCTTGCCAATGTGTTGGATTCTTGTAACGATCAAGAACATAAGTCAAGAAATGATGAGCATATAATTCCAGTATAGGATTTTTAGTCATATGAAATCTTGTTTTCAAGTATTACTGAGGTTTTTTGTTCTAACATATATGATAATCTAATATCAGTGAATTAGCAGTATATGATCAACAAGATCAAATCAGGGAGACAAGTATTCACCCTTTTCATTCATATGAAATAGCCTTTCTAAATTAGATTGAAAGTATAAGCGGTACAAGTGATCATATGGCAGCAGATCTAAATCTAGACATCAAAATCATCAACCAAGAATACAACATTATGAGAGGATGCCCAATTAGAGACATGGTTGTCAGAGAGCTAAAGAAGCAAGTATAGATTGTCGTTGTACCCAGAGATCAGTTTTCAACCTCAAAAAAGAAAAATTAGATCATATTTTTACCCCATGATAGGGATATGTATGATCAGGTTGGGATAATCGGTGAGTTTGTTACCATTCTTTAGAAATTTTTGCAATATTCCATAAGGTATGTCCTTATCAATCATATCATGTTAGTAGCAGATCACATTGCAGAACATCCTTCCTTAATCAGAAAGGGGAGTTATTTTAAACAAACAGTTAATGGATTTGTTTGACCAGCACCTTTGGCTAGTTAGTATAGAGTAGGTAGAATTTTAGTTCAATATTCGTTTCCAAGAAGTGCTTCTGCACATGTTACTGGTTTTGTTTTAAGAAAGTTAGTTACTTTCAGTTTTCAATTTTTTTTTGCTGCTATTGTGTCTCAGTTAGTTTTTGAGTTGCAGAATTTTTTCAATATTCAGGGCAGAAAGGACTCTATGTGCAATGGAGTGGCAAAGGCTACTAGTTCTAAGTTGTTTAGAAGGCAAACACCTTTGAGAGGTCACCAAAAATGTTACTAATTTTTGTCCACATTAAAATTAGTTTGACATAGGTGCAATTGTTCAGAAGGGATAAAAGACAATTTTGAAGTTTTGCATTCAATGAATAGATGATATCTTGACAGAGCAGAAAGGAGATTTAGTTGACATGATATCCCATCAGTCTAATTAAGACTGATGAGACATCCTATCAAGAGAATGAGGTTGCCAGGGTATCAATCATTCAAGAAGTACAGTTATTCTAGCATGATGTTATCTTTAAGGAGTTATAAGTTAGATTGATTATTCAGTTAATTAGTTTTGAAATAAAGAAAGAAAGATATTTGTATTGAACTATTATTTCATGTCATGTTTTGAACATACATTCAAGTATCTGTTACTTTATCCTATGCATTGATTGAAAAAGAAATACACATACATCATATGCATAAGAGAAATTAACTGATCATGTTTAAGGGAAGTGTTCAAATGTGTCCCACACAAGCCATGGGAGTAACTAGACTGAACAATTGTAGTCATACAAGCTATACATTTGTTTGATAAAAGAAATGAAATAAACACATGATAAAATGAAACATCCATCATTGCTTAAGCAAGAAGGTTGTTTTGTTGATGTCGGTCTTTAGTCTTTATCTTCATCTCCCATCATCAGTTGAACCTGTAAAAAATTTGGGGACAACCCTGTTAGTGCTCCAGATGTTTAAAGTTATCATATGCTCTTATCAAGCAGATATATCTACTTATCACATCATGCATTGCATATGAAAGATCAGATCAGATAAGTGCTACAAATCAGAAAAAATCATGAAGAAGATCAATCAAATACCATTAGGTATATCTTTATGCTAACTTGTTTGTTCACTGTGCAGGTATAAGAAAAGTAATGTTGCTGATTTGAAGACATTTAAGGCATGTGGAGAAAATGTGGCTTCCACAAGGGTCAAGCCCAACATGCTCCAAGTGATACCATTACATGTTTTGCTATATCCAATAGCTCACCAATGATCAAATTCCAAATGATATGCAAAACACAAGGTACTATTCCATTTCTTTATCATAAATGAAGTGTGATGTTTCATAATAGTCCTATGTCATCAATAAGTACACTAGGTACAGTCAGCTATACCACAGGGCTAAGTAAGTAGGTCTAAACGACCTCAAAGTACATCATATAGTGCTACCAACATGAAGGATAGGAGGTACAATGACTAAAAGTATAAGGCATAGCCATAAAAGTACATGACAACTAAGTCACAAGTACAAAATGCATGATGAATGTCAAGTCCAGATGCTAGGGTATAGTTATGTCAAGGAGTACAACCAAGAATTTAATAATAGGTATTCTACCATCGCTTATTGTAAATGAGATGTAAAATTACTTTTGAACTTATTGATCGATCATTAGAAGTAGTATATGCTACTATGAATTAAATGAGCAAGGAGCAGCTATACCAAGGTACATCCCATAAAGCTTCTATTATGAAATACAGAAAGATGTAGAAGAACAACATTAAGGAGAAGGTACAGTCTCACTAAAGATGGAACAGCAGTACAATAGTATTTACCAGCTAATAAAGAGTCCAACATTGAGCACAGTGAGGTGACAGGTATGCCAAGTAAAAAAAAAAAATAGGTGGGACAGTCATTCAAAGAAAGACAAATCAATATGGAGGAGTCACACTGTGTAGAGGATAGTCATACAAGATGGAGTAATAATGATGGAGAAGCCATTCCACAAGCAATAGAGAGCAGTCCTAAAGACTACATTTAAGCATATATTATAACTCTTTGTTGCAAATGAAGTGTCAAGTCACAAATATATGTTTGACCATCAAAATGAGTGATAAATGAATATGCAGTTACATAGCTTTCACCTCTTTATGTAGGCTATACAATCATCTAACAAAGGTGTGATGCAGTGGCCAGTATACAAAAAATGGGATACAATAGATCAAGCATTTACCATCTTGTTGTGAATGAAATGTAAAATTTCTATTTAAATGTAACTGTCTGATAGAGAAAGGTCAATTTTATAGAGCAACCCAAAGAGAGGTAGCTCTTGATGACTATCCCAGTATGAATCAGTAGAACGGCAAGAGGAGTCAAGTAGAGATTAATCATCAAGATCATAACATATAGTTTCTTCCTTCTCTTTTGTACAGTCTCAAGGAAAAGAGGTAAGACTGAAGCACTTTATCATGTATTCCAAACATCACAAAGGACCTAAAGAATGCCTTATATAGAAGAATGGAGAAGGATAAAGTGATCCTGCAAGATTTACACAAAATCTTTCTAAGAATCAAATATATAGTCAAGAGCTATAGCCAAGGAGTAATACCATCATCATGTCCCAGTTTTGATAAATGAAACAGCTAAAGAGCTCAAGAATAGAAAAGACACAGTGTTCATGCAATCGTTTTCAAAACCCTTTTCAAAGGAAACATTAAAGCCAATGAGTACAGTCATATGCCATTGCATACAAGATGGGATGGTCATGCATTCAGTTACATCATAGAGTAACTAAGTCAAGAGGTATAGTTGTAGCAATTAATACAGGTACTTTTCCCATTTTTTGCCATGAATGAAGTGTAATATTGCTAAAGAACAAATGAATAGACAATAATACAGAGGACAGTCATGGAAGACTATTACAATAGTCATGAAGATCAATCAATAATGACTGTAATGAATAGTCCTAGATGACTGTCAGAAAGAGAAAGAGTAATAGTCATAGAAATGTGGTCATAAAGCAATCAAATCAATCAATAGAAATAATATATAATTGTAACCATAATGCATCAATGTCAAATACAACTATAACAATATAAAAGGATGACTAACAAGGCATGAGGTATAGTAAATAGTCATGACAAGCTGCAATAGCCCAAAACAAAGGACAATCATGACCAGGTTAGGAGCCCACCAGTAATAAAGAGTAGGCACATTAAGCAAATAGAATAATCATATAGAGCGTGTATGAAAAACAATATAAGGTACAACCCATAAAAGCATGCACAACAATAACCATTGAAACAACAATATATAGAGCAGTCAGTCTATGTGATAATTGCAACCATGAAGGATCAATCCTAGCAAAAATCAGTTGATAATATAGGTTGTGATTGTTTTGTGATCCTTTGAAGGAATTTTATTGGAAGAGTATATCCATCAGGTTGGAAGAGCCTCAAGGTTTGGGATGCCAAGATCAACATTTGTTTTTTTTAATAACGAGGACAAGGCCATTTTCAAAGATTTCATTATGTTTTAGGGCAGCCAAAGCACCCACCTCTCTGAAACTTCCTAGTTCTACTTATGCACATTCTTCATATGCCTCGATGTATAAATAGAGGAGTTAAAAGGAGGAAGCATGAAACATCAATATTTAGAGCAATATGTCCATATCAATATACATTGTTTCATGTTCATCACAGCAAAAGAAAGAGCAAACTTTCACCAATTTTCTCATATGAATACACAGATTTTCATGATATGAGGAGGTAAAACTTACCATAAATGAAACAATAAAGGACAACCATTAAAGGCCTCTCACCAAAAGCTTCAAGCTCTTCAAAGCCTCAGCTACACCATTGCAATGCTCTGGAAGTAGGAGATAATAGCAAGAATGCAAGAATGAATGTGTAGGGTTTGTATGAATGTTTTGACATAAGTGCCCATGCCCTAAAAGGCATTTTTGACTCTTGTTTTATTGAAAGCCATAAAAAAATCAAAACATACTCATGGTAATGACTTCTATATGTCATCAAACCTAATGATTCCCATAATCTAGTGAAAGATCAAAGATAAATGATGATTTTTTCCGAATGTTAAGGTTCTTTTTAAGCCTTAAGTCAAATTTTTAAATCATTACTAAGGGATGAGGGTGATTTTTTTGCATGAGGGGGATAGTGGAAAAGGAGAGGATATGATTTGCATGATGAGGCATTTGGCAAGATGGTAGGGGTCCTCTTAGACTGTTGTTATGTTGTGCATGGTGAATGCATTATGAATGGAGTAATACGGATATTTTTGCCTTAATGGATGGTGAGGATGTGAAGTCAAAGGGAGACAAGGTTTTGACTTATGGTATGATTAGCAAATATATTATAGTTTATTTAAGATATTATTAGGACAATTACACTAATTGTTACTAATAATAGCTTAAATAAACTATTTTAAATATAAGTCATATATAGCACACGAGAGGACTTGATAGAATATTCATTTATTGAATATTATTTACTAGCTATTGTATGGAGTGGAAAGGGGAACTGAGTCATCAGTTTGATCTTTCAGTTTGAGGAGCAAATTGAGGAGTTATATGAGTAGTTCACCTTGAGTCAAGCACTTCATTTCATTGGTACATGGATCAGACACAATTTTAAAACCTTATATCTATTTTTTCCATCAGTTTGGAGGTTGTTTTTGCATGATTTCAGGGCTTGCATGGGAATCAATTATCATTTATACATTCACTTTTTTTAGATAACTGAGGTTCAAATTCTAGTTGTCTATAGGTCAATCTTTTGACCTATCTTTTCTATATATTGTAAAACTTCATTCATTATGAAGTTAGTTCTTGGTTCTCATTCTAATTCAGACAGATTAGAGAATTTTGTAACTCACTTTTTACACTTTTATTGAGAGATCAACAGGTTACAGGTTCTATTTTTGTCTCCTTTGCAATATTTCCTTTGTTCCTTTGAGATCAAATAGTTACCTTTCCATTTAGTGCTAATTATTTGAAGTGATTTGATGAAATTTTGATGTGTTTAACCATTAAAACCTTTAAAATTATTGTCTCATTTTTGGCGAGCAGCATTAAGCTTATAAAATATCACAAGTCTTAGGGTGTGTTGGAAGAAAATAATCTTTTTGTGTCATGAAAAAACCATTTCCTTCATAGAAAGAATGTTTTCAAACCTCCCTTAGAATCACTTTTGTGATATTTATGCCAAGATTGGATTATGTGAAAGTTGAATTTCTGAGTTATATTGTGACCCAGATTACATATTATTATTCAAATTAGGTGCATCACCAAATTTTACAATTTTCATTCCATATAGTTTCTTTCTTCCCTTTTCCAAAACAGAAAAAATCATATAATCCAATAGAACATTTTAAGAGAACCAGCCTACAATCTAGAGGTCTAATTTCATTATAGGGCACCCACAACCTGAAATTAGTCCCATGTTACACAAAATTGCTGAGCTTTTCAACCTTGCATATAGGTGCAATTCCTAGTGATAACACCTCCTTTTCCACATCACTAAGTAAATGTCTTGAATATGGAAAATACATTGTTGCCTTCATCTCCCAAGCCAATTTCTCCAACTTTGCATAGATCTCCTATGCTTGTGGAGGTGATCTGTCTCCTACACAAAAAGCACGTACCATTTTATGGCCTTCAATCCAACTACATCTAGGGATATTTATAATTCCTTTACCTTTCATCAATCTCCTTACCATTTGAACTTCACACTACCTACCCACTTCTTCATGGATGTTTGAGAGAACATAAGTCATAGTAGATTTTTAGGGTCCAAATAAAAAATCAACATCTCTATAAATACTTCTAAGCCTATATTCATACATGTGATTTGAAACACCAAGAAAAAAAATCCACATAACCACCACAGGTTTAATTGGCATATTAATGATAAAGTCTAGGGTGTTGTCAAGATAGCCAACATAGGCCAGAAGGTCAACTAAGCACACATAATGATCAATTGTTGGTAAAATGCAATAATGGTTAATCATGTGTTTGAAGCATGTGCAACCCTCATCCACTAAACCTACATGGTTGCATGCATATACAACACAAACAAAGCTTACAATGTCAAGATATGTTACAAAGTGCTTTTTTAATTCAATGATTTTGAGAACATCCTTACAAAATCCATTTTGTGCATATCTTGGAATCATTGCATTCCATGATACCATGTTTCTTTGAAACATTTCATGTTCCTTGTCTATGCTTCCATATTTTCCATACATGTCTACCAGAGTAATTCCAGCTCTAATATCTGACAAAAATCCCCCTTCCATTATGGTTTTATGGATATCCATACCTTGTTCGAAAGCTCCCATTTTTACACAAGTAGGGAGGATGCCAGATTTACAACTGCTAATATCATTTGCTTGAAAGTTTTGAAATCCTTGTCAACAAATCCATTTTCTGAATATCCTACAATAATGACATTCCATGAGACTGCATTTCTTTGAGGCATTCTATCAAACAATTCACATGCCTTGTCTATGATTCTACATATTGCATACATGTCTGCCAAGGCAGTTGCACCTACAACATCTAACAAAATTCCTCTATCATTTATCCTGCGATGGATGCCTATACACTGTTCCAAAACTCTGATTTTGACACGGGTAGGGAGTATGCTAGCAAAGGTTGTAGAGTTTGGCTTTACCTGCTAATTGCATTTTCTTGAAAGTTTATAAATCCTTTTTAACAAATCTATTTTGTGCATATCCTCCAATCATTTTGGTAAGACATTCAATGATCAATTCAAGTTCATAGTACAATTGAGTGGGAGGGGAGAGATTCAAATTAAAATTTTAAAAGTAATCAAGGGAGGCAGTAGGTGGAGCAATCACGGTTAGTTAAAAATCATGTTCCTATGTTGTTAACAGAATATTTTTGGACAATGAAATGAAGTTGGAGAGGGCCCACCAACCACGTCTAAGTCAAAGTTTAGAGTGTGTTGTTTAAGCCCAGCCAGTCATGAGATATCTGTCAATGTAGATTGGCTTGAAAGTATACAGTCAAAAAAATCATTTCACATAATTTGATGCATGCCGAAATAACACTTGTGAAAAAGTGATGGAGCTAGGGAGATAGATAATGAATGATTCATAAGACTTATTTAGGTCAAGATCCTTTTAGAACCTACCTCATACTTAATGATAAATGGTTAATTTAACTATAATGATTTATAACATGTATCAATAATAATTAATTTTGTATTTTATAATTTTCAGCTCAATCATCATTTTTTTGACAAGGTTGTTCTTAGTAAAATGAAAGTAATAACCTATTTATTTAATCACCAATACTTTGTATAGGGAAGTATGGGTGTTAAATATTTGTTCAACACTTAAAAGGAAGGAATCATGATGGACAACCAACTTTGGTGGAGAGATCAAATATAGGAGCACCTATCTAAGTGTTTACTATTTAGTCGATTGTTATTACTTGCATGTTATATTTGTTACCCACACATGAAAGTATATACCTTTTAATTTTATATTGAACTATTATTCCTTGCACTCTAAATAACCTATTGGCAAATTCATTGCACGTAAACTTTGTGCAACAGCTAGTAATATTTATTGGTAAAGGTCCGATGCGAGCAGTCATTGCTATGTTCAATTTAAATATTTTACGTAATTATAACCTCAAAGGATAATTTCACTCTTAATATTGAAGATCATCTCTTGATTTATATATAATTGTCTATTTATATACATAACTTTGCAATCTTTTTGATATTTTTAGTCACAACTATTTGACAGAAAAGGATTTCAGAATCCAAATAATTGCCTATGAATTTAATAGGACATTTCAATACAATTAAGCTTGCGAATCTATCGAGTCAATTTTAGTTTATTCAAAGATATTCTTCTCCCCCTTAATCACAACTATTGCCATCTAGAATGCCCAAACGATCTCTTAGATACTCAAAGCTTGCTTCTTAGTGAAGATGTTTGCATACTGATATTTGGACTTGCAAAATTCCAAATATATCTCTCCATTGTTGATTAATTCTTTGATGAAGCAATATCTACTATCAATATGCTTACACCTTTTGCAAAATATAAGAATATGAAATGGTACCACAGAAGGAATACCTGGTGGAGTGAATGCTTCACTATCATCTTGTGGTAAACTTGTAATATTCACTATTTTATCCAAACTTCCATCCCATGCTTCTTCTTCTATGAATTCCAAATCTTTATTGATGATCAATTTTATAGTTATTGGATTATACAATTTGTAATCTTTTGTGTCCTCACTATATCCTACAAAGATAATGCTATGACTATAATAGATACTTATTGGATTGAACCTAGTTATTCCTAACAAATATTCTAGAAGCAACCATTGAAAGGTATATGTGTTAGTTAACCCTTCTTGTAATTGAAAAACAATTTAGTATTCCCTCTTGTGGTAAAGTAAGAATTTATGGGTAGAATTTAAGGCTCTAGTAATGATGATATATTATAGTTTTTGATAAAATAGGGGTAAAAATAGGTTTTGAAGAACCCTATAAACTCTTTACAAACATTGAAACTTTAGCAGAAAACTACACTATGCTACAATAATGGGTTACACTTTCTAGGACATCCTGATTTTTGCTTTGTAAGTATGTAGTCCTTATTATAATCTTCCCAAAAAAAATAATTTTAAATATATTTAACTTGATTATTATATTTATTTTTTATTTCTTGTGAATGTATGTTTTTCACCAAACATCAAGTTCTCTATTCGACACACATGGAAAATTAGTAAATTACTTAAACAAAATTCTAAAAAATATCTATGCACTAGATATTTATGTCCTTGTTTCAACAAAAGAAAAAAAATTTGAATTTTGATATATACAAAAAAGTTATGTTTTACGGAATACACCTATGTCTAAATTATAATTGGTTTGACTTCAAAAGTTAATTAAAAATATATATTGAACAAAACATTATGAAACCAAATGCATACACTATATATCGGCATTACCAATCTAAATTAAAAAGAATTAGAATTTTATCCTTTGTAGAAAAAAAGTTATGTGCTACGGAATACACATCACTTTAAAAAAATGTTGCCTACTATTAAAAACTAGTTATCAAAGGATATGCAAAAAAAATTACAATTCAACTCCAATTTTTTTTTAAATATATTTAGAGTCTACAAACAAAATATTACAAATCACTAGTTCACATCATCTTCAAATTCCTAATGGTTTAGCGGGTATAGGTGTCAGAACATGAAGATTTAGTTCAAAATATTGATTTCAATGTCAAGTTTGGCCAAAAAGTGTAACCCATTATTGTGGGATGACATGCTAAAAAACATGTAGTAACAAACTAAAATAGCAATATGACCATCAATAGAGGGTAGTTAGAGTTCCTTAAGGGTATTTACAGCTTCCAGGTCTTCCATGTATAGATTGTCCTCCATACCTTGAAGTGCTTGGATCTTCTTGTTCCCCATGATATATTATAGTTGATTATGAAGTCTTCAATGATTTATTGCTTTATGAACCAAGTTCATTGTAGTTTTTTTATTAAAAGGTGATAAATTTCCTATACTTATAAACAAAATATGCATAGATACAAACATCGCAAGCATGGATGTTTTGGTGTAGATGAAAGAGCCAAAAAATAATAGTAGCAGGGTCACTTGTCTATAGACTAAAATATTTATCAACAAAAAAATATTAATCAGGGGCCCCTAATTAGGACTAGAATCACATTTTTTAGTAGGTAGACGAAGGGAAACAAGTGGCATTGGAGGAATTGCAACCAATGGACATGGAGCAAGATCTAGGGCATGGAGTCTTAAAAAACTAATGGCTCTAAAAATCTCCTTTTCTTTAGAATCTAGAGCAGGCAAAGTTGAAACCAGTGAGCTTCCAAGGTGGTGTTGAGAGTGTTGGCACATCCACTATTAATACCATTCTATATAATATGGTAGATACAAGTTTTAGTAGGCCAGGAATGGAGCATTTTAGTGATAAATAATCCCCTAATTAGTGCATCTCCTATGAACATGACATACTACTTTAGGGCATACTTTAGCCTGTTTGGATAAATTAGGTACTCATGCATGAAGCTAAATCCTAGCATTTTAATGAAGTCCATGCCTTATACCAGGTCCATTATATTGTATAGAAAGATCAACACTACCTTTGAGAATAATAGTATCCTAGGTTTGGCTCATAGAATTGGCTCACCAATAATGGTTCTAATTGTGAATTCCACATGTGGGCAATTTAAGTCAAAGACATGGCCAAGATTCTTAGTCATAGGGCCCATTCTCAGTTGGTTCCCACTTCAGAGGTAGAAGATATATGTGTTCTTAGCAAATTCTAGCATGGTTACCATAAGCACTAAAATGATGCATGAACTTCCAAAAGGATCCCATGATGACATGTAATCCCAATCATGCATACATAAGTGTGAAATAATGATGTCCCCTCAGTAGCACTTCTTTTGGTGACAAGTGTCAGTGGGCTTTTCCTTTGTTGATTCTTTAGTTTCCTAACCATCCTTCCTTCTCCTTTTGTCTATTCTTCTTTTTGTCATATTTTTCCCCTTTCCTACATGTTTAATATTCACTTTTTCTTACTAATTCTACCTTTTGACACCTTGTTCTGAAGGTCTCCAACCTTAGGAAGCCTTTAGATAGATTAATAGATCAAACCCATATTTTAATTTCTGCCTAGCTTTCCTTCTTTTTGGATCTCCTCTGTTAATGACCAAAAGTCTGTCGGAGATCCTACTTGAAGTTATCTTGCACCCATTTTCAGATCCTCATTTTGGACAATAACTAACCATATGGAACTTATAGTTTCTACCCAGGTGTCACCCTCTATGAGTCACCCTAGGGTCACCCAAGGTGACCTGCCCTGGTGAAAGGGGTGACCCTGGGGTGACCCAAGTGCGGGATTTCAAATGCAAATTTCTTCTTCAATTTGAGCTGAAATATGCTCTGTTTTCACCTAGTTTTCATGGAAATTCAAGCCTAACATGGAGTAGACCGTTCTCAATCCATCCATCACTCTCAATGAAGAAAATTTAGCCATGTGATTAAATTTTATCTCATCTCTAACTCTTCATGACTATTATTCTTCTATGAGTGATAAGATTTCAAGCTTAGATCATTGTCTAATCAACCCAATCCTCTGATCAATCAAGAGAGTTAACTCCCCAATCAATTTTGTTAACTCTTCAATAAAAGGAGTTAATTCTTCAATCAATTTCTCCCTCTTGTGTGCCAATCCATCCTATAAATACCCCTCACCTCTCTATTATTTCCCAAGTTGGAGAATGCTCTCCTCTTCTTCAAACAAGCTTTTTCAAGATTCTTCATAGGCCTTTGAGCCTCTTTCTTCATTTATTTCTTTAGTTTTTCAAAGATTCAAAGTTCTCATTTTATTAGTTTCCATTGTTTCAAAGCTTCAAAGCTCTCATTTTATTAGTTTCAATTGTTTCAAAGCTTCAAAGCTTTCTTTAGGAAGGAAAATTCATTGTTGTAATCAATCTCTTAGTTTTTGCTTTCCCATTAGTATGCTTATGCTCTCTGCAAGACATAGGTGCCTTTTTCTTATTGTTATTGTGTTGCCAAAGCCTTCAAAGGATTCATAGGTTTGTTACGCTCTCCATTTCTCAAGCCATAGTACTCTTAGCTCTCAATTGGGCTCATTCAAAGCTTTTAAAGCTCTTTAAATTGTTTCTCCATCCCACTTGCCGCCAAGAGGATGACCCCGCTACTGCAGAAGGACAAAGATGTTTCCATACATAGAGATTATTGAGGCTAGTGGAGGCTCATGCATCTCATATTCCAATTTTTTCATGTTTTTTAGTAGTAATTAGACAATCAATCTTGCTCTTGGAATAGTAAGCTTGTCATTGCATATTCCTTGATAGGTTAATTTAGATTTTTTAGATTAGCTTATTTTGAGTACTTTAATTTCAATAGTAGATCAGTTTCATTTCAAGCATTTTTCAATTCTTAGAGTAGCTTGAAACCAATCTCAAAAAATACAAAAATATATAGTAATTGCATTAGGTAATTTCATTCTAGTTTGCAATCATATTTTAATTCCTAGATTAATTTAGTTCATTTTATTTCAAAAACTAGTGAAAAAGAACAAAAAGTTGTTTGCATACATTATAGCTTGCATTTCATACAAAAAACCACAAAATACCAAAAACATTAGAAAACATAAAAAAATAAAACAAGTTCACACAAACCCTTGATTTCATCACAAGGTCAGCACAAAGTCAATGCAAGTCAAAACTCCTTTATTTCATCACAAGGTCAACAAACTCAAGAAAACAACTAGAAAATTCTTAGTTTACATCTCTAAGTCAAAAAAGTCATCTTGAGGTCAACTCAAATTCACTCTCAATTTAGGTATTCAAATGTGCCTTGGAATTAGAGGCGAGTGGGTGAGGGCAATCCTCAAGGAGATTGAATAGTTACAACCAAGACCACAACTCACACAAGAACAATAAAACTTCATCAAGGTTATAGAACAAGAATGACAAATTCAACAACACATATAAGATTTGAGGCCAAACTACATTGTGATTGAAGCATAAATGAAGCAAATCATGACCAGTCAAGATGTTGGAATCTTAGAAACCCCAATAGGAGACAAGCCACAAGTGACCCTTTGGGTCATATAGTTATCTCAACAACAATTACCATAGAAAGATCAAGACAAATCCAAAACAACAATAGGCTCCTAATCAAGCCATCTACTCTTGATACAGTCCTAGTCCTAAGCAAACATGATAGCCCCCAGGTCTCACCCCGGCTCAATTGGCTTCTGCCATGAGAGTGAAAGTGACTTGGTGGTCTCCAGTAGCAAGGAGAGGGTCCATGTGCCATGTCAGAGATGATGTATCCATGATCATGCTTGTGTCACATTTTTAAGAGTGCATGTTTTGGTGAACCCGACATGAAGAACAAATCCTTTTGGAATGGGTTCTTTCACATTTTTGCACATTTCATGATGCTTCCTGCAAAAATTCTAGGGGAATGTCCTCTCAAGTGAAATTACAAATTCAAAGGGGATTCAACATAATCCATGCAACTTCAACCAAATCAAAACACATGTGAACATTCTATCTGAGATCTATTAATATAATCAACCCTTAACAAGCCATATGAAAATGGCCACCCAAGTGGACAATGGAATGTGCTATGAAAAGAGGGACTTACAAAAAGCTCAAGAGGTACAAAAATCACTCCACATAGTACATCAAGACAGAAGGACCATTGCATGTCAAGTTTCACTAGAAAGAACAAATAGGGTCACTCAAACCCCAAAGAAAAACAATCCACCAGAAGGTGGCAAAACTTAAAGAATGGACAAAGCCTCACCCATAGAGGGTAAGTGCAAAAAGTTGGGAGGCCAAAAAGTGGTCAAAATTTTTTCAAAAAAAATTAATACATAACGCGAGCGCACTTTTCTTTTAATTTAATATTGACTTATAATCAAAAGTTACTATCACTTAAATCAACCTACTAAAGGGTCTTTAAGTCATTAGTTCACTGGCCCTTCAACCTAACTCAACCAGCGTCTCTGGTAAACTCACATAAGCTCGAGCGCCATATCATAATCGAAGGTCATATTTAATTGATATGAAGGCGGGAAAAAGGATTGGAAGGTCAGTATTTAAACAAAATTTGGAATACAAACAATCATCTCTATGTAGTTGAATTTGATGGGCATGCCTTTATAAAAGGCTAAAAGATGGCTTTATACAGGATATCATGGTATCTGTAGTGTTTGAAGATTGAAGACTAGTTAGTGTTTGTAGCTCAGACTGTTTTGACATGTTTGAGTGCAAAACAGAACCATGCCTAGCCTAAACCTACCTATCTAGACACATTGGAATTGTCGGTTTGGCTGCATGAGGAGAAGAACAAAAGTTACACCCCTTTGCAACTTTACACTGTCTCCCTATGACGATTTTTGAGGCAGCAAAAAAACTTTCACCATGGGCAAATGCCTCAGAGATATAAAAAACTAAGAGAGGTTATTGTAGAGGGATCCTACATGATCATGTTACCTCAAATGAAATGTATCTAAGTGACATAGTTTCTATGTAACAACTCGTCAAAGATTGCTACCTTTTTTCACTTTGGACTCTTCAGGGATATCATCGGTACAATGTAGCTTGGACTGTTTCGGCATGTTTGGGTGTAAAACAGGACCATGCCTAGCCTAAACGTACCCATCTAGATGCGTTGGAACTGTCAGTTTGGCCACATGAGAAGAAAAACACAAGTTACACCCTTTTGTAACTTTACACTGCCTCCTTCTGACAATTTTAAGGGCAACAAAAAACCTTTCACCATGGGCAAACACCTTAGAGATATAAAAAATTGAGAGATTTTATTGTAGAGGGACCCTACTTGATCTCTTTTCCTTAGAGAGAATGTATCTAAGTGACATGGTTTCTGAATAACATCTCGTCAAAGATTACTGCCTTTTTGCACTTTGGACTCTTCAGGGATATCGCCGGTACAATGTAGCTCAGACTGTTTCGGCATGTTTGGGTGCAAAATAGGACCATACCTAGCCTAAACATACCCATCCAGATGCATTGAAACTATCAGTTTGGCCACACAAGGAGAAGAACAAAAGTTACACCCCTTTGCAACTTTACACTACCTCCTTCTGATGATTTTTGGGGCAGCAGAAAACCTTTCACCACGGGAAAATGCCTTAGAGATATAAAAAACCGAGAGAAATTATTGTAAAGAGACTCTACATGATCACGTTTTCTTAGATAGAATATTTTTAAGTGACACAATTTTTGAGTAACATCTCGTCAAAGATTGCTGCCTTTTTGCACTTTGAACTCTTTAGGGATATCGTCGGTACAATGTAGCTCAGACTATTTCGACATTTTTGAGTGAAAAATAGGACCATGTATAGTGTAAATGTACCCATCTAGATGCATTGGAATAGTCAGTTTCATCGCATCAAGAGCATGACAAAAGTTACACCCCTTTAAAACTTTACATTACCTCCTTTTGACGATTTTTAGGGTAGCAGAAAACCTTTCACCACAGGAAAATGCCTCAGAGATAAAAAAAATGAGAGGGGTTATTGTAGAGGGACTCTACATGATCACATTGCCTCAGACAGAATGTTTTTAAGTGACACAGTTTTTGAGTAACATCTCATCAAAGATTGCTACCTTTTTGCACTTTGGACTCTTCAGAGATATCATCGATACAATGTAGCTTAGACTGTTTTGACATGTTTGGGTGAAAAAAGGACCATGCCTAGTGTAAATGTACCCATCCGAATGCATTGGAATAGTCAGTTTGGTCGCATCAGGAGTAGGATGAAAGTTACACCCCTTTGCAACTTTACACTACCTCCTTCTGACAATTTTTTGGCCAGCAGAAAACTTTCACCATGGGAAAATACCTCAAAGATATAAAACAATGAGAGAGGTTATTGTAGAGGCACTCTATGTGATCATGTTTCCTTAGACGAAATGTTTCTAAGTGACATGATTTTCAAGTAACATCTCATCAAAGATTGCTACCTTTTTACACTTTGGACTCTTCAGGGATATCGTTGGTACAATGTAGCTCGGACTGTTTCGACACGTTTGGATGAAAAATAGGACCATGCCTAGCTTAAATGTACCCATTTGTACATGTTGGAATAGTCATTTTGATCACATCAGGAGTAGGTCGAAAGTTACACCCCTTTGCAACTTTACACCACCTGCTTTTGATAATTTTTGGGGAAGCAGAAAACCTTTCACCATAGGCAAATGTCTTAGAGATATAAAAAACTAAGAGAGGTTATTGTAGAGACACTCTACATGATCATGTTTCCTTAGACGGAATTTTTCTAAGTAACATGGTTTTTGAGTAACATCTCATCAAAGATTGTAGTGTTTTTGCACTTTAGACTCTTTAGGGATATCGTCGGTACAATGTAGCTCGGAATGTTTCGACATGTTTGGGTGAAAAATAGAACTATGCTTATCCTAAAGGTACCCATCTAGATGTGTTGGAACTATCAATTTGGTTGCATCGGGAGTAGGACACCAAAAATGCAAAAGTTGCTTTGTGTAACTTGACAACATTGACATTTTTTTGCAACAAAACTCAAAGACTCAAACTGACCCCAAATTACTCAAAGTGACTTAAAAAGAAATGAAATGGTCTTAGAAGACCTTATTACATATAATTGACTCAATCAAAACATATTTTCATTTTTTAACCCCTCTTGGAGGCATGACAACCTAGGTGCCCCTACACCATTAGTGCAACTGAAGTCGATAAAGTTTTCCTATTAAGAAAAAGAGCTTCCCTTAGCTTCAAGAAATATAAATATTATATACTAACAAGGCCAACCACGTGAAGGTGGAAGCTCATGTGGCCTCACCTAAGACCTACAACACATGTAGTCTAGTAGATGCAGGACACCTAAGACACCTATTTTCTAGTCTCTATCTACCTAGTTGACATATTATATATACCTAAGACAGAATTAGAGACACCTATTATCTAGTTAGAAGCCAAGACACCTCGAGACACCTATATTTTATACATTACCTAGATTTTATGGATTATTCTCAGGATCAACTTCATCCATCACTTAAGTCTAACCCCATGATGATGTAAAAAGGTGTATATGTGTAAAAATGCAGTAGGGAATAAAAAAAGACAAACCTTACAAATTAATGTGCATACTTACAACTCAATGTAACATGACTTTACAAAATCAATGTGAATACTTACAAATTAATCCAATGAACCACCCAGGTCTGCTCTACTCTTTATTGTGTCAAGTATTGCTTCATGGTCAGACTCATGCACCTTCCACAAGCTTTTGTTCAAAGGTCTACCCTGATACTATATCAAATAAACATTGGATGCCACAACAAGGTTCATGTAATGAAGAATCTTCTGATGTGTGTCAAAGTCTTGAAATAGCCAAACATTAACACTCTTATGTGGGTACCTTCTAAGCCATGTTCCAGTAATAACCACTAAGCCTGTAGGGTATTTGATGTTTTCTCCATTTGTAATTGGGGCCTCAATTTCTTTTTGGCCTCAACACAATGACATAAGTAATAATATGTTCCCTCTTCATTATCTTCATCTACAATAACTGCATATACATGCCCTACATTGATATGTGTAGCAAATTAGATGAAATTAGTCAACATTACAAAAACACTACAAAGTAAGAGGACATTAGGAATTTTAGAAACTATGCAAATAGATATATTACCTGGTTGAACTAGATCTGATATGTGGTCAAAGTCAACTGATGATTCCATCTGTGTTAGTTCCAGTACCATCGGGGGTCGATACGTATCAAGTGGGCTAAGATAACTTAACTGCCATTTATCAACCCACTCCTTTGACTCGCACTCATCCCAGGCTTGAATTATATAGGAAGAACAAAAGCATGACATCTTTTGCATATGGATACTCCATGAACCTGCAATTGAGCTTCTGAAAGAGTGCATCTCACTTGATCATGTCAGTGTAGAACAGTCCTCATATGGTGCAATGTTAGTATCATCTATCAACCAAAAAAATCTATGAATTGGAGACTTACCTTCATTACCTAGACCCATGGAAGCATTACACCACTCGACAATCAATTTTGCATATGTCAACTTTGCATTGTCTTTATACTTTAACTCTTCTCATGCAATGGCTCTTTTGATACATGCTCCTACACCATCATGCTCCCCCTTTCCATGCCCAGCCTCACAAAAGTTCCACATATTCTGAATACCTATAAAATTATGCCTCCTACTTAGCCAATAAAAATTTCATGAGTTCTTGAATTGTGATGCATAGTAATCTAACCATATGATATGTTGACTGAACGATATGCCCCTTCTAGCCAAATCATTGTAGAACAACTGAAAGAAACTTTGCATGAACTCCGTAGAATGCGTGCGATCATCACTAATATAGAAATTATACTCCCTTATGATCTTTTTGTCATCCTCTGTACTATCATTCAAATGAATGAATGTGATGTGCATAAAAATAGAAACCTGTGTGGAGTTGTAATATTGTGATTGCACCTCATGCTGTGGTTGTAGACTTATGAGCAATCTCTTCTACAAGTGCACTTTGGAATCTTACCTTCCATTGGCTGCAAAATATTCTCATCAATATCAATCAAATACTTTGGCTTTCTATGCAAAATTCTAGGTGGTGTTAAGTTAGGTAAATTCATCACAACATTAGGAATTTCATCAATATTTAAATGAGATGGGCTAGATGGCATACCTTCGATCGAAGATGGAATAGATGACATACCTTGAGGTTGAGGTGGGAACAATGGCATACCTCCTTCATCACATGTGAGTGATGATGTACTCTCAACTTGAGATGTGGTAGATGGTGTCCCTACATGTTGACTTGCGGCAGAGGACGTGTCTCCAACTATGGTATTCAAATATCTCATAGCATGAAGTTTTTGCATTCATTCTCTTTGTGCCACCAATACCATATCTCTTTGTGATGGTTGTGGTTCCTCTTCAATTGGCATGTCTTCATTTATCATGTCCAATTTACTCTTCTCACAAAGTTCCCTCATAGCCATTGATTTCTTTGCATTCTTAGCTTCTATCTCTTCATGTGTTGGTTTAATTCTTGATCGTTTCCTCGGCATGACAAAGAATTTGTTTGTAGCATGATAAAGATACCAATATTAGTTCCTAAGAAATGAATCCATACAAATAACTAAAATATATCATTCAACCCTTCATAGTAAATGTACATACAATCATCATGTAAAAGAGTAAATGTCACTAAACTAAAATAGGTACAAAGCATACAGAGCAAATTATTGCAGCCATCAAAAGAGTACATGGGACTTCATGCTTGAAAAGGTTGCGGCAGACCTAATTTGACATGTTTGTTGTTACTAGGGCTACTAGGATTTGGAATTGAGAAGGTGTTTTGTTGGTACTAGGGATACTAGGATTTGGGTGGCTTGTGAAGGAATAGACAACAATTGTTGTGTCATGTGCATGTAGAAATCATCATGAATAGGTGCATAAGGAATGTCCTAGCCCAAGATATGTGCATACAAATCATCATGTCATGTGCATACTTGTATAATATTGGAACCTATTCATTTGTATTTTAACTTGTTAATATGAAAAGATAATAGTGGGATTGTATTTTTATTATGTTGTAAGAATTTATTCTTGTATAGTTTGACATCATGGTATGTTAAGGTCTGTTTATTACACATAATTATTAAAGAGCCTAAGTGTAGAAAACATACATGGCATCATGTGAGATTGTAGGCTTCTTTCTTGATTGGGAATGTGTCTATTTTAAACATGTATGATAAAGCATGATAAAGTAATTCAAATAGAATTAAGAAAAATGTAAAGAACATTCATGTAAAGACTTGACATACCTAAAAAATGAAGATTCGAATGGAGAGAGTACCCAATTATGTAGTGTTTTTTTCTTCTTGCATTAAACTCCTCAACAAGTTGCATTTTTCACCACTTGCTTCCTTTTCAATGTTTAAATTGAATAACACTCAAATATAATTACTAACAACAATACTATTAACTAATCTATAATGCTAAATTCCTAAAATTGTATCACAATTAACATTGCAACACTACAAAAATTGAAACTTGAATAGATATATATATCAAACTTGGTGTGAACACTATATTATTTCCTCCTTCTCAAGTTGGCAAAGCAAAAAAGGTGGTGGAAAGATCATGCAAAGGTGGTAGAATGTGTAAAATGTGCATGTGAACTTCCCAACAACATGAAAGCACTTCTTTTTTTGTCATAACATGCACATAATCAAAATGAAAATAGAGCATGTGGGCCTGGATCATAGGGGTCGACACTTTTTTACCGTTTCTATAGTAGGACAAAATGTGAGCACATTATATCCATAAATATTTGTGCCTATCTCACCTTCGATAGCACCTTTACAATATCTCACCTCTAATTCCATTAGCTCATGTTCTATATCTCACTTATCTCTCCCCCTCACCTCTCTACCCCTCTCCCCTCTCTATGTCTCTCAGTCACTCCTTGTCTACCTCAACCCTTAACCCTAAACCTTATCCCTAAATGCTATCCCTATTCCTAAACCCTCAACGGGGTCGATACTATACCTTAAACCCTAATCCCTTATCCCTAAACCCTCCAACCCTATCCCTAATCCTTATACCCTCAAGACTCTACTTTAACCCTAATCCCTCAACCCTCAACCCTCAAACCTTAATGTACTCAACCCTCAACATTAAACCCTAACCCCTCAACCCTTAACTCTGATCCCTTGACCCTCAACCCTATCCCGAAACCCTTGACCCTAAAACTTCAACACTCAACATCAAACCCTAATCCCTCAACCCTTAACTCTAATCCATCAACCCTATCCCTAAAACCTAAACACTATCCCTATTCCTAAACCCTCAATGGGCTCGATACTATACCTTAAACCCTAATCCCTTATCCCTAAACCCTCCAACCCTATCCCTAATCCTTATACCCTCGACACTCTACTTTAAACCTAATCCCTCGACCCTCAACCCTATCCCTAAACCCTTGACCCTCGAACCTCAAACCTCAACCCTTAATATCAAACCATAATCCCTCAACCCTTAACTTTAATCCCTCGATCCTCAACCCTATCCCTAAAACCTAAACCCTAAAGCCTCAACCCTAAACCCTCAATGTCAAACCCTAATCCCTCAACCCTATCCCTAAACCCTAACCCCTAAAGCCTCACCCTTCAACCCTCAACTTCAAATCCTAATCCCTCAACTCTTCACTCTAATCCCTCAACCCTAAACCCTATCCCTAAACCCTCAATAGTATACCTTAAACCCTAATCCCTCAACCCTTAACCCTAACCCTTATCCCTAAACCCTAATCTCTCAACCCTCAACTCTAATCCCTCAACCCTCAACTCTAATCCCTCATCCCTAAACCCTAAATGCTATCCCTATTCCTAAACCCTCAACGAGCTCAATACTATACCTTAAACCCTAATCCCTTATCCCTAAACCCTCCAACCCTATCCCTAATCCTTATACCCTCGACACTCTACTTTAACCCTAATCCCTTGACCCTCAACCCTATCCTAAAACCCTAAATCCTTGAACCTCATTGTACTCAACCCTCAACGTCGAACCCTAATCCATCAACCCTTAACTCTAATCCCTCAACCCTCAACCCTATCCCTAAAACCTCAACCCTCAACACTCAATGTCAAACCCTAATCCCTCAACCCTTAACTCTAATCCCTCAACCCTAAACCCTATCCCTAAACCCTCAACACTATACCTTAAACCCTAATCCCTCAGTTCCCTAAACCTTATCCCTCAACCCTCAACTCTAATCCCTCATCCCTAAACCGTATTTATGCTATCCCTATTCCTAAACCCTCAATGGGCTCGATACTATACCTTAAACCCTAATCCCTTATCCCTAAACCCTCCAAGCCTATCCCTAATCCTTATACCCTCGACACTCTACTTTAACCCTAATCCCTCGACCCTCAACCCTATCCCTAAACCCTCAACCCTCAAACCTCAACCCTCAACCCTCAATGTCAAACCCTAATCCCTCAACCCTTAACTCTAATCCCTCGACCCTCAACCCTATCCCTAAACCCTAAACCCTAAATCCTCAATCCTCAATGTCAAATCCTAATCCCTCAACCCTTCACTCTAATCCCTCAACCCTAAACCCTATCCCTAAACCCTCAACACTATACCTTAAGCCCTAATCCCTGAACCCTAAACCCTAAACCTTATCCCTAAACCCTAATCCCTTAACCCTTAACCCTAATCCCTCAACCCTCAACTCTAATCCATCATCCCTAAACCCTAGACACTATCCCTATTCCTAAACCCTCAATAGGCTTGATACTATACCTTAAACCCTAATCCCTTATCCCTAAACACTCCAACCCTATCCCTAATCCTTATACCCTCGACACTCTACTTTAACCCTAATCCCGCGACCCTCAACCCTATCCTGAAACTGTCAACCCTCAAACCTCAATGTACTCAACCCTCAATGTCAAATCCTAATCCATCAACCCTTAACTATGATCCCTCGACCCTCACCCTATCCCTAAACCCTCAACCCTAAAACATCAACCCTTAACACTCAACATCAAACCCTAATCCCTCAACCCTTAACTGTAATCCCTCAACCCTAAACCCTATCCCTAAAACCTAAACACTATCCCTATTCCTAAATCCTCAATGGGCTTAATACTTTACCTTAAACCCTAATCCCTTATCCCTAAACCCTCCAACCCTATCCCTAATCCTTATACCCTTGACACTCTACTTTAACCCTAATCCCTCGACCCTCAACCCTATCCCCAAACCCTCGACCCTTGAACCTCAACCCTCAACCTTCAACGTCAAACCCTAATCCCTCAACCCTTAACTCTAATCCCTCGACCCTCAACCCTATCCCTAAACCCTAAACTCTAAAGCCTCAACCCTCAACCATCAACCTCAAATCCTAATTCCTCAACCCTTCACTCTAATCCCTCAACCCTAAACCCTATCTGTAAACCCTCAACATTGTACCTTAAACACTAATACCTCAACCCTCAACCCTAAACCTTATCCCTAAACCCTAAACCCTCAACCCTCAACCCTAATCCCTCAACCCTCAACTCTAATCCCTCTTCCCTAAACCCTAAACACTATCCCTATTCCTAAATCCTCAACAGGCTCGATAGTATACCATAAACCCTAATCCCTTATCCCTAAATCCTCCAACCCTATCCCTAATCCTTATACCCTCGACACTCTACTTTAACCCTAATCCCTCGACCCTCAATCCTCGAACCTCAATGTACTCAACCCTCAACGTAAAACCGTAATCCCTCAACCCTTAACTCTAATCCCTCGACCCTAAACCCTCAACACTCAACATCAAACCCTAATCCCTCAACCCTTAACTCTAATCCCTCAGCCCTAAACCCTATCCCTAAAGCCTCAACACTATACCTTAAACCCTAATCTATCAACCCCAAACCCTATCCCTAAGCCCTAATCTGTCAACCCTCAAACCTAATCCATCCACCCTCAACCCTAATCCCTCATCCCTAAACCCTAAACACATCCCTATTCCTAAACCCTCAACGGGCTAGATACTATCCCTCAACCCTTAACCCTTAAAACTTGAATCCTAAAACCTATCCCTACACCCTCGACACTCGACACTATATCTTAAACTCTAATCCCTTAACCCTCATCCCTAAAGCATCAACCCTAAATCCTTAAACCTTCAACCCTAAACACTATCCCTAATCCCTCTACCCTCAACACTCTAATTTAACCGTAATCCCTTGACCATCAACCCTATCCCTAAACCCTTAACCCTCAACCCTCAACTTTCAACATTAAACCCTAATTCATTAACCCTAAACCGTAATCCCTCAAACCTAAACCCTTTCCCTAAACCATCAACCCTCAACACTATACCTTAAACCCTAATCCCTATCCCTCAACCCTTAACCCTTAAAACTTAAACCCTATCCCTACACCCTCAACACTCGACACTATATCTTAAGCCTTAAACCCTCATCCCTAAAGCCTCAACCCTCAATCCTTAAACCTTAAACCCTAAACCCTATCCCTAATCCCTATACCCTTGACACTCTAACCCTAACCTCGACATTAAACGCTAATCTGTCAACCCTAAACCCTAATCCATCAACCCTAAACCCTCAACACTCAACACTATACCTTAAACCCTTATCCATCAACCCTAAAACATAATCCCTCAACCCTCAACCCTAAACACTATCAATAAACCCTCAACCCTTGACACTATACCTTAAACCCTAATCCCTCAACCATCAAACCTAATCCCTCATCCCTAAACCCTAAATGCTATCCCTATTCCTAAACCCTTAACCCTCGACACTACACTTTAAACCCTAATCCCTTATCCCTAACCCCTAAACCCTATCCCTCAACCCTTAACCCTAAAAACTTAAACCCTAAAACCTATCCATAAACCCTCAACACTCAACACTATATTTTAAACCCTAATCCCTTAACCCTTAGCCCTAAAGCCTCAACCCTCAATCGTTAAACCTTCAACCCTAAACCCTATCCCTAATCCCTCTACCCTCAACACTCTACTTTAACCCTAATCCCTTGACCATCAACCTTATCCCTAAACCCTCAACCCTCAACTCTCAACATTAAACCCTAATTCATCAACCCTAAACTCTAATCCATCAACCCTAAACCCTAATCCTAAACCCTCAACCCTCAACAATATTTTTTAAACCCTAATCCATCAACCCTAAACCCTCAACCCTCAACACTATTCCTTAAACCCTAATCCCTCAACTCTAAACCCTAATCCCTCAACCCTCAACCCTAAACCCTATATTTAAACACTCAACCCTCAGCAAGTTATACCTTAAACCTTTATCCCTCAACCCTCAACCCTCAACCCTAATCCCTCGTCCCTAAACCCTAAATGTTATCCCTATTCCTAAACCCTCAACCCAAGACACTATACCTTAAACCCTAATCCCTTACCCCTAAACCTTAAACCCTATCCCTTAACCCTTAACCCTTAAACCTTAAACCCTAAAACCAATCCCTAAACCCTCAACCCTATAACCTCAACAATATAGTTAAGCCCTAATACTTCAATCATCAACCCTATACCTTAAACCTGAAGCCTACACCCTCAAACCCTCATCCCTAGACCATATAACCTCACCCTTATATCCTAAACCTCAAATATTGTGCCTTGACCCTATACTTAAATTAAACCTAAACTATACATGCTCTCAACCCAAGTCACCCTATGCCTTATATACCCTCAATCCATATCATAAACCCTAAACCCTAATCCCCATGCCTTACACACTTAATCTTATACACTCAACAACCTAAATATTAACCCTCAACTGTAACCCTCAACCCTTTACCCTCTACCTATTACTTAAGCCCTAATCCCTCAACTCTCAACCCTCAAAACTATACAGGCTTAGGTCCTTATATACTCTAAACCCAAAACACATACATACATACATACATACAAACATACATACATAAAAATATGCATACATACCTACAAGAATAGATATAAACATCTATGAAACATACTTATAAAATTTGAACATCTCATTCAAAGGAAGACATAATGCGAGCGCATTATAACATGCTTGCATTATGTTAAACTGGGAAAACACCGACAAACATGCAAAAAAGCAAAAGAAGCACAACATAACGCATGCACGTTATAACGCACTCACATTATGTTGTGCTTTAGGAATCCCAAGCCTTGGGGTTGGGATTTTCTTTGGATTTCCAACCCAAAGGCTTGGAGTGCCTTTTCAACATCCACAGATGTGTTTTTGCAGATTCTTCAAGATTTCACATAATTTTGTTTCTGCTAACCCTCAGATTTGCATGTGTTTTAAGGTCAAACAAATCAAACACCTGGGTAATGTTAGGCTTTCTCTTAGCTATTTAACGATATATTTTTTTTACATTTTGATAATGTTAAGCCTTTCATCTTTAATTTATTTTGTTTGTGTGTCCGATTTTGGGCAAAAACCACTAATTGGTCTTTTTTTCATTGTAAATTAACCATTCATTCAAATTTCAAAAAAATTACATATTTAAAAACTAGACTCCATTCTACACATATTAAAAAAGAAAGAAAAACCAATTTTCAATTAGTTTTCAAAATTTATAGTGGTAGCATGACCAAAATTCTATTTTTTAGAATGTGTCCACTTTGAAAATTAGTAAAAAATCAAATGTTCATCAAAAAATTATCAAAAAAATTGGGCATAAACTACATGCTGTTAGCTAATTTCTCACTGAAGTGACTGTAAAAATACCAAAAAAAAAGTTAACCTTTTGAGGGAGCCACAAAACATGCTATGTTATGTTTTTTTGACAGAAACAACACCAATTTCTATGGCTCCCTCTTTTGAACCACTTAATCTATACCATTTCAAAAAAAAATTAGTAGTTTAGAAAGTAGACTTAGAGCACTACGAACATTGTTTTGGTTGTATCTCCAAATTTTGAGTGTAACTATGCTCAATTTCTCATCCAAAGCCAACATTTCCTGATTTTAGAAAATAAGTGGCCACTTAAGACTCCTTTTTGGCCTCCCATTTTCTTGCACTTGCCCTAGACCTAGAATAGAAACTTTGGTCAAACATATCAGGAACCTTGAGGTTAGGAGTGTTGAACAAAATTGCCAAAACAAAATTGAGGAAAAACCTAGGGCACAAGGAAATCATTACATAGAAAAGATCAAATCAAACCAGGGGGCAACACAAAATCCCCCTCATCTAAAGTTTCATTCTCATGACACACATAGTGAAACATTCATGTCTCCCTTTCCATCATCATCCAACATGACAAGTCTCAATCAAATAGGTGAGATTCCTATGACGCAAAACCAACCACAAATGATTCCACCGAATCTTCAAAACATAAACATGACACCATCTAATTATCCAACCTTTTCAAGACATGAACAAGATCTAGCATACACTTTCAACAATTGCAACAAGCTCGACTTGAAAGGATAATGTTTGGAGGATTAAGACCCTCTACACATAAGCCCCTCATAGTAACATACCTTGAGTATTTAAAGGAGCCTCTTGACTACAACATTTTTCAAACCATACTACGACATCCTCTCCTCGAGCTTGCAAAAATTTAAAGGAGAGGGTAATTCCAACTCTTATATCAAGGTTTACATCATAGTAGTACAAAAACTCCTTCCTTGGGATTGTTGACATAATACTAGTATTACATTGTTAAATAAATATAAGTAAATAATTAGTTGGTTAGGTTTTGGGAAGTTACTTTCCCGTAAGAAGTTATATACGGGAATATTAAGGCTTTAAAAAGCCAATGTACTGCATTGTAAAATGATTCGAAGACAATAATATATAATTTTATGTTTTAATATTGCTGTGCAATAATGGTGTAACTATCTGTGTTTGTGCTCACCATATTTCAATATGGTATCAGAGCAAGTATTTGGCTGAGCCTGTGCATTCTAAAATGGAAGGTTGAAAGCTTTGTTTGGAGGAGAGCCAATGGAAGTTAAAATCTACATCAAAGGCATCTAAGATTTCAAATGGAGGCATATATCATTCTCAGTCTCGCTGTCCAAACAAATTTGTTGTTGTCCAAATGAATTTGCTGATGTTGAGAGAGTATTGTTGTTTGATACTTAGGGTTTTCATGGTTTTTCTTTACTGTGAGGAGATGATGGTGTAAAGTTTTTAAAACATTGATGTGCTGAAATTGCATCCTTTACATTCAATCTGCATTAAGTAATCTTTTAGAAGTAATTGATATGGAAATTGTTTGCTGTGAGGAGATGCAAGCTGTTTGATATTAAAGTTGCACTCAAAGATGGAAAACCAGGTGTACACCGAATACAACAAGGAAATCTCTTCATGGAAAATCTATTTGAGCACATGAGAATGGTTGCTGGCGCTATTATTGGAGGATAATTGTTTGTTTGATCCATAAAAAGAGTTTCTTGCCCTTCATTTTAGTTGTTGTGGAGACTATGAGTGCTGGAATAAACTTGGTGGTTGCAGAGAGACAAGAAATTCTAAAATCTGCATAGAAGGTTTGTTTGCTGCACTATGTAAGTGTTTTTAGAGAAGGCATATCTTACATTGTTATTATTTTTTTGGTCAAACATTTTATGTGAGAAAATAAAATTTTGGATAACGATATGGAGTAGGTGTTTTTTTATTGCATAGAGGCCACAAATTGATGCCTAAGCACAGAAGCTATTTTGGAGAAACTAGAGTAAAATAATTTTGTTTGAAGAAAGTTAAAAAAAAATTTAAGGAAGAAATTTACAATTTATTTTGGAGAAAAGTTTTTAAAAGGGAGACATAAGTATTAAGGAAAAGGTATTTAAAATATTTACTTTTGAGGGATTGGGAGAAATAAGGGGAAGTATTTAAAAAGATTAATTTGGAGGTAAATTTAATTTTTGTGGTAAGATAAGGTTTTAACATTTGAAAATGGACACACATTATGTTTGTGGTTCTAATGCCATCCATGCTATTATTGATAGAAATTTGAGAGACTTGCATGCTTGTGCTATTGAAGAGTCTAAAGCAAATGGATAGAGTTTAAGGATATCAAATTGGAGGCAGGCAGCATCAGAGGATGGAGGATTTACCATCATCTCAAGTTAGCTTCTTGCTTTGAGATGATGCTTTGCATGAGAAGCATTTTTGGTTTTGGTTGTTTTTCTTTGTTGATGCTGACAGAGCTGACAGATTTGAAGAATGTATGTTTTATGAAGATTTTGTTTTGGAGACAGGTTTGGGCTTTGGTGTTGAGCTCAATATGGATTGTTGTCTAGTGAGCTTCAAAGAGTATATGATCTTGAATTATACCCTTTCGCAGTCACTAAACAACATGGCAGAGATCTGTCATATCTCTTAGGGGCCATTGTCGAATAATTCAAGACTCTGTGATTTAAGAGCTTGGGACTAAAGAGCTCAAGAACACAGCTCGAAGCTACGCCTTTCCAAGGGTAGATGAGACAGCATGATGGAGCCTCGCTTGGTTTAGGATTTGTTCTTTGGGGAAGATCTTCTATAAATATGTATTCATATTATGTAATCAGCTTTGTTGAGTTTTATAGCATTTAAGGGGGGTCCATTGGTACTATTGCAAGAAGAATGTAATAAGGGGGGGAATGTTGGCATAATACTAGTATTACATTGTTAAATAAATATAAGTAAATAATTAGTTGGTTAGGTTTTGGGAAGTTACTTTCCCGTAAGAAGTTATATACGGGAATATCAAGGGTTTAAAAAGTCAATGTACTGCATTGTAAAATGATCCGAAGACAATAATATATAATTTTATGTTTTAATATTGCTGTGCAATAATGGTGTAACTATCTGTGTTTGTGCTCACCATATTTCAATAGGGATGGGGTGGTAGAAAATATTTTTCCAAAAACTTTCGAGGGTATCAGTTTGGATTGGTACTATCGACTTCCAGCAGCATCAATCCACTCTTTTAGGAAACTCATCAATTAATTTGTGGTTGCCTTTGACATAAATAAATTTGTCAAGACAGGAATACGAGAATTTTTTCTTTGGTCCTTAGAACCACATATGTCTACCACTTTATGTCTTGCGATAATCTACTTGAGATAACCATTTGCAAGTGTCCCTATGGTAGCCATTCCATCTAACCGAGTTACACGAGTAACCAACCTCTTCAATCGGTGAGTAGACTAGGTAATGGTACTTTTTATTGGCTTCACTCTATATCTTACAATAAAAGTATGGTCCCAACACAAAGTTTGCTTAAGTATGCATTGACAAACATTTACAATCATCACTATTTTTGTGTCTTTCAACATAGTACTCTACTTCTCTTTGAGTGAACATGAGGTATTCTCTTGTTTTCTATGACATAGTCAATAATGAACACTTTTAATCTTGTGAACTACATGACACCTTTCTTTTTGCTTACAAGAACTTCACTACACTATTTGATGTGTAGTTCTTTTTTGAACCACTACAAATCAACACTCTTTTCATCAATATCACAATCATTGACTTTTAACATAACTCATAAGGACCTTAGAGAGATACTCATTCACCACACATTGATTTGCATTTTTTTTTTTGAACCACTACAAGTCAACAATCTTTACACCAACATCACGATCATTGACTTTTAACATATCTCATAAGGACATCAAAGCGATACTCATTTTCCACACACCACATTTCACTGACCAAAAAAACTTCATACCACTATTTACTTTTGAATCACAACCTTTCACTAATGAAATAACTAAACAACCACTTACAATTTTTTAAATTTGAAGACAAGTTTTTCTAAATAACTCACAAATACTAGACTTTATAACATAGCTCTAACACTTCTCCATTTATGACTCACTTATATTCCACCTTTCACAATTTTATGTCATCATAAATGACTACTTAAAAATGCTCAAAAAAAGTCCAGGTGGGAAGGAAGACAAAAATTGACTTCATAAAAATAGAGGAAGGATCTTTTAACGTGGATTGTTTTAAAAACAATAAAACAGACGGTAGACTCTCAAACAAAAATCTCCCCCTTTGAAAAGAAATCAACGCCCCAGGACAACACCTGAACACACCAATTCCGGCACCCATACAATGTGCTCACCGGCAGCACAAAAACTAGCAAGATGAATAACTTATTAAAGTAGGATCAATAAACAACATGCTATCAACACGCGATACAAGTAATTTAATAAAAAGTATCACGAGCAGTTGCACTGAATTTATGGGCAACGGAATAGCCGATAGGTATTTATGTATTATTGATATACGTAGCGACCTAATATGGGTGCCCTGTAATTCTTATCAATGCAGGAATGACAACAATGACTGCCCTCCCAAGGTTTCCTGCAGGAACCCATTTTGTAAATCCATCCCCTCATAATAGTCAAAGCAAAAAAACAGACAAATAAAGTGGAAGGGGAAAGAAAATTCCTAGAAGGAAAAAAGACGGGCTCGGAAAAACAGTGCAAACCTTTTTTTGACTACCAAGAGTGTAGTCCAAATAATATCTCTGAACAGGATGTAGCAGCTGTGGACAGCAATAAATATGCGTAAAATATTAAAAAGTACAAGTAATAATTACAAACCCAAAAAAGGCGTTGGTTAAAATAGAGAGTTATACACAATGCAATCTTTTCAGCAGCTCTGTTGATAAGGAATACTGTAAGTGAAATTAGTGTTGGAAAATCTGTGATAACAGTTGTCAATTGCTAGACTAAGAGGACCTGTGGGGCGTATATATGCACCTTCAAACTTGAATACGTAAAATAATGGTTGCATTATTGCTGACATGGACAATGGCAAGGCTTAGGTCAAAGGAAAGTTTTCAAAGGTCCAAGTGGAACATCCTTTTTAACATGGAATGAGAAGTACCAATTTAATAATTATCATTTAGGGTTTGTCTAAATGGGACAAAAGTATTTTAATATAAATTTTAAAATATAGTTAACTATTGTAAATAGATGTAATATGAATTGTAATTAATTAAGAATGACAGCCCAGGGAAGAGGTAACCATTGCTTAAAACAAATCAAATTTCGATCTTGGGCATCGTTTAAATTTTGACAAGTAAAATGTAACCGAGGGAGTTCTACTTACCATTCATGCTTGTATCTCTAAGAGAGCTCTCTTTGGGTATTGGGATTACTGCTATAAAAACAGTCTTCTTTTTTTAAAACCCAAAAAGATTATATTCTTTAAAATTATAAAGATTACAGCCAATAAGGCCTTTCTGTATAACAAGGTTCTCTATACTCAGTACTAATTTTCTTATCTATGTGGTTTCTTACTTTTTTTAATTCAGCATTAGCTAATTAATATATTTATGACTAAAATCTTAAATATGACCATTCGTATATGGATTATGTTTTTATTATCACATTTTCTTATTGATGTCTTCATGGGTGCAGCCTATGTTTAATTTTTGCAGAATGAACCTGTTTTTGGCTTGCCTGTTAGTGTATAAGTTGCAGCTTCTGGAAACTACAGCTATGATTTCTAGTGGCAGTTCTGCATCTACCTGCAGTTCTTCTATAAGTAGCATAAAGAATGGCTTATTAGATGGAATTGTGGCATCTGCTCCTGTTTTAAAGCCTCAACAATTAAATTCAGTCATTCAACAACCTATCGAGTACCTGTCAAGTAATTTACTGACCAATTTTATATTCAATTTCATGTGAACTAATGTGGGTTATGAGTTTTTTTTTTAATTTACTGGAGTTCTTGTGCTCTCTGATTTATGTCTAGGTTTTTCTGTTATTGTGCTCCTATGGGATTGGTTTCATTGAGATAGCCTTGCGCTTTCATCAATCTGGCTCAAAACGAAATATCACATTTAATCAGATTACTAATGTTTGGTTTATTTGATGGCCCTCCAACAAATTGTAGGAATCAATGCTGTTATGTACCACAGCCCAACAGGGTATGGATATCCATCATAGCACAACGCAGAGGGGAATGTATGCAAAATGTGGAAGCCTGGACTACGAAGGTGAACTGTTTCACACAACGCCTGGAAAAGATGTCATCTCATGGAAAACAATGATTGCAGGAACTCCACAAAATGGGTATGTAGGAAAGGCTTTAGAAACCTTCCAGCAAACAACTCAATAGTAAACAATTTTCACCGAACCACTATTATGAAATGTATATTCTACCCTGAGGGAGATGTAATCTACAACCAAAAAAAACAAAATACGAGGGTATAATTTGTCCCAAGGGAATGCTCTACAATTGTTCAAGTCTATCAACTCCTAAATATTAATATTGTCTCATAGGAAACCATGAAGCAATTCTTTCCCATCATGCCTAATAAACACCAAGACAGAAGAGGGCAATTAATCATTTGGTTCAATTTCCTTTAAAATATTCAACTCTTGACTTGACTTCATGGGGGAGTCCCAAAATGACATTAGCACCAGTCGTTTCTTTCTTCAAAGATTTTTTTTGGAATCCCTCTAAAGTGAAGGCACAAGGAGGACTTGCAGATGGGTAGGATATCTAGGCAGCGACAGCAGATAGGGAGATAGGGCAAAAAGAAAACAAAAATACTACAGTCAAGAAGCGAAAACTATAGTCAATATGGCAGTTTCAGAACAGGGTATGCACATTCACTAGTAGACATGTATGCAAAATGTGGAAGCCTGGACTACAAAACAATGATGGGCACAAAGTGGGTTTGTCGAAAAGCCTTCAGAAACCCTCCAGCAAAAGTATCTGCCTTCCCCCAACAGCAAGAAAACATGAAACCATTAATCACAGAGGAAACAGAAAAGAGAAACCACAGTAAAAAATGGGAAAACTACTTGGAAACGATAACTGCATGATTAAATGGATCCTTATCCTTTCCTTTTATAGTCTTAAAAAAAATATGAAACACACATAATTCTACCTTCTGGAGGATTTGAACTTCTGATCTCTCTTTCAAGAAGACAAATTTTCACCAACAGGCTAACTCAGACTGGATAAAGAAAAAGAATTTCGTAAACATGGAACCGACACCTGTACCAATGGAAGAAAGAGAAATCTACAAACGGCCATTACCATGAGCACCGACAGAAGGGAAAGCGTAAAAAAAATTCGGAAATCACCGACCTAATCAGCTTATGCAAATTGTAAAACAACAGAAGATATAAACAAAATTACCATGGCAACATCTGTAGAAAGCTCTTTAGCCATGGCAACAACAGCGTAACAGGCCGGAAAAAAGGAAAACCGCGGCTAAAGATGCTATACAAGTAACTAATTAAAGTAGGATGAATAAACAATAGTAATAATGCTGCTCTAAATTCTAATAAAAATAAGGTACGTACTGATAATATGAAACCATGCAAAGATCTTAATAATATAATATGCCATTCTAATTAAATATAAGGTACGTAGTGATAATATGAAACCATGCAAAGATCTTGATAATATAATATGCCATTCTAATTAAAATGAAATTATAAGAAGTGAAAGTATATAACTAACATTTCTAAATTGAGTATTTGCATTTTTTATTTAGTTTAACGGTTTTTTGAAATTTGAGCATTTGCATTTTTTATTTAGTTTAACTGTTTTTTTGAAATTTGAGCATTTGCATTCTTTCTTTATTTAGCTCAAGTGCTTTTCTATAAATAAGAGAGATAAAATGCTTTTATTCTCTATAAATGCCCTCACCTAGAACTCATTTGTTTTATACTTGGAGGAGCTTGTCTGCAAAGTGCAAAGCATAGTTGAATTGAAGGATTTGATCGCGGAGGAATAATGGTTATTTGGAGAAGATTTTTGTTCTCTAAACGGCTGGAAGTGACTGATATAGGTTCTTGTTGCAGGTTGGCCATCTCCAAAAAGGATGCAGAAGAGTACATTTTGCCAATGTATGAATCAAATGAAAGAGCAAAAATTATACAAGGATTGGGGGTAGATTTTCACGTAGTTGACCTAGATAATGGTGGCTTAAAAGTGGAAAAATTTAAATTCAAGCGTTGGCCAAGTAGCAACACTTACGTAGTGCTTGGTGGATGGAGAGGTTTTGTAAGAAGAAGAGGACTGGAGCCCGGTCATATTGTTAGGGTTTTTCTTTATGGAAATACTGCTATTGGTGATTCTATGCAATTTTGTATGAGTTGTAGCCCATCTCATGAGCAGCTACAACCACTGAAGATATCCATTCATGGTGCTACTCATACTAATACCGCTAATGATTCTCTCTGTTCTTCAAGCATAGAAATGCATCATGTCAAGAAAGAGGCCAGTTCTGTTAATGCATCTTCATTTCCTTCAGAAAGAAAATACTCAGCTAATGGTGTGAAGCCAAAATTCATTGGATTGTTTGGGAATGATATATACCCTTTCAAAGTAGATTTTTCCTCTTCATCTTCAATCAATTCAGTTGATGGTGTGACATGCCCTCTCTTTAGATTGATGGGCAGCGATGTATATGCTTCAAAATATTCAAGAAATGGAGATGAAGACCAAAATACACCAGCGAAGAGGAGAAGATTAGAAGAAGATTCAATCTTCATTTGTAATCTCTCTCTTTGAAAGAGAAACTAAATACATTTCTCTCCATTTGAGCATATTTCTAGGGCTTATGCCTCGTCTTTTTCTCTTATTATGAATTTTGATTAACTCAATTGAGTGGAATTCTTTTTGCTTGCTTCATACATTCAACCTTTGTCATTTATGTACATTATTGTTTTCCCTGGTTAAATGTGGCTTCAATAGGATCCCACCCAGAAACTGAGCAATAAAAGAAATTGTGTATTTCACATCAAATTATTGGAATTGTTTTCATCATTTTAATCATTTATGTCATATAATTCTTAATAAGTGAAACTCACATCTTAATCATTATTCCTCTATCCAATAAACATGTGCCCAAATGCCTTGTAAAGTTTTCTCAAAAATCTACAACTTGAAAGGCAAACTTTTGTTCGGGCGCAGCAGCTAATATTTATATTTTTTATAAAATCTATTGATAAAGGTCCAATACGTGCAGTCACTGCTATGGATTTCAATTTAACTTTAAACCTCTTACGTAAGTATAACCTCAAATTTTGAAATCCATAAAGAAAATTTCAAAAAAAATCTATATCCTTCAATCTAACAAAATTATTATGAGATTTGAAAATATTTGCTAAAAATAGCCTCAGATTAACAGACATGGCAAACCAGGGGAAAATTCAAATAAATAAAGCCCAATATTACACTCAAATTTAAACTCAAATTCAAGGAAATTGTAAGTTTTTTCATCCATGCTTTATTCCTACAACTTTTATTATTCTTTAGCATTCTTTGTATAAAAAATTGAAGCCAAAGACAAAAAAAATTAAAAGCCAAATTTCCAAAATATATATTGCAAATCAATTTTAATTTGTAACATACTTTGGATTACTAGTAAATTATTATTCCTAAGTTTATATAATTTATAATATTCAATTACCAATAAAGATAAATAAATACTTTCGTCATGCAGAATCACTCTCAATAAAGAAATAGAAATACTTTCATCATGCAACTCAGTATAACTATATAACTATTATGTTTCTATCACAATTATTCTCTATATGTTTTAAAAATACTACTAGTACTTACATGTAACTATATAACTATTATGTTTATATTACAATTATTCTCTATATGTTTTAAAAATACTACTAGTACTTACATGTAAGAAAGGTTGTTGATTCATGCTTTGTTTTTGTGGGACTGAAGATATTTGTACAGAAAGTGTAGAACTGCTGTTATGGCCAATGCAATTACCTAGAATATCTTTTTCATTTCCGTTTATGTTCTCTTTAGCATTGGCATTTCTTATTTCCATTGGCAGTTTACCCTATTCTTCCAAATTACCACACCCCTACCAAATTTTCATATTTTAAAAGTACTCTTTCTCTCCAATCAATGGGTTAACACTATTACCATGTTTTCTTATGCTTTTGCTGTTGATTCACTGCTGTCATTAGAATTTGTCACAGGCTACTGCTACTACAGAGTCACCTCTATTATCAAAAATTTTCATAGGCTATTGCTGCTCGTCTTGCATTGAAAATAGATGATGGATCTGTATTTAATTCTCCTACTCTTTCAGGTAATGACAATATTTCTTTACCATTTTTATAAATAACGATTCCCTACATTTTCCTAAATGCCCAACAATATTTTTAAATTTTTTTTTGTTTATCCCTAAACTATAAATAAAAATATACAGAAGAAATCTCTAAAACCTAAACTCTCCATAAATTGCGCATTGAAGTGGTCAAATTTATCTGCGCATTGATTTACTAGTAAATTAATCTGCGCATGTAATCATCATAAAATGTTGTTTTCATCTTTCCACAAATTTATTTTTATTGCACACTGTTTTTAAAAGAATTGGTCAAGACTCTACTTGTTAAAATTGTTGTTTTATTGGTTCAAAAGTCTGAGCATCCGGTTTGATTCATAGGATCATTTGATTGACATGTTTGTCTAGCCATAAGTCTCTGGGCTGTGTTATGGAATCATGTCTAATGATAGAAGGTAGAAACATAATACTTCTTCAATGTTGCAATTGTTTTGCAGTATATGTCAATTAAAAAAAAAAATTACAATAGCTATGGTCTTTAATAACCGTTACCTATTTTCTATAATCTTTTTTATGCTTAATACAAGCTAATAATGTCTACTAAGATAACATTCTTTTGTCAAAATAAGTTGACAAACAGTGAAGCTTAAATGTGAATACACAGTAGAATTTTCAATGCTATTAAGAAATGACAAAGTTGATTACATATGAGAGTTTTGAAAAGTTGATTACATATGACAGTTTTGAATAACTACCCATTCAACATTAAAGATTGTGTGCATTGAGAAAGTAAGGTCCAAGTAAACTTGACTTGACAAATGCCATCAAGCAATCTATGAATAAAAAGCCATGTCACCCTCATAGAATCGAAGAATAAGGAATTCACAAGAAGTTTGAGGTAGCAAAAGAGAATAACTCAAAAGATAAGCATAATTGAATTATAATTTTCTCTAATTTCAATCTAAATTGCATGCCATGTTTCAGTGAAAAATAGCAGTCTAATATCAAGTGTTTGTACACAAATAGAAGTCTAATATCAAGTGTTTGTACACAAATAGAAGTCTAATATCAAGTGTTTCTACATAATGATATCTACTCATTTTCTAGATTTTAAGCTTAAAAACATGCTCTCTACCTTTTCGGTTAACTACTGCTATAAGTAGAATAATATGATTGAAAAAATGATACTATTTTGGTTCTATATAGAGAGCAATGGGACTTTGAGTCTTCTACTCTCTCTTAGTAATAAACAAAATAAACTTGTATGATTAAAAATGACCTTCTCTTAGGTCTCTCAATACACCTGTCTTCAGCCTATATTGAGTCATTAAACTGAAGCATGGTTTCCATATAGCAATCGGCCTGTTTATATTGAGAAATGGTGAGCAAACATACACAAAATTAAACCATAATAAAAAATAAAATAGTATTGTCTTCAGGATGATTTTACAATGCAGTACATTAGCTTTTTAAAGCCTTAGTTATTCCCGTATATAACTTCTTACGGAAAAGTAACTTCCCAAAACCTAACTTATAAACTAACATTTATTTAATATGCATAAACTAACAATGTAATATTATATACTATTATGCCAACATTCCCCCCCTTATTACATTGTTCCCGCAAAAGTACCAGGGGACCCCCTGAATGCTAACATACTCAACAAAGCTGATTACATAATATGAATACATATTTTTTTAGAAGATCTTCTCCCAAAGAACAAATCCTGAACCAAGTGAGGCTCCATCATGCTGTCTCGTCTACCCTCAGAAAGGCGTAGCTTCAAGCTATGTTCTTGAGCTTTTTAGTCCCAAGCTCTCAAATCACAGAGTCTTGAATTATTCGACAATGGACCCTACGAGATACGACAGATCTCTGCCATGTTGTCTAGTGACCACGAAAGGGTATAATTCAAGATCATATACTCTTTGAAGCTCGCTGGACAACAATCCATATTGAGCTCAACACCAAACCCCAAACCTGTCTCTAAAACAAAATCTTCACAAAACATCCATTCTTCAAATCTGTCAGCTCCGTTAGCATCAACAAAGAAAAGAAAAACAACCAAAACCAAAAACGCTTTTCATGCAAAGCATCATCTCAAAGCAAGAAGCTAACTTGAGATGATGGAAAATCCTCCATCCTCCGATGCCACCTGCCTCCAATATGACCCTATTACACTTTAACCAGCTGATGTCTTGGATGAGTCTTTCGAGGCCTCATCAGGTGTAGTATAAATGGCTCCAAGAACAATTGATGTAGCCATGATAAAACAAGGTGTCAGATTCCACCAAAAGTGCACCTTTTACAATATAGTGTAAACACAATTATATCCTTATAACTCCAATGTTTTCCACCTTATTACTCCAAAATAAAACCTTATATCTCCAATGACAAAATAATATTTAAAATTTATACCTCCCAAATTTTGAACTCATAACCACCTCATACCAACTATTAATTCCTCCAACCTTCATTTAAATCTTTTTATTTTATTTTATTCCCTTCCAAAAATTTGGTTCCAAAAATAGCTATGAACCATAATTTTCTAAATGAAAATAGCATTAATGTTTTTAAATGTGAACTTACTGCTGCGCATTCAAATCAAAACCTAAAAATGCCCCACATTTTACTCTCCTTAATATTTCCTCTTAGAAACTTTTTTAACTTTATCTAAAAAGAAATTGTACTACTCTAGGTAATAAGTGAAAACTTTTCAATGTTTGCTATAAACTCATAATACATTTTCCCTCATGTATCATTAAGAAATTTCAGTGAGTTTTAATCTCACCATATGAATTGACTCTTTTACTAACATTCAACGCAACAGAGAAAATATTTTCCTTTCACAAGTTTGCACTACTAACAATCATAAATTCATCATCCATGGTCTTCACTTCATAGTTGTCTTTATCAACCTTCTTCAAACACACCAACTCCCTGATTCAAAAATGTGAAATAGGCATCCACAGTTGCTACTGTGTATGTAAATTAACCATCTAAACCGCACCTTTCTTAAACCCTAATTAATTTCCCCATATTGATTAGCCACCTTCTCTAATCGTTGGATGCTTGGAGGCTGCATTTAGAAACAGATTCGTATACCTTCTATCTGCTGTAATAATTATATTCCATAAGATATCATCAAAACGCCTCAAAAAAATATCTCCAAAATCACATATCTATGGGAGATCAAACATCAATAAAAACTATCATGAAAAACAACTAAAGACTTCATTCAAATGTCCATTTTTGCGCGCAGTCATACAATGTGCTCCAAAATTTTTCTTTATATATATTGAACATCTCCTTTATCTGGTGCACCAATAAATCAGCTATAATGGTAGTTTTAGATCCATTATCACGTAGGCCATTATCAAACCATCTCTATGCTTCCCCTAGATTCTAATGCACAGGCACAATGAGCTCTGATACCATATTGAGAAATGGTGAGCAAACATACACAAAATTAAACCATAATAAAATAAAATAGTATTGTCTTCAGGATGATTTTACAATGCAGTACATTGGCTTTTTAAAGCCTTAGTTATTCCCGTATATAACTTCTTACGGGAAAGTAACTTCCCAAAACCTAACTTATAAACTAACATTTATTTAATATGCATAAACTAACAATGTAATATTATATACTATTATGCCAACAGTTTACACAGTTGGCCATAAAGTTTATACTAACTTTGTAATACAATCATAACCTTGTTGGTTGTTAAAATATCATAAGCCATCGGCTTTGTCAACATAGTCATTGACTGTTGCACCGCTGATACTCTTTGAATATTGTTATCAGTAATGAACAACATGTATATATAGCATATATATAGGATACTCTTAACCAAAGATATCAAAGATGTATTTCCATTTCTAGTAGTAACTACTATATGACATGGGATGCATATATCCTACAGAGATATTACAACTCTCTCGACTACTAAGTATTCAGTATAAGTACACAAAGATTATCCTCTGTCAAAGTTGAATAACATCGAGTTTAAACTGTCACTGATTTTCTTTGAAATCCTACATGCCATTTGGTAATTTAAACAATAATCTTCCTTCATATATTTACTTGTAGATATCGATAAATATAAACAATGTCTCAACATATTTTATGGGATACAATAAGCTTACCTTTAGAGTTTAACAAAGTACATTATCACTGATGCCTTCCTTCCTCCCAAGTACATGAGTCTTTAATCTCTGCCCTCTGCAATGTACTTTCAAGCCTGAAGAATAATATCTCTATTTCCCTCGATCTACACTTAATTATGCATTGCATATTAAATGAATTCCACTACATTCTCTCCAGTCATCCGCGGCCCTCACATGTAGCAAAATAAGGGAAGTATGGAGCTACTACTCCTTCCCCACTCCCCAAGCATCTAGGAAGAATGCCTTAGGTGAAAAAGACTTTACCTCCTTACTAGACATTATTCTTAACCATAACTAAGCTTAAATAAAAATAATAATTTAAAGGAAACATAGCACACCTATTTTATAGATGTCAAGGGAAGTATGGAGCTACTACTCCTTCCCCACTCCCCAAGCATCTAGGAAGAATGCCTTAGGTGAAAAAGACTTTACCTCCTTACTAGACATTATTCTTAACCATAACTAAGCTTAAATAAAAATAATAATTTAAAGGAAACATGGCACACCTATTTTATAGATGTCACTAATGCAATCTTTCAAATGCTTAATTATGCTTATTCATGAGCATAATTATTGACGAAGGATTCTCACTAAGTCAACTAAGACCTCTATGAAAAAATTAAACTTGTTTATTTGATTACGCACGTCAACTTGGCATTCAAAGACGTACACTACCTTGCTATCTATTGATGAAGAAGATTTAGCCATCAACTTGACGACAATAAAAAATAACAAGAATAAAATGATCTGAATGCTAAAAATATTTCTAAGACAACCAAATACATAGAGATTAAGACATAATCCAAAATTGGTTTATCCTCTAAATAAGTATGTGTGTGTGTGTTTCCAGATGGCATAAGGATCATTATCTTCACGCAATCTAGCATCTTCTCCATGGTCATACTCTCTCTCCTCATCACGGAGGGGGAAACATTGCTCCTACATCCACCTTAGTTGCATAATGGTAGTTAGTCCATTACATCATTTAACCACGTGCTTAATAATAATGTCACAATCAATTATTCTTTGCATATAATTTAATATAAAGTAAATGCATTTTCTATTATTACTTTAATCATAATATTTTCTCTGACTAACCATCTGTCTTCTCGAAAATAAAAAAGATAAATATGTTAATTTAAAAATGGGGTGTGACATGCCCTTTCACTACTTGGACCATCATCTGGTAGCTGTATGGAGTTCTTGATTCTTCATCTGAAAGTGATGTTTCTATGGATAACCAGGCTCTTGTGGATGATACTGAGACTTCTATTTCCCCTTCGTGTGTGGACAATACTCATGTTATGATCAATCTATTTAGTTGACATACATTGATACCCCATCTACATTGGAGGACATTTCATATCCTATAGTACCTATTTCTACTTCAGAGTCGAGTGTTGCTTCTTCAAGAGCTTCCATTGATTCTCTATAGCAGGGTCATTTATGTCTTTTGGATCCACCTCATTGAGACACACTTCTACCAAACATATCTTGGTTGTTTGTAGATACTCACATTTCAGATCTTGATGACACTTTGGAGGATCTTGTCTTTCTCTTTGATGGTAGTTATCTTGCAACTACTACTACTACAGCATTTAGTGAGGCTTCATCGAGAGCTTCCAGTGATTCTTCATAGGACATCTCATGGGATTTGCTTTGTAGCCACATAGCATGCATTGACATTCCACATCCATACATTAATTCTTTGGATCTCGCTCTTCATCAATTTTCACATGATTTTGAGAGGTCACTGATTTCAGTTAGGCCAAAGCCTTCTGATTTGATTGTGACTTGTTTTGGCATCAACATCACGACATTTGAGTAGTGTTCTATGATAGGGTACATCATGAGACTTACCGCCTCACCTTTCTTCCTTGAGTTGGAGTTACTTCAGCATGAACACCATTGGAATTATTTCTTCCTAAGGGGAGAAATGTCATTTGCCATAAATGGATCATTTTTAGCATTCATATGCGAGCATTCTCTTTTGGCATAGGGGCTACTTCATTGTGGGGGGCTACATACTCTCTCTCTCTCTCTCTCTCTCTCTCTCTCTCTCTCTCTCTCTCTCCTATTGAGGGGAGCTATATGCATCATCATAGTAAGAGCGACATGGTTTCAAGCTCGGTGCAGAGTTATCATCTTTGAGGAGGCTTCCTAGTCCTCTTCTTTTATCTTTTTCTCTCTTTTCTGAGGGGAATTTTTTCCCACGTGGTTTTCACTGTTTCTCCATTTTTATGAGAGATTGTATTGTATATGGGTACCTGATCAAGCCTAGTTGTCAGGACTCATTTTCATTTAGCCCACCTAAGCTATACTTTAAGGGGGGTGTTGGTATATATTAAGCTTACTCAGGTGTGTACATCAGTCTATGTTTAGCCTCGAGCTATACATGGTGTGCCTAGATTAGCTTAACTGAGTTAAATGGTGGCTTTTCCTATACTTGGAGCACCACTATTCTTAGTGAGCTTTTTTTCTTTGGCTTGACTATTCTTAGTCGATTATGCCCTATATGTACTACCTATTGGAAGCTAATTGTCCATCCCAATCAATTCATTCTTCATTTATGTATTTTCTTTGCATATTTGTGTTTTGGATCTTTTCTGTAGGATAAGCATGTTTTTGCTTGTCTTAGGTGGCTGATTCGGTGTAGGCAATCATCCAAGGATCCTGCAATTTCTCACAAGGAGGAGAATATGTGTCAAGTGACCTTTTATATTTTTGTAAGACACATGGAATCAAGAAATAATTTATTTCCAGATATACACTACAATAGAATGGAGTTGTAGAGAAAAAGAATAAGACAATCATAGAAATGGCTAGAAGCATGTTGAAGTTCAAGCACTTGTCAAATGAATATTGGGTAGAAGTGGTAGCTTGCATAGTGTATATTTTGAATCAGTGCCCCACAAAAAGTTTAAAAGACAAAGCACCTCAAGAAGCATGGAGTGGAAAGAGACATAGTCTCTCATTTAAGAGTCTTTGGTTGTGTAGCATATGCTCATGTATTGGAGGAAAGAAGGAAGAAACTGGATGATAAAAGAGAGAAATGCATTTTGTTGGATATAGTAAATAGACAAAAGGATACAAATTGTACTCTCCAATTACAAAGAAATGGATATTTAGTAGAGATGTTGAGTTTATTGAAGAAGAATCATGGGATGGTAGTATTGAAAAATTAGAAACTATTATGACAACAATGCCCTCAAATGAAATAGAGTTATCAAATGGAACTGTGGTATCAAGTAGTCATTCAATTCCACAAGCTCTTGATCCAATAACACCTTCTAGTGTATCCAGAACCCAAAGCCTCTCAAGACATCACCCAAGTGACACCTCTAGAGTTGTTTCAAAATATCATACAGGTGAAGCATCAAGTCATGTAGGGACCTCTACTCCTTCAAGGTTTCATGCTAGTGATAACTTAGACCCAACTCTAGCATGTGAGGCCTACCCTTTTCATTCCCATACATTTGACTATTTACTTACTTTTGCTGATACATTTTGACTTGTGGGACTATTGATTCCGAATTCCTGAAGTATTAGACTTTATGATGTTATGGGAAAACTAATTGGGTGATGTTAGATAGATGCTTTATATTATGATGTTATGGGAAAACTAATTGGGTGATGTTAGATAGATGCTTTATATTATGATGTTATGGCAAAACTAATTGGGTGATGTTAGATAGATGCTTTATATTATGATGTTATAGGAAAACTAATTGGGTGATGTTAGATAGAAAATTATTTTGTGATTCAATTTTAGGAATGGATGTTTGAAATGCAGAAATTAGAATCTAATTGTAATGTGACTTCCTTTATGCTTATGTGAACTTGTGATATTTTATGCGAGTGTATGTTTTAATTTGCTTCAGCTATTATATATATATGAGGAATTAACTTTGCAATTGAGTGCGCAGGTATTCTAGCAAGCCATAGAAATTGGAGATCATCCCACACTTGATGTTGTTATCCCCTATGAAACTGATCTAGTTCCACGAGGAACCAAGATCAACTCTGTGTATGATGAAATTCTGTAATATTGATTTGCATTTTGTTAATCGGGCTAAGTCTACCCCTCTTTTAATTTGAATTATAATTGGTGTTGTAAGAATTTTGTCTTTGAATTTTATTTTTTAAATTTTAAATTTGGAGACCCTTTTCATGTGCTTTAACTTGACCTTGGGTGCTCTAACTAGGCTAAACTTGACCCTGGGTTGTACCCCTTGGGTCTAGGGACCTTTTTGACATGGGTAACCCTTGGTAAAACTCCATATGGTCACCTTAACTTCACGCTAAAGTTAAGTGACGAAATTGGAGGCATAAGAGGGAGAGGATGAGTGGTCCCAACACTCAACCCCATCCCTTCCCACTTCCCAAGGTTGGAGATGTCTCCAAGACCCACCAATTGTGGAAGACTTTACTCCAAGTCTCTCTCACAATTGGTGAGGGTACCCTTGGAGTTATGTTGTCCCTCTTGGAAGGAAAGGAAGGGGACACATGTTTCACCCATTCCCTCTTAAGCTTCACTTTTCTCTCCCACATGTTTGAGAGAGGACAAGTGGAAGGGGGTGAGGGAGACTTGGGGATGGGTGAGTGACATGTGTCAACACCCATCCCATAGGTCTTGATTGTAGTGGGGATGAAGAGTGAGGAGGTGACAAGTGTAACCTCCCCATTCCTCTAAGCTCATGGGTTGAGCTTATTTTAATCCCACTTGGAGAAGGTTATGGATTGTTGAATTTTTGGGAAATTCTAATTGTTTTGAATTTTACTTTGGGGAAAAAGATAGAGAGAGTTTTGTGGCTTATGTTGGAGGCGAATTTGGAGAATCTCTACATCAACCTTCTTCCATAATTGGGCTTTTAAAGGTTGGCTACAAGGCTAAGGCCTTCCCTTTGTATTTTTATTTGCTTGGATGATGCATATGTGTGAGATTTATTTTCTTGAGTTTTATTGTTATTGTGGGAAAAAAATTTAGGGTGTTGTAAGAGCCTCTCCCACTTGGGAGAAGATGCTCAACAAGTGTAGGGTAGGGGAGGAGTGATCCTCCTTGGGGTCACTACCTTATTTTTGTGGTGTTGAAAGCCTTAAGGGCATATATATGAGATTTTGAGCAATATGTGACACGGCTTGAGAGCCAAAACATGGAAACTCTTAGAAATTGTGTTTTAAATGTGTTGGCTTGAGGCCATAAGAGGAATTTCTATTGGGATATTTGTAGGAGTGGCACTCTTGAGTTGAGTGTGTCCACTCCCCTACCCCTTTGAACTCACCCTAGTTGAGCTCATGTGTTGTAGTTATCCATGGGTGTAAAATTGTGTTTTAGTTTGTTTTGAATGCCTTGTTGTGATGTGGAATGAGTTCCTAATTGTGTGGATGACCTCCCTAGCTCGGGGATGGCCCTCTTGCGGGTCTATGGTAGGGAGGAGAGGAAGATGTGTGGTTTTCTTTCCCTTTGTTTTGATATGCAGGTTCTTTGGAGCTAAGTTGTGAAGTTGGAGAAACACCTTATTCTTGGAGTTAATATTTTATTTTCTTTTACTCCTTTAACTCTTGAGAGAGAGCTTGGCCTACTTAGGAGATTTTACCATTTGTTAGTTGTCAAAGATGAGAACTTGGTTTTCTCTTTTGTTGTAAAAACATATATTTTTCATAGTTGTTTGTAAGCTATTTACTTGTTATAGAGAGTTAAAATTTGTTGATTTAATTCCTATCCTTCAAAAAGGTTGAATGAAGAAAATTTGTTTTATAAGATAATTCATTTGTATGTAAATTTTAAGCATTTGTCAATTAGTAAAGTTGTGGTTTTTATTTTGTGATAAATATGAAAATTGTATATTGTTATTGTGACAAAAGAGAAAATTAGTTGTTGTTATCTATTAGAAGTATCTAAATTTTTTGTATTTATTCCTTCCTTTTAAAAAAAAAAAAAAAAAAAAATTGTGATTATTAATATTGCAATGGATATATTTTTGTTGGAAAAATATAAGTTCTTGCCTTATAGAAATTTGATATAAAAAAAATGGATATATATATTTGTTTATTTGTTTAAAAATAAATAAAATAAGATTTGTAAGTATAGAAGAAAAAGATTTTAGTTGATATATATATTTGAGTAATTCAAATGAATGTATTTTTTTTAAGTGTATTTAGAAATAAATTGATTTTATAAGCTGTCAAATAGAATTTAAGATCACCTTTTATATACAAAAGTATATATATATATTCTAAACCCCAAAATGGTTCACTGTTCCAAATGAAAAAAAAAGGACTGAAGGATTGAAGTACACAGTTCGCTGTGTTTATTTTTTTTATAAAAAAAAATACATACGAAGGTGGGGGGTTCGAACCCCCCCACCATCACTATTATTACCAATGGGGTGGGGAGGGGGGTAGAGCCCCCACCCACACCCCATTGTGGGGGATGTGGGTGGGGGCTCTGCCCCCTCCCCACACTCCCCACTACCTTTAAACCTGCGGCCACCCTTTCTCTCTCCGCAGATCGCGCCCAACACAACATCCGTCAGCCCTCCCTTCGCCACTCCCTGCGGCCACCGCTCCTCCGACCACTGCCACCCTTGCACCAGTCACCTCCATGCCACCCTCCTCATAAATGTCACTGCCGCTCACCACCAACACCACCACCCATCCTCTGCCACAAACCCTGCAGCCTTCCTCATCGTCACCGCTCCTCCCCCTGTCATAAAATATGATTAGGGTTTTAACAAAAGAAAGATAAAATATATTTATTTTAAAAAGAAAAACTAGTTCAAAAACATAATGAAAAAATATATATATTCAAATGCCATCATATGCATTTCATATGTGGCCATTAAACCCACAACAAAGAAACAAATAGAAAACAAGAAAATAAGAAAAAAAAAAGGAGAGAAAGAAAGATAAAAGTGAAAAGAAAAAAAGAGGAGAAAATGAGAAAAATAGGGTTAGGGTTTTCACTCATAAAGAAAGATAATATTTTAATGTTGGAGGAATTTTAGGGCAAGGGAAAATTAAATCCTTTTTAAAATTTAAATTTCCCCTTTGTTATTATTTTTGTTCTTTGTTTTAAGTTCCAATTTTATAAAGGAAATTTTGAGACAAATACATTTAATGGGTGAGCTTTATTATAAATGAGGATTATAATTTTTATTTGTTAGTGGATGTTAAAAAATGGATTAGATCATGATAGAGGGAATTAATTGATTCAATTAATTTCTATACAATTAAATTATTGGGAGGTGTTATTTTAAACAATCAGGTTAAGGAACCTAACTCCGTGAGAATGATGTAAACCACACATTATTAATTAAAATTTAATATTCCTTTAATCATGTTGAGGCAATTTAATTAACAAAATTAATTTAAACGTTGATTTAAAACCCAGATCAAAAACCTTGTAAACCTATTTAAATGATGTTAGTAAATCCTGTTTCCGAGATCTGATCTACCAAGAAATTAGTAATAATGTAAATAATGCATAGATGACTCTGGTGGATTGAGAACATGAAGGAGAACAAATTGATCAAACCTTGTTCAAATCATATAAAATTGGAGAAAACGTGAAGGAGGACAAATTGATCAGAGTTTGTTGAAAAATGATCAATTAACTTAATCATCTGATTTACCTATTCAATTAGTGAGACGTAAGTAATTTAAACCAAATCAGTAAACCTTTTGATTAAAATTAGTTTTAGTACAATAAACCCTATTCATGCCCGTGAGGCGTTATGCTGCCAGATTTTCCCAGAATTTAGGGTTTAGCTAGGTTAGTGAAGATTAACCCTGTTTGGGATTATAATATTGTTTTCACCGAGTATTGACATTTGATTTTGGTATTTTATCATCCCCTCATGCATTTAATTTTTTCCTATTGATTTTGACTTACGTCAAAATCCTTCCATTCACTTAGGTTGACTTAGGGTTACGACCATCGATCCTAATGCTATTGGCGACATTAACCGTGTCACATTGACCCCCTAGTTAGCCTTCATTGCGTTTGGTATGCGCACATGTATGTATTACCCCACATTCAATTGTTATGTTTATGCCTTAAGTATAATGCCACCGAGCATGCTTACACATGTGAGGGGGTTTCTAGGGAAGAGTGGAAATTTTTTTGATATTTCATATCATGACCACATGAGAAACGGGGACATGACACATGTGATGCATGTCATGACAGCATGGGAAATGTGGGCATGACATAGCACCACTATTAGGGCCTCGAAAGACAAGGAGTTTGAGAGAGATTTATGATGAAACTCAAGGTGAAGAAATTGTTGATTTATTCTCTAATTTTACATTATTTTCTCAAGTTGTTCCCTTATGATTTTAACAAGCAATTACAAATAAAATTTGGGTGAAATCCATGGATGAGGAAATTGATTCTATTGAAAAAATCAAGCATGTGATCTTGTAAATCTTCCAGAAGGAAAGGATGCAATTGGTGTGAAGTGGGTCTATAACACCAAATTCAATGCAAATGGAAACATTGAAAAATATAAGGCAAGGTTAGTTGCAAAGAGTTTTTTACAGCAACCTAGAATTAATTACAATGAGATTTTTGCTCCAGTGGCTAGACTAGAGACCATAAGAATTGTATTAGCAATACCATAGATCAAAACAAATGGAAAGTCTATAATGGATGCCAAATTTGCTTTCCTAAATGGAGTACTAGAAGAAGAAATCTATGTGTAGCAAGCACCGGGTATGAAATTTCAGGTCAAGTACACAAAGTCTATAGACTAAGGAAAGCCTTATAAGGACTCAAGCAAGCTCCAAGAGCTTGGTACAATAGGATTGATTCTTATTTTCTAAAGAACAACTTCATCAAAAGTAGCAGCAGACCAACACTATATATCAAAACATGAATGATCAAGGTTAGATTCTAATTAAATGTTTATATGTGGATGATTTGATATTTACATGAGATTTATCAATTGACTTCTTCAAAGCAATAATGAAAAAGGAATTTTAAATGACTGATCTAGGTTTAATGAAGTTTTTCCTTGGTATAGAAATAATATAGAAGTAAGTCAAACAGATGATGGTATTTTCATTTCTCAATCAAAATATGCCAATGATATTTTGAAGAGATTTAGAATGATGAACTGTAAGCCATCAACAATACCAGTTGCCATAGGATTGAAATTAAGAAAAGAAGATAAGGGCTCAAGTGTACATCTGACCTTGTACAAAAGACTAGTTGGTAGTTCGATGTACTTAACAACCACAAGGTCTGATATCATGTATGGAGTAAGCCTAATTTCAAGGTTCATGGAGTCACAAAGAATTCTCACTAGAAAGCTCAGAAAAGAATATTGAGATATGTTAGTGGAACACAAGATTTTGGCATTTTATATACAACATCATATGATTTCAAGCTAATTGGTTACACAGACAGTGATTGTGCAGTAAGTATTGATGATAAGAAAAGCACATTCAGTTACGTTTTTCATTTTGGGCCAGGTGTAGTCTCATCGGCCTCTAAGAAGCAACCCATAGTCACTCTTTCACCAATAGAAGCAAAATATGTAGTAGCCACATTAGTAGCATGCCAAGCAGTAAGTATGAGAAGAGTATAGCCAGACTTGAAGAATGATCAAGAGGAAACAACAACATTTTTTATGATAATAACTTAGCTATAGCATTGTCTAAGAATCATGTTTTTCACAAAAGGAAACACATTGATACCATATATCATTTCATTAGGGAACTTGTCAACAATGGTGAAATGTACTTGAAGTTTTGTAAGTCAGAAGATCAATATGCTGATATTTTCACGAATCCATTGTGAAAGGAGAGTTTTGAGAGATTCAGAGATAATTTGCGCATAATCAATTTGGGAAATGAAGATTAAAGGGGAGTGTTGGTAGTAAGCTTGCTTGGATGACAATCTTTCCTCCTAATACATTTAGTACAAACATTAATGGTTTATCTTCTACTATAGATTTTGTACCAAAACCCTTCACCATATTTATTGTAAATCTTTCCCTATAGATTTGGTCTTGACCAGAGTTTGAAGATTCAATAAATTTGATGTAGACATCTTCTTCCCTATATATAACAGTTGTAGTTGAGGTAATGTAACTATTTTATATATTTAGAATTCTCGAGAGAGGAAGTCTCTAGAATCCTCCTTTTATATTTGTAGGTGTTTACTTTTGTTTGTAGTTGAATATATATTTGTAGCAGTATGTTTTAGAAATATGCAAGACAAGATGAAAAGGAAAAGAGTTGTAGTGGCAGCAAGAACAATGTTTGTATATAGTAGAACAATATCTATAATATGTTTCAATATATCGAATCCCACCAATATTTTTTGTATGTCTATGTGCATATCTTAAACTGAAGACTTTTTATTGTTATGTTTAATGTATGAATCCAACATGGTTGAAGCAATACGATTGTGAATCTTAGAAAACTAAGTAGTTCAAAAATAGGGAAAAACATGTCACATAATTTGTTTACATTTCTATCAAGGACATCAAAGAGATACTCATTTACCACACACCACATTTCGCTGACCAAAAAAACTTCATACCACTATTTACTTTTGAATCATAACCATTCACTAATAAAATAACTAAACAACCACTTACACATTTTTTAATTTGAAGAGAAGTGTTTCTAAATAACTCACAAATACTAGACTTTACCACATCACTTCAACACTTTTTCATTTATGACTCACTCATATTCCACCTTTCAGGCTTCAATAAATTTCTCACAATTTTATGTCATCATAAATGTCTGCTTAAAAATGCTTACATTTCCAAAAAAATCTAGTTGGCAAGGAAAGACTTAAATTGAATTCATTAAAACAAAGGAAGGATCTTTAACATGGCTTGTTTTAAAAACAATAAAACATATGGTAGACTCTCAAAAACAAATCTCCCCTATTGCAACTTTCCAACGTCGCCTCCTTTGAAAAGAAATCAACTCCACAGGACAACTATAACCGACGGCACAAAAACTAGAGAAACCATAACTTTCACGGTTATACAAGTAATTTAATACAAATATTAACATTCTATACAAGTAATTTAATACAAAAGAACTCTAGACATGAAATTTCCACAGTCCATGATCAATTGTAGAATTTAAGCTTTTGGAATCACTATGTTTTGCATTTTTTCATCAACATTTCGGATCATACTCAATGATCCATCATCAGGATAGAAAGAAGAGAATGAAATAGAAAAAAAATTGCAGAGAGGTTACATAAAAGGGGGCAGAAATGGGGCATGTGGGACAAGGAACAACTGTAAGGCATTGCCAAAAAATAATAATGGGAGAAAAAATGGAAATAGGATAAATTAGGGGGTAAGAGAAAGAATGGTAAATTAGAATGAAAGGAAAGAAAGAGGGATTAAAATTAGAATAAAAAGACCACAAAAGTGGAAGAGTCATAAAAACAAAAATAAATACATAAATTAAAAACAGATAAAAGACAAAAAGGAAGGAAAAGAGGGAGACCAATAAAAGTAAGTATATATAACAAAATAACATGCAAAGCTATACAATGGAGTAAAACTAAATAAGTATATATACTATATTTATATAAATAAAGTATGTATAACTATACATCTACTTTAATTATACAAATAAACAATGTATAAAGACATAAGAACATAAGCAATACTTAATAAATATATAAGGAAGTAAGAAAAAATAATACTAATAGAAGTGTATAAATATAAGCGTATAAGTTTTGTTAGTATTAATATAAGTATTATTTTTTAGCTCAATTATTTATATATAATTTTTTTTTATTCTCAATTTTTTATAGATAATTTCTAACAGAGGGGGTGAGTTCACATCAAATTAATTCAACACTTTCTGTGAAGAATAAGGAATAAAAAGATAGTTATCTGCTCCTAGGACTCCTCGGCAAAATGGAATTGTTGAAAGAAAGAATAGGATAGTTCAAGAAGCTACTAGGACTATGATGAAGGAGGCTAACCTACCGGAAGTGTAATAAAGAGAAGCCATATATAGTGTTGTCTATATTCAAAACAAAGTTCATGTCAAAGGTAATGGCACTAAAACTCTTTATGAATTGTGGTATGGAAAAGTTCCTATAGTAAAATATTTTAAGGTTTTTGGAAGCAAATGTTATATTAGAATAGAAGAAGATCTAGGCAAGTTTGATGCTAAATGTGATGAAGGAATTTTTATTGGTTACTCTACCAAGAGAAAGGCCTACTGGTGCTACAATAAGAGACTAAAAAAGATTGTTGAGAGTGCTAATGTGAAGGTGGATGAGGACAAGGAAAAAATATCAGATCTGAGTTGCTATGAATAAGTTGAACCTGTGGCTACAATGATTGAATAAAAAGTTTCAAACAAGATGATAGTCAAGATGAAGAAGAAAAGGCTCCAAAAAGTATTGCTAAAACTCCAAGGTATGTAAGGATCAATCATTCTGAAGATCAAATTATAGCTGACAAAAGCAAAGGGATAATAACAAGGAAAAGAGTTACAGAAGAATCGGTGAACTATTGTTTGCCTTCTAAGATTGAACCTAAAAATGTTAGTAAAGCGTGCAATGATGAAAATTGGGTAAAATCTATGCAAGAAGAGTTGATGTAGATAGAGAAGAATCAAACTTGGGAATTGGTTCCTAGACCTGCTGAAAAGAATGTGATTGGAACTAAATGGATTTTTAGGAACAAGTTGAATGAGAATGGAGAAGTAGTTAAAAACAAAGCAAAGTTGGTATACAAAGGATACTCTCAGATTGAAGGGATAGATCTTAAGGAGGCCTATGCTCATGTGGCAAGAATTGAAGAAATTAGAATGTTTCTGGCATTTGTAGCACATAAAGATTTCAACATGTATTAGATGGATATGAAATCTGCATTCTTGAATGGTGAGTTGGAAGAGGAAGTTTACATTGAACAACCGGAAGGATTTTAGCTATCAAATCAAGGTGACATGGTATGCAAATTGGAGAAAGATTTGTATGGACTGGGTAAATGCAAGAAGTTGTGTCCACTTAAGGTGGAAGTTTCAAAGTTAGAAAAAAATCCGAAATCAGGGAACCAAAAATGGGATCTTGTTTCTATAAAATGGGATCCCATTTATAGAAAACGTGATCCCGTTTTGCCTCATGATCCTAAGCCTAAAACAAAAAGCGCGATCCCATTTTTTAGCAGGATCCTAAACCTAGAGGCCAAAAATAGGATCCCGTTCCATAATACGGGATCCCATTATAAATGGGATCCCATTTTATGGAACGGGATCATGTTTTATGTAACGGGATCCTGTTTTGAAAAAGTATTAAATTTAAAAAAAATGGCAGAGACGCCATTTTCAACAGTGACAGTCGACAGGCAAAAACGGGATCCCGAGTTCAGTCACCATCCACCCACCAGGTAAGTGGATTTTTCCACTTCTACAAATTACCCATCAATCATTTTAAGCTTCCCTTGTTTGTTTTGGTGTAAAATACAATCAAAATTTAAATTGTGAATTGTTATTTAGGGTTTCTGTTTATGAAATCAGTAGCTGATTTTTGACAGTTTAGTTGTAAAATACAATTGAAATTTTGAAAGACTATATCATATAAAAGGATAGAATTTGAACAAATTGTCAAAATTATGTTTGAAATTTAGAATTGAATAGATATATTTAGACATTTTAGTTGTAAAATACAATTGAAATTTTGAAAATACTGTATCATATGAAAGGAGAGATTTTGAACAAAGTGTCAAAATTTGAGTTCAATTTGAGTGTTGAATAGCTATATTTAAACATTTTAGCTGTAAAATACAATTGAAATTTTGAAAATACTGTATCATATGAAAGGAGAGATTTTGAACAAACTGTCAAAATTTGAGTTCAATTTGAGTGTTGAATAGCTGTATTTAAACATTTTAGCTGTAAAATACAATTGAAATTTGGAAACGATTGTATCATATGAAAGGAGAGATTTTGAACAAACTGTCAAAAATTATATAGCATTGGGATGATATATATATTTGGTTTTTATAAAATTTACTTATAACAATGTATGTCATTGTATTTTAAAGGCATTATTGAATAGCTAACTATCATGTAAAAAAATTACACCAAACCATAATAAAACCTTTATCACATCCTTCATAATCAAACCTTTAGAGACAACCAACTAATCAAGAATTGAGAAAATTTTACAGTTTTTGTTGTAGCCAACTAATCAAGAATGAAATGAAGCCAACATTTATGTAACTTTTGATATACTCAAGTAGCTGTCCTCACTAGCTAGGTTATGCCCCTGGAATGAACATCGTGATGTTAATTGTGATACAAGCTCAACCTCATTGGTAATGCTTCCCCTAATCTTAATGACACTGTGTAGGCTCCACTCATGATCCTTACGAAGATCTTTCCACCACTAACCTCTTTCATGATAGGTCACTATCCTCACCATCTCCTTAGACCTATAATACCTTGAGCTTATCGATTGGGACCAACACGACCCTTTATGATTTGATGTTTTCCAAAATGATGAAGCCATCATGAAACTTATGAAGTGTCAAGACCACATCCCCATTGTAATCATAAGAAAGACTTTTCCACCATACTTAACACCTACATATGCTTATTTTGGAGAGAAAGAAAGAACCCTTTAGTCCTAAGGCACCCTAGTCTAGGTAGAATAGCAACAAGATATAAGAAGAAACTTGTGATCGATTAAAATGATACAATAAAAATGGACACTTCCCAAGAGCTCCTCAATTTGACAAACTTCACCTTCCATTAGATACCACTCAGATACAAGACATCACTCCCCTCTCCTTGTTGAGGATGCTATAGACATCAACTTGTGAATAGAAGCTCGGACCCTAAACTCTCTAAGATAGTAGCTCCACTGGACCTTGACATCAAAGAAGGCATATATAACCATGTCACCATGTTAAAGATTACGTTGATTTCTGCATGTGGTCTTATGGTGATATGCCTTGAGACTCCATCTTTAAAGTCATGCATCATCTTGTGGTTCACCTCAATGCCAAACCTATTCAATAAAAGCTACACAAAATGCACCCCCAAGTAGCCCTCATGGTCATAGAAGAATTGTATAAACTCTTGGATGTCAAGGGTTCATTCAGACTATTACTTATCCTAAATGGGTCTCTAATGTGGTCTTAGTTAACAAGAAAACTAAGGGAATTCATGTTTGCACTAACTTTTGAGACATCAAAAAAGGATCTACCCCAACTTAGATAACTTTTCTCTACCAAACATTGATATGATCGTGGATCTCATAGCCATATATATATAATTTTATCATTAATCTGGATATAATATGGACCAAGTTGAAACATTTGAGTTAGACATGGAGACACCTAGATTATGGAGCTCGGTCTATGTAAGAAAACACCTCCTATAGACTCAACACAAACTTATCCCTCAACCCTCTAAATTGTGACTTACATCATTTGATTATCCTGGAGCACACTATAGACAACTCTATGCAAATTTGGCAAAAGATATTTTCTCCTAACAGAAACTTGTATATGTAGAAGTATCTACTACTACATTAGATTTGATATACTTCTTAAAAGGAAAGACTTGGGAATAACAACTAATTAGAAAACAATAGTTTTACAAATTTAGGAAAGAGGAAACAAAATTGAACTAGAACCATCTTGACTAATTTATCTATTTCTAGCTAGATTGAACCCTAATTCTATATGCAATTCCAACCCTAACCCTAACACTAATTCTAACCCTAATCCTAACCCTAATTCTATATGCAATTCAAACCCTAACCCTTATTATAACCCTAATCATAACCCTAACCCTAACTCTACTTGTAATTGTAATTGTAATTGTAACTCTAACTCTAGCCCTAACCCTAACCCTAACAAGCTACGTGTAATTGTAATTGTAACCCTAACTCTAGCCATAACCCAAACCATAATTGTAGCTCTAATACTTACCCTAATTTAGCAACCCTTGAATTCTAATTCTAACCCTGACCTCAATTCTAACCCTAAGCCTGATCCTAATTAAAACCCTAACCCTAACTTTAATTAATCACGAGTCATGCTATAGGGTTTTCTTCTACATATTTTGTATGCATGTGTTATTCCCTTATTGCATGTGAGTTCACCAATTATTTGGAAGTCTCCTAACTGGGAGGTGGGCTTGTATTCAAGCTCTATAAATTTTGTGTTTATAGGTGTTATGTTTAAAGCTCTATGGAGACTTGTAATAGGAGGTCTTGAATTTGGTACCAATGATTGTGAGTTCCTTGTCTAGAATATGATGAACCTTTTGAACAAGAGAACCTTGTAGACCATGATGCATATCTTAAAATTTAAACTTGAACATTATCATCATGTGAATGCTTTTAGCCATCCTAGAACCTCCTATCACCCTTCATCCTCTTATAGGGATATGCCACACAACCTCTCCAAGTTGACCATGCCAAACCCAAAGTCACAATCCTAAGAGGTAAAGAATCTTTTGGCCCCATTCAAGTCCACTCCCTAATAGGAGTGATACAATGCTAATAGGGTTGTGAAGATAATTAAGTTCTTGATTAGCATGTTGGGTGTATCTAAGCATAATGATGATATAGTTAGTCCCGATTTCATTAATCTTAAGATCATTGAGCTAGAGTACTTAATATATATGGTATAGTTTTGTTCAATCAATAGTGGTAGGGAAAATTAATATACTACAACGACATCAAACATAAACCAATAGGTGTCTTGAGATATATTAGTGGTAGGGAAAATTATAGTGGCCCTCACCCTAGAGTAATAAGTTGAAGTAGTGAACATTAGAATTACTAATAAACTAAAAAACTTTATCCTAGGGTGGTAGGACAAATTACACAAGCCTTACAAAGCCTCTACCACTTCCTTGACATTTTTAACATTGTTCAAATTTGATAGGAGGGATTTATGTCACCTCCTCCTCATTTTAATTCTCATAGTGGATAGAATCATCCAATTTAGCATCAAGACATGAAGGTTTATCTTCATTATCATAGAAATATCCTCCAAGGCTTTGTGCATATACTCATGCCACACATTGAAGATGTGGAATTTATCTAAGTAGCAATACAGAAATCCTTAGCCTAACCTTCTACCCCTTCAATATCATTGTATAGAAGGTAGATACAAGTAACATTTGATAGCATGGAGGCACAACTTAGGGATTGAGTTGAATGTAAAAAAATTATTCTTCCCAACAAATGCTAGATGTCTAGGAGCAATTTAATGATTTCTTCCATTATCTGCCTAGTCTAGAATATAATTACCTTTTCTTTTGATATGTTTGAAGGATATAGATTTAAACAAGTATTCACCAAGTTTCTAGCTTCCAATAGAATAGTTTCCAATAACCACAAGCTTCATCTATGCTTTTTCATATGATCAATGTTGATCTTGGAATCTCCTTCCACACTAAGGGATATCTTGTTTAGTTTCCAAGTCATCTTGAGGCCCTGGATATCATGTCCCTAGAATCTACCATATTATTGTTCTTGACACCAAAATCATAAGCTTTAAGATAGGTAGAGGTTTTCCCTTATCATCTCTTAATAAACATACTCCTCTTACTTCACTAGGATTACCCTTGTTTACCCATCAAAATTTCAAGCTTAATCCATCCCAATGTAGGTGTGGACCAAAGGGTGTGAATATCAACATGGGTATCTCATTGTTTTAACCTTATTCAAAGCAACCTTGGCCGATTATGAGCCTAATCCACCTCTTCTAGCATGATCATATATTCCTCTTTACCCCAACAATCACCAAGTTCCTAAATGCACCATATTTCTTTAAAATAGTCCAAAATTTGGGATGCATATTCACATTTAAGAAATACATGATGATTGTCCAGAGACTTCCTTACTTAAATGCACATTATACATTAAGATGGGTCACCTTTCCCATTGTATCAATCATTATGGTAGTCCTAATAGCTCTCTTACATTTTGAAATTTGTACATGCATGTATACATTATCTGTATGTTTAATTTAAATTTATTTCAAGTGTAATTTCTTGAAACATATATATATTCTTGATTTAATTTTAAATTTGTACTGAAGTTTGTATGTTTATATGTATATATATGCACGTTCATATCTATTTTTATATATACATCATGAATCTAGATGATATTCACTTTGATGTTGAGGACTTCCTTAATGCACAAGATGATCCAGCCGCATCCCCACCCTCACCCGCACCCCCAGTGCCAAATGCCCCACCTCTAGATGCCCCACCTACAGATGACCCACCTCCACCTCCACCTCCACCCCCACCTGGAACTGACCAGGCTCGCTTGCGAGCCATAATAAATGAAAATGTGGATTCGATACAAGAAAAACTAAATTCCATTCGCAATGAACAATTCATGCCACCTCACATAGTACGTTTTACATCTTTGATGCAAAAAAATTGTAGATTCTGTGAGGTCTATTGACTCAGATTTTGATGGATTCCAGAAATGGAGAGAGGAGAGCACCAATTTTATGCTGATGGCCTCTCCTATAAGACTATATTGGATCTTAAAATCACAAAAGCTCATTTAGTGCAATATTTTAGATATCCCATTACAAATGAACCTATTCCTACAAATAAGAAAAGAATATCAATCAGGTGGTGTAGGCATGAAGGAATGTTTACCAATTTTTGGGATAGATGGTGGATGGTGTTTGATTATCCACCTCATGCTAATTGTGAGGTTCCTTTATATTTTTTGAGAAAATTATATGTAGAGTTTGTTATGAATAAAAAACCCAACTACTTTGATTTTAGATCATTCTAGGGTGTTGGTGGTGGCATGCCACAATAGAGGTTGGGGGCATGAGTTGATCCCCAACGACCGGTGCCTATTCAACCTCTTATTGACCCTCCTGTTGCTGCCATTCCTTCGCCCTTCTAGCATTGTACAGTGGTATCCACACTAGGCACATTGAGTGCACTCTCAGGTAACCTACATGAGTAGACTTCTATGATGGTAGCTCAAGTTAGAGAGCATGGAGGAGTTGATGATGGAAGTGGTCCTAGTACCACTCCACATGTGTCGATGCCTCATACATGTATGAGTTGCAATCAGTTGTGTTATGGACCTTATCAGGCAGCTGCACCCACTTCAGCTACACATGCATCATCTGATAATGTGGGCACCGAATCATTTGTTGATTATCTATTTGCTGAGGATCATCCCACTAATCATTCCACACGGGTATATATAGGTTATGTACACATGTTGAATTAAAAACAATTTTTTAACCACATGTTTTTAATCAACATATAGATCAATTAAATTGTAATATTTTAACAATCGAATTGTTTGGTGTAGATGAGGCAACAGGGGTCACCATTGATTGAATTAATTTTTCATCGACACCTGTTCATCTTGGGCACCCATTTGGGGTACATTTTCAATGATTTGTAAATTTGTAAAATTTAGCCTTGAATGTGTGTACAATTAAATATTTATGAACTTATTTCTGAACTGGTTCAGGGTTCTTCCACATTGAATCCTCCATCTCAGGGTGTCTTGAGCGCTCCTCCATCATTGGGCATCTCACATGACACTCTTACAGTATGTATATTGTTTTAAAAAACTATATATATACTTAAAATTTTCTATTTTGATATCAGTGTATCTGAAAATGTGCACATGTACTATTTTATATTTTATAAATATGTCTATGCAGGTTGACACAACAATGAGGATGGGCATTGTAGCACACTTGGATAATCCAAGTTTATATTAGGAGTCGACTGCATTTCAGGTTGTTGAAAAACGTATAACATGTACACAAGTCAATATATATATATATATATATGTTTTAAAACCTAATTTGTACACACATGTGCTAACTTAAATATAAATGACATTGTAGGAGCTTGTTAGTGACACGTTTCATCAACACACAGCACATGCAGAGCAGGAGGATAGAGGAGATGGGCACCCTGATACGGTATAATTTAAAATTTAGATTATATTTAAATTGAACAATTAAAATATACGTTGTGAACTTAAAGTAAATTTCTTGATATATATATATATATATATATATATATATATATATATATATGTTGACATGTACATTCAAAATTCTTTTTTCTTTTATAGCTCGATACATGTCATGGAGCTAAGCCTGTAGAGACAGGTCCTGGAATAGATGATTCACAACAAGTTCCTCTTATGGTATAATAATTTTTAAATATGATAGTTCTTATAAATTAAATTGAATTAAAACATTTTTAAAATCATCAAGTATATCTAATTTCAACTTGAACTTTCTCTTGTATTAAATGGATTGATTTAGAGCATGGAGAGACAGGTCCAGGTGAACCAGAGCATGCCTCTCAGCCTCACACGGTAATTTAATTTTATGATAAATTATAAATTTAAAAATTGTCATTAAATTAGATTTCCTTATCATCTTACATCTAATTTCATCTAAATCTTTCTCTTTTGCAGAGTGATTCAGGTCATCTGAGTAGTTCACATGGTGTGAAGAGGACTCTTGATGATAGAGATAGTATGTGATAGGTTATTGAACATGGGCTATGTATAATTTGACTATTTCATGGACTATATGTTATATACTGTTTGTCATGGACTTTATATATTTTTTTGAACATGGACCTAGACTTTATATATATATATATATATATATATATATATATATATATATATATATTGTTGAACCTGGACTTTATATATTTGACTATTTCATGGACTATATGTTATATACTATTTGTCATGGACTTTATATATATATATATATATATATATATATATATATATATATATATATATATATATATATATATATATATATATATATATATATATATATATTGTTGAACATGGACCTAGACTTTATATATATATTGTTGAACCTGGACTATATATTTTTACATGTCACACAATAAATGCAATCTTGTCGTAACAAAATCATACATATGTCAAAGTAATAATCATGTAAAACCATCATGTTAGTTTAGGTACATCCATACATATATCTGTTATCCATGCATACATACATTGCATATACATCATAAACTATAAAAGCATAACATCGCATACATATGTATATACAAGCATCCCTAAATTTAATCATAAATCAAACTCTAATCTAACCATGTGCATGAAGGAAAAGAAATGTAAACATTTGAGATCAACCATAATAAGATATATAGATTGACATCAATAGAAATAATCGATTGTCATATATAAATCTACAAATGTCAGAGTGTTGATCTAGATTTGCACTTAATGAAGAAATTGCATTGAAAGAATTTATGTAGTGATGAGGTCCTAATAAAGTTCCTCCATTCATTCACAGTATGCATATTTAGGTCCTGGTCAAATTTTAAGCAATAAAATGGTAAGCAAATCAAAACAAAGCATTAAAAAGTGAGATAAGTTCATGAGGATCTCTTGCCTACTAGGAGGGATCAATCTCTCACATCTTCTCATCTAGAGATCAACTAAGTTATATTAAATGATCCTAGCATGGTTATAGTTATATTTATCCAAGTGCCTTGGTGCTTGTTCTTGTGTTGACCATGTAATTTAGGAGTCCCTAGAGTAAGAGTCCACGGGAGTGTCCCTTGACCAACCTCTACTACATCTTAAGTAGATTTGTAGCATGGGAGTGTACTACCTAGGAAATCCTTTAGAAAGTCGTCCCTTTTCAATAATATAAATCTCTATATGTAAGTGTCAGAGTGTTGATCTAGATTTGTGCTTAATGAAGAAATTGCATTGAAAGAATATGTAGTGATGTAGCATGGGAGTGTACTAGGGGAAATCCTTTAGAAAGTCACCCTTTTTCAATAATATCTAGTCATGTCATCTCCTAGACGGTCCATCTCCTCTCTATCTCTATGTATGGGTTTGTAATAATTTGTTTGTGTTAGTCAAAGTCACCATTGTGTAAATGTGTAATCATGTGCCATAGTAACCCAATCAACACTACTTGATACCTCAAGGAAGTGAAAGATCTGGTGTGGGCATGGGTCATTGATACCTGGTCTAATATGCTCCAATATCCTTACCATAACTAGAGAAGGATGACTAAATCCTAGTGCCTTATGGTGCACAATCTAATAAAGGTCATGGTAGACCTTGAAGGTAGGATGTCAAACCCCCATGCATAAACTTTACCTAACTCCACTTGCTCAATGATAGAAGCCTACATACCATATGAGAAAGTGGACATTTTTAGTCCTTCACATGCAAAGTTCAATATTTTTTCCAATCTCTTGGATTCTCCATTTGTGACTTTGATAATGACCTCTTTGTTAATGTTAAAAATGGTAGTGTTGATAGTACCACCTTGTCATAATAAATGTGTGATAAGGATAACACAATAGGAACCTACACCACTCTATCTATCCAACCTTGTCATAGGGCAACTTGATTTGTTGTAGAAAGCTCCTACACGCTACTCACCAACGAAGCTTGCTTGTTAGATCACTCAAAAATTGAAAAATAAACATGAAAATTGAAAAAATAAAAATGTGATTACATTCCCTACCTAGACACCTATCATTTGCAATTAACCTACAACTTGATGCTAACTTTTTGGATGTCTTAAGGGGTCCTAATTTACGATGTCTTAAGGGGACGTCTTAAGTTCTCAAAATTTGGTGAAGTTGCCCAAGGCAACCAAATTGAACAATATAATAAATCAAATTTAAAGTAACATTATTACACATTTTGTACCTGTATTTACAAGTGCCTCTCAAGTTTTTGTTTCAAAGTATGTGATGAATTTGTGATGATGGCCCAAGGATATAAAAGGACAAATTAAATCAATTTCAACTAATAACACACAAGAAATATCAAAACATGTATTTAATGTATTTAAAAAACAATATAAATCTATTTAACTATATTTACTTGTATTTACTTATTCCATTGTACCATCTCCATCTGCTCTTTTTTCTAACGCATCGATGATTGTCTCATGGTCTTCCATAGAAATGTTCCATAGCTCTTTATTTGTAGGTTTTCCATGATACCTCTCCAGTTTTATATTTGTTGCCAACACCAAATGTGAGTAGTGTATAATCTTCTTATGTGTTTCATAATCTTCAAATGTAGGAAAACCATTCTTCCTTATTAGGTATTTCTATAGCCAAGTGCCAACAACCACCACCGAACCTATTGGATAATGATAGCCATCATCAAAGAAATACTTAAAATTTGCTTAAGAGGATCAAAGAAGTTCTTAAAATATGCTTAAGGGGATCAAAGACTTGTTATCAAAATTTGCTTAAGGGGATGTCTTAAGGGGATCACCAAACCTATTGGATAAGGAAAGCCATCATCATCTTCTCGAGGTGCTGTTAACTTATGTTTAGTCTCCACACAACGAGCCAACCAATATTCAGTTTCCTCTTCATTATTCTTTGGTGCAACAATAGCATACACATGTCCTGCAAACAAATTTTGATTCAATAACTTGCACATGTCCATAAAATTTGACCAATCAACATACATGCATTCATATGTACACATAAATAAATAAAAGCACTACAAATTAGTAATGAAGTGAAATAAAATGAAATGATTTGAATTAAATTACCTTCTTGTACAAGGTCTGAAACACGGTCATAATCGTCTGATACAAACAGTTGATCATTGTCTTCAATTGTTGTTTCACTTTGATTGTGTGCTTGTGCAAGTGTCAATGGTCTTTGTTTCCACTCTTCAACCCATTCTGTATTCTCACATACTTCCCAATCTCCTGAAATACAAAACTGACAAAAACATGCAAGCTCCCTTGTCCAGATAGTCCATGTACTTGCATTCAAACTCCTAAATGAATGCCATTTAGTAGATCCACTGATTGTCTGGCAATCAAGTCTAGGTAGAATGTTTTCTTCTTCAACCAACCAAAAGAATCGACGAACTATGGAGTACTCGCTTGATCCAGGTGTACATAATCTTGTATTGCACCAATCTACAATCCCACGTGCATCTTTAAATTTTACTGCATCCTCAAATTTTAATTGTTGTCTAGCAAGAATTCTTTTAACACATGCACCAACTCGATCAAGTTCTCCTTTACCATGTCCAGCTTGAAAAAAATTCCACGTATGTTGGACATTATTCTCCTTGTGAACCCTACATAACCAATAGAACATTTGAGCATTCTTGAACTGCCCCGTACAATTATCTGACCATATAAGATGTTCAGTCATCTGGATTTCTCTTTCTCTTAAATTTGTATAAAATATATTGAAACAATATTGAACAAACTCTGATGAGTGTAACCGGTTGTCACTCAAATAGAAATGATACTCCCTCAAAACTTTTCTATCATTCTCTATGCTATCATCTACATGTCTATAAACAATATGAACAAACATAGCAACCTGCACTGAATTGTAATATTGTGATTGAATTTCCTCTTACAGAGCTAAAGTATAGTTTTCCGCAAAATCAACCACTGATAGTATAGTACCAACTGGAAATGTGTTTCTACATTCATGAAATTGTCCATCAAGCCATCGAGCTTGTTGAGAGTGCTTGACATATTTTGGTACAATTTTACTTTTAAATTCTTATATGAATGCATGCACACTAACCTTTTCTATAATTAAATCACAACGCTTTCCAAATTTTCCATCTTTTAAAGAATATTCAACATTCTTAAATCTTTTAACATCCACTAATTGTTGTCCAAAATCATTTTCAACACTTTCATGCATACAAACTCTTAACAAAGAAAGATTGCCACAACTAGTGCATTGTTCAGAAATGCATGAACTTAAATAAAATAATTTTTCATTAGATCTTTCACAGAACAAACTTGATATAAACTCTTTTATTGCTTCAGTTGGCATATTAATATCACATTCCTATATAATCATGTTACGATGTAAAGTACCATGTATATATTGAAACACATCATAATAATAACGAAATTGAACATGCATTTCACAACAACAAGATATTCGTTCCTTATTAATCTTTACATACCATGGTTTGCATTTTTCAAAAGATCTTTGACTTATTTTAATATTACCAGGTAACACTAATTCATCACAAAATTTTCTATAAAATTCAGTTTGCGTTGTATCTAATAGGTGTTTTGGATGAGGATCGCAAACTTTGGACCCCACTCTTAATTTTAAAACATCTCTAGCATTAGACGATACCCTAGTATTATCATGCCAATATTTTTCGATCAAAGATCTGATTTCAACATTCAGTTTCATGTCAGATCTCAGGAGTCAACCACTAAAACTCCAACATTGGTTAATTGGATCATTTTCTATACTTTCTCTTCTTTTTGCCACTCTTACTAATGTTTTAGGATGTATTTTTACAATTCCACTAATATTGCTTACCATTCTTCTATTCAAAGTTATTTTATTCACTATAGCAATTGTTATAGCTCGTCTTGCTGCATTTTTATCTTTGGATCGACTATTACTTCCAATAGACTCAATGGCACTAGCAACAGTAGACATAGCATGTTTTAGTGATTGATCTTTTCTTCTTGGTTTAATAAAAATGCCTATCATTTTCATTACTTTTCTCATTTTCCACATTCTCATTAATTGCATCATTCGTTGACATTGAAATGATAGTTTTTTACGATAAAAAACTTCCTTGTATAATCTATTGGCATGTGTTCTTATTTGTCTCCAAGAAATTTTACCAAGAAGATTATCCAAAACATCTCTTTCAATTTTAAAAAAAATATTTCTCATTTTCAACATCACATCCTAGATTTTCATTTTCATTTTCAACTTCAAAACGATTTTCATTTTCAACAACAAAACAATTTTTATTTTCATTTTCAACAAAAGGATTTTCATTTTCATTTTCAACAACAAAACAGTTTTCATTTTCATTTTCAACAAAAGGATTTTTATTTTCATTTTCAACAACAAAACGATTTTTATTTTCATTTTCAACAAAAGGATTTTCGTTTTTGTTTTCAACAACAAAACGGTTTTCATTTTCATTTTCAACAACAAAATGGTTTTCATTTTCATTTTCAACAACAAAAGTATTTTCATTTTCATTTTCAACAAAAGGATTTTCATTTTCATTTTCAACAACAATTTGTTTCAAATTTTGATCTCTACGAATATTATCAATCTCAACATTGTTATATCCAGCTTGTTTTAAATCTCCTATCAACACTATTTCCATTTCATTCAAAGGTGGATTTAAAGAAGTACCTGGATTTGTGCCTATTGAAACATTCTCCATAGCATTAATAGAGGGATTTGAAGACATACCAGGAGTAGTTTGTATAATCGTATTAGTTTCCACATTCACCTCTTGCAAACTTGCATCATCTACATCCATGGTCTCCTCAATGTTTTTATCTTCAATAGTTGTGGAATTGGATGCTTCAGCATTATTCATTGATTGAATCTTTATTCTTTTATCTCTTTGTCTTTTTGCTTCCTTCTCTCTCTTTGCTTCAATTTCTTCATGGGTTAATAGCTTCCTATCTTTCCTCTTATTATGACTTTGTGATCCCATGATTAAAAAAATTATGAATCATGTACAAATGAATGTCAAAAACTTGAATGTGTTTCAAGTCCTTCAAACAAGTACCAATTCAACAAAATTCCACTCAAATAGCATCTCCATGATGGCTTCTATCAAAATACAAACAATACTTCAAGTTGATGGACCTACAAAAGAAAAAAATATGCCAAAGAATGCTGCAAGAGTCGCTGTCGGCCGTACTGTAGAGCAAGTTGCAAAAATGATAGTCATAGTATAGTCTAATTAAAAAAATTGGCAAATAATAAATGGGATCCCGTTTAAAAAATGGGATCTCGTTATATTAAACAGGATCCCATTTAATAAATGGGATCCCATTTAATATATGGGATCGCGTTTTATAAACGGGATCCCGTTATTCAAAATTTGAATTTTAGGCTCGGGTTTTGCTTTGTAACCTACTTCAAAAAATGCTTTGGGGACCTGACCCTGACCTCTGGACCTAGTTTGACCTGCAACTTGAAGGCCCTGTCAATGTCACAACAAAATAGTGACTTTGGGCATATATCTAAAGGTCCATTTTACAAAATATTTTGACGAAATTAAAACCCATTATAGAGAAGACAATGTAGATTCCAAATATGTAATTTTTTTTACAATTGGATTAATTTTTCTATTTTTTAATCAATTTCTGATGAAATAGGTCCATAAACTTGAATTATCAGGGTTTTTTAATATTTTAATAACTTTTTATTAAAATATTTTTTTGTTAAAAAAATTGTATGAAAATGTACTTTAGACAATTCTTTTCAATTTAAAAAAAAATTCAAAAAATGTTAAGTTTAGGTCATCTTATGCGTGACGTACACGATGATTTTTTAAAAGACAAAAAATGACCAATAAAGAATTAATAAAAAAAATTATTCAATAAAAAATTACAAATAAATATGGAAAACGTGCTTCAGTGAGTTACAAAGCTTTTTCCAAAAAGATTTTGAAAAATATGATTATTTAGGTCAAAATATGGATGACGTACATGTACATGGTATAGTAAAAAAAAGTGACTTTTAAACAATGGTTTTTAGAAACGCCTATTCAAAATCAATTTATATCATCTGGGTATTGAAAAAAATTACATATTTGGAAACTAGACTCCGAGTAGTACATTTCATATTTAGTGACTTTTTCCAAGATTCCACATTTAAGTGCTTCAAAGTTTTAGGTCAAATGTGACAAATTCTGAAAATCAGGGAAAACACTTCCACTTTTTGGCCAAAAAGTGGACACAACTTCTTGCACACACCCGACTCAAGCAAGCCCCTCGAGCCTGGTATGCAAGATTAAACAAATATTTGTTACAATTAGGGTTCAGTAAAGGTACTGCTGACAACAATCTCTATTTCAAAATTAATGGTGATCAAATTCTGATTGTTGAAGTCTTTGTTGATGATATTATCTTTGGAGGCAATGAAGGTATGAGTGAGAAATTTGTAGAGGAAATGCAAAAGGAGTTTGAGATGTCCATGTTTGGTGAAATGAATTTCTTTCTAGGTTTGCAGATTACTCAATTAGATAAAAGAATCTTCATTTCTCAGTTTAAGTATATAAGAGAGTTGTTGAAGAAATTTGGAATGGAGGACTCTTAAGCAGTATATACTCCCATGGTGTCTGGATGTAAATTAAGCAAGATTGTTGATTCACCCAAAACTGATCTGAAAACATACAGATCCATGATTGGAGGATTGCTTTACCTAACCCTTACCAGACCAGACATAATGCATGCAACTTTTCTTGTGGCAAGATTTCAAGAAGATCCTAGAGAGTCACATGTGATGGTAGTCAAGAGAATCATGAGATATTTGAAAGCTACACTAGATCATGGCTTGTGGTATCCAAAGGATAATGATTTCACTCTTAATGCTTATGCAGATGCAGATTGGGCTAGAGATGTTGATGACAGAAAAAGTACAAGTGGAAGTTCCTTCTTCTTGGGCAATTGATTAGTTTCATGGTTGAGAAAAAAATAATATTTAATCTCTTTGTCTATTGCAGAAGCATAATACATTGCAATAGCAGGTTGTTGCACTCAAGCGTTATGGATGAAGCAAACATTAAAGGATATAGGAGTTGTGTATAAAGAACCAATCCCAATCCTCTGTCATAATACAAGTGCTATAAACATTTCAAAGAATCTGGTGATGCACTCAAGAACAAAGCATATATCTATAAGGTATCATTTTCTGAGAGAAAAGGTGGCTGAGAATGAAGTAAAGATGGAATATGTGTCTACAAAGGATCAGATTGTAGATGTTTTTACGAAGCCTCTGCCTAAGGATACTTTTGAGTATCTCAAAGAAAAGTTAAGGGTCATTATCCCTCCTGCTCTAAACTAATATGCATAGGAATACATCAGTCCAATGGTGTCCAAAGCCTCATTCTTTGATCTGGATTGATGTTTTGAGAGCTACCTCTTAGGGGGAGTAGCAAGTGTTCTCGATATGTGTTCCTAACAAAGAGCAATAAGTGTTACAGTGTTGATGAAAGAGAAATTTCAGTTTGATCAAAGCAGCAAAGTGCAAGGATGTGCCCTTTGCCATTGATGTCAAAGGGGGAGAGAAATCATGTGAAAAATGTAAGAGTGCATATGTATAAAAAGAAAGGGGGAGAAGGTAATTAGTACAAAATCTTGTCTTGATGGTATTTATAGTTTTTCACATTATATGTTGCCATCAATGGCAAAGGGCCTAGAGATTGTTACAAATATGTGCTTAACTGGTGTTGAAATTGACGTGAACATATCTATGTTATCATTAGTGTCAATTGTGCTCTTATTTTGTTACTTGCTTGTGATGAATATTGCTTTGCATAAGTCCTGAAGATCATGAAAATATGTTTATGATATTGAGTTTCCAAGTGCTTTTGAGAAAATTTGCCTTGCCTATTGTTCCTTTAGAATGCATTAATTGCATATAGGTATTTGAATAAAACACATTCATATCATCTCAATATGCTTTTTCTCTAATCTTTACTTTGCTCTATATGGTAGAGTTGTATAACACATATCCCATTTCAACATATGGCTACATCAACATGTACTACTATAATGACAAACCTGTCCCATAAGAGTATATCAGTAATTCGGGGTTCTTCAACATACTAGCACATTCAACCATACATCCTCAAGTTCTTTGCACTTTAATTTTATAGCCATTCATGCGGATGTTGTGAGGAGGATTCTTAATACTCTTAAATATATAATAAAACTAATCACATAATAATGAGTGGATTCAAATCCCACAATTAGGGTTATGGGAAACAATAATAATAATATACCACAACCTTCAATTACACACTCTGATTTTTCTTTATAATTCATATATCCAAATTCCCTTCACACCCATTTAGGTATTCTTGGTTAGGATTGGCCAATCATTCTTATAGACTTAAAAGTCTATTTAATAAATTCAAGGTTAACATATCCATACTGAGTAAAAATTTAATTATTGTGAGTTAGTAGCGCAAGATCCTCTACTTTTCACCAAAGTCTAGTGAGCTTTATAGGTCTAGTGTTCTCATCTAACCATGCTCTGATACCAATGTAATATCCACCCTGGTTACTACCAATTTTTTTTTTACTCATCCAATACTATCTTAAATGTTGAAGCATCTTCTATCTTATTTAGAAGTGTTAGCTTCAAAGACTTACCGTTCATAGTCATGACAACAACTATATGCCCAAACTCATATACTCGCACCAGAGTATGGTATGCTCCAAAGGTTAGGGTCATCCCTAGACCCAGACCTAAGCCTTGAGGGTTCATTTGCAAAGGCCGTACCTACGTATCCCTTCGTGGGAATCAGAGGCTCCATAGTTTGTAATCAACAATAATAGAGGCTTCATCCTCTGATTTAATAAGAGATCTTTAATCTCACCTTTAGATCATTGTCTTTAAGTGAATCTTATGATTCCAAATCAATTCATATGCAATAGTATGATTGCAAATGCAATCCAATCACATGTTGGTTCAATACCAACATCATTGTGTGAAAACACTCAAAACCACATAGTGACAGGCTCAAGTATGTGTTCCTTGTACACAATGTGATTATCACTCACACAGGTCACACATATAAGTGTGACTAGCTCATAGGTACAAACCATATACCCAAAATGAATAACTCATCTATATGCGGCATATACACATTGTGACTAGCTCTTGCATATCCCATATACATAGAGAAAATAACTTACGCATGCATCACATACACCCATAATGACTATCTCATGTATACAATACATATACACTAGGAGAATAATTCATGCATGCATCACTTACATAAAGAGTGACTAGCTCATGCATATAACACACATACGTAGGGAGGATAATTCATGCATGTGTCACTTACACACAGAGTGACTAGCTCATGCATAGAACCCATATACACAAGGTGCTTAATTCACACCTAAATCACATATACACAATGTGAATAACTCAGGCAGGAAACACATATACACAATGTAACTAATTCACATATACACAATGTGAATAGCTTGTGCAGGTATCATATGCACATCATAGGTTAATATCGTATCCAGGTAACAAGAAGGAATAGTTGCACCCATATTGCAAGCATATTCCCATTTGTCTGATTCACTAGCCCACAAGTCCTCAAACATATCCCAACCCTAAAAAAGGAAGGTTGGTATATCTAATGGTACACCATGGGTTTCATCTTTTCTCCTGATTTGCAGCCAACTATGATGACAAGCAAGCATCCCATACTACTTGCCAACATCACTGGCAAGGGGTCAAGTGCAATAACACATAACACATTAGGTCCCTAATACAGATGCACATAGTGATTGACTCACACATACATAGTGACCAACTAGTAATAGAAATTGGATGTAACCTATTACATGCACCTTCCCATTACCTAGTTCACTAACACATAAGCTTCCATCCTTTTCCCGGTTCACAGCCAACTATGATGGCAAGCAAGCATCCCATACTACTTGTTGTCAACACTAGCCAAGGACTGGGTGTAACCACATACACAATCACATCCAACTGTGATGACAAGAAAGCATCCCATACTACTTGTTGTCATCACTGGCTAAGGAGTAGGTATAACAACATACATCACTTGTGGCTATTAAGTAGATATCCACAGCCCGCTAAACCATCAAGTCATTGGATACTGACATCTATCACCTCCATGCCACTGGCAAAAGTTGATCCAACTTGGTATGGGGTAGCTCCTGGCATTCGTCACCTCTGTGGTACTGGTGATAGCTGACTAACCCTAAGATACGGTGGATAGCACCTAGTATCTATCACCTCCATGGTACTAGTGACAACTGGCTAAACTACATGTGTATGATAACTTGGATGGCTCTTGGTATATGTCACCTCCATGCTACTGGTGACAACTAGCTCATCCTAAGATATGATGTATAACACCTGGGATCCATCACCTACACGGTACTGGTGACAACCGACTATCTGCACCTATATCAGACTTGGTTCCGACATGTGGATCATCTTATGGCCAGGTACACACACAATAAGGATATCACAAGGATTCACCAAGATGAGTTAGGTTGACTCAACTACATACCACATATAGGTCCATAAACCAATGCACTTGGTCTTATATGTCTAGGGGTCTATATTATAGGTCAACCCTCAATAAATATATATTGAACCCACATGAGCTGGACTCTATCTGGTTACATATGCATAAACATAAACAAACTCATTATAATATCAAGGCCATTCCATACATTCAATGGTCACTTGAAACACAGTATGCATCATATGCAACTCAAACCCACAATAGTAATTTTTAAATATAATTCTATTTTTGAGTGCATATCTTTTGCATATTAACAATCACAAGATCAGTAAAGAATAAATGCCATACTTAATTATTAATTCCCACCATCAATAGCCCATAGTGTTCAACATGCTAAACACTGATTATATTAATCGAGACTAGTCCAAAGGTACCTTCATACATTACATTAGAGACAAACTAAAAATATGTTGATTCTAAAGGTTCATCCAAGATTGAGGCATCTTGAGAGAACCTAACCCAAAAAACTTAGAGTGGAGGAGCATAGTACTGATAGAGTGCCTTTTTACTGGCTTAGGCCTATATAGTGGGAACTTATTAATTAAATGGTGAGTTCACAATCATCTAATGTAGTTTCAGCCTCAAGATGAAACATACCAAAGAGGGAAGGTTGATCATGTTTAGGAACACCCCATACCTCGAAGTCATTCCCTAAACCCCTCCCTTACGGACTTGAGGTCCAAGGACATCCTTCGCCCAAGAACTACCTACATACCTTCTTCCAAATGGGATCGAAGTCACATGTAGTTCTCCTCACTTAAACTCTCAAGGGTTATACACATAAGTTCCTACCCTCAGGGTTCCATATGAACAGTTACTATTATCGCCATAGTTAAATTCATACATAGAAGTCATAACGACATAATCAATATCAAATTTAAGCCTAGTCATAATAGAGCACATGACATGAACAAGCATAACATCTTAACAATGCAACAATTATACAAAGTCCCAGCAAGGCTCCAAGTGATGTCCTAGTATAATATGAGTTAGGTATATCAAGGTCTCAATTTAGACCTCACCTCCATTATGATTCATAATTCAGCATAAACATCGTTGGAACCCTTACAAGCTCATTTTATTAGCATAACCTAAGGTGATGACCTACCAACAAGGGATTATCAATCATCCCCTTCTAACAGTAATAAGATATTGGGTTTAATATGTAAATATCTAGCTTGATTAATTCTTAATACCCACTATCATATAATTCTTGATACTTACAAAGTTGAAATATGAACACAAGTTCAAGTATTTTCACCAAGCCACTGGAATAATTGACTTAGATTAGTTCTTTACAACCCTTTTCAGATTTCCCACTAGGTACAGAATGTTACCTTATTAATGTCAACATATATGTTAATTATCTATCTCCCCATGCTAACACCAATAGGGTCTAGGGTTGATTATGTTTATACATTTAACCCTATTGACCCTAGTTCCTACTTATATCCAGGTTACCAAATGAAGGTCAAGTTCGATTAGCACCCAATTCTATTCCAATATTGTCAGCATCAAAATTCATACTCAAAGATAGTAGTAATCATCAAATCTTTACAATGCAACAGTTATGCAAGGACCTAATATGGTCCTAAACAATGTCCTACTATAAAGGAATCAATGACATCAAGTATCATTACTATATTATATTATAGCATCTTTCTTGATGGACCCAACATGCATTATCAATGGACTCCCATGAACATTGTCTAAGACCTTGAAGGATCGCAACAATACTTATCGACATGCTTTAAGCAAGATTAATACCTCAGTCATACTCAAGAGACTTGGCAACACTATTATCATTAAATCATCATACAAAGAGGTCCCATTGATAATATTAGTAGTAACTATATTTCAAATATTTGATTTCAATTACTACACGGTCCTAACCATTATTCTAATGATAGTCCATATCATGATCTAAATAGTATTTACACTTGTCATTTATAGTAAATATGACCTTATTGGTCAATAGAAAGGTTTTATGGAATACTATAGACTAGGATCCATGATAGTTTATCTCTAGATTCAATATTGTCAACATCGTTAGTTTAAGTGCTTTATGCCTTCAATTTAGGACACAACCATACCATAGTCTCATACACTTGTAATACCCTTCCTTTAAAAATTGAATATAGTAGATCCCATATCAAGACTCTTGTTCTTAAGAGGTCTATAGACATTATGCAATTGTATAAAGCCTTATTCCTCAATTTAAAGTGGTTTACTCAAAAGTATTAACTTGCAAAATTAAAATATGAATACAATACAATTCTATTGCCCGTAATAAGATCATAAAAATAAAAAGCTTGTATTAAGCAAAGGAGTGAACAATGACCCCAAAAGAATTTTATTAAAACTATTGCAATCTACAAGAGCACTTGCTTAATGTATAATGATAGTCACCACTCACAGAATCATTGTTACAAGATATAATTATCTATATGCCCCAAGACACTCACTAGTGTTTAAGGAAACAAATCATGACATGCATAACAGTGCCATTATAAACCATAAATCATCCAAGATCAATTATTATTCGGCCATTGAGTGGATATTCTAGATTTAGTTACTATTTAGGAAGGTAAACGTGAAGAGTACTTAGCTCTTGAGATGAGGTGCTAAAATCTTCTCTCCCTTTAGTGATGTGAAGTCCTCTGGCACACATCTCACTTTAGCAACACCTTTGCTGCACGTAGCCATGATAACTAAATGCCCTTAGTAAGAAGCAATGTAAAGGCAAGTTTAGTGGTCATTTCCAGGCCAGAGAATGATATATGCTAGTGTAGCTTCCACCAAGACCCTCACTACTTCCATGTTACCATGCTCCCAAGCTGTTAGTAGAGCCAACTCTCCAACTGATGATATTTAGCAGTTCTATTCTTCTTAGAGTGTCTCATGATTTCTTGCTTAGCAGCTTCACCCACCTACAACTGCCCCTACCATTGGCTCTAAAGCCAAATTGAAAGGAAAATTCCATGTGAGAAAACTAAAACTACACCAAGGGCTCTGCGACCACTGAGGCTAAACCATGGTATACTAATTTAGCGACAAAGAATCCCTGTGGGTGCCATCTAATTCTATAGGTAATTAAAATAAAATCTCTCCATGTTTGCTACAAGAGCAACCTCATCTCTATATGCCTCAGCTTGACTCTTTCCCCAAATCTGTATGAAGCGCATGTAGTATTTCTTCTTCATTTTCAAGAAACCCGTTGATAATAGCTTGAAGATGGTTTTTCCTCCAATCTTGCACTTAGTCTCTCTCTATTTCCTAGTGCCAGAATCTTCCTACAACTCCATGCATGATGTGGAATTTATTTCTATTGTATGCATTGAGACTGAGTTGATAACTTTATGAAATCGCAATTCACCAGCACTTTCCTTCTTTACATGTGCTCTCCCGTTGGCACTTTCACTCAGCTCTATGTGCTTCTCTTTGACTTTAAATAGCTCAAAATACTTCTACAAATGGTCATTTGGGTTGGACAGGATGAAGAGAAATAGGCTTTGTAACCCAGCAAACTACCAAAAGGACCTCCCCCATCCTCATCAATAGATAAATAGCTTCAGACCTAGAAACTTGTAGTTACCACAAAACAACACTTGCTCTCTAAATGAGAGAATCCCTAAAACTAAGATCTATAATATCATCAAAAGAATCTGTTAACCTTTTTGAGAGAACTAATGTGATTGAGGAGATGGTGTTAAAATTTCCTCTATCATTAATGCTTTGATGGGCGTCCAATTCCTGCACGTTCTCTTATCTCTGCTAATAGATCCGTAGCAAGCAAGCACCATTCATTCTTAATGACGTTGCAGGTCTTCTCTTCTAGGGCACCCATGCTAGCGCCATTACTCTATCTCCCATCGTAGAAAATTGTCTTCCTCCCATTTATTTCCTTCCACCAACCTCCATTCAAGAAATATCTTTTAATTTTATTTATTTTATTACTATTTGGCCCCGTAGTTTCCTATGGGAAACCCTCCGTTAATGGGGATGTGACAATATATAGGATACTCTTAACCAAAGATATCAAGATGTATTTCCATTTCTAGTAGTAACTACTATACGACATCGGATGCATATATCCTACAAAGATATTACAACTCTCTCGACTACTAGGTACTTAGTATAAGTATACAGATATTATCCTTTGTCAAAGTTGAATAACATCAAGTTTAAACTATCATTGAGTTTCTTTGAAATCCTACATGCCATTTGGCAGTTTAAACAATAATCTTCCTTCATATCTTTACTTGTACATATCGATAAATATAAACAATGTCTCAACATATTTTATGGGATACAATAAGCTTACCTTTAGAGTTTAACAGACAGTACATTATCACTGATGCCTTCCTTCCTCCCAAGTACATGAGTCTTTAATCTCCTCCCTCTGCAATGTACTTTCAAGCCTGAAGAATAATACCTCCATTTCCATCGCTCTACACTTAATTATGCATTGCATATTAAATGCATCCCAATACACTCTCTCCAGTCATCCATGGCCCTCACATGTAGCAAAATAAGGGAAGTATGGAGCTACTACTCCTTCCCCCACTCCCTAAGCATCTAGGAAGAATGCCTTGGGTAAAAAAGACTTTACCTCCTTACCAGACATTATTCTTAACCATAACTAATCTTAAATAAAAATAATAATTTAAAGGAAACATAGCACACCTGTTTTATAGATGTCACTAATGCAATCTTTCGAATGCTTAATAATGCTAATTCATGAGCATAATTATTGACAAAGGATTCTCACAAAGTCGACTAAGACCTCTATGAAAAAATTAAACTTGTTTATTTGATTACTCATGTCAACTTGGCATTCAAAGATGTACAATACCTTACTATCTATTGATGAAGAAGATTTAGCTATCAACTTGACGACGACAAAAAATAACAAGAATAAAATGATCTCAATGCTAAAAATATTTCTAAGATAACCAAAGACATAGAGATTAAGACTTAATCCAAAATTGGTTTATCCTCTAAATAAGTGTGTCTGTGTGTGTGTGTGTGTGTGTGTGTGTGTGTGTGTGTGTGTGTGTGCCTTTCTAGATGGCATAACGATCATTATCTTCACGCAATCTAGCATCTTCTCCATGCTAATACTCTCTCTCCTCATCTCGGGGGGGAAAACATTGTTCCTACATCCACCTTAGTTGCACAATGGTAGTTAGTCCATTACATCATTTAACTACGTGTTTAATAATAATGTCACAATCAATTATTCTATGCATATAATTTAATATAAAGCAAATGCATTTTATATCATTACTTTAATCATAATATTTTCTCTGACTAACCATCTGTCTTCTCGAAAATAAAAAAGATAAATATGTTAATTTAAAAATGGGGTGTAACATGCCCTTTCACTTCTTGGACTATCATCTGGCAGCTGTATGGAGTTCTTGATTCTTTATCTAAAAGTGATATTTCTATGGATAACCAGGCTCTTGTTGATGATATTGAGACTTCTATTTCCACTTCGTGTGTGGACACATACTCATGTTATGATCAATCTATTTGGTTGACATACATTGATACCCCATCTACATTAGAGGACATTCCATATCCTATAGTACCTATTTCTACTTCAGAGTCGAGTGTTGCTTCTACAAGAGCTTCCATTGATTCTCTATAGCAGGGTCATTTATGTCTTCTAAATCCACCTCATTGAGACATACTTCTACCAAACATATCTTGGTTGTTTGTAGATACTCACATTTCAGATCTTGATGACACTTTGGAGGATCTTGTCTTTCTCTTTGATGGTAGTTATCTTGCACCTACTACTACTACAGAGTTTAGTGAGGTTTCATCGAGGGTTTCCAGTGATTCTTCATAGGACATCTCATGTGATTTGCTTTGTAGCCACATGGCATGCATTGACATTCCACATCCATACATCAATTCTTTGGATCTCTGTCTTCATCAATTTTCACATGATTTTGAGAGGTCACTTATTTCAGTTAGGTCCAAGCCTTCTGATTTGATTGTTTTGGCATCAACATGACGACATTTGAGTAGTGTTCTGTGATAGGGTACATCATGAGACTTACCACCTCACCTTTCTTTTTTGAGTTGGAGTTACTTCAACATTCACCATTGGAATTGTTTCTTCCTAAGGGGAGAAATGTCATTTGCCATAAATGGATTAGTTTTAGCATTCATATGTGAGCATTCTCTTTTAGCATAGGGGCTACTTCATTGTGGGGGGCTACATAGTCTCTCTCTCTCTCTCTCTCTCTCTCTCTCTCTCTCTCTCTCTCTCTCTCTCTCTCTCTCTCTCTCTCTCTCTCTCTCTCTCTCTCTCTCTCTCTCTCTCTCTCTCTCCTATTCAGAGGAGCTATATGCATCATCATAGTAAGAGTGTCAAGGTTTCAAGCTTGGTGCAGAGTTATCATCTTTGAGGAGGACTCCTAGTCCTCTTCTTTTATATTTTTCTCTTTTTTGAGGGGAAGTTTTTCCCATGTGGTTTTCTCTATTTCTCCATTTTTATGAGAGATTGCATTGTACATGGGTACCTGATCAGGCCTAGTTGTCATGACTCATTTTCATTTAGCCCACCTAAGCTATGCTTAAGGGGGGTGTTGGTTTATATTAAGCTTACTCAGGTGTGTACATCAGTCTATGTTTAGCCTCAAGCTATACTTGGTGTGCCTAGATTAGCTTAACTGAGTTAAGTGGTGGCTTTTCCTATACTTGGAGCACCACTATTCTTAGTGAGCTTTTTCTCTTTGGCTAAACTATTCTTAGTTGATTATGCCCTATATGTACTACCTTTTGGTAGCTAATTGTCCATCCCAATCAATTTATTCTTCATTGATGTATTTTCTTTGCATAATTGTGTTTTGGATCTTTTCTGTAGGATAAGCATGCCTTTGCTTGTCTTAAGTGGCTGATTCTGTGTAGGTAATCATCTGAGGATCCTACAATTTCTCACAAGGAGGAGAATATGTGTCAAGTGACCATTTAAATTTTTGTAAGACACATGGAATCAAGAAATAATTTATTGCCAGATATACACTACAACAAAATGGAGTTGCAGAGAAAAAGAATAGGACAATCATAGAAATGGCTAGAGGCATGTTGAAGGTCAAGCACTTGTCAAATGAATATTGGGCACAAGTGGTAGATTGCATAGTGTATATTTTGAATTGGTTCCCCACAAAAATTTTAAAAGACAAAGTACCTCAAGAAGTATGGAGTGGAAAGAGACATAGTCTCTCATTTAAGAGTCTTTGGTTGTGTAGCATATGCTCATGTACCAGAGGAAAGAAGGAAGAAACTAGATGATAAAGGAGAGAAATGCATTTTTGTTGGATACAGTGAATAGACAAAAGGATACAAATTGTACAATCCAATTACAAAGAAAGTGATAATTAGTAGAGATGTTCAGTTTATTGAAGAAGAATCATGGGATGGTAGTGTTGAAAAATTAGAAACTATCATGACAACAATGCCCTCAAATGAAATAGAGTTATGAAATGGAACTATGGTGTCAAGTAGTCATTTAATTCCACAAGCTCTTGCTCCAATAACGCCTTCTAGTGTATCCAAAATCCAAAGCCTCTCAAGGCATCACCCAAATGACACCTCTAAAGTTGTTTCAAAATATCGTACAAGTGAAGCATCAAGTCATGCAGGAACCTCTACTCCTTCAAGGTTTCATGCTAGTGATAACTTAGACCCAACTCTAGCACCACTATTAGGGCCTCAAAAGACAAGAAGTTTGAGAGAGAATTATGATGAAACTCAAGGTTAAGAAATTATTGATTTATTCTCTAATTTTACGTTATTTTCTCAAGATGATCCCTTATGCTTTTAAGAAGCAATTACAAATGAAATTTAGGTGAAATCCATGGATGAGGAAATTGATTCTATTGAAAAAATCAAGGTTGTAATCTTGTAAATCTTCCAGAAGGAAAGGATGCAATTAGTGTGAAGTGGGTCTATAAGACCAAATTCAATAAAAATGGAAACATTGAAAAATATAAGGCAAGGTTAGTTGCAAAGAGTTTTTCACAGCAACCTAGAATTAATTACAATGAGATTTTTGCTCTAGTGGCTAGACTAGACACTATAAGAAATGTATTAGCATTAGTATCTCAAAACAAATGGAAAGTCTATAATGGATGCCAAATTTGCTTCCTGAATGGAGTACTAGAAGAAGAAATCTATGTGTAGCAACCTCCGGGGTATGAAATTTTGGGTCAAGAACACAAATTCTATAAACTAAGGAAAGCCTTATATGGACTCAAGCAATCTCCAAGAGCTTGGAACAATAGGAGTGATTCTTATTTTCTAAAGAATGACTTCATCAAAAGTAGCAGTGGACCAACACTATATATCAAAATGAATGATCAAGGTTAGATTCTAATTAAATGTTTATATGTGGATGATTTGATATTTACATGAGATTTATCAATTGACTTATTCAAAGCAATAATGGAAAAGGAATTTTAAATGACTGATCTAGGTTTAGTGAAGTTTTTCCTTGGTATAGAAGTAATATAGAAGTAAGTCATTCAGATGATGGTATTTTCATTTGTCATTCAAAATATGCCAATGATATTTTGAAGAGATTTAGAATGATGAACTGCAAGCCAGCAACAATACTAGTTGATATAGGATTGAAATTAAGAAAAGAAGATAAGGGCTCAAATGTAGATCTAACCTTGTACAAAAGACTAGTTGGTAGTTTGATGTACTTAACAACCACAAGGTTTGATATCATGTATGGAGTAAGCCTAATTTCAAGGTTCATGGAGTGACCAAAGAATTCTCACTAGCAAGATGGGAAATGAATATTGATATATGTTAGTGGAACACAAGATTTTGGCATTTTATATACATCATATGATTTCAAGCTAATTGGTTGCATAGACAGTGATTGCGCAGGAAGTATTGATGATAGGAAAAGCACATTTGAATAGTTACATTTTTATTTTGGGTCAAGTGTAATCTCATGGGCCTCCAAGAAGCAACCCATAGTCACTCTTTCACTAATAGAAGCATAATATGTAGTAGCCACATCAGTAGCATGCCAAGTAGTGTGTATGAGAAGAGTATAGCCAAACTTGAAGAATGATCAAGAGGAAACAACATTTGTTGTGATAATAACTTGGCTATAGCATTGTCCAATAATCATGTTTTTCACAAAAGAAGGAAACACATTGATACCATATATCATTTCATTAGGGAACTTGTCAACAATGGTGACATGTACTTGAAATTTTGTAAGTCAGAAGATCAGTATGCTAATATTTTCACGAATCAATTGTCAAAGGAAAGTTCTGAGAGATTCAGAGATAATTTAGGCATAATCAATTGGGGAAATGAAGCTTAAGGGGGAGTGTTGGCAGTAAGCTTGCTTGGACGACAATCTTTCCTCCCAACACATTTAGTACAAACATTAATGGTTTATCTTCTACTACAGATTTTGTACCAAAACCCTTCACCATATTTATTGTAAATCTTTACCTACAGATTTGTTTTTGACCAGAGTTTGAAGATTCAATAAATTTGATGTAGATGTCTTCTTCCCTATATACAATAGTTGTAGTTGAGGTAATGTAAATATTTTATATATTTAGAATTATCTAGAGAGGAAGTCTCTAGAATCCTCCTTTTATATTTGTAGGTGTTTGCTTTTGTTTGTAGTTGAATATATATTTGTACTAGTATGTTTTAGAAATATGCAGGACAAGATGAAAAGGAAAAGAGTTGCAATGCCAGCAAGAATAATGTTTGTAAATAGTAGAACAATATCTATAATATGTTTCAATATATCAAATCCCACCAATATTTTTTGTATGTGTATGTGCATATCTTAAACTAGAGACTTTTTATTGTTATGTTTAATGTGTGAATCCAATATGGTTGAAGCAATAAGATTGTGAATCTTAGAAAACTAAGTAGTTCAAAAATAGGGCAAAACAGGTCACATAATTTGTTTACATTTCTATCAAGGACATCAAAGCGATACTCATTTACCACACACCACATTTCACTGACAAAAAAACTTCATACCACTATTTACTTTTGAATCACAACCATTCACTAATAAAATAACTAAACACACTTACACATTTTTTAATTTGAAGATAGGTGTTTCTAAATAACTCACAAATACTAGACTTTACCGCATCACTTCAACACTTTTTCATTTATGACTCACTCATATTCCACCTTTCATGCTTCAATAAATTTCTCACAATTTTATGTCATCATAAATGACTACTTAAAAATGCTTACATTTCCAAAAGAAATCTAGTTGGGAAGGAAAGACTTAAATTGACTTCATTAAAACAAAGGAAGGATCTTTAACATGGCTTGTTTTAAAAACAATAAAATAGATTGTAGAATCTCAAAAACAAACCTCCCTTGTTGCAACTTTTCAACATTGCCTCCTTTGAAAAGAGATCAACTCCAGAGGACAACTATAACCAATGGTACAAAAACTAGCGAAACCATAACTTTCGTGGCTATACAAGTAATTTAATACAAAAGAACTATAGACATGATATTTCCAGAGTTCATGATCAAATGTAGAATTTAAGCTTCTGGAATCACTGTGTTTTTCTTTTTTTACGTTTCAAATCATACTCAATGATCCATCATCAAAATAGAAAGAAGAGAATAAAATAGAGATAAAATTGCAGAGAGGTTACATAAAAAGGGAGAGAAATGAGGGCACGTGAGACAAGGAACAACTGTAAGGTATTGACCAAAAAATAATAATGGGAGAAAAAATGGAAATAGGATAAATCAGGGGGTAAGAGAAAGAATGGTAAATTAGAACGAAAGGAAAGAAAGAGGGGTTAAAATTAGAATAAAAAGATAACAAAAGGGGAAGAGTCATAAACACAAGAATAAATATATAAATTAAAAATAGATAAAAGACAAAAAAAGGAAGGAAAAGAGGGAGACCAATAAAAGTTTGTATATATTTATATAACAAAATAACATACAAAGCTATACAATGGAGTAAAACTAAATAAGTATATATACTATATTTATATAAATAAAGTATGTATAACTATACATCTACTTTAATTATACAAATAAACTATGAATAAAGACATAAGAATAGAAGCAATACTTATATAAATATATAAGGAAGTAAGAAAAAATAATACTAATAGAAGTGTATAAATATAAGCGTATAAGTTTTGTTAGTATTAATATAAGTATTATTTTTTAGCTCAATTATTTATATATAATTTTTTTTTATTCTCAATTTTTTATAGATAATTTCTAACAGAGGGGGTGAGTTTACATCAAATGAATTCAACACTTTCTGTGAAGAATAAGGAATAAAAAGATAGTTATCTGCTCCTAGGACTCCTCAGCAAAATGAAATTGTTGAAAGAAAGAATAGGATAGTTCAAGAAGCTACTAGGACTATGATGAAGGAGGCTAACCTACTGGAAGTGTAATGGAGAGAAGCCATATATAGTGTTGTCTATATTCAAAACAAAGTTCATGTCAAAGGTAATGGCACTAAAACTCCTTATGAATTGTGGTATGGAAAAGTTCCTATACTAAAATATTTTAAGGTTTTTGGAAGCAAATGCTATATCAGAAGAGAAGAAGATCTAGGAAAGTTTGATGCTAGATGTGATGAAGGAATTTTTATTGGTTACTCTACCAAGAGCAAGGCCTACCGGTGCTACAATAAGAGACTAAAAATGATTGTTGAGAGTGCTAATGTGAAGGTGGATGAAGACAAGGAAAAAATATCAGATATGAGTGGCTATGAACCAGATGAACCTGTGGCTACAGTGATTGAAGAAAAAGTTGAACAAGAAGATAGTCAAGATGAAGAAGAAAAGGCTCCAAAAAGTATTGCTAAAACTCCAAGGTATGTAAGGATCAATCATTCTAAAGATCAGATTATAGGTGACAAAAGCAAACGGGTACTAACAAGGAAAAGAGTTGCAGAAAAATAGGTGAACTACTGTTTTCTTTCTAAGATTGAACCTAAAAATGTTAGTAAAGCATGCAATGATGAAAATTGGGTAAAAAGTTATGCAAGAAGAGCTTATGCAGATAGAGAAGATGTAACTCCCTGCCAAGGAACCCAGAGGATAATACAACTAAACTTGCAAAAAAGACAAATATTTTTTTTTAAATGAAAGAAATAACAACAATCATATATTTATTCGTAACATTTAAATTAAGCTTTATCCTCTAGTGTTCCATGGTTGTATTACTAACGAACTAAAACAAGATCTAACCAACATTATGAATTAACTAACAACCATGGTTCATTCTATATCTAATTGCATTAGCTGAATAAACACATACAATTCTATATTATATTATCAGATAAATAAGCATCAAGATCTTGCACATAGGATCACAATTATATAAACAAGTTCCTTTACAAGAGAATACAACATTACATTGTTTACAATATCGCTATATAGATTACATTGGAGTACATACATCAAGATAACAGTACATGATTCAACTGATATACAAGAATGGAACATGATCATAAGTATCTGTCTCCTCAAGCTAGAGCAAGATCTGAAATCTGCCATACAAGGTACATCCTTCTTGCAAATGATCAACAGCAAGGGAAACCAATGGAGAGAAAAGCACAACCACCTGACCATGTGGAACCCTGAGGTCCACCCCCCATGCTAGGAGATAACAATAAGGTCCCACAACATGAATAGTTAGGCATACAATAACTATGGTGAACAAGAACTACACATGACCACAACAACATAGGGCAATACACAAACATCACTTCCAGAGGCAACCACACAACGAATGGGAAGAGTACAACTAGGGAATGCTAGACTGTAGTAGGGAGAAGTGTCATCACATATCTTGTCATGGGTTGTCCTAGTAGACCTTCCTAGGCCCTGGCCCCCATCTTGGGTTGTCTTGGTAGCCTCTCCTAACCCCTGGCCCCCATACAAACTCATGCGGAATCAACATACCTTTCATGAGGACAAGGTAGTTGATCTTGCCATTCCAAGCCTTCTCATCTCATCTCAAGCCTAAACAAGCACTTGAGCCATGAGTGAGGCATCCACTTATCTTGTTTAGTGTGATTAACTACCCAACCCCTTAATTCATTAATTAGGTTATCACTGAGTTAAGAAACTCCCACATGGGTTGTCCTGGATGCCACTTTGGGCCCTGGGCCCCATTGAGAGCCACTCCCCTACCTGCATCTAGAAGACCCTACTCATCAAGCATAGAAATTACCATCACAATGATAAGTAACATATACAATGCAAGAGATTTACTTTCTTGCATACAAATCATAATCACAGGGACCAATTCTTGTCCCAAAACATAAACCAAGTATGAACTACCACATTCTCATCATGTTGCATTTACAACATAGAATACACATCATTTCACATCATACAGAGCAAGGCATTATCCATCTTGCATAGTCATCATAACCACATGAATAGGTACACTGAGCAAGCTATTATCCATCTTGCATAGTCATCATAACCACACGAATAGGTACACTGAGCAAAGCATTTACCTTCTTGCGTACAAATCATACTAACATGAATATGAGACAATATTTCAAGAATATATTTCATTCAACTCACATGATGCACACATAGCCAACCCCCACACAATCACACCCTCCTAGGCCTCTGAAAACAACTTCCTGAAATGACAACACTTGACACCATTAAAAACACAATAGTTTCACATCACATTCACTCTCAAAGCACATCATAAACTAATACCCTTCAATAATATTTTAAGGAATGTAACATTAATCCAAGCATGATCAATCATCTAACAATTATAAAGTGAATCTATCTTAATAATACAGAACTATAACTTTCTAATCACTAGTAATAGTTATAATATGATCATAAGATATAAGTATCCATGAGTATCAATATTTTAACTAATAATTCTCAAGGCTTATTTTTAATTTCATTTAATTAAAGTGATTGCGAACAACATGCAAATAACCCTAAGGCATACAAATTAAACACAATAGTTGTTTACACTATTTATACTGATGTAGATTTCATTAATAAAAAAGACAATTTTGTAAATACTATTAAATATAACTGTATAAGCAAGACTAAAAGCCTATAATATTATAATGCTATAAATATCTTACACTAGTTAGAATCATAAGATACAAAACCTGAAGCTACAATGAAAGAACCTTGTTCTAAGGTTAGCTTGAGAGGAAAAGAATACAGAATAATAAAACATTCCTATAGATCTAACATCTTCATCAAATCTACCACACTTTTAACCACATGCATATGATAGGATCAACACAAAATGAATTTGTTGAGAAGGCTTTAGAAGGTACCAACAATGCAAAATGTGAAAGCATAGACAGGGCACACAGACTGATTGGTAGAATGCCTCAAAGAGAGTCATATGATGGAAAGCAATGATCATAGGATATGCACAAAATAAATTTGTTGAAAAAAATCTCAGAGAAACTCAGTTCAAAAATATAGAGTTATTAGTGATGCAACTAATTGTTTTAACAGAGACAAAACAGGTGAGAGTTAGACAACAAAAAAATATTCATATCTCAAAAATGACAACCTAGGTATGGCTGATTTTCGGATATGATTTAGATATCCAAGACATACACAATATATAAAAAAATTAGAGAAACCCAGTTCATAAAAATAAAGTTATGGCTAATGCAACAGACTGCTAAAAGAGAGACGAAATGAGTGAGAGGTAGACAGTCACAAAATATTCATATCTCAAAAATGACAAACTGAGTATGGCTAATTTTTGGATATGATTTAGATATCCAAAACATGCACCATATATAAAAACATTAGAGAAACCTAGTTCATAAAATTAAAGTTATGACTAACGTAACAGACTACTAAAACAGAGACGAAATGGGTTAGAGGTAGATAGTCAAAAAATATTCATATCTCAAAACTGCCAAACTGGGTATGGCTGATTTTTGGATACGATTTAGATATCCAGGACATACAGTATATATAAGAAAATTAGAGAAACCCAGTCTATAATATTAAAGTTATGGCTAACGCAACAGACTATTAAAACAGAGACGAAATGGGTGAGAGGTAGACAGTCCAAAAATATTCATATCTCAAAAATGACAAACTGGGTATGGCTAATTTTCGGATATGATTTAGATATCCAAGACGTACACCATATATAAAAAAAAAATTAGAGAAACTCAGTTTGTAAAATTAAAGTTAAGCCTAACCCAACAGACTACTAAAATAGAGACGAAATGGGTGAGAGGTAGACAATAAAAAACTATTCATATCTCAAAAATGAGAAATTGGGTATGGCTGATTTTTTGATATGATTTAAATATCTAGGTCGTGCACCATATATAAGAAAGTTAGAGAAACCCAGTTTGTAAAAATAAAGTTATGGCTAGCATAACATACTAGGTTCAACAAATGTAGAAGAGAATTCATAGAATATTTTACTAAATCTAATGCAACAATAAATCAGATTCATATCTCAATCCATACCTGGTATATTACTTCTATCACATCTTCACAAAATTCTCAGCTCGCATCCATTTTCCCCCAAGTCTTTTCTTCTAGAAACTATGGTTTATAGTGCCAAAAGAAAAATGAAAACTTCTTGAGAGAGAGATAATGAAAACATAAAACATATTCTACTATTTGAAATACATGCTTCTCCCCAAATTATGTTTTTGAGATTTCAAAATAAAGTTGAGCATGCATAACCACCCCCATGATTTCTTCTAGAATATTCTCCTTTATTACTTTCTTACAATTTCTTATTTTTAACCAAACAATAATTTCTCTCTGATTTTAATATTTATTTTAGAATTTTCTATTTATTTCATTTACAACTAGACAAGATTCCTTTATGATTTTATCTACTTTAGTATTTTCTATATATATATATATATATATATATATATATGACAACTTGCAAATATTATCTATTTTATTTCCATTAATGGAACATTAAATTATATTAATTTATTTATTTATCTCTAGTTGGAATTACATTTATTACTATTATTATTATTATTTATTAACTTAACTTCTAGAATAATATATTTTTCATAACCTAAATTTATATAATGACATTTATATATTTATTTATTTAACAAAAATGCTTCATAACTAATTATTTTATTTTAAGGCAACAATAACCAAAACAATACCAACAAAATAACCCAGCTGCCAAACCATACCTAACCACTATGCAGATCGGAAAGCAAGACCACCACAACAATGACTGACTATCATGACCAAACTGACAACACCAGTAGGGTGCACAACTAGATACTCATCATCTTCAAGGATGATGGCTAAGCTAGGGGACCATATGTTATCTCCATTCGATAGTTCCATTGGTTAAGGCACACTCAAACTTGTTAATTCAGGTGGAGTTAATTTCTGGTACCTGCAACCTACAACAAACAACATAGTTGAACATGTATATATATGCAATCATGTAGTCATACACACATTTAAAAGAAGTTGCAGTATAGCAAGATACTCATGCATGAGTAATGTGACACTGTTCCTTTCACCCACACATCAAACATGTAATCCCAACACACGTAGCAATCAGTTACTAAATGACTAAGTAAGAACCATCATCAGATAGTTGCACGATACTCATAATACGATTAATCCACACAAAACATCATAACCTCCTATGATATAGAATCAGTCGCATAAAACTTAATTCTAACATATGACAATCATAGTAAGATCAACATCATAATTATCTGAATGTAAACAATGTCAGACCATATGAGATGTCAGTGTCACAATAAAGATTATTAATAAAACATACTAACTTCATCTTCATGCTCCTTAGTCTAACCACCTACATAATCAAGGTGAGAATGGAGGAGCACTACAGAAGAATCAAACTTGGGAATTGGTTCCTAGACCTACTGAAAATAATGTGATTGGAACTAAATGGGTTTTCAGGAACAAGTTGAATGAGAATTGAGAAGTAGTTAGAAACAAAGCAAGGTTGGTATGCAAAGGATACTCTCAAATTGAAGGGATAGATTTTGAGGAGACCTATGTTCATATGGCAAGAATTGAAGCAATTAGAATGTTTCTAGCATTTGTAGCACATAAAGATTTTAAAGTGTATCAAATAGATATGAAATCTACATTCTTGAATGGTGAGTTGGAAGAGGAAGTTTACATTGAACAATCGGAAGGATTTCAACTATCAAATCAAGGTGACATGGTGTGCAAATTGAAGAAAGCTTTGTATGGACTCAAGCAAGCCCCTAGACCCTGCTATGCAAGATTGGACAAATATTTGTTACAATTATAGTTCAGTAAAGGTACTGCTGACAACAATCTCTATTTCAAAATTAATGGTGATCAAATTCTGATTGTTGAAGTCTTTGTTGATATTATATTTGGATGCAATGAAGGTATGAGTAAGAAATTTGCAGAGGAAATGCAAAAGGATTTTGAGATGTCCATGTTTGGTGAAATGAATTTCTTTCTAGGTTTGCAAATTACTCAATTACATAAAGGAATCTTCATTTCTCAGTCCAAGTATGTAAGAGAGTTGTTGAAGAAATTTGGAATGGAGGACTCTTAACTAGTAAATACTCCCATGGTGTCTGGATGTAAATCAACAAAGATTGGTGATTCATCCAAAACTAATCAGAAAAGGTACAGATCCATGATTAGAGGATTACTTTACCTAACCCATACCAGACCAGACGTAATGCATGCACCTTTTCTTGTGGCAAGATTTCAAGAAGATCCTAGAGAGTCATATGTGATGGCAGTCAAGAGAATCATGAGATATTTGAAAGATACACTAGATCATGGCTTGTGGTATCTAAAGGATAATGATTCCACTCTTAATGCTTATACAGATGCAGATTGGGCTGGAGATGTTAATGACATAAAAAGTACAAGTGGTAGTGCCTTCTTCTTGGGCAATTGATTAGTTTCATGGTTGAGAAAAAAACAAGATTTAATCTCTTTGTCTATTGCAGAAGCATAATACATTGCAATAGCAGGTTGTTGCACTCAAGTGTTATGGATGAAGCAAACATTGAAGGATAAAGGAGTTGTGTATAAAGAACCAATCTCAATCCTCTGTCATAATACAAGTGCTATAAAAATTTCAAAGAATCTGGTGATGCACTGAAGAATAAAGCATGTATCTATAAGGTATCATTTTCTGAGAGAAAAGGGGATTGAGAATGAAGTAAAGATGGAATATGTGTATACAAAGGATCAGATTGTAGATATTTTTACCAAGCTTCTACCTAAGGATACTTTTGAGTATCTCATAGAAACATTAGGGGTCATTATCCCTCTTGCTCTAAACTAAGATGCATAGGAATGCATCAGTCCAGTGGTTTCCAAAGGCTCATTCTTTGATCTGGATTGATGTTTGAGAGCTACCTCTTAGGGGGAGTAGCAAGTGTTCCTAATATGTGTTCCTAACAAAGAGTAGTAAGTGTTATATTATTGATGAAAGAGAAATTTTAGTTTGATTAGAGCAACAGAGTGCAAGTATGTGCCCTTTGCCATTGATGTCAAAGGGGGAGAGAAATCATGTGAAAAACTTAAGAGTGCATATGTGTAAAGAGAAAGGGGGAGAAGGTAATCAATACAGAATCTTGTCTTGATGGTCTTTATAGTTTTTCACATCATATGTTGCCATCAATGACAAAGGGCCCAGAGATTGTTGCAAGTATGTGCTTAACCTGTGTTGTCATTGATGTGAACATATCTGTGTTATCATTGGTATCAATTGTGCTCTTATTTTGTTACTTTATTGTGATGAATATTGCTTTGCATAAGTCTTGAAGATCATGAGAATATGTTTCTAATATTGAGTTTCCAAGTGCTTTTGAGAAAATTTTCCCTCCTAGTGGAAACAGTGTGTTATAGAGTATCTTCATTTGATGATGAATAGTCCAGTAGTTTGCTCCGCATTTCTTGTAGAATTAATATCTTTGTTTGTGGATTGGAAATAATTTAGAGGCATGCCTAAATATACTACATTCCAAGTTTGAGCCTTCAGTATGAAGATTTGAGTAAGTTATGTTCACCAGAGTAAAAACTACTTTTTCTGTGCATTCAGTGGTGACAACGAGAAAGTATTTTTCTCCGCATTCCTCCGCATTGAAATATTATGGTTTGTGGTTCTAGAGTTAATTCTGGGATGATGTTATGTACCTTCAACTCAAATGGTTCATGATTTGGTGGTCTGCAAGCAATCTTTTCTTTATGACAGTGGCTGACATTGTTGTTTAAGTGCTCTAATTTGAAGAATCTTCTTGACAAAGTGGTTAGAGGTTGTGTGGATGTTCCTGGTGATTACAATGTGCTTGTGGATGTCTCATGATCATGTTCCTACCTGATGAATGCTTTGTGAAGAGTAATTTGGATTGTGGATGAAGACTGTTCCTAAAAGACTTAGTGTTAACTCCAAGTCTTGGTCAACCTGGTTGTTTTTACTACTTGCGGAGATGCATTAAAGATTGTGGAAGTGTTTTGTGGTGTGGAAGATTACAATTGAGTCACAGCTAAGGTAAAACATGTTCCACATACATCTTTTCATTAACTAATTTTGTTTAGGTCCAGACATATTTTTGTGTATGTTTGTAATGCCGACCTTGGAGATTTCCCCAATGGTTGATGAATGTATTGCCAACCTTGATGTATATTCCAAGGTTGATGAATTGTATAAAAACATGTAATGAAGTTATAAAAATAGGTCCTTGTGCAAAAAAATGTGAAGATAAGTGTGAAGTAAAAGGTAGAGAAGAGTAGAGGAAATGTATTGCGCTTCAATGGAATTGAACTCAGGCATGGAGTAGATGCTATCAAATTAGTTCACAAACTTTGGCAGTGAGCCACCCCTTGGTAGTGAGCCACCTCTTGGTAGTGAGCTGATCTTGGTAATAAGCCCTTACTTTTACAGTGAACATTTTGGGAAGTGAGCCCCAAGCCATTGAGCCTCTAATTGTTGGTATTGCTTATCATATTTATTTTGTGAGTTAAACACTCACCATGGTTTTTCCCTCTAGCGTTTTCCACTTAAAAATCTATTGTCTCCTGTGTTAAATGTGTAAATATGTTTAAGTTCTTATTTCATGCTTTCATGATTAAATTACAAATGCAGTGTTGATTGGTTGATGTTTTAATGGTTTTGAAATATTGGCTACAAATGATTCACCCCCCTCTCAGTTGTATTGCTCTTTTTAACACTTTCGCAATCTAAATTGCCTACATACCCTATATCCATGGGATTAAGGTCCCCTTCAGATGTGACTGACACTGGTATTTGCAAATATGTAGTTCTATCTTGCACTATGTTGATGCAACTATGTGCGGGTATCTAGCCCTTTCTAGGGTTATTCCCTGCCCCAGATAGTTCTTCAGTGACTTCCACCCACTCTGGTGAAACAGGGATGGTAATTAGTCCACTACCACAAACACCTAAAAGGGGTGTTTGTCATTTAGTCCTAGTGTTGAGGAATCTTTATTAGATGTCTACTCAAGAAATTTAGTTCACTTGCATAAAACAATTTGGGTTTTAGGTGACTAAGCCCATTTGAGATTCCCTAGTGCTTTCTGATCACCAAGATATACGAAGGCGAGGTGAGAGCATATGGCAGTTGGGGTTTGTTTTTTGGACTAGTTACCCTATCTAACAATTTTCAAGTCATCTCTGAATTAGACTTGTGTTGTCAATAAGCCCCATTTTCTGATCACCAAGGTCTGTGAAAGCGAGGTGAGAGCATACAATGGTACCTATCACCAACAAAAGTCTATCTGTAGAGAATATTGTGCCTAACTAGACTAGAAGTTTCATTTTCATATCAAAGCACTTGAACTAACCTCCACCGTATGGGTTTTAATAGGAATCAATAGTTTACTCCTATTTGTCCTAGGCAAGCTAGTCTGAATTGGTTAAATGCATGTCTTGTTCAATATTAGTAAGACCATAGAGCTTCTCTTAACAATCACTTTGTTTTGTTCATGTGTTAAACATGATAATTTTCCTTTTGTACGAAGGTTGCAACAAAAATGAATTCTCTACTCTCCCATCATCTTTTATTTCAAGTACAATTAAAATAATATCAGCTTCTTACATAGCAAGTACAAACCTAATTTTCAATTTATAGAAGGAATGGATAGTAGAGAAAAATAATTTCTTAACTAAGAAATCACAAAACTAACTTATAACACACCCCTCTTATTATATTCTAAAGGTATCTATATTTTGGCCATAAAGATCCTAACAAATAAATAAATAACATTAATCCTAATACCTTGAAGTCCAACTTCATTTAACAAGTTCATCAGAAAAATACTTATAACCTTACACACTATATTTCAAAATATGATATTATGGACACTATACCTTTTAAACAGTATACAATTTAAACAACAATAAAAATGAAAATTTAAACATTACATAATTAGGTTACCTTTATACTGACTTTACTTAGCTATGTTACTGTTGCCTTTTTTCTTCTCAATGTTTTTTTAAAAGAAGTATACATATAGGACAATGTATTGATATTTAAAAATAATAACTATATACTTAAGATATGAAAGTTAATAAAGTTTACATTTTTTAAAATAATGAAATATAAATTTGCATTGTTAATTAAAGAGTAGAACTTTCTAATTCTCCTTTTTTCAAACAAAAATTGTGCAAGAAAAGAAATATTTTAAATCAGCTTGAAAGGCTCTAAAAATGAAGCAAATACAAGCACTGGCCATTGAGGGAATGTCTCAAACAGATGTCATCTCATGGGGTGTAATAATCACATTCAAGGCCTAAATTTGATAGTTGTATAGTTATATTTAGGTATTTTTATTGAAAAATACAATTGAAATTTTAAAAAGATTGTATCATATAAAAGGAGGGATTTTGGACAAACTGTCAAAATTTATATAAGATTATGCTGATATATATACACACACACATAATTTTATTATACTAAGATATGTCATAATATTTTAAATGTACTATTGAATAGATAATTGTCATATAAAAAATTTCTTGACAGGCAAGGTTGATATACATGAAAGGGTTCATTGAAAACGCTTTAGAACTTTCTGGAAAATGCAATTAACAAGTGTAAAGAAAAGGAAGAGACAATTTCTCAGCCTTCGCTAGCATCCTCTCTACATGGAGCCAAAATGAGCACCTTCAAATAAGATATGAACATTCTTCAAGCATAATTGAAAATGGATTTTTGTCAGATTTTGTAGCTGTGAGTGCCCTAGTAGACACATATGCAATGGAAGCACAACAGACGCATGCACCCTTTGACAAAGTGGCTCAAGGAAGTGTGGTTTTCAGAAAATGCCATCAGTGCATCATATATTACACATGGGTTTGTTAAAAAGGCTTAGAAACCTTCAGACAATCAAATGATTTCCTCAGCCAACGTCTTTCCTGCTTGTGCGAAAATGGGATCTTCAAACAGGGTATAGACACTCATCGAAGCATAATGGAGGGGGGATTCCCATCAGATGTGATAAATGCAAATAGCCCTGATGGATGTGTATGCAAGATGTGGAACCATAGACCAAGACGTGAACTATTTGACATACTACCTAAAAGAGAAGTTAGCTCATGGAATGCAAATTATTACAGGGTATGTATAAAATGGATTTGCTGATAAGACTTTAGAAACTCTCATGCAAATGCAATTGGTAGGTGTAAAGCCAAATTTCACAACCTTTGCCAGCATCCTACCTGCCTGTGTTGAATGCGAGCTTTGGAATAAGGTATGGACATCCATCAAAGCATAATGGAAAAGGGATTTTGTCATATATTATAGTTGAAAACTCTCTTGTAGACGTGTATGTAGAATATGGAAGCATAGACAAGGCACTTGACCTGTTTGATAGAATGCCTCAAAGAAATGTGGTCTAATGTAATGCCATGATTGCAGGACATGTAAAATAAATGGATTGTTTGAAAAGGCTTTTAGAAAATATCAAGCAAATGGAATTTGTAGGTGTAAATATAGGCTTGACAACCTTGCCATCGTCCTCCTTGCCTACGACAAAATGGGATGTTTTGAAACAGGGCATGGTCATCCATCAAAGAAAAATAGAAGGGGATTTTTGTCAAATGTTGTAGTTGCAAGTGCCCTGGTAAATGTGTATTAAGGAGCTCACGTTATTTTCTACTTAAAAGTTAAAAAACACTCATTTGCTCATACCCACAGTCAAAAATAGAGTTTGGAGAGAAAAACTAGAGTTTATAGTGCCAACACGTTCAAGGAAGGGAAATCAAGCAAGTGCAAAGAGAGATCAAGATTTTCATGATGCCACCTCACAAAACCCGCTCCCAAATATATTGTGAAGCAAATGTAGAGGGTCTAGCAATTGAATAATGTAGGGTTTGATTAATTTTTGTGAGTTTGAAAAGAATTTTTGACTTTTGTAATATTGGATTAGTTTTTTATATTGAATTTATAGTTAATGAGGAAAGACAAAACACAAATCCAGTTGAAGAGGGTCAAAACAACTCTAAAAGTCCTCCAAACAGTCAAACCCCCCACCTTCACATCCTCACCATGACAGAGATACTCAAGAAAACTATTTAGGGAAAATAGAAGAAAATAAAAGACATCTTCAAACCCTAATTGAAATGTTAAACAATCCAAGTGCAAGCACCAATTGTAGGAGAACACTTGTGAAGTCATTAGAGATTATTGTTTCTCAAATTGAATCGGTGACCAAACAAATCATCGAATTTCATGACTATAGGGAGAGGTGTCAGCAATACTATGCTGACAAATTGTCTTATCAACAAGTGAAGAATGAAAAAATTACAAAATCTACATTATGTGCACACTTTATTAATCTTAAAATTGGCCAAAGATTAGAAGAGGCTTGCAAATGGTTCCCTATTCATTGGTGTAGGAATCAAGATATATCCTAAAACTTTTGGGATAGATGGTACATGGTGTTTGATGAGTGTCCATGCAACAACAATGAGGTTCCACAATTTTTTCTTGAGAAAAATCCATTGTGAGTTCATCCTCAAGAATATTCCTAATTATTTTGACATTTGAGAGTTCCAAGGAAGAGGTGGTTGCTCTGCTCAAGATAGAGAGAGGGCTCAGTGAGACAAAAATGATGTACCTAGACCATTGTTGAGGCCAAAACGTGTGTCACTCCCTTCAACTTTGAAGGAGAGTGTTGAGGTGGAGACACTACATTCATTGACTGCTCTCACACAATCTCTAGCACAACATGATGATGATCTCACTCAGGCTGATGAGGGTGAGAGTAGTAGGTGTCATTTGTCCCCATATTTATGCAGTTCATGTGGAAACTTGTGCGATTATGGGACGTAGGACTCATGACAGGACTCTTGGCAAGATACTGCGACGTAGGGGTAGCATCCAATGATGGACTCATCCATATTGGATGATATTGTTCTCATAGATGATGTATTACAATGTACATTTGGTATTGACTCTCAACTAATTTTTTACAAGTTTCATCTTGATTTAATATATTCTTACTTGAAATTTGTAATTAATTTTATATGACTATCTATATTATAAGTCAAAATTAATGATGTAATTGTCTGCACAATGAAATTCTAGGGTTAGAGTCTCCATCTTGCCTCTGTTAGCTATCTATTGGTGGATTATGAGAGGAGGTCAAGTCAGTAGGAATGTAATAAATCACATAATCATAAATATTGTACATATATCAATGGTAATGTTATATAGTGACAATTTGATGATTTCAACAGGGAGCTTCACTAGTACCTCTATGGTTTCCTCGGTCCCCTGGACACAAAACCACTTATACAGAGGTAAATTTAACCATTTGTAATCATTATGCATTGAAATAATGTTATGTATATATTTTGGTCGAATAACCTTGAACTCTATTTTTAGATGTTGAATATGGGGACTCCTCATCTCCGTGAGTTAGTGCAAGTAGGCATTACTGTAGCCATGTTGTCTTCAAATCCTTTGACCGAGGTATGAGCCAATAACATGAAAATGTCATTTTGTATTTCTTGTTTTATCTCATGTCATTTGATGTACATAAATGATATTTATGTTTAGTCAATTTTTCTTCTTGATCCTTCTCACAAGAGGTCACAACTCCAACCCATCCAACTACAGACAAAGAGAGAGAAAAGATGATTGAGAGTGATCATCGACTAGTGGTAAGTGATTGATTACATATGTAATGTTATATATTTCATGTTTTCTATATTAATGTGCATATTGTTTGATTGTATTAATAGGTGAAGTTGCATAAATCTCTATCGAAGAGGTCTACTTGATGGGAGAGAGAGGATGAGTCATTGATTGGCTCTCCATCTTCACGGCCAAGAAAGGGCCACTAATTATTTGATAGAAGTCCATAGGAAACTAGATTTTGGGACATTTTTGTATGCCTAGATGGCTTTATATACTTACTTTTGTATGTTACTAATGTATATTTCTGTATATGCCTATATGGCTTTATTTGGACATGCCTATATGGCTTAAATATATATAGACTAGATGTTATGTTCATGACATTATGTATATGATAGTTTATATTAAATACTTAATATGATGATCAATTATCATGACAGGAATTTGATTTTACACGTGCCAATTGCATTTTCTTGAAAGTTTATAAATCATTTTCAAATAATCCATTTTGTGCATATCTTGTAATCATTCACATTCCATGAGACTCTGCATTTCTTTGAGGCATTGAATGTCAAATAGTTCATGCACCTTGTATATGCTTCAATACTTTCCATACATGTCTACAAAAGTAGCTACAAACACAATATGTGACAAAATTCATATATCCTTTATGCCTTGATGGTTGTCCACACCATATTCCCCAGATCTCATTTTGGCATAGGCAAGGAGGATGATGGATAAGGTTGTGTAATTTGGTTTTATATGTGCCAATTGCATTTGGTTGAAAGTTTCTTTTGTGCATTTTCTTGAAATTTTCTAAATCCTTATAAAAAATCCATTTCGTGCATATCTTGCAATCATTGCATTACATTCGACAACATTTCTTTGAGGCATCATGTCAAATAGTTCACGTTTCTTGTATATGCTTCCACACTTTGCATACATGTCTTGTGGGGTAGTTTCAACTACAACATTTAACAAAATTCCCATATCCTTTATGCTTTGATGGATGTCTATACCATGTTCCAAAGATACCCTTTCCAAGGTTTTGGAATTTGGCTTTACACCGCCAATTACATTTGTTTTAAAGTTTCTAAAGCCTTATCAAAAAATATATTTTGTTCATATCTTGCAATCATTGCATTCCATGATGCGAAATTTCTTTGAGGCATCGTGCCAAATAGTTCATGTGCCTTATTTATGCTTCCACACTTTGCATACATGTCTCTGAGGGCAGTTACAACTACAACATCTAACAAAATTCCCATATCTTTTATCCTTTGATGGATGCCCATTTTGGGATAGGTAAGGAGGATATTGGCTAAGGTTGTGGAATTTGGCTTTACACCTACCAATTGTATTTTCTTGAAATTTTATAAATCCTTATCAAAAAAATCCATTTTTTGCATATCTTGCAATCATTCCATTCCATGAAATGGCATTTCATTTTAAGGCATCATATCAAATAGTTCACATACCTTGTCTATGCTTCCACACTTTGCATACATGTCTACTAGGGTAGTTGCAACTACAAGATCTGACAAAGTTCCCATATCCTTTATTCTTTGATGGATGTCCATACCATGTTCCAAAGATCCTATTTTGCCATATGAAGGGAGGATGTTGGCTAAGATTGTGGAATTTGTCTTTACACCCGCCAATTGCATTTTCCTGAAAGTCTCTAAAGCCTTATCAAAAATCCATTTTTTTCATATCTTGCAATCATTGCATTCCATGTGATGACATTTCTTTGAGGCATCATGCCAAATAGTTCAAGTGTGTTGTCTATGCTTCCACACTTTGCATACATGACTCTAAGAGCAATTGCAACTACAACATCTAACAAAATTTTCATATATATTTTATGCTTTGATGGATGTCCATACCATGTTTCGAAGATCCCATTTTGGCATAGGCAAGGAGGAAATTGGCTAAGGTTGTGGAATTTGACTTTACACCTGCCAATTATATTTTCTTGAAAGTTTATAAAGTGTTATCAAAAAAATCCATTTTCTGCATATCTTGAAATCATTGCATTCCATGAGATGGCATTTCATTGAGGCATCATGTCAAACAGTTCATATATCTTGTCTATGCTTCCAAACTTTGCATACATGTCTACTAGGACAGTTGCAACTACGGGATCTGACAAAATTCCCATATCATTTATGCTTTGATGGATGCCCATACCATGTTCCAAAGATCGCATTTTGGCTTTACACCTCTCAATTGTATTTTCTTAAAAGTTTCTAAATCCTTATTAATAAATCCATTTTGTGCATATCTTGCAATTGTTACATTCCATGAGATGGCACTCTTTGAGTTGTTTTGTCAAACAATTCACATGTCTTGTCTACACTTCCACACTTTGCATACATGTCTACTAGAGTAGTTGCAACTACAACAGATTTGACAAAATTCCCATATCTTTTATGCTTTGATGGATGTCCATACTATGTTCCAAAGATCCCATTTTGGCATAGGTAGGGAGGATGTTGGTTAAGGTTGTGGAATTTGGATTTACACCTACCAATCGCATTTGCTTGAAAGTTTCTAAATCCTTATCAATAAATCCATTTTATGCATATCTTGGAATTATTGCAACATATATACTTTGAGCTTAATTATTGCAAAAATATACACAATAACAATTCCATAAATAAGAGTTTCCTTAAAATTATTTTAGAGTTACAATAAACCCATAGGTCTATGCTATAGCCCTTGCAAATATTTCAAATTCTTTTAAGGTAACATTTTTCTCATATGCACATACATAATTTCTATCCAAATATTCAATCAAAGTAAAGTATTTTCACTTTGTTCTTAAGTGCTAATAACAATACATCTTATCAATGTCTCCTATACACATGGAACTAACAACCACAACAATATTCAAGAGAAAACTAGTCATTTTAGAAGGCACTCTACTTTTTCTTTACCATCATCTACAAATTAATTCCGAGCACATTAATAAAACCTCTAAGGTTTGTCACTATGACTAACACAATGCCATCGACCTTCACTATTTAATTCTCAAAAGATAAAGTCCAAATGTATAATACTTCTCGAGAAACCAAACCCTTTTCCACCATTCAAAATAAAACCTACATAATATTCATCACATTCAACTTCACAAACACCTTCACAAACCCTTACCACTATTGTAAAACACAATCAACCCAAAGAAGTGACACTTGCGAACCCACTTGAATCCAACCATGTAATAGGGTCATAGTACCTAAAGAGAAGAAGCAACTAGAAGACTCAATATTACACAAAATTCACCACAACCAAGCCTTCACTATGAAGACTACAAGCCAAAAAGTGAAGTACACACCAAGAATGAGTAGTAAGTGTGTGAGCAAGAAAAATTATGTTAACAAGATTAAGCATTACTATCAAAACCCAATCCTACCACCTTCAAGAAATGTATCTAAATGACACAAAATGAAAGCTAATCAAAGAACAATGTCACCTAGATTGTATTGATTCCTTGGTTGAATGTGGATTGCTTCTCAAAAGTGAACAACCATAGTTGCCAAAGCTGCCATGATGATAGATAATATGCTCAAAGTGCTTAATGAATGCTCAATGAAGGAAATATGCATAAGATGATAATCTGGACGCTATAGAGAGTGTGTGTATAGAATGGGGTGAGAGGGTGTATATATATCTCTCAACTAAGATTGATCAACGATGCAAAAAAAGTCGCTACATGAATAGTTGAGATAATTCAAGAGGCTTGGATGAATGTGTACAAGACATGTGTCCATAGAGATAGCTTTTATTAAATGATTTAGTTAGCTTTGTTGGTGGAGATAAGATTGATTTTCTTAAAATAGGATACTTTTCTATCTTAAGAGTTGGATGACTAGGATAATTGATTTTTAAACCAATTAAATCATTTTTTTGTATTTAATTTTTGACAAACTATGGACAAGGTCAGCTTGTACACATAGAAGAAAGTGATAAAAGAGGAAAATGATAAGATATGATGGAGGAAAAAGCTAAATTTAGGAAATTGGAAGAATAAATATAAATTAAATAAATAAATTTATTTGTGAATAGGGTTGTGCTTAAATGGAAAAAGCCATATGGTTCTCACGATGGAGACCCAAGTTTGAAACCCCCAAGTAACATGTGGTTTCTATGTGGCTTCTAAGTTGATTAAGTTGGTTATGTGGATATGTTGATAGGGATGAGGTCCCCCTTGTGACCTTAAACGCTTACGGATAAAATAAATAAATAAATAAATAGGTACGATGAGAAGATAAATAAATAAAATATTGATTTTTTTAATTTAGAAAGGTCAAATTAAGTAAATTTAGAAAAATTATTTAATTTTAGAAGAATAATAGGATCATTAAATAATTAAAGATTATTTAATTATAGATAGAAAATAGAAGAATAAAGATAATGAAAATAGATGAAATTAATTAAATAAAAAATAATTTATTTAATTAATGATAGGGATGGATGATTTAGAAGAAAATAGATAATTGATACTAGTGTGCTAGACAAAAATCAACATATGCAATGGTGAATAATGTGACAAATCGATAAATGGTACAAAGGGTCAATTTTGGGTGTTTACATTTTTCCCCTCTTTGAGACAATGTACTTTAGAATGTTGTTTCAAAGAAGATATGACTGATACATAAGGTAAACAAGCTATGCCCCAGTGAAACTGGCTGGTGATGCCCCCTCGAGAGGAAAACTAGGCTACCAAGAAAACACTAAGTTGACTTGCGATGAGATGACAAAACAAAGATGGACTAGGTTGACACAAAGAATTTGGGGATTGGGTGGGATAAATTAGGTATGGAAAAGAAGAAATAGGGTTTGGCTTAGAAGAAATTAGGGTTTTGGTTCTATAAATATGGGCCTAAGGGTCCATTTCTATTCATTTGCATCCATTGTGTTTCAAATTCTAGAGCTCTTGTGATTTTAGAGTGCTTCAGAGCTTCAAGATGGTGATTCCACACGTAGATCATCGAGCGAAGTGGGTGAGGGCATATGGGTGACCAACAGGAGCTCCCACACTGGTATGTAGCTAAAACTTGCTCTATATGCATCATTAATAGGTCCATAGGTGTCATTAATACAAGTGTGTGAACAAAGGCACATTAGGGTAGGTGATGCGCATATGGTCAGTGCTAGGTTGCCTTTGGCAATTCAAGTTGCATATGGGCCCAGGTTAGTTGCATATGGTTTTAGAGGTCACATTTGGTTGTAGTGCTAGGGTTTCATGGTTGGACTACACATATGGCATGAAAAGTTACTTTTGATGGATAGAAATGTGCCTTTGGTCATTTGAATCGTATATGGTGAATAGATGGTCACCTATGGCTGACAAAAAGTTGCCTATGGCAAATGAAGTTGATTTTGGCTAAACATAGGCAAAACTTAGCTTTTTAGCGAAATAGGCTCAAATTCATAAGTGACATTCAATTCGATTAATGATTGCAAAGTCTATTACCAGTTTTTTATCGAGGGAGATACATCTAGAGGATCTAGCCTTATCAGTTGATTTGGATGTGGAGGTGAACCTATTTTTGGAGGTCATTGGTCTATGGTTTGCAACGCGGATCACACCTATTAGAGAACATACTGCATTAATGACATCTTTGGTAGAGCATTGGTATAGTGAGCATAGTTCATTCTTGCTACCGACTGGGGAGGCCACCATCACACTAGAAGATGTTTGGCATATACTGATGATACTGATTCACGATGATCGAGTGGATTATGATCTAGAGCGAGACCCTGATGCATGTAGGAGATTGTTCGTGACACCTGATATAGAAGTGGAGGATCACGAGATTAGGATGTGGATGATGAGGAGGCTATGTACCTGATTGCAGAGGCTAGTGGTGGTGGTGATTAGATTCTTGGTCCATGATAGAAGGGCTCATGGATTCCCTATAGGATGGGGTATAGTGATGGAGGGCATGTTCACATATGGTATCAAATATGCGTGGGGTCCTTGTGTACTGGGATAGCTTTATCATTATCTGTATGATTATGCTTATATGTTTGGTTCGAGTATGTCTGCTGGAGTTACACTTCTACATGTGTGGGATTATGAGTATATTACAGTGACTAGGCTAGTTATGACATGACAATGGTAGGCAGGAGATCCTTTTTTACATATATATGGCAGATCTATGACCTATAGATAGATCAATATGCTTGTGTACTGGAGGAGGACATTGGATGAGTTGGATACGTTCATTTCAAGACCTTGACATGATTGTGAGAGTTAAGAGGATGATGCAGAGCAGCTGGTGTATGCTCACCAACCTAGGTATCTGTTTGGCAGAGGGATCTATATTATAGAGCGTTATCTTCTAGAGAGAGTGATTTGTTAGTTTGGTTTACCCCCAACCTACACCAGTGGGAGATGCTATCTTTGGGCAGACACAGTGAGAGATCCCTACTTGGGGTCTAGAGATTGTTGTGGAGATAGTATTAGCAAAGGTTCAAGGATTACAGGGGTCTATACTTTGGAGTAGTGCCCATTGACCAATGACAGGTGAGTTTCAGGAGTAGGTTTGGGACATTAGCCTCGAGGAGGATTGGGAGATCGACTAGATATGGCCCATCAGTTATGGGACCACCCCTATAGCCAGGTGCAAGAGGATCTTAGGGTGTAAGGGGAGATTAGGGAGAGGCTTCATCGAGGAGTACCACCCACCCAAGACACCAGGGATAGCTTGGTTGTTGTTCAATGCATCATTTTGTATCATGTGTATCTTTTTGAAGCCTACGAGCCGATATATGTATTTTGATGGCTCTTTGATAGCCATTTTGTATATATCGATTCATTTTGTACATGATGAGACATGTATGTATTGACCTAGATGCATATATATATGATGGATTTTGATGGTGATATATAATATCATGATTATGGATGCACATGTATGAAGTTGATATTTATGGTTTTTATGTTTTCATGATTATGGCATGTATATGGTAGATATGCAGATGATAATTGGATATGATTATGTTTTGATGATGCACTAATTATGATGAATGCATGCTTATGGAAAGATATATGCTTGTGTTAATGGATAGATGATGTCTTTATGCAAATGAAATGTACAATGATCTATGTTATTCAAATATAATGATATAATGATATATGATAGTGATATAGGGTGATGTATGTCTAACACACTTGTTTTGCAAGATGAAGATAATGAAGACAAAGGTGATGATGGATAGAAGAAAATAGGTTAAATTCAATTGACCAATCCTTGTGAGAGCTACAAATTTTATTGCGGGATAAATGGATGGATGATGGAGAATAGATGCAGCTTCTTGGCAATGGTTGCACACAAATTTAGAGATTGCAATCCTTATGTTTGATATAGCATATGGATATTATGCACCAAGGTATAAAGACTGGGGTGATGATGTATCCAATGCATTCAGCATAGTACAATCTCTACTATATGAGGTCAATATGTTGATCCAACATACACAAGATATGAATATTAGTTGTTCTGAGATGGACTTTGACTCTGCAAGCAAGCGGTTTGAACTTATTTCCACTAAACATAATGAAACCTTGTTGGTTATATGTATGGGAAATAGTCTTAGCATAGAATAGTCTTAGTACGTAAAAGGCTTTTTAGGTCCTCAGATGCAAAAGATATTGATATGTAAGATGCTAATCCGAACACATACAAGATACCATTAGGCATAGTAAGAGAATAAGATCATCCCACAAACACAACATACGAAAGAAAATGACCATGTCCCAATCTATACGTCATTGTGACATACCAAGATATAGAAAATCAAGGCAATATAGACTAGGTATTAGAAAGACACAAAAGATAAATCAAAAGAAAACAATGACATGGTCATCATGTTCTCTTGCCAAAAGAGGGTGCTCATGGATAGATTGGATAGTGCCTTGTTGTGAGGAAATATATATCATGTTAAAGGATGAGATGTTGGATTGATATAGAAAATGTTAGCTAAAGGCATGCGGACAAACATCTTTGTTTACCTCTAATTTGATGAGTGCTCAAGAGCTATCGAGACATGAATAGCTTACTTTCTACTTGAGTTAGTCAAAGTGAGATGGAAGATGGAAGGATGAAGTGAAAATGGAAGAATGAATTGTTTGTTCTTGCATACTGGATACTTCCTTTATATTCCAAACTACCTACATACCCTGTATCCATTGGATCAAAGCACAGTATGATGATGATTAAAGTGATGATATGTAGTTCTAGGTGTTTGTTGATGATGTGGGAGATAAATGATTGAAGCATATGAGATGGATGAAGATGATGATGGGTGAAGGTTGGATGGAGGATGAAAAATGAAAATGTGTATCACACATGCCTGAGTCTAGATACTTCCTTCATATTCCAAACTGCCTACATACCCTGTATCCATGGGATCAAGGTACTTAACGATAGAGATGAGATGTAGTTCTTATGATGTGTTTGTTATTGTCATTGTACCAAAAGATCGACCTATTAATGCCCGATACAACCACTTGACTTAACAAGCATAGGAGGTGGTTAAGCCCTTGTCGCAAACCACGTGTTGCACTAAACAAGGAGACCAAGGGTGACACCTTGCAACAATCCACCCAGTGCAAGTGTGGCGTTTGAACCCGTGACCTCGGCCCTGATACCAATTGTTAGTTGTCATTGCACCAAAAGATTGACCTATTAATGCCTGATACAACCACTTGAATTAACAAGCACGGGAGGCAGTTAAGCCCTTGTCACAAACCACACGTTGCGTTGAACAAGGAGACCAACGGCCACACCTTGCAACAATGTTGATAGTAATGATGAAGGTAGATAAATTGATTAGATTATGGATTGATAGGATTGGTTGAATGTTTGGTGGTATGAGATGTTGTTGGGATGTTAGGTAATGATGCTTTAAATATCCACTCTAAAAACTAAGTGCAAGCAAGTGCCCCCAGTATGGGAAGGACTTATTATGGAAGGTGATGGACTAGGTGACCTAGCTAGATAGATAGATGATGGAAAGGAATGACACTTCAACTCCAACAATTTCCAAAGCATGATAGGGGTAAAGGAAGTGATTTTATTATAGGTTTATTGTGAGATGGGTGGAATTTATTAGGGAATGGATGGAATTTATTATGGGATGGATGGAGTTTATTATGGGATGGATGGTATGGTAAACAAAAACTGAATAGATGATAGGAGTTGGTTCTACACATAGCACCTATTTGCTAGGCTTTCACTATGGTACTTATCCAAGGTGCCTATTTACCAGGTTTTAACCATTGAATGAATAATTTATCTTTACTATTTTGATTTTTTTTTGCTGGTATATTGCAAGGATCAAGCATAAAATTTCTTAACATGAACACTATTGATAGGTTCATCCAAAGGAATGCCTTTAGGTGTTAAGACAGTATAATCTCCTGATCCATAAATTGTTGTGATCACAAAAGATCCTAGCCAATTTAGTTCAAATTTTCCTTTCTTTTCATGATCTTGTTGATTTCTTTTATTCTACTTGAGGACAACATCTCCTACCTAGAACCTTCTTTCTTTGATCTTTTTGTTATAACCATGGTGAAGATGATTTTGATAGACTTGAAGGTGGTTAAGTGTAGTGAGGCGTCTTTCATCCAATAGCTCTAGATCATTCAATCTAGATATTCTGTACTCCTCATCAGAAATGATATGTTTTAATGAAACTCTCAGTGATGGGATCTTGACCTCAATAGGTAAGATAGCTTCAGTGCCATACACAAAAGCAGAGGGTGTAGCACTAGTAGGAGTTCTGATGCTTGTTCGATAGGCCAACAAGGCTAGATTAAGTTGTAGAAGCCAATCACGGCTATCTTCATTGACTATCTTCTTAAGAATTTTGCTGATGGTTTTGTTAGAAGCCTCGGCTTGGCCATTACTTTGGGGATAATAAGGTGTGGAAAACCTATGTTGGATGTGGAATTTATTGCATAGAGCACGAACTTCTTGATTTTTGAATGGGCATCCATTATCGGTAACAATGGCTTATGGAAACTGATTAACTATTTTGAAAGCAATTCGAAAGCCTCTACCCATGAGGAGGAAGATCCCAAGACTGTTGTTCATGAAATTGCTATTGAAGATTTTGGTGGTAAAGAAGAAATTGATGGGCAGGGCATTCCTATGGAGGTCTTTGAAACTGAGGATAATGTTGGGGTTCATAATTCTATCCCCATTGGTGACTGTGTGGATGTTGGTGATATTACTACCCAGGTGAAAATGACTGATATTGATGAGGACATTGGGAAAGATATCTACTTTGTTCCCACTTTTGTTCCTATTGATCCTGATAATCCTACTCAAGATGGTAGGGAAGCAAACAATACTGAGGAAATTAATGATGCTAATGATCTATCTCAACTTAAGGAACGGGTGGAGTTCCTTGAACATAAGGTCTTTTCTCTTGGTAATTTCATTTCTAACATGTTATGTAAGACTACTATGGACAATCTCTCTCTTCTTTAGGAGTAGGAGGCTCTCATTCATGGAGCTGATAATGACAGGGTTAAAGAACTGGACAAAATGCTGAGTTTCTTTCGAAGGGAGAGGAGGACATCTATTCCTAGTTTTTCTTTGCTTTCTGTTTGCTGGATTTTTACTATAAGTAACTTTTTGTTGTCTATCGGTCGTATGTAAGCTGTCGGTGGTTTTTTTGGCTCTTTTTATTTTCTAAGCCTTTTCTGCCCTTCTTGGGTTCTATTTTGTAATATGGGATCAACCCTTGGTTTGTTGCCTTATAATATCAAAAACAATGGCTTGTGGAACTCCATATTGACAAATGATGTAATGGAGAATGAATTTGGATATTTACTTTTTAGTGATGTATGTCATTGGTATAGCTTCAACCCACTTTATAAAGTACTAAGTGGTGGTAATGATGAACTTATGGCCATTAGATTAGGGTGGATGAATCTTTCCTATGAGGTCAAGTCCTCACTGTAAGAAAGGCCAAGGAGTAGTGACAGGTTGTTGTTCTTGTGCTAAAGAATGTATCAAATCCCCATGTTGCTGACATTGTAGACATCTCTTAGAAAACTATTGTGCATCTTTCTCCATGGTTGGCTAGTAATATCCAACTCTTAAGAGTTTCTTAGTAAGGCTAGGGCCAACAGAATGTGAACCACAGACACCTTTGTGTACCTCGCATAAGGTAACTTTAGCTTCTTCTGAGTCAAGACACTTAAGGAGTATACCATCGAGACTCTTACGGCATAGGGTTTCTCTAATGATAGTGTAAGGAGAGGCTCAGTGGATAAAGGTTTTTTATTGTATTGGATAATTGAAATGTAAAGGTATCATTGCGGAGATACTCATATATATCCTCATACCAAGGAGATTGGGACCAACAATTTCACATATAAGCTCAGATTGTGGGACTTCAAAAGCTAGAATCAAAAGTTGTTCAACCAGAAACTCACATCATTGTGCATTAGTGGGCATATCTAGAAGAGAACCAATTATAGTCATAGTGTTTGTTTCTTTGTTGTTTATCCTAGGAATTTTCTCAAATGTGATTTTGGAAAAGTATTTCTTGAAGTCATCTACCATCAACTTATATGGGAGAATTTTTTCATCCTTTGTTCGATATTCCTCCAAAAATTGTTTGATGATCAGCTGAGAATCTCCAAAAACTTGTACCTATTTGATATCCCATTGTACAACCATGTGCAATCCAATGATCAAGGATTTATATTCAGCAATGTTGTTGGTACAAAGGAAGGCAATCTTGTATAATTTAGGTATATAATCACCTTGAGGGGTGATGAAACATATTCTAGCTCCAAATCCATGTTGTGTATATGAACCATCAAAGTACAACTGCCAAACTACTGAAGGATATAAATTGAATAGTTCTTCATCAGGAAACTTAGGATGGATAGGATGAATGTATGTCATTGGTGCTTCTGCTAGTTGATCAGCAATCACTTGTCCCTTTATGGTTTTTCGATCAAAATATCCTATGTCAAATTCACTGAGAATCATTATCTATTTTGCTAATCTACCTGTGAGTACTACTTTAGACAAGAGATACTTGAGTGGATCAAATTTAGCTATGAGCTTTGTTCTTTGGTTCAACATATAGTGCCACAACTTTTGGGAAGTGAACACTACAACTAAACATGCTTTCTCCATTGATGAATAATTAAGCTTATAGCTGAAAAGAGTTATGTTGATATAATAGATAGCCTGTTCTATCCCTAAGTCATCATGTTGAGCTAAAAGGGCACCTAGAGATGCTATTGTTGAACAAATCTATAGTAGTTGTTAGAGGAAAATATCAACAATAGTATTAAATAACTAAACATCTAATAACTCAATGAAATTGATGCAAATAGGACAAACAAAGATATTACCTTCATAGATATTATTTACCTCATAGCTTCCATTGTCGCCTATCTCGTATTGATCTTGTATTTGATTTTAGCTCTCAGAAGTTGTGCTTCCTTGCTGTTGAAGATGACAATATGAGAATGGTTGTGATAAGAATGTGCAATGAAAGTTAAACTACAAATACAACTCTAATGAAGATGGGTGATTCAATAATGGAGACATGATTGTGATTATGATGATGATGGGGTTATGCAAATGCAATGAGGGTGTTTTTGCCAAAAGCACGCTGGTAGGATTTCTACAAAGTAAGATTGCTAAGCTTGAGTAGATGCAAAATGGGTATGAGAACCTTGTTTATATAGGCTGAAGAGAGGCCAAATCCAAGTGTAAATAGAGCCATCATTAGAGGAATTATATGTGATGTGTACGGTTGAGAGAGATTGAGAGAATGTGCGTGAATCAGAAGAGGACAAGTGTCTAGGCCTCTTTCATGAGTTATGGGAGTTAACAGGATAGATTGAGGAGTTAACTGAATAGACTAACTAGTTAAGTGAATTGATTGATTAGATAACTGATTTGACTAATGAGTTAGTTAATCTTGATTGGAGGATAAATAGGATATGTGGGTGAGGGAAATTAGCTAATTAAATATTAAAATAATTAATTATATGTGCAACATGGTGAGGTGGAAGATAAGGTGGAAGAATGACATAGATGAGATGATGTGGAATTATGGAATTTTGGACTTTGGAATAGAGGAATTTGGGGTTAATTAAATAATTTAGAATTATTTAATTATATGAGACTATAGAAGAATTAGGTAACTTAATTAAATAAATTGATTTTATTAAATTATTGGAGGAATGTGAATCATTTAAATAAATTAAGATATTTATTTGATTGATAGAGGAATGAGAATAAAATAAATATTAAAATATTTATTTAATTCGACTTAGCCATTTTTAGGTGTATACATTTTGCCCCTATTTGATGCAATGTGTTTTATCACATTGTTTCAAATAATAAAAATTTTCTACAATTGATACATGCCCCAATTTGTCCCTAGGTAAAATCACAAAGTTGTGTCACACTTTTATAAAGGAAACAGCCAACACTGATCCAACTTTTAAACTTGAATCATTAAAAAGTGACATATGTGTTTTGAATTTTGAAATGATGTAAACTAATAAAATGTTTATTTTTTAGTATATTTTATGTTTGTATTTTTTGAAAAAATTAAAAAAATATTTGATATAGTTTCTAATAAACTGACACTATAATTTAGTTGCTGATAAAATGCTAAAAAATGAAGTTACATGAGACATCAATGTTTATATAGTAATTTTTTTTTCTTCAATTTTTTTTGTGTATATATAACTTGAAACTTTAGTCCATAGATATATTTTTTCCAATTTTGATAAATATATATTTTTAAATATATAATAAAATGTGTGTGTATTAAAACGTAGTTGTTTCCATTCGATGTCAACTTTCATATTAACTATTTATCTAAAATAGAACAAAATATACCATCTTGATATAGATTTTTTTATCTAGTGCATCATTTTTTTTTCAATTTTTTTAACGAGTTTTACTATTTTTCCTTGACATGGTAATCAACCTAATGTTTTGTGCTGATAACCTACTTTTAGTAAAAATAGAAAGGAAAATATAAATAATAATTAAACTATTAATTGAAAACTAAACTTATAGATCTACAAAAGGGTATTTTTATATTTTTAAAAAAATGTTATTTACACCAGTAGAAGTTGTTGAAATATCAAGTTTTTCAAATAATTTTATTTTTTTGGTAAATTGGCCTCATAGTGGTGCTACATATGCATTTAGCCAACAATTTTAGTTGGAAAAGTTTTGGACATATCTAACTTAGCTATAATGAATCTTACAAGATCATATGTTTGACCAAAATTAATTTTTAGTTAGAAATACTTAAATTCACTTGTGCTGATAAGTTGGCTGAAAGTGTGACACAAGTTTGTGCTTTTACCCCATGGTACAGGTTTATGATGATAGGATGCCCCCTCAGGATATTGGATGGGAAGAACGCAACGATAGGATGACAAACAATCTCACGATGAGATAGGTTGAATGACAGGTTGTGCGGGAGAGGAAATTGGTTAACGATGGAAGAAAAATTGGATGAAAATCATGTCTCAGCATACACAAGGTAAAACACCTCCAATTAGGTTCAATGTACTACAAATAGGAGTTTGGGGTCACATCCCTTGTCATTTGTACATGTGTCTTTTGTGGAGAGCTTATAGGAGATCAGAGCTCAGGTGCTAAGGAGAGTCAGCGACAATGTAGCAGGTTCTGGTGCAGGGGCACCATGTCAAGTCATGTAAATATAGTCTTAAATTTGGTTTAATGTGTGTTGAGTCTAAATGTCATGTAATAAGGTCATAATATACCTTAGGTGAGTAAATTGGATTCAGTGGAGTTCATATTGTCATATCTTGTAATGTTGTCAAAGTGTTGTCATGTGTAAAATGCAAAAAATTGCAAAATATGGGAAGTTGAACAGTCAGGGCATTCAAAAGTTAGTTTTAGCCATTGGGTTGGGTTTAAACCTATTTAAATATTCTTGTAGAACATCGAGGGGGAGGTTGGAGGGATTGTATATGAAGAAAATCAATAAGAAACCCCTATTTTTATAATAAATTCTATGTTTTACTGGTAATTCTCTATTATAGACCTCTGTATGGCCCTATACAAGTGGTTTATGATCAAAAATATGGTGGAATCAATGAATGCATGAGGTATCATAAATTTGCACTTGGTTTGATTGAATTTTATAAAGATTTTAGATTTTTATTGAGATTTTGGTGATAACGGGTTTGTAACCCTGTTTTGGGGTTTGAGGCACAAGAAAATGCATTTATTATCATTTCCTCTAGTGGGTCTATTTAATCTTGTTGAAATGGGGGCTCTTAGGTAGGTTTAAATGTTAAATAAAGAATTAAGAACAAGGAGCAGAGTTGGATAGAGTTTTTGATGATGTCCCAGGTGTTATTTTATGAGTTTTGACTTGAAAATGATGGCTCCAAGTCAAAGTTTGCATAAAATGCATGAGTTATGGTTGTGTGAAGGTTTGATAAGCATGTATAGGGCTAATACAAGCTATCTAAGACTTTAGAAAGGTGTGGCAAGGTGTGGAGGTCATAGTTTCAATAAACCCTCATGAAACAAGCCAAAATCAGGCCTAGAGCAAGTGTATTGTGGTTAGGTGAAGTGGGAGGCCTTTCATTGGCCAAAAACTATTGATTTTGTCCATTGGTGACCTAAGGAGAGTAGTGGAATAGGTTTTGGTGGTTTGGGTGAATAATTTCATAGACTTGCTTTGGAAAAGTGGCCTAATTAGGCCTAGAAAACAGAGGACAGTCAATTTTAGGCTTAGGTGTTTCAAAACAACCATCTCTTAATTCTTGATATGTTGAAGAAAACCTTAATGGGTATCTAAAATGATAGTTCTTTTGTGGGTTTGAAGTTGTTCTTGCAAGATACATGTTGAAAAGTCTCTGTTTAGAGGGTCACTAGCATTGAAGACGGTTTGGGAAGAAATAGTCATTGATTAATGCATGAAGGTCTTGATACTGATTTGTTTTGAGTAAGATAGATATCCTAAGGATTTTGAAGGTAGCGATTGACCTTGTTTGGGTCTGTGAGTTTGTAAACCAAAAGTTGCCTTGTGAATGAAAGTTGCCTTGAAAGATGATTGCCTTGAAAAACTGAGAAGAGTGAAACCCATTGTTGTGAAATATGCCTCCATTGGATTGAAATGAACCCATGCTCTACATCAATTGGTATCAAAGCTAGAAGACTCTGGGAAAGGAAAGTTGTGTGTTTGTGTTTGTGTAGGTTGAAGAGAGAACCTGGTTGCCAAAAGACTAGGTAGAGGAAAAGAGAAGAGACCTAGGTGAGGCAAAGACAAGAGGAAGCAAGGTTAAAGGGGCTTGCTTGAAGAGAAGATGGATTTGTTGAGAAGGTACCTGTAAGTTGGGGGTTCACAAAAGAAGAAACAAGAAAGGAAAAAAGAGGAAAAAGAGATGAAGAAGGAAAAAGAGAGGGCAAAACAAATGGAGTTTGACCAAGAGATAAAAGAACTGATGTAGGCTATGGAACAATTGAAAGAGATGAGAAGAAGGATGGAAGATGAGATGGAGTAGTTGCTCAAAAGAGCACTTAGTTGGCACTTGATAATGAAGAAGAAGGTTGTATGGCCTATGCAAAGGTTGATGCAAAAGAGAAGACAAATGAAAGCATTAGAACCAGATGTGAAGACAAAAGAACTTCTAATGGAAAAAGGTAATGAAGAAGGAGATATGGACATTGCAGCCATTCCTAAACAACAAGATGTTATCACAACAGAGTGGAAGGATGAATTCCTTATGAAGACTCAAGATGTGTTGAAGATGTATGATGGTATTGTGGTTGGGACAATGCTTCACCTATTGGTTTCAAAAGAGGATAGAGGGAAGTTATACTCTACCATTTCATAGGTTTGTAGACTTGATCAAATAGAGGTAATTGGAGTAGAGAACCTGAGAAAAGACATGAGGACCAAACATGAAGAAATCATTGTTACATTGTAAAGGCAAAAGGCTAATGTAAACAACTATCACTTCCTTGTAATAGCAATTTTGAGGAGGAACAAACCAAAGTTCAAAATGAAAGGAGGACAAGGTGCTAAGGTAGAGATTGGGATACATCAAAGCATGAAGGATCAGATTCCAAGTGACAAGACAGTTAGAAGGCTAGTTTTCTTTGACCAGTTAAAACCAAAAGTGAAAATGAAGACCAATTGGAGTTGTTTCAAAAAGGACAAGAGGCAGTGCATAGAGGACATCAAGGAGGAGCATACAGAGGATGAAGACCTGTTACTTCCCTCAATCTAAGAGGGCTTGGGATTTCTTTTGACTGGGAGTATGGTGCAAGGGCACCATGTCAAGTCATGTAAATATGGTCTTAAGTATGGTTTAAGGTGTGTTGAGTCTAAGTTTCATGTAATAAGGTCATAATAGATCATGGGTGAGTAAATTGGAGTCATTGGAGTTCATATTGTCATATTTTATAATGTTGTCAAAGTGTTGTCATGTGTAAAATGCAAAAAAAATGCAAAATGTGGGAAGTTGAACAATCAGGGCATTCAAAACTTAGTTGTAGCCATTGGATTAGGTTGAAACATGTTTAAATATGCTTGTAGAACCTCAAGGGGGAGGTTGGAGGGATTGTATATGAAGAAAATCAATAAGAAACCCCTGTTTTTATAATAAATTATGTGTTTTACTGGTAATTCTATGTTACAGACCTCTGTATGACCCCGTACAAGTAGTTTATGATCTAAAAGCTATTGGAATCAGTGAAGGCATGAGGTATCATCAATTTTCACTTGGTTTGATTAAATTTTATAAATATTTGAGATTTTATTAAGATTTTGCTAATAACAAGTCTATAACCCTATTTTGGGGTTTGAGGCACAAGAAAATGCATAAATTATTATCATTTCCTCCAGTGGGTCTATTTAAATCTTGGTGAAATGGGAGCTCTTAGGTAGGTTTCAATGTTAAAGAAAGAATTAAGAACAAGGAGTAGAGTTGGATAGAGTTAATGATGTCTCAGGTGTTATTTTATGAGTTTTGACTTGAAAATGATGGCTCCAAGTCGAAGTTTTCATAAAATGCATGAGTTAGGGTTGTGTGAAGGTTTGTAAAGCATATAAAAGTCTAATACAAGGTGTCTAAGCCTTTGGCAAGGTGTGGTAGGGTGTGGAGGTCATAGTTTCAATAAACCCTCATGAAACAAGCCTAAATCAGGCCTAGAGCAAGTGTATTGTGGTTAGGTTAAGTGGGAGGCCTTTCATTGGCCAAAAACTATTGATTTTGTCCATTGGTGACCTAGGGAGAGTAGTGGAATAGGTTTTGGTGGTTTGGCTGAAGAATTTCATAGACTTGCTTCAGAAAAGTGGCTTAATTAGGCCTAGAAAACATAGGGCAGTCAATTTTGGGCTGAGGTGTTTCAAAACAACCCTATCTTAATTCTTTATATGTTGAAGAACACCTTAATGGGTATCTAAAATGATAGTTTTTTTGTGGGTTTGAATTTGTTCTTGCAAGATATGTTGAAAAGTCTCTGTTTAGAGGGATACTAGCATTGAAGATAGTTTGGGAAGAAATGGTCATTGATTAATGCATGAAGGTCCTGATACTAAGTTGTTTCGAGTATGATAGAGTTCTTGAGGAGTTTGAAGGTTGTGATTGACCTTATTTGGGTCTATGAGTTTGTAAACCAAAAGTTGCCTTGTGAATAAAAATTGCCTTGAAAGATGATTGCCTTGAAAAACTGAGAAGAGTGAAGCCCATTGTTGTGAAATATGCCTCCATTGGATTGAAATGAACCCATGCTCTGCATCAGGTTCTAGTTGAGTTACACCACTTCGAGAGGATCCATTAGTTCAATTGTCCCGCAGAGTACGGCCCACTAGTAAGTACGCTTTCAATTTTAGCTTAGGTGCATTTATTGTGGTCAAAAAGCTAGGTCAAACTAGGTGTTGTAAATGCGCAACAAGAATGAATCTACACATTTGCATTGTGATTCGATGCAAATGCTCTAATTCTGCACAAATACCAGATGAATCCATGCATATGCAAGATTTTTGCAAATAAAAGTAAGATTTGCGCAAACACAAGGGGTTTCTACTCTAATGATATAAATCTATGCATTTGGTTTGAAGTTGTGCATGTGCTGTGAAGTTACGCAAATGTCTCCAAAATCGGCGCATTTGAATGCTATTGTGCAAATGCAAGGGGGTTCTATGCATACAACCTAAGCCTACGCAATTGACTAGCAGAACTGTGCATCTATTTTAAAAGGCCAAAATACTTATTGGTTTGATAAAGTCGGCATCAAAATTGATGTTCACCAACTGATAATTCATCTCTAAGATTGATAGAATCTCAGGAGAGATGATAGGATAGATATCCTAATAAAATTGCTAAGTACTTGATGTTTGATAGATAGATTTGCAATTTAGCTGATTTTGTTTTATTAATGCACATTTGGCTGATTGCAGGAAGAGCTTAATGATGTACTCATGTCTCAAGAGCGATTTCTAGTGACACAGCTTTTGAAACCATACTTGACAGAGATTGACCGTATGGTTCTAGGATTGGTAGGGTTATCCTATGTTTGCTTTATACCTGAGATTCAGGCTAATCTCAATATGTTGAATGCACTTTTTGAGCTATTTCACAGCGAGGATGGGACATTCCATCTTCCTACTGGGGAGATTATAGTGACACTGGGGGATGTCCATCGGGTTCTTCAGATTCCAATGGATGGAGAGCTCGTGGAGTACGAGTCTCAGACTGGATGATTGTCATCAGGTCTTTGATGATGACACCATCAAGGGCACAGAGATCAGCTAGGTGGACATGGTTACCTATTACAAGCCTCTTCCATTGGTTGTCGCCGGGTTGATTGCAGGGATAGTGTACCCTGATAGAAGGTCACACAGGTTTGGAGTTCGATGGGCGAGGACTTTGGAGTGGATCGTCACAAAGGGGACTCAATTTTCTTGGGGTCTGTGTCTGCTAGCACATCTCTATCATGACCTACATTAGTTTGTTTATGATGGAGCGGCCAGTTTGTCATGTGGAGTTTCACTGTTACAGATTTGGTCTTGGTGCCACATTGCTATCAATCGACCTATTCGTATGGCCCCATGGGGCAGAGATCAGCATTACTCTTATATGTTCCAGGAGAGTCTTTCCCAGCCCAAGCTAGCGAAGCTAGAGTACTGGTAGCACGCATTCAACAATGTGGGTTCAGTTTGGCAACCCTACCTAGATTGTGAGGTATGGAATGATGATGCAACAGAGTTACCATTTTTCTTTCAGACCAGGTGACTGATAGGGAGGACTCCCTATATGCTTGAGAGGCATATCATTTCTCGTGTGTATCGGTAGTTTGGCAGGATTTAGGGGATGTCCCAGGGGAATGCCATCTTTGCTAGGACGTACAAGGAGCATCCTCGATGGGGTCATGGTGCTTCATTTGAGTAGGCTCGGGCATATTTTCTACAGTTACCATACTATCCATGGTTGATGAGGTGGTCAGTTGCAGATGCAGGTGTGACATGGGATTATGCATACTGGTTTGCAGCACACCCATTCCCTCACTACTCAGGACCTAGAGAGAGTCCCGAGACTAGATGATCAGGAGGAGGAGGATGAGGGGCCTCGGTGGCGATAGAGGTGACAAGGTGGACAAGGTGGTCAGGATGGTAGAGGTGAGGGTGATGATGGTAGAGGGGGTGGACGTGGGGATGATGGGAGTGATGGAGATGATGGGGATGGTAGGAGGGTACACTAGCGGATTGATAGAGATCTCATCCAGCAAGTATAGTTGGGTCAAACGTAGCCTCTTGTATAGCCACAGGGATAGGGCTAGGGACAGGGACAAAATGACAGGGAGTTGGTAGCTTTATGAGCCCAGGTGGCTCAATAGTAGGCTTAGTTAGGGCAAATGCAGGGATAGATCACCCAGCTATAGGGTGAGCTACAGATGGCTAGATTGGAGAGAGATATCACGATCCAGTGGTACACCAGGGCTGAGGGGTTACTTGAGCAAGTACAACAAACTACAGCACAGGGTCCCACAGGGCAGACCATGGCAAAGATGGTGAGGGATGGCTAGGAGATATTCTATTGGTGAGGATTGTATGAGCAAGTAGTGCCCCTAGAGTGGCGAGCAGGCAGTTTTCACCTGAGCTACCATAGTAGGTCACGGAGGACTTTTATAGAGGGTGGAGGGGTGATGGGGCCACACAAGAGGACATCAGGTGCAAGGACATCTGGTGGTGATGGGGATGGTCAGCCACATCAGCTAGCACCTTCAGGAGGCAGTGCCTCCTAGATGCTCTTTGAGACATGTATCATTTTGGCAGTAGCATTTTCTATACACCATATTGTGGACATTTCGATATGTACTTTTATTTCTAATATCATTGTACACTTGGACATTATTATTATTTTTGATGATGATGATATATGAGCTAGCATTTGATGGACTATCTATATATGCATTTATGGATGGATGTTTCTATATGATGGTTTATTATGATTTATGGTTATATACGATGCTTCTAACATGTTTTATGTGACCCTATGATGCATTTGATATCTATGTGACCTAATGTTTTTAGGAGCTATATGATGGACATGATAACCTATATGCATGTTTATGATCCTATATGTTGATAGATTATGATGACCCAATGCATATCATGGTGATATTTTAAATGTAACATATGATGTGCTAATTGCTTTATGTATGGATGATGATGTTGATATGCAAACACTATGATATCTATGTTTTTGAGAGATTTTTTATTTATAACATGTTATGGTAACTCATGCATCTAAATGACAACATTATATGTAACACAAACATGATCTAAATGCTTACATCATTAATGCAGATACTATGATGACACACCTATTTATGACATGCAAATGCAATACAAATATGTTTTGTTGTCCCAAATATGCTTAATCATAAAATAAAAGAACATTGTAGAAGAAATGGACTTAATAACTGGGATAAATGGGTAACTTAGAAGAAACTTGGATAAATGGATAACTAAGATCTTGAAACACTTGGAATTTGGCCAAGGCTGAAATGTTTATAATGAAATGCAATTTGATATGTATGGATGTGGATTTTGTCATCTTTGTATACAAATTTGTGAAGTACTTGTTTCATCATTGAGCTTTTAAAAGTTGTAAGAAATACAAGCATCTAGGTATAATTAAACCATGATGACCTGAGTATTACTTACATAGATTTTGATTTAGCAAATTAATACAAGCATCTAAGTATAATTGAACCTAGATGACCTGAGTATTTCTTGCATATCAACAGACAAGGATTACACTTGTTTCATGTTTAGACCTCTGATGTCCTCGATGATCATTATGTTGATCATGTCTTTAGACAAGGTTTCACATTACTAAAAATAAATCCACAAATAGCAAACAAATAAAATAAATAATTCCCTCATCATAGCTCCTCTAGTTTTTGACATCCTTGAGTATCATAAAAGGATACAATAACAAAAATCAAGATATAAGACTTAAACAACCATAAAACCTTCTTGCCATAGATATATATTTTTCTTGCAATAATTGATAGAGTCATGTTTGATAGTTTAGGTAGGTTGGTGTTGTCAAGCTTATCTTAATGTCTCTTTGTCAAGATGATGTTTTAAAATCTTGCTTTGCTGCGTTATTTGTTGTCTAGTGATAAAACCACGATCCAGTTTGCTATCCTCTAAGTTGTAGCATTCAAAAATCTAGTTCTCCAACTAGGTCAAGGATTTGCCCCCATTCAAGTAAAGGATTGATTTATTATGGATGGACTGACAACAGACATGAAGAAACGGGCCCTAAGGGACTGACCTAGTGCCTCGGGGGCTCATCGATGATGGCCCTGCCTACATGACGACGCAGAGGCAATGTAGTTAGGGGTGTAAACCATGTGGACCTAAGACCTAGGCGATGGGAAAATGATGTGGAATTGGTTGGACAAAAGGATGGGTGATAAGGGATGGAATGGAAGGGAAGCCTCGGGGGCTCATCAATGATGGCCTTGTCTACGTGATAGCTCAAAGATGACGTAGTTCGACAATGGTTCAATGGATTGGTTCAGGATGGATGACAATATGGACGCAAGTTTGGATCAATAGCCTAGTGGGATAAGGCGAAAAGGATGAGTGAACAACAAGGCATGGTAGGTATCTCGATGTGATTGGGTGAAAATGGTTAGAAGGGATGGATTAGGAACAAGGTCTAAAATGATGGAGGAAGCAGTTTATCACAAATAGACATGTTTCTAGGTTTTCACCACTTGCTTTTATTTACATGATAGATAAAGTACAATGATGCTTGTTTACCAAGTTTTCATCATGGAACCAATCCAAGGCGTCTATTTACCAGGTTTCACCAGAGGATAATTTTTTTGTTACTTTTGAAAAAAAAATTGATTATTTTTTGTTGTTTTTCTACTTTTTTTATTTTTTTGTTGTTTCTGATAAATGATTCATTGCATTGGGGTTTTATGTGTAGAACTCGTGAAGATGCATGCTGTTGATAGGATCAATGAATAGTTCACCTTCTAATGTGGCTAATTGATAAGTACATGATCCATAGGTAGCAATGATGACATAAGGAACCAGCTAGTTGGATTCAAACTTTCCTTTCTTCTCTATGTCTTGTTGATTCCTAGTATTTTCTCTGAGGACTAGGTCACCAACTTGAAAGAGCCGGGGTTTGACTCTATGGTTGTAGCTTCATGACATTCTATGTTGGTATGCTTTAAGATGGTTAAAGGCATGTTGTCTCCTTTCCTCAAGTAGCTCTAACTCTTGAAGTCTGGAAACTCTGTATTCTTCATTTTTTAGGAGGCCTTTTAACGATACTCTCAAGGATGATAACTCGACTTCAATGGACAAGATGGATTCAGAGCCATAGACAAGTGAATATGGCATTGCACCTATGGGTGTGCAAATGCTTCTACGGTAGGCCCACAGAGCAGGATTCAATTGTATGTGCCAATCGTAGCCAACATCATTGATAGTCTTCTTTAGTATTTTCAAGATAGTTTTATTTGATTCCTTTGCCTATCTGTTTCCTTGGGGGTAATATGGGGTGGAAAAGTGCTGTTGGATGTGGAATTTATCAAATAGCTCTTTGACATCTTGGTTTTTAAATGGTCTTTCATTATCAGTGATAATGGATACAGGGATGCCATAGCGGCAAATGATGTAATTCAGGATGAAAGAAACAATTTGTTTGCCTATGACATTGGCGAGGGGTACGGCTTCAATCCACTTTGTAAAGTACTCAGTGGCGGTGATTATGAATTTATGGCCACTGGATGATGGAGGGTGTATCTTGCCCACTAAGTCGAGTCCCCATTGACAGAAAGGCCAAGGAGTCGTTAAGGGTTGTAGCTCCTGTGTTAGTGCATGTATGAGGTTCCCATGGATTTGGCATTTCTTGCACCTCTTCACAAAATGATAGGAGTCTTTTTCCATAGTTCGCTAGTAGTATCCCATACCTATGAGTTTCTTAGCTAGGGTAGGACCACTAGAGTGGGTCCTACATATACCATCGTGAACTTTGCTTAGGGCAGTTTGATATTCCTCATTGTCAAGACACCTAAGGAGAGTACCATCTAGTCCTCGTCGATGCAGGGTGTTAGTGATTATGGTAAAATGGGAAGCTTGGCAGATGAAGGTTCTTTTTTGGTTACTAGATAGATCGAGTGGTAGGGTGTTCTCTTTCAAATTAAGTATATACTTTTCCATATAGGGGAGAATCTAATCCTAAGATATGGCAAATGATGTTGGATTCAGGGGTGTCGTATGCAGGATGGGATACTGGCTCTACCAAGAACTCATAATGTGACTAGTTTTCAAGGATATCAAGGAGAGATGCAATGGTTGCCATGGCGTCTGCTGCTTTGTTCTCCCGCCTGGGTATCTATTCAAAAGAGATCACGACAAAGTATTCTTTGAAGTCGTCTACCATACATTTGTACAGTATTAACTTCTCATCCTTTGTTTGATAGTTGCATTCACCTAGTTGATGACAAGTTGTGAATCACCATACACATGAAGTTCTGTGATTTTCCATTTGACTGCCAGCTTGATGCCAATGACTAGGGCTTCGTACTCTGCCACATTGTTAGTGCATGGAAAGAGTAGTCTATATGACTTTGGAATTGTGTCTCCATTAGGTGTGACCAACAAGATACCTACTCTGGACCCATGCTGAGTATATGATCCATCAAAGTAGAGTTTCCAGGTTGTTTTTGTGATGTTATAGATAGACTCATCTTGAAATTCAAAGCTTAACGGGTTGTCATCTGTTAAAGGTGCATCTACCAGCTAATCTGCAATCACTTGCCCCTTTATTACTCATCTATCTACATACTCGATGTCAAATTCACTAAGTATCATGATATTCTACCTGTTAGGGTAGCTTTGTTGAGCAAGTATTTCAATGGATTGATCTTCGCTACTAGCTTGATGGAATGTGAGAGCATGTAGTGTCTCCATTTTTGTGAAGTAAAGACAACAACAAGACATGCTCTCTCAATTGGTTTATATTGCAGCTCATAGCCTACTAGTGTTATGCTGATGTAGTAGATTGCTTGCTCCTTTCCTTCATGGTTCTATTGTGCTAGCAGAGCTCCAGAGCTGTTGGTGTGGCTAAGATGTAGAGTATCAATGGCTTTCCCCGAATTGGCAGAATTAAGACAGGTGGGTTCATTAGATACTCCTTTAGATGTTGAAAAGCTTGTTCACACATGTCATCCCATTTGAAAGGAATGTTTTTGTGTAGGAGATGTGTGAATGGATGACACTTATCTGCCAGTTGAGAGATGAACCTTCTGATGGACTGCAACTTTCCTTGTAGAGACCATAATTGGCTAAGATTCTTAGGTGGCAGCATTTCCATGATTAATTTTACCTTGACTGGGTCCACTTCTATCCCATTAGCTGATATGATATATCCAAGGAGTTTACTGGATGTTACTCCCAAAATGACAAAAATTCACTTTTTTGAATTTAATCATACATTAAATTGCTCTAGACTCATGAAGATTTTGTCCAAGACCTGTAGATGTCCTTCTCTAGTGATTGACTTGGCTAGAATGTCATCTACATAATCTTCCATGATGGTGTGCATCATGTCATGAAAGATTGTAGTCATGGCTCTCTGATATGTTGACCCCGCATTTTTCAATACAAATGGCATGATGCACCAACAATAGGTACCCCATGGACATTTGAATTTGGTCTTGTGTTGATCCTCTGGCACGATTTTGATTTGGTTATAACCGGAGAACCCATCCATTAATGACAACCTAGTGTGCCCTATTGTTAGATCTACAATGATGTCGATGTTGGGTAGAGGGAAGTCATCTTTGGGACAAGCCTTGTTCAGATCCCTGAAGTCATTACATAGTTGAATCCTTCCATCTATTTTGGAGATAGGTACTATATTTGAAATCCATTTAGGATAGTCTATTGGTCTGATAAACCCAACATCTAGCAACTTTTTTAGTTCTTTTACCATGAGTGTGATATGCGGGTGCATCTTCCTTAGTTTTTGTTTAACTAGCATAGCTCCTGGAGCTAGCGACAAGTGATGCATTATAAGATTTGGATCTAGACCTGACATATTTGCATATGACCAAGCAAATTTAATTTGTTTCCATTTGAAGAATTCGGTTAACTCTGGCTTCTCTTATGCAATTAAAGATTTTTCCATGTGGATTATCCTTGGATTTTCTTGTGTGTCGATCTTGACCAATTCTGCTGGTTCCATCAAAATTGAGGACCTCTCCTAATGTGTAAGATTGGGAAGAGTGTCAATCCTTTCATCCTTAGGCACCTCAAAGAGGTTTTCACCATTGCATACGTCTTTTATCTTTTTACTATTTTCATGATCTAACACTGCCGCAGAGTGATTTTCACCATTAGATCTATCTTTCATTTTTACATTTTTATGACTGAAAGGCTTGGCACTCTCTCCAAAATAAGCCTTGTCATTGCGTCCTCTGGCATAGCCAGCTCTGTGATCCCCTACAGGTATATGGTCTCTAAGTTCTAGATAATCTCTGATGGCTTCATCATTTTGGAAAGTATCTAGCTCAGGGGCAGTGTCTTGCAAATCCCAATCTATGAGTTCAGGATGTCATAGTGGTAATGGGTCATCAGATTGGTCTAGTTTGAGAGTAGTGATGGTTAAGATGGAGGAGTTGGTTAGGTTATTGTAAGTATTGCCAAAGTCTACTATGGTACTCTCCTCAAGTTGATCTGTCAAGTGTAACATCATACTTTCCTCATGAATCTCACTATCATTATTATGCGAATCAAACTCTAGAGGTCTAGACCTTGAGCCTTGTCCCGCATGAGGTGTATGGATAGGGCCATATTCATGGACCACATCAACATATTTTTCATCACAAGATAGTTTAGAAAGACTGCCCCATTCATATTCATTTGAGTCTGTCTCACTCCATTCTTGTAGTCGATGAATCTGTTCTACTAGGTTAGTAGTAGTTGTTTCTGTTTGTTTTCCTTTGTGCTTGTCTTTTCCCTTGATCTTTACTTTGCCTCTATAACCTAGCCCTGTAGTGTCTTGGGTTGTTAATGAAGGAGGTTAGATAGGCTCAGTGATACCTTTTTTCCTCAATCCTATGGGCCCATGATCTTCATATCCCATTCTTTGTAGGATTAAGAACCCTTGACCATATTGTTCGGTTTGCAATTTGGATTGATGGTCTTGTGGTTTGGATTCATTGTCTCCATCCTTATATAGCCATTATAGGATGTCCTCATCACTCTCATCTTCAAGGCTTCCCCATTTAACAAATGGACCTTTAGGAGTTTCTAATGACTTGGGTTTGTTCATGGATGGATTTCCATAGGATCTAGGCAATATAGGTAGTTGTACTAGGCAAAAGAATTTTGTGATGGTATACTCTCCTACACCCTTGTCTTTGAGCTTGAGGTTGAGTTCAGATGTTTTGGATGTAGAAGGGAGTGAAGCTAGGTCAACATGGGATGAGGATGAGGCAGAGGCATGGTTAGTGGGAATTACAACTTCAAGCTTGGAATCATCTTAGATAGTGATTTCTTGGCCGTTATGGGGAAACTTGATACACTGGTGGTAGGTGAATGGCACTGCCTTCATTGTATGTATCCAAGGTCTTCCAAGGAGAATATTATATGTGAGTTCCATGTCAAGCACTTGACACACCACATATTTTACTATTGGTCCCACTCTGATTGGTAAAACAATGATTCCCTTTGATGTCCTTTCCTCTTCATCATAAGCCTTGATAGTAAAATTTTCTTTTTAGAATCAATGGCATTCTCTAAAAACCCCAATGCAAGGATTAGCTTTAAAGTGCAAATATTTAAACCTGCCCCTCCATCTATCAGAACCATTTTTATTTTATGCTTATGGATGAAGGTTTTGATATGGAGGGATGCATTGTGTGGTTGGGTGATTGACATATCATCCTTTTCCATGAATGATAGGAAATGAGGTGTGGTTCGATGACCTACCATGGTCTGAAACTGCTCTTCAGCTAAATTGGTTGGGATAGTAGTTTCCAAAAGAGCTTGTTCAAGGATGGCTTTGTGAGATGGGGATAGATGCAAAAGCTCCAAAATAGAAATCTATGTTGGTGTCTTATGGAGTTGGTCCAAGACGTTGTATTAGTTTGATGTAGAGGATGGTTTGGACGGAGCTCCTTGAAGAGTAACCTTTCCACTACAACTAGTCACGCTACAATTAGAGGTTTTATTTATAGTGATTACATTGATATGTGAATCATTTTCAAAAATGTGGTTAACAACATAGTCATATGACACATTTGTGTAGTTGGCATTATTAGCCCCACTTTTGTTTTGATTTGAACAACCTCCCTTCTCATAGTTGGGGAGTGGATTCTTGAATGTTAAATGGTCATCATTAGATATGTGTCCCTCCAATTTTATTACCTTTTGGTCCACCAAGTCTTGAATGGTGTGCTTTAGCTTTTGGCAATCTTGGTCTTGTGGCCTTTGCTTCCATGATATTCACAAAAGTATGTGTCTTTCCACCAAGAAGGTTTAAATTTTGGTTCAAACTCCCACGCCGTTGGAAGCATTATGAGATTGTTTGATATTAGCTTCCATAGGGCGGATTCGATTGATTCCCCTAGAGGTGTGAACTTTCGGCGAGGATGAAAGTTTGTAGACCGTAATTTGGTGTTTTGTGGTTTGTTTGATGGGGGGTTGTTTTGTGGGTTTTGATGGGTTAAAAATTGGTTGCTTTGGTATCACATTCTTAGCATCAACCACCCCATCGTTCATGATGTTTTTATTTTTGGTCCAAAACCATGGCTTATCTATGTTAACATTTGCAGTAGGGGTGTCCTTGTAAAGTTTGATTTGACCCTTTTCTATCAAGGCTTTCTCAATGAGTAGCCCCATTTCAATGAACTTACTAAAAGTAGTTGGACACTATATTTGAATTTGATAACTTAGTTCTATGGATAGATTGTGAAGAAACATTTCTATCATTTTCTTCTCTAGTATGTGGTAGGTACACTTGCTTGCAAGTTGTCTCCATCTTTGTTAGAAAGAGGCGAAGGATTCTCCTCCTTTTTGCTTGTTATTACAAAGATCCAACATGGAGATTTCATGTTCGATATTGCATGAGAAATGTGTGATGAATTTATCCACTAGCTCATCAAAAGTGCAGATACCGGGAGGTAGGCAAGAGAACCACTCCATAGCTTGTCCTCCTAAACTTCTTGGGAATAGTCGCATAAGATACGTTTTGTTGTGTGCGACTTCTAGACATGCGGCTCTAAATTCCCTTAAATGGTCTCTTGGATCACCTTTTCCTTGATATTTGTCAAATTTTGGAACCTCAAACCTTGAGGGAAAAGGTATCATGAGCAAAGATTTATCGAATGGATAAGGTGAGATTTCCTCAAGGGAGTAGTGTTTTGTGGTTGTTCCACTTTGGATGTCCACTAACTGTTTTTGCAAGGCTTAGATTTGTGTTGTCAATATGTCCAATGGATTGAGTGTATCCTTAGCCTTTTCTAAATTAGAAGCATTTTTGTCAGTTTTGGGGGCATCTTTGTCAATTTTGGAGCCATCTTTTGAGGACTTAGCTTCATTTGAGGCATTGTTCTCTCTTAAATTTGAGACATCAAAATATGAGGGAAACTTAGCTCCTTGTTGAGCTAGCATGAGAAAATATTTATGAGGATATGTGGAAACAACCTTATCCATCATCTTTTGAAACTTTGGATCTTGGAGGTGTTTAGGGATTTCCTCTTGGTTAATTTTCTCATCATCAAAATCGTGCCCACCATTATGAATGGAACATATTTTCTATTTTTGTTTTACTTGGGACCTAGTGTGAACCATGCAAGTTTGAGACATGGGTGAAGTTGGATTGTGAGACTTTTGTGAACTTGGTTTGATGTTTTAGTATGAAACAATTTTGAGGGTGAATTTGGTGGGATATGTTTTTGATAAGATTTTGCTAAGGTTTTATGTTGATCTATGTCATTCAAATAATGTGCTCTTGAGCTAAAAGGTAGTCAAAATAGGAATGGTTGATCACCACTATTGATATAGACTATTCTTCTATCAAGATTACACTAGCACAATTTCAAGGATGATTTGATCTTAATTATGAAACTAACTAGATTTTTGTTTGAATTTGGTAGAGTCTCAATAATGCCTAGATGAAAATATTGGTTTGAACGTTTTGAATAGCAAGTTAGTGGTACGCATAGGTGATGTTTGAAAATGGTGTGAGGGTGAGTTTTCTAGGTTGAAATTATTTTCCAAGTAAAAACTAGAGCAAAAAGAGTATCTAGAAATGGTTTTGGTTTTGCCTCAAACTGTATGGAATAGCTCTCTGTTGTGAATGTCCAGCATCAAATGCATAGGAATATTTAGCAAATACACAGCTTTGTATTGCGTATGCGCATCTCTATATGTGCAAGGATGTTTTGCAAATACACAGCGCTGTGTTTAGAATGTGCAAAAAGGTATATGCATAGCAAGATAGTGCAAATGCGTAGCAATACTGTGTAAATGCGTAGCAATAGTAAATGTACAACAAGATTTGGTAAATGCACAGCAAGATTTGGTAAATGCATAGCAAGATTTGGTAAATGTGCAGCAAGACAGTGTAAATGTGTAGGATTGCAAGAGTTTTGCCTTTTGTTTTAGTTTGTCAATCTTGGCTTGTTTGCACATTTTCCTAGGATGTTCAAAAGTTTGAAGTACTATTTTTGACTCAAGTTATTGCCAAAAAACACAGCAAGCAAGAGGTTGTCATGATTATTTGGAACAAGTTTTGATAAATGAAAAACAAGCAAGTACAATCCTAGGTATGGCAAGGACAATATTCATTGAATTCCAACTTTGATTTTACTCTAGCCACTTACATAAAGGCAGATAGTTAGTAACTTGATAGCACCGACTCCCCTCCACAGCACTCACTTCTCACACATATCAAGTTATATTTCCTCCAAAGAGTTGAACTTTTTGTCTCCACACAAAATGAGTGTATGAAGTTGGATGGCTTCAGAGGTTTGACCTCCTGCGTCAACAAATAGGGGTTTTTGGCTTTCTAAAACAAGTGGCTTCTTAGTATGGACATCCATTTGGGTGGTTACATGTGTGGCAAGTTGCTCTGATAAGGAGGCTTCCTATCCTACAGAGGTTACTCTCTTCAGGGTTTTGGGGGAAACATTTGTCGGTGTAACACAACAGCACCCGTTGTTTGTAACTTTCGTCACAAACATAATTTATTTATAGCGACTTGGAGGTAGCTTGGCTTTAGCCCATTATCACTCGAGGTCATCTCACTTGGAAGGATAGAATTCCAAGGGAAGACTCTTCTAAAGGTTATACAAATAAAATGATGAGTTTGGCATTTTGGTCACCCAAGAAAGGGGAGAGCATAGTCTGATGATCATTTTCAAGCACAAAGTACACTGGTTCTTTTATCCTCGTTAAAATTTTAAAAAAATAAGTGTGTTTACTCTACCAAGCACAGTCCATTTGACAAGATAGAAAAAACTTTGAAAAGATGGTTCATTTTTATCCTCCTAAACAAATCTATGTTAAGATTGTTGTTGAAGCATAAAATGAATTACTTTCCCCTATTTTAAGCTAGATGAGAGATTTGTAATTACAAGATTGACTTGAAAGATTTGTTCAGTTTTAACCCACCTAGGTTGGGATTATGTGTGAGTTGTAATCCAACAATACATCTTACTTCCTCTTAATTAGATCTAGGTGAAAGTTTGCATAAAGATATCAAATTACTTCTCCTTAATTAAATCTAGGTGAGCTTATGATGCTGCTAAATGACTAAACAACACTCCTACACCTGCCAGAAGAGTTAGTATAGAAATCTTTATAAAAATCAATACAACTTTTTTGTTAGAAACATATGCGCAGAAAGAGATTGTGAATGCGCAAGACAATTCAGTACATGCACAGAAAATTGAATGCGTAGAAAGAAGTAACAAATGTGTAGGACTACTCAATGAATGCACAGAAACATTATATGTGCAACGAAACTTTGTGAATGGACATGAAGATGGCGTAGATCCAAAGAAAGATGAATGCATAGTAGGAAGCCATAAATGCGCAGAACTAGAACGTGAATGCGCCGAATCGACCTGTTACGACAAAAACTTCACAAAAAAATCCAATGGAGGTTAAAAATGAGGCAAGGCCCCATGGTGGGTGTCAAAAATGTTAGAGGAAAATATGAAAAATTGTATTAAATAACTAAACATCCAATAACTCAATGAAATTGATGCAAATAGGATAAACAAAGATATTACCTTCATAGATCTTATTTACCTCGTAGCTTCCATTGTTGCCTATCTCGTATCAATCTTGTATTTGATTTTAGCTCTCAGAAGTTGTGCTTCCTTTCCATTGAAGATGACAATATGAGAATGGTTGTGATAGGAATGTGCAATGAAGGTTAAACTACAAATGCAACTCTAATAAAGATGGGTGATTGATAATGGAGAAATGATTGCGATTATGATGATGATGGGGTTATGCAAATGTAATGAGGGTGTTTTTGTAAAGGCAGACTGGCAGGTTTTCTGCAGAGTACGATTTCTAAGCTTGAGTAGATGCAAAATGGGTATGAGAACCTTGTTTATATAGGCTGAAGAGAGGCCAAATCCAAGTGTCAACAGATCCATGATTGGAGGAATTACCTGTGATGTGTATGGTTGAGTGATCTTGAGAGAATGTGCATGAATCAGAAGAGGACAAGTGTCCAGGCCTCTTTCATGAGTTATGGGAGTTAACAAAATAGATTAAGGAGTTAACTGAATAGACTAACCAGTTAAGTGAATTGATTGATTAGATAACTGATTTGACTAATGCGTTAACTGATCTTGATTGGAGGATAAATAGGACATGTGGGTGAGGGAATTAGCTAATTAAATATTAAAATATTTAATTATGTGTGCAACATGGTGAGGTGGAAGATGAGGTGGAAGAATGACATGGATGAGATGATGTGGAATTATGGAATTTTGGACTTTGGAATAGAGGAATTTAAGATTAATTAAATAATTTAGAATTATTTAATTATAAGAGACTAGAAGAATTAGGTAACTTTATTAAATAAATTGATTTTATTTAATTATTGGAGGAATGCAAATCATTTAAATAGATTAAGATATTTATTTAATTGATAGAGGAATGAGAATAAAATAAATATTAAAATATTTATTTAATTCGACTTAGCCATTTTTAGGTGTATACAGTAGCAATGGTCAATCAAGCATAGGAGGTACCAATACAGGAGGTGTAGCTAGATATTTCTTTATTTGATCAAAAGATTGCTAACACTTATCATCCCATTTAAAAGGTTCTCCCTTCTAGAGCAGGTGTTGAAAAGGATGACATTTATCTGCTAGTTGTGAAATGAACCTGCGGATAGATTGCAATCTACCTTGAAGACTACAAAGTTGTTTCAAATTTGATGGTGGAGGCTTGTTTACTATAGCTTTTACCATATCTAGATCAACTTCTATGCCTCTTTGAGATACAATGTAACCCAATAGCTTTCCGGAAGGCACCCCAAATACGCATTTCTTATGATTTAATCTCACTTGATATTTTTCCAGTCTATCAAAGATCTGTTCTAGTACTTTTAGATGACCTTCTCTAGTTTTGGATTTGTGCAAGATATCATCAACCTAATCTTCCATTATGGTGTGAAAAAGATCATGGAAGATAACAGTCATGGCTCGTTGGTATGTAGGTCTTGCATTCTTAAGACCAAAAGGCATCACTTGCCAGTAGTAAGTACCCCATGGGCATATGAAATTTGTTTTATGTTGATCTTTGAGAGTGATTAGAATTTGATTATAGATAGAAAATCCATCAATTAGTGATAGTATTTCATGTCCTGCTATAAGATCAACAATGATATCTATGGTTGGAAGTGGAAAATCATCTTTAGGATAGGCTTTGTTGAGATCTTTGAAATCGGTGCAGCAACAGATGCCCCCATTCAGTTTAGAAACTAGTACTAGATTTGAAACCCATTTAGGATAATCAATAGGCCTTATGAACTTAGCATCCAATAGTTTCTAAATTTCTATTTTGACCAAGAGTGCTATTTGAGGATGCATTTTCTGCAACTTTTGTTTGACAGGTTTTACATTTGGAAATATTGCTAGATGATGTACCACAAGTGAGGGATCCAATCTGACATATTTCCATAAGTCCATGTGAAGTTGATTGATCCTTTCATGAATAAGACGGTGAAATCTATTTTTTCCCGATCAAATAGTGATGTTGCTAGAAATGTGATCTTTGGATTCTGTGTTGTACCTAGATTGATCTCTTGAGATTTCTTCACCAACAAGGGTGATTGTTCTTGCTATTCAGTGGCCAAAGGAAGGTCAAATCCTCCATCCTTAGGCATCTCAAAGAGGTTTTCACCCTTAGATACATCCTTTATTTTTACTTTTTCATGGTCAAGAGGTGCCTTTCAGTTTTCACCTAGTGACCTTTCTTTTCTGATTTTATGTATTTCACTTTTGCGACTAAAGGATTTGACACCTTCACCAAAGTATTCTAACTAAGGTAGGTCCATCATGAAGCCCACTTTGTGACCTCCCAATGGTATGCCTTTTCTTAAACCCATGAACTATGTTATAGATTCATCACTTTGAAATGTATCTCGAATGGGTGCCCCATGTTGGTCCCAATTGACGAGGTCATGATATACGAGTTGAAGGTCAAGTGATTTAGGTTGAGAGGTAAAGGAGGTGGATGATATCATAAAGATGGATAGGTCTTGGAATAGTTCAGTTATGTGGAAAGAAGAATCATCGATGGCATCCTGACTAGAGGTCTCTTCTGTGGGAAAAGCTTTGGCTACCTCATCGAGAATACACTCAATGTCTGAGGAAGGCAGAACCTCCTTACTGTACCATAAACCTTTCCTATGAAACTTCTTGATGACAATAATAGGTTCAATAGGTCCTTGTCCATGCAATCCTAGACCTTCTTGTCCCTTGTAACCCATGTTCTTGATGATCTGAAATCCTTTATTATAGCATTCAACTTCTAAAGTGACTTGCTCATTTTCATCAAAAAAGATCCAAGAGGTATGTCATCAATAGCTTCATCTTCTAGCATTCCCGATTTGATGAACACAGTTGGACAAATGGTGATAGTAGCTTTGGATGGTGTGGCTTTGGATACTGATGGTTGACCATAGGATTTTTGTGATAAGGGCAAGGCTCCTATACAACAAGATTCATGTAGACTATATTCACCAAGTCCTTTCTCTTTGTATTGGACATCAATATTGGGAATGGATTTACTAGATGAAGTCTTATTCAAATCGGATGGGTCAACATAGGATGTAGATGGATAGGCTTCGGTATTGATAGGTATGTGATTAGGATTTTGATATTTGGCTTGGAAGGCTCGACAAAACTGAAATGCATTAGGATCAGCAAGAATCATGATTTAAACACCATTGTAGGGAAATTTCAGACATTGATGATATGTGGATGGAACTACTTTCATGGCATGTATCCAAGGATGGCCAAGGATAATGTTGTATGGAAATTCAATGTCTAGGACTTGACAATGAGTATCAGTAGTAATAGGACCAACTCAGATAGGTAGAAAGATGATTCCTTCATATTCTCTCTCTACATCATCATATGCTTTGATAGTTATGCTCTTGGTAATGTCTATGTGATCTTTAGGATATCCCAATTATTTTACAAGCTTTAGAAAACATATATTTAACCCAGCTCCACCATCTATTAGTATTTGTTTGACTCAGTATTGGTTTATGTAGACTTCAATATGGAGATCATTGTTATGGGATGGATTAGATGATCAAAGATCTTTGTAAGAAAAGGTCAAATGATAAGGTGATGCAATACTCACTACCATGGCTTGGAATTGTGTAGTATCAATATCATTAGGTCCGACAACTCTTGAAAAGATTTATCTAAGATAGATTTATGGGCAGGTGATATACGTAATAATTTCAAAATGGAAATATGAGCAGGAGTCTTACTTAGATGGTCAAGGATATTGTATCCAGAGTTTGGACGTATGGTAGGTGGTGCTCCTTGGATAGTAACATGGCCTCGATGGGTAGTAACGACACAATTAGGTGCTCCTTAGATAGTGACTGAGCCTCGACAAGTGGTAACGGTACAATCAAGTGCTTTTCCTCTTATGGTAATGGTAGATATGGGATTTTGTTCGATATGGCCAATGGTGGATGAATCATAGGTATAATGGACATTCTTCCCTATATAGAGGCACTTTCTTGATCATGTGATGGAAGTGGATTTTTGAAAGCATCAAGGTCATAATTTGTCATTTATTTTGGTGGACTAATATTGATTTCTCCTCAATCAATAAGATTCTGAATCAAATGTTTCAATTTCATACAATGAGCTATGTTATGTCTTTTCACTCTATGATAGTCACAGTATTCATTGTCTTTATACTAATTAGGCTTAAACTGTGGTTCTTCATTGGGTCAAGCTTTAGGTAACGTGCTCTTGCCAGTTTGTATTAGATTTTTGAGGATAGTTTCAATAGGTTCTCCCAAAGGAGTGAATTGATGTCGAGGGAATGGATTTGTTTTAGCTTGGTCTCTTGGAAGAAATGGTGTGCTCTTAGATACTACTTGGATATGGATGGGAGCCTTCATGGTTTGAACATTCTTTGCATCGACAATGCCATCATTGACAACATTTTTGTTCTTGTTTCAAAAGCGGGATTTATCACTTGAAGATTGTACATTGTCTTTTGTTTCCTTGAAGATCTTATTAGACCTTTGGCAATTAAATCTTTTTCAATGTTTGTTCCCTTGGATATGAGTTCATCAAAAGTAGTAGCACTTTGGAGCTATAATTAAAATGATAGTTCGGGATGCGAGATTTTGGACAAAGATATCGACTTGTTGTTTCTCAGGCATCTGCCATGGGATCTTACTAGCCATATTTTGCCATCGTTGGATGAAAGATGAAAAGGTTTCCCCATTTCGTTGTTTGTTGTTGACAAGATCATTCATGGATATCACATTTTCTATATTGAAAACAAAGCGGGATACAATTTTTCCTACCAACTTTTTGAATGTCTTGATGCCTAGGGGTAGGTGAGAAAACCATTCCATAGATTGTCCCCCAAGACTATGAGGAAATAGACATAGAAATATGTGTCATTATATGCAACGTCAAGACAAGCTACATAAAATGCTCTAAGATGGTCATTTGAGTCACCTTTTCCTTTGTATTTCTCAAATTGTGGTATCTCAAAATGTGGAGGAAAAGGTATCATTTGAAGTGACTTATCAAAAGGATATGGGCATACATCCTCAAAGGAAAATGTCTTCTTTGTTTGGCTCATACTTATATCTATGACTTCTTGTTGTAATTGATTGAATCGATGCTCAATATCAGATGTAGATGGTTGTTGTTGTAGGGGATTTTGATGGCTTGGATGAGGTATTTGGTACATCAGAGTTTGATTTGGAGGATGTTGATGTCATATGTTATATGGAGAGGTGTATATGTTTTAGCCTTGGTTATCAAATGGTGGGAATGTGTATGAGTTTGGTGATAGATTAACGTTTTGGGTTTGTATCACATGTGAACCAAAGAATGGATTAATGTAAGACATATGTTGGTTGGAAGTTGGTGGAACTTGGGACATGGAAGATGGATTGGTATAGGATGTCACATGTAAATTAAAGGATGGATTGATGTAAGACATATGTTGGTTGGAGGTTGGTAGGACTTGAGATATGAAAGATGGATTGGTATAGGATGTATGAGGATTGGATGGTTGTGGTCCAAGTGAAAGGAATTGATCAACATATGATAAATTGGAATTGGAATGTGATTGTGATCCAAAAGGTTGATCAATAAATGATGTGTTGGGATTAGATAGGACATGCGATGTTTGAAGTGGATTCATAGATGATGTATGGAGATGGGAAGACACATGCGACACACTTGGATTAGAAACTTGAGGTGCTTGTGACACTTGTGGAAGCGTTAAGTTCATGGAGCAGTATGGAATGGAATACAACGCATGAGATGAGGTGACATGTGGCACACTTTGATTAGAGACTTGACGTGCTTGTGACATATGTGAAGGAGTTATATTGATGGAAGAAGATGTAATGGGTTGTGATGGATTAACATGTGGCATACTTTGATTAGAGACTTGGGGTGCTTGTGACACATACGAATTGATCATGTAAGATGGTGTTAACAAAGGCTTGATTGATGTGCAAACATTTGGTTGATTCATTGTCATAGATGTAGAAGGTGCATGGAATGGAGGGGTGGATTGATTAGTTAAAGATAGTGTTTGGATGTTGTGTGTAGATGTTGTGGGTTTGGTGGACATGGTAGTAATAGCCTTATGGGTTTCCTTAGCAACAAAAACATCATTGATTGGATCTTGTTTTGTGATTTTGGATACGTCAAAGCCACTTGGTAATTTGGCTCCTCCTTAAGCTAGTTGTAAGAAAAAACTATTGAGATCGGACATTGAGAGATTATTGACATTTTGTAAAGCTTCGAACTCTTGTAGCTCCTCTAAGTCATCTTAAAATTCCTCATAGATAGATTGTGCAAAATGAAATTGTACTGCTTAAGTTGATGATGAAGGTCCAACAGTATAGCCTTTGGGTACAAAGATATGTCGAGGCATTCTAGTCATGAATTTTGAAGCATCCTTGAGAGGCATAGTTTGAAATTATCTTAGGTTAGCCTCCATAGTTGCTTTATATTGACTCCTAGTTTGAGGCATTGGTTGATGATGGATGATATTGGTGGACTTGTGTGACAAAGTTGAGACTCTTGGATTGATTGATTGGTTTGATTGATTGATGGTTGGCTTGATCAATTGATTGGATTGTTGATTTGGTTTGGATAGGATGGATTAATTGATGATTGATTGATTGATTGGTTGGACTGATTTGGATTGGCTTGATTGGATTGGATTATCTCCCAAGAGATAGACTCATGAACTCAAAGGTAGACAAAATTGATTGATGATGGTGATATAGCCCAACTCAAAAGGAACTGCTCTCTTAAGCTGGAAAAGATTGTTGTGATATGATCAAAAAGATAGATAATGACCAAAGCTAAAGGATGATGTTGATTTGATTGATGTTGATGGTTGTTTTAGAGTCTCAAGAGGATGCAAGGGATCAAAAAGTCCAAAATATGATGTGATCAGGCTGAATAAGATGAGTGATGACTATAAATGATTAGTGTACTATCTGGAAAGCAAATAATAGGGCTATGGACTAACTGGAATAAAATTTTGGACTAGATAACTGGAAAGATGTATGTAGATTACCAGAGGGGAGATTGTATCAGCCAAATGTGAGTCAGGATAGCTCAAAGGCAACTCAAGATAATCCAAAGGCGTGATTCTATTTATTAAAGGAGATTTTTTGCAGCTCAAAGGTGACTGGATATGATGCAAAGGTGACGCAAGATAACTCAAAGGCATTCTATATAATGATCAAAGGTGATTTAAGATGACTCAGATGTGATTTTCTATCATTCGAAGGCAACTGGCAGTGGTGCGAAGGCGTGGATGGACTGTACAAAGGTGAGTTTTAGTGATAGTGCCATGTTTTTGATAGGTAATTGGAAAGAGAACACACAACAAAGACAAAATCAGAAAGTCTTGGGTGACTAATACAAAATTAGAGTAAAAGTTTGAATGAGGGCCTAGAATAGCCCAAATTTTTTTCACGAGTCTCGACAAATTTGAAAACACTTGTAAGCATGTACAACCTAGGCTGGAAAGAGGATACTACTTGCTAAGTCTCTACTTGGATTTCTCCATATACTAAGACAAAGCAGACAACTAGAGATATTGGTAACACTAGCTCCCCCACCACGACATGGGCACACCAAATCTCTTACCCTAAAGATCTGGAGATCTTATGAACTAAGGAATTTTTTGTCTCTATAATGAATAATACATATAGGGTAGCTTCGGAGGTCCAACCTCCTACACTAGCAAGCAAAAATATTTTTGGCCTCTACAACAAGTGGTTTCTAGTAATGATTCGGGGGACTGGCATGTTACGAGTGTCTAGCAAGCTATTTAAGTCTTTAATTAGTCTTACGAGGAGTCTCATATACACAAGGTACACCTCCTTTCAAACTAGCATTGTACAGTAAGTGCTAGTACTAGTTAGACTTGGCTTTTTCCTTACCCTTATCCTCTACCAAGATCCATTTGATAGGCAATGGGAGAGGATACTTTTGTTATTAGCTTAGGGAACTATCTAATGCAACACACAAACAAACAAGCAAGACAAACAAGCAAAGCAAACAAGAAAAGCAAACAATAAAAGCAAACAAGTTCTTTTTAAGCACCAAATGAAATGTTCCTAGATTAGTGAAAATAAGGTAAATATTTGATCAATTGATCCTGCAACAGATTTGTCAGTAGTTTCATATCCTCCTTTCTTTGACAATCGATAAGAAACTCCACCAAGAGATGTTAGCTTTAAAGAAATCAAGATTATAATAGTGCAGACCAAAAGAGATGAAATAGAATGTAAAAGAAATTATCTGCAAATCAAAGTGACTAAATTTATACCAAAGGTATTTTTTTTCGCTCATATGCGATGTCGAGTTGTGCAAAGGTGACTAAATACTATACAGAGGTGATTATCTATCAACTAGATGCGGTTGAATGTTTATAACGTACAAAATTCACACAACAGAGCTAGACAAATGATCATAAAATGAATATAAGAGACCCTGATAACACAGAAAGATGGATAAATTGAATCAAATATGTACCCTACAATCAAAACACAAAAGATCCAACAATATGATATGATTAGATCAAAGATAAACCAAACCGCAAATAAACCATCTTGAGGATGGAAAAAGACAATTAGGGTGACCAAATAAACCAACTTGCAACCCCAAACCAGACAACTAAAATTAGAGAAACCCTGCAAAGATAGATATATCAGAAAAACCCTAATATGACCAGAGGCGACTTGCAACCACCAAAAGGCGATCAAATGCAGACCAAAGGCGATGGTTGATTGTTCAAAGGTGATTTTTCCCTGACCGTAGGTGACATAGAGTCGTTCAAATGCAATTTTCCATAGACCAAATGTAATTTTTTGTCGATCAATTGCGCTACTTCATACCTAGACTTCAAAAATGACTTTTCAATGAAAAATCAATCAAGGATGTGAGTCCCACCAAGCATGCCAGAATGTGTGAGCAGGAAAAATCAGGTTAATAAGATCAAGTATTACAATCAAATCCCAATCCTACCACCTTCAAGAAATCTATCTAAATGACACAAAATCAAAGCAAATCAAAGAAAAATGTCACCTAGATTGTATTGATTCCTTGGTTGAATGTGGATTGCTTCTCAAAAGTGAACAACCATAGTTGTTGGTGCAGGAGCACCCTAGCAAGTACATGCCTCCATGAAATAATCTTAGGTTTTTAATTTAGCATAGTGGATCTCATAGGTATAATAGACCATTTGTAATGTCATTTGGTCAGTTTAGGTGGTCATGCTACTATATTTGCAAGTATTGTTAAATGTTGTTATGTAAAAATGTAAAAAAGATGTAAAATGAAGGAAGGTGAATGGTCACCTTGTTCTAAGTCATTCCAAGTAGTTGGAAACTAAAAGGTCATTTGTAATACCTTTAAAAAGGCCTTGTATACCTTTGAAAACTCGTGGGTGATTGAAGATTTGAAAATGGAATAATAAAAAGCACTATTTTTCTGCATTCTTCTTCAGAAATTTGCTATTTTCAGCCCTTGTACGGATTTGTACGGACTCATAGGCACATCAAAGTGTATGTAAGTGATAGTACAGACAATCACCCTCCATTTCCTTTTCATTTCATGCAGATCGGTTTTGTTTTGAGTTAAATATTGCATTTTTGGTAAAAACAGTCAAAACCCTGATTTAGGGTAACCCGTTTTGGGAAAAATGCCATAACTTTTTTTTTCCACCGTTAGATCTTTATGTAACTTTGGGAAAAAATTTGTACCTATGCTATCTACAATTTGACTAAAGAGATTGACCTCATTTTGTGTTGTGTGGAAGTTATGTATGACTGTTCGTGGCATTTAACAGTGAAATTTCTGAGTTTGAACCCTTGTAGCAGAATTACCAGTCCATTTTTAGAGCACATTTTCCAAAACAATCCATGGTCATTTTGACATATGTTATGCATCTTCCAAAAGGGTATTTGTATCAGGTTTGAAGTTTGTGGAGAAAGGTATCAGTAAAAATTTATTCACTGCTGTTCTAAAACAGGGCTATAAGGTGTTATGACAGTCCATGAAGGAGATAGTTGCATGCATGAAGGGACAGTCCTTGATAGATGCTTGATCCTATTGAATTAGTATTCCTAAGGGATGTGAAGACATGGAGAAACCAGATTTGGGTCAGAGATGATGAAACTCAGTTTGGTGTCACTATTTTTTGTGAAAGATCTCTTCTGAAGTTTGTAGATCCTATGGATTTGAAATCCATTGTTTTGAAATATGCTAGTAAGGAGTTGAAATTGTTCTTTTCCTCTGCATCAGATTGGTATCAGAGCTAGCAAAATCTCTAGGAGGAGATGTTATGTATTTGATTTCTGAGATGAAGAACTTAAGGAAAGCTTGTGTTGGTGACCATTATTTTGTTTGCTAAGTTGTTTGGTTGTAGGTGCTTGGTCCATCTAGTTCCAGAAGGATGTTTTCTGAGGTTGTGTGTGTGGGCAGACAAGATGAGGTCTGTCATGACCATTCTCCAATGGAGATTAGGCTGGATAAGGGTGCATAGAGAAAACACTGAGGAGAGAGTGGCAGGTGCATCACCAGGATCTGTTGTTGGGTGAGATGAATGGTTTGGTGAGTGGTGTTCTAAGGCAGTAGAGAGATGGATACCTGACTGAAGAAGCACTTGATGTTGTAGCCTGAAGAGTACTCCACTGATGGGAGTAGAAGGAGCCTAAAGAAGCTCTAAACATGATGACAGTTTGTTTGTTGGTTGGTTGGTCACCATTTCTATAGGTTGGAAGATTGTAGCTGAGAATATTGAAGATAAAGATAGAGGAAATGCAGAAAAAGACTTTGTTGCTGATACATTTCCAAGGGACTTGGAAATCTTTGTTGGTTGGTTGTATGGTGCAGGAGCACCCTAGCAAGTACATGCCTCCATGAAATAATCTTAGATTTTTAATTTAGCATAGTGGATCTCATAGGTATAATAGACCATTTGTAATGTCATTTGGTTAGTTTAGGTGGTCATGCTACTATATTTGCAAGTATTGTTAAATGTTGTTATGTAAAAATGTAAAAAAGATGTAAAATGAAGGAAGGTGAAGGGTCACCTTGTTCTAATTCATTCCAAGTAGTTGGAAACTAAAGGGTCATTTGTAATACCTTTAAAAAGGCCTTGTATACCTTTGAAAACTTGTGGGTGATTGAAGATTTGAAAATGGAATAATAAAAAGCACTGTTTTTCTGCATTCTTCTTCATAAATTCGCTATTTTCAGCCCTCGTACAGATCTGTACGGACTCATAGGCATGTGAAAGTGTATGTAAGTGATAGTACAGACAATCACCCTCCATTTCCTTTTCATTTCATGCAGATCAGTTTTGGTTTGAGTTAAATATTGCATTTTTGGTAAAAACAGTCAAAACCCTGATTTAGGGTAACCCGTTTTGGGAAAAATGCCATAACTTTTTTTCTCCACCGTTAGATCTTTATGTAACTTTGGGAAAACATCTGTACCTATCCTATCTACAATTTGACTAAAGAGATTGACCTCATTTTGTGTTGTGTGGAAGTTATGTATGACTGTTCGTGGCATTTAATAGTGAAATTTCTGAGTTTGAACCCTTGTAGCAGAATTACCAGTCTATTTTTAGAGCACATTTTCCAAAACAATCCATGGTCATTTTGACATATGTTATGCATCTTCCAAAAGGGTATTTGTATTAGGTTTGATGTTTGTGGAGAAATGTATCAGTAAAAAGTTATTCACTGCTATTCTAAAACAAGGCTACAAGGTGTTATGATAGTCCATGAAGGAGATAGTTGCATGCATGAAGGGACAGTCCTTGATAGATGCTTATTCCTATTGAATTAGTATTCCTAAGGGATGTGAAGGCATGGAGAAACCAGATTTGGGTTAGAGATGGTGAAACTCAGTTTGGTGTCACTGTTTTTGTGAAAGATCTTTTGTGAAGTTTGTAGATCCTATGGATTTGAAATCCATTGTTTTGAAATATGCTAGTAAGGAGTTGAAATTGTTCTTTTCCTTTGCATCAGATTGGTATCAGAGCTAGCAAAAGCTCTGGGAGGAGATGTTATGTATTTGATTTCTGAGATGAGGAACTTAAGGAAAGCTTGTATTGGTGACCATTATTTTGTTTGCTAAGTTGTTTGGTTGCAGGTGCTTGGTCCATCTAGTTGCAGAAGGATGTTTTCTAAGGTTGTGTGTGTGGGGAGACAAGATGAGGTCTATCATGACCATTTTCCAATGGAGATTAGGCTGGATAAGGGTGCATAGAGAAACCACTGAGGAGAGAGTGGCAGGTGCATCACTAGGATCTGCTATTGGGTGAGATGAATGGTTTGGTGAGTGGTGTTCTGAGGCAGTAGAGAGATGGATACCTGACTGAAGAAGCACTTGATGTTGCAGCCTGAAGAGTACTCCACTGATGGGAGTAGAAGGAGCCTGAAGAAGCTGTAAAGATGATGGCAGTCTGTTTGTTGGTTGGTTGGTCACCATTTCTATAGATTGGAAGATTGTAGTTGAGAATATTGAAGATAAAGATAGAGGAAATACAGAAAAAGACTTTGTTGTTGATACATTTCCAAGGGACTTGGAAATCTTTGTTGGTTGGTTGTATGGTGCAGCAGCACCCTAGCAAGTACATGCCTCCATGAAATAATCTTAGGTTTTTAATTTAGCATAGTGGATCTCATAGGTATAATAGACCATTTGTAATGTCATTTGGTCAGCTTAGGTGGTCATGCTACTATATTTGCAAGTATTGTTAAATGTTGTTATGTAAAAATGTAAAAAAGATGTAAAATGAAGGAAGGTGAAGGGTCACCTTGTTCTGATTCATTCCAAGTAGTTGGAAACTAAAAGGTAATTTGTAATACCTTTAAAAAGGCCCTGTATACCTTTGAAAACTCGTGGGTGATTGAAGATTTGAAAATGGAATAATAAAAAGCACTGTTTTTCTGGATTCTTCTTCAAAAATTTGCTATTTTCAGCCCTTGTATGGATCTGTACAGACTCATAGGCATGTAAAAGTGTATGTAAGTGATACTACAGACAATCACCCTCCATTTCCTTTTCATTTCATGCAGATCGGTTTTGTTTTGAGTTAAATATTGCATTTTTGGTAAAAACAGTCAAAACCCTGATTCAGGGTAACCCGTTTTGGGAAAAATGCCATAACTTTTTTTTTCCACCGTTAGATCTTTATGTAACTTTGGGAAAACGTCTGTACCTATGCTATCTACAATTTGACTAAAGAGATTGACCTCATTTTGTGTTGTGTGGAAGTTATGTATGACTGTTCGTGGTATTTAATAGTGAAATTTCTGAGTTTGAACCCTTGTAGCAGAATTACCAGTCCATTTTTAGGGCACATTTTCCAAAACAATCCATGGTCATTTTGACATATGTATCTTTCAAAAGGGTATTTGTATTAGGTTTGAAGTTTGTGGAGAAAGGTATCAGTAAAAAGTTATTCACTGCTATTCTAAAAAAGGGCTACAAGGTGTTATGACAGTCCATGAAGGAGATAGTTGCATGCATGAAGGGACAGTCCTTGATAGATGCTTGTTCCTATTGAATTAGTATTCCTAAGGGAAGTGAAGGCATGGAGAAACCAGATTTGGGTCAGAGATGATGAAACTCAGTTTGGTGTCACTATTTTTGTGAAAGATCTCTTGTGAAGTTTGTAGATCCTATGGATTTGAAATCCATTGTTTTGAAATATGCTAGTAAGGAGTTGAAATTGTTCTTTTCCTCTGCATCAGATTGGTATCAGAGCTAGCAAAAGCTCTGGGAGGAGATGTTATGTATTTGATTTCTGAGATGAAGAACTTAAGGAAAGCTTGTGTTGGTGACCATTATTTTGTTTGCTAAGTTGTTTGGTTGCAGGTGCTTGGTCCATCTAGTTACAAAAGGATGTTTTCTGAGGTTGTGTGTGTGGGTAGACAAGATGAGGTCTGTCATGACCATTGTCTAATGGAGATTAGGCTGGATAAGGGTGCATAGAGAAACCACTAAGGAGAGAGTGGCAGGGGCATCACCAGGATCTGCTGTTGGGTGAGATGAATGGTTTGGTGAGTGGTGTTCTAAGGCAGTAGAGAGATGGATACCTGACTAAAGAAGCACTTGATGTTGCAGCCTGAAGAGTACTCCACTGATGGGAGTAGAAGGAACCTGAAGAATCTCTAAAGATGATGGCAGTTTGTTTGTTGGTTGGTTGGTCACCATTTGTATAGATTGGAAGATTGTAGCTGAGAAAATTGAAGATAAAGATAGAGGAAATGCAGAAAAAGACTTTGTTGCTGATACATTTCCAAGGGACTTGGAAATCTTTGTTGGTTGGTTGTATGGTGCAGGAGCACCGTAGCGAGTACATGCCTCCATGAAATAATCTTAGGTTTTTAATTTAGCATAGTGGATCTCATAGGTATAATAGACCATTTGTAATGTCATTTGGTCAGTTTAGGTGGTCATGCTACTATATTTGCAAGTATTGTTAAATGTTGTTATGTAAAAATGTAAAAAAGATGTAAAATGAAGGAGTGTGAAGGGTCACCTTGTTCTGCCGATGATGGCATGGTTCAGTGGTTAAGTCGCTCAGGATGTAGTGGCGGCCACCAGAGTTCAAACCCCCGCTGGGCCAACGAGCTCGCAAGGCTTTACGTCTTCGCTAGGCCAATGAGCTCGTGGGTTTGAAGTGTTCTTCCTCGGGGATGAGGTCCCCCAGTTGTGGCCTCATCGGTTCATTGCTCTGGGCAAAAATCATTCGCGTGGAGCCGAAGGGCGTGTCGCACTAGCGTCGCCGGTCACGTTAAAAAGTTTAGCATGCGCATTATCTTTAAAAAAAAAATAGGTCACCTTGTTCTAATTCATTCCAAGTAGTTAGAAACTGAAAGGTCATTTGTAATACCTTTAAAAAGGCCTTGTATACCTTTGAAAACTCGTGGGTGATTGAAGATTTGAAAATGGAATAATAAAAAGCACTGTTTTTCTACATTCTTCTTTAGAAATTCGCTATTTTCAGCCCTTGTATGGATCTGTACGAACTCATAGGCACGTGAAAGTGTATGTAAGTGATAGTATAGATAATCACCCTCCATTTCCTTTTCATTTCATGTAGATCGGTTTTGTTTTGAGTTAAATATTGCATTTTTGGTAAAAATAGTCAAAACCCTGATTTAGGGTAACCCGTTTTGGGAAAAATGCCATAACTTTTTTTTTCCACCATAGATCTTTATGTAGCTTTGGGAAAACATCTGTACCTATGCTATCTACAATCTGAATAAAGAGATTGACCTCATTTTGTGTTGTGTGGAAGTTATGTATGACTGTTCGTGGCATTTAACAGTGAAATTTCTGAGTTTGAACCCTTGAAGCAGAATTACCAGTCCATTTTTAGAGCACATTTTCCAAAACAATCCATGGTCATTTTGATGTATGTTATGCATCTTCTAAAAGGGTATTTGTATCAGGTTTGAAGTTTGTGGAGAAAGGTATCAGTAAAAAGTTATTCACTGTTGTTCTAAAACAGGGCTACAAGGTGTTATGACAGTCCATGAAGGAGATAGTTGCATGCATGAAGGGACAGTCCTTGATAGATGCTTGTTCCTATTGAATTAGTATTCCTAAGGGATGTGAAGGCATGGAGAAACTAGATTTGGGTCAGAGATGATGAAACTCAGTTTGGTGTCACTGTTTTTGTGAAAGATCTCTTGTGAAGTTTGTAGATCCTATGGATTTGAAATCCATTATTTTGAAATATGCTAGTAAGGAGTTGAAATTGTTCTTTTCCTCTGCATCAGATTGGTATCAGAGCTAGCAAAAGGTCTGGGAGGAGATGTTATGTATTTGATTTCTGAGATGAAGAACTAAAGGAAAGCTTGTGTTGGTGACCATTATTTTGTTTGCTAAGTTGTTTGGTTGCAGGTGCTTGGTCCATCTAGTTGCAGAAGGATGTTTTCTGAGGTTGTGTGTGTGGGCAGACAAGATGAGGTCTGTCATGACCATTCTCCAATGGAGATTAGGCTGAATAAGGGTGCATAGAGAAACCACTGAGGAGAGAGTGGCAGGTGCATCACCAGAATCTGATGTTGGATGAGATGAATGTTTTGGTGAGTGGTGTTCTAAGGTAGTAGAGAGATCGATACCTGACTGAAGAAGAACTTGATGTTGCAGCCTGAAGAGTACTCCACTGATTGGAGTAGAAGGAGCCTGAAGAAGCTGTAAGATGATGGCAGTCTATTTGTTGGTTGGTTGGTCACCATTTCTATAGATTGGAAGATTGTAGCTGAGAATATTGAAGATAAAGATAGAGGAAATACAGAAAAAGACTTTGTTGCTAATACATTTCCAAGGGACTTGGAAATCTTTGTTGGTTGGTTGTATGGTGCAGGAGCACCCTAGCAAGTACATGCCTCCATGAAATAATCTTAGGTTTTTAATTTAGCATAGTGGATCTCATAGGTATAATAGACCATTTGTAATGTCATTTGGTCAGTTTAGGTGGTCATGCTACTATATTTGCAAGTATTGTTAAATGTTGTTATGTAAAAATGTAAAAAAGATGTAAAATGAAGGAAGGTGAAGGGTCACCTTGTTCTAATTCATTCCAAGTAGTTGGAAACTGAAAGGTCATTTGTAATACCTTTAAAAAGGCCTTGTATACCTTTGAAAACTCATGGGTGATTGAAGATTTGAAAATGGAATAATAAAAAGCACTGTTTTTCTGCATTCTTCTTCAGAAATTCGCTATTTTCAGCCCTTGTATGGATCTGTACAGACTCATAGGCACGTAAAAGTGTATGTAAGTGATAGTATAGACAATCACCCTCCATTTCCTTTACATTTCATGCAGATCGGTTTTGCTTTGAGTTAAATATTGCATTTTTGATAAAAACAGTCAAAACCCTGATTTAGGGTAACCCGTTTTGGGAAAAATGCCATAACTTTTTTTTTCCACCGTTAGATCTTTATGTAACTTTGGGAAAACGTCTGTACCTATGCTATCTACAATTTGACTAAAGAGATTGACCTCATTTTGTGTTGTGTGGAAGTTATGTATGACTGTTCGTGGCATTTAATAGTGAAATTTCTGAGTTTGAACCCTTGTAGCAGATTTACCAGTCCATTTTTAGGGCACATTTTCCAAAACAATGCATGGTCATTTTGACATATGTTATGTATCTTTCAAAAGGGTATTTGTATCAGGTTTGAAGTTTGTGGAGAAAGGTATCAGTAAAAAGTTATTCACTGCTATTCTAAAAAAGGGCTACAAGGTGTTATGACAGTCCATGAAGGAGATAGTTGCATGCATGAAGGGACAGTCCTTGATAGATGCTTGTTCCTATTGAATTAGTATTCCTAAGGGAAGTGAAGGCATGGAGAAACCAGATTTGGGTCAGAGATGATGAAACTCAGTTTGGTGTCACTGTTTTTGTGAAAGATCTCTTGTGAAGTTTGTAGATCCTATGGATTTGAAATCCATTGTTTTGAAATATGCTAGTAAGGAGTTGAAATTGTTCTTTTCCTCTGCATCAGATTGGTATCAGAGCTAGCAAAAGCTCTGGGAGGAGATGTTATGTATTTGATTTCTGAGATGAAAAACTTAAGGAAAGCTTGTGTTGGTGACCATTATTTTGTTTGCTAAGTTGTTTGGTTGCAGGTGCTTGGTCCATCTAGTTACAGAAGGATGTTTTCTGAGGTTGTGTGTGTGGGTAGACAAGATGAGGTCTGTCATGACTATTCTCTAATGGAGATTAGGCTGGATAAGGGTGCATAGAGAAACCACTGAGGAGAGAGTGGCAGGGGCACCACCAGGATCTGCTATTGAGTGAGATGAATGGTTTGGTGAGTGGTGTTCTAAGGCAGTAGAGAGATGGATACCTAACTGAAGAAGCACTTGATGTTGCATCCTGAAGAGTACTCCACTGATGGGAGTAGAAGGAACCTGAAGAAGCTCTAAAGATGATGGCAGTTTGTTTGTTGGTTGGTTGGTCACCATTTCTATAGATTGGAAGATTATAGCTGAGAATATTGAAGATAAAGATAGAGGAAATGCAGAAAAAGACTTCGTTACTGATACATTTCCAAGGGACTTGGAAATCTTTATTGGTTGGTTGTATGGTGCAGGAGCACCGTAGCGAGTACATGCCTCCATGAAATAATCTTAGGTTTTTAATTTAGCATAGTGGATCTCATAGGTATAATAGACCATTTGTAATGTCATTTGGTCAATTTAGGTGGTCATGCTACTATATTTACAAGTATTGTTAAATGTTGTTATGTAAAAATGTAAAAAAGATGTAAAATGAAGGAGTTTGAAGGGTCACCTTGTTCTGCCAATGATGGCATGGTTCGGTGGTTAAGTCGCTTAGGATGTAGTGGCGGCCACCAGAGTTCAAACCCCCGCTGGGCCAACGAGCTCGCAAGGCTTTACGTCTTCGCTAGGCCAATGAGCTCATGGGTTTGAAGTGTTCTTCCTCGGGGATGAGGTCCCCTAGTTGTGGCCTCATCGGTTCATTGCTCTGGGCAAAAAGCATTCACGTGGAGCCGGAGGGTGTGTCGCACTAACGTCGCCGGTCATGTTAAAAAGTTTACCAGGTGCATTATCTTTAAAAAAAAATAGTTCACCTTGTTCTAATTCATTCCAAGTAGTTGGAAACTGAAAGGTCATTTGTAATACCTTTAAAAAGGCCTTGTATACCTTTGAAAACTCGTGGGTGATTGAAGATTTGAAAATGGAATAATAAAAAGCACTGTTTTTCTGCATTCTTCTTCAAAAATTCACTATTTTCAGCCCTTGTATGGATCTGTACGGACTCATAGGCACATGAAAGTGTATGTAAGTGATAGTATAGATAATCACCCTCCATTTCCTTTTCATTTCATATAGATCGGTTTTCTTTTGAGTTAAATATTGCATTTTTGGTAAAAACAGTCAAAACCCTAATTTAGGGTAACCCATTTTGGGAAAAATGCCATAACTTTTTTTTTCCATCGTTAGATCTTTATGTAACTTTGGGAAAACATCTGTACCTATGCTATCTACAATCTGACTAAAGACATTGACCTCATTTTTTGTTATGTGGAAGTTATGTATGACTGTTCGTGGCATTTAACAGTGAAATTTCTGAGTTTGAACCCTTGTAGCAGAATTACCAGTCCGTTTTTAGAGCACATTTTCCAAAACAATCCATGGTCATTTTGACATATGTTATGCATCTTCTAAAAGGGTATTTGTATCAGGTTTGAAGTTTGTGGAGAAAGGTATCAGTAAAAAGTTATTCACTGTTGTTCTAAAATAGGGCTACAAGGTGTTATGACAGTCCATGAAGGAGATAGTTGCATGCATGAAGGGACAGTCCTTGATAGATGCTTGTTCCTATTGAATTAGTATTCCTAAGGGATGTGAAGGCATGGAGAAACCAGATTTGGGTCAGAAATGATGAAACTCAGTTTGGTGTCACTGTTTTTGTGAAAGATCTCTTGTGAAGTTTGTAGATCCTATGGATTTGAAATCCATTGTTTTGAAATATGCTAGTAAGGAGTTGAAATTGTTCTTTTCCTCTGCATTAGATTGGTATCAGAGCTAGCAAAAGCTCTGGGAGGAGATGTTATGTGTTTGATTTCTGAGATGAAGAACTGAAGGAAAGCTTGTGTTGGTGACCATTATTTTGTTTGCTAAGTTGTTTGGTTGCAGGTGCTTGGTCCATCTAGTTGCAGAAGGATGTTTTCTGAGATTGTGTGTGTGGGCAGACAAGATGAGGTCTGTCATGACCATTCTCCAATGGAGATTAGGCTAAATAAGGGTGCATAGAGAAACCACTGAGGAGAGAGTGGCAGGTGCATCACCAGGATCTGCTGTTGGATGAGATGAATGTTTTGGTGAGTGGTGTTCTAAGGTAGTACAGAGATGGATACCTGACTGAAGAAGCACTTGATGTTGCAGCCTGAAGTGTCTCCACTGATGGGAGTAGAAGGAGCCTGAAGAAGCTCTAAAGATGATGGTAGTTTGTTTGTTTGTTGGTTGGTCACCATTTCTATAGATTGGAAGATTGTAGCTGAGAATATTGAAGATAAAGATAGAGGAAATGTAGAAAAAGACTTTGTTGCTGATACATTTCCAAGGGACTTGGAAATCTTTGTTGGTTGGTTGTATGGTGCAGGAGCACCCTAGCAAGTACATGCCTCCATGAAATAATCTTAGGTTTTTAATTTAGCATAGTGGATCTCATAGGTATAATAGACCATTTGTAATGTCATTTGGTCAGTTTAGGTGGTCATGCTACTATATTTGCAAGTATTGTTAAATGTTGTTATGTAAAAATGTAAAAAAGATGTAAAATGAAGGAAGGTGAAGGGTCACCTTGTTCTAATTCATTCCAAGTAGTTGGAAACTAAAAGGTCATTTGTAATACCTTTAAAAAGGCCTTGTATACCTTTGAAAACTCATGGGTGATTGAAGATTTGAAAATGGAATAATAAAAAGCACTATTTTTCTGCATTTTTCTTCAGAAATTCACTATTTTCAGCCCTTGTACGGATCTATACAGACTCATAGGCATGTGAAAGTGTATGTAAGTGATAGTATAGACAATCACCCTCCATTTCCTTTTCATTTCATGTAGATCGGTTTTGTTTTGAGTTAAATATTGCATTTTTGGTAAAAACAGTCAAAACCCTGATTTAGGGTAACCCGTTTTGGGAAAAATGCCATAACTTTTTTTTTCCACCGTTAGATCTTTATGTAACTTTGGGAAAACATTTGTACCTATGCTATCTACAATCTGACTAAAGAAATTGACCGTATTGTGTGGAACTTATGTATGACTGTTCGTGGCATTTAACAGTGAAATTTCTGAGTTTGAACCCTTGTAGCAGAATTACCAGTCCATTTTTAGAGTACATTTTCCCAAACAATCCATGGTCATTTTGACATATGTTATGCATCTTCCAAAAGGGTATTTGTATCAGGTTTGAAGTTTGTGGAGAAAGGTATCAGTAAAAAGTTATTCACTGCTGTTCTAAAACAGGGCTACAAGGTGTTATGACAGTCCATGAAGGAGATAGTTGCATGCATGAAGGGACAGTCCTTGATAGATGCTTGTTCCTATTGAATTAGTATTCCTAAGGGATGTGAAGGCATGGAGAAACCAGATTTGGGTCAGAGATGATGAAACTCAGTTTGGTGTCACTGTTTTTGTGAAAGATCTCTTGTGAAGTTTGTAGATCCTATGGATTTGAAATCCATTGTTTTGAAATATGCTAGTAAGGAGTTGAAATTGTTCTTTTCCTCTACATCAGTTGCCATAGCTACCATGATGATAGATGATATGCTCAAAGTGCTTAATGGATGCTCAATGAAGGCAATATGCATAAGATGATAATCTAGATGCTATATAGTGTGTGTTTATAGAATGCGGTGAGAGGTTGTATATATAGCTCTCAACTAAGATTGATCAACGGTGGAGAAAAAGTGGCTACATGAATGGTTGAGATAATTCAAGAGGCTTGGATGAATGTGTACAAGACATGTGTCCATAGGGATAGATTTTATTAAATGATTTAGTTGGCTTTGTTGGTGGAGATAAGATTGGTTTTCTTAAAATATGATACTTTTCTATCTTAAGAGTTGGATGACAAGGATAAGTGATTTCTAAACCAATTAAATCATTTTTTTGTATTTAATTTTTAACAAACTATGGACAAGGCCAACTTGTACATATAGAAGAAAGTGATAAAAGAGGAAAATGATAAGATATGATGTAGGAAAAAGCTAAATTTAAGAAAATGGAAGAATAAATATAAATCAAATAAACAAATTTATTTAATTTATAAGCATGATGAGAAGATAAATAAATAAAATATTGATTTTATTTATTTAGAAAGATCAAATTAAATAAATTTAGAAAATTTATTTAATTTTAGAAGAATAATAGGATAATTAATTAATTAAAGATTATTTAACTATAGATAGAAAATAGAATCTAATAAAGATAATGAAAATAGATGAAATTAATTAAATAAATATATTTTATTTAATTAATGATAGGGATGGATGATTTAGAAGAAAATAGATAATTGATACAAGTGTGCTAAACAAAAATTGACATATGCAATGGTGAATAATGCGACAAATTGATAAATGGTATGAAGGGTCAATTTTGGGTGTCTACAGTAAGATAAACCATAATGAAAGCCAAAAAACATGTCTTCTATCAAACATTCCACGTGCCTTGTCTATGCTTCCACACTTTGCATACACGTCTACAAGGATAGCTACAATTACAACATGTGATCAAATTCCTATATCCTTTATGCTTTGATGGTTGTCCATATGTTGTTCTAAAGATCCTATTTTGGTAGAGATAGGCAGGATGCTAGCAAAGGTTGTGGAATTTTTCTTTACACGTGTCAATTGTATTTGCTTCACAAAAAAGAATAGACATAATTAATGAATTAAAGAATAGGCACATCAAAGAATAGACACAATTAATGAATTAAACCCTTTTGTAACATGATGCAATAGTGTAAGGACCCCTAAACCCTAAAATTGAGCAACCCTAAACCCCTAAACCCTAAACCAGAGAAACCTTAAACCCCTAAACCCTAACCTGTAAATCCTAAACCCTAAACTTGAGCAACCCTAAACTCATAAACCTCAAATAATGCCCCTGACCCCTAAACCCTAAACTCGAGCAACCAGGCTAATCCCCTAACCATAAATAATTCCCCTTTAACCCTAAACCATAAACTTGAGAAACCCTAAATAATGCCCCTAAAGGTCTAAGCAACTCTAAACTCATAAACCCTAAATAATCTCTCTCTCTCTCTCTCTCTCTCTCTCTCTCTCTCTCTCTCTCTCTCTCTCTCTCTCTCTCTCTCTCTCTCTCTCTCTCACACACACACACACACACACACACACTATCTCCCAAAACCCCTACACCCTAAATAATGCCCCTAAAATCTAACCCCTAACGCATAAACCATAAAACTAAGCAACCCTAAACCCATAAACCCTAAACTTAAGCAACCCTAAACTCATAAAACTAACCAACCCTCTCTCTCTCTCTCCCAAAACCCGTAAACCATAAATAATGCCCCTAAACCCTAACCCCTAAACCTGAGCAACCCTAAACCTCTATCTCCCTATCTCTCCCCTCTATCTCTCCCTTACCAAGTTATTGATGAAGGAAATGAAAACAAGAAAACTAGGAGTCTCTCTCCCTATCATCCTATCTCTCCCCTCTCTCCCCTCCATCTACACCCTCTCTCTTCCTCCCTCTCCCTCTCCCTTATCGATAAAGAACATAGAAACAAGGAAACAAGGACATGCAAAGAGGGATGAGGATATAAATTGCGAGAATGAAATGGAAACAAGATAATTTACAAAACTTCATTGGATGGGAAGAATGATGAGGAGAGGTAGAGAGGGGAGGGAAGTAGAGAGTGGGAGAGGGTAGGAGGTAGAGAGGGGAGGGAAGTAGAGAGTGAGAGAGAGGGTAGGAGGTAGAGAGGGGAGGGAAGTAGAGAATGAGAGAGAGGGTAGGAGGTAGAGAGGGGAGGGAAGTAGAGATTGAGAAAGGGTAGGAGGTAGAGAGGGGAGGGAAGAGTAAGAGCGAAGGTAGGAGGTAGAGAGGGGAGGGAAGAAGAGAGAGGATAGGAGGTAGAGAGGGGAGGGAAGTAGAGAGTGGGAGAGAAGGTAGGAGGTAGAGAGGGGAGTGGATTAGAGAGTGAGAGAGGGTAGGAGGTAGAGGGGGGAGGGAAGAAGAGAGTGAGAGAGAGGGTAGGAGGTAGAGAGGGGAGGTAAGTAGAGAGTGAGAGAGGGTAGGAGGTAGAGAGAGGAGAGAATTAGAGAGTGAGAGAGAGGATAGGAGGTAGAGAGGGGAGGGAAGAAGAGAGTGAGAGCAAATGTAGGAGGCAGAGAGGGGATGGAAGAAGAGAGTTAGAGAGAGGGTAGGAGGTAGAGAGGGGAGGGAAGTAGAGAGTGGGAGAGAGGGTAGGAGGTAGAGAGGGGACGGAAGTAGAGAGTGAGAGAGGGTAGGAGGTAGAAAGGGGAGGGAAGAAAAGAGTGAGAGAGAAGGTAGGAAGTAGAGAGGGTAGGAGGTAGAGAGGGGAGAGAAGTAGATAATGAGAGAGAGGGTAGGAGGTAGAGAGGGGAGGGAAGAAGAGAGTGAGAGAGAAGGTAGGATGTAGAGAGGGGAGGGAAGTAGAGATTCAGAGAGAGGGTAGGAGGTAGAGAGGGGAGGGAAGAAGAGAGTGAGAGAGAGGGTAAGAGGTACAGAGGGGAGGGAAGTATAGAGTGAGAGAGAGGGTAGGAGGTAGAGAGGGGAGGGAAGAAGAGAGTGAGAGAGAGGGTAGGAGGTAGAGAGGGGAGGGAAGTAGAGAGTGCGAGAGAGGGTAGGAGGTAGAGAGGGGAGGGAAGAAGAGAGTGAGAGAGAGAGAGAGAGAGAGAGTAGGAGGTAGAGAGGGGAGGGAAGTGGAGAGTGAGAGAAGTTAGAAGGTAGAGAGGGGAGAGAAGTAGATAGTGAGAGAGAGGGTAGGAGGGAGAGAGGGGAGGGAAGAAGAGAGAGAGAGAGAGAGAGAGAAGGTATGAGGTAGAGAGGGGAGGGAAGAAGAGAGTGAGAGACAGGGTAGGAGGTAGAGAGGGGAGGGAAGTATAGAGTGAGAGACAGAGTAGGAGGTAGAGAGGGGAGGGAAGAAGAGTTAGAGAGAAGGTAGGAGGTAGAGAGGAGAGGGAAGTAGAGAGTATAGAGAGGGTACCTAAGGTAGAGAGGGGAGGGAAGAAGATAGTGAGAGAGAGAGTAGGAGGTAGAAAGGAGGGAAGTAGAGAGTTAGAGAGGGTAGGAGGTAGAGAGGGGAGGGAAGTAGAGAGTGAGAGAGAGGGTAAAATATAGAGGCAAGGGAAGTAGAGAGAGAGAGAGAGAGAGAGAGGAGGGAAGTAGAGGTGAGAAAGAGAGGAGTGGAGGGAGTGGGTGTTTGAGTTTAGCATAATGTGACCGTGTTATTCTTTGCCTAGGAAATTTCCAAGCCTTAGGCTTGGATTTGCCTTGGGCTTCCAACCCAAAGGCTTGGACTGTGTTTAAGTCATCCAAGGACATGTTTTTCTAGATTCTAACAAATTTCACATAATTTGGAGCGCACTCCCCATCAGGATTGCACTTTTTTCAATGAAAAGTAAAAAATACCACCATAATCTTAAGCTCTATGTTAGCTATCTAACCATGTAATTTTTTTCACATTTTGAGTATGTTAAGGGTTTCATCTTTAATTCTTTTGTTAGTGTATCCATTTTTTGTCAAAAACTAGTGTTTGGTATTTTTGACTTTGTTTTAACCGTTAAGTTACATTTTTAGAAACTAGACTCCATTCTACATGTATTCAAAAAAAAAATTGATTAGTTTTCAAAACTTTTAGGGGGGAGCACACTCAATTTTTTTGTTTTTCAGGATGTGTTCACTTTGAAAATTAGTAAAAAATCAATTATTCATGAACAAATTATCAGAAAAATCAGGGATAAACTACATGATGTTAGCTAATTTCTCACTAAAGCGATTTTTGAAATACTAAAAAAAGTTAACATTTTAGGGGGAGCAAACCCGATGTTGTGTTATGTTTTTTTGAGAAAAAAAAGACCAATTTGTGTGATCCCCCTTTTTGAACCTCTTAATCTCAACCATTTTTTAAAAACATTACTAGTTTAGAAACTAGATTCAGAGCACTACGACTCTTTTTTTTTGTATGTTCAAATTTTGAGTGTAACTATCTTCAATTTCTCATCCAACATCAGTCTTTCCTCATTTCAAAAAAAAGTGGCATCTTAAGACCCTCTTTTGTCCCTCATCTTTGTGCACTTACCCTCTATTCAAACCTATGATGCCTTCCATTGAGTTTCTCTAGAATTCCCCTCATCCCTTTGAGTTCTTCTTGTTTTAAATCTTATTGTCACTCCAAGAACTTATTAAATGCCCTATTTATCTCTCTCCTAACCACCTTCAAATCCTCACCTCATTAGTATTAATTTATAAATCTCATCATGCACAATTTTGTAATGCCACAAATGTGCAATTACAATGCAATATAAATTTTTATTTTATTTTTACATATACAAATATTATTCTCTTCTCTCTAACATCAATCTATAAACCTCATTATGAGAGCTTTTCAAGTGCCATTCATAACCACTAATTACAACATAAACACACTTGTAAATTTTGTTTACTTCTATTATAAATTATACTAGTTTCTTTCTAATTAAAACCAAACAAATTGAAATCAAATTAAATTGAAAAATATATATGAATTCACAAATCTATTAGCTATCTCACCAAGCCAAGGGATGTGAAACAACATTAGAAATATCTAACCATACATAACACAAAATCTACATACACTTATATAAAATTACATATTGAATCTAGAATGTGTAATTAAATGCTTAGCCTAACATAGGCAAAAGACAATACAATTAATTGAAAAAAAGAACTATACAAAATGGAGAGAGTAATTGTGAGCCCTCCTCTCCTATTTATTGTTACTCAAACATCTTTTCATTTACTTAAAGTGTTCCTCACCTTTTGTTTCTCACTCTTTCTCCACCACCTCCTCCAACTTTTCATTTCATACATATCTAGGTTTTATGAAAACAATTCAATTAAATGGCCATTCATTATAAATAAGTCTTTTACAGATACCTCAACAATGTATATAAGTAGTGATCTCCATTTCAATCTATGCATATAATTTTATGAATCCAACATCATAGTCTAGATTGCCAAATAATCAAAATAAAAATAAAAACCAATTTTTTTCTAGTAATTGAAAATACAACCTTGTTCCTTCATTATTAATGCAAGTCTGACATAGGTCACATTATTATAGTGCAAGCCTATTTTTTAGATCACTTCATTTAATGTCACCAATAATCTCCTCAACAAATTCTCCTAGCTTGAAATGATGCAAGCAGTTCGCCTCACTCACAACAATTTCTCATACAACAATCCTGGAGATAAACTTCGTTGTATTGTGACAATCAACACATACTTAAATGTTCTTAACAACTCTAGTAGTTGTTCTAGGGGTTGTGTATAACAAACCAAAAGTAATTTCCAACTTTTCACTATGGTAGTAGAGAAATAATTCTTTTTCCTCCTTTTCCACATCACTATGTAAATGTCTTTAATATGGAAAATACTTTGTTGCCTTCATCTCCCAAGCTAATTTCTCCAACTTTCCATAGATCTCCTATGTCTGTAGACGTGATCTGTCTCCTACATGAAAAGTATGTACCATTTTATGGCCTTCAATCCAAATACATCAAGGGATCTTTTTAATTGCTTTATCTTTCATCAATCTCCTTACCATTTGAACCTCACACCACCTGCTCACTTCTTCATGGATGTTTGAGAAAACATAAGTAAATATTTTTAGGATCCAAATAGAAAAGTAGTGTCACTATAAATACTCCAAAGCCTATATTCATATGTGATTTGCAGCATGAAGAAAACACATCCACACAACCACCAGAAATTTAACTGACATCTTAATGATAAAGTTTAGGGTGTCCTCAAGATAGCCAACACGGGAAGGAAGGTCAACCATGCACACATAAGGATAAATTGTAGGTGTAATGCAATAAGGGTTACTCATGTGATTGAAGTATGTGTAGTCCTCATCCACTAAACCTACATGGTTCCATGCACATAAAACCCAAGCAAAGCTTATAATGTCAAGATATGTTCTAGAGTGCTTCATTAATTCAATGATTTTGAGAAAATCCTTCCAAAATCTATTTTGTGCATATCATGGAATCATTACATTCCATGAGACCACATTTCTTTGAGGAATTTTGCCAAATAGTTCACGTTCCTTGTCTTTGCTTCCACATTTTCCATACATGTCTACTAGAGCATTTCCAACTACAATATTTAACAAAAAGCTCCCATTTTGGCACAAGCAGGGAGGATGCTAGAAAAGGTTGTTGAATCTAGATTTACACTTGCCAATTGCATTTGATTGAAAGTTTCTAAAGCCTTTTCAACAAATCCATTTTGTGAATATCTTGCAATCATGGGAATCCATGAGAACACAATTCTTTGAGGAATTATGCCAAACAATTCATGTGTCTTGTTTACACTTCCACATTTTGCATATCCTACAATCATGATATTCCATGAGATGACATCTCTTTGAGGTATTCTATCAAATATTTCACATGCCTTGTCTATGCTTCCACATGTTGCATACATGTCTTCCATGGATGTTGCAACTACAACATCCAAAAAAATCATCTATCATTTATCCTTCAATGGATGTCCATACACTATTCCAAAGCTCCCATTTTGGCATAGGTAGGGAGGATGTTGGTAAAGGTTGTGGAGCCTAGCTTTACCCCTGTCAATTGCATTTGCTTGAAAGTTTCTAAAGCCTTTTCAAAGAATCCATTTTGTACACATCTTGCAATCATGGTATTTCATGAGATCACATTTCTTTGAGGCATTCAGTTAAATAGTTCAGATGCCTTGTCTATGCTTACACATTTTGCATACATGTCTACAAGAGCATTTCCAACTACAACATCTGACAAAACTCCTCTATCCATGTTCCAAAGGTCCCATTTTCGCATAGGCTGGTAGTACACTAGCAAATTTAAACATATCGAGTCGAAGCCTTATTTATTGCATATGGTAAAATAATGCGAGTGCCACATGAGGAAACCCATGTCTTCTGTACGCTACACTAAACACATTCCATGAGAGGCTTTCTCATTTGTTTCTTTGATCAAACACTTTATGCCATCCACGAAATGATGAGTTTGAATTTGGCTTGTTGAGCGAGAATCCGAGCTGTTGACTGTTAAAGACAACAGAGTAAAGGAATGGAAATGAGCTTGGTGAAAGAACAAATTAGGTAGGCCCACGTGTTAGTGTATATTAAGCTTACTTCTAGGTGTGCACATCAGTCTATGTTTAGCCTCAAGCTATACTTGGTGTGCCTAAATTACCTTAACTGAGATAAATGGTTGCTTTTCCTGTACTTGGAGCACCACTATTCTTATTGAGCTTTTTTAATTTTTAGGTTGACTATTCTTAGCAGATTATGCCCTATATGTATCTCACATTGTGAGCTATTTCACTATCCCAATCAATCCATTCATTGAAATTTTGCTTTTATCTCTTCTTGCTTACATACTCTCTTGTTTTCGTAACTTTGCACAAGATTGCTTGACTTTCACGGCTTGACCAAGTGCCATCATTCATCCAGTTGATCCTGGTTCTCACATGGTATCAAAGCATTGCTGGTTTGTTTGTTTGTTGGTATGGTATATTTGCATAGTTTGAATTTAAAACAGTAGTTTGCATGCAATTTTCTGGTTGTTGTGTGTCTATGTGTATTTTTAGAATGCATGATCCATTGCAGAGGAGGTCGATTTGTTCAAACTGGCCGACTGATCTCTATTTGGAGGCTAATCCATAAGCAATTGGTGTCCAAATTGGAATCCACTATTCTGCGTGGCATTTCACATAGGCATTTTAGCGAGGTAATTGAGAGAAGGTTCAATTTCCCTACGACTTTTTGCCTGGTACATTCTCTATTTCTATTGGTTGATTTACCTTCCAAAGTCATTTGACCTCAAAAGGTGCGACAGGCTCATTGAAGGGCGACTTAAGAGTCATTTGACCTCAAATAGGCACAATTCAGGCAATCCAGCGCAACTGGGTGTGAGGAAGGCCTAATACAAAGCATCTCTGGCCCAATCCAGTGCGGCAGGGTGTGAGAAAGGTAGATATGCCCATAAAAGGGCACAATTTGACCAGAGAGAGGCCTGATTTGGCCATAGAAAGCCAATATTTACCATGATTTGAGGCCTGAAAAGGCTGACCCTTTCACCCATTACAGGCGCAGGGAGGCGTGTTCCTGAAATCCCCATTCGTTGGACGTTTTGGCATCCAAGGCAGGTACATGGAGGCGTTGAAGGGGCATTTGTTGCAATCTACAGGCACGAAGCCTCATTGTAAGCGTACCAGGGCTGCGAACTAGGCCTGATCTACGACCTAAAAGAGTCAATCAACAACCTAAAGGCCGATACACGGCCTGGGGAAAGGCCTGAAGGAGCGATGACCTATTAAAAGGTGTTCAATTGCCTGTTAAAAGACACTCAATTCATCCCGTTTGCAGATTCTTGTGTGCAAGGGCTCTTTGAACCAGGGCAAGCTGCCAAAACTCCAAAATGGTGCCCTAAATCTACCTCAATTGGCCCAACTCTACCCTCTTTTTTGCTTTTTTCTTTTTAGATTTACGCATTTAAAATTTTTTATTTCTTTTAAAGTGCAAAAATAGGCAATTTTTTAAATTTAGAGTGCGAGTGCAATTGTCTATGCACTAAGAAATAGAAAAATGCCAAATCTAGGGGAAATGATTTAAGCAATATGGGGTTAATCATGCATTCAATTTATAAAGTTCTTTTTATCCTCAGGGGGATTATTCACAGTATTTTGTAATTTCAATAAATTAAGATAAAGTTCTAAATTTGGGGGGCGGGTTTCATAATAGATTCTGGTATATATTTCCATCCTTCTGTTGTCAAACTAACCTCAAAGAACTATTTGTCCTGGAAACAAAGGATAAAGAATCACTATTGATACATCACACAACATACGCTCAATACAATTTTGCCATTAATCATGTGAGAGCCAAAGATTTGAAGATTGGAACATGAAAAAACTTCTATTCATCAACTCTGTTGCTACAATGAGAGAAAACTCTCTTATATCCAAGAAAAACAAAAAAATAAAAAAAATTACATTTTTTGGCAGATTTCGACAATTGTCAAATTTTGCCATTTTAGGTAATTTTACAATCATATCTTGAAAATCTTGTTTTTTCCCAAAAGCTTCCTAAAACTAAAGTAGGATGAAATGCCAACTAATATTCTAAATTTGAAACATGAGTTTTGATTTATTACAAAAGCAACTTTTTAAAAATCTAGAAAAAAATACTAAATTGCTATTTTGAAGGCCAAGATGAAAGTTTCAAGCCCCAAAAAAGTGCCAAGACGGGGTCCAACCCACTACGGTCGGTTGCAAAACTAGTTTCCACTTCATAATGCATCCACTTGTAAAATCTCGTAGAAAACCCACATCTGAGTCAAAAGTTATGATCTCCGAAAGTTCGTGCATCAACTATCTTGAACAGGATCAATTACCATATTTTCTTGGGACTCGTTCCTGAGCCAAGTGACTATAAATAGAAGAATAAATGGTTTAACAAAAAAGACATGGTCTACAAACTAATAGGTCTTACTATTTTTGTAGATATTTTACATCATATAGGCCACACTAAGTGCCCTTTCACTACTTGGACCATCATCTGATAGGTGTATGGAGATCTTGATTCTTCATCAGAAAGTGATGTTTCTGTGGATAACCAGGCTCTTGTGGATGATACTGAGACTTCTGTTTCCCCTTCATGTGTGGACACATCCTCATGGGATGATCAGTCTATTTGGTTTACATATATTGATACCCCATCTACATTAGAGGACATTCCATATCTTATAGTACCTATTGCTACTTCAAAGTCCAGTGTTTCTTCTTTGAGTGCTTCCAGTGATTCTCTATAACAAGGTCATTTATATCTTCTGGATTCACCTTATTGGGACACATTTCTACTAGACATCTCTTTCCTGTTTGTAGAGTCTCACATTTCAGATCTTGATGACACTTTGGAGGATCTTTTATTTCTCTTTGATGATAGTTATCTTGCCCCTGCTACTACTACAAAGTTCAGAGAGACTTCAATGTGGGCTTCCAGTGATTCTTCATAGGACATCTCATGGGATTTACATTGTAGCCATATGACATGCATTGACATTCCACATCCATACATCAGTTCTTTGGATCTTTCTCTTCATCAATTTTCACATGATTTTGAGACCTGTCACTTATTTCAGTTAGGCCTGAGACTTTTGATTTGTTTGTGACTTGTTTCGACATTAGTATGGAAATATTTGAGCAGTGTTATGAGATAGGATACATCATGAGACTTACCACCTCACCTTTCTTCTTTGAGTTGGAGTTACTTCAACATTCACCATTAGAGTTGCTTCTTTCTAAGGGAGAAATTTCATTTGCCAAAAATGAATCATTTTCAGAATTCATACACGGGCATTCTTTTTTTGGCATAGGGGCTACTTCATTGTGGGGGGCTACATAGTTTCTTTCTCTCTCCTATGGGGAGAGCTATCTGCATCATCATAGTCAGAGTGACATAGTTTCAGGGTTGGTGTAGAGTTATCATCTTTGAAAAGGCTTCCTAGTCCTCTTCTTTTATCTTTTTCTCTCTTTTTGGAGGGAAGTTTTTTCCCATGGGGTTTTCTTCCTTTCTCCACTTTTATGAGAGATTGCATTGCATTACATTGTACATAGCTATTTGATCAAGCCTAGTTGTCAGGACCCATCTTCATTTAGCCCACCTAAGCCATACTTAAGGGGGGTGTTAGTGTATATTAAACTTACTTAGATGTGTACATTAGTCTATGTTTAGCCTTGAGCTATACTTGGCGTGCCTAGATTAGCTTAACTGAGTTAAGTGGTTTCTTTTCTTATACTTGGAGAACCACTATTCATAAAGAGATTTTTAATCTTTGGCTTGACTATTCTTAGTCAATTATGTGCTATATGTATCTCACATTGTGAGCTATTTCACTATCCCAATCAATCCATTCATTGAGCTTTTGCTTTTATCTCTTCTTGCTTGCATACTCTCATGTTTTCATAACTTTGCACAACATATGATTGCTTGGCTTTTGTGGCTTCACCAAGTGCCATCACTCATCCAGTTGATCCTGGTTCTCACAACATGAGCCACCTAAGAAGTCAAAGCTTAGAGTGTGTTGTTTAAGCCTAGCCCATTTGTACAGCCCATGTTAGAAAAAAAATCAGACCTCAAATGAATAGATTAAATATCTCCAAAGCTTATCTAGTAAAGCAAATATCAATCCAACAATATCTTAGCCCTATTGGAAATAATTCTAGCTCAACTTGGCTCTAATACCATGTAAAAATGAGCCCAAAAAAATAGTCTAACAGAAAAACAATAATTATAAAAAAAGGTGTAAGCACACATACAGATTATATTAATGAAAACAAAAATTATAGGTTACGGGGCCCAAGATGGCCATAATGTACCAAAGGGGGGCGTATCAAGCAAAAAGGCCATAATGAGCAACAAAAAGGAGCCAGAATTGGCCAAACCAATAGGCAACAACAAGGTCCAATTAGGAACCCCAAGATAGAACAACATTTCAAAACTAGATGGAAAGAGGAGAAATAACACAAACTATGAAAGGTGATATGCAAATAAGATAATACACTCGAACAATTATGTGGAACACCTAAAATGGCCATCAAATCAGGTGGATAGCCACTAAAGCTTTTAATGATAGGACATTAAAAGAGCACCTCCAAACGAGGGATACCAATGAAACAACAATAATTAATAGGAAAAAATAGGGCAAAAATAGAGTTAAATGACTCAGAAAATATTATATTTATTTAACATATGTTATATTCAATCCAAAAATACATACCCAACATCTATCTAAAATCTTATTTAAACAATTATAAGATCTCTAAAATGTGTAAACTTCTTGCTTTGTAGAGGATTCTATATTTTTATTTTAAAAGACTAGAATGTTCTTTTTCTAGACAACTTTATGGAATATTCTAGTTTTATGGAAAAATCTAGAAAACAATTGCCTTTTCCCTAGACAATCTTACTTTCCTTAACATTACCATCATTTTTGCTCCTCATTGGCCTCTCCCTTGGCTGCAATGAGTCTCTAACTATAACATTATACCTAATACTACACAACTTGGAGTCCAGACAACAAAATCTAATGCCCAAGACTTAATGAGTCTCTAACTATAACATTATACCTAATACTACACAACTTGGAGTCCAGACAACAAAATCTAATGCCCAAGACTTATTGGGAGGTCTTATCAACCACTGCGAAGATACAACTTCACATCCCACAGATCCCACACAGCTCACAAAGCTCAGATATTTTACAAGAATTTGGCTCATAAAACTATGTTAAAATTTGAAAAATAAAAATAAACCCATATTTTATTCAGATATATATTTTATTGTCTTAGAAATATCATTAATAATATTAAAATTATATAAATGTATTATGAAAAATCTATAATAAAAAAACTAAATAATAAATTAAAAAAAATGTTGAAACAATATATTATAAATGAAGTCAATAAAAAATTGATACAATAATATTATTAGCATTAATTAATATCAACATGTTATACAAGTAATTTAATACAAAAGAACTATTTAAAGTAGGATGGATAAATAATAATAATAATAAATAATATTAATAATAATATTAATATTATAATAAAATTAAAATAAAGTTGTGTAGATCTATCACTACAAAAAGTGAAATGATATAACTTAACTGTGCTGCTATTTGATCAAGCAAGAAAATTGACATTCTTAAATTTAGTTATTTCTCTTCCAATTTTTAAATTGAGAATTTGCATTCTTTATTTAGTTCAAGTGACATTCCTAAATTTAGCTATTTTTCTTCCAATTTTTAAATTGAGAATTTACGTTCTTTATTTAGTTCAACTGCTTTTCTACACATAAGAGATCTGAGAGATAATATGCTTTGTGCTTTTTTGAAATTTGAGCACTTTTAGTTCAAGTGCTTTTATGAAATTTGAGCATTTTATTCTTTATTTAGTTCAACTGCTTTTTCTATAAATAAGAGAGATAATATGCTTTTTTTTTCTATAAATAATAGAGATAATATGTTTTTTTCTATAACCTTGAACTCATTTGTTTTATACTTGGAGCCTGGAGGAACTTGTCTGCAAAGTGCAAAGCATAGTTGAATTAGCAGATTTGATTGTGGAAGAACAATGGTTATTTGGAGAAGGTTTTTGTTCTCTAAACGATTAAACGAGACTGATTTAGGTTCTTGTTGTAGATTGGCCATCTCCAAAAAGGACGCAGAAGAGTATATTTTGCCACTGTATGAACCGAATGAAAGAGCAAAAATTGAACAAGGACTGGCGACAGATTTTCACATAGTTGATCTGGATGATGATGGCTTGAAAGTGGAAAAATTCAAATTCAAGCGTTGGCTAAGTAGCAAAACTTATATAGTGCTTGGTGGATGGAGAGATTTTGTCAGAAGAAGAGGACTGGAGCCCGGTCATACTGTTAAGATTTTTCTTCAAGGAAATACCGGTATTGGTCATTCTATGCAATTTTGTATGAGTTGTAGCCCATCTGATGAGCAGCTACAACCACCTTTATTACCACTGTTACCCATTCATGGTGTTACTCATAATAATACCACTAATGATTCTCCCTCTACTTCAAGAAAAGAAAGCAATCATGTCAAGAAAGAGGCCAGTTCTGTTGCTGCATCTTCATTTGCTTTAGAAAGACAATACTCAGCTGATGGTGTGAAGCCAAAATTCATTAGATTGTTTGGGAATGATATACACCCTAACACGGTAGATGTTTCTTCTTCATCTTCATTAATCAATTCAGTTGATGGTGTGAGATGCCCTCTCTTTAGATTGATGGGCAAGGATGTATATCCTCCTAATGCTTCAAAATGTTCAAGAAATGGAGATCATGAACACCACAACACACAAGCGAAGAGGAGAAGATTAGAAGAAGATTCAATCTCCATGTGTAATCTCTCTTTGAAAGAGAAACTAGATACATTCCTCTCCATTAGAGCATATTTCTTGGGCTTATGGCTCCTCTTTTTCTCTTATTATGCAGTGAATTCTGATTAACTCAATTGAGTGGATTTTTTTTTGCCTGCTTCATACATTCAACTTTTGTAATTTATATACATTATTGTTTTTCCCTGGTTAAGTGTGGCTTCAATAGGAGCCCAACCAGAACCGAGCAATAAATGAAATTGTGTGTATTTCACATCGAATTATTGGGATTGATTTTATCCTTTTAATCATTTATGTCATGTAACTCTTAATAAGTGAAACTCACATCATAATCATCATTATTCCTCTATCCAATTAACATTTGTCAAAATGTCTTGTAAAGTTTTCGCAAAAATCTACAACTTGAAAGGCAAACTTTTTTTCAGCAGCAGCTAATATTTATAATATTTATTGATAAAAGTCCAATGCCAGCAGTCACTGCTATGGATTTCAATTTAAACCTCTTACATAAGTATAACCTTAAATTTTTAAATGCATAACGAAAATTTCCTTTTTTTAATATCGAAAATCGTCTCTTGATTTATATATAATTGTCTAGTTGATATACAGAACTCTGAAAACTTTGTGATATTTTTAGTGACAACTATTCGACTGAAAAGGATTTCAGAATCCAAAGAATCGCCTATGAATTTAACAGGAAATATAAATACAGCTAAAGTTGTGGATCTACCGGTTGACGGTTGCACGCTGAGAGAGGCGTGATGAAGGGAAGGATATTGGTTGAAGAATTTCTTTAATGATATAGATGCAATATAATAAAATTATTATGAGACTTGTATATTACACAAAACTCAGAAAAGATTTGCTATTATGCATATGGTGTCAAAAATAGCCTCAGGATAAGAGACACGGCAAACAATGGCAAAATTCAAATAAATGAAGCCCAATCCTAAATTCAAAATCAAGGAAATTGTAAGTAGTGGTTTGTCGGTATGAAGCGTATGCCTCTTGCAGACAATATGTGAACATTCCTTCTGGAATGATAAATGTATAATTAATGTATTGGTATTGTTTATATTTTCATTTTTAAAATTAAAAGTTTTTAGATTTAATTGTGTAAGTTTTTTTCATCTCCAGTTTAGATCACATGATGGATAACTGAATCAAGGATGATGGATGACTGAATGTGATCTCTGTGTAAGTTTTTTCAATGACATTTCAGATCACAAGTAAAAAATATCAATGCATAAAATTTACATAGATGAATCCTAAACTTCTTATTCTTATCTTCATGAATTATGGAAAACTCATTCCTACAACTCTTGTTGTTCTTTGACATTCTTTGTATGAAAAATTGAAACTAGAAATAAAAAATTTAAAGCCAAGTTTCCAAAATATATGTTACAAATGAATAATAACTATTAAAATGCTTTGGATTATTGGTAGACTGTTATTGACAAGTTTATACATTTTGTGATATCAGTTACCAATAAAGATAAATAAATACTTTCATCATGCAACAATATAGAATCACTCTCAATAAAGAAATAGAAATATTTTCATCATACAGCTCAGTATAGCTATTATATTTCTATCACAATTATTCTTTATAAGTTTTAAAAATACTAGTACTTACTTACATGTAAGCAAGGCTGCTGACTCATGCTCTATTTTTGTGGGACTGAAGAGAGCTATAAAGAAAGTGTAGAACTGTTGTTATGGCAAGTTGTTAGAATAGAAAGTCAAAAAAAGGTGTTGAATTTGAATAAGTAAACCATGCAATAACTTGGATTAGGAACCCAAAAAAAATTGGTTTAGACTGTATATAATCCCACCAATCTAATCAGATCCCTATTTAAGCCTTTCAGCTTCAACAAGCAGAAAATAGAGATAGTGTGTACACTTAGCCTAAATGTATCTAAGACTAAGAGCTAAAATGTGATACAAGTAATATAAATGACAATAATAAAAACATATAGAAATATATTATTATTCTAGTCTATGAAAGGAAAATAAGGAAGTGGATTCCACTAATATTGCCAAGAGAAGGAATACATAATAGGGTTACAAAAGTGTAGGAAAAAATGGAGAATGTTCTAGAATAGGAGTTTGGGAAAGGATTAAATAAAACTCTCAAATTGATTGCTAAGAGAGGAGCAATTAATACAAAGAATTCTTTTTAAAAAATATGAGAAAGATGCTACTATTTCTCCAAGGAGAGGAGAAGCAATAACATAGAGACAATATTAAGAAGGAAAAAATAAATGGTTGTTGCCTCCACTATAAATCTAGAGTAGAGTTCTAGTTTAAGAATGAAACCAACAACAAATCAAATTAGAAAGTTTTCAAAAGGTTAGTTGACAGTATTCAAGAAGACATCCAAGAAGAGCTAAAAGATTTTAATGGCTCAGAAGAGGATTTTTTATGCTCAAAATAAAGGTCGTTATTGGAAGAAAACATGCTATTAAGGTTTCACTTTCTAGAAAAATAGAATAAAACCATATTTAAGATCTTTTTATTGTCAGTGGATGAATCTTGTGGTAGAGTGTGTGGATTTAGACAAATTACTAAAACGTAGGAAAAATAAGCTTCAAATGTAGTTGAGATAGAACTTAGTACTCAGTGGGGGATAAGGTTAAAGGAATAGGCCAAATGAGCACTAAAATATTCCAAGGGAGAAAATGCTAAAACATATAGAGCCCTAAAATATTCCAAGGGAGCAAATCCTAAAACATGTATAATACATAGAGTACGAATTGTAGAGTGTGTAATTTTTAACTTTATAGTTAGTATGTCACAAGAGGACATGTCTTGTTAGGATGACCCTTGAAAAACTAAGGTAAATGGTGGAAGACAATAGATCTTAGCCATGCAAATGCTCTAGAATTGAAAGTGCAAATCCATATTCATTTTAGTGCACCAAATTGATGTGTTCTTCTTTGTAATGCAAATGATATTTGGATAGGATTCTTGAATATGAGAAGATGTTGTCAGATGGTAAATGAATGCAATTGAATGCCTTTAAATACAAGGACATAGCAAAGAAACACAAAACTTGTGTTATGTTGGCCTTGTTAGCATTACATTGTTTACGTTTGCAATTACTCGGTTACTGATGGTAGTTATGCTGCAGTTACTTAGTTAGCCGTTAGTTACAACTATCTCCAACTATCTCCCTTTCTTATATAAGTGTTTACTACCATCGAATATATGAACAAAAAAAAAGCAATTACTATTTCTTCACTTGGTATCAGAGCGCACTTTGTTTTTGTGCCTATACGAGGATGAGAGGCAACACCTCATGGATTGCAGTGTGTAGAAGACAGAAATAGCTGTTCAAAATAGGGAGCGCAGGAATAAGCATCTGATGAACAGGGACGTGCCAATACATTTCGGAGTGGATGCATAAGGCTACAGATTTATTTCAATTCAACGAACTTGTGTCCTGTACAAAAGATGTGAATAGGAGATAACATATAGTCTAGTGAATGGCTCACTTCTGGTTTTTGACATTGATGGTCTATGCGAACCTACTGCTAATATCAGTTTCTCGGTGAACTCGACTATTCTAAAATAGAAGGGCGAATGGATCAGATTCGCGCATCACTCATGTTCTCAAATGAATGATGGAGACTCGACGAATGATAGCCTTGGAAGGAAGCATCAAGTTTGAAGGCTTTTGTAGGCAGATTGAAGTCATTTGTGCATCGAGTTTGGAGGCCTTTGTAGGTAGATTGAAGTCATTTGTGTTCTCTGTTGTAAGTGGTTGTTGCCTGGATAGAAGTTTCTCTATCCAAGCCATTTGTAGCACTCTCCATAAGGCACCTAAAAGAGGAAGACATAGTCTGCAAAACCCGGCAATCAAAGAAAAGTGGATGTCCATTATCATCTCAAACGGGTATGTATTGAAGTGTGTATAGAAGTGCAAATTTTATAAGAAAATATATATAAGTCTGAGTAAGAAGTCAATCTTTTGAGTATTATCTAAATGGAGATCCCATTAGACAAGTATTCTGGTTCCAATTTTCATACTTGGAGAATGAAAATTCAAATGCAACTAATGAATAAAAATTTATGGGCAATAGTAAGTGGAAAGGAAAAAGCACCTACAGATGCAAATAAGTTATTAGATTGGAGTAGTAGAGATGATAAAGCCAAGGCTATAATTGGTCTTGCTCTTTCTGACACCGAATTGCATCATATTGATTTGGATAAATCATCAACCGAAATTTGGGATAATCTGAATAAATTGTTTGGAGCAAAAGCCGTTAATGCAAAGTTTTCTCTTAAACTTCAATTATTTTGATTTAAGATGGAAGATGGAATCACAATGTCAAATCATATAAGTAACTTGCAGTCTCTCATTAGACAGCTAGCAGAGGTTAAGGTTACAGTAGATGATGATGATGCTAGGGCCATCCTATTAAATAGCTTGCCTTCAAAATACAACAATGTTGTTTTTACTCTCAGTCAAATATCTTCACAAACTCTAGAACGTATGATTTCTACTCTGCTATTAGAAGAGAAGAGAGCAACAGAAGATTCAGAAGATGATCCTCAGGAGAAAGCATTATTTTCAAGAAGCAATTACAAGAGAACAGAGAGAATCAAATGTTTTTATTGTAAGAAAAACGGTCACATAGCTTGGGATTGTAGAACTCGAGCAAGTGATGTTCTTAAAGGAAAGCTCAAAAATGAAGGAAATCTTGCTTGCATTGAAGATGATAAGGATCCACCAGATATTGAGGATGAGGATCCACCAGATGGTGCTATTAATTTCTGTGGATATGCCCTTTAAGCAAGGACATATTGGAGGCAGGCGACATCGGAGGATGGAGGATTTTCCATCATCTCAAGTTAGCTTCTCGCTTTGGGATGATGCTTTGCATGAGAAGCGTTTTTGGTTTTGGTTGTTTTGTTTTTCTTTGTTATTGCTGATAGAGCTGATAGATTTGAAGAATGTATGTTTTTTTTTTTAAGATTTTGTTTCAGAGACAGGTTTGGGGTTTGGTGTTGAGCTCAATATGGATTGTTGTCCAGCGAGCTTCAAAGAGTATATGATCTTGGATTATACCCTTTCACGGTCACTAGACAACATGGCAGAGATCTGTCGTATCTCTTAGGGGCCATTGTCGAATAATTCAAGACTTTGTGATTTGAGAGCTTGGGACTAAAGAGCTCAAGAACACAGCTTGAAGTGACGCCTTTCCGAGGGTAGACGAGACAGCATGATGGAGCCTCGCTTGGTTCAGGATTTGTTCTTTGGGAGAAGATCTTCTACAAAATATGTATTCATATTATGTAATCAGCTTTGTTGAGTTCTTTTTTTTTTTTAGCATTCAGGGGGGGTCCATTGGTACTATTGCAAGAACAATGTAATAAGGGGGGGAATGTTAGCATTACATTGTTTACGTTTGCAATTACTCGGTTACTGATGGTAGTTATGCTGCAGTTACTTAGTTAGCCGTCAGTTACAACTATCTCCAACTATCTCCCTTTCTTATATAAGTGTTTACTACCATCGAATATATGAACAAAAAAAAGCAATTACTATTTCTTCAGGCCTTGGGTGGAAAAGGAATAGGTGGGAGTTGGACAAAATTTGAATTTTAAAGTTGAGTGTCAAGTTTGTAGCCATGGGGTCAACCCCATGTTTATATAAATGACCCTTGACATGAAAATGGTCAAATCAAAGTGGACAACAGTTGTATGATGATACATATGTGAATAGGCATAGTTAAAATGTGGTGTGGGTAAATATATCGAAATGTGTACGTGTATGGATGGGGCATGGATAAGCATATGAGAATATGTGTATAGAGATAAATAAAGACGAAGGGAATGTGACCAACTTTACACAAAATTACACCATCTATCATTGTATAAACACATTAAAATTGTCTCCCAAAACAAACACAAAACTAAATTAAAAAAATTGACATATATGTACAAATTTCACCACTACAAAAATGAAACCAATATTTCCATATTATACAATCTATTAATATATAAACACATTAAAACATTCTCCCAAAATAAACACAAAACTATTTAAGAAATGAGAGATTATATAAATTTAACCCTTACAAAAATAAAACAAACATTAGCATAGGTCCAAATTTCATGTTGAGACAAGCCAAAAGCGCCTCACTTAAACAGCCACATGTTGTGTGCGGACTGTTTTTCTGAATTTTCGACCTCCAAGTATTTCGACTTCCTCTTTCTGACTGGTTTAATCCACTGTCCTCCATGTTCTCGACAGGAGAAGTCGGTAGGATTTCGACTGAAAATCAATCAGTCGTAGGTTTCAACAAAATTTCTGTGCCGATACATTGACAACGTATGGACTGTTTAAGCTCTTCCCACCAAAAGATGCACCATTAGTTCTCATCTGGTTAACGACGCGACAAGGATGAGGATAGCCATATCTATGAACACGCGTATGGTAGAAATATAATCTTTTTTATATCGTCTGAAAGTTTCAAGCGCAAAATTTTATATTTAGCATAATCTGGCGTGCAGAATTGGTAGGTGGATATACATTATCTATGATATGTCGACGTGTTAAATGTGCCATTCATAACATAGGTGAAGTCGGCCAACAGTTTTGAAACGTGGAGATGCGTCTTAGCTATATACAAACAAACATATACATATGCCTTCCCGTCATTTAATATTACATAAAAATTCATTTCAGTCGCTTCATCGAGACTTCCTTCAATCAACTTCTAGCTGTCATGACGTGGGAGCAGATAACTGTGTGATTCTCGTGCCGATTCGTTTTGAGCCCTTTTCCAGAGAAGCCAAATAAAAACCCCTTTCTAAATTAAAAATCTGCACTCTCAATCTGTAGCACATAAGTTGCATTCGAAAGTAGTCCATAGACTTGTTTAATATTAGAACAATGAGGGAAATCGAACACAAATCTAACGAAATGATTGTGGGGTTGCTGGAGGAACAATGCGAATCGGATGGAGAATTTCAGTTATCCCCTCCAACTGAATCCATGGAGGCCGATTCCACTGCTCAGTCACAGAAACACATTGACATTCTCAAGGTATATACATATATGAAGAAAACACTATCTTTTTCATGTATTCTTAATTTTTGGGAATTCCAGTTCTGAACATGGTAGATTCAAACAAATGTGCAGAGTATCATGTCAGAGATGAGTGAAGCAGAAATTAGCATATCGGCCCAAATAGTGGAATACATAGAATTTGCAGGAAAAGAAGGACAACAAGGGCATAGTTCAAGCTTGCAGCGCTCTGTAATGAGGCATCTCAGAAGCATAGGATACGATGCAGCAATCTGTAAATCCGAACCCAAACATGACAGAGGCTTCCCTTCTGGTTAGTTAGTTATATATGCTCTCCTGCTCAACGAATTATACCCAAATTAATAGAGCGAACTTTAATATTATGACATTACTGAGAGTTTTAATGGGTTTTATGCAGGGAAATATGAGTTCCTGGATGTTCTTGTGAGCAACACCCGGTTATTTGTGGACATGGATTTCAGAACACAGTTTGAGATTGCAAGACCCAGTAGCGAATACAGTGCTCTCATCCAACTGCTTCCCCTTCTGTATGTGGGGAAGGCAGATAGACTTCTTAATACTGTGAAGATAATGTCCAGAAGTGCCAAGGTGTCGTTGAAAACAAAGGGAATGCACATTCCCCCATGGAGAACATATGCTTACATGCACTCCAAATGGTTGGGTTCTTACAGGCGAATAACCAACCCTTTTCCTGAGGAAATCATTTCATGCCATGGTGGAGGAATAGAGGAATGCATTGATTGGAAGAGTAGTGAAGTCTTATCACACAAATCATCTAATGAAAGATTGAGAAAGTTAGCGTCAAAGCTGCCCACTGTTTTGATGGAAGCCGGTCTAATTTCAATGTTCAAACTGGTGCCGGTAGCATAAGATTTGCTGCAACTTGACTTGTATAATTGAGTATAGACATGACTGTTTTCATGAGATCTATAGAGATTTTGTAATTGTGTTATTTTTAGGACTAACTTGGTAAAGTTTAACCAGTCGGTGTGTTGTAAAATGATCAGCTGGTCGAAAACCTTTGATGGAAAAGGTTTCGACTGTTTGATGGACAAGCAAAGTCATTAAACAGATCGAATTCATTATAGTGAAGAGGTCGATAGTAAAAATCGACAGTAATCAGAATCAAAAAAATCTGTAAACAGTTGACACGACGACGTGCCAACTGTTTACGGTCGGCGCTTTTGATCTAATACCATAGTTAATATTGGTGAAAGTAAACAATTAATACCGTGTGCTCAAACCATTTGCTTTTGACCATTTAAAAAAATGTGCTCAAAATACGTTCTTCCCTTGATAGGCTGATTAAGTAGCAATTGTTTGACCATAAGTTACAGTAACATGGAGTGGGTGACGGGTCCATTTTGTTATTGACTGGCAGCCCCGCTGCTTTCAAGCATGTTGTCAACGTTGGAATAGCATGTCAAATATTTTAGTCTCATTGTAAAGTTTTTAATAAAAATAAATCACATTACATTGGATTATTAGGTTAATTAAATAGATTGTAATCCATAAATATGAATTAACTTAAGTAATTAAGGTTGGAATGTGTAATTGTAATAAATGTAACAAAAATAAATGAGGGTTAGGGATATATAGTTTTGAAATTGGTGATGGAAGAATGATGGAATTAATTTGTCACTATTTAAAAAGTAATGTCCTTGGTGCAATGATTGTTTCGGAATTTATTTTATTTCAAAAAAACCGTCATTCAAATTGAATATTGTTAGCTTGATCTTGACTACTGTGAATTCGATTTGTTTTGTGGATCTAATTTGTGTCATGCAAGAATGATATGTTAGAATACATACACCAAAAAACCTACTCACCTTCACCTTCTTGATATTAGAGTTTAGTGTCGAGGGACGTTGTTTAGGAGTTTGTTGACTTGATAGGGGACAACTTCTCCTAGGTCAAACCCCTTGGCAAGCCATATTAGTGATGGTGAGTGATATCAAAGATAACATACATTGATACATTGACATGTAGGTGGCCCAAATGATGATGATTAAAGATTTGATTGTTTGACTCCCTTAGAAATTGAAGTGCACATTTCAATTATTCTTCTTGTAATCACATGTAATTAGTTGCACATTGAATGTCTTCAAATAACATAGATAATATGTTGCACAAACATGTGTTAAGTCACCTCATAATAGTTAGTAGAAACGGGTGGGAGACTTGGAATTATGAATTTTAAAATGTGAATTCATGTTCATTCTCTTGCACCTTGAGATTGAATTATGTCAATCTCAAGCCACTTGAAAATTAACCTTAGAGCTCAAACTAGATTAGATATATCTTGAGTACATCTATCTAAAAGATTCTTAAAGATATTAATCTTTGAGGCACCTATATTGAATTTGTTATATAGGATAGATAGTTGCCTCAAGACTATTATCTTTCAGTGTCCTTTAGATAGATGTATTTAAGGTATCTATGCTAGTTTCAAATATAAATATTATCATGTATTACTTATATTTATCTATAATGGTGAAACTTGGAGACCTGTGCCAATTCCCATTTAGTTTTGGGCCTATTTTGAGGGAATGTGTTAATATATCTACATAGTGACATGTGGAACACTTATGTGCTAAGTTTGGCTCCTTCCTCGATCATTACCCATCCTCATTTACACATACTTCTATGTATTTGACCCTATCCTATCCATATCCACACTTACTCCTACACATTCCTTACACTTCAACATAGAGAAGAGATCATAGGGAATTGGATCATATGAGTCCCCAGTGTTCTAAATCAAGATCACATGTCAGAGATTAGACTCATTTTGTATAGAATTGACTCAAATCCAAAATGATAAGTAAATAGAGAAGGAATGAGAATTGGTGTAAACAAGGGTAAATAAAAATGAATAGGGATCTAACCATGAACCAAACCTAACACAAAAAGTATACCACTTGTTGGAATGTGATTGCAATAAGGCATTCCAATCAAAGTGAGCACAAAACTAAATGGGTTCAATCACATGGTTACACTAATTTTACCATTACAAGTATATATATTTGGAAAGATGATTTAAAATTAAAATGAAAAACACCCTTTTAATTAGGTTTCAATTTCTTCCATAAGGTTATATGGAGTAATTGAGATAGCCTCTCATGTTGCAAACTCTCTTTTTTAAATATTGAAATAAAGTTGAAATAAAAGAGCATTATTATCCCTTGTTGAATTCTTACAGATATAAAGAAATAAATTATAATCAAATTAAAATGTCATCCTAATAGACGTGAAGATGCTGGCCAACATCTATTGTAGACACTAAATTCAAGATACCACAAGATCAAAAATGAAAGATGACAATTTCTAAGTTGCCTCAAGATTTAACATTCAATTTGTACTAAGGTGTCAAATTTGTAGGTTTAGGACATTTCCACATATGTGGATCTAACCTCTAGCAAAAGAAATGATCTTTAACAATGTGTAGTTTTTATTCTTACTGCACTTGATTCACCTGGATTTTCCCTTCTATCTATACTGATGATATTTAGAAACACCTTTGGAGGATTTTTGGTATATAACTAGGGGACATGTTCTCTTAGATCAACCCCCCAAAATTTGTCAAAATGATCAAAGAAAACAAGCTTTGACAACCATGCAAATGTTGTTGAATGCACAAGACAACTGAGAGGGGGGTGAATTAGTTGTATCAAAATTTCAAACCCTCACAAACATTTAAAACCACATTAACCTTAAACTTTTATGATGAGTAAGCATGAATCACAAATAATAGAAACTAAAACATAACAACACCAAACACAAGACAACACTAAATTTTACATGGAAAACCCAGGGGAAAAACCACGGTGAGGATTAGCTCACAATATAAAGTAGTAGCACTATTGAATTACAAAAGGCTCACTGGCCAAAAGAGAGAATGCTCACTGCAAGTGGACTCACTGCCCACTAAGAAAGAAAGAGAGAAGAGAAGAAAGGATCATCATCAGGATTTGAACTGATATAATTGCATCTAACCTATGCATGGATTTCATTTCTAATGAAGCTCAATATCCATCACAACACAAATAACACCTTCGCAGCAACACTGAAATAGTAGACACCTTCTGCTCACTGCATCCAGTAGCCTAACACATGAAATCTCTTACTGCACTAATCTACACATACCCATATCTATGACTCCTTGACACTCATTTATACCATCATCAATCATGAAAACATTCTCCAAGGTCAGCAATAAAACTTAACCCATAAATTTCAAATTAGGTTTGGACCTAAACATCCCACGAAGGAAAGGAATAAATGCAGACAACAATCACACCTTAGCATGGACCTAAATCCACTCTTACATGTTATTCCATGTGTCCTCAATCAACAAAGTAGAACTAAAATTAGTGCAAACAACCAAGTCGGCCAAACTTGAGTTAACACTATGGACTTTTAAGAATGTACGCTTCCTCAAAGATAAACACACCTTGTGGATCTTACACAAAGCTTTAACACAATCTAGAAACATCCACAAACATCTTGAAGTCACCTAAAAACCAACAAATTTAACCACAACAACTTTCACTTGAAGAAAGTTCACAATCTGCTTACAAACAACACTGTCGAACTTTGCTACACAAGAAATCACTTTTTAGAGCATCAAATCACAAACCTTCTAGATTGAGGATAGATAAGGACCTTGTAAGCACACATCCAGAACCACAACACCTAAAACCATTTTGCAGAGAAATGTGAAGCAAAACACTTTCTCCCATACACACTGTCAAACATTGTTCTCAAACTGGTGAACACAACTTTTGTTGAAAATAGAAAGACAACTGAGAGGGGGGTGAATCAGTTGTAACCAATATTTCAAAACCATTAAAGCATCAACGACTTAAACATTGTTATTGTATTTTAACCATGAAAGCATGAAATCAGAAACTTAGTTACACATTCACACATTCAACACATAAGACACTAGATTTTTACGTGGAAAACCCAATAAGGAAAAAACCACGGTGTGTTAGCTCATAATATAATATGTAATAACAATACTAAAAATTAGAGGCTCACTACCTTAGGGCTCACTACCCAGATTGCTCACTACAAAAGAAGAGTCTCACTGCCAATGGGGTGGCTCACTGCTAGATTTGGTGAACTGAGATATCAGCATCTACATTATGCCAAAGTTTAGTTCCACTAAAGTACAATAAACATCCTTTGCTCTGCTCTTCTTTTTTACTTCACACATGGATACTTTTTTATGACTTCATTACAAGTATTTATATAATTCATCAACCTTGGAATAATCATCAAGGTCAGTGTTACAATCTCCAAGGTTAGCAAACACACATACATTGGAATAGGTCTGGACCTAAACAAATTAATGGAAGAGAAAGAATGAATGTAGACCAAACCACTCCTAAGCTAGGACTCAAATACAATCTTCCATGCAACAACATGCTATTGCAAACTCCAAAATATAATCGCAAGTAGTGAAAACAACCAAGTCGGCTAGAGTTGGTGTTAACACTAAGACATTTAGGAGCATGCTTCATGCATGATCCAGATTATATTTTGTAGACCAATAAAAAGGTAGGAACATGATCTAGAGACTCCCAGAAGCGCGTTACAATCACCAAGAACATCCACACAACCTCTAAACACTTTATCCATAAGATTCTTCAAACCGGAGCACTTGAACATTACTGTCGGCCACTGTCATAAAGGAAAGATCGCTTACGGAGCACCAAATCATGAACCATTTGAACTAAAGGCACATAACATCATCACAAACTTAATTCTAGAACCGCAGACTATGAAACTTAAATGCAAAGAAATGCAGAGCAGAATACATTCTCCTTGTCACCATTAAATACATAGAAAAAAAGTTTTTACTCTGGTGAACAGAAGTCACTCAAATCTTCACACCAGAGGTTCAAACTTGAGACATAGCATCTATAGACATCCCTTAACATTACTTCCAATCCATAGGAAAAGATATTCATTCTATAGGACATGCGGAAAAAAACATTGCACTTCTCTGGTAGATAAAGCAATTCTACACTTTTTACTAATTCCTCAAATACTTGTTCAAACTTATTCATATGACTTTCTTAGGTGTTGACATCAATGACAACACTTACTGCTCATACTTGCAACAACTTTTACTACACAACATTCCACAGCACCAAAATCTATATTTAGCATCTTCAAACACTTCTAAGCAACATATTCAAAATGTACACTCAGATCTCCAACACAAAAGAAATGCGGAGCAAAAACTCAAACAACACTCTGTAAGCTAGAAGACTTCAACACACTGATTCCAATATTAAACAAATTTTCTCAAAAGCACTTGGAAACCCAACAACAAAAGCATATCCTCAACATCTTCAGCATCTCTACAAAGCAACCAAACCACCTTTATCAAAGCAATTGAATCAAAAAACAACCTCATCAGAAGATACAATTGACACAAATAACAGCACAAGATTGTTGACATTAATGACAACACCGATTAGCACATACTTGCAACAAATGTTCTAGGATGAATGTGCAAATCTAGATTCATTTTAATTCATCAATCAAAGTGTTCCTAGCATGCTACTTTAATATGTATGATCAAATCAAATAGGATGATATTAGATGATCAATGAATACAATTGAATGCATTTAAATACACAAACATATGTTTAGTCAGTTCTTCATGGGAAAGGAATATGTATTGATAAAATTTTGAAATTTTAGGGTCAAATATATGGGTGTGGGGTTGATTCTATATCCATGGGAATGACCTAAGACATGGAAAAGGTTGGGTTAAGGTGGATACCAAATGTATGAGGATAGGTGCATGAATGGGCTTAATTAATGTGTAATTTGGGAAAATACATTAGCATGTGTGCACATATCCAAATAAGGTGGGGTATAAAGATATGTGAATGTGTCTAATGAGTGGATACAAACATGAAGGGACTCATTTTCACACAAGAGTGTGCCATTTGTTGATATGTAATTGCATTAAGTGATTCTCTCACAAAACTAAATCAAAAATGGCATGGTATGCAAATTTCACCATTACATTTTGCCTCCATTTTGATGTGCATGTGAATTATGAATGATCATGTATCTCAAAGTATGTAGCATTCACAAGCATGCCCCTAAAGAAAATATTCAAACATAAAAGGATATCATATTTAAGTAAAGGACCCTATTGAATGTTATTATGTAATTCTATCATTAAACATGCATGTGCTTCTATATAATATAGGAAAATTATGCCATGAGTAGCTTCCATGATGAAGTAGGAATAGAAACAACTACAAACTAAATGTTATTGTCAATGATCATAATCAACCAAAGAGAAAGAGGAGGAAATAATGATAGATAATTTTTTCTTGTATGGAAAGTAGTAATGATCCATCTCATTTGGCAATCATGTGATGACAGGGCATATGAGGTGCTAACATGTCAAGTGTTAATGATGAGTCTTTCTAGAGAGAATCTATAAACTTAACATGAGAGTTCTATTGTGATAGAATATGACCCCTACAATTCGTTTCACCCATAGGATAAAAAAATGGAGAGGGAAGAGTAATACATAAAATGTAAATGTGAGCTATACATGTAAGAATGTAAATGATGTAAAGAAATAACTACAAATAAATGCATCACGTATCAAGCAAATAAACGATGTCAAATGCTAGGAACACTCATGCAAATGCTAAGACACTGGAAAATACATATGCCCTATTAGTGCAACATGAGCACACAATGGTATATGTAAGGTAATAGGATTCTACTTGTGATGGAGCTTTTGATACATGGTAGAACATGTAATTGATAATATGAGGAAGGCTCAATAGTGTCCCTAATCCCTAATCTAACAAGGAACTTAATGTAATAAATCTAACACAAGTATTGAAACCTTAAACAACTTAAAAATGATACTAATTATAATAGAAGAATACTTGTAAGATAAAATAGAATAAAATAATTTCAACAAAGTATATGCACATAGCGCAAGATATGTACCCTAAGAAATCCCCTTTGGGAAAAAACAACCTCCAAAGCACACACAATGTTTTAAATTTGGAGAAATTTTGTTATAATACAATATTAGAGTATCATTTCTCTATTAGGAGAAAGAGAATTGATCTTCAACCTAGAAGATGACATCCCACACCAAGAACTCTATTTATATAAAAGATCAACAAGAAAACTTACTAAGTTTTCTAATCATTGCACCCAAGTGACATTTCCACGGTGGGTACCCAAGTTTACTCAAGATCCAAGAGTCTTTACAACCTCTAAGAAAAACCCCATATGACTCTTAATTTAATTCTTATGCTCAAGATGACCACCACATGCATTAAATGTATTTCCTCAATGATGTTTTATACAATAACTTCCTAAGAAAATATTGTTCTAATCAAAGTGTGGCATCTCACTACTTTACAAAGTATTAAATATTTTATGCAAGGTGTACAACACCTTTAGGTCAACATTCTCTCATTTGTTGTATACATTTTATAACAAGATAAACATAGACAAAATAAATTCACTACTCAAGGGAAAGAATCCCCATAGTCATCCTACATCATCTAAATTCTTATGTGCACGTGATCTTCAATAAATCAACTACAACATACATAACTACACATCAATGTGCTTTGACCATACATGAAAGGTAGTGTTCTCTACCATGCTAGTAACACTCTGATTATCACAATAGATCACATTAGTATCTTGATATAAACCAAATTAATAACACAAGCTCACAATCAAAAAATCCACCTTACAAATACCCATTCCCACATTTAGGGAATAAAATGATAGCCACTAACCATGTCTTCAACTTCTCAAACTTGTTCTCATAAATGACTTGATGGCTAAAGACAAACCAATCCTTAGAAATTAAATATCCATAGTTCAAGAGTCATTCACATGAAAAGGTAAATCAAAGCTAGAATGTATTTGAAAAACATGTGTGTTATACCTATTAGATCATTCTCCACTAGACTTATGTTGAAGTCATGTCCAACTATAGGTTTAGGCTCCTCAACTTTGTGTTGAAAATTCATTGAGAGATCTACTATTCTAACACTTGATCTCCAAACACCCAAGAGATATCCAGCCTCACCTAAACATATCTAATAAAATTAGGTACACAATTTATCAACTCATGCCAACCAAATTCCAACTACAAAATTACAATATCTAAGAGTGCATCTCTCTCCAAGGTAAAATGATCATTGCACTCAACTAGAATATTATTCCTATTACCATTTTTTCTCCACAACTCAAAAAATGGTAGAGCTGGTACATTGTTCATTTTAAGGCAAAGGATTTCAATTTGTTTCTGCCTTTCTTATTTATGAAAAGATTCAGTTGATTAGTGTAGTGTGTTTCAAGGGATGCATTTAATTTGATGTTCAATTATTTAAATAGAAAGAGAGAGGAATATCAGATCATTCATTACATTGCAGAATATTCACAGGAGAGATAAGTATTTTGTACAGTACAATGTTTATTCGTTAACATATTGAGATACATAAAAAGATAACATTGCATTGAATGAAATGATAATAAACCAAATATCCCACACAAGCCATGGGTATAGCTGAACTAAGTACAAATATAAGTAATATACTAAGCATCTTTAAATAGACAAAGGAGGTATCATAGCCATCATTGCCTATTTGATGCTTTTTGGTCCCGAGGTGGTCATCAATCCTTGCTCTAATCTTCACAAAGACTTGCAAGAGTGGAAGAGATGTGTAAGATCTCCGGATATGATAGCCATACAAGCCTATCAACAGAGGCATAGCACATTACCTATAGTGCACTAAATTAGACAAAGATATCACTCCACATACAAGAGGAACTGAGAAGGGAAAAAATCACGGAATATCATTGTTTTATTCTAATCTGTCTGTTTCATGTGCAGGTATAGGATAAGTCATGTAGCTGATTGAAGAACATAATAGCATGTGGTGTAAAATCAGCTCTCACAAGGGTCGAGCTCAGCATGCTGCCCCGGTTCTCAGAGGGGATGAACAGGTGGAACATATCAAATGAGTGCACAAGCTAGATCATTACTCATCCATTGCTATCAGTTCACGTGATGAAATGACCACCATACATGAGTAATGATTTAACAGGCTATCCAATGAAGTGTGAGACTAAATCAAAGGTATTCTCAATATTAGAGTATCCATTACATTGTCATTATGTCCATTTATTGTTCCAAGATTATATACTATCTTCTATATGCATTCCAAACCATCATTTTTGGGACAGCAAAAAGCCATAAAGATAGGCATACTTACAAAAGATGAAAGTATCACACTTGAATAAGAGTATGTATGATGGTATAGTCATGTTATGACATGTGTTGCAGCTATCAAATGAATAACAGCAGCTGTGAGAAACAGACATCATACATGAGTAGCACGCTGTAGTTCAAGTGTAACAGAGCAGCCAAGAAATCATCAAGAGTGCATGTCACAATTTTCCATGCCTCGGCCAATGAAGTGAAGGAATCTCAGCCATTCAATGTGGTATGTATGAATAACAAGGATATATCATAGAACATTTAAGGTGTTTACAGAATATATGAGTATGCCATGATAAACATCTAGTACATTATATTAAATGCACCCATGGGCAGCTTTAATGTAGCTTACATAATGATATTAAGCTATAGGAGTCAAACAAAGAGAATCAATAAAGAAATGATTCAGTTCTTCATCAAGAGTGCATATATTGTAGTCAGCATTTATAGATGAAATAAGAAAGTTGTGAGTTTGTGTTGCACATACAAAGGTGGATAAAACTAGTTCATGTTGTGAGATCTTCCGCCTAGAAGTCATTCCTTTCAACCCTCCTTATCACATTTTTACGTAACAAGTTCCAGAAGCAAGTAAATGCCACAAGTTATAGATTAAAAGAAATGCCATAATGATCAAATGAATGCAATTCTCATCAAGTATATTTTGTAAAACCCTCAGCAATGCACTACTAGAGGAAGAAAGGAGAGAATATGCACCATATCCTTGTTTCAACTTTCATTTACACATTAAAAGTCATTGCTTTACAATTTTACTTTTTCTTTCGATGTGAGATGAAGGCTATTTTAAAGTTTGAGACAAGGTCAAACTAATAGATGGACATTGGGTATGACCTATTTCTGGGGTTTCAATCAGAATGCCAAATACAGAAATACACTCTTCCAAGCCCAAATGAAATAAAACTTAGGAATACAAAGGGCTCCATAATAGCCACGGCCTATAGAAGATAAAGTCTCTATTCCAGTATACATTAAAACCCACTTTGGGCTTTTACATAAGAAATTACAGATACAAAAGTGTAAGAAGGGATATATATGCAGAGATCAAGTGCAGATTGATCATTCGTGGTAGAGGAATATATGGAAGATATAAGTCTATACACAGCAAAAGACTCAGAATATATCTATGCAGCCGCGGCCTACATCTAGGACTTCGCAAATAAAACAAACCCATGAATGTGACCGTGTGGGGTCTCATATGGAAAAAGAAGCTCATAAATAAGTCATTTTTTCTGACTTCTGATGAAGGAAAATACATAAAAAATGCAACTGTAGAAGCGGCCTAAGAAGATTCACCTTTTACAACTGAGAAGAGGCCGAAGTCTATATTTGTTTTTGTTTTGTTTTGTCATCAAACAAACTCAGACAAGTCATCCATGGCGGCCTGTGGTCAGAGACAATGAAGAAGTCAAGAGTTTTCTGTCAAACCTTCATCCCCAGTGGCGGCCTCAAATGATGGAGTGTCGACAGAAGACAATGGAGAAACAAAAGAAGCATTAGAGGAGTAAAACTACAGTCATGGCCCTTTAAAAAACAGAGATTTCCCTTAAAAATGGAGAAGTGAGAATATGTATGTGGCTGAGTGCAAATACCTTCATTAGATGCAAAGAGATCCATGTAAGTTGCAGATATGGCATAGAAAAATGAATGTTTCAATCTCCAAACCCTCTTTCCATGTTAGCGGCAGCAGAGTGCCTTCATCAAGTTTGCAAAGTCTAAAATGGCCCAAAAAGTTAAGGAAAAGCTCTTTTGTGATTAGGGTTTTCTTAGAAGCCCTAAGACCAAAGTGACTTTAATCACATCAAATTCTATTTTCAAAATGTCCATCGTCGTATTTTTTTATCACACTTTTGCCTAGGTCCCAACATGTATGGAAGGGGTCGAAAACCATAGATAGACATGGATCCATTTGCACATGACAAGGCTTGAAGCCTTTCAAAACTTCCATAGTCTCATTTGAATATAGGTCAAGTGCCTTAGTATTTTTTTTTTCAAAAAACACATTGAGGATAGCTTGGAGGCTTTTGTTTTTAAAAGACTAAATATGTAGAATGCCATATTTTTATGATTTTTTATAGAAAAATCAAGTATTGTAATGGCAAAATGGTGAAATTATAAGCCATATTGTTTTATTTTTTCCAAAAAATCAAATCAAATAGGGATATAGATTAAACTGCCACAACATTGTGAAGTTAGTTTTAAAGCAATCATTGATAAATTGTTTTTAAAACTTAACTATTTTTAGGCAATTTATAGGCTAATAAAACAAATCTGATATTCTTTTCGATTTGTTTTATTTAGAGACATATAGGAAAAAAATTGGAGATTTCATGAGTAGGAGAAAGTAGCTTTGTGGTGGGGACACATCAGGGGATCTTTTGGCATCATGATTTGGCAATTTAGACTCTTTTTAAGAGCTTTTATTTCAACTTTTCTGAGTAGCTCGAAAATGGACTTAGAGTTTATTTTTAGGGGCTTTTTTCCAGCTTTTAGGAGGCAGATCTTTCACAGCTTATATCTCAGAGATCCTTTCTTTTTAGTGGGGAGTTTCAATTTCAGTTTTTTCAGTTTTATAGATCAAGGTGCAGAGAGATAGAGTCTTCCTCTCACATCGAGAGTGTTGTACTCATTTTCTTCACTGTATTCATTATTCCTTTAGTTATTGAGTAGCATCTTTCCTTCATATTTGTAAGTTGATCTGATGTTGCATTGTGATAAAAATTTATCCTTTGCTTTGTCTTAGCTTGTGATTTTCTTTTGTAAAATCTTGTTTAATTCAGGTTGCATGTTGTGTCTTCTAGACCTCCATGCAAAATATTTATGAGTTAAATAGGTTGAGTGTTGTGAGGGTCAGAGTTCAATAACCTGTTTGTGAGTAAGATATGTTAGATAATTCGATCTTCAAGTTAATGAGGATTCATTTCTTTCAGTATATATTTCTATCCTTTTTCACTACAAGTCATTAAATTAGGAAATCATAAGGAGAACTAGCTCACTCTAGAGGTTCATTCTCATTATAGGAGACCCACATCCGAGAATGATTCCATGTTTCAACAGGTAGCTAAGTCTCTGTGAACTTATCAAGGGTGCATATGTGATTAACAACAGTTTTTTGGCATGCCCAGTGGGACTCTGGAAGCAATTTTAGAGAAATTTGTACCCTCATAGCTGTTGTTCTGGTATATGCAGTAGTGTTCCAGCCTTCAAAGGCTTCTTACAAGTATACCTAGTGACTTTGAGTTTGAATCTACTGGTTCCGGTATAATCAAGTGCTGGTATGTTATAAAAATCACCTTTCCATTCCATTTTCCAGCTTACATATGAGTAGAAATGTCAAAATTTCATAGGCAATATTAATATCCACCACCATACTATGAAAATGTTGTTCATAGGGTCCCTTATTAGCCATATCAAACCAGCCAAGCTGTTGTTTTCAATTCCATGCCCTTGCAAAGCTAGCATGCATAGTATAATTGCCACCCACCCACCCACCCCTGCTCAGCTTCCTTATCAGGTGTATACAATTAATGACATGGTGAGAGACGTTCTGTCAGACTTTAATAGGTAGATGGAGGAGATCAAGAGGGAACAAGAGTATAAATAGCACCAGGAGGAACTAGCTTACCAAGCCTATCTGCATGAGCAGGAATTGGAGGTACAAAGAGCACAATACGAGTAGCAAATTGCAAGCATAAAGGGTTATCAGTACTAGTAAGGAGGGAGATTTCAACCAAGACAGTATGAAGAGCCTGATTTGTAGTTGCAAGAGCTGAATCATCAAGTTTACCTTCAATAGCCAGAGCAACCACCCTGTGAGGTCTTTATTTTTTATCAGGAGTGGGAGACACAAAAGAGACAATTTGAAGAGAATCTCAAGAGAGAAGTAGCTGCACACACCAAGGTCTTGCTTGCTCGAGATCAAGAAACTCCTGTTATCCTAGAGTAGCCTGCTCAAGAAGAGGCACATAAGTATAACTTTCCAATTTTTAAACAGAATCAACCTCTGAGTGCCCCTAAAGTTGAAATCTTAAGTTTTAGGCAAAATGAATTTCTTGATCCCGCAAGGTAGCCTAATAAGTTTAAAGTACCCAGTTTCAGAAACCCTCACCCCTTGCAAGTTGAATAAAATAACCATGTTTGGCCAAGTACAGTTGCAGATCAACCACTTGAAGAGTCTCCATTCCTCCAATAAATCCAAGAGACTCTCCAATTTTCCCAACCAGACAAATTTGATTGTCCGATCACTATTTGCCTCTATAAGGATGGACATATTGTCTTACAAAATCATTCATTCACCATGAAGGAAGCTAGGCAGGTAAATTTACTGCATGTAGCTTTGGAGCAGTACCGATTTGAGTAGAAAAGGATTGAGCAAGAAAAGACTCCTTCTGATGTTTCTTTCAATGATTGCACTAATGACCCTCCTCTTTTTGTGAAAGATGATCAACTGGACAATTCAGATGAGAAGCAGGAGGTTGCTGCCATTTGTATTGATTTTACAACTAATTATGAGCATAATACATATGAAAAGGATGCTGATTCAAATTTGGTACCAAATCCCCTACATTTTGACTCATTTGAGAAAATTTCTAACGCTGTTCAAAAGATGCATGATGACAAGATATAGAAAATTTAGCATGATGAGAAATAATCAGTTTCTTTGTTCAATCAGTTACCTAATTTTGTCCAGCCAGCTGAGGGTGATATGCCCATATCAAGGATAGCAGTTTCAGAGCAGCCTGAAGATCCTCAACAATCCGAGGAGTTACTGATTGAAGTTGAGCAATCTGACATTGAGGTCTTGGATCAAGCAAAGAAATGTGAAGGTAAGCCTATCATGCAACCTACATAGTTGGTTGAGGGTTGTAGCAAGGTAATAAGTTGTTCCTCTTCATAGGAAAAAGAAAATGCTAATGAAGAGGACATGTTTTGGGATAACCTTGAAAATTTTGTTTCAACTTTAGATGTCTAACACTCATCTTTTGAAGGAGAATCTATAGAACAAGAAGTTGTAGACACAAAAGAGGGTGTTGAAGCTCAAGTTTTGATTAAATCCTTTGAGGAACTTCCTTTGTTTGTTAGTATTAATGAGGAAAATTCATGCAAACTAACAAAGTTATTGAGTTCTAAGCAGCAAAATGATGACGAGGGGTTGACTAGCAAGCAAATAGATGAGAGCATCCTTATTTTGGATAGTCAAACAATTGGCATACATGCAATCATGGTTCAAATTGGGTAGATGCATGAAACTGCTTTCCAAGATATGGCTCTTAATATTTTTTTAAGTTCTCAGGACATCAGTCAAGAAAATACCTCAGAGCCTATTATGGATCAAGCAACTGATGATGGTTTTGATGACATTTTCTGCACTAAATATAATTGATGAGTTTGGTGCAAGGTTAGGAGATCTGTTCTCAAGTGATCTCAATTAGAAAATTGAGTTTGAAATAGTGGATAACAGGAAGGAGCCAGTCTTAAAAGATCAAGGTACATCCTTTCAAGAGGATGCCCCATTAGGGGTTTGGCCAACGGAGTAACTAGAAAGGTTCAAAGCATTTTCAATTCCCCTGAGAATGAGATTGTAGTTTTGGAGCAGCAAAACAAGCTTGCTTGTTCATGGCAAACCAGAGGTATGCTTGAGAAGAATCAAGGGATTCAAACCTTTGGTTGTAACCTTCAGGACGCATTACAACATTTTGTAAGGTGTATTCTTACCTTTCACTCATCATTATCAGTTTACAAGCATGAGAGTCATCCTCAGTTGGCTAGAAAGGGGAGTTATTTCACCCAATCAGTGAATGGTTTTGTTTGACCAGCAACATTGGCCTAGTTAGAGTAGGTTAGAGTTAGTATTTTTAGTTAATAAGTGCTTCACACACATTTGTTTCAATCAATTTTGTTTCCCTAAGTGCTTCTACACATTTCTATTGGCCATCAGGGCCTGTTAGGTTTGTTTTTAGTTTTCTGCTGCTGTTCAGACTGGTTGAAGTGCAGAGTTTCAGTGTTTTCTAAGTTTGGAATGAGTAGATTCGACCCTATGCCCAATGGATACTTAAGGAAACTGGTACTGATGCTTAGCAAGCAAGCAAATAGCAGAAGTCACCAGAAATGTTACCATTTTTCACCACAGCTTAAAAACTAGTAGATCTGGTACATTGTTCATTTTAAGGTGAAGGATTTCAATTTGTTTCTGCCTTGCTTATTTATGAAAAGATTCAGTTGATTAGTGCAGTGTGTTTCAAGGGATGCATTCAGTTTGATGTTTAGTTATTTAAATAGAAAGAGAGGAATATCATATCATTCATTACATTTTAGAACATTCACAGGAGAGATAAGTATTTCATATACTACAATGTTTATTTGTTTAAAGATTGAGATACATAAAAAGATAACATTGCATTGAATGAAATGATGATAAACAAAATATCCCACACAAGCTGTGGGCATAGCTAAACTAAGTACAAATATAAGGAATATACTAAGCATCTGTAAATAGATAGAGGAAGGATCATAGCCATCATTGCCTGTATGATGCCTTTTGGTCCTGAGGTGGTCGTTAGTCCTTGCTCTGATCTTCACAAAGACCTGCAAGAGTGGAAGAGATGTGTAAGAGCTCTGGATATGATTGCCATATGAGCCTATCAATAGAGACATAGCACATTACCTATAGTGCACTAAATCAGACAAACATATCACTCCACATACAAGAGGAATTGAGAAGAGAAAAAATCACAGAACATCATTATTTTATTCTAATCTAGGTTTGTTTCATGTGCAGGTATAGGATAAGTCATGTAGCTGATTAAAGAACATAACAACATGTGGTGTAAAATGGGCTCCAACAAGGGTCGAGCTCAACGTGTTGCCCTAGTTCTCAGAGGGGATGAACAGGTGGAACATATCAAATGAGTGCACAAGCTAGATCATTACTCATCCATGGCTATCAGTTCACAAGGTGAAATGACCACCATACATGAGTAATGATTTAATAGGCTGTTCAATGAAGTGTGAGACTAAATCAAAGGTATTCTCAATATTAGAGTATCCATTACATTGTCATTATGTCCATTTGTTGTTCCAAGATTATATACTATCTTCTATATGCATTCCAAACCATCATTTTTGGGACAACAAAAAGCCATAAAGATAGGCATACTTACAAAAGATGAAAGTGTCACATTTGAATAAGAGTATGTATGAGGGTATAGTCATGTTATAGCATGTGTTGTAGCTATCAAATTAATAACAACAGCTGTGAGAAATAAACATCATACATGAGTAGCAAGCTATAGTTCAAGTGTAACAGAGTAGCCAAGAGATCACCAAGAGTGCATGTCACAATTTTCCATGCCTCGGCCAATGAAGTGAAGGAGTCTCAACCATTCAATGTGGTATGTATGAATAAAAAGGATATATCATAGAACATTTAAGGTGTTTATAGAATATATGAGTATGCCATGATAAACATCCAGTACAGTGTATTAAATGCACCCATGGGAAGCTTTAATGTAGCTTACATAATGATATTAAGCTCTAGGAGTCAAACACAGAGAATCAATAAATAAATGATTTAGTTCTTCATCAAGAGTACATATATTGCAATCAACATTTATAGATGAAATAAGAAAGTTGTGAGTTTGTTTTGCACATATAGGGGTGGATAAAACCAATTCATGTTGTGAGATCTGCCGCCTAGAATTCATTCCTTTCAACCCTCCTTATCACATTTTTACGTAACAAGTTCCAGAAGCAAGTAAATGCCACAGGTTATAGATTAAAAGAAATGCCATAATGATCAAATAAATGCAATTCTCATCAAGTATATTTTGTAAAACACTCAGCAATGCACTGCTATAGGAAGAATGGAGAGAGTATGCACCATATCCTTGTATCAACTTTCATTTACACATTAAAAGTCATTGCTTTATAATTTGAGGCTTTCCTTCGATGTGAGATGAAGGCTATTTTAAAGTTTGAGACAAGGTCAAACTAATAGATGGACATAGGGTATGAATTATTTCTAGGGTTTTAGCCAAAATGCCAAATATAGAAATACAGTCTTCTAAGCCCAAATGAAACAAAACTTAGGAATACAAAGGGAACCATAATAGCCACGGCCTATACAAGAGAAAGTTTCTGTTCCGGTGCAAATTAAAACCCACTTGGGGGTTTTACATAAGAAATTATAGATATAGAAGAGTAAGAAGGGATATATATGTAGAGATCAAGTGCATATTGAGCATTCGTGGTAGATGAATATATGGAAGATATAAGTCTATACATAGCAAAAGACTCAGAATATATCTATGTAGCCACGGCCTGCATCCAAGACTTCACAACTAAAACAAACCCATGAATGTGACCATGTGGGGTCTCATATGGAAAAAGAAGCTCAGAAATAAGTTATTTTGCCGACTTTTGATGAAGGAAAATACATCAAAAATGCAACTGTAGTAGCGGCCTAAGAAGATTCACCTTTTACAATTGACAAGAGGCCAAAATCTATATTTGTTTTTCTTTTGTTTTGTCATCAAACAAACTCAGACAAGTCATCCATGGCGGCCTGTGGTTAGAGACAACGAAGAAATCAAGAGTTTTCTGGCAAACCCTCATACCTAGTGGCAGCCTCAAACAATGGAGTGTCAACAGAAGACAATGGAGAAACAAAAGAAGCATTAGAGTAAAACTATAGTCACAACCCTTTAAAAACCAAAGATTTCCCTTAAAAATGGAGAAGCGAGAATATGTATGCGGCTGAGTACAAATACCTTGATTATATGCAAAGAGATCCATGTAAGTTGCAAATATGGCAGAGAAAAATGAATGTTTGAAGCTCCAAACCCTCTTTCCATGTTAGCGGCAGCAAAGTGCCTTCATCGAGTTTGCCAACTATAAAATGGCCTGAAAAGTTAGGGCAAAGGTCTTTTGTGATTAGGGTTTTCTCAGAAGCCCTAAGACCAAAGCAACTTTAATCACATGAAATTGCATTTTCAAAATGCTCATCATGGTATTTTTTATCACACTTTTGCCTAGGTCCCAAGATGCATGGAGGGGGTCAAAAACCATAGATAGACATGGATCCATTTGTACATAACAAGGCTTGAAGCCTTTAAAAACTTCCTTAGTCTCATTTGAATATAGGTCAAGTGCCTTAGTATTTATTTGCAAAAAACACATTGAGGATAGCTTGGAGGCTTTTGTTTTTGAAAGACTAAATATGTAGAATGCCATATTTTTATGATTTTCTATAGAAAAATCAAGTATTGTAATGGCAAAATGGTGAAATTATAAGCAATATTGTTTTATTTTTTGCAAAAAATCAAATCAAATAGGGATATAGATCAAATTGCCACAACATTGTGAAGTTAGTTTTAAAGCAATCATTGATAAATTGCTTTTAAAACTTAACTATTTTTAGGCAATTTATAGGCTAATAAAACAAATTTGATATTATTTTGATTTGTTTTATTTAGAGCCATATAGGAAAAAAAATGGAGATTTCATGAGCAGGAGAAAGTGGCTTTGTGGTGGGGACACATCAAGAGATCTTTTGGCATCATGATTTGGCAGTTTGGATTCTTTTTAAGAGATTTTATTTCCACTTTTCTGAGTAGCTCGAAAATGGACTTGGAGTCTACTTTTAGGGGCTTTTTTCCAGCTTTTAAGTGGTGGATCTTTCACAACTTATATCTCAGAGATCCTTTCTTTTTAGTGGGGAGTTTCAATTTTAGTTTTTTTTGTTTTAGAGATTAGGGTGCAGAGAGACAGAGTCTTCCTCTCACATTGAGAGTGTTGTACTCATTTTTTTCACTGTATTCATTATTCCTTCATTTATTGAGTAGTACCTTTCCTTCATATTTTATCTGAGTATTTTCAAGTTGGTCTGATTTTACATTGTAATAAAAATTTTGTTGGAATTAGACCAAACAACTGAGAGGGGGAGTGAATCAGTTGTCACACAAAATAATTTTTTTTTGCTTTTAACCTTCTTTATTAACTTACTATCAGATTAATGATGTAAACATTAAAGCATAGTGTTGGTTAACAGATTTGCTCTTATTCTGAAAATTACTTGCTCTGACCCTATACCCTTCTTTCAAGAACAAATGAGTTAAACAACAAATGGGTGAACCTTTTGAATTAGTTCCCCTCTGAATTTAGGTACAGCTCCCTTTATGATTTTCAATGAATTTTAGCCTATTCAGCTAACTAAATCGCATTTTTAACCAGAAAACGCCTAAGGCTGACTAACATCCATACATAGCCATGTCATGAATGCGATTAATTCATACAGTAGCAGGATAGAATGCACAGATTCTACTTTAGTACCTTCGAATACATGAATATATTTATATAAATTTGCTGAACTCGTAAGGAAAAATAACACACATGATGGGTTGTTCAAACAAAGAGCAATTACCAGGTAAAAGAAGATTTCTCACAGAAAATCAAATTTCACACATTTAGACGCACAGATCCAAATAAGCAGCAATCGTTCCTCTTTTCATTCACAGATGAAAATTTTTCAAACAATCATCATATATGTAAAAATAAACACAGTTTTCCTGAAATTCCCCTTTCTTCCTTTTTTTTTTTTTTTACTTCTCTCTCTCCTTTTTTAAAAGTTCTGAAAAACAAATATATATCAAAGTCTTAACCATGTCCTCGAGCAAATTAAACCCAGAGTTAACATCACTCTGACCCATACGGGATTTAGTTTTAACAACTGATTGTAAAAGATTAAAGTTGCCAGAAATAACATAAATTAAAGGACTTGAAAAAGAAAGAGCTGATGCGGTTACGACTGGGGCGATGAATCAGCATCCCCTGATTTGCTGTCGAGAGCCTGGGAAGCATGCCGGGTTCTCCACTCCTGAAAGGCAGCCACGAACTCCTGAATTTTAGGAAAGTTTGGTATGCCTATATGCTTCATCCTCAATTTCCAGACCTCCTTTTCCCTTCGCATTTTCCCGAATTTTTCCTTGTGTTCAGGGAGTGCGTCAATGCAGAGGTAGAGCAGGGATTCGACTTTAGAAACTCTGGAGAAATCCTCAATCAGAATATTATCATTCTCTTTAACAAAACGGATCTTATCCCTAAAGGATTGGGCTACTGCTTCAACATCTTCTTCAGGCTTTCCATCATCCTTCATGTATTTTACGTCGATACATTGTAAATCACGTTGCAATGACTGAGTGAAGTCCGTTATCTCCTTAATTAGCTTTGAGACTTCAAAGCGTGCTTGTCGGGATATGGAGTTCCTCCATTCGATATTCTTTTTGTTTACATACAATAAATCCTCATCCACACCAGTCAGTTTCATCTCTGCCAAAAACTTTTCCAGCCCATATTTCTGAACTTCCTCTATTTGGTTCGTCACACTGGTCCACTTGCCTTCGTCCTTAGCCCAGACAGCAACCTGTGCTTTAAGATCTTCAATGGTAGTAGCAATCAGGTCATATATGCCTTTGAGTTCATGAATATACTCAGTTCCCCTTTGCTCAATGCTGTCTAACCAGCCATCAAATGTTTTTGAGACCATTTTGCTCCTATGAACTTGATCTAACATTTTCTGGTTGACGGGTGACTTTGGGTCGAAAGACAAGGGAACTTGTGAGATTGGCTGTGGGTTAGGATTGTTGATGGCTTCAATATATTCTGCCATTGCACGCAGAGCTTGTTTTAATTCTCTCTTGTCCCTTTCATCTTTCATCGTTCGATTGACCATTCTTTTAGTTGAAGCTTCGAGATGGTGTACATCTGCAGCTCTGGAGGCAGTACCGAGGTCTATCTTTTCCACAGTGAAATCATGCACTGTAGGATCTTGAACCTCTCCCTCGGTCACTGGCTTGGCTATTTCTGCGCTCCAGTTACCAGTGCTTGGGTCAATATCTATCCTGGACACTGTTTTAAGTCTTTTGGACTTGGGGGTCTTCCCCAGACATTTACTTACCATATCTTCCAGAGGGAGAACGAAAGGAACCACCTTCTTTTTATCAGATATAGAGCTCTCTAGCCACTTTGGTGCCGGGGTTGTCTCCCTGAGTTTTTCTCCATCAGAAGGTTTATCTGAAATCATCAACATCTCCGGAGTACCCAAAACATCCTCTGACTGTGAACCAGTATCAACTGCTTCTGTTCTGGTTGGGCTTGCTTCTTTGTCCCCCATGGGGTCCTCTGCTTCTTCTTCTGAATTTAAGTCGACAATTATTGTCTCAGAAACTGGCTTCTTCCTTTTACCTTTGGTTCTCAGCCTGGTGACACGAGAAGGCAGAATATCTGTGAGGACCCTTCTGGATTTCTTGGTGACAGGGCTCTTCTCAGGTGATGGCTCAGAAGCACCTGCACCACAGATAGCAAGAGGTTGATTAGAAGGATCCAGGGGAAGTGGTGATGCAACCACTGAAGATAATTGTTGAACATTTTTATCTTGAGACCCCTGTTGCTTCTTTTCTCTCAACCATTTTTCAGTCCTCCTTATCACCGGGAGGGTCTTAATTTCAATCCTGTCCTCCTCCCTCTTGCTCCAGTCCACCTCTAGAATGGGTAAGTGCTCCACCTTCTCAAATTGTGGATCAACCACTTCTTCATCATCAACAAGAATTCCAGAAATGTCCATATCTAAATTAAAGGTAATTATTTGCCTTAAAGAAAATCTGCACCATAACCTTCTCCTAACTTCAAACTCATCTGGACAATCCATCCAATAATCCTCCAGCTTAGGAAGGTGCGAGTGCCCTGTTCCAGAATTTAAGTTGTCTTTAACAAAACTTTTACTGTCGAATTTGGCTCTAGCAGTGAAGAATTGAAAATTGAACCTGTTGAGGTTCACCCCCAGATTTAAAGCATCAGAAGTTGACAGGCATGAATAATGCCCAAGTTCAACAGGAAAAGAAATACCACAACCCCTTTTTGATGGAAATTTTTTATCAACATGTGCCAATTGCCGACATACCTCTATTAGTACAAAATGATCAAATACATATCTGGGCAACTTCATTGGTTCACCATCGAATCCCCCAACTCTGATATAGGTGAACTCAGAGAATTGGATGAAAAAGCTACCGTAGATACTGATTAGCTGCATTGCTTCACTGGTCATTCTCTTACCTGGGTTGCCTGTCAATTCATAGGTCATTTTCCCAGTGAAGACATCATTGATCCTCTTGTAATTTTCATAACAATTTTTTCTTTGCAACTGTGAGTAATATTGATAAATTTTGCTGCTCTCATCTAAAGGCTCATGAGGCAGGTCAAACCAATCTCTTGTGGAGGCTAAACAGTAAAATAGATAAGAAGACATAAAGAAATCCCTGTTGCCCAGACGATTATTTAAGCTCTGATGCAGACAGTCAGCTATTATCTCGGCGAAATCCAAGTATTGTTCACCCTGAAGGACGACTTGTATAAAAAAATACATCCAGTCTTCCCAGTAATAGGCATGTTGATTGCCTCTCAATCTGTTCAATAACACCACAATATCCCTTACTTCCTGTATTAAATGATCTCTAGTGAGGGGTCTGGGCAGCCTTGAACCACCTTTCTGAAATTTTAGCAGCCAATTCCGTGCTATCACACTTTTGTAAGTTGGTTTCTTTTCTGAGAAATATCCATTGGAGGAGGTAATGTCGAGGTTGGAATATGCCCCCTTATGCGGTATCTTCATCACAGACATAAGGGTTTGTCTGTTGACACAAAACAGCACATCCCCGTTGGCATTTTTGACACATCTGTTCTGGGGGTCATATCTGTTTATACATTCTTGAACCAATTCAGGGCATAGAATGGCCTGAGGAAAGGCTGCAGCTTCCACTAAACCACTGTCTACAATCTTCTTCATTGTGGGGGTTTGGACAGGGTTCTTTGTTCTTTCTATGAATTCCTCCAAGTCATACTGAACTAATGCGGTGTCTCCAAACTCTGAGTGGGAATAAATAAGACTGGGGCCGTGTTCATCCCCCAAACATGTAGACTTCAAAGACATATTGGGAAGACTATGATATAGCAATTCGAATTTCAAAAATAACAGAAATTCTAGGGGTTCTTCTTTCCAGTATAAGAATTCGGAATAGTACAGGGGGAAACGGAACTCACCTTCAGGAAATTTGAAAGCACTGCGAAAACTTGAAAAACGAGAGCCTTACACTTCCAGCGCTATTCTCCTCCACGTCGCACAATGTGATTACTTGCTAAAATTGGGTTGTTCTTGGCTAACAATGGCACTTACCAGAATGAATGTTTATCGCTCGGATCAATACGTGCTAAAAATATTTGAAGGGACGTGAACTCTAATTTTTTCATTAATAGCAAGTAATGTTGACGCGCCATCATGAGGTACAATAATTATCCGTAGCCTCCGTTAAATTAGAGCTCTCGCTTTTATGATGAGTTTCTGACAAAATCTCCTCCAACTTTCCCGCTAAATTTGGCCTGGAAAACCGCGGGAGCAGATGGGACCAAACTTGTCAAATCTTCGCACCATTGAACCTTTGAAACATGGTTCAACGCGATGGTTCAATATGAAGGTTCAACGACACATGGGTTATATAGACCAACAGAAAGTTACGCGGCTTCTAGTATAAGGTCCCGAATTATGAAATAGTGAACTCTTTGAACTTTGAACTATTGAACCTTGAACCTTGAACCATTGAACCCCGCGGAAGAGTTCAAGCGGGAAGTTCAAGTTCAACGACACATGACATAAGGCAACTGCGCGACCTGATGGATGAAAAGGCTATGAATATTGAACCTTGAACCTTGAACCCCGCGGAAGAGTTCAAGCGGGAAGTTCAAGTTCAACCCGAAAGTTCCAAGACGCTTGAGGCAAACACAAAACAACTTGCTTTATATGACACTTCAGACACATTGAACCATTGAACTTTAGACTTTGAGAATGGTTAGGGTTCAAAGGTTCAAACCTTAAGTAACTTTGTTTACAAAGGCGACGCACGGGTAAAAATTGAAGGATCAAGAGCCGATTTACGAAAAAAAAAAGGATGACCGGGAATATAGCACGATAAACCGGCTTTTGTTCAAGAAATATTACCAATACATAAATAAACAAGGGCGACTCAAAAGGTAACACTGGCTCTGACTGGGGACTGCATTTCATGGCAAATTGCAGAGAACTCAGAAGCTCTAGTTTCGCAGAAAAGGAAAACAAAAGAAAGAAAGAAAGAAACAGGACGGGACCGAACAAAAATAGGAAAAGAAACACAGAAAGAAACAAAGGGAAGACTATGTACAAAACTGGGGAACCTGTTTACAGACGATACAGCTTGAGATCCTGTCCATTATAGGACAGGGGTAAAACAGTTCCATCAGGATATTCCAATTTGAAAGAATTTGGACCCAACGCCTGGTGAATCTTAAAAGGCCCTTTCCAGAGGGAATCAAATTTGCTGTGCGCACCCTTCGGTTCTCTCCTTTTGTCCCACAGTAGTATTTCATCACCTTCCATGAACTTCCTGGGTCTTGATTTTCTATCAAAAATTTCCTTAACTTTAGCCTGATGTACAGTGATTCAGTCAACCAGTTCATTTCTCTCTTCCTTAATTTTGGTTAAATACATGATCCTCTTCTCCAGGGAATCTTGGAAATACTGATCCTCAATTACGTTTTGCAGTTTGGCTGTAGATAGCTCCAGTGGCAATGATAATTGGGCTCCTATCCCATAAACTAATTCAAATGGTGCCATCCCAATCGCTCTCTTTGGGGTTACTCTGTCAGCCCAGAGAGCTTCATATAACTTCTTATGCCAATCCCTGGGGCTGTCATTAACCAATTTCTTCATGATAGCAATCAGGTTTTTGTTACTGGACTCAGCTTGTCCATTCCCTTGGGGATAGTAATCTGATGAATGAGAAAGAGAAACACTATGTTCATAACAGAAGGAAGTCATCTCACCTGAGGAGAAACTGGTAGCATTATCAGCTACAATCTTCTGGGGCACACCGAATCGAACTAAAATATTCTCCCTGAGAAAATCACAAACCACCTCGGAAGTTGTTCTTTTTACAGGGGCTGCCTCAACCCATTTCGTGAAATAATCTGTTGCTGTTAAGATATGGGTATGCCCTGCACTCGAGGGGGCTGAGATAGGTCCAATAAAATCCAATCCCCACTGTTTGAAGGGTTCTTCAACAACAACAGGCCTCAAAGGTAGAGCTGCAAGTTGTGGCCTTCCCGAGAACATTTTACACTTCTCACAATTAGCCACGAACCTATACGCGTCCTTGAACATCCCTGGCCAGTAATAACAATTCCTGAGAATCTTGAAAGCTGTAACTGAAGAAGAAAAATGTCCGCCACAAGCTTCATTATGGAAAACTCCCAAGAGTTTATCCTGCTGTTCTTTATCCACACATCTCAGAAAAGTCCCATCTAACCCTTTCTTGTAAAGAACATCTCCCCAAATAACATATTTTGCAGCTTTCAGCTTCAAGTTTCTTTTCTCTTTAGGAGTCAGGTGATTAGGACAGTCACCATATGTAAGATAATGTGCCACATCCAGAAACCATGGATCCTGTAAACTTACCAATAAGACTGTGGGGAGTCCCTCCCCTTCTTGTTCTTTATTCTCAGCAATCAGCTTACATAAACCTTGACCCCTGATCAGCTTAGTAGGTCTAATTTCCAGATCATACTCCTGTATTTTAGCAACCCACGTTGCTCTATTATTTAATCCCACTTCCTGCTGAGTCAAAATACTTTTCACAGCTAAATTTGGAACAAATACAACTGAATGGGAATGGAGTATATAATATCTGAATTGCTTGACAGCTTTGACCACAACGAAGGCTTGCTTTTTGACTAGAGAATATTTTAGCTCATGCTTTTTTAGGGGAACACTCATAAAGGCTATGGGAGCCTCTTGATCTAATTCATTTTTCTGCAACAAAATTCCTGACATGGTGTGTTCCGAAGCATAACAATAAATAATAAAATCCTTCTGAAAATTAGGATTTACCAAAGTGGGAGTGTTCGCAATAGCCTCCTTGATATCCTCGAACGCCTTCCTAGCAGCTTCGTTCCATTTGAAAGGTTGTTTCTCACTCATCATCCCGACAATGTGTTTTGTAATCTCAGCAAAGTCAGGGATGAACCTTCTGAGGAAATTGATTTGACCGAAGAAGGACTTGACTCCAGTCCTGTTTGAGGGGAGACTAAGCTGTTGAATTGCCCTGACTCTCTCTGGGTCGATCTTGATTCCATCTTTTGAAACTAGGTGTCCCAACAATTTTCCCTCAGTCACACAGAAAACTGACTTCTTGGGGTTGAGTGAGATGCCGTGGCTCCAACACATTTGCAAGACAGACTCCAGATCTCTCAAGTGATCTTCTCTATTCTTGGAAAAGACAGTTAAATCATCAAGGTAGATAACGATGATCCTGTTCTTCAGGTCCCTGAAAGACGAATCCATTGCCCGCTAAAAAGTTGCTCCTGCATTGATCAAGCCAAAGGGCATTCGATTATAGGCAAAGGTTCCCCGAGGTGTGGTGAAAGCTGTTTTATGTTGATCCTCTGCAGCCACACCTATCTGATTGTAACCTGAAAAACCATCCAGCATAGACATCATTTCAGACCCAGCAACTGTCTGCAAGATGTGGTCCATCACAAGCAGAGGATAGTTATCTTTCAGGCTGGCTTGATTTAAGTTTCTGAAGTCAACACAGATCCTTATTTCTCCATTTTTCTTTCGGACCGGAACAATATTTGCCACCCAGGTGGAGTGATGGATTGGATAGATGATTCTGGCTTTCAACATCTTATCTATCTCTTTAAAGATGGCTTCAGCAACTTTTGGGTTGTAATTCCTCAGCTTCTGTCTGAATGGAGCTGCGTTTGCTTTCAGAGGGATATGGTGGTGAAACTGTCCATGTCTAAAATTTTTGAGATCATCATAGCACCAGGCGAAAACATCCTTATATCTGATTAGCAATTTAATCAATTTGTTTTTTTCCTCCGAAGAGCAGCATTTACCAATGGATATCCACTTAGGATCGGCTTTATCTCCAATATTTATTTTCTCATAATCCTCTGCTTTATCAGGAATAGAGGAAGGCTTGCCTTTAACATATTCATCTCTTCTAGAAAATAGATGTTCCAAAGAAACCAGCCCTTTGGGGATTTTGTTTCCCTTTAATTGAATCATATCATCTCTTGAATTAATCCCAGGGTCAGGACTGAATTCTTTGCACTCTGCTTCGGAGCCTTCAAAATAGGTCCCCAGGAACATTTCAGCGTTTTCTAAGAATTTTCTAATTTGATTATCACTTTCAAAAACCTGCCAGTTCTCGGCATTGTCAGGGACATTTGGGCGATATATCATTTCTACCCTATAAGAATCTTTCTTAAAATCTGGATGTGGTAAAAGGAGAGAAGCTGATACTACCAGAGAATCTGCTCGGGAATTCAGATCCCTGGGAATTGTTTCTATAGAGAAAGCATCAAAATATTCGATTTCATCCCATACCCTATTTCTATAATGCCTTAGTCTTTCATTCTTTACAGAAAAGATTCCCCTTACCTGCTTCACAATTAGTTCAGCATCACCCTTTACCTTAAGTACCTTCACACCTTTCTCTTTGGCTTCAAACAATTCTAGCAGTAAGGCTTCATACTCTGCAGTATTGTTGGTGTTTTTGAACTCTAACTTAAAAGAATAAGAGAACAATTCGCCTTCAGGTGAGATTAACACGACTCCAGCCCCTGAACCAGTGGTAGCACAGCTGCCATCAAATTCCATAACCCATAGATCATCAGAATGTACAGGTCTTTGCACTAATTCTTCCTTGGGTTCTGCCTCGAAACTTTGTTCAGAAGAGAAGAAATAATTACCGAATTCACATTCCTCAAACAAAATCTGTGCCTTGGGATCATCAGAGGGATAGACAGTGAACTTGCACTTGGGCTCAGGTTCCAACTTCACTCTCTGCTTTCCTACTAGGATTGTGGCCTCTGACCAATCCAGCTTGATTTGTCCACCTAGATCCTTGCAAAATGTCCTGCTCAAAAGCATTCCATAACTGGCAGGGATATCTGCTACCAGAATAGTCAATTTCACCCTCTTATCAGGGTAAGCTGTAAGTGCGACTCGTGCATCTTTAATTTTCCCAAGTAAGGAAACCTGTTTTCCGTCCATAGAATAACATCTTCCAAATGTTTTCGTAAGTGATAATCCTAGGGCTTTAGCTACAGAGGAGGGCATAATGTTATCAGAGGCTCCTGAATCTATAATGCAGTTGCTAAGTTTATGACCATTGATATACAGGGACACATAAAAAGGATTAGGTTTCAAATCATTATAGGGAATATTGTTGGATGCATTGGGAGTTGTATTAGGGGCAGACAAAGGTGACTCAGATGAGGAAGTAAATAATCTAGCAATAGGGGATTCAGCATCGACTTCCAATTGATTCGCAAATTCGGTTTGTGCAGGACTACCTTTAACATGTTTAACTAATTTGTCAAGTTCAGTAGGTTTCAACTTGAGATATTCAATAGGAGAAATTTGAATTTTTGCAGATTTACAAAAATCTACAATATCAAAGGAAGCATCTAGCTCATTTCTATGTAGCAATTTATTTTCTTGAGCTTTCAAATTAGCATCATGAGTTCTAGTTAAGGGCTCCTTACCTTTGCCAGGTATTTCTTGAGTATTAGAAGATTTCATATTCCTCTGACCCCTAGTTAGCACCGCGCATGAAGGGTCTTCAAGGGTTACCAATATTTCACCTCCCCTTTCTGAATCAGACTCATATTCAAGGAAGTGTATCTCAGAGCCACCAGTTTCCTCGTAGTTCCTTTCATCTTCTGTGGTTTCCCCTAGCATATCTTGAGTAGCAGTCATCTGAGTGTACCTGAGCATTTCTGGGCAAGAATTCCCATCATGGTCAGTAGTCAAGTGAAAAATGCACATGTTTCCTCTTCCAGGAGCAGGTTCAATAGCCAGTCTTGGTTGTGTTGCCGTTAAGGGTAAAGTTCTACCAGTATTTGCTTGCTGATTCAAATTTCTTCTGCTCATATCTTGGTACGGTTGCTGGAAAGGGGCGCCAGCCTTAGGTAATTGCCTCTTTAAGGCAATCATATCATTAACCAACCTCTGCACTATAGGGTCCGTAGAAGATGAGGATTGGGCATTTGGCACCTGAACCTCCCTCTTCCATTTGCCGGCCATGATGAGATCATCCTCCAATCCAACTGCTAGGTTTTGTGCAGCTGTCAAATCGGCAATTGCACCTCTCCTGAGATGGAAGCTAATATCGGGAGGCATAGCATTAATAAAGAAACATTTCTGATTTTCGCCAGACGGTCTTTTTACAGCAGTGATTTTATTCACAATTCTATTAAATTTGGCCACGAACTCCCTCATAGGTTCATGAATCTCCTTTTTAAGTTGAGTCAGCTATGCAAGGAGGTAATGTTCGTCCTCTGCACTCTTGAACCTATTTTCAAAGGCAGTTTTCATTTCATTCCAATTCGTAATTGAGGCATCAGTCAGGTGGTAGAACCATTGTGCAGCGATGTCAGTCAAAGTCTGCACAAAGAGCCTTATGGAAACGTCCTGGTGTTGAACACCCAACACACTGCATGCTGCTGCAAAAGCACATAAATGTTCTTCTGGTGATGTTTTACCGTCTCCATTGAACCTGGGCAAATTCTCTCTTGAATTTTTAGGCAATGGATTTAGGTTGGCCCCTAGGTTCAGAGGCCCTATGGCAGCTCCCCAAGGTTGAGCCATGGGTAGAAAATTTATAGCTAAGGGGATAGCAGTGCCTGAAAGGGTTAAAGCTTGGCAGAGAGGGGAAGTAGCAGGCCTAGAAGGACTAGGGGGTCTACTTCTTGCTTTTCTTGCACGGGTAGGGATATAAGGAAAATTAAGGTTTTGCAATATTTGAAAGGTAGGGTCTTCAACTCCCTCTCTTCTCGAAGACCTGGTGTAGGGCCTAGAATCCAGCTTAAAATAATATTGGAACTAGGTAGGCAGTTCTTGATTTCTTTGTTGTTCTTGATTTCTTTGTACCTCAAGGGCTTGGTTTCTTGCAGCGTTTCTTGCCTGCCTTCTTCTTTGCCTGAGTAACAGTAATCTCAGGTTATCGGCCAACTCTTCTTCTTGTTCCAACACTCTGCTCGCTCTTCTGTAATCTTCACTATTTCGACGAGTACGCCAAGCAAGAGTATTCAACTGGCCAATGATGTCTTCCTGTTCGTCTTGAAATCCAAGATTGGGTTGCAGAACAGGAATTATGTTTTCGTGTGGAAGCACCATTGTTGCTTCATATTAAGGCGATTAATAATTAATGATTTTGTTTAATTTTCCCCAGTAGAGTCGCCAAAAACTGTTGGTTAACAGATTTGCTCTTATTCTGAAAATTACTTGCTCTGACCCTATACCCTTCTTTCAAGAACAAATGAGTTAAACAACAAATGGGTGAACCTTTTGAATTAGTTCCCCTCTGAATTTAGGTACAGCTCCCTTTATGATTTTCAATGAATTTTAGCCTATTCAGCTAACTAAATCGCATTTTTAACCAGAAAACGCCTAAGGCTGACTAACATCCATACATAGCCATGTCATGAATGCGATTAATTCATACAGTAGCAGGATAGAATGCACAGATTCTACTTTAGTACCTTCGAATACATGAATATATTTATATAAATTTGCTGAACTCGTAAGGAAAAATAACACACACGATGGGTTGTTCAAACAAAGAGCAATTACCAGGTAAAAGAAGATTTCTCACAGAAAATCAAATTTCACACATTTAGATGCACAGATCCAAATAAGCAGCAATCGTTCCTCTTTTCATTCACAGATGAAAATTTTTCAAACAATCATCATATATGTAAAAATAAACACAGTTTTCCTGAAATTCCCCTTTCTTCCTTTTTTTTTTTTTTACTTCTCTCTCTCCTTTTTTAAAAGTTCTGAAAAACAAATATATATCAAAGTCTTAACCATGTCCTCGAGCAAATTAAACCCAGAGTTAACATCACTCTGACCCATACGGGATTTAGTTTTAACAACTGATTGTAAAAGATTAAAGTTGCCAGAAATAACATAAATTAAAGGACTTGAAAAAGAAAGAGCTGATGCGGTTACGACTGGGGCGATGAATCAGCATCCCCTGATTTGCTGTCGAGAGCCTGGGAAGCATGCTGGGTTCTCCACTCCTGAAAGGCAGCCACGAACTCCTGAATTTTAGGAAAGTTTGGTATGCCTATATGCTTCATCCTCAATTTCCAGACCTCCTTTTCCCTTCGCATTTTCCCGAATTTTTCCTTGTGTTCAGGGAGTGCGTCAATGCAGAGGTAGAGCAGGGATTCGACTTTAGAAACTCTGGAGAAATCCTCAATCAGAATATTATCATTCTCTTTAACAAAACGGATCTTATCCCTAAAGGATTGGGCTACTGCTTCAACATCTTCTTCAGGCTTTCCATCATCCTTCATGTATTTTACGTCGATACATTGTAAATCACGTTGCAATGACTGAGTGAAGTCCGTTATCTCCTTAATTAGCTTTGAGACTTCAAAGCGTGCTTGTCGGGATATGGAGTTCCTCCATTCGATATTCTTTTTGTTTACATACAATAAATCCTCATCCACACCAGTCAGTTTCATCTCTGCCAAAAACTTTTCCAGCCCATATTTCCGAACTTCCTCTATTTGGTTCGTCACACTGGTCCACTTGCCTTCGTCCTTAGCCCAGACAGCAACCTGTGCTTTAAGATCTTCAATGGTAGTAGCAGTCAGGTCATATATGCCTTTGAGTTCATGAATATACTCAGTTCCCCTTTGCTCAATGCTGTCTAACCAGCCATCAAATGTTTTTGAGACCATTTTGCTCCTATGAACTTGATCTAACATTTTCTGGTTGACGGGTGACTTTGGGTCGAAAGACAAGGGAACTTGTGAGATTGGCTGTGGGTTAGGATTGTTGATGGCTTCAATATATTCTGCCATTGCACGCAGAGCTTGTTTTAATTCTCTCTTGTCCCTTTCATCTTTCATCGTTCGATTGACCATTCTTTTAGTTGAAGCTTCGAGATGGTGTACATCTGTAGCTCTGGAGGCAGTACCGAGGTCTATCTTTTCCACAGTGAAATCATGCACTGTAGGATCTTGAACCTCTCCCTCGGTCACTGGCTTGGCTATTTCTGCGCTCCAGTTACCAGTGCTTGGGTCAATATCTATCCTGGACACTGTTTTAAGTCTTTTGGACTTGGGGGTCTTCCCCAGACATTTACTTACCATATCTTCCAGAGGGAGAACGAAAGGAACCACCTTCTTTTTATCAGATATAGAGCTCTCTAGCCACTTTGGTGCCGGGGTTGTCTCCCTGAGTTTTTCTCCATCAGAAGGTTTATCTGAAATCATCAACATCTCCGGAGTACCCAAAACATCCTCTGACTGTGAACCAGTATCAACTGCTTCTGTTCTGGTTGGGCTTGCTTCTTTGTCCCCCATGGGGTCCTCTGCTTCTTCTTCTGAATTTAAGTCGACAATTATTGTCTCAGAAACTGGCTTCTTCCTTTTACCTTTGGTTCTCAGCCTGGTGACACGAGAAGGCAGAATATCTGTGAGGACCCTTCTGGATTTCTTGGTGACAGGGCTCTTCTCAGGTGATGGCTCAGAAGCACCTGCACCACAGATAGCAAGAGGTTGATTAGAAGGATCCAGGGGAAGTGGTGATGCAACCACTGAAGATAATTGTTGAACATTTTTATCTTGAGACCCCTGTTGCTTGTTTTCTCTCAACCATTTTTCAGTCCTCCTTATCACCGGGAGGGTCTTAATTTCAATCCTGTCCTCCTCCCTCTTGCTCCAGTCCACCTCTGGAATGGGTAAGTGCTCCACCTTCTCAAATTGTGGATCAACCACTTCTTCATCATCAACAAGAATTCCAGAAATGTCCATGTCTAAATTAAAGGTAATTATTTGCCTTAAAGAAAATCTGCACCATAACCTTCTCCTAACTTCAAACTCATCTGGACAATCCATCCAATAATCCTCCAGCTTAGGAAGGTGCGAGTGCCCTGTTCCAGAATTTAAGTTGTCTTTAACAAAACTTTTACTGTCGAATTTGGCTCTAGCAGTGAAGAATTGAAAATTGAACCTGTTGAGGTTCACCCCCAGATTTAAAGCATCAGAAGTTGACAGGCATGAATAATGCCCAAGTTCAACAGGAAAAGAAATACCACAACCCCTTTTTGATGGAAATTTTTTATCAACATGTGCCAATTGCCGACATACCTCTATTAGTACAAAACGATCAAATACATATCTGGGCAACTTCATTGGTTCACCATCGAATCCCCCAACTCTGATATAGGTGAACTCAGAGAATTGGATGAAAAAGCTACCGTAGATACTGATTAGCTGCATTGCTTCACTGGTCATTCTCTTACCTGGGTTGCCTGTCAATTCATAGGTCATTTTCCCAGTGAAGACATCATTGATCCTCTTGTAATTTTCATAACAATTTTTCCTTTGCAACTGTGAGTAATATTGATAAATTTTGCTGCTCTCATCTAAAGGCTCATGAGGCAGGTCAAACCAATCTCTTGTGGAGGCTAAACAGTAAAATAGATAAGAAGACATAAAGAAATCCATGTTGCCCAGACGATTATTTAAGCTCTGATGCAGACAGTCAGCTATTATCTCGGCGAAATCCAAGTATTGTTCACCCTGAAGGACGACTTGTATAAAAAAATACATCCAGTCTTCCCAGTAATAGGCATGTTGATTGCCTCTCAATCTGTTCAATAACACCACAATATCCCTTACTTCCTGTATTAAATGATCTCTAGTGAGGGGTCTGGGCAGCCTTGAACCACCTTTCTGAAATTTTAGCAGCCAATTCCGTGCTATCACACTTTTGTAAGTTGGTTTCTTTTCTGAGAAATATCCATTGGAGGAGGTAATGTCGAGGTTGGAATATGCCCCCTTATGCGGTATCTTCATCACAGACATAAGGGTTTGTCTGTTGACACAAAACAGCACATCCCCATTGGCATTTTTGACACATCTGTTCTGGGGGTCATATCTGTTTATACATTCTTGAACCAATTCAGGGCATAGAATGGCCTGAGGAAAGGCTGCAGCTTCCACTAAACCACTGTCTACAATCTTCTTCATTGTGGGGGTTTGGACAGGGTTCTTTGTTCTTTCTATGAATTCCTCCAAGTCATACTGAACTAATGCGGTGTCTCCAAACTTTGAGTGGGAATAAATAAGACTGGGGCCGTGTTCATCCCCCAAACATGTAGACTTCAAAGACATATTGGGAAGACTATGATATAGCAATTCGAATTTCAAAAATAACAGAAATTCTAGGGGTTCTTCTTTCCAGTATAAGAACTCGGAATAGTACAGGGGGAAACAGAACTCACCTTCAGGAAATTTGAAAGCACTGCGAAAACTTGAAAAATGAGAGCCTTACACTTCCAGCGCTATTCTCCTCCGCGTCGCACAATGTGATTACTTGCTAAAATTGGGTTGTTCTTGGCTAACAATGGCACTTACCAGAATGAATGTTTATCGCTCGGATCAATACGTGCTAAAAATATTTGAAGGGACGTGAACTCTGATTTTTTCATTAATAGCAAGTAATGTTGACGCGCCATCATGAGGTACAATAATTATCCGTAGCCTCCGTTAAATTAGAGCTCTCGCTTTTATGATGAGTTTCTGACAAAATCTCCTCCAACTTTCCCGCTAAATTTGGCTTGGAAAACCGCGGGAGCAGATGGGACCAAACTTGTCAAATCTTCGCACCATTGAACCTTTGAAACATGGTTCAACGCGATGGTTCAATATGAAAGTTCAACGACACATGGGTTATATAGACCAACAGAAAGTTACGCGGCTTCTAGTATAAGGTCCCGAATTATGAAATAGTGAACTCTTTGAACTTTGAACTATTGAACCTTGAACCTTGAACCATTGAACCCCGCGGAAGAGTTCAAGCGGGAAGTTCAAGTTCAACGACACATGAAATAAGGCAACTGCGCGACCTGATGGATGAAAAGGCTATGAATATTGAACCTTGAACCTTGAACCCCGCGGAAGAGTTCAAGCGGGAAGTTCAAGTTCAACCCGAAAGTTCCAAGACGCTTGAGGCAAACACAAAACAACTTGCTTTATATGACACTTCAGACACATTGAACCATTGAACTTTAGACTTTGAGAATGGTTAGGGTTCAAAGGTTCAAACCTTAAGTAACTTTGTTTACAAAGGCGACGCACGGGTAAAAATTGAAGGATCAAGAGCCGATTTACGAAAAAAAAAAGGATGACCGGGAATATAGCACGATAAACCGGCTTTTGTTCAAGAAATATTACCAATACATAAATAAACAAGGGCGACTCAAAAGGTAACACATAGATCAACAACATATGAGCATGAACATAAGCAACACACTTGACACCGAGATTTTGACGTGGAAACCCAGTTAAGGGAAAATCAATGGTGGGGGTTAACCCACAAAGATATTGTAGCCTGTTAAAAGTATTTTAGAAAAATAGAAGGCACATGCCTCTGGGTGCATTGCCCAAAGCTCACTACTCAAAAGAGAGGCTCACTGCCTACATAATTTATTTAGAATAGAAAGAGTTAACTGAGAAATAGCATCTACTTCATGCCTGGTTCAGTTTCATTGAATGCACACAAAACTTCTACTTTATCCCAAATTCTTCTTCATTGACTTTTCACTCTATACTGCTCTCGCTCCTTTTCTTCTCTTCTCTACTTTTGATCCTTTATTTGGATTTAATTCATTTTTCTCAAGGATGATTTTTCATAACTCATCAACAAGTATTTATACACTTCATCAACCTTAGAATGAACATCAAGGTTGGCACTACAAACATCTGACTTAATGCAAATCACTAAGCTGTGGGCCAATCATAACTGGGACTCAGATCTTCCTTGATCAACACTCCATGATTCAAAGAATTTCTCTTAGATCATCCACAACATGCTTGAATCATCCAATCAGCCAAGATTGGGAAGAGCAGCAATACCAAGAAGAAAATCTTCATTAACAAGTTCAAACTTCAATGTGGAACTCCAACATAGTAGTCACATGATCGAAAGACTTCCACAAGCATATTGAATTCAACAAAAACATCTACACTCCTCCAAATCATCTGAATCATTTGCATCTTCCTCTGGAACCTCAAGAACACTATCTACCATGACTATCACATTAGAAAGATTGCTTGCGGTCTTCCAAACCATGAACCACTTGAATGGATAATACACACTGAATTCCCAAACATGCCTCTAGATCTTCAGATCGTCATTTTACATTACCAGAGCAATCTGGACCTGTTTCTTGTCACTCTGTCTCTCTTGAATAATGCAGGAGCCGATTGTACTTAGATGGCTATAACTTCTTCAAATCTTAATGTAAACATCTCAAATCTTAACTAGTGCTTCTTCAGACAAACCTCTACATAGTCATATGGTCCGCATATATTGATCTCCATTTATTTTCTCAATATCCTCAACAATCTGGTCTTCTATATAGGTAGCAAATTAGGATACAGTTGACACCAATGACAATAGGAATATGTTGACATCATTGACAACACTGCTTAAGCACATATTTTCAACAATCTCCCCCTTTGTCATTGATGGCAACATATGATTTGAAAAATTGAATTCAACAATCAAGACAAGAATTTCTCCCCCTTTCTCTTCTCACTTCTGGAAATACTTTCTTCACTGCTCCCCCTTTCATCAGCAACTAGTTTTTCACATGAGATTCTCTCCCCCTTTGATATCAATGGCAAAGGACACATATTTGCAATCTTTTCTCCCCCTTTTTGTTTTAGACTGATCTCAAAATTTGCATACTAACTACTCCTCCTAAGTAATATCTCCTGAACATCAATCTGGATCACAATATATGACTGTGAATTCCACCAGATTGATGCACCTTAGTGCATCTTAGTTCTAATCAAGAGGGGTAATAACCCCTAACTTCTCTCTAAGATACTCAAAAGTATCCTTGGGAAGAGGCTTAGTGAAGATATCCACAATCTGATCTTTTGAAGAGACAAACTCCAACTTGACTTCATTCTCATTTACCTTCTCTCTCAAGAAATGAAACTTGATGGATATATGCTTTGTCTTTGAATGCAACATTGGATTATTTGAGATGCTTATTGCAGTTGAATTATCATAGAAGATTGTGACTAGCTCCTCAAACATAATTCTGATGTCTTTCAACATTTGCTTCATCCACAGAACTTGAGTACAATTATTTTATGTTGCTATATACTCTGCCTCTATAGTAGACATAGATATTGCCTCTTGCTTTTTTCTCATGCAAGAGACCAATCTTTTCCTGTCATCCATATCTCCTGCCCAATCAGCATCTGTATATGCATGAAGAGTGAAGTCATTATCCTTTGGATACCACAATCCATAATCAGTTGTCCCCTTGAGATATCTGAATATTCTTTTGACTTCCATAACATGGGATTCTATTGGATCAACTTGAAATATAGCAACAAGTCCAACAACATTCATGATGTCAGGGTTGGTCTGAGTCAGATAGAGCAATCCTCTAATCATTACTCTATACCTTTTCTGATTTGCCTTGGGGGAGTCATCATCTTTGCTTAACTTACATTCAGTTACTATAGGTGTACCTAATGGCTTTGAATCTTCCATTCCAAACTTCTGCAGCAATTCTTTCACGTACTTGGACTAAAATATAAAGATACCTTTATCTAACTGAACAATTTGCAAACCTAGGAAGAAATTCATCTCACCAAACATTCACATCTCAAACTCACTTTTCATCTGATCAAATGCTTTGCACATACATTCATTTCCACCAAAAATGATATCATCAACAAAGACCTCAACAATCAGGATGTCCTCATGATTAATCTTAAAGTAAAGATTACTATCAGCAGTACCTTTGCTAAATCCTAGCTTAAGCAAATGTTTATCAAGTCTTGCATACTAGGCTCTTGGGGCTTGCTTGAGTCCATACAATGCTTTCCTTAGTCTGCAGACCATATCTCTCTGATTAGACAACTGAAATCTTTCCAGTTGCTCAATGTAAACTTCTTCCTCCAATTCTCCATTCAGGAATGCTGATTTGGCATCCATCTGATAAACTTTAAAATCTCTGAAGGTAGAAAATGCAAGAAATAATCTGATTACTTCTATTCTTGCCATCAGAGCAAAAGTTTCTTCAAAATCAATTCCTTCCACTTGAGAATAGCCTTTGCATACCAACCTTGCTTTGTTTCTCACTTCACCATCTTCATTTAGTTTATTTCAGAAGACCCATTTGGTTCCAATCACATTTTTGTCCTCAGGTCTAGGAACAAGATCCCAAGTTTGGTTCTTTTCAATTTGCATCAATTCTTCTTCCATTGCTTTTACCCAGTTTTCATCATTGCAGGCTTCACTTACTAATTTAAGTTCAATCTTTGAAATCAAACAAATTTCCTCTTGATCTTCAGAAATTTTTCTCCTAGTTTGAACACCTTTACTCTTATCTCCTATGATTTGATCTTCTAGATGATTCAACCTTACATACCTGGGGGTTTTAGGAATTGCTTGAACTTCTATTTCTTGAGCTTGTTCCTCAATATTTGTACTATTCTCTTAAGTTCCTGGAGTTTCCAGATCAATCTGAATCTGAGTCTAAGTTTGAACTAGCCTTCCTTGACTTTGACTTTCATCTTGATCATTTGAATCATATCCATAGAACCTAGAATGTCCTTTGCTCTCATCAAATCTAACATTAGCACTTTCAATAATTTTTTCAACCTCTTGTTAAAGCATCGGTAAGCCTTACTTTGAGTAGAATATCCCAAAAATATTCCCTCATCACTTCTTGTATCAAGCTTGCCTAAATCGTCATCTCTTTTGATATAGTATTTACTACCAAAAATTTTGAAATATCTCACAGTAGGAGGATGACCAAATCATAGTTCATAAGGGGTCTTACCAAAATTGCCTTTGATCTGCACCTGGTTAAGAGTGTAGACAATAGTACTCATAGCGTCTCTCCAATAAACTTGAGGAACATTTGTTTCCATCATCATGATCCCGGTAGCTTCTTGAATGGTCCGATTCTTTCTTTCCACAACTCCATTTTGCTGGGGAGTCTTAGGATAGATAACTTTCTTTTTATGCCATTCTTTTCATAGAAAGCATCAAACTCACCGGAAGTAAATTCTCCACCTCTGTCAGATCTCAGACATTTTAATTTCTCACCAATCTCATTTTCCACCATCACCTTCAACACCTTAAACTTGTCAAGAGATTCTAATTTTTCCTTTAGTAAAGTTACCCACATCGTCCTGGAGTAATCATCAATTAGCAACATGAAATATCTATCTCCTTGCACACTTCTAATTCTAGCAGGACCACAGAGATCAGTATGTACCAGTTCCAATAGTCCACTTGAAGCTTGTTCCTTACTTTTGAATGAAATTTTGTTTTGTTTCCCCAATTGACATTCTCTACAAATGCTATTAGGTTTCACAAGTTTTGGAAGATCTCTTATAGCCTGAGTGGTACTTATTTTGACAATGTTATCAAAATTCACATTACACATCCTCCTATGCCATAACCAACTTTGATTTGTCTGAGCAATTAAACAACTTTTGCCAAAACTACTTAAATAAAAATGTTACCTCTAGTTTGAGTACCGGATGCAATTTCAGTTCTGGAGCTCTCTAAGATTTTGCATTTTCCATCCTTGAATCGAAGATCATAACCTTTGTCAACCAACTGTCTAACACTGAGAAGATTATGTTTCAATCCTTCCACATATAGAACATCATTGGTGTTATTCTTACCATCAAAAGAGATGGATCCTTTGTCACGGATTCTACCAGCTGAGTTATCTCCAAATTTTACAAGCCCACCTTCATATTTTTCAAGGCTTACAAACTTACTTTTATCACCATTCATATGATGAGAACATCCACTACCAATCACCCATTCATCCTTTTCAACAACCTGAGAAGCCAAGGCACTTTCCACATTTCCATAGCTAGCAGATTCAATAGACACCGGATCTTCCTCTTTGATACCAATGAACACCCAATCATTTTTAGTGGAACCTCCATGATCAGATTCATCATCTGTGACTCATTCTTCTCCAATTTCTTGGACATAGTAACATTTCTTCTGACCTTTATATCTATTAGGGTTTGGTTTTGAAAACCTCTCTAGAGATCTTGAGGTAAAATGACCAATCTTATTACAAGAAAAACATTTGAGTGGCAACTTTCCTTCATACTTACCGGATCCTCTTGGCATTCTTTTGGCAATAAGAACTTCTAGATCTGCAGTCTCAATTTCATCTTCTTCAAGATCCTTCCTTGCCTTCACAAATATGTTTGATCTTGTAGAAGAGATTTCACCTGGATCATATCTTTGTTTTCTATATACACTGTCTTTAAATGCAGATTCAGACTTAGGAAGAGAATCACCAAACTCACTTAATTCAAAAGCTAAAATTTTGCCAACTAGCTGATCTCATGTAACTTCTAAGTCAATCCTGATCTCCTCTATAGCAGCAATCTTATGTTTGTATGAGTTAGCTAAAGATCTGAGCACTTTTGATACAATCTCTGATTCTTCCAATGTTCCACCAGCACACCTGATACCACACACAAGTTCATTTATCTTTTGCATGTAGATTGCGATGTTTTCATCTTCACTCATCCTCATATTTTCAAATTTTGCTCTCAGACTTTGCAGCTTGGCACATTTGACAAATTCATCGCCTTCATACAGATTCTCCAACTTTTTTTAGATTTCATGAGCAGTTTTTAGTCCAAAGACATTTGTCATTTCTGAATCAGTCGGGGCACTCAACAAGGCTTCTTTAGCTCAAAGGTTATTTTCAGCATCTTTGAGTTGATCTGGAGTTGAAGGACCTTTCTCTGGAGGTTTATACTCAACACTGGTTATCACCTAATAAGCATCACCCATGCATTGCAAATGGCACTCCATGTGATTCTTCCAAATAGAATAATTTGTTCCATCAAATCTCAGACTATCCTTTTTGTAGGTTGACATCTTGGATCTCCTCAAGCGGTCAATCTTTTATAAGAGGATATGGCTCTGATACCAATTGTTGGAATTAGACTGGACAACTCAGAGGGGGGTGAATCAGTTGTCACACACAATAAACTTTTTCTACTTTTAACCTTCTTTATTAACTTACTATCAGATTAATGATGTAAACATTAAAGCATAGATCAACAACATATGAGCAGAAACATAAGCAACACACTTGACACCAAGATTTTGACATGGAAACCCGGTTAAAGGAAAAACCATGGTGAGGGTTAACCCACAAAGATTTTGTACCCTATTAAAAGTACTTTAGAAAAATAGAACTACCTAGAGCTCACTACTCAAAAGAAGCTCATTGCCTATAGAATTTATTTAGAATAGAAAGAATTAACTGAGAAGTAGCATCTACTTCATGCCTAGTTTAGTTTCATTGAATTCTCACAAAACTTCAGCTTTGCCCCAAATTCTTCTTCACTGAATTTTCACTCTATACTACTCTCACTCCTTTTCTTCTCTACTCTGCTTCTGATCCTTTATTCAGATTTAATTCATTTCGCTCAAGGATGATTTTCCACAACTCATCAACAAGTATTTATACACTTCATCAACCTTGGAATGAACATCAAGGTCGGCACTACAAACATCTAACTTAATGTGAATCACTAATCTATTGGCCAATCATAATTGGGACTCAGATCTTCCTTGATCAACACTCCATGCTTCAAAGAATTGCTCTTAGATCATCTATAATATGCTTGAATCATCTGATCAGCCAAGATTGGGAAGAGCAGTAACACCAAGAAGAAAATCTTCATTGACAAGCTCAAACTTCAATGCAGACCTCCAACATAGTAGTCACATGATCTAGAGACTTCCATAAGCATATTGAATTCAACAAAAACACCACACTCCTCCAAATCATCCAAATCATCCAAATCATTTGCATCTTCCTCTGGAACCTCAAGAACACTATCTACCATGACTTTCACATTAGAAAGATTGCTTACGGACTTCCAAACCATGAACCACTTGAATGGATGATACACACTAATTTCCCAAACATGCCTCTAGATCTGCAGATCATCATTTTACATTACCAGAGCAATTTGGACCTCTTTCCTGTCATTCTATCTCTCCTGAATAATGTAGGAACCGATTGTACTCAAATTGCTATAACTTCTTCAGATCTTAATGCGAACCTCTCAAATCTTAACTGGAGATTCTTTGAACAAACCTCTACATAGCCATATGGTCCATATATATTGATCTCCATTAATTTTCTCAATATCCTCAACAATCCGGTCTTCCATATAGGCAGCAAATTAGGATATAGTTAACACCAATGACAACAGGAATATGTTGAGATCAATGACAACACTGCTTAAGCACATATTTGCAACAAATTTATCCTTTGCTTTGTCTTAGCTCCTGATTGTCTTTTGCAAAATCTTGTTTAATTCAGGTTGCATGTTGTGTCTTCCAGACCTCCATGTGAAATATTTGAGTTAAATAAGCTAAGTGTTGTGAGAGTCAAAGTTCAATAACTTGTTTGTGAGTAAGATCTGTTAGGTAATTCTATCTTCAAGTTAACTAGGATTCATTTCTTTCAGTATATCTTTCTATCTTTTTTTCCCCAAGTCATTAAATTAGGAAATCAGAAGGAGAACCAACTCACTCTAGAGATTCATTCTCATTATAGGAGACCCACATCCGAGAATGATTCCATGTTTCAACAGGTAGCTAAGCTTCTGTGAACTTAGCAAGGGTGAATACTTGATTGACAACAATTCCCAAATTATAGCTAATGTTCCCATTCCATGATCAATGTAGACTCCATAAACTCCACTAAGGAACCATGATTTTCATCTTCACATTAGAATATCATCTATCTGTAACTGATAGATCTTCTCAAAAGCTGTTTGTTGTTCTCAAAATCAGCTGTGCTCAGTTTTGTAGACAACCCCCACGAAACTTGTCTGTTTCATGAATCTACACTCTAAGCTCGCAAATCGAGACAAGATTCCCTTGATCTCGTGCGAAGTCATTTGACATTCTAAAATCATCTGCGACATTTTCTTGAATTGGTCTCTCAATATTCGTGAAGATCATCCAAGTTGTAAACTGATTAAAATGTCAATTTTGCCCATTTTCAAGAGTTAGTGAAATTTTTTGAGTTTACATATGTAATAGCAGCATTTTTTGCCGCTCCTGCATATCTCTTTTTGAGTCATTTTTATAACATATGTAATAGTGGCATTCTTCGCCGCTCTTACATGTGTTTTTCTTTAAACATGGAAAGGTGGTGAATTTTTCTGCCATTACATATTACCCCAATGTTCACATACAGTGTCGGCCATTTTCACCGCCATTGCATGTGTGTTGTTTACTCATGCAATATCGGCTGATTTTACCACTCGAGCAAGATTCTTCAGATCTTAAACACTGAGTGCCATTAATGGCCACTCATGTAATTCATTTAATGTTTGTTTTTGCATTTTAAATACTTGTTTGGCCGTTCTTTTTATCATTTCCTTTCCTGCTTAGCCGATCTCTAGCTTTTCCTCGCACCGACCGATCACATCGATTTGATGCTCAATCGAATTCGTCGTCATCACGTTTAGGGTTTTCCGCCGATGCTACAGGTAATCTTCTCATTTGCTTCTGTTCTCCTTCCTAATGTTTTGTTTGATATGATGATCAGTGTATCTTTTAGATTTTGTTTTGTTAGATTTTTATTACGTTTTGTTTTTGTTTTTGTGATTGTTTTCTACTTGTTGTGCGAGTTTGTTTTATGCACCGGATTTGTTTTTAAACCAGACCAATGGTGCCCTAAGTTTTTCTTCTTCTTTCCATCTGGAGGTCACTAGGTTTCACTGCTCAAACCCTTGTGTACTTGCCATCTACCAAGATGTGTAAAAGCACCAAAATTCATTGCCCTAACACAAGCGACCCCGTAACTCATTAATATTTTGGTAACCGATCACATGCAGTGTTGGCCATTTTCGCCGATCGAACATTGTGAAGACTTCAAATCCAATCCCACATGCGTCTTCAACAAAATTTGCCACTTGTGTATATTTTAAAAATATTTTTGTATGGAGGTGTATGGGCGGCAAATTTTGTCGCCCTTACACGAAGATCTTCCAGTTCCTACCACATGCGGAAGCGGCAATATTTGCCGCTTTAACATCAAGACTACAAAATCCATTTGTTACCTGCGATAGCAGTAAAATTCACTGCTCATACCACCTTGTAACTCTTACCACATGTAGTGGCAGCGAATTTTGCCGCCAATGCATATACAAAAAAAACTCACATGCAAGAGCGGTGAATTTTTCCGCCCATGCAAAAACTATCCCAAATTTTCCTAACTTTGGAAAATTTCTAGTTTTGATTTTCTGAGTCCACTTTTCCTCTGATTTTTGGCCAGCTCGCACTATATCCCTTTTTCAAGCGTATTCCCATAGTCATGATCATCAAAATGCAATTTTCCCAGATTGCCAGTATTTTCCCTAATTGCATGATCATGACTTTTTGTTATAGTTTCTTCTGTGGAGCTTTGTTCTACATCAAACTTCTTCTTGGTGAAAGCTCATCCAAATGACTGAGTTGTCCCCGAAGAAATAAAAAATGATGAAGTACAAATATCAAGGTGTTTTCCCAATCACCTCAGTCCATTCTAATGTTGATGACATTAGAGATACGAAGATTGGCCATGTTGATATGGCTGAGTTTGTAGAGAGAACCAAGTCTGACAACCCTAGTGCTATGATGAAGAAGATAGTTGAAAGTAATATTCATCTGGTGTCATCTTTCCCAGTGGCAGCTCACAACATAGAATTTGTTCTTCAGTGTGCCCATTTCTATAAAAAAGATATTAGAGTTGTGGTGGATGCCAATGGCAATGTGATAATCAGGTTGGATCCTAAGTTCATTGATAAGGTGTTCATGTGTCCTACTGCAGAGGTGTTGAAGCTTGATTTTGTTGAAGCTGCAAAGGAAATCAGTGAACAAAGTGATGTCAACCTTTTGCATAAGTTGGAGTTGCCTTGCAAGATGGTATCACAGGACAACCAATTTCTTTCAGCAGAAGAAATGGTTCAGGAATTTGAAGACATGTTCTAGAAAGAATTCGAAGATAAAACATTTTCAATGACTTCTGTGGACAATATTTTAGACAACTAGTTAACTTTGGATAATCTGAAAACCAAGTTAACTAGTCATGCAAAATCAATCACTACAATGAGGGATGCCATAGTGAGAGCCAAGATGATCTTCAAGAACGCATTCAACCCGGATAGCATTGAGATGCAAGCGGCTTTCACTATGTATGATCATCACATGAGGAAAAGTGGCGACACAAATTGAAGTAGTTTTTCCTTAGTTTATTTTCTATTTTTTAGATGTACTTTTAGAATAATTTTGGACATTTTTACATGTACATTTTTCATATGTAATTACATGTAAAAATATAGGAAGTCCCAAGTCAATAAGGACTCCTATTTTTGAATAAGTCAAAGTAGTTAGGTTTTTTCCTAAATTTTCTCAAGGCCTCTTCCTATAAATAAAGAGGGCATCTTTTGTAAATATTATATTTTGTTTATTGCAAGAATACTCTGGCGAATTGAAAAGCTAATCAAGACTTTGTGCTTCTTTGTAAAAATCAATTATCAAATATTTATCAACACAAGAAAGCAAGTTCAATTCTAATCTTTGTCTTAGGGTTATTTGTGTTATGGTAGCATTGTTCTTATGTCTTGCTATTATAATCTTCTTTGATAATAATTGAAGTGTGGAGATTGTTTCAAGTGATTGAGGATCGCTCTTAATTTGATTCTGATAGACTTTGTGTTATCAAATCATTTGTGAGGATTATGTTATGTTTGTGAGAATACAATATTTTGAAGACTTTGTGCTGCAAGTTATTATATTCAATCTACTTTTATCATCTTGGAGAAGAGTGAAGACTTTGGGCTGAATTCAACTTCAAATAGTTCTATTTACAATTAGTAAGTGAGGTAACAGAAAACTTTGTGTTTCTGTGATTTTGTGATAATTTATAAGCCTTTTATTAATAGTTTGAATTACAAACATCTATTATGAAAAAAGAGAATGAGATGAAATAGAACCACCACAGATATAGTTTTTAGTGTACATAAATTGCATAAGTTATTTTGTTTGTAAAAATCAAACAACCAGAGGGAACCTCCCCTTGCTGAGAGGAGAGACTGTCTCATTATAGCTGTGGCTGATATACCCATCTTGTCGTTAGTGAGTTAACGACAAGATATTCACCCAACAGTTTTTTGGCGACTCTGCTGGGGAAGGAACATGCAACTTGAAGCCTCATGCTCCGAGTTGAAGCATTTTCAGTTCTTTTACATTTGTTGCAAAAAAATTTTAGGCATACTACATTCTGGCAGATTCCCGGTATACCAGAAGCAAGAGAGCTCAAGGTATTATTGATCCTGCATTTGAATTGATGCAGTAAAATAATTTTGGACTTTTGCCTCCATGACCTCATCTTCAGCGCACCAGGAGTTTTCCTCCTACAAACGCCAAGTCTCCAATACCAGGTGAAGCTTCTAGTGCTAGTGCTAGTAGAGTTTTGTCTGTTCATACGACATAAAGGTTTGCTATCCCACCTTTCAATCAGCGCATCATGGCAGTTCAAGGCCCTTGGGGTAATACCTTTGGTCCTCTGAATTTGACCCCACCATTGCATGAACTACCTCATAGTTCAAGAAAGAATTTCCCCAAATTCTACAGTGATGGGAAGGTTCATCCTAATGAACACATTGCAGCTTTCTGTATAGCCTGTGGTGTGATAGGTGTCAAGCACAAAGATGTAGCTGTATGACTTTTTGTAGAAACAATGCAAGGAGCTGCTGCAGACTAGTTCTATCATCTTCAAGCTCAAACCATAACGAACTGGAATACTCTCAAAACCAAGTTCAAATCCAGGTTTAAACCTGCGGAAGATGCACATGCATTGTTGGCACAGCTAACACAAATGAAAAAAGAACCTCACGAACCTATGCGAGACTTCATCACTAAGTTCAATAAAGGAAAGGCAAGAGAAGAATCTCAACCAGTAATTTCAATCGCTAAATGGGGGACTCCGCTGCCTTTGCAATCGAAGGACCCGGTGGGTAACAAACAAGTAAGTGCATCTAACAAATTTGTACCTTCCACTTCTACTCCTCAGACTAGTACTATCTCTACCAAAAATTAGAATGATGGATTTTCTTCCTCCGTTTCTAATTCTTTTCAACAGTTTGATATAATAGATCATGTTAGGAGGACTAAGATCCAAATGTCTGAAGTTGAGTATTTACAAGCTAATCCTGAACAATTTGATAGATTAGCCAAATACATCAAATAAGACTGTCCCTGCAGGACAAGAGTTTCCAAAAGCTACTCATGACTCCTCAAAAAGCAAACCTACCCAAAATAATCTTGTCACTACCCCCCTTGAAGCCTCTAGAAAAATTGAACCTTTCTATGTTTCCCGATTAGTAAATGGTCATAAATTGAGCAATTGCGTAATAGATTCTGGAGCCTCTGACAATGTTATGCCTACCAAGGTAGCAGACGCCCTTGGCCTCACCTTAACCAAGACTTTTGGGAGGTGTTTCTCTATGGAGAATAAGTAAGTTCCACTTTTGGGTCAAATCAAAGATGCCCAATTTGCATTTGCAACTTTTCCAGATAAGAGAATCAAAATGACAGTCCTAGTAGCTGATGTTCCAACTTCTTATGGCATTCTACTTGGGCGTAATTTCTGCAAAGAGGTAGGTGGGGAGTTGGACATGGATCTATCTGAAGCAAGGATACCTGTTAAAGGTGTCATGCAGAAGTTGCTTCCTGAGAAGGAGGCAAAATACATTGTTACCCAAACATCAAATCTCAAAGCTCAAATTTTGTTTGAGTCCTCAGGAATAGGTAACTATTTCCTGTCTACTGAAGACGTTTCTTCTTCATCAGATGAGAGTTCATCAAGTGATAGCTCAGACCATTCGAACGAAGAGTCAGGTGAGTTTTCAGATGAAAGTCCAAGTGAAGGTATAATAATGCTGAATTCTTCCCTCACCGACAAAGAGGAATCTTCTGATCAAAGAGATTCCAAAAAATCAAATTCTAAAGAAGTCTGGATTTTAGAATTTGATGGCAGTTGTTCATCTACCGGTTCTGGAGCTGGAATGGTTTTGATATCTACTCAAGGTGATATCTTACCTTTTTCATACAAGTTACAATTTGACAATACCAATAACACCGCTGAATATGAGTCTTTGTTGCTCGGATTGGAAGTTGCTCATGCTAGATGTGTTAAAATCCTTCATGCTCAAGAGGATGCCGAATTGGTGGTTTGTCAAGTGAGGAATTTGTACCAAACCAAAAATGAAAGACTGAGACACTATCACAATCACGTATGGGATTGCATTGAAGGTTTTGATGCTTTCAACATTTCTGCAGTGCTAAGAGAGTTCAATGATCGTGTAGATTCATTGGCTATTTCCGCCACTCTCATGGTTCCTCACAAGGATTTCAAAGGAAACAAGTACACTATTGAGCTGGTCTTCTGACCAAGTGTACCTAATAACGCTGACCATTGGCAGGTATTCAATGGTGATAACCAAATCATTGCTTTCCTAGAAAAGATGGATAGCTTTGATGAGCTTTACTTCGAAGGTAGTGAATCACCACCATAGGAATATGTTTCCAAGATAGATTCACAAACCGGCGAAGAATTTCTACAATTGAAAGGGAATAAAACCCCAAAAGGTTTGGTTTCCCTTGAAAAACTTTTTGATAAACATGACAGGTATATCAAGTAGTAGCAACAAAAGGATTCATGTTCCTCTATGGAATTTGAGCAGGTAAATTTGAGTTTGGAAGCAGATCCTAAGATGGTCAACATTGGAAAATGTTGCACTGCTAATGAAAGACAAAAATTCATCACCCTCCTTCACCATTACATTGATGTTTTGGCTTACTCGTATGATGATCTGAAGTCTTTCAGGCCTAAGGAGGTTCAACACGAAATTCCCCTCAAAGCTAGATCATTGCCTCACAAGTAGAAGCAGAGGCAATACAACCCCAAGATATTAGGTATGATCCTTTCTGAGATTTAGAAGATGCTAAATGCAAGGATAATTTTTCCATTTCATCATTCCACCTGGATCGCGAACATAGTTCCCGTAAGGAAGAAGAACGGATAAATCTATATCTGTGTTGATTTCAAGAATCTCAACCAATCTTCCCTAAAAGATAACTACCCCTTGCCCATCATGGATCAAGTATTGCAAACAGTGACTGGTTCAGAAATGTTGTCTATGCTAGATGGTTTTTCAGGGTATAATCTGTTGATAACTGAGAGGGGGGGGGTGATCAGTTATCCTAATTATTTCCCTTATTGAACTTTCTTATTAATTGATGCAGCATTGAATCAAACACAAAAACATTACCATGAAATAAGAAACACATAACACAGTATTTTTGACGTGGAAACCCTGTTAAGGGAGAAAACCACGGGGTGATTAACCCAAAATTATTCTCTGTTAGAAGAATAGGAGATTACAAAAATGGCACTTGCCAATTAGGGCTCACTGCCCGAGCACACTGCTCACAAGAGGCCCACTGCCTACAAGAAGACACACTGTCTACAAAGTGATAAGAATCACAGTCTTGAACTAATTGAACGCATCTGCATATGCTGGAATTCAGTTCCGGTTAGGCTCAATATATTGATCTGCTGCACTTCATCTTTCCTCTGTTCTTTATTCTGCTATCTTTCACATACCGGATCCTTTTTGCTACTTCTGCTCTGTTCTGGACTTATTCGCATATATCTTCACACCATCACATCCTTCACAACTAAATCCATCCTCTATATATATCCGCACAAGTAATTTCATCACCTTTCTAGTCGGCATCCGGAACAGTCTAGTTTCTTACAAACTTTTGTTCTGTCGGCTGAATCCTTCCTCACCAAGCAATGCGGATCAAGCATATACTTGTAGATATCATTAATCATGTCAGCCAAACATGATTCATGCCTTCACAACCTCTATCATCAATCGTAACACATCCGGAAAGTAGTCTGATACTCTGTCAGTCAGTTCTTCCTCTGTTTTCACTGTCTCTCAGGAATCCGGTACTCAACTATTCATATCTTTTTCCTTGTCCATCACCGGAGGCTAAATCCTTGGAATATACTACTCAAGGTAGTCCTCTTGACTTCCCCAAATCCGCACTGCACCAAGACACTTCCTCTGAGAGATCCGGACCAATCTGTCGGACCTTGCCACATGCTCTGTTCTTGTTCACCAGACCACAACATTCTTTATTCTGACTTCCGGTAGAGACACATCATGACTTGCGGATATGTGGGATGACCTTTGTTGCCATCAATGACAACAACCATGAATCCATATAGTGTCTCTTGCCAACAATCTCCCCCTTTGGTATTGATGGCAACACTTAGTGAAAAATGACTAAGTGTTTTCACTATGCTCCCCCTTTGCTGATGCTCTGTCTTTATATACAATTTCCGGAACTCCCCCTTAGTTGGATTCCTCATTTTTCACTGCTCCTCACTCCCCCTTTGACATCAATGGCAAAGGGTGGGGTCCGCACACCAAAATTTTCAAAAATTTTCTATACATAGCCGCATATTTACATACTCACATATACTGAAGAATGTCTGCAAAGGATGTCTGCAATTGAATCATTTCTGTAGCCCAACTTTGCTTCATTCTGTCCAAAATTGAAATGTGACCACTCAACAAAAATGCAAAAGCTTTTGCCCGCTTGAGATCTGTCGGATCTTTTGTTTGGGCGGTGGTCTGAGCATCACTGATGGCCTCATGCATAGTTTCCAACTTAGGGATTATAATCCTTCTAAGTTCTCCCATCCGGTTAGTGATATTCTTCCTTTCCTTCTCAAGATTCTTTATTTCATTCAAGACTGCAATAGTCTGACATTCTTGGTTTATTATGGAGGAAGAGAGAGGATCAAAACTTTGAGATAAGCTTTGTAGCTTATCCTGTTCCTCTTTTATTTTCTTATCAATTGCTGCTGTTGCCTTTGACCAGGATATACAAAATTTGTAGATGTCACCGCCATCCTTAAGAGCATTCTCTAAGCTCTTTATTCCAATGCTTACAATCTTCCTATCTTTAGAGATTAATTCTAATATTTCTGAAAATCTCTTATCCAAAAATTCCTTCCGGACCTTTTCTTCAGCTGATTTTTCTAGAGAATCAAAATGTGTATCAACACTGCTGACTAAGGTTTTTAGATTACCGGAAGTGGAGGCTGTCGGATCTATCTGGATTGATGGCATAATCTTTACAAGTACTCCGGAAGCAGCCTCTATCAACTCACAGTCTTCCATATGAGACTTCAGGAGTTTTTCATTTGCCTTGGCATTTGCAAATGAAGCTATCTTCATTGTTTGTACCGGAGAGAGAGAGTCAAAGTCGAATGGGCCTTTTAGAAGCTCCGGTTCATCAATCTCTAAAGTTTCTTTGCTCAAAAATTGTTGAACAGTTTGTGCAGTGTCTCTTGCCGGAGACAGATGTTTCTTTTCTTCTGCAGTCTTGGAACTGTCAACCTCTTTGTCTTTCACCACTGCTTCCTTCTCCTGTAATTGCTCTTCTTCTTTGGATCCGGAGACTGTAGGGGAAACTGGAGGAGAGATGCTAGCTTGTTCATAGGCCACTTCTTCTGGAGCAGAGGGTCCCAAGTCCTCAGCTATTTCTGTACCTAAGTCCTCTACAACAGGAAGATTGAACCTTTTGAAGGCCTTCCGGAGGATCTCTTCTGTTTCTTGGGCCACTTTGTCAGTCTCACCAAGCATGAGTTGATTCATCTTGGCTTTACTTCTGAACTCATCTTTGCAGTCCTTGAAGATTATATTCATTGTCTTGGGATCAATTTGAGGATATAGCTGAATAGCTATCTGCTCCCGGATCTCAAGATCTTTTGCATGAGCATTGTTCTTTCTTACTTCCAATTCCTTTTCTAGGCTTTTAGGAATAAGAGATATGATCTCAATGAAAGCCTTATTGTATATGTTCAGATATTTGACTGTGGCTTCCTGAAGAGTCTTTTGGTCAGCCTCACTGAAGTCATCATAAGATTCAGTCATTGGTTGAAGGTTTCCATCCACCGTGACTGACTTGATTACATTCTCTAGAGACAGAGTGGGCTTTTCAACAGATACCTCCGCCATTTCATCCTTGTCTTGGCCTGTGGAGGGTTTACCGGATCCTTTCTTCTTCTGTTTCTTTATTTCTTTTACTCCCTCATCTGACTCTGTTTCCTCTTCATCCTTTTGGCTTCCATAAGCCCTTGTGGCTTTTGTCTTGGATCTCTTACCGGATGCCTGGACTTCCAGTTTTGAACTTTTGGTTGAGGGAGGTGCAGATCTCTTTGATGATCTGGTCCGGGTGGGAGCTTCAACCGGAGCACTTTCTTTACTTTTCTCTTCTTCCTCAGCCTTCCTCCTCTTTTCCCGGCTGGCATCAAGTGCCTCTTTTGAGATGCCTAGGCCTTGAGCAATGTGCTCTACTTCTTTTCTCACCTTTCTTTTAATCTCAGGTTCCCTGAGTTCTACATGTATTTTTACACTCAGCTCCTCAAAGGTTCCAAACCTTTCTGCCTTAGGATCTTTGGCCTGACTTAGCATGTGTTGAACATGTAGCTCCACTATCTGTTCATCCACTTCATACCCCATGGGCATGATCCAGACAGTCCTTGGCTCCACTGCCTCCATTAGGCACTGATCAGTGTCAACCATAAAGCACACTGAGTCTTTGTATTTTTCAACAAGAGACTGGGGAATTCTCTCTCTTGCTTGCATCATGCTCTGAAAGTTTTTGAAGTATCCCCATAGAGCTGTATTTCTCACTTTTGCATCCCCAAGTCCATGCAAATAGTCTCTTATCTGGACTGCAACAGGTTTGTCATTCTGCCATACCCATCCACTTGATCCGGGTAGCTCATTCATGAAGTAGAAGAATAGACATACAATAAGAGTACCATACTTAAAGGAATTCTTCTTATCCTTCTTGATTTTCTGTATATTTTCCATTAATTGGCTTAGCAGTAGTTCGCAGAGATCATATTCTGCATTCTTTCTTAGCATTTCATAGGCAGTGTATACTGCAGTTCCGGATACAGAATTCTCCCTGCTGGAGTGATAGATCTTGTATCCTATTATCATGGATGCATATTTGATATCCGGATCCGAAATATCTTCAATGGTCATTGCCCTCTTATCAAATTTTGATCCGGTGGCCTCAGTTACAATGTTTTTCTTGACAGATTTGAGGATAGGTATCCCTCCGGAAGAGTATAGACCAGTTACTGCTCTAATTGCCTCTTTTGTGATCTTGCAGGGTCTATCCAGCCATAGAAAGTTGTCATGCATCCTGCTCAGTACATACCGGACCCATTCATCTTCTTCAAAGCAGGGGAAATGAATAAATTGCTCAAATTGTTTCTTCTGGATATCCTTATACTCTGGTTTAAGCTCAAAAGCATTGTCTATCAGTTGCTTGTGATAGAGGTCTCTTAATTTGAATTCCCCAAATTCCTCAATGCTTGCATGTATGTAAACCCTAATGTCTTCAGTATGTAAAACTCCGTGAGGAACACTAGAGAAGGCTCCTAGTGGATCTACCTCCAATGATTTGTAAGGATGTTTCTTGAATGTGGGGCGAGGTCTATCAGAGATCTTAACTATATTTGGAGTAGCCATTCTTCAAAGATTTGTAGTGAGATAATGAAAAATAGAGAATACCTTATGCGCCTTCGGTTTGCACGGAGTGGTTGGATTGATTTCTTTATGCAATAACTTCGGCAGGAGATCCTTGGTGTGCTTGATGAGCCTTGTTGCAGAGCTCCACTTTTCGCTTCTTCTTGAGTGCAGAATGAGCAAATGACTTTTGAGAAATCCCTTAAATTGCTCCGCGAACCCTAATATCTGTCTGCAATAAATGCTTCACCTACATTATTCCGGTTTGCCTTGTCTGGATAGCTTGGAGTATCCTGGATTAGTCCTGATCTGTGGATATCATCCGAATCTTTCAATCATGAATAAATCGAGATAACATATTACAAGAACATCCCAAACACTCTGTCCAATCCGCAGAACAAGATAGTGCACTTCTGGATCTCTCCGGACCTTTTTGTAATCCTCTATCATACCGGAGCATCTCCCTGAACAGGTCTTACTTGATCGATCACAGCTTCTTCATAACTCCATGCGGACCTCTGAAAACTTGACTGAAGCATCTCAAGACTCATATCTGCAAACCCTTTAATCCGCATCTTGTGCCACATCCGGCACCACTTGTTTGGCTGGGGGAACAGGATTTTCTTTGAGTCTCCCCCTGAGCCTGAGCTCACCTTTTAGTTTCCGGAAGAAATATCAGCACCAGAGTCTGGTGCGGATCCAACCTCTACATTCTCTGAACTTTTCTTCACCCAAATCTTGCTCATCTGATTCCTAACTTCATCCGCATTCATCTTTTGTTTACCCTTGTCTTGATTCTGATTATACACTGGACCTCTTTTGTCCTGATTCTCGTTTCTGCAGACTTTAGCATTATGACCGGACCTATTGCAGATTTGGCAAATAACATTTCTTTGCATATTTGACTGATATCCTCTTGATCTGCATTGATTAGCCATATGACCTACTCTATTGCATGTGAAGCATCTACCTTTGAATGATTTGTTTACTTGCATAATTCTGCATTCATGGGATTTGTGTCCATACCTTTTGCAGTTGAAGCACTGTCCGGAGAAGGATGAATTAATCTGATTCATTCTCATTCTGCACTGATTAGCTTTGTGACCAAAGTGGTTGCAGCTGTGGCAGTATCCATTGAAGGATGGATATCTTTGAGCATTTGGCTGTCTTACCGGAGGTCTTCTAGGCCTGCTCCTTGGATTTTCTGATCCAAGATTCTTCTGACCGGATCCGGAGCTTTCTCCTTTCTCATATCCTAAACCATACTTGTCATCTGTCCTCTTTTGACTTCCAAGAAGAACTTCAAGTTGAGCAGAACTTATCTTGAATTTCTCTTTATATTCATTTGCTGTTTGAAGGTCTCTTTTGAGAGAGGCAATTTGATCCTCAAGTTTTTCTTCATTATCTTTGGCATCTTCAAGATCAGATTCAAGATGTCTGATAATCCTGTCCATCTGGTGGCATTCTTCTGATTTTTCTTTAAGAGATTGTCTTAGATTGTCTTAAGCCTTTCTTTTTTCTTCAATCTCTTGAGTAAACTTTATAGTTCCTGATTCCATTTCATGTCTTAACATAATGACTTCTTTTGATAACTTTTCACATAACTTGGTTTGCTCAGTCAATTCTTCATTTGTATTGCTTTCTTCACTTTGTCTTGCCAACTGTTGGAGCAGCTCCTTTCTCTTTTTCATAGAGAGACTTAATTTGTCTTTTAATTCTCTCATGAATTCATCAGCCTGTTTGAGTCTTTCCTTTAATTCACTGACTTCAGAATTTGACTGTTCAAGATCCTCAAGAGCAGTCTTGAGTTGCTCCCTTAAACCATATGCATCCATTTGAACTCCCAGATCTTCCTCAAGCTGTTAAGCTCTATTAGGAGGAACTTGGCTCTGATACCAATTGTTGATAACTGAGAGGGGGGGGGGGGTGAATCAGTTATCCTAATTATTTCCCTTATTGAACTTTCTTATTAATTGATGCAGCATTGAATCAAACACAAAAACATTACCATGAAATAAGAAACACATAACACAGTATTTTTGACGTGGAAACCCTGTTAAGGGAGAAAACCACGGGGTGATTAACCCAAAATTATTCTCTGTTAGAAGAATAGGAGATTACAAAAATGGCACTTGCCAATTAGGGCTCACTGCCCGAGCACACTGCTCACAAGAGGCCCACTGCCTACAAGAAGACACACTGTCTACAAAGTGATAAGAATCACAGTCTTGAACTGATTGAACGCATCTGCATATGCTGGAATTCAGTTCTGGTTAGGCTCAATATACTGATCTGCTGCACTTCATCTTTCCTCTGTTCTTTATTCTGCTATCTTTCACATACCGGATCCTTTTTGCTACTTCTGCTCTGTTCTGGACTTATTCGCATATATCTTCACACCATCACATCCTTCACAACTAAATCCATCCTCTATATATATCCGCACAAGTAATTTCATCACCTTTCTAGTCGGCATCCGGAACAGTCTAGTTTCTTACAAACTTTTGTTCTGTCGGCTGAATCCTTCCTCACCAAGCAATGCGGATCAAGCATATACTTGTAGATATCATTAATCATGTCGGCCAAACATGATTCATGCCTTCACAACCTCTATCATCAATAGTAACACATCCGGAAAGTAGTCTGATACTCTGTCAGTCAGTTCTTCCTCTGTTTTCACTGTCTCTCAGGAATCCAGTACTCAACTATTCATATCTTTTTCCTTGTCCATCACCGGAGGCTAAATCCTTGGAATATACCACTCAAGGTAGTCCTCTTGACTTCCCCAAATCCGCACTGCACCAAGACACTTCCTCTGAGAGATCCGGACCAATCTGTCAAACCTTGCCACATGCTCTGTTCTTGTTCACCGGACCACAACATTCTTTATTCTGACTTCCGGTAGAGACACATCATGACTTGCGGATATGTGGGATGACCTTTGTTGCCATCAATGACAACAACCATGAATCCATATAGTGTCTCTTGCCAACATAATCAAGTGGAAGTCAATGAAGCTGATCAGTTCAAAACTACCTTCACCACACCATGGGGCACATTTGCATATCGCAGAATGCCTTTTGGTCTGATCAATGCTGGTGCCACATTTCAGAGGGCAATGGATCTTGCTTTCAGAGATGAGATGGGAAAGTTCATCATGGTGTATCTTGATGACTTGACTGTTTTCTCCAAAAATCATCACGATCATGCGCACCATTTACGACAAGTGCTGGAGCACTGTCGGTAAAATGGTATTTCCCTCAATCCCAAGAAGTCAGTTTTTGGGGTTACAAAAGGTAAGCTTCTAAGACACATTATATCCCAGAAGGTACTATGATTGACTTAGAAAGAGTCAAATCCATTCAAAGTCTTACTCTACCTGCTAGTAAGAGTGTTGTTCATTCTTTCTTTGGAAAGGTGAATTTTCTGCGAAGGTTCATTCCTGAGTTTGCAGAAAAAACCTGTCACATCGTCAATATGATGAAGGGTAAGGCTACTTTCCATTGGACTGCAGAAGGCAAAGAAGCATTTGAGGATATCAAGAGGGCTATTGCTCATGCTCCAGTTCTTGTGTGTCCTGATTACACCAAAGATTTCATAGTTTATAGCTACACTTCAGAACATACACTTTCAGCTATTCTAGTTCAGCAGAATGAAGAAGGTGGGGAATCCCCCATATCATTTATGAGTTGTCCTCTCAAAGCTCATGAATTGAAGTATTTGAATATGGAGAAGCATGCCTATGCTGTGGTCAAAGCGGTGAAGCATTTCAGGTTCTATATTCTGAATTCGCACACTGTTGTTATGGTGCCTGATACAACAGTCAATTCTATCCTAACTCAATAGGAGTTTGGAACAAAGAGAGGTAATTAGATTGCTAAGATCCAAGAATTTGATCTGGATATCAAACCTACCAAGCTTGTGCATGGTAAAGGTTTGTGTCAATTGATCGCTGATAATGTTCCAAAAGAGACAGGGGATGAAGAAGAAGAAGTTGAGGACACACCAACTGTTCTTTTTGTCACTACAACTGATGAGTGGTATTCCAATATCACTCATTTCCTTACCTATGGTGAGTGTCCTTCCCACTTGTCTTATAAGGAAAAAAGAACTGTCAAGTTGAAGCTGTTAACTACATCCTTTGGGACAATGGTTTGTACAAGAGAAGCCTTGATGGGGTATTTCTCTATTGCGTGGATAAAGCACAACAAAGTAGACTTTTAGAATCTTTCCACAATTTGGCTTGTGGAGGACATTTCTCTGCACCTGTAACGGCTCACAAGATTCTTCAAGCTAGATACTATTGGCCCACACTATTCCAAGATGCGTACAATTGGGTACGTAGGTGTGAATTGTGTCAACAGTTAGTTGGGAAACTAAAATTGGCAGCATTACCTCTCAAACCAGTGGTGATTGAGGAGCCTTTTCAACAATGGGGTATTGACTTCATTGGCGTTGTGAATCCACCATCAAGTGCAGGACATAACTATCTTCTCACCGCAACAGACTATTTTACCAAATGGGTGGAAGCCATTCCAGTCAAACATGCTACTTCTGAAGTGATATGTGGTTTTCTTAAGGAAAACATTATTTCCAGGTTTGGAGTTCCAAACAAGATTGTAGCAGACAATGGTACTTGTTTTTCTTCTCATGAGATTACTGACTTTTGTTATGAGCATGGGATCATTCTTTCCCATTCATCAGACTATTATCTGCAAGGGAATGGTCAAGCAGAATCAAGTAATAAGAATCTGTTTACCATCATCAGGAAACTGGTAGATGAGAATCAGAGAACTTGGCATAAAGCACTTTATGCTTTATGGGCAGATAGAATTACCCCCAAAAGGGTGATAGGCATGTCGCCATTTCAGCTTCTATATGGTCTGAATGCGGAGATACCAATTACCTTGGAATTGCTAGCATTGAGGTTGGTGAAGGCATTGGAAGATAGAACTTTTGCTAGTTCTATTGATAAAAGGATCATGTATCTAACTAAACTTGAGGAGAAGCACACTATGGTGGTGGATTGTATCGTTGAACACCAAAGTCAAGTAAAGAAACTCTTCGACAAGAAGGCAAAGGCTCGTGAGTTTCAGATTGGAGATCAAGTCTTGTTGTGAGACAAGAGGAGAGAACCAAAGGGAATGCATGGAAAATTTGATTCCTTGTGGAGAGGTCCATTCACCATTCATCAGTTCTGTGGTGAAAATAGTTTCTTGCTGGAGTATCAGGATGGGACACCATTCTTGCCGCCTCACAGTGGGCAACATCTGAAGCACTTCATTCCTTGAAGTATCAGATAAGTTCAATTGTACATTTGTATAGTTGTGTGTTTTTAATTTTGTATTTTTGTTCAGTCTTTGTGTCTTTTTCTTTTTAGCTTGACTCTATAGCCCAATGGCATGGATGAAGACACTTAGAGACTGGATTTTTCTCCCTTCAATCGTTTCAAAGTTTGATCGAAGGAAGTTCCCTAGTTAGAGCCAGCTGTTGTTCTCAAAATTAGCTGCACTCGGTTTTGTAGACAACCCCCACAAAACTTGTCTGTTTCATGAATCTACACTCTAAGCTTGCAAATTGAGACAAGATTCCCTTGATCTCGTGTGAAGTCATTTGACATTCTAAAATCATCTGCGACATTTCCTTGAATTGGTCTCTTGATATTCGTGAAGATCGTTCAAGTTGTAAACTGATTAAAATGTTAATTTTGCCCATTTTCAAGAGTTAGTGAATTTTTTTGAGTTTACATATGTAATAGCGGCATTTTTCGCCGCTCCTGCATATCTCTTTTTGAGTCATTTTTATAATATATGTAATAGTGGCATTCTTCGCTGCTCTTACATGTGTTTTTCTTTAAACATCTAAAGGCGGTGAATTTTTCTGCCATTACATATTACCCCAATGTTCACATACAGTGTTGGCCATTTTCACCGTCGTTGCATGTGTTGTTTACTCGTGCAATATCGGCTGATTTTATCGCTTGAGCAAGATTCTTTGGATCTTAAACACTGAGTGCCATTAACGGCCACTCGTGCCATTCATTTAATGTCTGATTTTGAGTTTTAAATACTTGTTTGGCCATTCTTTTTTATCATTTCCTTTCCTGCCTAGCCGATCTCTAGCTTTCCCTCGAGCCGACCGATCGCATCGATTTGATGCTCAATCGAATTTGTCGTCATCACGTTTAGGGTTTTCTGCCAATGCTACAGGTAAGCTTCTCATTTGCTTCTGTTCTCCTTCCTAATGTTTTGTTTGATATGATGATCGGTGTATCTTTTAGATTTTGTTTTGTTAGATTTTTGTTACATTTTGTTTTTGTTTTTGTTTTTGTGATTGTTTTCTACTTGTTGTGCGAGTTCGTTTTATGCGCCAGATTTGTTTTTAAACCAGACCAATGGTGCCCTAATTTTTTCTTCTTCTTTCCGTCTGGAGGTCGCTAGGTTTCACCACTCAAACCCTTGTGTACTTTCCATCTACCAAGATGTGTAAAAGCACCAAAATTTGTGGCCCTAACACAAGCGACCCCGTAACTCATTAATATTTTGGTAAATGATCACATGCAGTGTCGGCCATTTTCACCGATCAAACATTGCGAAGACTTCAAATCCAACCCCACATGTGTCGTCGGTGAAAGTCGCCGCTTGTGTATATTTTCAAAAGATTTTTGTATGGAGGTGTATGGGCAGCAAATTTCGCCGCCCTTACATGAAGATCTTCCAGTTCCTACTACATGCGGAAGCGGCAATAGTTGCCGCTTTAACATCAAGACTACAAAACCCCTTTGTTATTTGCAATAGCGGTAATATTCACTGCTCATACCACCTTGTAACTCTTACCACATGTAGTGGTGGTTAATTTTGCCGCCAATGCATATGCAAATAATACTCACATGCAAGAGCGACAAATTTTGCCACCCATGCAAAAACTATCCCAAATTTTCCTAACTCTGGAAAATTTCTAGTTTTGATTTTCTGAGCCCACTTTTTCTCTGATTTTTTGCCAGCTCACACTATAGCCCTTTTTCAAGCACGTTCCCATAGTCGTGATCATCAACATGCAATTTTCCTAGATTGCCAGTATTTTTCCTAATTGCATGATCATGACTTTTTGTTGCAGTTTCTTCTGTGGAGCTTCGTTCTACATCAAACTTCTTCTTGGTGAAAGCTCATCCAAATGACTAAGTTGTCCCTGAAGAAATCAAAAATGATGAAGTACAAATATCAAGGTGTTTTCCCAATCACCTCAGTCCATTCTAATGTTGATGACATTAGAGATATGGAGATTGGCCATGTTGATATGGCTGAGTTTGTAGAGAGAACCAAGTCTAACAACCCCAGTGCTATGATGAAGAAGATAGTTGAAAGTAATATTCATCTGGTGTCATCTTTCCCAGTGGTAGCTCACAACATAGAATTTGTTCTTCAGCGTGCCCATTTCTATAACAAAGATATTAGAGTTGTGGTGGATGCCAGTGGCAATGTGATAATCAGGTTGGATCCTGAGTTCATTGATAAGGTCTTCATGTGTCCTCCTACTACAGAGGTGTTGAAGCTTGATTTTGTTGAAGCTATAAAGGAAATCAGTGAACAAAGTGATGTCAACCTTTTGCATAAGTTGGAGGAGTTGCCTTGTAAGCTGGTATCACAGGACAACCAATTTCTTTCAGCAGAAGAAATGGTTCAGGAATTTGAAGACATGTTCCAGAAAGAATTCGAAGATAAAACATTTTCAATGACTTCTGTGGACAATATTTTAGACAACCAGTTAACTTCGGATAATCTGAAAACCAAGTTAACTGGTCATGCAAAATCAATCACTACAGTGAGGGATGCCATAGTGAGAGCCAAGATGATCTTCAGGAACACATTCAACCCAGATAGCATTGAGATGCAAGAGACTTTCACTATGTATGATCATCACATGAGGAAAAGTGGCGACACAAATTGAAGTAGTTTTTCCTTAGTTTATTTTAAGTTTTTTAGATGTACTTTCAAAACAATTTTGGACATTTTTACATGTACATTTTTCATATATAATTACATGTAAAAATATAGGAAGTCCCAAGTCAATAAGGACTCCTATTTTTGAATAAGTCAAAGTAGTTAGGTTTTTTCCTAAATTTTCTCAAGGCCTCTCCCTATAAATAAAGAGGGCCTCTTTTGTAAATATTATCTTTTGTCTATTGCAAGAATACTCTGGCGAATTGAAAAGCAAATCAAGACTTTGTGCTTCTTTGTGAAAATCAATTATCAAATATTTATCAATACAAGAAAGCAAGTTCAATTCCAATCTTTGTCTTGGGGTTATTTGTGTTATGGTAGCATTGTTCTTACATCTTGCTATTATAATCTTCTTTGATAATAATTGAAGTGTGGAGATTGTTTCAAGTGATTGAGGATTGCTCTTAATTTGATTCTGATAGACTTTGTGTTATCAAATCATTTGTGAGGATTATGTTATGTTTGTGAGAATACAATATTTTGAAGACTTTGTGCTACAAGTTATTATATTCAATCTACTTTTATCATCTTGGAGAAGAGTGAAGACTTTGGGCTGCATTCAACTTCAAATAGTTCTATTTGCAACTAGTAAGTGAGGTAACAGAAAACTTTGTGTTTCTGTGATTGTGTGATAATTTATAAGCCTTTTATCAATTTTTTGAAGTACAAACATCTATTCTGAAAAAAGAGAATGAGATGAAATGGAACCACCATAAATATAGTTTTTAGTATACATAAATTGCATAAGTTATTTTGTTTGTAAAAATCAAGCAACCAGAGGGAACCTCCCCTTGCTGAGAGGAGAGACTTTGTCTCATCATAGCTGTGGCTGATATACCCATCTTGTCATTAGTGAGTTAACAACAAGATATTCACCCAACACTGTTATATCATGCCAAAACTCCTAGTGAAGATTTAGAGTCCACCATGGAACAATAATACATCATCCTATCAAAACTCCCACTAAAAGTGATCCTAAAGTACCCATGGCATAGTGATAAACATTTTCTAGAATATGAAGATCCCTGTGGCCTTAAGAAAATCAAAGAACTCCCTAAACTACATACTAGGAGCTCCCAAAAGGAAAAATATAACCATCATCTCCAAACCAAGAATATAATTTGTTACAACTAATTATCTTTGTGCATAAAATTCTCATTGAACCATGATCTAGAGCCTTTCATGTTAGCATAGTTTGTGTCCTTAAAATACCCTAAAGACCATGTATCTCTAAATGATAGATTCACATTTAACTATCACCATTATAAAAACTCCCATTAAATAGTGATCCAAAGCTTCCCACATGGTAGAATGTTACATGTCCTAAAAACTTGAGAACATTAACTGATGTCTCACCATGGAAAAATCTTTGAAGAACTTGATGTATAACTATGGAAAGACCTTGAAAATTTCCCTTCCAAGTCACTTTAGGTGTCACTGGGGTGACACATTACTATCTCTTCTTCCTAAATTCATGAGATATCCTTGTGGTGATGTCTTAGGGTCTCCCTAGACATCTGAGTTTTTCCATGGTGACATCTAGGGGTCTAACTAGCCTTCAAGGTATTATTTGGGTTGGACTTGACTTTCCTATCTCATAACTAAAATTTTTGAGATTCATATCTTTCTCATATTGTCTCAAAATTAGGCACCTTTTTTAAAAAGTGCACAATATTTTGAGAGGAATTAATTGTGTTTGTTGATCAAGAAATCAATGACCCTACACTTAGATAGTGGATGATCTATATTTGGGAGATAGCTAAGGGCCTAGATAGTTCTTGAGGGGCGAGCATTCATAAAGTGATGGCAAAACTGCTACTAGACCCAAGATACACAAGAGGCAGATGAAACACCTTTTAAACTACTTAGTCTCTATCTAGCATGACCATGCTCTCTATAGTAGCCAATTCCTATCTCCTACATGATGATATTGGTGACATTGTCCACTGGGAAGAGGTACACTTTGACTATTACCTAAAGCACCTTCACACCATCAAGAGGCAACAGATTTGCCTTCAACTAGTTGTAGAAGTTATAGTTAAGAAACTATAGATCAATCTTCCTGAGGATGTTATACCGATGTTATTAGAGTGTTGTGATTTAGAGGAGGATGAAGACAAAGGTGAGGAGAATAAATTCTAGGGTGAAAATGTGGTATGTGATAATGTAACTATGTTTCTATAGAGGCAGTGAGATCTATGTAATTTTTCTCTACCCCAGTTAGGTCTTCAGACTTATTTAGACAATATGATAGTTAGTGGGTTGGGCATAGAAGGGTTTGTGGCTTCAATCATTTTGTTTAGAAGATAGTATGGATTACATAATTATAATCTAGTCTCTATTTGATATCTCATCAACTAGTTAAATAATTTGTGGTTACAGCATGGGCACAAGGGTTTGTCCCATTTTATGGTTCATAGACCTAAACCAAGTTTTATTAGCTATATATATAGCCGTTAAGGGCGTGGTTCGGTGGTCAAGTCACTCGATTGTAGTGACGGCCACCAAGGTTCAAACCCCCACAGGGCCAACGAGCTCACATGTCATGTGTGCCTTCGCTGGGTTGCCGTGCTCGCAGGCTAAGTGTGCCTCCGCTGGGCTGGCGTGCTCGCAGGATGTGTACCTTCATTGGGCCAACAAGCTCGCAGGTTTGCCCAAACCTAAAGGGTGATAATGCCCATTGGGGATGAAGACCCCCAGTTGTGGTCTTAGGTGATAAAGCCGATGGGAAGAGATCCCCATAAGGGTCTCTCTGGGCCTAGACCATGCTAAAAACCTGGGTACTCCCAATCAAATATAGATATATAAGCATTAGAAAATCATAAATATATAAAATTATAAATCTAAGTATATATAAAATAATAAAATATGAAATAAAAATAAAAATTTCAATATTTTAAATTCACTTTCAAAATTTCTTACTATATACATTGTAAAAAATAAAATAAAAAAGTTATTTTGAAAAAGAAAAAAAACAAATATTCATAATTTAAAAAAAAAAAAGTTATTGGGAAAGAAAAATAAAAAGCTAACAAATATTTATTTATATTTTATAAAAAGAAAAAAGAAAAATAAAAAATATATTGTAAAATATTCTTTCTTATTTTCTATATATGTTCAAAAAAATTAAATTTAAACTACTTTCAACTACAATCTTTTTATTTTCTATATACCTTAAAAAACTTAAGTTTAAAGCATGAAGTGTTTGTTTTAAAATTAGAAAGTGTGGCTTTTAGAACAGAAGTTTAAGATAAAATATTTTTTAAAGAGAAAAAAAATAATATAAAAAGAAAAGTGAACTTGAACTTTTTAAGGATTTATAATAAAAATGTGTCTCCCTTAGCTCATGTAGATGGTGTAGTTAACTAATTTATATTTATTTATATTTAAGTAATTTGTATTATATGAGACATGTTTTTTCTTTTTTAGAGTTTCTTAGCAGACATATTTTATATGTAAATTTATCCTAAAGGTTTTGCATTCATTTTTGTCTTTGTGCTTCACATGTCCCTCATTCTAATTTTACAACCTATACACCTTACAATCTAGCTTTAGTGAAAATTTGAGGTGTTCTGGACCTAGTTTGTAAACAAGGGGCAAATCTGCCCCATTCCCATAGTCCACTCCTATGCCACTTTACATATCTAGCACCCCTATCTAAGCACCTACACCACTTGCAATGCCTCTTTGGAAAAGGACACCTCTTGCAAATTTCAAATTTGGACCACTAGTTCTTGAGTCTCCTTAGCTCATACAATCACTAATGTTCACTTTCTAGGTGCATTTAAATACTTTATTTTACTATTTTCTATCCCCTACTCCCAATTTACAGTTTCTTGTTTCCATTTCCTAGTTTGTGTTTCCAAATTGAGTCTCTCATCTTGTTGTTAGTCCTAGTCTTGGTATATGTTAGTCTAGTTTCAAATTAGGATAATAAGTTTAATCTAAAATCTTTAATTTTTCCTATTTTAACATAGACACGTTAAGAAAAAATATCACTCATTTTATTTTCTTTCAATGGAGCAATGACATGTCACATACTAATGATGAGTCTTTGTAGACATCTATAACTATCTGCAAAACTCAATGTGATAGTGTCAGTGATATAATATGCCTCTATAATTGGTTGCATCCATACCTAGGACACAATTGAATGTAGGAGAGGGAGAAATTGTACATTAAATATAAATATAAGGCAAGCATGTTAAGCATGTAAATCATGTAGAGTAAAAGTTGTAAATGAATGCATCACATAGCAAGAAAATAAAGTGTGTTGAAATATAATCATGGTAAGCACATGGGTTGGATATATTGCCGTAATAAGGTTCCACCTAACATTTCCAAGTAAGGGTGATGAAATTGCCTTCAATGGCTAACAACATCTATGTAAGCATATAGGACACTAGAGAAAGCATATACCCCCATTGTAGCAACATGAGTGATAAAAGAAAGGTGATAGATTCCTAGTGGTATTGAAAATCTTAATATATGGCATAATATGTAGTCAATAGTGTAGGGAAGGCTCGTAACTTGTTTCTAGCCTAACTCTTAGAACATGGTTAGGTCATACGAGTACATAATGTAATAGGGAATCCTAGATAACTCTTGATGCACCCTAATATGGTAAGTTGGCTCTCAAAACATGATTAGGTCATGCAAGCACAATAATGCAAAGTGTATTATAGGTAGAATTGTTTTCTAACCCTATTTCCTTCTCTCATATAATTATTTACAATGAGATTTAAATTGCATGTTCTTATTTCTACTTGCATTACCAAAACTACTCATGGTATATTCATCCTTTGTTTAGCAAATTCCCATGGAGAGTCCATGCCAAAGGATGAACCTACACAATTGCCTCCTACATGGTCCACTATTGTATATGGGCCCATGTGATATCCTTTTATATTTGAATATTTACTTTACATGTATGTTTATGAGTGTTATGTACTTTGAGATACATGATCATTCTAGGACTCACATGCACCTCAAAGTGGAGGCAAAATGTAATGGTAAATTTGTTGGAAATATTGTCATTGATGTCAAAGGGAAGTTGATGTCACAAAAGAAGAATATGTCAAAGGGAAATGGATGTCACATAATCCAAAAGTTTCTAAAGCATGATTTCTACCTTTAGTCGGCGATTCACTTGGTTCACAAACTCTCACATTTGTCGATGGATAGTTTTCTTGACATCCAATGAGCCAATGAAAAGATGACAAAGAAAGATTCTAAGGCATAGGTGATTTCAGCCTTCAGTTAATGAACACTCAATTCATGAACTCTTAAGTTCACCGACAACAGGTTTCTTCAATAGACAGCTCGCCGATAGGAGAGTTCAACTATGAAGGCTTGAAGAAGAAAGGTTAAAGTCTGAAGTTTCTTTAGTTTTTCGATGGACAAGGTATCAGAAAAATCTTTAGTTCGCAAACTCAAAAGTTCACCAACACCAATTTGCCGATTGACTATTTTTGCCTACAAGGGAACATTGGTAAGGTATCAGAAAAGTATTTAGTTCACAAACTCCTTAGTTCATCAATTTCAAGGTTTACCGATAGATGATTTTTGTGATAGAAGAAGATCGATGGCTCATGGTTTTCTTAGTGTACCGATAGGTTTGTGAAGATACAACTTCACCAATAAAGCCTGTATCGGCAAAATATCAAGTTTGTAAAGTGCCACTTTTACTAATAAAGGCATTGAAGTTTAAGTTTGTGGAAATGAACTTTTGCCAATAAAGGCATTGAAGTTTAAGTTCGTGGAAATGTAAGTTTTCCGATAAGTTTGTAATGAGACAACTTTGTTGATAGGCAATATGATGGAGATTATGTCAGTAAGTTTGCGGAAAGTGGATCTTGCCGACAAAGGTTTTTGGAGAAATGGTTTGTGAAAAGCCACTTTCACCAATAATGAATAAAGAATTTAGTTTTTCGATGGCTTACACAGGCGACAGAAAGAAAAGGGCCAGCGACTATGGTTTGTGCACAGTGATTGATATGTATATGAGAGTTAAGGATAAATGTGTGTTATTTGAAGGTACTCGCAAGTCTAAGGCAGAAAACACTAGGGAGAAGACATTATCTAATCAATTTGAAGCCAAAAGAGATATATATGAGAAACACTTAATGTTAAGGTTGGGCCGAATCAATTGATTTAAATTGGGCCCAAATTCTTAAGTGCGGGAATTCAAGTTGGGCCAACCTTATGAACTGTAGACATTAGAAATTAAAATACATAGTCTGACCTCATGAAATGTATACGTTGGAATTCAAAATATAGTGGATGACTTTGGAGAATGATTTAATTTGATGAATTATAGCTGACATGAGGATTATATTGTATAGATCGTTATTTAAAGCATATCACTTTGTTCATTTTTGAGAGAATGTGAAGATATGTGAGCATCGAAGGGAAGAAGTGCATATATATATATATATATGAATGAAGTGTGAAGGAGATGAATAGAAGATAATTCAGAAGTTGCACAGTAAGTATCCATGTTTGCAAGAGAATATTGTTTTATTCTGAATTGCAGCGAAGTTCTGAAGTTGGATTGTGACTCTATTGGTGCAAATCATGATTTATCATTCATAGAAGAGGTGATGATTGTATTATGAAAAAGTATATGTATATCATTTCTCTTATAATCATTTCAAATATTCCAAAGGTTGGTGCCTATGTTTATCTGGGTTGGTGCCCATAAACCTTGTATTGGCTGACAAGGGTCATTGTACCTTATCATTTAATCATATTTTAAGTGTCAAATCCAGGGTTGTGTCCATGTCTATATGCAATTAGGAATCCTAAAGTTGCCCAATTTTACCTAACTAACTCTAATGATCTTTACTGATTAAAGAAACTTAATATTACTGATCTATCTGTTGTGAAATGAATTCTAAGAATATTGAAAATGAAACTAAACAATGAATTGCTTAAAGTAAATCTATATTATTCCTTCCAACAGAAACATGCATTTATCTATGAAAATAGTAACTATCTCCTTAAACAGAATCTGAAATAACAAAAATGACAGTACTAGCCTTCTGCCTTAGTGGTGAGAGTGGGCCCTTGCTCCACACCCTTGAGCATGAAGACCAAAGTAAAGAATCAGCACAAGAAGATAAGATCACAACTCAATTCCAGTCCAATTCCATCAGCTTTGTATTCAGAAAATGTTTATATCAAAATAAGGATACAAAAATCAGAAATTAATCATTGTCTCTTCTACTGCTACTTCTGTAAGTTTATATCTAAATCTGTGATGAGATATCACTTACCCTATCTATTAGTTCATCTAAGAGATAGCATCAATCTCTTTATTCTACTAATAGTCTAACTACAGAATGAATATCCATGAAATTAAAATAGAATTAGTGGAACAACAGTCCATACTAAATCTAAGTCTTAGTTTTAAATACACTTAGGCAACGAGTCCCTAAAATATAGGTATTTAAATCAGTTTATCAATAACTCATGCAAAATCAAAAAGAGATAAAACTTCTAGCAGTTAACTATGGTCTGCCCTCAATCGCTTAGGAGATGATTTGAGTAACATCAGGAGCATCTTGATCACTATTGGAGGTGGTTGACCGATAGCTGTGCTAGAAATCTACACTATTATAAAGAGGCACTAGAGATGTATGTTCCTATCTATAGATCCAGAGATATGATTGTGACCTTCTAGTTCAACTTCGGAGATGCTTGTGACTTCAATCCAGCTTCGGAGATGGTTCACCTCCTTATCCCAAGATCTCTCCAATCAAATTGGAAGCATTGGAGACCAGTCGTGGCATTCTGATGTCAGCTTCAGAGATCATTAGGACTACCTCCGTAGATGCATAAAATTGTCTACCCAAACACCTACACCTATTGATTCAAGAAGAGAAGATTTATGTATATTTCAATCAATTCAATGCACATTAGTCCTTCAATCAGAAATCATGGTTCTAAGTAATTCATCTCCTATTAATCATCATTAGAACAATCTTGTTAACTTATTTTGGTGCAATCATCACGACAATGGAATAAGAAGGGAGAAAAAGAAGGGTAAAAAGGTGTATTTCATGGGTGCTACCTAGCAATCATCATCCCCCCGTACTTAAGGATTAGCAGGTGGGTGGGTGCAAAAAGATGGGGGGCCAAAAAGTGGCCAAATTCTTAAAACTTTTTAAAAATCCATAATGCGAGCGCATTATAGTGCGCTCACGTTATGGCATGCTCGTGTTATGGTGCACTCGCGTTATGGCTTGGTGTTGCCAAGCCTTTGGCTCGGCAACACAAAACCATAACGTGAGTATAACTCACTCGTGTTATAACGCGAGTGTGTTATTGTTTTCTTTGCATTTTTTTCTTTTTTGTAAAAGTTTGCCCAATGTTTAAGGGTCAAGGGTTTAATGGTTGAAGGATTAGGGTTTAATGCATACTATCGAGGGTAGAAGGTTTAGGGTTGAAGGTTTAAGGGATGAGGGTTGAGGATTTAGGGATGAGGCTTAAGGGATTAGGGTTTAAGGTATAGTGTCAAGGGTAGAGGGTTTAGGGTTTAAGGTTTAAGAGTTAAGGGGTGAGGCTTTAGGGATAGGGTTTAGGGTTTAAGTTATAGTGTCAAGGGTTGAGGGTTTAGGGATAGGGTTTAGGATTTAAGTGTTAAGGGTTGAGGATTTAGGGATAGGGTTTATGGTTTAAGGTTAAATGAGAGACCTAGATGGCTAAGGACAAATGGCGAGGTAGACAAGGAGTGACTGAGAAACTTAGAGAGGGGAGAGGTAGAGGTGAGGGGTAGATAGAAGTGAGAGATAGAGAGGTGAGGGGAGAGATAGAATAAAATGAGAGAGTGAAGTTGACAACTTGAGGGAAAGATGGGTAAGGAGGAGGGAGACAGGTGGAGAGGAATGGAAATATCTAGAGAGCCCTAAGAGATATACAAGTGAGAGACCTACAACCTAGGGAGAGAGGGGTGAGAGAGATAGAGGAGAGATGGGAGTGAGGTAGATAGGGGAGGAGAGGGGTGGATAAGGGTTGAGGGTTTAAGGGTCAAGGGTTTAGGGTTTAAGGGTTGAGGGTTTAAGGGTCTAAGGGTTGAGGGATTAGGGTTTAAGATATAGTGTCAAGGGTTGAAGCCTAATCCCTCAACCCTCGACACTATACCTTAAACCCCATGGTTGAGGGATTAGGGTTTTAAGGTATTGTGTCGAGGGTTGAGGGATTAGGATTCAACACTCGACACTATACCTTAAACCCTAATCCCTCAACCCTTAGACCCTTAATACCTCAACCCTTAAGCCCTCAACCCTTAAACCCTAAACCCTTGACCCTTAAACCCTAAACCCTTAAACCCTTAACCCTTATCCACCCCTCTCCTCCCCTATCTACCACACCCCCATCTCTCCCTTATCTCTCTCACCCCTCTCTCCCTAGGTTGTAGGTCTCTCACTTGTATATCTCTGAGGGCTCTCTAGATATTTCCCTTCCTCTCCACCTCTCTCCCTCCTCCTTACCCATCTTTCCCTCAAGTTGTCAACTTCACTCTCTCATTTTATTCTATCTCTCACCTCACCTCTCTATCTCTCACCTCTATCTCCCACTCACCTCTCTACCTCTCCCCTCTCTAGGTATCTCAGTCATTCCTTGTCTGCCTCTTCATTTGTCCTTAGTCATCTAGGTGTCTCACTTAACCTAAACACTAAACTCTATCCCTAAGGCCTCAACCCTCAACCCTTAAACCTTAAATCCTAAACCCTATCTCTAAACCCTCTACCCTCAACACTATACCTTATACCCTAATCCCTTAACCCTTAGCCCTAAAGCCTCAACCCTCAACCCTTAAACCTTCAACCATAAACCTTGTCTCTAAACCCTCTACACTTGACACTATGCCTTAAACCCTAATCCCTCAACTCTTAAACCCTTAATCCCTCAAACCTTAAACCCTATATACCCTTTACACTTAACCTTGGACACTCAACCTTGAACATTATCCCTCAACCTTCAAACCTCTACCCTCTACCCTATACCCTAAACCCTAATCCCTCAACCCTCAATCCTCAACCCTAATCCCTCAACCCTCATAATTTTGATTTTCTTCCATTGATTCAACATCATTGTTGTTTTCCCCATCAGAAACCAATTCATTCAGCAACTTGTTGCCCATTGGTTGACCTGAACTGCATATTCTGTTAGAAAAAAGGGCATCTTTTATTTGTATCAATGTTGGTATTCATAAGCTGAATAGCATTGATATTTTTCACACACCCTATTCTTTGAAATATCTTAACCTTAAAATATGACTTGGATATGTACTTGAACACAACAAAATCTCCAATCTCCAACCCATGATGATTCACAAAATTTTCCCAACCCTGCCTAAATTCTAGTTTATTTATTGTATACCCTCAACCCTAATCCCTCAACCCTAATCCCTCATCCCTAAACCCTAAACGCTATCCCTATTCCTAAACCCTCAACTCTGAACATTAAACCCTAATCCATCAACCCTAAACCCTAATCCCTCAACCCTAAACCCTATCCCTAAACCCTCAACCCTCAACACTATCCCTAAACCCTCAACCCTAAACCCTATCCCTAAACCCTCAACCCTAAACCCTATCCCTAAACCCTAAATCTATGTTTCTTGTTGTCCACCCTGCACTTAGGGGAGGTATATTGTTATGAAATAATTAAATAATCTCCCATTGTTTACTGGCTCGCGTTTTGTCCTGCTATAGATTGATCCATTAATATTTGTGCCTATCTCACCTTCGATAGCATCTTTACAATATCTCACCTCTAGTTCCATTAGCTCATGTTCTATATCTAACTTATCTCTCCCCCTCACTCTCTACCTCTCCCCTCTCTATGTCTTTCAGTCGCTCCTTGTCTACCTCAACCCTAAACCCTCGACCCTCAACCCTATCCCTAAACCCTCAACCCTCGAACCTCAACCCTCAACGTCAAAACCTAATCCCTCAACCCTTAACTCTGATCCCTCGACCCTCAACCCTATCCCTAAACCCTAAACCTTAAAGCCTCAACCCTCAACCCTCAACATCAAATCCTAATCCCTTAACCCTTCACTTTAATTCCTCAACCCTAAACCCTATCCCTAAACCCTCAACACTATACCTTAAACCCTAATCCCTCAACCCCCAACCCTAATCCATCATCCCTCAACTCTAATCCCTCATCCCTAAACCCTAAACACTATCCCTATTCCTAGACCCTCAACAAGCTCGATACTATACCTTAAACCCTCCAACCCTATCCCTAATCCTTATACCCTTGACCCTCAACCCTATCCTGAAACCCTTAACCCTCGAACCTTAATGTACTCAACCCTCAACATCAAACCCTAATCCCTCAACCCTTAACTCCGATCCCTCAACCCTCAATCCTATCCCTAAAGCCTCAACCCTCAACCCTCAACCCTTCACTCTAATCCCTCAACCCTAAACCCTATCCCTAAACCCTCAACACTATACCTTAAACCCTAATCCCTCAAGCCTCAACCCTAAACCTTATCCCTAAACCCTAATCCCTCAACCCTCAACCCTAATCCATCATCCCTCAACTCTAATCCCTCATCCCTAAACTCTAAATACTATCCCTATTCCTAGACCCTCAACGGGCTCGATACTATACCTTAAACCCTAATCCCTTATTCCTAATCCGTATACCCTTGACACTCTACTTTAACCCTAATCTCTCGACCCTCAACCCTATCCCAAAACCCTTAACCCTCAAACCTCAATGTACTCAACCCTCAACATCAAACCCTAATCCCTCAACCCTTAACTTTGATCCCTCGACCCTTAACCCTTAAAACTTGAACCCTAAACCCTCAACCCTCAACCCTCAACCATCAACTCTAACATTAAACCCTAATCCCTCAAACATAAACCCTATCCCTAAACCATCAACCCTTAACACTATACCTTAAACCCTAATCCTTATCCCTTAACCCTTAAAACTTAAACCTTATCCCTATACCCTCAACACTTGACACTATATCTTAAGCCTTAAACCCTCATCTGTAAAGCCTCAACCCTCAATCCTTAAACCTTCAACCCTAAACCCTATCCCTAATCCCTCTACCCTCGACACTCTAACCCTAACCTTGACATTAAACACTAATCCGTCAACCCTAAACCCTAATCTGTCAACCCTAAACCCTCAACCCTCAACACTATACCTTAAACCCTAATCCATCAACCCTCAACCCTAAACACTATCAATAAACCCTCAACCCTTGACACTATACCTTAAACCCTAATCCCTCAACCCTCAACCCTAATCCCTCATCCCTAAACCCTAAACTCTATCCCTATTCCTAAACCCTCAACCCTCGACACTATACCTTAAACCCTAATCCCTTATCCCTAAACCCTAAACACTATCCCTCAACCCTTAACCCTTAAAAATTAAACCCTAAAACCTATCCATAAACCCTCGACGCTCAACACTATATTTTAAACCCCAATCCCTTAACCCTCAGCCCTAAAGCCTCAGCCCTCAATCATTAAACCTTCAACCCTAAACCCTATCGCTAATCCCTCTACCCTCAACACTCTACTTTAACCCTAATCCCTTGACCATCAACCCTATCCCTAAACCCTCAACCCTCAACCCTCAACTCTCAACATTAAACCCTAATCCATCAACCCTAAACCCTAATCTGTCAACCCTAAACCCTAATCCCTCAACCCTAAACCCTAAACCCTATCCCTAAACCCAACAAAACTGCTTTGCCTTATGTTAGGTTGTTAAACCCATCATTTTTGACACTCTTCTCTTAAAGATATTTGAGTTGCAAGAATATGTCAGAAAAATGGCTATGAACTTTTTTAATGTTAGTAATGTTATATGGCATGTTTTTCTGGCCCATCTGGGGTTCATTATGCCAATAGGTGTACACACTATGAGAAAAGCTTTGCGTATGGTACATCCATAGTGAGTAATTAATAGTTGAAATCAGAAGGATGATTATTATGAGAAAAGCTTTGCATTGGGGTACATCTATGTTTCTTGTTGTCCACCCCACACTTAGGGGAGGTATATTGTTATGAAACAGGCAAATAATCTCCCATAGTTTACTGGCTCTATCCACAAGAACTACTAAACTATACCTTAAACCCTAATCCCTCAACCCTAAACCCTATCCCTAATCCCTCTACCCTCAACACTCTACCTTAACCCTAATCCCTCGACCCTTAACCCTAAATGCTATCCCTAAAGCCTCAACCCTAAACCCTAATCCCTCAAGGTCCTAAACTCTAATCCCTTATCTCTAAACTCTAAATCCTATCCCTAAATGCTCAACCCTTAACCTTAAACCTTAATCACTCAATCCCTATCCACCCCTCTCCTCCCCTATCTGGCTCACTCCCATCTCTACCCTCCTCTACCCTCGACACTATACATACATACATATAGGCATACATAGATACATACATACATATAAACATACATAGATACATACATACATATAGGCATACATACATACATGATTAATAGCCTTAAACATAAAAAAATTTAAGTTGAACATAATGTGCTCGCGTTATTTAAAACATGAAAAATAGCACAAACTTTTGTGGAAAAGGAAAAATGCAAAGAAAAGAATAACGCGAGTGCGTTATAACGTGAGTGCATTATGTCTTGGTTTGGGAATCCCAAGCCTTGGGCTTGGGATTTGCTTTGGATTTCTAATCCAAAGGCTTGGAGTGCCTTTTGAACAGTAACCGATGTGTTTTTCCATATTCTTCAAGATTTTACATAATTTCATTCGTACTAACCCTCAGATTTGCACGTGTTTCAAGGTCAAACAAATTGAACACCTAGGTAATGTTAGGCTTTCTCTCAGCTATTTGACGATGTAATTTTTTTCACATTTTAACAATGTTAAGCCTTTCATCTTTAATTTCTTTTGTTTGTGTGTCTGTTTTTGGGCAAAAACCACTATTTGGTCTTTTTTTCATTGTAAATTAACTATTCATTGAAATTTAAAAAAAATTACATATTTAGAAACTAGACTCCATTCTACAAATATTAAAAAAAAAAAAAAAAATTTGATTAGTTTTCAAAATTTATAGGGGTAGCACGGCCAAAATTCTATTTTTTAGGATGTGTCCACTTTGAAAGTTAGTAAAAAAACAAATATTCATCAAAAAATTATCAAAAAAATCAGGCATAAACTACATGCTATTAGCTAATTTCTCACTAAAGCGATTTTAAAAATACCAAAAAAAAGTTGACCTTTTGAGGGAGCCACAAAACATGCTATGTTATATTTTTTTGACAGAAACAACACCAATTTCTGTGGCTCCCTCTTTTGAACCCCTTAATCTATGCCATTTTTAAAAAAATATCGTAGTTTAGAAAGTAGACTCGAAGCACTACGAACATTGTTTTGGTTGCATCTCCAATATTTGAATGTAACTATGCTCAATTTCTCATCCAAGGCTAGTATTTCCTGATTTCAAAAAAAAAAAGTGGCCACTTAAGACCCCTTTTTGGCCCCCATCTTCCTACACTTACCCAAGTCCTCCTGCTTTTCACAATATGGACTATTCTAGTGGAATATTCTATCAGTTAAGTTGTAGTCTTGTGCATCAGTAGTCCAAGTGGTGCGGTCTGTATTACCATTTCCCCTGTACTAATAAACCTACTTCATCCACTCCTGTAATTTATCATCTTCCATTTTCTCGGCCCAGACAGGTAGTGGCTCAATGATGAGAGGGGGTCTGAACCGGCCACCTATCCATTCCTATTGGTATTTATCCATCATTTTGGATATTAACCTGGCCTTCCTCATAAATAGTCTCAAGTTAGCAGGAGTCACCACTTCTCTCATTTGTTGTTCTGAAGTTAAAAGGTTCCACCTTCTCTTTGCCATTGCAAGCACTTGATTAGCTGAATTGTTCATAAAAAGACCAAAATCAATGGAACACTCCTGAAGATGTTTCAAATACAATGGCAAAATCTTGGTCTTACTTTTCGGGTGGTAGACATATGCCCTAAATTGGACCTTAAAAGCATGAGGGTTTGGACATTCTTTTCTAATGAAAAAACTTTTTTTTGTATCCTTCTTGAGATAAGCCTCCATTCTCTCATTCTAAATCTGATGATTACTCATCAGTGACATAAATGCCTTAAGTTGACATTCCCCTACAAAATAGTTGATAATGAAGGTCATATCATCTACACAGAAACCATGCAAATACAACTCACATAGAAAATTTTTGTCTTCATTAGAAATTTTCATATATGCTTCCATGAACCCCTCCCCTGTTTTTGTGTTCTCAGTAAGATCAGATAGGACCAAAGACAATTTTTTTTGTAGAACTCTCTCTTGTCAAAATAGAGCATAACTTCCACTTGGAGGCCTACAAGATAGGATTTCAGATGAAATGGAAGCCACTTGAATGACTTTTTCTTCTAGGGTTTCTACTCTTTTTGACATGGCAATAACTGCCCTCTATAATTGCAGCATGGGCTTAGAAGCCTCATATTCTCTACATCTCCTTTGCCAATGGAACAGGGCTTTGGGAATATCTATTGGAATTGGGCCCACATATGGTTCTATTTGTACTCCCTATTCCATGGTTGCCCCTGGGCCAATTAACTCATGAATATACTCTTCTTGATTGTCTATTTTATTGTTGGCCCAGGTTAATTGTTTATCTTGACTCTGTACTTTCTCAACCAGTGCTGCAATTATGGTGAGACTATTATCTCTAGCCTTGGTAAGATCAGAAATGTTTTGTACTGCCTCTGCCTCCTTTTCCTTGATGATTTGGGCTGCCTTTGTTTCTTGGTTTCTCAGTTCTGCATCTTTCTCCTAAATTATTTGATTGTTTATTCTAGAGCTCTACTTGTGGCCCTTCAATCATCTAATGTTGCTCCATTTCTTTTTCTTTCATGACCTTCTTGATGTCAGTAATAATCTGGTTCTTCCTCCATAATAATCTTTTCAGATTATCAATCTCTTCTAACATCTGTTATTATTTTGAAATATCAATATGCTCTTGATCAAAGGGGTGAGAATAAGTTCATGTTTCTTCTTTTGTTTGCTCTACATCAGGGTTTTCCATGGCTATTGGCTCTTCACTGCTAGTTGCATCCATTTTCTCTTCTTCAACTTCCCCTGTAGCCTCCCTGTCCTGAGTTCCTTCTTGAGTCTTTTCTACAATTGTTGGTACTGATGAAGGCACGACTTTTTCCTCAGAAGTTTTGAAACCCAAAAGAACTTCAACTAGGAGATTAGTATCTTTTTCATCTTGGGTAAGCTACCTTTTCCTTTTGCTTCTCCATAGCACTAGTGGAGCGGGCATCTCTAGAGTAGGTATATCATCCTCAAAATTAGAGGAAATAGTAAAAGTTTTTTTTGTTCTGTCTCCAAAGTAGGAGAATGTTGTGAAGTTGGACTTAGATGAACAGATGGTTCAGGGGAAGCTTCTCTTTGTTTCTTCTTTCTTACTAGAGGGATTTCATTTGAGTCATGAGATGCTTCCTCGGCCCAATAGTGTATGCTTGAGTTAGTTTTCTTTGGAGTTCTTTTTGTCTTCTAAGCTGGCCTTTCCCTTGTTAGTTTTGTTGGAATAGACTCCCCAGCTAAGGTCATCTTCCTCCTTGTTGAGCAAGTCATATATGGAGTTTGTTCGAGAATAGGTTTCCTAACTTCCTTCCCTTTTCTCTTTCTGTCAAAAACAAGGGTAGCAGATGAAGTTGCCTCAAGTGAGGACTTTTTACCTTTCTCAATAGCTGTAGAGGAAGTTGAAGGCTCTACCTCCTCTTCTTGTTGGGTAGAGGAAGCTTCACCCACTTCCTAAGCCCTCTCTAGTTCTCTGTCTTGGGGTTTGTTATCTAAAAATATCTACCATAATGCTTCCCCATCAGCTTGGGATAGAAAGTGATGTTTTACTACTAGAAAAATGAAGCAATGGTGTTTCATAGGACCTTTTCCCTATTGGTACTTGTCTGTAGTTGCTCTAATGGCAGAGCATAGAAAGTTTGGAATGTTTATGCTAAATTCTAGGTGGGCATTTCCATGCCTTAGAAAAATCAACATTTTCATTATTGGTCCTAGAACTAAGGAAAATTGGCCATCACATGTAAAGTACTTCATCAACCATATTGCTACAGATTGCCATGGGTTTGGAAGTGAAGACCTAACAATTCCCTTAACCTCATTTTTTCTTAAATGCAACTATAATGTAGGTTCACCTACAGAGAAATTTCTAATTAAATCAGCATATAGGGTTTTCAGATGGTAAAACCTCTCACCTTGTTCTGGCAATCCAGAGATATGACTGATGGTGGTAGAAGTGAGATCAACTTGAACCCCTCTGATAGCTATTTGATTATCTCTTAGGTTTTGTAGGAAGTCATCAACAATATCCTCTTGAAAAGGTTCAAATTTTTCCAAGAACTCCAACCACCCTGCATTCTTCAGAATGCCTACCACAACATCATCTTACAAAGACCTATTATACTTTTTGGCTTTGATTTATTTTTAATCCCCATTTCTCAGTCTTATTCCACCCTATGTAACTAGAATTCTATGTGCTTCTTTCTATGGTCTGTCTTTCCGCTTTTAACTCTGTAGGCTCCGGAGGATTGTGTTAATAGACTTGGATTCTTAGAGAATTTTACAACCTTGAGTGAGGGGTGTTATGTTGATTTGTTTCACTACTTGAATTATAGGGAAGGAGCTTGAAATTGGTTAGCGTGCTTATGCAGTCATAATTACTACAGAGTGATGGGACACTTCATAGACATGGTGACAGTGTAGCAAAGATGGTGGCATGCATGAGGAGAAAGGGGAAATAATAGCAGGGGAACGTGTCATAATAATAGCACCCAAAAATAGAAATAACAAGATAGTTACTAACTAATGCTTAATTAAAGAGAAGTACCTAAACTAATCTTAATGATGATGGCCTGATGTACTTGGCTGCAATGTCGTGGCTTTGATGAGACTAGATGTGACTTAGCACATGAGTAGCTTCTGCGTGGCTCTAAAATGACATTAGCATCCTTGTTGTTATGTACCTTGCAATCATTTCTGCTGAGTAGTTCAAGAATGCCATGTTTTCAAGTGATGTCAGCATAGTCATTTGTGAGGACTGGTGCATGTGAGAGTAATAACCTTTTCTCAATCACTGGTGATATGCGTGCTAACATCATGGTTGTTCTTGTCATAAAGTGGAGGATGAGTCATGATGACCTCATCAAATGACATCTGTACTTTATTGCCTAGAGAGGTGGGTCCCCTCCTAATTTATTATTTTCAGGAATGACTCTTTATTGGTGGAGCGCCGGAGGTGCCCCTAGTTTGCCAATGCCGGAGATGCTCCTTATTTGCGAGCGCTGGAGGTGTGTTTGAGTAACTTCTGGCACCTGATCACCTTAGTAGCTTGATTATTTTATCTGGCATAAAGAAAGGAACTGCCATTTACTGTTTTCAATCACCTTGTATGAGAAAGACAACCATTTATTGGTTTTCCATCTTCCTCTTTTTTTTCTTTTTTTTTTCTTTTTTTTAAGAAGGCCGCCATTTGTTGGTTTTCAACCCTTTTTTCTTTAATTTACTTTCAGTCCAAATCTGTGATAGAGGATGTGTCCCCTATAACCAAGCACAAATCTTTGATGAATTCTTCCTTGGTGGATGGCCTTTTATAGAGTCTAATTCTATGGCCATTCACTAAGAATGTGTCTGTGCTTCCATCAATGGGTTTTAGTAGCACTGTTCCATTCTCAAAAATTTCTTTTATCTGGTAAGGACCCATCCAATGAGTTTGTAGTTTTCCCTTGAACTCCTTAAACTTAGAATCATATAGGAGAACCCAATCACCTTGCTGAAATGTCCTCTTAATGTGTTGGTCATGCCATTGCTTCCTTTCATACTGAACTAGTTCTGTTTGCTAAATGGCTTCTGTCCAGATTTCATCTAACTCATTGAGCTAAAGAATTTCATTATGTTGGGCTATAGACAATGGTAGACCAATATCTAATTCAGTTTTAAGTGTATGGAGCTCAAATTATATAGATAGAATGGGCTTCTTTCCATAGACTAACTCATATGGTGAGAATTTTCTTGTGGACTTCCAAGTGGTATTGTAAGCCCAAACTACTTTAGGTAATCTGTTAGCCCAATCTTTCCTATTCATTGCCACTGTCCTTGTCAGAATGTTCTCAAGTTCCCTATTAGTCACCTCTACCTACCCATTGGCTTGAGGGTGGTAAGGTGAAGATTTCATGTGCTTAACTTGATAAAATTTTGTGAATGCTCTGATTACCTGTGAAGTAAACTAAGGTCCTCTGTTCGAAACTATGGATCTTAAGGCTCCAAACCTCAAGAAAATCTCATTATAAAGGAAATCAGCAACTTTCTCTTCTCTTGTAAATTGCAATGCCTGCACTTCAGCCTATTTAGTAACATAGTCCATGCATACAAGGTTGTACTCTTTGCTTGATGATAGAGGAGAAATTGGTCCCACAAAGTCTAGACGCCACTGTTCAAATGGCTCCATCATTACTTGAGGATGCAGTAACATCTCCTAGGTGAAGGTTGGTTGTCCCATCCTTTGGCATTAGTCACACTACTACACATACTTCTTGGTATCCTTATGAATAGAGGGCCAGTAGTAACCAGCTCCCAGAATCTTGTGGATGGTTTTGTGTGAGGAATAGTGCCCACCAAATGGCTCATCATGACATGCCCTTAAGACATCAAAAGTTTCATCAGCTTTTAAACACCTGCGCAAAATGAAGTCAGGACCACATTTAAATGGCAAACCATTTAACCATTTGTAAGATAAGCTTTCCTTAAGTAAGCATTTCTTTTGTTTTGAGGTAAAATGGGATGGATATAAGCCTGTAGATAAGAGATTAGATATGTCAGCAAACCAAGGTGTAGTAGACGAGATAGCAAAAAGATGTTCATCTAGAAATCTATCCACCACTGGTTGGTTCTCTCTACATGTATGCAATCTTGACAGAAAGTCAGCAACCAAATTAAATTTGTCTGGATTATCAACTATGGTATTGTCAAATTCCTGCAACAACAATAACCCCTAATTATCCTTACACCCACTACTAGCTTATTCATTAAGTATTTGATGGATACATGATCAGTATGTACAAATATTTTGTATCCAGTGATATAATGCCTAAATTTGTTTACAGCATAGATGACTACCAAGAATTCTTTTCTAGTTGTGGTATAGTTTCTTTCTGCAGAGGTAAGGTTTTTGCTGATGTAATAGATGGCATGCATACTTTCTCCTTCCTCCTTTTTCCTAAGACTACCCCAATGGACTCATTGGAAGCATCAGTTTGTATGTGAAATGGTAGAGTCCAATTAGGTCCTCTTAAAACAGGTGCAACAGTAAGTTTCTCCTTAAGTGTTTCAAATGTTGATTGACAATCCTCTGTCCATAAGAATTATGTGTCTTTGTTAAAAAGGGTAAATAGAGGAGCAGCTATCCTGCTGAAATTTTCTATGAATCTTCTATAGTAGCCTGCATGACCCAGAAAACTTCTAACGTCTGTCTAATTTTTAGGTGAAGGCAATTGTTGGATCACTTCTATTTTTTTTATCCACTTTGATCTTATTTGTTGAAATGTGGTGTCCTAATACAATTCCTTCCTCTACCATCATGAAGCACTTTTCATGGCTCAGGGATAGTTGATTTTTTCCACAACATTTTAATACCTTTTCCAGAGAGCTTCTTCAAAGTTGTCCCCATACACAGTAAAGTCATCCATATAAACCTCCATGCACTCATTAGCTAGTTCAATAAAGATGGCTAAAACAAGCCTTTGAAATGTAGCTGGAGCATTACATAGTCCAAATGGAAGAACTTTGTAGGCAAACGTTCCCCAAGAACAAGTGAAAGTGGTTTTATCCTGATCTTAAGGTGCTACTTGGATTTGATTGTATCCACTGAACCCATCTAGGAAAGAAAAATACTTTCTCCCTGCAAGGTTGTCCAACACTTGGTCAATGAAAGGTAGGGGAAAGTAGTCCTTCTTTGTGGCTTTGTTTAGCTCTCTATAGTCAATACACACTCTCCACTTCCTATTCTTTTTAGGCACTATGACTAGGGGTGAGACCCATTGACTATCTAAGATTGGATATATAAACCCTACTTGCAACAATTTTTCTATTTCAGTCTTGACAATATATTTTAAAGAAGGATTCAGTCTTCTATGGGGTTGTCTGACATGTTTGACATCTTCAGTGTATATACGATGAGTACAGATCTCAGGAGGGATTCCCTTCATATCTTGGTATTCCCAAGCAAAAGCTGCTAAATGGGAAATTAGAAGTTTGATAAGTTCTTCCTCCTATTTTTCTGCCAACTAGGTGTTGATATTCAGTGTTTTCCCAGGTAGAATCATAACCTGTTTTGTAATTTGATCCATATATGTAGTCAATCCATATACTAGAGTCATGGTATTGAGGGGGCAAGAATGTGGAAGTAACATGTGGAATGTGGCTAAGTCTCTGTAAAAGGTTTCTCCACAAGGAATGATATTTCCTAAGGTACAATGAGTAGAAGTGAGAAGTTCTCTCCTTGAATCTTGGGCTAGCTCCATTATATCCTCATTAATAAGAATGCGGGTGATATATTTAGTTGTATCATAGTGAATTTATTCTTCCAACTCACCCAAATGTTCTTTGATGGTAACCATAGCTACTGAGGCACTGTTTTCCATGTTATCCAGTTCATCTACCCATACCCTTCCTATATAATGTATTGATGGTTTAGATGGAGGATACAAAGACATTTTCTTCAAGTCTATCCCATTAGAAATGACCATATCCCTAGTTTGACAATCAATAGATGTTGTTGTTGTAGCCATCCATGGTCTTCCTAATATCAATGGATAAGCATTTCTCTGATTTCTTGGCTCTAATATCAGGAAGTCTAATAGGAATTCCCATGATTCTATCACAATTGGAACATCAGTAATTACCCCTTTTGGAATAGCTACTGATTGGTCAGCAAGTTGAAGGATTGTAGATGTGGATTGGATACCTATTAAGGCTAATTTATCCTTTGTATGAACTGTCATTACATTTATTGTTGCTCCCAGATCAACCAAAACATTTGAAATTTATACCCTTGAGATGTAAACATTCATGACAGGATTTCCCGGGTCTCCATATTTTGGGAGGAGCACTTCTCCCATTAGGAGGTCTAATACCTTTCCTTCCACCTAGATAGTTGAGGGAAAGTTCTTCTTTCTTCCCTGGGTCTTGACACAATGTTGTTTGATGAATCAGTTAAGTTCAGATACATCTCTGATTGCTTGTAGGAGCAGAATTTCAATGTTCAGTTGCCTAATTTCTTGTAAAAGTTCTGACTCCAGGGTAGATTGGACTTGTTTTTGTAAGACCTTTTTCTGGGGAACTTGTTGTTTGAGCCATTCTAGGTATGGTGCTAGTTTTTCCATCTCCGGAGCTCTTATCAAAAATGTTTCCAGGGATGTTCTCCGGAGTCATTCTTTTAGGAGTATCTCTAGAGTTATCTAAGGATGATTCTTTTAGCACTATTTTAGTAATAATCTCCTCTGGAAGCTGAGTGGATGGATTTTTAGGTTCCTCATCATTGGTTACTTCAACTATAGTTGGAGGAGATGGTCTTGGAAGTGCTTTCCTAGAACGTGGCTGGAGATTATTGGAATATATAGCATTAATTCCAGCCATGTTTTCTTGTTCTGTCATGTAAACAACTACTCCCTACTTGTTCCGTGGGTTTGGTATAAGTTGAGTTGGTAAGGGTGGTTGGTTAACTAGTTCGTTTTATGACTAACCTTATGTGTTGGGGGGTCCAGTTAGAAATGCTTGTTGTTGAGGTTGGAAACATCCAGGTTGTCCCTAGTACTGTTGATTATACCCCTATTGAGGACCACAATGAGGCTGCATGTGTTGTGATCCAAACTGTGGTGGTCATGGTTGATTTCCCCGGGGCTGATTTTGCCAATGTTAGTTTTGTCATTGTTGATTTGGCCAATCCTGTTGTCCCCAAGGAGGATTATTCTGAGGCCCATGCCAAGTTGGATTCCATTGATTATTTCCCCAATTAGAAGGACCCCTGTAAGAAGTTTGGTTTGGATACTGATTATAAGGGAAATTTCCAACTTGCTTTTGTCCTACATAGTTCAACTCCTCTATAATGGCATTCTTTTTACTTAGCCTTTTTAAGGCTGGAAGTTGACTGCATTAACTAGTACGATGTTCCTTATCACAGATATGACAAATCTCTGATTTATCTAAAGGGCATTATCTCAATAGATGTTTGTTTCTACACCTAGGAAAATAGATGGAGAGTGGCTCAGTTGTTCTGTCCTAATCATTTGTTCTAGTTTTTTCCTGAATCCCATCTAATGTGGTATTCAATTGGACTAGAATATTTGTTTTAAAATTTGCAATTTCCTCCATTAACTGTCCTATTTCATTCTTCCCTTTGAAAGATTTGGGCATTCTCACTCCATCTTGGGTTTTGAAATAGTTCCTACAGAGTTCTTCTATAGTAGGCATATCTATTTTGTTGATATTCCCTTTTCCCATCAGATACAGTGCCTATTTTAATTCTTTGTCTAATCCTTTTACAAACAGGTTCTGGCCAAAGAATGATTTACAGGTTTGCCATATCTTCTTAAAGCAAAGTTGAACCTATCCACATAATCCTCTAAGGTGATGCAGAGGCATCCATGCTATATGCGAAGGTTATAGTGTGGAGGCATCCACACTACAACCTTCGCATATAGCATGGATGTCTCTGCATCATAAGGTCTCTTCCTCCCTCTATTTAATTTTTAATAATTCCTCATTTTTATCACTGACTCTACAGTAGTCTTGGTATTTTCCCAAGAATTCTATCTCCATCTGATCCCAGCAATGGATGGAGTTTTGGGGCAGGCCCATAAACCATCTCATTACAGAATCCTTTAGGGTGGAGGGAAACAGTTTCAAGAGTTTTTGATTATCTGATCCATAATCTTAAGTCTGGCATACCACTTTTAATTCAAACAAAAACTAATCTAGATCCTCAGAAGTAAGACCCCTAAAATTTGGCAAGTGTGTAGGTGAAATATTTTTCATAGGGGCATTATCTCCAGTAGCCAGAACAATGGGATATGAGAAGGTTCTTGGGGCCTGATTTTCATAATCTTCATGATTATCATGATTATCATCCATGTTTAGTACTAGTTCTCCTTCTTGAGGTTCTGGGAAAATAGGTTCTGGCAAAGGGTCCGCTTGGAATTTCTGTTGTAATTATTGGATATAGTCAGTGAGTGGAAGATTTGGAGGATTGAAAGGATTGTCAATTTCAAGTGCATCTTCCAAGGTAGGTTCTAGATGTCTCTCTTCAACATGATCTTGTGCCACCCCACTACTTTCTCCTATAGTTTGATGGGGTGTCTATTTTATGTATCTTCCTTTTGAATCCCTAGCTCTAACCATACAGATCTATCCTAAAATTGTTTAGCTAAGTTTTCCTAATTAACACAGTATCCCTGGCAATGGTGCCAAAAATGACAAGGGTCATTGTACCTTATCATTTAATCATATTTTAAGTGTCAAATCCAGGGCTGTGTCCATGGCTATCTACAATTAGGAATCCTAAAGTTGCCCAATTTTATCTAACTAACTCTAATGATCTTTACTGATTAAAGAAACTTAATATTACTGATCTATCTACTGTGAAATGAATTCTAAGAATATTGAAAACAAAACTAAACAATGAATTGCTTAAAGTAAATCTATATTATTCATTCCAACAGAAACATGCATTTATCTGTGAAAACAATAACTATTTCCTTAAACAGAATCTAAAATAACAAAAATGATGATACTAGTCTTTTGCCTTAGTGGTGAGAGTGGGCCCTTGCTCCACACCCTTGGGGCTAAAGACCAAAGTAAAGAATCACCACAAGAAGATAAGATCACAACTCAATTCTATTCTAATTCCATCAGCTTTGTATTCAGAAAATGTTTATATCAAAATAAGGTTACAGAAATCAAAAATTAATCATTGTCTCTTCTACTGCTACTTCTGTAAGTTTATATCTAAATCTATGCTGAGATATCACTTACCCTATCTACTAGTTCATCTAAGAGATAACATCAATCTCTTTATTCTACTAACAGTCTAACTACAAAATGAATATCCATGCAATTAAAATAGATTTAGTGGAATAGCAGTCCATACTAAATCTGAGTCTTAGTTTTAAATACACTTGGGCAGCGAGGCCCTGAAATATAGGTATTTAAATCAGTTTATCAATAACTCATGCAAAATCAAAAAGAGATAAAACTTCCAATAGTTAACTATGGTCTGCCCTCAATCACTTAGGTGATGATTTAAGTAACATCAAGAGCATCTTGATCACTATTAGAGGTGGTTGACTGACAACTGTGCTAGAAATCTGCACTGTTCTAAAGAGGCGCTAGAGATGTATGTTCCTATCTGTAGCTTTGGAGATATGATTGTGACCTTCTTGTTCAGCTCCAGAGATGATTGTGACTTCAATCTAGCTCTGGAGATGGTTCACCTCCTTATCCCAAAATCTCTCCAATCAAATTGGAAGCATTGGAGACCAGTTGTGGCATTTTGATGTCAGCTCCAGAGATCATTAGGACTACCACGGGAGATGCACAAAATTGTCTACGCAGATACCTGCACCTGTTGAATCAAGAAAAGAAGATTTCTGCATATTTACATCAATTCAATGCACATTAGTCCTTCAATCAGAAATCATGGTTCTAAGTAATTCATCTCTTATTAATCATCATTAGAACAATCTTGTTAACTTATTTTGGTGCAGTCATCAGGACAATGGAATAAGAAGGAAGAAAAAGAGGGGTAAAAAGGTGTATTTCATGGGTGCTACCTAGCACTCATCATTGGCTAGGGGATTGGTGTATCCTAAGGGTTGGTGCCTTCAAATCATATTGTAATAATCAATTTTTTTTGTAAGGTTGGATTTGGATAGTAGATCCAAGCAATTTGCTCACTGTGGTTTTTCCCTTCTTGGGTTTCCAGGTAAAATTTAGTGTTATGTTCTCTTGTGTGGATGTGTGGAAATGTTTATGTTTGCATAGTTCTTACTTAATTTGATTGATGCGGTAAAGATCATATTGTTGTAGTAGAATTCAAGTAAAAATTGGTATATACTGATTCACCCCCCTCTCAATATATCTGTGTGTTCTAACAAAAATTTGCAAACCCATGTCATTTCCCATTTAATATTTTGACTATTTAGAGAATGGCTTAATGTGTATCTGTTGACACCCAAAAATATCCATGTCTTGCAACACCTTGTCACTAGCATGTTTTGCCCTAGGTACCCATATCATTCACTTAATTTTAACCCCTTTCAATCCCATAATCCTATCTTCCATAATTAAATAAATTTTATTTATTTAATTATTTATGGCCATTACTCCTCTCTAGTTAAATAATTATTTTTAATTGTTTAATTAGTCATTTATCTATTTTCCTATAATTAAATAATTTTTTATTTATTTAATTATCTTTCCACATCATCTCTCACCACAATCTAAAATTAATGAAATAAATTAAATATTTATTTAATTAATAAAATCCTAAAAATATCTTCTTGCTTTCTTTCCAAAAATTTGAAGTCATGTGTATCTAATTAATTAATTTAATTAGATAATTCATCTATTATCCTCCCATCTTTTTCGAAGATTTATTTCCTTTCTGAGGATTTAAAACTAAAAGAAAATCTTTCTATCTTTTTTCTATCTTATCTTGTTTTATTTCCTTTTTTTATCAAAAATCAAATCCTTATCAAATTTTATCTCTAAAATCAAATCTTCTTCCCTCCACATCAAAAAGTCTATAAATATGGCCTCTCACAAGCTATTTGAATAATCGAATATTATTCTAACATCCTTACTCTTCAAAATATTCTTCCAATCCTCTAATTTTCTATCTTCTTCCATCAGTCTTCATCCAATCATTATGCTGCAAAAGTGAGCAATCAACATCAAATCAAGTTATATCGATCAATCATGCACCGATCTTTCAAGGCATCTAAGGTATTCGAAAGGTTTTGGGTAAAAAGGTAATTGCGTGTTTGTTTTATCTTTCGTATTTATCCAAATTTTTTGGTTACATTTCTGGCATGCCCGGTGGGACTCACTTGTCCTAATCAAATCTTATGTTTTTGTAAGTTTTTGTAGTAAAAATTTGTGTTTTTCTAACCCTCATTTGGCAAGTTTTGCAAAGGATCTACTACAAGTGATCTCTAGGCCTAAAACAGATCTCGCGGTTGCGTCCAGAAGGGCCAAGAGGTGAAAAAAAAATATATAATTTGACCATTTTTCCTACAGGTCAAATTTAAACAAATGTTTGTAGCATGATGAACAGTGTTTTTGATGGTGAACAGTGCTTTTCGGCGGTGAACAGTGCTTCCCAGCGATGAACAATACTTCCGATAGTGAACAACACTTCTGGAAATGAACGATGTTTCCAGTGATGAACATTGCTTTCCGGTAGTGAATAGTACTTTTGACAGTGAACAATGCTTTCCGGCGATGAATAGTACTTCCAGTCGTGAATAGTGTCTTAGGCTGTGAATAGTGTTTTTTAAAAGCTTAAAATAGTTTTATTTTTTAAAACTGCCACAACTTTTGCATATCATGTCAGATTTTCATGTTTGTATAGGCATTGGAAAGCTTACATGACAAACTTCACATTGGTAAAGAGATTATTAAGTAAATGTGTTATTTTACAATCTTTTTTTTATCAGTCAGAGTTTAGCTTCATTTTAAATTTCAAATGAACATATCTTGAGCAAAATTGATCAGATTTCAACAATAAATTTTTTAAAGTGCATAAAATTTTGTGTACTTTCTTTTATGCTATCTATTCATCTATATCAGGTCATATTAATCAAATTTTATCAAACTTCATCTTTTGAATATCACACTTTTCTATGCAAGTTTACTTGTTTATTTTTTGATTTGATGACTTGTAGGTGAATCAAAGGAGCCGAAGAAGCATTTGGATCAGTCAAAATAGAAACTTGGAAAGTGAAAACAATCAGGTGCACACATTCCATCTTTCATCTCTAATCATTGCTTGTCAAAACACTTCGATTTGGAGCTTAAAATGAATCTTGTCTTCAAATCACACATCAAAAATAGGGTCTAAAATTAACCATTGTCTTCATCACATCTTGATTTGGGTCTTAATATGAACAAGTGTCTACATTGTCTTCTTATCACACTTTTCATTTCTTAAAGGTCAATTAACAAATTGTTGGGTGAATATTTTGTCGTTAACTCGCTAACAGCAAAATGGGTATATCAGCCACAGCTATGATGAGACAAAGTCTCTCCTCTCAGCAAGGGGAGGTTCCCTCTAATTACTTAAATTTTGTAAATCAAACACTTATCAAATTTATGTACACTAAAAACTATATTTGGGGTGGTTCCATCTCATCTCATTCTCTTTTTTCAGAATAGATGTTTATATTTCAAACTCTCGATATAAAACTTATAAATTATCACAATATCATAGAAACACAAAGTTTTCTGTTACCTCACTCACTACTTGTAACTAGAACTTTTTTGAAGCAAAATGCAGCCCAAAGTCTTCACTCTTCTTCAATATGATAAAAATAATTCAAATATAACAACTTGCAGCACAAAGTCCCCAAACTGTTGTATTTTCACAAACATGAACATATAACCCACAACCGATTTGATAACACAAAGTTTATCAGAATCAAATTTAGAGCGCTCTTCAATCACTTGAAACAAACTCCACCGTTCAATTATTATCAATTAAGATTATGATAGCAAGACATAAGAACAAAACTATCACAACACAAATAATCCCAAGACAAAGATTGGAATTGAACTTGCTTTCTTGTATTGATGAATATTTGAATATTGATTTTCACAATAAGCACAAAGTCTTGATTTGCTTTTCAATTCGCCAGAGTTTTCTTGCAATAGATAAAAAGATAATATTTACAAAAGAGGTCCCCTTTATTTATAGGGAAAGACCTTGAGAAAATCTAGGAAATCTACAACTACTTTGACTTATTCAAAAATAGGAGTCCTTATTGACTTGGGACTTCCTATTTTTTACATGTAATTGCATATCAAAAATGTACATGTAAAAATGTCCAAAACTGTTTTGAAAGTACATATGGAAATCAGAAAATAAACTAAGGGAAAAACCAGCTGCTTCAACTTGTGTCACCACCTTTTCTCACGTGGTCATCATACATAGTGAAGGTCGCCTGCATTTCAATGCTATCTGGTTTGAATGTGTTTTTGAAGATCATCCTGGCCCTCACTATGGCATCCCTTACTGTAGTGATTGACTTGGCATGATTGGTTAACCTGGTTTTCAAATTGTCCAAGGTTAACTGGTTGTCTAATATGCTGTCCACAGAAGTTATTGAAAATACCTTGTCTTCAAATTCCTGCTGAAACATGTCCTCAAATTCTTTAACCATTTCTTCTGCAGAAAGAAACTGGTTATCCTGTGATACCAATTTACAAGGCAACTCCTCCAGCTTATGCAAAATGTTAACATCATTTTCTTCACTGGTTTCCTTTGCAGCTTCGAGATCCTTGATCAAATTTCTTAGCACATTGCTCCTGTACATTAGAGCTTCCTTTGTCTCTATATATGAATCCCTGTTGGAAATGGCGCCAATGGATATTAAAGTGCTCATTTTCAGCTTCCTCATTTCAACCCACTTATCATGAGTATCCTCTGTGTGTTCAATATCATGAGAGATGGCATCAATGAGATCGTTGAGTTCTGCTCTTACTTTCCTCATCTTATCCATTTTCTCAAATACCTCCTTGAGCAAAGAGATTCCCTGGGCTCGCATCCTGTCCAAGTATTCTTCAAGTACTTTCCCTCGGAGGTGAGTCTTTTCCACTTTCAGGATGACGGGGTCTTCTACAGACACGGCCTCTGGAGTAACTGCTTCTGAATTCAACGTGATCTTTCTTACCACTGCAGTCAGCTGTTCTGCTTTTGCCTTGTAGTAGTCTTTCATTTCTTTTTCCCTGTCAAATTTCTGGATCAGGATGTCCATGGCTGACTGCATATCATTTTTAGCGCTTTCATGGGTGATTTTGCCCAATTCAACCCTAGAAATTGAGTAGTCATTCATGTCAAAATTTTCGACAGTTGCATCCTGTGGGGGTTTTGCTATCTCCAAAACTTTCTGCCCCTTTTCTTCAAGTACCCTTGAAAGGATCTTTGGTTTCTTCGGAGCCTTTGGTTTTGCAAGTGTCAGCTTAGTGAAATCAAAATCATCTGGAGAGATGACTTGCTTTTTCCTCTTTGGCATGTAAGCTGACAACCAAGGTGGCAGCAGAGAAGTATTCACATTGGAGTCCATTCCTACCACTGGTGTTACTGGAACTGTACTTGTGCTGGTGGTAGAAACAATAGGCGGGGTGTTGGTAAAAACCGCACCTGTTACATTGGCACTTGAAACCTGCTCAGTACTCATCACAAAATGATCAAACATAGAAGTATCTCCTATATCAAATGACAAAGAAGACAAACTAGGAATTGAATCAGAAGAATGGAGAATATTTTCAAAAGTGCCCCGGGGATTATCAAAAATTATTTTAGGAGGAGAGGGGGATTCAGAGGAAGGAATGATAATGGGGGAAGCAGGCACAGGAGGTGCAACAGGTGTATTGTCTTGTGGAGACAAAGCCTCTTTATCTTGTTGCTCTGACCCCTTGTCTTCGACATCCATCTCTTCTGTAGCTGGCTCTTCAGTTGTTGGATCTTCGGCTGCTGGCTCCTCAACTTCCATATCTTTCGTTTCAGGTTCCTTCTCAACAACCTTTGCTTTCTTTGTCACAAATCTGATTTTAGGTTTATGTGTTTTAGAGGATGATGGAGCATCACTCTTATTCTTCGTTCTATTTTCAACCTTCTTACCAGTTTGCTCTTGAACTTCAGTTTCTGAACCAGTGAGGAATTCCTTCAGCGTAATTCCTTTATCTTCCAGCCACTTATTGGTGTTGGCCAATATGGGTTCAAATCTCTTCCTTAGGGAAGTCAGCTCCTTTTGGGACCATTGGATTGGCGGTAGAGGAGTACCAGCTATCTGTTCTGCTTCATACTTGGCATCAACCAATTCGCCATCATCCACAAGGTCCTCTGGGATATCAGCAAGTCCTAGGTATTCAATTTGCTCTAGAGACAACCTGCTATAGTCCAGTTTCCTGATGTCTTCCTCTGTTCTCAAATCTATCCAGACATCTTCCACCATGGGTTCATGGAACTGTGTTTTCCTCTTGATTTTATCCTTTACACCCCGGTAATCAAACTTTGGTCTCCTCTTGAATTGCTTCATGGTGACCAACTGCATCTGGGTCTCCATAGCTCTTGCCTTTGCGGCAGTCAATATTGAGTATCTGCCGATTTCTACAGGAAATCTGAATCCGGGCTTCTTGAGTTCCATCTGTTTGTTATGCACGACAATCATTTGCCTGCACAACTCCATCAAGACCAATCTATCTGAAGGAAACCTTGGAAGCATATAAGGGTAGCCTTGGAAAAAGCCAACCCTCAAGTAGGAGAAAGATGGAAATTGCAAAAACATACAACCAAAACCATTAACCACTGTCCATGCCTCATCTGAGATCCTTCTCTGCTCCAGTTGGGGATTGAAAAGACACAAGAATACAGCAAAGAATGCATCATTCAGTCTCCTGAAATGGTGAATTGAGCCTTTCAATGTTAGCTGAGAATAGTACTGGTATACTGGGACCACTCTCCTATCCCCTTCTGACGACAATCCTGGAAAAATCCTCATGGAGGCTGCAATGTATACCAGGTAGGAAGTCATGAAGAACTTGGAGGTAGTGGATACCTTCGTCAACTGATCATGCAAAGCGTTACTGATTTGCTCTCCCCAGAAAATAACCTGCTTGCCTTGGAGTATGACCTTAATGAAGGGATACATCCATTCCTGAAATTGTGAAGAGGAAGACAAACCTCTTATCCTGCTGAGGAGGGTAATCAGGTCACCAACTTCTTCCACGAAATCACTTCGAGGGAAGCTGCGTGGCCATCTAGACAAACTTGACCTCGCAATCTTCAACCATTTGTTGTTGATTACTTTCTTCGCCTTCTCTGGATTCTTGTCGTATTCCTTTTGAGCTTCGATGAAATCAAGCTTCAACACCTCTGTTGCAGGAGGACACATGAACACTTTGTCAATGAACTCAGGGTCCAACCTGATTATTACATTACCACTGGCGCCCACAACAGCTCTGATATCTTTGTTGTAGAAATGGGCGCACTGAAGAACAAATTCTGTATTGTGAGCCGCCACTGGGAAGGAGGATACCAGATGAATATTACTTTCCACTATTTTCCTCATCATAGCACTGGGGTTGCTCGACTTGGTTCTCTCTACAAACTCAGCCATATCAACATGGCCAATCTCTGTATCTCTAATATCTTCAACATTAGAGTGGACTGAGGTGATTGGGAAAACACCTTGATATTTGTACTTCATAGCTTTTGCCTTCTTTGGAGACAAATCAGTCATTTGGACGATCTTTCACTGAGAAGAAATTTGACGTTGAATGGAGCTCCGCAAGAGAAACTGCAAGAAAAGTCATGATCATGCAATGAGGGAAAATATGGGCAATCTGGGAAAATTGCATGTTGACGATCACGACTATGGGAGTGCGCTTGAAAAAGGGCTATAGTGCGAGCTGGCCAAGAATCAGAGGAGAAGCGGGCTCGGGAAAATGAAATTAGAAATTTTCCAGTGTTGGGAAAATTTGAGATATTTTTTGCACGGGCGGCAAAATTCGCCGCCCTTGCATATGAGGGTTTTGGTCTATTTGCATCGGCGGCGAATTTTGCCGCCTATGCAGTTTGAGAGAAGAGTGAGATGGTTGGAGCGGCAATTTTCGCCGTTGATGCAGGAAATAACCAGTTTTCATTCCTTTTCGATGTTCCGTCGGTGATTTTTGCCGACACCGCATGGGGGGTTTCATATATGTACGAGCGGTGAATTTCGCCGACATTACATTTGATAACATCTGCAAGTCTGAGTTTATGCGCGGAGGTCGGGATGTTCACCGCTCGGCAGAGGTAACCAAAGACTGTAAGCTCGGCAAAATCTGCCGATGTTGTATTTGATAACTGCAACAAGGGTTTGGGAAATCTAGGGCACGCGATCCCAAGGGTTTTTGGGGTAGAATCTAAGGTTTTCACCGGGTCGACAACACAAAATGAAAACAACAAACTCTAAACAAACAAAACAAACAAAAAAAAAAACTGAAAACAAACATCAAACACAAAAACCTATGATAAACTTTAAAGGAAAAGTTGAACGACGAGTGAAAGGTGAGACTTACCCGTGCTTGAAGTGGAAACCCTAAGGATAGATCCGTTGGTGAATCGGAACGGAGTGAACGAGCAAGCGTCAAGTGAGTCGCGCAGAAGACTTGTGGATAAGGAATGACGAGTGGCAAGGGGAAAAAGCTTTTAAAAGGCTAAAACTGGAGTTGAAGCGCCTGGCACGAGTGGCCATTAATGGCACTCGACGGCAGAATCCCAGAGATCTCGTTCGGGCGGCAATTTCGGCCGCTACGACAATGGAATCAACCAATATGCAAAGTCGGCGAAAATTACCGTCGTTACATGAACCAACGATGAGACATATGCGATGGCGGCGAATTTTGCCGCTCTCGCACATTTCACTCAAAGCGATGTAATAGCGGCCAATTTTGCCGCCATCGCATCAAAAACAAAACTTAAGTAATATGTAAGAGCGGAAAATTTTGCCGCTCTTGCATATCAAGAGTAAAAAATTTACAAACTTAAAAGACGACTAAAATTAACATCCTAACCAATTTACGACTTGGATTTTCCTCGCAAATATCGAGAAATTAATTCAAGGAAACGTCGCAAACGAGTTTTAAAATGTCAACTGACCTCGCACGAGAACAAGAAAATCTTTTCTCGATTTGCGAGCTTAGAGTGTAGATTCACGAAACGGACAAGTTTCGTGGGGTTGTCTACAAAATGAGCGTAGCTGATTTTGAGAACAACACAAATGCGAGTGTGAATCATGTGCATGTGTGTATGCTCTCTCCTTGCACCGCAAGGTGATCTTGGAGATCAAAAACACCACAGTTGATTCACTTTCATCAAACCCTATCTAGGAGGTCTACTAGGGGATTTAAATACCCCTATGGACAACCTCAACCACGTGTTCTGGTGGGGTATATCAAAGGGGGGGAGCGAAAGCTGTACCTCAATCTAGTTATGTAGTCATTAGGACAGCCTTGTGGCCCCGGGTGATTCTAGACACAAGGTGAAGTGGTATTCACTTACGCATATGCCACATCCATTCAACAGGTTAGTGTTCATAGATTTGGGCCCCTCATACCTTGTGTATATTAGGGACACCCTTAGTTAACCCTTGTACAGCCTAGCTTAAGAGTTATCGGCCATACCCTACCTGATTAATCATTAGGGATTTTTGTTGTGTTTGCAAGTGTTTGCTTAATCATAACATCTAATCTTGGAAGGAATTTTGATCATTGTGCTTGACATGTGTGTTTATGCATTTACATTGTGTTTGATATTCCCCAAGTCAAACTACCAATATTTCCTTATCATCTAAGCAATCATAATCCTAATCAAACATTTGCTAAAAGTGACACATGTCAATATTAGAAGACCTAGAACAAGAACTCATTCTCCTACTTCATCTAGCACCAAAACTTCTAGACCAACAAATCATTCAAAAGGTCCATGGCACGATTCAACAACTTCAACTTCAAACATGCCAATCACCTCAAATGCGACAACTCATAGCACAAGCCCAACACCTCATGGTCACTTGTCAAATACAACAAGCACAACATCAAATCCAATCACCACATCAACAACTTCTACATCATTCCTATGTGGCACCTATATCATCATATCAATTAAATCCATCCACATGTCACACCGATTCTTCATCAACCTATCCCACTTCTTCTAATGTCAACCCTTATCCATATCACTCCACCTCTCAACAACCATTATCCTATGTGATCTCTCATCCAACACAACATCAACCTATCCAACAATTTCAACACCAACCTATTCAACATCAAATCATATCGCAACAAGCCCAACCTCATCACATTCTATCGCAATCCCCTGTATCACCTCTATCTTCATGTCATGTCAATGCCATATCTACCCAACAATATTCACCTCAAACTTATCCAATTCCTTCTTCTAATATTCCAACACACCATCACCCAACCCATTCACAAGGCCAAAAGGTGTTCTCACAAGAGGTACATGTAAACCCAAATAGCCCCTTGTACATAAGTCAAACATCCTTAAGTCCACTTTTGGAGCAAGATCTAATATCCTTTGACGAGGGAGATACCAATCTAGGTCATGCACCCTATGAGCATCCTCTATCACCATCCATTCCAATGCTAATCCATGAGTCTATTAGTTCTATCTCACACCTTCATGTAATCCTAATTCAAATCCAAGTCCTAATCCATCCAACCTTACCATTCCTCCATCCAATCCTAGTCCTAGTCCAAACCCTAATATGTCTAATCCATCCAATCCCAATCCAAAACATCCACCAAACCTTAATCCTAAGCCTATCACACCATCTACCATTATTGTCCATCCCCTATATTATCCATCTACCCATACACTTGCAAAGGATGTGATCCATTGGCTACTAGCTAGGAACAACTTATACTGATGTCAAACACCTATCTTAGCACCTAGAAATGAGCCTTCCAATGCCATTCTTACTCCTCCAATGCCACCATGTGGTCCACAAACCATTGAGCTATATTGAAAAGACTTCTCCCATAAGTCCTAGTCAAGATCCTTCAAACCCATCATGTGACCCACAATCCATCGAGCATGTCTAAGAGTCTCTTACCTCCACTTCCATGAAACCACAAGAGCTATGTCAAGAGTATACTCCTAAGCATGTGGAAGCATCAACCCCCCATCCGAATCAAGGTCAAAGCATCTCTAAGTTCAAATTATCCATGACCTATATATTTTCTGCAATCAAGATATCACTTATGATCATAACCCTATTCATGAGCAAAGTGATCCCATTCATAGCCAAATTAATCCTATTTGTACTCACATTTATGATCAATATTCTATGTATGATCATGAAAACAACAGTGAGCCTCTTAGCCAAACTTTATGCAACTCATGGTCAAGAGGTTATCACTCCACCTATCCTTCCTCCCATGATCATCTATGGCAAGATATCCAAATTGATCCTATCCATCCTCCATCTAGCCCCATCCATGATCTACATACATCTACCTGTCAAGATGAGCCATGTGCCTCCCAAGAACACATAAGCATAGAAGATTAAACAAATACCTTGGATCTAAATGCACATAAGCAAGATCTTAATGATCCCCCATCACCCACTATCAACCACATTTTGAATCCACCATCATATCCTGGTGGTCTTACCACCTTCATCCATGAGTGTTACTCTTTAGAACACCAACAACCATTATCCACTGCCTCACCTTCTCCACCCAATAAGGAACTTGTGTCTAGTGTTCCACCTACACCTAGTCCCACTATCCATCGCATGCTTCAAAACATGAACTATCAAGGTAAAGGCTTAGGCCCTCTTGAACAAGGTATTTTGGAGCCCATCCATGTCAAAGTCCCTCCTCCACGCTCATTTGGCCTTGGATACACACCCCAAGGACAACAATCTAACAATGTTGGTACTTCCTCCATGCCTCCTAAGTCCATCACTTTCCATCGCACATCCTATCACATACCCAAAACATATGTTGACATTCCACATCCATCCTCCTACAAATGTCAAAAGCATTTGACCATACACCTCCCACCATCCACTTTGCCTCCACTTCTTCCAACTCCTAATATTCCTCCATCGAATCTACCTCCACAACTTCTAACACCTTATCCATCCATCCATAAATCTTCTAAAAATCCCAATCATGACCAGCAAATGCACATATTGTCTAAACAAGGAGCTTCCACCAACCTCACTTTGACCACACCCATGGGATTCAAAAGCAAAAATTTGGATGCCTACACTCGTAGAGTCAAAAATCCTAAAAATCCTAATGCCTTAGGGTACAAAAGCAAAGAATCAAAGAAAAATCCATCTCCAAAGTTGCATACACCCACACACCTCAAAGTAAAAATGAAAAAGGTGTGGGTCCCCAAGAAACAAGCAATTACTTCAAATCCAACTCTAAAGCTACATACAACCACTGACCTCAAAGAAAATCTACAAAAGGTGTGGGTCCCTAAGCAACAAGCCATCAAGTCAAATGAGGCATCCACCTCTCAAAAATACCAACCATCCACTTCCACCTCACATTCCCACTCCATTCAAGAATCTCATACTCCATCATCCCACATGAAAAGCAAGAATCATAAAAAATACTAAGTCCATGTGAGTCCCTAATACACTAAATCGACCATCTCCTAAGTGAACAACACCATTGCTTCCTACACCACCATCCCATCACAAGCTTAAATGTTTATCACGATGTGTGCAACCGTTGGTGATGGTTCCATTCCATTCCACAATATTCCCACATACCTCCATCTCCCCATCTTTCTTCCAATATCCTACATATCTTCCCCATCCTATCCCTATGGTCCATGCTTTTGCATAAGCCCTTCATCCATAAGTCCTACATAATCCACATCATAATCCACTATCATTCTCTCCATAATCCGCTATCTAAATATTCCATCTCACTTTCATGCATTCTCCCTTATTGACATCTATGAGTGCACTTGACATGGTCCATGCGATGACATCCATCTAGCGGGACTATCACCTTTCATGGCACTAGACACGTGAGTCCCTTTCATCCATATCCACCTATCCCATCCAAGTATCCAAAAAAATCAAAAAAAATGAAAGAAAAAAGTAAAGAGAAATCCCTTTGTCCAATGGTGAAAACCTGGTAAACAAGCACCTTGGATAAGTATCATGATGAAAACCTAGCAAACAGGCATCATGTGTAAATTGATCTTCTATGTCACCTATACTTGGGGGCACATTGTCTCATCCTCCTATCATTTTCCAACTTATCATTTTCCATCCTATCATATCCTATCCTATCATCCTTATCCATTACACCCACCTACATATACCTATCATATTGAGTCCATTCATCCTCCCTTCCTCATCTTGATCTTGTTAAGATTAGGGGAAAAAATGTTGAAACATGCCTTGGATATCTCTTGATATACCTCCATTATTTCCATCTAATCCTATCATCATCCCATCATCCTAGGCTTTGTCATGAAAAATCCTAAGTACTATACCTAGAATGGGGCATGTTATTCCTATGTGACATAGTCTTTGAGATCACATCCTAGATCCATTGTGAGGCTTACATCCATCCACTATAGTTTATCCTTGTACCCATCCATCTATCATAAGCTTCCCATCCACTATTACCTATTCATTTTTCTATCCATCCTACATTCATCCTTGCACCTAGACTTGGTTCTCCCTTGTCATTGGTATCTAATACAAAGGCCACCCAAATTATAAATCCATTGACATCCCTAAACATTTTAAAATCCAAAAAAATCATAAAATGTCTTGAAAAAATATAAAAAAAATGAAATATTCAACAAAAAATCCAATCAATCCATCAAACTCATCAATCCTTTAAAGCAATTCTTCCAATCAATCACATTCTTCCAATTCATCCAAATCAATTCTTCAATCACTTCATTCAAATAAATCACCTCATCAAATCAAGCCAATCTCTCAAACAATCAAAATCACATCAATCCAATCCATAACATCAAGCACTCAATCAATCCCAATCTGATCAATTCGTCAACTTTCACCATTATCATCATCACAAATCAGAACTACATATCATTTCTATTGTTAAGTGCTTTGATCCCGTGGATACAAGGTATGTAGGTAGTCTGGGATATGAAGGAAGTGCCCAGATTCAAGCACAAGTGATACCCCTCTTTCATCATTCTTGTAATCTTCATCAATCATCATCTTCATCCATCTCCTATTTCTTCTATCATCTATCTCCCATATCGTCAATAAACATCTAAAATCCAATCTATCAAATTTATCCATTCAATCATTCAAATCAATTCTTCTTCAATCACTTCTTCCATTCATCTTTATCACATCAATTCCAGCAATAAATCCAAATGCAATTCATCATTAATCCATACCAATCAAGTCAATCAATCTTGTCAAATTATCCAATCACATCCTTGGTCTTGATCATAATCTTGTCGTAAGCCAAACCAATCAATCAATCATCATCATCAATGGGATATATCATTCCCACATCCTTGTGTTGATCTAGGGATATATTGTTCCCCGCAATGACAACATTCTCAATCAATCAATTAAACAATTAATCATTGGTTTACAGCTTGACAAGGGCAATACCTTGTTTGTTTTTGTATCATTTATGCATGCTTTCTTGCTTGCTTGTGTGTGTTATCTTTTTATCTTGCATTTGTATCACATCTGTATCATTCTAGCGAATATTCATATCTTGTGTATGTTGGAATAGCTTTTTGCATTATCCTTTGCATCTATCTATCTTCTTCCATCAATCTTCATCCAATCATTATGTTGTAAAAGTGAGCAATCAACATCAAATCAAGCTATATTGATCAACCATGCATCAAGCTTTCAAGGCATCTGAGGTATTAGAAAGGTTTTGGGTAAAAAGGTAACTGCATGTTTGTTTTATCTTTTGTATTTATCCAACTTTTTTGGTTACAGTATCTACATATCAACAAATGGCTTAATCTTGTGTAAAGTATAACTCATCCACTTACACACATTCCTACACACTTATCCCTCACTTTCTCCATACATATGCACATCCTAACATATTCCCCCAAATCATGGATTAACTATACCTAGATTCACACACTATCCCTATACATCTATTATTCACCTTAATATAAGCCTTTTTATGTCCCATGCCATTTCCATGGGTGTCAGATCAACTACAATCTTGACCCTTAAAATTTCAATTTTCAAATTCTAAATTTTGGTTGACTCCCACCCATTCATCTCTCACTAAAGGTTGACTAAACACATAATTTGTGAGATTTAATTCTATGTCCTTATATTTAAAGGCATTCATTTATCATCCACTCCTATCCTATCTAATTTTGATCATTCATAATAAAGGAACATGTTAGGAACATTTTCATTGGTACAGTAAAACAAAACTAGATCTACACATTTACTATAGCATCTACACAGATGAGATCTATTGTCGTTAATCATTTACCTAAATTTTTTGAACGTTAACTTTGGAGAACATGTCCCCTCATGACATACTAGCAATCCTTCAAAGATATATTTGAATATTGTTGATCTTGAATATTAGAAAAGATGAAGAAAACATAAATGAAACAAGTAAATCCAAAAGCAGAAGTGTGTAAACTACTAAATTGTTTCTCTAAATGTAAATTGTCTCAAACCATCATGACTCAAACTACAAACTATCATATCCTAATTTATAAACAGTCATATTATACAAAACTATCATATCTTAAACTAAACTGTCATATTATACAAACTATCATATCCTAATCTAAACTATAAAGGTTAATTTATGCCTAACTACAAACTATCATATCCTAATTTATAAACAGTCATATTATACAAAACTATCATATCTTAAACTGAACTGTCATATTATACAAACTATCATATCCTAATCTGAACTATAAAGGTTAATTTATGCCTATTTAAGCACGCTTAACTAATTTATGTTTATATGACTGCAACTAATTTGAACCAGCTAAAAATATTTATTCAATTATATCTTACCATCAAAATAGGAATATATTGTATTTTTGAATTGGAACTGTGTTGGGGCCACGCGAACGTGAGAGTCACAAATTATGACGTGCACTCTCCACAATGGGAGATGCTAGATAGAGCCCTCTTCTTTGTACAATGAAGATGCTCTCTCTAGGCCATCGGCCTTCTTGATCACCGATTCACCCCGCCCAGGTAAGTATGCTTTTCTCCTCCCCCTCTCCTTCCTCTTCTACTCCCTCTTCTCCCTTCTTTTCTTCTTGTCACGCATGTGGGATCAATAACTAAACACCATCGCTGCCCGCCTCTAAATCATGTAAACAAATGCTTTTGCAAGCCCCTCTTCTCACTCTGTAAACTAATTTTCTGCTCTCACGCTACAAATAACAACACTTCTCAGCAAACCATTAACTCTTTCTAGCACCAGGGCATAGATGTATCCATAATCCCATCGAAAGGGAAGGATTAATGTGACTCTGCTACATTCAATCAAACAATGCCAAACTTGCATTTCCAAATGATGCAAACACACAATACACCTCAAAGTATAGTCATTAAAGCAACTACTTCCACAAAATGGCGTAACCACTTGGTCAAAAGCACATATTCTATTCTTTGCCTTCGCATTTTTATTCTCTTTTTTTCCCTTCCAAAATTCAGAAAATTTCCTCCGCTAAGAATTTATCTATTACACACTGCACACTATGCGCTTGTTAATGTGTACAAGTAACCAATGAGATTAAGAAAACAATACATACTCTCCTCCATTATAAGTAGAATGGTTGTGTTAATCCTGTATATGTCTTCAACATATCCCATTTCATATTTTCTCGAATGGAGTGTGGTTATTGATGTTTGTATTGAGTGATATAATTACCGTTCTATGTTGTTGTACTCTCAGAGTAGTTTGTTATTTTAGCATATAAATTATTCGATCAGTTTGGGTTCTTGTTATTTGTTTGTTAACTTTTATTAAAGAGTACTACTTTGATTTTGAGTTTTCAAAGGGGGTTATTTTGGCTCGAGCTATATACTTCTGGATTTTTTTCCCTTTCATCTTTTTTGTGCTACTCTCTGTTGTGGTCTCTTTATTTGGCAAGGCTTAAACAGTTGGTGCATTGTTAGTCCCAGCCGACATTGCAGGTGGAGTCCACATTACAATAACACTTTTTCTATTTATTTTTTATTTTCCCTTACATTTGGGAAGCCCCTATTATCCATACAAAACAGTATGTCTAAAACATCATAACATACAAAATAGCATTGGTGATGGAACCCACAACAGCCCCTGATTTTAACTTTTCTACCTTGGCTTTCCACTTGACCATCCATCTACCACAAAGTTCAAATTATTTTGAATTTTTTCTGCCCAAATTAAAAGCACCAACATTTCTTTATAATACAAAAGACAAACATTATATTATAAGTCAAATATCCATCCTCTTTTCTTTATATTATATTAAAGAGGTACAATGGCCCCTATCACATGGATGGAGTCATGGAGTGCATCTAAGGGCATGTCCTCATGCAACTACTTAGTTTATTTTAACTAGCAGCCACTGCTCAATTTTTTTTTAGGAGATATTTGTGGAGCAATCATCTTAATTTGTAGTTTTTACAAAATAAAAACAAATTATCTTAATTTAGAAGAAAATAATAAAAAAAAAGAGGGAAGGAAATATATGCAGCCACATGGCATATTTTTTATTATGCAGTGGCTGCTTATTTCCATCCCCCATTTTTTCAACAGCTTATTTACAATTCCTAAATAGTAGTTGCTCCACAAAAATAGGGAAATATTCTATATTATCCTTTTTCCATAATTGTAAATTTCCATGGGGCCACTCCAACTGCTTAAATTTAAGCAGAAAAATAACTTAAGCAATTGCATGGGGACATGGGGTAAGAGAGTAATACTCACGTGTATGGTTAAAAATATATTTGAAGGTTTATAAGAGTAGAGAGAGAGTGCACTCTCTTGTTCTTATGTTTTATATTTATTTTGACCTTGTTTTAATAATATATTGTATAAATTATGGATAAATATAATAATATTAAGTATTTTGTATGATGTGTTTTTTGTGTTTATTTTAAGATTGTAAAAATAGTAAGGGGGTTTGACTTGAAGTTAAACAAAGATTTATACTTCATTTATTTAAAGTGTCCTCAATTTTAAATCAATTCCTTCATTTAACTCATTTTACATGGAATATTACAATTCTTATTTTAACACTACAACATTACAAAGCAAAATAAATTCTATTCTACAATATTTCAAAGGCAACTACTATGCCACGATGTTACACTTGTTATATGTTGTGATGTCTTTGCTTTGGCTTTCGAACAAGCTTTTCACGATGCTTTTAGGTTTAAATTCAATAGGTTTTTAAGATTGAAATTTGATGTTACAAGTATCTTCCTTATTAAATCCCTGAATTTCTTCTTCTATCTAACCTTTAAATATTGATTCAGAGCATGGAGGACTTCAAAAGGTTTCCAAAGATACAAAACAAATATCTTGACTGCGCAACCAAACAATCACAAACTCTTCTTCAATACAACTTTATTACAAGGCCTACAAATGCACTAAAAGTGGTTTCATGACACCAAACTCCCACTAAACCTTTACCACACCTTGAACATCCCAAATATGATAGGATTAATCCAACAAAATAGTTTCACAAACCTAATGTATTCAAACAATGGTGGTTCCACACAAGAGGCAAACCTTCCTACTAGCTTTCAAGAAATAAACAGTCCTTTGTAACTTTTGAATAAGACCTGATATCCTAACTATAAAGACATATTTGAGTACCCATTTGGCCACTTTAAAACATAACTTGAAATGGGTATAGGTTTCTTTGGAAAGTATGGCTCAAAATTTGACTGTCTTGCTATCTAAGAGGCCTAATTAGCCCTATTTTGCAAAGCAAGTCTATAAGATTCAAAACCCACAACACAAAACTCAACTTTAGGGTGCTCCATACATTGCATGGGGTCTAAATCTACCAATTTTGTTGATTGGGACAATACCCATATCACCTTTTATCAAAACCTAATCTCAAACTATTCAAACAAGCCAAAAACATAAGAAAATCAGGCTAGGGCTGCTTTGAATTCACCCAAAAATCCATTTCCTGCAATACCCACTTTCAAAATATGAAAGGACATGTTAAAAAATTCTATTCCACTAATTTTTAGAACTTTTCAATGGTGGAAAGGCTCAAAATTCCATTTTTTCTCTCAAAACCCTAGCTAATGAGATTTAATAGGCAGTTTTTAGTAAATCAGTTCTAAAATGCTCAAAACTTCATAAAATCAAACCAAACCAGTTGCAAATGAAAGTAGATTCATTCCTCTATCAACTCCAATCATTAAATACATGTGTTCTATCTGTGCAGGCCATACAAAAGTACTAGAACAACAGAAAAATAGTAAAACACACAGAAAATGGAAAGTTTCTTATTGATTTTCCCACCAGATCAACTTCCCAACCACTGCACACCCTTTAAAATGATGGATTTAGGCTATTTATGCCTTTTCAAACTTGTCTCAACATTTACAAACCAACTTTTTAACTACTAACCGTTCATCTTCCACCCTATGACAAAATTGCTAAATTGCACTCGACAACTTTTTGACAATTTTTACAATATTTGACACAACTCCAAAATGACTCCCTAAGACTCAAAATAGACTCATACAAGTCCAACATGGTCCAAATGACCTTATTACATGGTTAAAACACCCAACAAAAGTAAAATTTACAAAATGGCCTCATGGAGGCATAAAGTCCATTAGGTGCTCCTGCACCAAATACCCACCATTTTCATGCTCTTACACCATGTTTAATGCTAACCAATTCCACAAGGAATGCATTAGATGGTTTTTGAAGCTTTTATTCCTTAAAATGGAATATTTTGCAACTTTATATACCAAAATATGGAATATTATCTAATATGTGATTTTTCAATAATCTCATGCTTCCACCCATTAAAGGAATTGGATGCATGTCATGATTTTTTATAATTATTATTACTATGTACATAAAATTCAAAAATAGCAAACACATGTTTTAAAAAATAAAATAAAATATTTTTAAATAAATAAAATAAAATATTTTTAAATAAATAAAATAAAATAATTTTAAAGTAGTTATAAAGAAATTGTTTGTGAATCTGATTCTCAGGTGGTCATTGATATGTTGAATAAGAGACATTTTGAGGAGGTGAACTGGCAACTTGCGGTGGTGGCCAAACAAATTGTCACTCTCTAAGCAATGCTTTAGATTCTATTATTTTTTTTCATGTGCCACGAGAGTGGAATAAGGTGGTGGATGGTTTGGTGAGGTGGGCGCCTGAGCAGATGGGAACTTGGAGTGTGGATGATTGGGGCAACCTTCCGAGTGATTTGGTCCTTGTTCATGAAGATTGGGTTATGGAGAATATGAGGAGCTTTTTGGGTGTTACTTAATTCTTGGTTTTGGTTGTGCCCCTATTGAGTGTGCTTCTTTCTACTTTGTAATGCTTTTCTGATTCAATAAAGTTTTTACCCCTTTTTAAAAAAAAAAATATATATATATATATATATATATATATAAAATAATAGTCATTTCATACATTTCAAATGGTGAATTATTTGTAGAAGTTAGAGTCTAAATATCCAAAGATCAAGGAAACTGAGATAATATATGTCAATGTATGAAGAGTTGGAGTTGGGTGAATGCATTAAGAAAGGAAATAAAATTCCCGCAAGACCTTGAGACAATAGTCTCATTGAGCCACCCTCTTCCAATGTTTAGGCAAAATCAACAATTCATTGTTTCTTGCACAAAAAATTATGACCCTAAGAAGAGGGAGATATGGTCGATAAGTGGTCAAGTTCTTTGCAAGCTTGATGACTATTGAAATTATTTTCAATTTTCTATTGTGTGAAGAAACTAAAGAAATTGACTTGGAGAAATGTAAGGAAATATGTAATACAAAAACCTTTAAATCTCAAAAACATGTCAATAAATGTTGGTTGAAAGAAAGAAAGAAATGTAATGAGTTCAAGGAAGAGCTCACAATCAACATTTCTCTACTCAATTGAGTGATAGGGTAAGATGAAGAAAGAATGTTTAAGACATGGATTTTCTATATTGTGAGTACAATATACAAAAGGAAGTTTTATTTAGATTGGGACATTTTAATTAGTGATTACATTCGTGGGAAATTGATAAAGTCTGAGCAAATGAAAGGATTTCACAATGTTATCATATTTAGTTTATGCTTTTGTAAGACAAGATATTTCTTGAATTGTCAACAGAATGGTTATTCAACATCACTCGTATTTATATACATTTCCAGTTGGAGCTTAGTGAATCCTTCTAACATTATTGCAAGGTAAATACCTCTTTCTTGATGCATTATGTTAGAAAGATGGATAGGCAACTCCATATTCAAATCTCAAAGCAAGTCTTGAGGTAGTAATTTTAGAGTGGGTAGATTGATTCATGTAGTTTCCTAGTTTCAACTCTATCAACATTTTGTCTTTGATTATTTTCCCTACATGGTCTAGGTATCCCAGTGATTAGATTTTGCTTAAGGAGTTTTACAAGAAGATTTAAGAGACTCACTTTTTGTTTCAAATGATCAACATACGCAAGCAATTGGTTTCCCTATTCAATTGGGCATTTAGAAATGTAATAATTACATTCATTCTAAGGACATAGATGATGAAATGGTTAAATTTAACCTTAATATTTTCTATAAAAAACATACTTATGATCTTTGGAGCCTCCTCTTTGAAATGTTAGGAAGAAAATTTCAACATATTACAAAATATAGAGGATGTTTGGGCTAATTGTGATGGTGAGTATGAGGTAAGAAGAATATAATATATTTATATGACTAAAAAATATGGTTATCTTTACTCTTGAAGAAGTACCTAAAGACATTTTACATCAAAAATATGAAGTTTTGTCTCCACAATTTATAGTGGCAAATATTAACAGCCTTTACTTGTGATCAAATAGTTTTTCAAGGAGAGTATTTATATCCCTGACATGACCAAATGAGTGATGAATAGAAGTAGAATGTTCTTATAGGTGAAGAGGTCAAAAAAATTACAGAAAAGAGGCAAAATTGAGCTAGCTCTTCATCGCCTCTACAAATGAAAATATTATCGTCTTCATCTTCCTCACTTAGAATGCCAAATTCAAAAGTTGTTGATCATGGTAGGGACCGTAAAACAAAAGAAAATATTAAAGTTATCCAAGACATATATGTTCAAAATGAAGTTCAAAAAATTCCCAAGTTCACTTTGGTTGCTACAAAAGTGCAAAATCTCCTACTTTCCTGAAGTTAAATCTAAAGCCTAAGATTATGTCACTTATTTTGGTTTATGTTTCTTGTATCTCTCCTCATATTTCTTCTCTTCCTATGACTTCTTGTTTTCAATCCCCTTCAAATGTACCTTTAGATGTTGCCTTGACATTTAAACCTAAGAAATCTTCCATTCCACCTCTCATTCCTTCTCCACTTTATCTATAAAATCCTCACCTCCTAATGTCCTTGTTTCCATTATTTATTTTACCAAGTCATCCCTTATCATCACTATTCTTGAACTCCTAGTCATCCTAGAAGATAAAAGTAGCAAAGATAAGCACCCAAATGGATAAGGTATGAAGTACATAAAAAGTAGAAGCTTATTCCTTCACATAAAATTGATTTTATAGAGCTTACATCTATTCTTTATGAATCAACACCTAAGAGGTCAGAGAAGTAATCTAGGATGAAGAGAAGATAATGATATTTGATCATTGAGATGACTATTCCTCTTTTTAAAAATGTGTAGGATTTTGAGCCCTTGGATATCTAAGTGGTTAGGATAGATCTAGGAAAATGGTCATGGAAAGGTAATGTCAACCTTTTTAATATAACTCCACAAAATCTTAAGGAAAGAGTTTTAAGGGATGGTGAGGATAAAGCTACCCTAAAAGGTAAAAAATATCTCAATGAATTCATTGCTCATCTCATTTACCCCATATTAAGCTCCGTAGGTTTTGTATCAAAAATTTTACATTCCACAAAATTAGCAAAAGCAATTAGACCAACTAGTCACACATGGAAAGGGTATAAAGAAGTGGATTGATAAAAAAATGTCTACAAGGGTCTATTGTGCTTAATAGATTGCTTGATTTGTTTCTTGGAGAAAAAATTATAAGGCATGATATTTTAGAATTCAAGAATGACATGATGGGTAGGGGTTAAACCTACAAGAATTTCATGGAAAAACTTAAACTTACTCATACCCTTGGATCTTTAAAATTAGTTGTGATGGGTGTGGTGGCAAGTCATATAGAATATAAAACATTTTCTTGCATGAAGCATTATAAAGTTTTAGTTTGGCTTCTTGATGAGTTCATCATCACATTGGGAGAACAAAAAGCTAGGTTGGATTAAATTATACAAAAAGATACCTCTTTATTGGCATCTCTTTCATGTACTTTTGTTGAAGAAAAAGACGTAGTAGTTAAACATGAGGTGCAAGTTAAGTTTTAGAGATTATTAAAGGATACACAAGGAGGAGCTCAGTGTGTTGAGAATATGGTCAGGTTGTCCACCATTCCTATAAATGTATAGAATGGAAATGAGGAGGTTCTTGAGAAACTAATAACCAAAATACTTCCTCACTCAATAATTTTCTATTTAATATAATTTACTAGCATTATTGGGGACAACATGGAGAGTTGCACCCAACTTGGGAAATCCAATGCCCACCTTTTGAAAACTTACAAACAAACTAATAATAGCCTCAATTAAGCCTCTTATAGGTTGTCATAATTTTCTAGCATTAGACAATCCAATATTAGTTGATTCCTTACAACATGTAATAGACTAATAATAAACAACATGTCATAAGCTAATAATAAACTTGGCTACCCACTTTTCACCTATTACCTTCCTAATGTAAAACTCACATTATTACCAGTACTAGTAATTAAATAATAACCATTGTCAATGGACCCTTCATCCCTTCTGAATAAATTTACAAAATTAACATACTAACTCCAAGAATGTTGGAACTCTCCAAGAATAGTAGAAACTATGTCATAGGACTTATAAGGTTGATGGCACCTTAATCCTAACAATTTGTAGCTTGAGTCATGGACATTGTAAGATTTAATCTAGACTCCTTCTTAAAGGGAAATGAGAAGGCTAGTGAGATCTTGGCATAGACATACAAAACACAAACCCTAAGAGGTAAAAAAGAATGAATTTCTAAAATTTATTTAATATAATCTATGCAATAAAGTGACAATAAATAAATTAGCCTAGATAATAGAGTTGAGACAATAATAACACAAAACACACTTCTCAAAATGATAAAGAGGGAACATGGACTTAGATTTGTAAGTGGAAATAGAGTACTTTGTTGTAAACTACTTTTAGTGATTCAAAATGATTCTCTATGATTAGATCTAGAAATGTATTGCGATGATAGGCTGTAAGATTATTTGTTATCTACTCTAGTTTAATTTCATGACTATGAAATTGATCTTCATCCTCACAAATATTACTTTGGTTCCTCAAAAAGGATAATTTTCTACATAAATGATCCACACTGACTTGATCACCTGAAAATTGTTCACCTTGGTTATCCAAACCTATGGTTGCAACTTGGTAACTTATCTATGGATACCATTGGAGTTTTTTATGCAAGGGCTACTCTCCTTAGTCAAAATCCTTGAGTGGATTTAAAAATTTAAACAAGGATTAAAGATACACAAGTAATCATGTAGTATACCTACTTTATCACTAAGATAGTGTTCCTATCCAATGATAAAATATTGTGATATGATGCTCTCTAAGTGATAATGTGATTATTGGAATTGAATATTCTTGATGGATCTTTAATGCTAATTTAGTGAATTAGGGTTTGTCCTTTAATACAACACACTAGTGCATAAATCACATATTTCATGATCAAGTTAGAAAGTAAAGGCTAGTAGGGAGGAATTAATTTTTGACCCATTTTGAAATTTGAGTTTAGAAGTTATGGGGACCAAAGCACAACTAAAAATCTAAACAAATTTTAAATCCGCACATGTGGAATTAACTAGGTCATGGAATTAAATATTTGTAGATTAGATCAAGATCCTAGGGATAAATGGAGTCAAGCCTAGTGAAGGATTTGGTGAATTGTTAAGTTCTACTAAAAAATATCCACTTGTACATTAGTCATTGCATTTGAGACAAACAAGTCAAACTAGACATACATATACATACATACATGTGTGTGTGTGTGTGTGTGTGTGTGTAAATGTATACATTATGTATATACGCACGCATGTAAGTTTTCTAAAGATAAAAATTGTATGAAAAAAGTCAAATTAAAGGTCTTTTTTTTTTGAATAAATTTTAACCCTAAAAATATATTTAAAATTTATACATTTAATGAGATAAAATCTTGTCTTCATTGTTTTCAATTTTTTAGTAATTATTTAATTTTAGGTCACATTAGCCCTTCTTCTTGGTTGAAAGTTTCACATTCAAATTTAGGGCTTAATGTTTAGGGGGCTCATTACTTAAGGAAGATTTAACATTTAGGGTAGAGGGTTTAGAGTTAATGGTTTAGGTTTTAAGGTTCACATTAAAGGTCCTAATTTTAACTTTAAGGTTTCAACTTTTAATGTTTAAAATTCATATTGAATGGTCTATATTGACTACTCATTGTTTCATGTTCAAATTAAGTTGTTGATTTACATGGTTCAATATTAAGGTTCATTGTTAACATTTCAACAATTAAGGCACAAGGTTCAACCTTTAGGCATTAGTGTTGAGTTTAAGGTATAGAGTTTAGGTGTAAAGGTTCAATATTTTGGGTTCTTGGTTGAAAGTTTAGTACATTCAAATTTAGGGCTTGATGTTTAGGCTTCATAATGATAGGCTTGTTACTTAAGGAGGGTTCAAAATTTAGAGCTGAGGGTTTAGAGTTCATGGTTTAGGGTTTGACATTCACACTTGAGGTCCAAATTTCAAATTAATGGTTCAACATTCAATCTTTAACATTTAGATTTAGTGCTATATGTTGAGTACTCATTGTTTCATTTAAAAATTTAGTTAAATTTATTTACATGGTTCAACATTATGGTTCATTGTTAATGATTCAAGAATCAACAAACAAAGTTCAAACTGTAGGGGTTAGGGTTGATTTTAAGGTATTGAGTTTATGTTTCAAGGTTTTGCATTTTGGGTTCTTGGTTGAAAGTTTAGTGTTCAAATTAAGGACTTGATGTTTAGGCTTCACAATCCTAGCCTCATTACTTAAGGAGGGTTTGAGATTTAGTTATGACAATTTAAAGTTCATGGTTTAGGGTTTGGGGTTCAGATTTGAAATGTCTAAATTTTAACTTTAAGGGTTCATCATTTGATGTTGAACATTGAGATTCAATCTAGTCTGTATTGAGTAACCATCATTTCATGTTCACATTTATCTTTTTATTTACATGGTTCAACATTAAGGTTCATTGTTAATGATTTAATAGTCAAGGCACATGGTTAAACATTTAGGGGTTAGGGTTAAGTTTATGTTATATACTATATAGTTTCTAGGTTTCAAGGTTTTGGATTCTTGGTTGAAAGTTTCATGTTCAAATTTAGGGCTTGATGCTTAGGCATGACAATCCTAGGCCTGTTACTTTTGGATGGTTCACCATTTAGGGATGAGGGTTTTGAGTTCATGGTTTAGGGTTTAGGGTTCATTTGGAGGTGTTATGATCTTGAATATATAGTGTTAATTTCTCTTAGTGTGACTAGGCATGTCTTATTGTGGTATTGTGTTGTATGAGTGTTGTTACTTCTTGTGAATGGGTCTTATGTTATGTGATTTATGATTATACGATTTCTAAGTTCTTGAATTGATATGTTGTAATGTCTTGGTTGCTTTAGTATGTTCCTTGGGATGTTATTAATGTTATGAACATATTTGATTGTATGTCTATGCAAATGTAGAGGTGAAATGAACTTTAAAAAATCACTAGACCTTGTTTGTTCTTCATGCTTATGGACTATCCATTTGGAGTACTTCATTACTAGACTAATGGTTGGGAAGGAAAGGGATTCCTCTTATATGTCTTGGTTCAAATAACTTCCCCATTAGCAATTAGATCTTAGAGAGAGTATCTTCCAGATTGTGTTAAATATTTCATATGTATATTGTATTTTGAGTAAGACCACTTTTGTGTATGTAGGGAATTGGTTCATTAGCCTAATTATGCTTATTGTAACTATTATTATGGGTTGTAGTACTTGACCCAATATACTATGGAATAAAAAATGATCTAATATTTTTTGGTTGTACTATCTTGTGTACTTATGAAATTGTTTGATGAATGAAATTCACTTTATGAGTGCTTTTTAATATTTACATTCCTAGTGATAGGAAATGTTTGGAAATAATGGTAAAGTATTTAAAGAATTTTTTCTAGCCACTTTTTGGGTTATGTTACAACTTAGTCCCCAAATACTCTTCATTAAATGTCAAGCAAAAGACGCAAATCACAATCTCCCACTTTGAACTTCTTAAGACAACACTAATTAAGTGTTGGTGATGTTTATGGGGCTCATACATTTTTTATATACTTGTAATTTTATTTCTTGTACCTAGACATTTACACATATTTCCAACATTAGTATTTTGTATCATGGCCTAAATACTAACCTATCATGTAACCAAGAAATTTGTAAAATATATTTTTTTAAAATAAAGGTGGCGAAGCACCTATACTGAATTAAAAGAGAGTAGAATTAAAAAAAAAAATAAGTTTACATCCTGGACCTTACAAGAAATTTGTAGATTTTTTAATTATAAATTTTTTTTATGGTGACACGTATATCACACGATTTAAAGAACCACTAGCATATTTCCCACTTCTGTAATGTAATCTATCAGATTATTTTATAATCATTTTTATTTTTAATAACAATGGAGTTGTTTCCATTCAAATGTTCTCTACTATTATAATGCATACAAAAAAATATTTATTTATAATTTTAGATGTTTCTTGGGACCTCAACTATGGTACTATTAGTGATAGTTACAAAGTGATTTATCTTATTAGTGTACACATTTCATTTGGCTTTCATTTAGCCTCATTTGGAAGCTTCATTTTATGCACATGGCATAAGATACCTCAGCTAGGTGTGTGGTAGTTATGAAGAGTCCTTTGAACTCTTTCACTCCACTTAGCTTGCCACATCTACTTGAGATCTCCTTAAGTTATGGGATTGACTCCCAATAACTCAAGGTTGCTCAAGGCTATATGTTCTTGTCATATTGACTTCTAATTCACTTCAAATTTGTGATTAGCATTCATCTTATAGATCCTACAAATTCTAACATGGTATCAGAGCGTAGGTCATTGGTTCGAGTCCCTTGAGCCCTCGACCCTTCATCCGCGTAATCTCATCTTATCAACGTGGTACGTAGTGGATACAAATCCCACATGGTACATGGTTGTATCTAGCTCCATCATGTGGGGGGTGTTGGCGTAGCGACTATATCAATGATGAGATCCCTCTCCACCACTAGTACATGCTTTTGGTGTGACAATAAATTCTACAATAAAGTCATGAAGTTGTATGATCAGTGACTTGCAGAGCATTGGAACCCCTGAGACATTGCTTCTGCTCTCAATCAAGCTGGATTCCTCTTTACAGAGATGTCATTGGGCAGAAAGGAAGTCATTTAGACAATAAAAAGTCTTTGAAATCTTGCTAAATCGCCCTCTCTGCCATCGCTGTGGAGAACCCCATATTGTATGCCATTATTTGTCCACCATAGACTTTGTTGGCTGCCCCTGAAAGTATTTACCCTCTTTTTTGGGGGCGTGAGTTCGACTTGCCCTAAATTTTGGGCTTGAAATATCAAAATTATGCCCTAATTTTGTTTTTGAAAGCATTTAAAATTATGGCTTTTCAAAATTTTATCAAAACAGGTATTTGTTTTGTGTTAAAATAGGGGCAGGTCATTTAAAAATTGGGGCAAAATTAATTTGAAGGAATTATTGGTTATGTAAATCTTGTATCTTCATCTCTTGAAGATGAAGTGTGAGGCCTGGGTTGGCAGGACGCCAATTCCCCCTCACAAAATTAAACCATTGTATTCTTCATTTTTTGTCAAATTCAATGAGTTGTTGGAAGGCTAGTTTCCCTCTTGCCATGGGCATTTTTTTTGCTAATTAGTGCCAATTTATTAAAATAGGTCTATTTTGTGGGAACTTGTTTTTGTGATAACTTTTGCTCAGTAGCTCAAAATTGAGCACCGCTTTTTGCAAAAGTGAATATTTTCACATTTCCCATGCATCTAACCTATTTATATTTTAATAAGGCACTAAGTTATAAAGTGCCACAAATCTGGGGAGTCACCTAATCCTGAATTTGGGGGGTGTATAGAATGTGCCTTAAACATTTTAGAGTTGTGCCAAAGAGCACTTCCATATAATCATGTCAAGAGCACTTCATTGAGTCGTGTCTAGACACTTCCACACTTTCTTTCCATTTTTTTAGTTATGGGGGTTATTCATGCACTAATTTATAAAGTGCCGCAAATAATATTGGGATAAAAATATTGAATTATGGGGGGGTTCATAGAGGTGTGTTGAGTGAATTTCCAAGTTGTGCCAAGAGCACTTCCACAGAGATATGTCAAGATCACTTCCACTACTCCATCATTCTTCAACATTTTTCTCGCATTGTATTGAGATGTGTCACGAACACTTCCCCTACAACATCATCATCACCTGTTGCTACATCAGAGTTCAGAGTTACTTCACATAAGGCTTCCAAAGATTCTTCATAGCAGGATTATCACCTTCAGGTATTTTGTAAAGTGTCTAGTACACTTTCTTATTTTTTCTCTTTTGGGGGGTAGTTTTTTTTCCATTGGGTTTTCTACCTTTCTCCACTTATGAGAGTTTTTTGTACATGGTTACCTCATCAGGCCTTGTTGCTGGGACCCATCTTTGACACCCACCTAAGTTGTGCTTAAGGGGGGTATTAGTGTACACATTTCATTTGGCTTCATTTGTCTTTCATTTAGCCTCATTTGGAAGCCTCATTTTATGCACATGGCATAAGACACCTCAGCTGGGTGTGTGGTAGTTATGAAGAGTCCTTTGAACTCTTTCACTCCACTTAGCTTGCCACATCTACTTGAGATCTCCTTAAGTTATGGGATTGACTCCCAATAACTCAAGGTTGCTCAAGGCTATATGTTCTTGTCATATTGACTTCCAATTCACTTCAAATTTGTGATTAGCATTCATCTTATAGATCCTACAAATTCTAATATATATTTTATAAGAATAGAAGGTGCTTCATAACAAATTCCCCTCTTCTATTGTAAACATTAAAAATACACTCATTATAAAGACTTATAATAACTTAGAAATGCATGTTTTCTTATAATCATAAAGTTGTCAAATGAATTTGCATGACATAAAGAATTAAAGTTCATCATTCTAGATTCTTTCCAAGAAAAACTATTTTTCTTGCTTTCATTGTATACAAACATGTATGCTTATGATAACATTCCATCTTTAAATCAACTAAACAAAAAATGTTAGCCACAACTCATAAGTCTTTGGATATTATGAAATGAATCCTCCATTAGTAAATTTTGACATGAATCAAGTGCAAGAATTCAATATTCTTAATGTAGTTGTGATTAAGGATTGTAAACAAGCATTAGATGTAGCATATAGAATTTAGTATTCACTAGCATTTGCTAGATATGTGACTAGTTCAAAATTATTCAATTCCTATCTTACCAAAGGGAATTTAACTTTACTACCATTTGTTAGGTTTGCCACAAGTGAATAAAGTAGTTGATTTGACCATATTATGATTATAATTATAATATTATATTCAAACCTATGATGTCTTCCATTATGTTTCTCTAGAATTCTCATCATCGCTTTGAGTTCCTCTTATTTTAAATCCTATTGTCACTCCAAGCACTTATTAAATGCCCTATTTATATCTCTCCTAACCACCTTCAAGCCCTCGTCTCATTAGTATTAATTTATAAATCTCATCATGCCCAATTTTGTAATGCCACAAATGTGCAATTACAATACAATATAAATCATTATTTTATTTTATCATTATGAGAGCTTTTCAAGTGCCATTCATAACCACTAATTACAACATAAACACACTTGTAAATTTTGTTTACTTCTTCATTATAAATTATACTAGTTTCTTTCTAATTAAAGCCAAACAAATTGAAATCAAATTAAATTGAAAAATATCTATGAATTCACAAGTCCATTTGCTATCTCACCAAGCCAAGGGATGTGAAACAACATTAGAAATATATATAACCATGCATGACACAAAATCTACATACACTTATATAAAATTACATATTGAATCTAGAATGTGTAATTAAATGTTTAACCTAACATAGGCAAAAGACAATACAATTAAGTGAAAAAAAGAACTATACAAATGGAAAGAGTAATTGTGAGCCCTTCTCTCCCATTTATTATTACTCAAGCATCTTTCCATTTACTTAAAGTGTTCCTCACCTTTTTTTTTCACTCTTTCTCCACCACCTCCTCAAACTTTTAATTTCATATATATGTAGGTTTTATGATAACAATTCAATTAAATGTCCATTTCATTATAAATAAGTATTTGATAAATATCTCAACAATGTATGTAAGTAGTGATCTCTATTTTAGTCAATGCATATAATTTTATGAAGCCAGCATCATAGTCTAGATTGGGCCAAATAATCAAAACAAAAACAAAACCAATTTTTTTTCTAGTAACTCAAAATACAACCTTGTTCCTTAATTATTAGTGCAAGTCTGACATAGGGCACATTATTATAGTGCAAGCCTATTTTTTAGATCACTTCATTTAGTGTCACCAATAATCTCCTCAACAAATTCTCCTAGCTTGAAATGATGCAAACAATTTGCCTCACTCACAACAATTTCTCATACAACAATCCTAGAGATAAACTTCGTTGCATTGTGAAAATCAACACATACTTAAATGTTCTTAACAACTCTTATAGTTGTTCTAGGGGGTGTGTATAACAAACCAAAAATAATTTCCAACTTTTCACTATGGTGGTAGAGAAATAATTCTTTTTTCTCTTTTTCCACATCACTAAGTAAATGTCTTGAATATGGAAAATACCTTGTTGCCTTTATCTCCCAAGCTAATTTCTCCAACTTTTCATAGATCTCCTATGTCTGTAGATGTAATATGTCTCCTACAGGAAAAGCATGTACCATTTTATGGCCTTAAATCCAACTACATCGAGGGATATTTTTAATTTCTTTATCTTTCATCAATCTCCTTACCATTTGAACCTCACACCACCTACTCACTTCTTCATGGATGTTTGAGACAACATAAGTCTTGATATTTTTGGGATCCAAATAGAAAAGCAATGTCACTAGATAAATACTCCTAAGCCTATATTCATATGTGATTTGCAGCATGAAGAAAACACATCCACACAACCACCATAGGTTTAACTGACATCTTAATGATAAAGTTTAGAGTGTCTTCAAGATAGCCAGCATGGGAAAGAAGGTCAACCATGCACACATAAGGATAAATTGTAGGTGTAATGCAATAAGGGCTACTCATATGATTGAAGTATGTGTAGTCCTCATCCACTAAACCTACATGGTTCCATGCACATAGAACACAAGAAAAGATTATAATGTCAGGATATGTTCTAGAGTGCTTCATTAATTCAATGATTTTGAGAAAATCCTTACAAAATATATTTTATACATATCCTAGAATCATTACATTCCATGAGACTGTATTTCTTTGAGGCATTTTGTCAAATAGTTTACCTTCCTTGTCTATGCTTTTGCATTTTCCATACATGTCTACCAAAGCATTTCCAACTACAATATATAACAAAAATCTCCCATTTCGGCACAAGTAGAAATGATGCTAGAAAAGGTTGCGGAATCTGGATTTACCCATAATATATCCAGTGCGGTAGGGTGCAAGAAAGGTAGATTTGCCCATAAAAGGGCACAATTTGACTAGAGAGAGGCCTAATTTGGCCATAGAAGGCCACGGTTTACCAGGATTTGAGGCCTAAGAAGGATGACCTTTCTCTCATCATAGGTGCAGGGAGGCATGTTCCTCAAACCCCCATTCCTTGGGTGTTTTGGCATCCAAGGCAAGTATAGGGAGGCATTGAAGGGGTATTTTTTGCAATCTACAGGCCTGAAGCTTCATCGTAAGCGCACTAAGGCTGCGAACAAGGCATGATCTACAGCCTAAAAAGGGTCGATCAATAACCTAAAGGCTGATACACGGCCTAGGGAAAGGCCTAAAGGAGCGATGACCTGTTAAAAGGTGTTCAATTGCCTATTAAAAGACACTCAATTCATCCCTTGTTTGCAGATTCTGGTGTGCAAGGGCTCTTTGAACCAGATCAAGCTGCCAAAACTCCAAAATGGTGCCCTACATCTACCTCAATTGGCCCAACTCTACCCTCTTTTTTGCTTTTTTTATTTTTTGATTTAGGCATTAAAAAAAGTTTATTTCTTTTAAAGTGCAAAAATAGGCAATTTTTAAATCTAGAGTGCAAGTGCAATTGTCTATGCACTAAGAAATAGAAAATTGCCAAATCTAGGGGGGTGATTTAAGCAATTTGGGGTTATTCATGCACTCAATTTCTAAAGTTCTTTTTATTCTTAGGGGGATTATTCATAGTATTTTGTAATCAATGAACTAAGATAAAGTTCCAAATTTGGGGGGTGGGGTTCATAATGGATTATGGTATCTATTTACATCCTTTTGTTGTCAAACTAACCTCAAAGAACTATTTGTCCTGGAAACAAGGGATAAAGAATCACTGTCTTGAACAAGATCAATTACCCTATCTCCTTGGACTGGTTCCTAAGCTAAGTGACTATAAATAGAAAATAAATGGTCTACAACTAATAGGTCTTACTGTTTCTGTAGATATTTTACATCATATAGCCACACTAAGTGCCCTTTCACTACTTGGACCATCATCTAATAGTTGTATGGAGATCTTGATTCTTCATATGAAAGTGATGTTTCTGTGGATAACCAGGCTCTTGTGGATGATACTGAGACTTTTGTTTCCCCTTCATGTGTGGACACATCCTCATGGGATGATCAATCTATTTGGTTGACATATATTGATACCCCATCTACATTAGAGGACATTCCATATCTTATAGTACCTATTGCTACTTCAAAGTCTAGTGTTTCTTCTTTGAGAGCTTCTAGTGATTCTCTATAACAGGGTCATTTGTGTCTTCTAGATTAACCTCATTGGGACACATTTCTACCAGACATCTCTTTCCTATTTGTAGAGTCTCACATTTTAGATCTTGATGATACTTTGGAGGATCTTTTATTTCTCTTTGATGATAGTTATCTTGCACCTACTACTACTACAGAGTTCAGAGAGGCTTCATTGTGGGCTTCCAATGATTCTTCATAGGACATCTCATGGGATTTACATTGTAGCCAAATGACATGCATTGATATTCCACATCCATACATTAGTTCTTTGGATCTTTCTCTTCATCAGTTTTCACATGATTTTGAGAGGTCACTTGTTTCAGTTAGGCCTGAGACTTTTGATTTGTTTGTGACTTGTTTCAACATCAATATGGAAATATTTGAGCAGTGTCATGAGATAGGATACATTGTGAGACTTACCACCTCAGCTTTCTTCTTTGAGTTGGAGTTACTTCAACATTCACCATTAGAGTTATTTCTTCCTAAGGGGAGAAATGTCATTTGCCACAAATGAATCATTTTCAGCACTCATACACGGGCATTCTCTTTTTGGCATAGGGGCTACTTCATTGTGGGGGGGCTACATAGTTTCTTTCTCTCTCCTATGGGGGGAGCTATCTACATCATCATATTCAGAGCAACATGGTTTCAGGCTTGGTGCAGAGTTATCATCTTCAAAAAGGCTTCCCAGTCCTCTTCTTTTATCTTTTTCTCTCTTTTTGGAGGGAAGATTTTTCCCACGAGGTTTTCTTCATTTCTTTTCTTTTATGAGAGATTGCATTACATTGTATTGTACATGGCTACCTGATCAAGCCTAGTTGTCAGGACCCATGTTCATTTAGCCCACCTAAGCTATGCTTAAGGGGGTGTTGGTGTATATTAATCTTACATAGATGTGCACATCAGTCTATGTTTAGCCTTGAGCTATACTTGGGGGTGCCTAGATTAGATTAACTGAGTTAAGTGGTTGTTTTTCCTATACTTGGAGCACCACTATTCATAGTGAGATTTTTAATCTTCGGCTTAACTATTCTTAGTCAATTATGCCCTATATATATCTCACATTGTGAGCTATTTCACTATCCCAATCAATCCATTCATTGAGATTTTGCTTTTATCTCTTCTTGCTTGCATACTCTCATATTTTCCTAACTTTGCATAGCATATGATTGCTTGACTTTTGCGGCTTGACCAAGTGCCATCATTCGTCCAATTGATCCCAGTTCTCACAAAATGCGCCACCTAAGCAGTCAAAGTTTAGAGTGTGTTGTTTAAGCCTAGCCCATTTGTACAACCCATGTTAGAAAAAAAAATCAGCCCTCAAATGAATAGATTAAATCTCTCCAAAGCTTATCTAGTAAAGCAAATATCAATCCAACAATATCTCAGCCCTATTGGAAAAATTTCTAGCTCAACTTGGCTCTGATACCATGTAAAAATGAGCCCAAAAAAATAGTATAACAAAACAACAACAATTAAAAAAAAAGGTGCAAGCACCCATACACATTATATTAATGAAAACAAAAATTATAGAGTAGGGGGCCCAAGACAACTAAAACATATAGAAGGGGCCCCGTATCAGGCAAAAAGGCCATAACAAGAAACAAAAAGGAGCCAGAATTGGCCAAAACAATAGGCAACAACAAGGTCCAATCAGGAACCCCAAGATAGTAAAACATTTTGAAACCAGATGGAAAGAGGAGAAATAACACAAACTATGAAAGGCGATATGCAAATAAGATGATCCACCTAGATAATTATGTCGAACACCCAAAATGGCCATCAAATCAAGTGGATAGCCACTAAAGCTTTTTATGATAGGACATTAAAAGAGCACTTCCAAATGAGGGCTACCAACAGAACAACAATAATTAATAGGCAAAAATAGGACAAAAATAGAGTTAAATGACTCAGAAAATATTATATTTATTTAACATACGTTACATTCAATCCAAATATACATACCCAACAACTATCTACAATATTATATAAATAATTATAAGATCTCTAAAATGTGTAAACTTCTAGCACTCTAGAGGATTCTATATTTTTATTTTAAAAGACTAGAATGTTCTTTTTCTAGACAACTTTATGGAATATTCTAGTTTATGGAAAAATCTAGAAAAAATTTGCCTTTTCCCTAGACAATCTTACTTTCCTTAATACTACCATCATTTTTTCTCTTCTCATTGGCCTCTCCCTTGGCTGCAATGAGTCTCTTCCTATAACATTATAGCTAATACTACACAACTTGGAGTCCAAACTACAAAATCTAAAGCCCAAGACTTATTGGGAGGTCTTGTCAACCACTGCGAAGATACAACTTCACATCCCATAGATCCCACATAGCTCACAAAGCTCGGATATTTTACAAGAATTTGGCTCATAAAGCTATGTTGAAATTTTACAAACAAAAATTTGAAAAACAAAAATAAACCCATATTTCATTAGATATATAATTTGTTGTCATACAAATATCACTAATAGTATAAAAATTATATAAATGTATTATGAAAAAGCTCTAATAAAAAAACAAAATAATAAATTAAAAAAAATTGTTGAAACAATATATTATAAATGAAATCAATAAAGAATTGATGCAATAATATTATTAGCATTAATTAATATCAACATGTTATACAAGTAATTTAATACAAAACAAACTAATTAAAGTAGGATGGATAAAAATAATAATAATAATATGATTAATATTATAATAAAATTAAAATAAAGTTGTGTAGATCTATCACTACAAGAAGTGAAATGATATAAAACTGACATTCCTAAATTTAAGTATTTTTCTTCCAATTTTTAAATTGAGAATTTGCATTCTTTATTTAGTTCAAGTGCTTTTTAATAAATAAGAGATCTGAGAGATAATATGCTTTGTACTTTTCTAAAATTTGAGCATTTTTAGTTAAGTGCTTTTATCAAATTTGAGCATTTCGCGTTCTTTATTTTGTTCAACTGCTTTTTCTATAAATAAGAGAGATAATATGTTTTTTTCTATAAATAAGAGAGGGATGTTTTTTTCTATAACCTTGAACTCATTTGTTTTATACTTGGAGCCTGGAGGAACTTGTTTGCAAAGTGCAAAGCATAGTTGAATTACTGGATTTGATTGTGAAAGAACAATGGTTATTTGGAGAAGGTTTTTGTTCTCTAAACGATTAAATGAGATTGATTTAGGTTCTTCTTGTAGATTGGCCATCTCCAAAAAGGACGCAGAAGAGTATATTTTGCCACTGTATGAACCGAATGAAAGAGCAAAAATTGAACAAGGACTGTTGACATATTTTCACATAGTTGATCTGGATGATGATGGCTTGAAAGTGGAAAAATTCAAATTCAAGCATTGGCTAAGTTGCAAAACTTATATAGTGCTTGGTGGATGGAGAGATTTCGTCAGAAGAAGAGGACTGGAGCCTGGTCATATTGTTAAGATTTTTCTTCAAGAAAATACCAATAGTGGTGATTCTATGTAATTTTGTATGAGTTGTAGCCCATCTGATGAATAGCTACAACCACCTTTATTACCACTGTTATCCATTCATGGTGTTACTCATAATAATACTGCTAATGATTCTCCCTCTACTTCAAGCAAAGAAAGCAATCATGTCAAGAAAGAGGCCAGTTCTGTTGCTGTATCTTCATTTTCTTTAGAAAGACAATACTCAGCTGATGGTGTGAACCTAAATTTCATTAGAATGTTTGGGAATGATAAACACCCTAACACGGTAGATATTTCTTCTTCATTGCCATTAATCAATTCAATTGATGGTGTGAGATGCGCTCTCTGCTTCAAAATGTTCAAGAAATGGAGATGAACACCACAACACACAAGAGAAGAGGAGAAGATTAGAAGTAGATTCAATCTCCATGGGTAATATTTCTTTGAAAGAGAAACTAGATACATTTCTCTCCATTAGAACATATTTCTTGGGCTTATGGCTCCTCTTTCTCTCTTATTATGCAGTGAATTCTGATTAACTCAATTGAGTGGATTTTTTTTGCCTACTTCATACATTCAACCTTTGTCATTTATATACATTATTGTTTTTCCCTGGTTAAATGTGGCTTCAATAGGAGCCCAACCAGAACTGAGCAATAAATGAAATTATGTGTGTATTTCACATCGAATTATTGGAATTGATTTTATCATTTTAATCATTTATGTCATATAACTCTTAATAAGTGAAACTCACATCTTAATCATCATTATTCCTCTATCCAATAAACATGTGTCAAAATGCCTTGTAAAGTTTTCGCAAAAATCTACAACGTGCAAGGCAAACTTTTTTTCAGTAGAAGCTAATATTTATAATATTTATTGATAAAGGTCCAATGCCAGCAGTCACTGCTATGGATTTCGATTTAAACCTCTTACATAAATATAACCTTAAATTTTGAAATGCATAAGGAAAATTTCCTTTTTTAAATATCAAAAATCGTCTCTCATGTACCAGAGGACTCCTAAAATCTTTACAAGGAGAACGGATATCTTCCAAGGTCAACAGAGAGAGAATCGTTCCATTTTAAAAAAACCAGGTTCGCGAGATCATGTTCAATAGCCACTGGGGAGGAAAGTTTGGTTTCAAGATGGGTATTCAATGTATGGGGACAAACTAAAACTCTCTTACAAGGAGAACAATATATCTCTCAGAGAACCCTTGAAATCACATCAAGATGCCTTTAGGGAATTTCGAGCTAAGAGAGAAGATGCTACCTATAGAAGCAGGAAGGATTTGGATATGCCAGGCTCTTATCCAGGTTTTGAAAGAAGAAGCCCCAAATTTCACAGTTTTCATAAACAACAGAAAAAGGAAGGACATGCACCAGAGCAAAAAAAGATTTGGATCCCTATTATAAAGAGAATTTCAAGGTGCAATGAGTTCTAGGAAGTGTCTCTAGACCAGGTGGATAAAAAACTGAGAGATAAAACACTCTCTTTGTCAGAAACAACACTAATAGGTAAAGTTATGTCTCCCCACTTTTCAGTGCAAGAGCTTATAGAGTGGTACCAAGAAGCGTGGAGGAAAGTAGAGAACTTTTGCGAGTTGGGAAATGGCTTCTTTTGTTTTGTGTTTTCAGACAAGGAACAAAGAAATAGAATCCTCTCTAAGAAAATATGGAAGTTCAACCAAACAACGATTTGTTGCCAAGAATGGAGACCTAACTTCCATGTTGGGAGAGAACAAATCCCATTGATCCCCCTCTGGGTGCAAGTTCCTTATCTCCCACTAGAGTATAGGGATGTTGAAATTCTAAAATGCCTAGGTAATTCCATTGGGGTGTACCAAGAAGTAGACATCCCAATAGAGAATCTTGCCTCATCTACAGTCAGGCTACGAATTCTCACAGATGCTAAAGAATTACTACCCAAAGGACTCAAAATGAAATCCACTCATGGGCTATGGTTCCAAGAAGTTACTCTTCAAGATGGTGCAGATACAGATGATCTTGAAAGGGTGAAGGCATTCCTAGTGACTAAAGACAACTTGATCAAACAAGGAGTTTTGGAACGATAGAGGACAACGATAAGGTCAAACGCATCTGCAGATGCTTTGAATGTGGAGTCAGCTCAATTCCCTATAGATAAAGAAGGGCTTAGTAAACAGAATGACAAAGAGATGGAACCGAAGCAAGTTAGTTGCCCTCCTGGAGGGATCTAGGTTGTCTTAGCAGGGTCAATGGTTGAAGACTAGGTTACAAATGAGGAGGCATTTGATGGCGATAGCCATAAGGATCATCACTCGTTAGAGGAAGATGAGCCTGCAGAGATATTTAGCCAGGAAGGAATTTGTCTAGAGGGCAATGAGAAAGAGGCAATTGAATATGGTCCCTACTGTCTCTCACCCTTAAGGGATGAGGAAGATTGGTTGAACTGGGAAGAGGACACCCCTTTGCGGGATATGATTTAGACACCTAAAAAGGTGCAGGCTAAGAATGAGGGGAAAGAAGCCAAATTTAATGACTTTTCAAAGGATTTGTTATAGGATAATGAAAATCTAAGAGAGCTTCTAGATCAGGTAGTGATGAAGGTGGCAAATAACGTCATTGAGGAGATAGCTGATGAAGTTCTTTAGGAAGACTCAGACACGATCGAAAATAGGCCTCTAGGTCTTAATCGGATGAATCTAAAAAGCCCCTTGGCCAAAGGTACCCCCCCATCTATCAGGAAGACCTCCAGACAGAAGCAGATGAAAAAGAACAGAGATCTTTCAAGTGGTCAGAATCTTTAGGCCAATCACAGTCCAAGCAAGAGGAGAGTGAACTACTCTCCTCGGCAGATATGAAGATACTCACGTGGAATGTTAGGGGTCTTAATGCCCCTAACAAAAGGAAACTCATTAGTTATCAAATTGATGAGGAAAACTTAGATATAATAATGCTTCAGGAAATAAAATTGTTAGCCAATTCGTTTGATCATATTTTCAAAAGTTGGAAAGGCTAGTCCTTTGAGAAGATGGCTACTAGAGGTGCTTCTAGTGGCCTTGCTATAGGTTGGAGGAAGCACATTCAACCGATTGAGGTGATGGAAAAGAATGATAACTTCCTAATAGGTAAATTTCCTTCGTTCATGTACGGTTCAAATCTGTGGCTAGTTAATGTTTATGCTCTAGTTGATTTAAATCAGAAAAGACAAGTTTGGGATTGTTTGTCTATGTGGTTAGGGAGGTTGAAATTGAATTTATATATTTTAGGGGGGGATTTCAACTCCATCCTAGAGGATTCAGAAAAATTGGGGGTATCTCACATCCGCCTAGATCTCAAAAGGATTTTAAAGAGTTTATTAATACAAATCTTCTTTTAGATTGTATCCCCAAAAATGGTATTTTTACTTGGATGAACAGAAGGAAAGGCTTTCTACAAATAGCAGAAAGATTGGACAGATTTCTCTTGTCTTCAAAATGTTTCAATCTACCAGCTAGATTTGAGTTAGAAATTCAGCCTTTGTTGGGGTCTGATCACTTCCCGGTCAGCTTAAACATAGGAGGTAATAGCTTCCCTAGCAAGAAGAAGTTCAGGTTCCAAACAATGTGGTTTAGAGATGCGTCCTTTATTGAAAATGTTAAGAATTGGTGGACACATACCCTATTTGTCAAAGGTTCCCACATGTTTCAACTAGTAAGTAAACTAAAATTTCTAAGGCATAAGATCATGGAATGGAACAAGAATCAGTTTCATAACATATTTGTAGAAAAATTTAGATTACAGAAAGAGATGAGAGTTCTAGAAGAACTCATAATCAATAATGGCATGGACCTATCCTCCTTTAACCGGGAGAAAAAACTGAAAACTAAAATGGAAGAGATTCTGAAAATAGAAGAAATCTTCTAGAGGCAAAGATCAAAGGAATTATGGTTAAAAGAAGGAGACAAGAATACCTCATTTTTTCATCTTTCAACCAAGGTGCGGGAGGGCACTAATTATATCAAATCAGTCAAGTTGGGAAATGGGCAGATTTGCATTAAGCCAACAGAAATTCTCTCTACAGCCCAAGTCTTTTTTGGAGATCTCCTCTCCAGATCGATTCCTAAAGGAGATATGGGTCAGAAGGTCTGTAAACTTATTCCCAAATTAGTAAAGGAAAACCACAATGCGGAGTTAATGAGAGAATTTTCCTTAGAGGAAGTTAAGGCAACAGTGTTTTCTATGGTGGGGGAGAAAGCTTCTGGGCCAGATGGATGGACAGGTCTCTTCTTTCAGAAATGTTGGGACACAGTTGGTAGAGATGTCTTCTTGGTAGTAGAAGAATCAAGGAAATATAAGAATGTGCTTAAATAAATCAAGTCGACTTGCATAACGCTAATTCAAAAATTAAGCTCTCCTCAAACTTTTGAAGATTTTAGGCCAATTTCACTATGCAACTTTATCTACAAAATAATTTTGAAGGCATTGGCACTGCGGCTATCTTCTTTCATGATGGAGATGATCTCCAATGAGTAGGGGGGCTTTGTTCCAGGAAAATAAACCTTGGAGGGCACTATTTTAACACATGAAATCCTGCACTCTGTGGATAAAGATAAAAAGACAGCTATGGTGGTCAAACTAGATATGTCCAAGGCATATGCCAGAGTAGAAAGGAATTTTCTTCTAGATATCCTACTGCAAATAGGGTTTTACAAAGAAGTGATAAAATGGATCACTTCTTGTATTTCAGGATTTCGAGTTTTAGTCCTAATTAATGGAAGGGAATCCGAGCCTTTTGAACCCTCGTGAGGGTTGAGGCAAGGGGATCCTCTATTCCCTTATCTCTTCATCCTCATGACAGAGGCACTCACTTGGGCAATAAAGGAAGCGAAGAGAAGATCTAAATGGAAAGGTATCAAGATCAAAGGGATTCAAGAATCTTTCACTCATGCACTCTTTGTAGATGACACAATTCTATTTGGGCATGCCTCGATTCAAGAAGCCAGAGCCATGATGAACACAATTAAGTCCTATTGTTGTGCTTCCAGACAACTGGTGAACTTTAATAAGTCTATGGTCTTCTTTCAAAATGTGCCGCTTCATCTTTAAAATGAGAACCATGGCATCCTTAATCTTGATATTCAAGCATTACCAGGAATCTATCTCGATCTACCTCTATTTAATGACAGATATAGAAATAATCTATGGAGCAAAGTCCTAAGAAATATGAATGCAAAGTTGTCTAACTGGAAAGGCCGTAGTTTGTCTTTGGCAGGCCGTATAGTGATGATGAAAGCATTTCTCTCCGCTGTGCCCGTCTACATGATGTCAGTTTTTCATATTCCTAAAGGTATTATCGTCAAAGTAGATGGGGCTTGTAGGAAATTTTTATGGCAAGGCTCTCTTGAAGAAAAGAAAATCCATCTATTGGCCTGGGATAAAGTGTGCAAGCCTAAAGAGGTAGGGGGGCTAGAATTCTTAACATTGAAATTCAAAATCAAGCGCTTGGGGCTAAATTGGCATGGAACATGTATGCAAAACCCAATTCCATATGGGTAAGACTAATGAAGGCTAAGTATCTTGACTCCCTCGATAATGAGAGAATTTTCACTGCGCAGAATCCTCCCAAAGGTTCAACAATTTGGAACTTCCTAACAAGGAGAGAAATCCTCCAGCCCAATCTGTCATGGATTATCCATAATGGTGAAAAGACAGATTTCTGGTATGACTCTTAGGGAGGGGGGCTGTCTTTGGCATCAAGAAAAGAGCTCACAGATGCAAGAATATTTCTTCAAGCTAGCTGGGGGCACAAAGTTAAAGATTATTGGCTAGTGACAAGGGTTGGGGCTTCAATTTTAGTAGCCTGGAAGACCTTTAGGGACAACAATTTTCCATTGATTAAAAAAGTGTTTCTTAGTCATCTATTGAGTAAGAAGTTGGTTATTGTTTCTAGCATGGAGGACGAGGTGGACTAGACGGCTACAAAATCGGGCCTCTATTCAGTGAGAGAAGGTTATAGAATCTACATGCAAAAAGTTACTTCAGAATGGCCATCAAAATTGTGTTGGGGAAATGTATTACTTCCTAAAGCAGGAGCATTCACTTGGTGTGCGCTCCATAACAAAATCCTTACTGGAGACTGAATTAAAAGGCTAGGCCTTGGGTCTAATTTTCCCTGTGTGTTATGTGGAAGTGAGGATGAATCTACGGATCATATTCTGCTCTTATGCCCTTTTAGCAGAGAATGCTAGCTCTGGTTCTTTAGAAAGATAAATTGGGCCAGTCCTATATCCAAATCCTTGGTTCTAATGTTCAAGAATTGGCCACATCCATTTGCAAATTCATCTTTAGCCTGTCTATGGGATATAGGTCCCTCGATGATCATCTGGCACTTATGGTGGGAAAGAAATCTTTGTATTTTTAGGAAGGAAGCAAGATCGGTGTCCCAGGTTTGTGACAAACTAGAAGTAGCGATATCAAATCAGCTAGTGGCTCATTTCAGTCGAACAAACACTTCCAAATTAGTATGGACCAAGTGGGATGTGGATATCATCTCCTACTGGCTGTCAATTAGAATTTTAGGGTTAGATAGCATGTTAGGGGCCCCCAAGACCACCTTAAAAAGAGATCAGGTAAAATGGATTCTAGCCTCCCCTCCTTTCTTCAAGTTAAATTTTGACAGGGCATGCTGAGGAAATTCGGGTCTATTTGGAACAGGGTGTGTTAATAGAAATGAATATGGTGTCATGATTGCAGCCAAGTCCACCAAGCTATCCATAGGAACTAACAATGAGGTGGAAGCATGGGCGTTAGTTCATGGTTTACATCTGGTGATTGAAAAAGGTATAAAGAATGTGTGGATCGAGGGTGACTCCCTGATAAGGAAGAGGTTTAGAGAACTGGAAACCTAACTATATTCTGCAGCAAGCCGGCACCTTATTAAACAGCTTAGACAATTATCTTATATCCCATACATTGAGGGAAGGCAATAAGGTGGCAGATCTACTAGCAAATATAGCAGTGGATAGTGAGAACGCATTTGTACTTTTTCCACATGGGAATCATTTTCACTCAAACTCTTTGTCAAATATTCTATCTTCTGAGATGAAAGTTGAGATGGGCAGTACCTCCATTTGATTTTAGTTGTTCTAACATTGCCAACATGGCATTTATAAAAAGATATCCCCTCCAATTCAGACTATTAGTCGGCATCCAACCTGTCATACCTCCTAGCGCAAGGGAAGAAATAGGTGGCACGAACAGATTGGCTTGAGCTTGGTGTTTGGCGCTTAGTCGTTTCGATTTGAATGAGGAACACCAACTTAAATGCGACTTAATTCATTTTGTATGGCATCTGACAAATCAGTGGAAGTGGATTGTCAGATCTCAAGTGGGTAGTGAACCAAGACTGTTTAAGCCATTTCGGCTGTTCTTGAGGGAAGGTGGGGATTGCGAATCTGTCCTCTTTTCATGTCTCATTTAAGGGAAGTGACAAGCCTTACCTACACGGGCTTTTAGAGTTTCCTTGATGGTGCAACGGCTTCATCTCCCTTGATCAGGTATTTCTATAGAGGACACGTCGCTAGATCTAAATGGCAGCCATCCTTTGGTAGTGTACTCTGTATCTTTCCACTAGGGCTCTCTGACATTATGATGTCATTGAAGTCCTTCACCATCTTTCGTTTGATAGGATGTCATTGGATTTTATTCTTACTACTTTTGATTGTTTTGGCTTGTGTGAAGGTTTTTTCTTCTCTACATCAAACGTTCTCTTACTTGGCTTTGTATCTTCTCTCGTAGTTTTTCCCTTCCTATGGCTCTCCTGTTTCTATTCCTTTCTCTTCTCAAATATAATCTCATGGCTGACATTTGTCTTAATCAAAGACTGCTTTTCCTAGCACTCAACTGGGAACCAAAAATTAGAGGGAGAGTTAAGGCGGCAGACTTGATGACCCTGCTCGACTCGGATTGCACCCTCATCTAGTTTGCAGTTAGGAACATAGTCGGCCATGCTTGGATTAGAGGCTACAAGGGGCATGTGCTCAACTACTCAGATGTGCTTTCACAGTTATTATCCAACATCATGGATCTAGCAATGGATGGTGAGTACATGCATGCCTTAGCAGCAGGATTGTTCTTGAAAAACATCTACACTGTTGAAAGATGGGAAACAGTGGTGTCTACATATAGAATGGATCAGGGTGATGCCCTAATTGGTGGGCTTTTCAATCTTGCAGGTATCCGTACCTCTCCCCCGCAGCAAGAAATCTATAGGGCCTTGCAAGCCAGTATCAAATCTTTGAGCAGAGGTGAAATTGATGAAGCGCTGTGGGCTCATTGTTTTCTGTTTACCAAGAAGAAAGTTGAGAGGATCAAGAATGTGTTTACAGCCATCCATTTCCTAAGGATCCATGCCTCCGACCTAACTCCAGGAATGCTATTGTATGCTCTAGAGATCCCTTACGAAGGAGCTCAGTCATCTACGTTAGTGGAGCTGGATGAACAAAATCTACCGGCAGCTCCGCCAGCAACGTGATGAAGTGATAGTGTCGGTAGTTTTTTGGCGCCCTGGGTAGTTGGATGGTTGTGGTGGTAGGGGTTTTTCTGATGTGTTGCTATGGTGGCATGTTTCCGGTGCTGTTTGTTGGTGTCTTTCGCAGGGTTGTCTGTTTCTAATGGTGGTGCTTGGTTGGGCCCTTTTGTTGTTATTCTCGGTGGTGCTTGGTTGGTCCTCTAGTTGTGATTGGGTGTTGCTGTTTGTTAGGGTTTTTGGTGGTTTTCTACTTCTCTATATTCGGCGGTTGTGTTTTTGATTCCCTACTTTTTTAAAGTTCTACTCTTTTTCTAGTTTCATCTAGTCATGTTGGGCCCTAATTTGTATTTTCTCTAGTTTTCGTTCAGACTATCGTATGTTTCTCTTATGTATAAATCATTTCAATCCTAATCTATGGGTGCTCCGCCACCTTTTTCTGGTTAAAAAAAAAATTGTCTCTTGATTTATATATAATTGTCTAGTTGATATACAGAACTCTGAAAACTTTGTGATATTTTTAGTGACAACTATTCGACGGAAAAGGATATCAGAATCCCAAGAATCACCCATGAATTTAATAGGAAATATAAATACATGTAAAGTTGTGAATCTACTGAGTCAGTTTCAGTTTATTCGAAGATATACGGACCGGTTGATGGTTGCACACTGAGAGCTCGGCATGATGAAGGGAAGGATATTGGTTGAAGAATTTTTTTAATGATATACCTACAATATAATAAAATTATTATGAGACTTGTATATTGCACAAAACTCAGAAAAGATTTGCTATTATGCATATGGTGTCAAAAGTAGTCTCAGGATAAGAGACATAGCAAACAAGGGCAAAATTCAAATAAATGAAGCCCAATCCTAAATTCAAAATCAAGGAAATTGTAAGTACTGGTTTGTCAGTTTGAAGCATATGCCTCTTGTAGACAATATGTGAACATTCCTTCAAGAGCTATTTAGTGTTTAACAGAAATGATTGGAATGATAAATGTATAATTAATGTATTGGTATTGTTTTTATTTTCATTTTTAAAATTGAAAGTTTTTGAATTTAATTGTGTAAGTTTTTTCATCAATATTTTGGATCACATGATGGATAACTGAATCATGGACGATGGATGATTGAATGTGATCCCTGTGTAAGTTTTTTCATTGACATTTCAAATCACAAGTGAAAAATATCAATGCATAAAATTTACGTAGATGAATCCAAAAGTTCTTATTCTTATCTTCATGAATTATGGAAAACTCATTCCTACAAAGCTTGTTGTTCTTTGACATTCTTTGTATGAAAAATAGAAACTAGAGATAAAAATTTTAAAGCCAAGTTTCCAAAATATATGTTGCAAATCAATAATAACTATTAAGGTGTTTTGGATTATTTGTAGACTGATATTCAGAAGTTTAAACATTTTGTGATATTCAATTACCAATAAAGATAAATAAATACTTTCATCGTGCAACAATATAGAATCACTCTCAATAAAGAAATAGAAATACTTTCATCATACAGCTCAGTATAATTATTATATTTCTATCACAATTATTCTTTGTATGTTTTAAAAATACTAGTACTTAGATGTAAGCAAGGCTACTGACTCATGCTCTATTTTTGTGGGACTGAAGATATCTATAGAGAAAGTGTAGAGCTGTTGTTATGGCAAGTTGTTAGAATAGAAAGTCAATAATCAGGTGTTGAATTTGAATAAGTAAACCCTGTAAGAACTTGGATTAGGAACAAAAAAATTGGTTTAGACTGCATAGAAACCCACCAATGTAGTTAGATCCCTATTTAAGCCTTTCAACTTCAACAAGCGAAAAATAGAGATAGTGTGTACACTTAGCCTAAATGTATCTAGGATTAAAAGCTAAAATGAGATACAAGTAATGTAAATGACAATAATAAAAATCTATATAAATATATTATTATTCTAGTCTGTGAAAGGAAAATAAGGAAGTCGATTCCACTACTACTGCCGAGAGAAGGAATACATAATAGGGTTACAAAAGTGTAGGAAAAAATGGAGAATGTTCTAGAATAGGAGTTTGGGGAAAGGATTAAATAAAACTCTCAAATTGATTGCTAAGAAAGGAACAATTAATACAAAGAATTCTTTAAGAAAAATATGAGAAAGATGCTACTATTTCTCCAAGGAGAGGAGAAGCAATAACATAGAGACAATATTAAGAAGGAAAAAATAAATGGTTGTTGCCTCCACTATAAATCTAGAGTATAGAAGTCTAAGAATGAAACCAACACCAAATCAAATTAGAAGGTTTCAAAAGGTTAGTTAACAGTATTCAAGAAGACATCCAAGAAGAGCGAAGAGATTTTAATGGCTTGAAAGAGGATTTTTTATGCTCAAAATAAAGGTCGTTAGTGGAAGAAAACATGCTATTGAGGTTGCACTTTCTAGAAAAATAGAATAAAACCATATTTAAGAGCTTTTTATTGTCAGTGGATGAATCTGTACTTGTGGTAGAGTGTGGATTTAGACAAATTACTAAAACATAGGAAAAATAAGCTTCAAATGTAGTTGAGATAGAACTTAGTAGTCAGTGGGGGATAAGGTTAAAGGAATAGGCCAAATGAGCCCTAAATTATTCTAAGGGAGCAAATGCTAAAACATGTACAATACATAGAGTACGAATTGTAGGGTGTGTAATTTTTAACTTTATAGTTTGTATGTCACAAGAGGACATGTCTTGTTAGGCTAACCCTTGAAAAACTAAGGTAAATGATGGAAGGCAATAGATCTTAGCCATGCAAATGCTCTAGGATTGAAAGTACAAATCCAAATTCATTTTAGTGCACCAAATTGAAGTGTTCTTTGTAATGCAAATGATATTTGGATAGGATTCTTGAATATGAGAAGATGTTGTTAGATGGTAAATGAATGCAATTGAATGCCTTTAAATACAAGGACATAGCAAAGAAACACACAAAACTTGTGTTATGTTGGCTTTAGGTGGAAAAGGAATAGGTGGGAGTTGGACAAAATTTGAATCTTAAAGTTGAGTGTCAAGTTTGTAGCCATGGGGCCAACACTATGTCTATAGAAATGACCCTCGACATGATTATAGTCAAATCAAAGTAGACAACAGATGTATGAGCATACATACATGAATAGGCATAGTTAATATGTGGTGTGGGTGAATATATCAGAGTGTGTACGTGTACATGGATAGGGCTTGGATAAGCATATGAGAATATGTGTATAGAGATAAATAAAGACAAAGGGAATGAGACCAACTTTACACAAAATTACACCATCTATCAATGTATAAACACATTAAAATTGTCTTCCAAAACAAACACAAAACTAAATTAAAAAAATTGACATATATGTACAAATTTCACCATTACAAAAATGAAACCGATATTTCCCTATTATAGAATCTGTTAATATATAAACACATTAAAATATTCTCCCAAAATAAACACAAAACTATCAAAAAAACGAAAAAATTAAAATAAAACAAACATTTACCTATTCCCTTGGGTCCAAATTTCACATTGAGACAAGCCAAAAATGCACCATTACTTCTCATCTACTTATGGAAATGGAAATGGAACCTTTTATAGTCTATGATGTCAGGCGACCTGATTTTGGGTCTACAAGTGGCTTATAGCATATGAGACTACCTCATACTCCCAATATGCACGAGACACCTAACTGTGCTTCTAATATGAGGCATATGTACCCTACCCCTGCCGGATGACGCGATAAGGATGACGATAACCATATCTATGAACGCACGTATGGTAGAATTTTTTTATATCGTTTGAAACTTTCAAGCGCCAAATTTTATATTTAGCATAATCTGGCGTGCAGAATTGGTAAGTGGATATACATTATCTATGATATGTCGACGTGTTAAATGTGCCATTCATAACATAGGTGAAGTCGACAACAGTTTTGAAACGTGGAGATGCGTCTTAGCTATATCCAAACAAACATATACATTTGCCTTCCTCTCATTTCATATTACATAAAAATTCATTTCAGTCGTTTCATCGAGACTTCCTTCAATCAACTTCTGGCCGTCATGACGTGGGAGCAGATAACTGTGTGATTCTCGTGCCGATTCTTTTTGAGCCCTTTTCCAGAGAACCCAAATAAAAACCGCTTTCTAAATTAAATTAAATCTGCACTCTCAATCTGTAGCAGCACAGAAGTTGCATTCGAAAGTAGTCCATAGATTTGTTTCATATTAGAACAATGAGGGAAATCGAGCACAATTCTAACGAAATGATTGTGGGGTTGCTGGAGGAACAATGCGAATCTGATGGAGAATTTCAGTTATCCCCTCCAACTGAATCCATGGAGGCCGAGTCCACTGCTCAGTCACAGCAACAGATTGACATTCTCAAGGTATATACATATATGAAGAAAACACTATCTTTTTCATGTATTCTTTTCGGGAATTCTAGTTCTGAACATGGTAGATTCGAACAAATGTGCAGAGTATCATGTCAGAGATTAGTGAAGCAGAAATTAGCATATCCGCCCAAATATCGAAATACATAGAATTTGCAGGAAAAGGAGGACAACAACATAGCTCAAGCTTGCAGCGCTCCGTAATGAGCCATCTCAGAAGCATAGGATATGATGCAGCAATCTGTAAATCTGAACCCAAACATGACAGAGGCTTCCCTTCTGGTTAGTTAGTTATATATTCTCTCCTGCTCAACGAATTAAACCCAAATTAATAGAGTGGATTTTGATATTATGTCATTACTGAGAGTTTTAATGGGTTTTATGCAGGAAAATATGAGTTCCTGGATGTTCTTGTGAGCAACACACGCTTATTGGTGGACATGGATTTCAGAACACAGTTTGAGATTGCAAGACCCAGTAGCGAATACAGTGCTCTCATACAACTGCTTCCCCTTCTGTATGTGGGCAATGCAGATAGACTTCTTAACACTGTGAAGATAATGTCCAGAAGTGCCAAGGTGTCGTTGAAAACAAAGGGAATGTACATTCCCCCATGGAGAACATATGCTTACATGCACTCCAAATGGTTGGGTTCTTACAGGCGAATAACCAACCCTTTTCCTGAGGAAATCATCTCATGCCATGGTGGAGGAATAGAGGAATGCATTGATTGGAAGTGTAGTGAAGTCTTAACACAGAAATCCTCTAATGAGTTAACTTCAAAGATGCCCACTGTTTTGATGGAAGCCGGTCTAACTTCAATGTTCAAATTAGTACCGGTAGCATAAGATTTGCTGCAACTTTAATTGTATAATTGAGTATAGACATGACTGTTTTCATGAAATCTATAGAGGTTTTGTAATCGTGTTCTTTTCAGGACTCTTTTCAACTAATACCATAATTAATATTGGTGAAAGTAACAGTTAATACTGTGTGCTCAAACCGTTTGTTTTTGACCAATTTTTAAAAATGTGCTCAAAATAAGCTCCTCACTTGATAGATTGATTAAGTAAGTAACAATTGTTTGACCATAATTTAACAGTCTCATGGAGTTGGTGACGGGTCTATTTTGTTTATTGATTGGCAGCCGCCCTCCTTACAAGCATGTTGTTAACGTTGGAATAGCGTGTCAAATATTTTAGTCTCTCTCCAAAGGTTTTAATAAAAATAAATCACGTTACATTGATTATCTAGGATAATTAATAAATATGAATTAACTAGGGTTGGAATATGTAATTGTAATCAATCTAACAAAATTAAATGTAAGGGTCAAGGATATTTAGTTTTGAAATTGATGATGGAAGAGTGATGTGTAAAATTAATTTGTCACTATTTAAAAATTGATGTGCTTGGTGTAATGATTGTCTCAGAATTTGTTGAATCTTAAAAAAAATGATGGAAGAGTGATGTGTAAAATTAATTTGTCACTATTTAAAAAATGATGTCTTTGGTGCAATGATTGTCTTAGAGTTTGTTTTATCTCAGAAAACTATCATTCAAATTTGAATATTGTCAACTTGATCTTGACTACTATGAATTTGATTTGATGTGCAGTCTAATTTGTGTCATGCAAGAATGATATGTTAGAATACATACACCTAAAAACCTACTCACCTTCACCTTCTTGATAGTAGAGTTTGGTGTCTAGGGACATTGTTTAGGAGTTTGTTGACTCGAGAGGGGAACAACCTAGGTCAAACCCCTTGTCAAGCCATGTTAGTGATCGTGAGTGATATCAAAGATATTATACGTTGACATGTAGATGGCCTAGATGACGACATTTGATTATAGATTTGATTGTTTGATTCCCTTAGAAATTAAAGTGCACATTCTAATTATTTTTCTTGTAATCACATGTGATTAATTGCACATTGAATCTCTTCAAATGACATAGACAATATGTTGCACAAACATGTGTTAAGTCATCTCATAATAGTTACTAGAAACAGGTGGGAGACTTGGAATTATGAATTTGAAAATGTGATTTCATGTTCATTCTCGAGCACCTTGAGGTTGAATTATGTTAATCTCAAGCCACTTGAAAATTAACCTTAGAGCTCAAACTAGATTAGATATACCTTGAGTACATCTATCTAAAAGATTCTTAAAGATATTAATCTTTGAGGCACCTATATTGAATTTGTTATATAGGATAGATAGGTGCCTCAAGATTATTATCTTTCAATGTCCTTTAGATAGATGTATTTAAGGTATCTATGCTAGTTTCAAATATACATATTATCATATATTACTTATATCTATCTATAATGGTAAAATTTGCATACCCATGCCAATTCCCATTTAGTTTTGGGCTTATTTGAGGGAATGTCTTAATACATTTACATAGTGACATGTGGCACATTTATGTGCTAAGTTTGGCTCCTTCTTCAATCATTACCCATCCTCATTCACACATACTTTTATGTATTTGACCCTATCCTATCGATATCCACACTTACTCCTACACATTCCTTACACTTCAACATAGAAAAGAGCTCATAGGTCTTATGTCATAAAATGGCCCCCTAAGACTTTTACCTCCTAAGTTTAGATCCCGAGTCCCTTGTTTTTCATCTTGCATGTTAAATCTGACTCCCGAGACAAAATGGCTTGAAACCCGTGTCAAATGGGGCTTGAGGGACATTGTGGCATCTGATCCTGCCCTAAAATAGGTACCAGGGGCTTAGGCACTCGCGCCCTAGTCCTGCCCTATTTTAGGTAGGTCCCAAATTTGAATGTCAATTAAGTGACCATTAGAAGTGTCCTTTGCCGACATCTTAAGTTTGAATTATGAAATTAAAATGGGAATGCATATATAATCATGTTTAGGACTTCATTTGTAAACTAGATGAATAATGCGAACTTGTGATCTTGTGCTAAGGGTATTCAAGGTGTTCATTGTGTTGCAAAGCAGTCTTGTGTTGCTCTTGTGTTTGTTTGTTGTAGATTTAGCTTCATCAATCCATCTCCTCATGGTGTGGAAGAGCTTCATTCCTCCATAAGAGCTACACCTTCAAGGTGATATCTATTTGTGTTTGAATGAATCATTTATCAATTTGTTTTAACTTTATCCTGTAAGGATATGCACTCTCCATCTGACAACGGTGTTTGGAAGACTTGAATGTCCTTCTGGGGCTTGACTGAGGCAAGATCCTAAACACCATAGCCCCCAACTACACTCCTTGTGATTGCAAGTTACAAGTATCAAATTTTGCGGAGTGGAGTTGCAAAGGATAATGATTCTGGATCTGATGAAAAGAAGTGGAAAGGAGCACTGTCAGGGCTTGGATGCTAGTCCCTTTGCCCTCTGTATTTGCAGACCCAAAAATTACCTGAACAGGGATCATCAGTGTTAGGAGTCCTAAAACCCCCAAAGAAATCACTACACTAGGCTTGGGCACGAGTCCTCTTGCCCCTGACAATTCAAGATCCTAAACTTCAAAAAATGGTCAGTAACTACTCTCTGTCTACTATCTCTGTCTACGACCATTTTTCAGAATTCGTCTGTTTGTTTACGATTTTGCATAATTAGGGTTTGAAGCATAATTGGGCATTAAATTAATACATTAATCAGTAAATTCTAAATTTCCCTATTATTACAAGTGATAACCAACCTGTAGGTGAATCTTCTTGGTTCTACTCGGTTAAATGTCCTTGAATGTGTGTAGTGAAAGGAGGATCTAGGCATATCGTCCATTAAACCCTCTGCCCACTTTTTCTACGTAACATTTTGGTGAACCCATGTTTTAATTAAATTTTGCACCTTTCTAAGTGTTGTACTTCAGATTTACATTCATTTACTTCATCATTTTCATATTGCATTTGAAAATTTACCAAAAAAAATTGAAAATTTTGAAAAAATTGGCATTTTAGGCTTGCATTTTGACATAATTTGTATTAATTTCATTACATTTTATTTAATTTCTAATTTTTACATCAGATCTTATATAAATTAAGTTGTACATCATTAATTAATCATTTGCATTGCATTTTCATGCTTAATTTGTTAGATTTTGCTTGAAATCAAGTGCATTTTTCATAAAACCTAGTCTTTGCATTAGCTAGGGTTTGTAATTAAAATCTTGTTTTAGATTTTACTACTCTTTTAAAACACTCATTCAAATCTAATTTTTATTTGTAGTGTTGCATTATTGTGTGTTTTGGCATTTACATCTTAAATTTTGCATTTACACAGTCAATTTCAACAAAAACTAGCATATTCATCCATATCTCTTTAAAATTGCACTTGCATTGAGCATTGTAGCATTTTTACATCATTTTCAGATCTGATCTTAGCTATTTCACATTATAAATCTAATTAGAATTCATTCATACATCATTTTACATAGTTTCATGCCTTAATTTCATAATTAGGGTTTAAAATCCTTGAATTTTCCCTCTAGATTTTGACTCATCTTTCATCTAGATTTGCATGATAGGTGTCTTGTGAAATATATTGCTGCAGTATTTGACTGATAATAAGCATGTAATTTTTTTCCCCTCATTAATTTATTCACAACACTACTTCTTTTAGGTATTTGCATTGAAAAAAGCAAAAAAATCAAGCATTTTAGGTCATAAACATACATAATTTTGCACTTGTTATTTGCATAAGTGTGGAAATCTTTTAAAATCTGATCTTGAATCCATTTGAAAACATACATACATGGCTTCTCATCATAACAATAATGCTAGGTTCCCTCCTAGGCCTTATTTGAAAATAAAGAGACCTGAACCTGAAATAACATTTACATCACTGTGAATATAGTGGAGATTCCGGTGCATGGTACACTTATAGATCCTAATTGTATGACTAATGTGGTAACCAAAGAGTTCCTTCTTTCACATGATTTGACACAAGATTCTTATGAACCTTTGAATTTAAGAATTAAGACACATACTGAAGCTTTCATGCCTACCTTTGGGAAGATAACCTTATTGGTTACGGTTTATGATAAAGTCGTTGATCAATTATTTGATGTCATCCCTTTATCTGACCTCTTCTATGTAAAACTAGGACATCCATGGCTACAAGCTATGAATGTTGTCCCCTCAACTATTCATAAATGCATGAAATTCCCTTTACATGGACAAGTGCGTACTATTCGTCATAATACATGGCAGCCCATGGTTATGAAAAATAATTTTACTCTTGATTACTTTTGGCCACAACCTGATAGAGACCCTGAACCATGAAGAGACCAATCTTTCCTACAATATAGACGATACAAAGAAATGTAAAAAATATGAGCAGAGATAGAGAAGCCAGAATAATTAAAAAACAAAATAGTATGTGCTGCCTTATTTTTCATTCAATACATATTACATATATATAGGATTCCATATCCTATATTATAGGAAACCTCCTATAACAACTCTCCTAAATATATGAGTTGATTTAACAACTCAAATTCCTATAAACACTCGTACAATAATAATATATTTACCTACACATGATATTTTAACAAACACACTATATTATTAAGTTGTTTCTCAACAACTTAATATTAATGTACAAACCTTATTATTTTATGCATCATTATTATATGCACATCATATGATGCAATATTCCTAACACCTATGTGAACACTAATTCCCAACAACCCCCCTTAGTGTGAACATGGGGAGAAAGTACATCACAATACTTGATGACCACACACAGTAGCTCATCATAAGGTATGAGTAGGGACATACACATCTACTCATGATTTAAGCGATAGTGGAAGTAGCCTCACTATGCTCAATATGCCTTCACCCAAGGATAGGGACAAACACATCTACCCATGGAACCAAGGATAGGGACTAACACTTCTATCCAAGGTCTTACATCAAGTTTGGATAGGGACAAACACATATATCCAACATCAAGGTTATGAACAGGGACACACACATCTACTCACAACAATTACGATTAGGGACACACACATCCAATCATAATCACAAACTTATGTGACTGGGGACAAACACTTCCAATCACTTACACCATCTTGTGAATGGGGACAACCACATCCATTCACATACAACCAAGAAATATGATTGGGGACATACACATCAAATCACAACATAAAAGATTGAAATCCAAGCCCTCATTGTCATGTATGCAACCCCCACTATAGATCATTGCCACTTTGATCACAAATGACATGAGACAATTACTGCTGCCACCTGGAAACTGATCTTAGCTTTAGTTGTTTTGGCACAAGTTGTTTTGTCACTAAAACAATTTTGCAACCCTATCTCTAGTGACTCACAAGAGGTTGTTGAATGTCCTCCAACCTCCTGTGCCTCCATCCTCCAATTGAGCTTGCTACTTAACAAATTTTGATTTGAGGCTCAATTTTATAATGCCCCCCCTTAATATGGATGTCACGTACAAGCGATAATGCATCCATTTACAAATGAGATATTTATTGTTTTAATAATTTTTTGACACTTTTTGATAGACATACTTTTGATGACATAACGATTAATGTCTTGTGAGAATACACCTAATTCTTAAATAATGAAACAACTTAACTTTAATCTTTAAAATATCATTCAAAATGAATCGCTTCCTACTTTCTCATAGTTATCACAAAATGTTTTCCATGGCCTTTCCTCTTGACTTTGAAACGAAGTTGCTTGTGAATAATGCCATGCTGAAATTCATGTTCTAGCTACTCAACTTCTACTAGAGGAGGTTGATTCTATTGAGTAGGGGAGAAATAGATAAAAGAATAACCCTCAATCAAAGCCATGTCTTGGATTTGCAATCAACATTATGATTTCCCTCTTTTCTAAAATGCATTCAAATTCTATTATACCGTAAAGGAGCAAAGAGATTCACCAACAAATTGAAAAGAACATTGTAGATGCTGAAACATTTACGCAGCAAGTATCACGGCCAACTTCCTCTTCAGATGTCTCGCAAAATACTCAAAATATTTCTAAACACCTATGTGAACACTAATTCCCAACAAGAAAAACTACTATCTAAATTGGCTGGGCCTCCTATTCAGACAATAAGACAAGAACAACCCACATTAGAAGAACCCCCTAGAGAAAAATGTAAAGGACTCTATGTTGAGGTTGCTCCTCCATCATCCTTACAAGGATCAGGAGTTATTCGTCGCGAACAAGGCACTTCATCAAGAAAAATGAGATTTGAATGAGATTCCTCCTCTGAGATACGAAAACCTATGGAAAAACATGACAATACTTTTAAGGATATAAACAATAAGACAAGAAGAAATAGACAAGCAAAAGAAAGGAGGAAGAGAAGACAAGCTTTTGCCCAACAAAATGCACCTCAACAAGAAAACATTCCACCTAACATTGAATCAAACCAAGAAGAGCTTAAGAAAGAACAATTTAAAGACAATGACAAAAGTTGGGCTATGGTACCTTATGTACCTCTTTCCTCTAACATTCGAGATTGGGAAGATGATGATTTGCTTGATGACAACCGCTAGCCTGGTTGTGCCTTCAGGTAAGTATTTCTAACCTTGGTGGTCACCTATGTCATAGCATTATTTGCTCATTTATGTGACCTCCCCTCTTGTATTGTGTTTCCCCCATAATGTGTTATGTGTTGTTTAGGCCTCCTAGGATGACCCTTGATACTTTTGTAAGGTCAAGGATACCGGGAGACTACCTTTCTTGTGATCATTCTTCTATTTGTATCATCATTCTTCTATCTTGCTTCTCCTCTATTTTATTTTTGTGTGTCATGCCTTAGAAGCATAGCGTTGCGGTCGATGACCTAGGGGCATCCTCCTACATGATTGTTCCTAAGGCACCTGCTTTCCTCTCTCATTTTATTGTTTACCTTCTCATGATTCTACCTAGTCGATGGATGATGAAAACAAATATATACTGATATGGACCATGTGTCCCTTCAGTAAGCAAGCAAAAATGGACCTAGTCCATATATGATGATAGGGTTGATATATATTATCCAACGCTTGGCTAGTAGAATTGCTCCGTGTGATATTTTGATGTTGTCTTATATTTGCTAACAAACCATAACAATACATCTGCTCTATGCACTTTGTTTATCTTGAGTCTCACCTTGGTTACACTCGGTTCTGAGACTTTTGTAGTATAGCCCCACGGTTATACTCGATTTCTAGATCTGTAGTATAGCCTTGGCTCTTGTTTACATGCATTGTTTTTTATCATATTATGTGGTTATTATCTTAGGAAAAGATTTCTAACCCCTTTTATTGTAGGAAATTATGTGTTTGTGGGAACATTCAGTGATCGTGAAGCACCTGTCACCTTTGGGGGCATGGGCTTTGCGAAAGCTCTTGTTCCCTTGTGTTTTTTCTCTCTACCTTAATATGCTTGATATTGATACATGACATCAACCACCTTAAGGTGGGGGCATATATAAGGTAAGTTGTCTGATGATTTTGGTACTAACGAAGTGTGTTTGTAAGCCCACTGTCGAGGCAGGATGTTGTATCTCCAGCACGAGTGCACATCTTTATCTATATTGCAATAAAAAATCCCTATGCAGAGGTGGGATATTGTATCTCTTGAGCTAGTGCATATCCTTTTATTCAAAGCCCTCTATGGAGGTAGGGATGGTGTATTTCTTGAGCTAGTGCACGTCCTTTTATTTCAAAAGTCCTCTGAGTAGGTGGGGTTGGTGTATCCTCCCTTAAGCGTGTCTTTGGTCATTGTTGTGGCATAAGCCCAACCATCAGGTGTGACTGTAGTGTGCTTGAGATGGTGGGAACTTAGAAATAAGCTCCTTCTATCACCTTGTTTGTTGTGTTTAAGATGTATAGTATGTCTTTGGCATGCTATACAGTGCTCGTGTCTTCTGTGTGTCTTCCATGTGTTTGCCCCCGTGTTGCAGTCTCAAGGGTGTGGCAAAATGCCCCTCCTATGCTTTGGGTTTTGTATGGCATGTTTGTTCTCAAGTGTAGTCTCAAGAGTGTGGTGAAATGCCCCTCCTACACTTTGAGATTTGTTTGGCATGTTTTCTCCCCCATATGTAGTCTCAAGGGTGTGGTGAAATGCCCCTCCTACATTTTGGGTTGTGTGTTGCATTTTTACTTTCCATGTGTCTACATTTATATGTATATGAAAATGCAAAAGAAATGATATCACTGTATTCATCGTGTTTTGTGTGACTACTCTTGTGTATTCATCGTGTATTGCATGTCTTCAATACTATCTTCTCTGTGTCTTGTGTGCCTATTACTTTCTTCATTGTGTTTTGCATGTATGTGATGTGTCTTCTGATGCTTACCTAAGGCTAGGGGCTAGAAATAGTCTCTCAATCTTGGTGTATACATCTTCTTTATGTGCTTGGCGTGTTTGATGTGTTTTTGACCGTACTTTAATGCACGTATGGGTCGTAAGATCATACATACATTAAAGTGGGGGCTAAACATTATGTCGTAAAATGTCCCCTAGGACTTTTACCTTCTAAGTTTAGCTCCCAGTTCCATTATTTTTCATCTTGCATGTTAAATCTGACTCCCAAGACAAAATGGCCTGAAACCCATGTCAAATGGGGCTTGAGGGACATTGTAGCATTTTACCCTATCCTAAAATAGGTACCAGGGGCTTGGGTGCTTGTGCCCTAGTCCTACCCTATTTTAGATAGGTCCCAAATTTGAATGTCAATTAAGTAATCGTTAGAAGTGTCCCTTGCTGACATAAGTTTGAATTACGAAATTAAATTGGGAATGCATATATAATCATGTTTAGGAATTCATTTGTAAACTAGATAGATAATGCGAACTTGTGTTCTTGTGCTAAGGGTATTCAAGGTGTTCATTGTGTTGTAGAGCAGTCTTGTGTTGTTATTGTGTTTATTTGTTGCAGATTTGGCTTCATCAATCCATCTCCTCATGGCGTGAAAGAGCTTCGTTTCTCCATTAGAGCTACACCTCCAAGGTGATATCTATTTGTGTTTGAATCAATCATTTATCAATTTTTTTTGCCTCTATCCTGCAAGGATACACACTTTCTATGTAACAACGGTGTTTGGAAGACTTGAATGTCCTTCCAGGGATTGACTGAGGTAAGCTCCTAAACACCACAACCCCCAACCACACTCCTTGTGATTGCAGGTTATAGGTATTGAATTTCACGAAGTGGAGTTGCAGAGGAGTGTGGTAGAGGATAAAGATTATAGATCTAACAAAAAGAAGCAGAAAGGAGCACTGTTAGGGCTTGGGCACTAGTCCCTTTGCCCTCCAGGTTTGCAGACCTGAAAATCATTTGAACAGGGATCATCAATGCTAGAAGGAGTCCGAAAAGCCCAGAAGAAATCACTGCACTAGGCTTGGGTGCGAGTCATCTTGCCCCTAACAATTCAAGATCCTGAACTTCAAAAAATGGTCAGTAACTAGTCTCTGTCTACTATCTCTGTGTGCAAGCATTTTCTAGAATTCGTCTATTTGTTTATGATTTTGCATAATTAGGGTTTGAAGCATAATTGGGCATTACATTAATATATTAATCAGTAAATTCTAGATTTCCCTATCATTACAAGTGACAACCAACCTGTAGGTGAATCTTCTTGGTTTAACTCGGTTAAATGTCCTTGAATGTGTGTAGTGAAAGGAGGATCTAACCATATCATCCATTAAACCCTATTCCCACTTTTTCTACATAGCAATAGGGAGTTGGACCATATGAGTCTCCAATGTTCTAAATCAAGATCACATGTTAGAGATTAGATTCATTTTGTGTAGAATTGACCCAAATCCAAAACAATAAGTAAATAGAGAAGGAAGGAGAATTGGTGTAAACAAGGGTAAATAAAAATGAATCAGGATCTAGCCATGAACCAAATGTAATACAAAAGTATACCACTTGTTTTTTTATTATGATAAGCAAAAAAACAAGGGTGTCGATCCCTAATATAGAACAGCCCATAGGAGCGAAGAAACAAGGCCCCAAGGGCAGAGAAGTGGGTCACAAGAAAACAACAACAACAAAACATAAAGAACCCAACAGCCCAAAAGGCAACCCAAACAGTGCACTGGACGCGCACTGATAGCAGAAAAACTAGACTGGGGATCAAACAACAGTCGATCCCAAACAAGAAAACCTAACACCCTTAGCCCTAGGGTGTTGCTCCACAACAGCTTTGGGGAGCCCTTTCTTACACCAATGAACCATAGTCCAAGAAACCTCAAAGTCAAAGTCCTCAGAGTGTGGCGAGAGGGGGGAAACTTCCCCTGCAACAGTAGCCAAGGAAGGCACAAACAAAGAGGCTGAACCAGAAACAGGCCTAGCTGAAAGAGAGACCAGAGAAGAGGAAAAAGTAGCCAGATCTGAAGCCTCCATGTGCAGAGCAGCCATGCCAATCAAAGAAAGACCAGTAGCAGAAGCAAAAGTGATCCAGCCAAGAGCAAAAGCTGATGTGGGAGCCGTAATATCATCTATAGAGTCCATCAAAGTCAAGGGGTTAGCAATAGTCTCCACCACCCCCACAAGATCAGTCTCAATAGGGACCTCATCCTCCTGAGAGGAATCATCCCCAAGAGATGAACCCTCCTCCTGGGAAGCACTGATAGTCAGGTGATCTAGGAGCGCATCCTTCCACCATGTTGAAGCACCTTTGTAGCACGAAAGATGACAACCGGAAGCCACATGACCAACAGTAAAGCAACGCCAGCATCTGAAGGGTATACCCTCATAGTCAATTAGTTGTTTCCAAGGCCGATCCCCAACCATTAACACAACATCTCCAAATAGAGGTTTGGAGTTATCAATGTCAACCAAGGTTCGAGCAACCGTGGAGTGCCCCTTGAAGGAGATGGTAGAATCAACTTTTAGGAAATGACTGATGGCATTGCCAATGCTCTCGTAGTAGGATTCCTCCCAAAACTAGAGAGGGAGGTTTGAAAGACGTAGTCAGATTGGTCTCATAGTAAGTAGTTCGATAAGGGGATTGAAAGAAAGCATCCATGGTTTAATGAAAAGGGAATGCTCCCCCCACATCCAAACCCTACCATCAAGCACTAAGTCTCACTACTCAGAGGAAACAAAAGTCATGATGAAGAAACCATGTGCACTTGGAAAAAGCTCAATCTTATGAGCAACAAGCGGCTTCCAAGACTCAATGACCCAATTGTGGAGATCTGGTAGGGAGGGCCAGAAACCATTGAACCTGCAAAATCACACATGTATTATGGTAAAACTCTTCATTTTCAACAACCTCTAGGCCACACACCACAACAAGGGAGGTGTGGGTACAAGGGACTAACCCCATCCTGAGGACGGCAAGCACCTGACCCCGTCACTGCCGCAAATGAACGTGGAACACCAGGAGCCTGCTACCCAAGAACAAATGAACCCAACCCCACAACCTACACACCATCTACAACATCATTTGCATTTGCTGAGGGATCCCCTTCCCATCCTGAACAAGCACCAATCTCTACATGCACTTCGCACGTGGCCGCCTTTAAATTTTCTATGGGGACCCTGTCACCAAGAATGCCCACAGACACCTTCTTACTCCCTTGAGAGCCAGAGGATGAGCCCGCAGCACACGCAGCGTCCAGGCCAGCAGACTCAAGGGCAATAGTCAAACACTGCTTCGTGTTCATGGACATTTTCAAATCAAAGTATACCACTTGTTGGAATGTTATTGCAATAAGACATTCCAATCAAAGTGAGCACAAAAATTAATAGGAAATCACATGTTTTACACTAATTTTACCATTACAAGTATATATATTTAGAATGGTTTTTTCAAATTAAAATGAAAAACACCCTTTTAATTAGGTTTCAATTTCTTCCATAAGGTTATATGGAGTAACTGAGATAGCCTCTCATGTTTCAAACTCTATTTTTTAAATATTGAAAAAGAGTTAAAATAAAAGAGCATTATTATCCCTTGTTGAATTCCTACAAATATAAAAAGAGCTAAATTATAATCAAATTAAAATGTTATCCTAATAGGTGTGAAAATGATGACCAACATCTATTGTAGACACTAAACTCAAGATGCCACAAGATCAAAAATGAAAGATGACAATTTCTAAGTTACCTCAAGATTTAAACATTAAATTTGTACTAAGGTGTCAAATTTGTAGGTTTAGGACATTTCCACATATGTGGATCTAACCTCTAGAAAAAGAAATGATTTATAACAATGTGTAGTCTTTATTATTGTTGCAATTGATTCACTTGGATTTTCTCTTCTATCTATACTAGTGATATTCAAAAACACCTTTGGGGGGTTACTGGTATGTAACTAGGGGAGATGTTCTCTTAGATCAACCCCCCAGATATTTTTTAAATGATCAAAGACAACAAGCTTTGACAACCATGCAAATGTTCTAAGATGAATGTGAAAACCTAGATTCATTTTACTTCATCAATCAAAGTGTTCCTAGCATGCTTCTTGATGTGGATGATCAAATCAAACAGGATGATATTAGATGATCAATGAATACAACTGAATAAATAGACAAACATAGAAATATAATACACAAACATATGTTTAGTCAGCTCTTGGTGGGAAAGGAATATGTACTAGTTGGAAAAAAAATTGATTAAATTTAAAAATTTTAGGGTCAAATATATGGGTGTGGGGTTGACTCTACATCCATGGAAATGACCTGAGACATGGAAAAGCTTGGGTTAAGGTGGATACCAAATGTATGAGGATATACGCATGAATGGGCTTATTTAATGTATAATTTGGGCAAATACATTAGCATGTGTGCACATATCCAAATAAGGTGGGGTATAAAGATATGGGAATGTGTCTAATGAGTGGATACAAACATGAAAGGACTCATTTTCACACAAGAGTGTGTCATTTGTTGATATGTAATTGCATTAAGCCATTCTCTCAAAATGGACACAAAACTAAATAAAAAATGGCATGGTATGCAAATTTTACCATTACATTTTGCCTCCATTTTGATGTGCATGTGAATTATGAATGATCATGTATCTCAAAGTATGTAGCATTCACAAGCATGCATGTAAAGAAAATATTCAAACGTAAAAGGATATCATAGGGTTTATTTAAGTAAAGGATCCTATTGAATGTTATTATGTAAGGATATCCTTAAACATGCATGTAGGAAAATTATGCCATGAGTAGCTTCCACGATTCAAGTAGGAATATAAACAACTACAAACTAGATGTTATTGTCAATGATCATAAGCAACCAAAGAGAAAGAGGAGGAAATAATGATAGATAATTTTTTCTTGTATGGAAAGTGGTAATGCTCCATCTCATTTGACAATCATGTGATGAGAGGGCACATGAGCTGCTAATATGTCAAGTGTTAATGATGAGTCTTTCTAGACAGAAATAATTATCTTAATTATTTATAAACTTAACATGAGAGTTATATTGTGATAGAATATGACCCCTACAATTTGTTGCACCCATAGGATAAAAAAATGGAGAGGGAAAACTAATACATGAAATGTAAATGTGAGTTACACATGTAAGCATGTAAGTCATGTAAAGAAATAACTACATGCTCTCTGCTCAATGAATTAAACCCAAATTAATAAGGTGCATTTAGTATTATGTCATGTATTATGCTAACCCTCAAAAAACTAAGGTAAATGATGGAGGACAATAGATCTTAGCCATGCAAATGCTCTAGGATTGAAAGTGCAAATCCAAATTCATTTTAGTACACCAAATTTAAGTGTTCTTCTTTGTAATGCAAATGATATTTGGATAAGATTCTTGAATATGAGATGTTGTCAGATGGTAAATGAATGCAATTGAATGCCTTTAAATATAAAGACATAGCAGAAAAACACACAAAACTAAGATCTGCTATACATGTAAATCATGCAAAGAAATAAAGAGGCTTCCCTTCTGGTTAGTTAGTTAGTTATGCTCTCCTGCTCAACGAATTAAACTCAAATTAATAAAGTGCATTTTAGTATTATGTCATTACTGAGAGTTTAAATGGGTTTTATGCAGGAAGATATGAGTTCCTGGATGTTCTTGTAAGCAACGGGAAGGAGAAAAGCACCCGGTTAATGGTGGACATGTATTTCAGAACGCAGTTTGAGATTGCAAGACCCAGTAACGAATACAGTGCTCTCATACAACTGCTTCCCCTTCTGTATGTGGGGAATACAGATAGATTTCTTAACATTGTGAAGACAATGTCCAGAAGTGCCAAGGTGTCATTGAAAACAAAGGGAATGCACATTCCCCCATGGAGAACATATGCTTACATGCACTCCAAATGGTTGGGCTCTTACAGGCGAATAACAAACTCTTTTCCTGAGGAAATCATCTCATGCCATGGTGGAGGAATAGAGGAATGCATTGATTGGAAGTGTAATGAAGTCTTATCACACAAATCCTCTAATGAGCGAATGAGAAACTTAACTTCAAAGATGCCCACTGTTTTAATGGAAGCCGGTCTAACTTCAATGTTCAAACTAGTACCGGTAGCATAATTGCTACAACTTGACTTGTATTTTTGAGTATCGTCATGACTGTTTTCATGAAATCTACAGAGATTTTGTAATTGTGTTCTTTTCAGGATTCTTTTCAACTAATACCATAGTTTATATTGCTGGAAGTAAACAGTTAATACCGTGTGCTCAAACCATTTGCTTTTGACCATTTTAAAAAAAGGTGCTCAAAATAAGTTCTTCCCTTGATAGGTTGATTCGGTAGCAATTGTTTGACCATAAGTTACAGTAACATGGAGTGGGTGACGGGTCCATTTTGTTATTGACTGGCAGCCGCCCTGCTTTCAAGCATGTTATTAACGTTGGAATAGCATGTCAAATATTTTAGTCTCATTGTAAAGTTTTTAATAAAAATAAATCACATTACATTGGATTATCTAGGTTAATTAAACAGATTGTAATCAATAAATATGAATTAACTTAAGTAATTAAGGTTGGAATATGTAATTGTAATAAATGTAACAAAAATAAATAAGGGTTAGGGATATTTAGTTTTGAAATTGATGATGGAAGAATGATGTGTGGAGTCAATTTGTCACTATTTAAAATTAATGTCCTTGGTGCAATGATTGTCTCAAAATTTATTTTGTCTCAAAAATCGTCATTCAAATTTGCATATTGTCAGCTTGATCTTGACTACTGTGAATTTGATTTGTTTTGTGGATCTAATTTGTGTCATTCAAGAATGTTATGTTAGAATACATACACCTAAAAACCTACTCGTCTTCACCTTCTTGATATTAGAGTTTGGTGTCTAGGAACATTGTTTAGGAGTTTGTTGACTTGATAGGGGGAACAACTTCTCCCAGGTCAAACCCCTTGGGGGCCATAATAGTGACGGTGAGTGATATGAAAGATAACATACATTGACATGTAGATGGCCTAGATGATGATGATTATAGATTTGATTGTTTGATTTCCTTAGAAATTGAAGTGCACATTCTAATTATTCTTCTTGTAATCACATGTGATTAATTACACATTAAATGTCTTCAAATAACATAGACAATATGTTGCACAAACATTTAATAAGTCATCTCATAATAGTTAGTAGAAAGGGGTGGGGAGACTTGGAATTATGAATTCAAAAATGTGAATTCATGTTCATTCTCTTGCACCTTGAGATTGAATTATGTAAATCTCAAGCCACTTGAAAATTAACCTTAGAACTAAAACTAGAATAGATATATCTTGAGTACACCTATCTAAAAGATGATTAGAGATATTAGCCTTTGAGGCACCTATATTGAATTCATTACATAGGATAGATAGGTGCCTAAAGACTAGTATCTTTTCGTGTCTTTTAGATAAATGTATTTAAGATATCTATGCTAGTTTAAAATATACATGTTATCATATATATAAATGATTGGTAAGTGTTGCTAAGGGGACAACTCCCATATATTGATAATCAAAAAAGATAGTCACATTGGCTCAAGACAAGAGCACATAGATTACATATTATTTTTTCCAATCCTGAGATGCATAGATAACGAAGGCCCTTGAACACTTTGAATGCATGCTCCACCTATGAAAGGGACATGATAGAAGCATGGTGTCCAATCAAAAATTTAAAAAATTTCATATTATTACAGTTAAGGTCATCCCTGAATAGGTGAACTACTTCAATGGTGTCTTTGTTCTTCCTAATAGCTTTGACATTGAAGACTCCTCCCAACAATCCTTCCTCCAGATTCTTATTGAAGGATAAAAATGCACTATAGGCTCTGTCATGCATCTCTGATTTGATGAAAGAATGGGCAAGGAGTTTTCCCCATTGCTTGCTTCCCAAAATTAGAACAACATTAAAGTATTTAGAATTCTTCATAAATCCTCCCATCATGGAGATGGTTACTAGTGAAGAGTTGCATTCTGATGATCTACTGAACGGTCTTGACCACCCCATCTTGTTCAACATTAAAAAAACCTATGTATTTGGGTTGTCGAATCCTTTGGAGTGCATTTGCACTCAAACCCAATATTCACTCATTGCACCATTTGTTCAAACTGCAAGGCTATATCCTAAATTTATGCAGATGCAGTGAACTACCATCTTTGTGGCATGTGACCCTGAGTTGTATTAGAGGGGAATGGTTGTTTGAAACTACTATCAATTCTTTCCAAAGGTATTATCTAGTTGATAAAATTCATCCCCTTATTTTGTAGTCATCCTTTATTGTAGAATTGGGCCTATTCACTTCCAAAATGCTTGTCAAATCCATCCAATCTATATCATAATTGGACAATTTGAAAATCTCAATCTAAATGAACCCTAGTTACCCAAGTGATCTGTGGCCATGTTGGCTTCTCTATAAATGTGTGCCAAGTTGTACTAATTCATGTTGTTTCAAAAAGCTCCAAATTAGATCGATCCAATTCTGTAATTTTCAATTCTTAATTTTTTTCCTTTTTATGGCATTTATACATATCATCAAGACCCCTTAATTTTCCACATCCTTGATTCCCTTTAGATCACAAACACTGAGACCTTCATTTAGAGCTTCCATTTCTACTTCATTGTTAGTACCATGTTTGAGCTTCTTTGATAGCGCCCAAACAAGGATTCCTACCTCATCCCTAATAATGCATCCAACACCTAAGGCCCTGGGATTGCCTCTTTAGGCCCCATCAAAATTGAGTTTCAATCTTCCTCTTGGAGGGGCCATTCATTTAGCCTTTTTCCTTTTCTCTTTTGAGTCCACACTTTTGTCATTGTAGAAATGTATAGGGATTTTTAGCCTAGGCTAATTTCTCATGATTTTATCATCCCAACTCATGAAAGATGACCTTCCAATCTCCCTAACCTTACCATTTAAAAGTTTGTAAATTCCACTCTCAACCTTTTGTAGTACTTCCTCTACTCTACATTCCTTGTCATTGAAAATTCTCATGTTAATTTCTTTCCAAATGTGTCATATGAGCTGTAACATCCCGCCCCGCAACCCCGAAGGGTAAGGGCCAAAAGAGTGCATGAATATTTTATTTTTTAGTATAAGGTGATAACATGCACATAATACGGTTGCCAATTCGATATGTTGACAACATTCATGGCCAAGTATGGCCGAATGTACAACCCAAAGGAGAGGACTAATTCACCCTCTAGAAGAAATTATAAAACTACATTCATTTTAAACACCAACCCAAATGTTCCTATAACGCATTCCAAATATAAACATGAATCCATAAACATCATATTACAAGCAGATCCGATACCAACACCACAATCCATAAGCCAAATATGAAACATCTCATTTCTTCTCATTAAATTACATGATTACATCCTCTCCCTCAAGAGAGTACAATAACATAAAAGAATATACAAGTACAATGGCATAGCCATGAGTAAGATATAGTAACAGATAAATTAAATACAATAGAGAACATCACCAACTGGTGCTCCAATAACCTATACACCACTTCCCAATGGCGGTGGCAATGCCTCCCAACCATGTGGACTCATAAGAGACCACCCCACCATGCTCAAAGATAGTCACAAGGCCCACACAGAAGCAACAAAGTAAGGTTATACATGATGGCCAACACTCACATCAATCATGGAGCAGACATGGAAAACAAGGCATAAAGACAAAGTCATAACATAGATATGCTCATCAAATATAATGTCAGGTGCTACTCATGACAACAAAGGTACAAGACACTAGGGTGCAGAATGGATGGAGTGTCAACATGTGTGCACGAAGGGATGGTACCACATGGAATCAAGTGCACCTCTCATACAGACAAGGAGACTCAATCATGCCCGAATCAACGCCCCATAGACGGATAACTCGATGCCCCGCAGACAGATCGGCCTTCTCGTATGCATCCTTAGCCTTTACAAGCACTCAAGGCCATGCACGAGGACTCAATATCCTCGACCTAAGCTTATCTCGTTTAACCAAATGAGGTATACAAAACTAAACTAAAGCAATTCCCTAACAAGTCACATTAAATGATAACATCAATTAAATCTGTCAAGTAGACAAACGCTATTTAAATATACAAATCAGCCAAGCAAGAACAAAGTGATCTACAAGATAGGCTTTCGACGACAATGCAATTTTATTGAAAATAGCCCTTTAATAGTTAGGTCAGTTGTGCAATATTGTATTATTAGATACATCCCATGACAAACTGATTTGACATCAACACTTTATTAGCCTTTATAGGAATGCTTGTTGAATTGGATGGAAAGACAATATAACCAAGTGATGTTAGGGTAGTGAGAGAGGCAACAAGGTGGAGATAATAAGTACCTAGCTCTCTAAGAGTGGAATTTACTATGTAACAGTTGCATAATCATCTATCTAACAAACTCATGAAATCTCACCAACTGCCAAAAAAAAACAAGTCCATAATCTTGAAGTAATGGCAATTGTAATTATTTAGTGGAATGACAAGTTGGGTGATCGAGAAAATCAAATCCTTAACCTACCATAGATTAAAGATGCATTATTTCCTTGTCAAAAGAATTGTATGGGACAATGTACATGCACTCTAGCCTCTACCGAATCTCATCTCAAAACATATCTTATTTTTAAGTGATCTCCCTTGGCTTAGACTTGTTAAAAGTAGCTAAATATTATTTACCTACAGGAAGAAACTTTTTAATCTGCATCATTCATTCTTAAGGTAAAAAAAATGGTATTAACCACCACCGACTAGCCATTTTAGAGTGGGAAACTGATTTACAAGTTCTGAAATTTCCAAGAATATTTCTCTCCATCTTATAGTAAGATTTTGTTCATATATATTTAGGAGGACAAGGTAAATGTTCTCTTCTTTCCATTCTTGTAAGAGTGCAATCCAATTCTATTTTCTATAATATAACAATTGATCTTACTAGAATTCCAGTAAACTGCAACTACTCAAGATTCATCAAATGAATTTATAGCTGGAGTTTATGAATTCTTTCAAAATGTTTACAGCATCACTATGTCTAGTATTTCCAGACATTTGAATTTTATATCATAGTTCAAAAACTCACACTAAACTAAACCCAACACTTCCAAGAGCGAAAACTACCCAGGTATACATAATGCATAATGAAAAGACATGCACAAAGCATGGGTCCTGCCTAACAAAAATGTCTTTTAAGGAAAATATAGGCAGGCGTAAGGCACATAAATTGTCTGACAAAATGTATCCAGAGACGTGGTCTCATGGATATGTTTTCTTGGTGCCTATAGATCACATATGAACATAAGCTTAGGAGTATTTGCAACGATGCTTCTTTTGATTGGGATTCTAAAAATGTTCCAAGACTTATGTTCTTCTCTCAAACACCTATGCAGAAGTGGACAGGTGAAAACCAGACTCACAGCCTCTACCAGCAGCTCATAGCATGCGCTATGGCAGAGTGCCCCAGAGTGCAGTCATCTCATGGAATGCATTGATTGCAGGATACGTACAAAATGAAATTTGTTAAAAAGGATTTACAAACCTTCAAACTAATCCAGTTGGCGATGTAAATATCTTGCACTAAAATGAGTTTTGGCATATCTTATTTAAAAAAATGCAGTACTGAGGCTTTAGTTTTTCTATGGTTAAAAGTTTGCTGCAAATGAAGTTTAGTCTCTGTGTTGGAAAAAACAAGGAACTGATGTAAATACCTCTTAATCGCACTCCCTCTCCTCACCTCAAATCTTGCAACTGATATGCTCACCTGGGTCATTTCTGGTCGCACTTCCCTTTCTCTCATGCCCCCTACCAAATGCCCAAGTCCCCACTTTAGGGGCAGGGCATCCTCTGGTAAACATGACTGCAGAAGGGGTGACTATTCCCCAAAATAGATGGCCAGCAGCCTCCCTATTGAGCTACTCCCAACACAATTAAATCTCCCAACCCCTATTTGCAAGCATCTCCCCAAAACTTCCCTAAATCATGGTTCTCTTGCTTCCAAAAATAGAGTCTTCCCTGCTAAGTGATTGACTTACTTTTCTCCTTCATGCGCCTTTTTCCATCTACCCAAAAGATATTTTCTTCCAACATTAACTCACTCACCAACTTCTCAAAGGGTCATCGTATGGCATGGGGAAGAAATTGAAATAAAATAATATAAAAATAAATTGACTTCTTTTCCATCTACTTTACTTCCGGAGAGAGTTTATCAAAGAGAAATTCAATGTTTCCATGATCTATTACCAGATTATGTAATATATGCAATGTGCCCCTTCTCGTACATAAGTAAAACTGTATAATAAAGAAGAACCTTCAACTGATAGTGAAGAGTTCCTAGCATATTATATGCCACCATGCAACTCTAATCCAAGTTGAAAAGTGGATAAAGAAGTAGCCAACTTTATATACCAAATGACAAAATACAACATATTCCACAATCACTTAAACAACCACAAGGACTTGACTCCAAAACTATACTCACTCGATACGGAATCAATATGGACGAGGCATTCAGATGATGACTAGGTGATGTCTGAGGGAAACACACACACCAAGCACTCATCCCTGAACAAAGATGGTGGCGAGGATTAGGTGGTTTAGGCCAGTGTGACTATCTCCAGTAACCAAGATCAGGGATAATAAGAGTACACTCAGGCATGTGAGTCCAGGTAGAGTCGATACCCAATACCTGCATCACTCTGATTACATGTCAAAGCACATGTGCTTATAACATACATCATAGATGAAGCAATAGTAAGCATGTAATCCAGCATGATAACCAATCATGTCAACATCATAATAGTATCAGAATCCATCAAGGAAAAACAACAACAGAATATGAACACGGGGGTTGTTACATCCTACCCCCTAGGACTAGGCTTACTCTTGGAAGCCTGCAAATGCTAAGATGTAGCCAGAGCACACATAAGTCCATGAACCTTGATACAATATAAAAATTAGGTTATCACATGCACAATTACCTGCAATCAGTCCCAGTACATGGGTAAGGAATAGGCAAGGCACTCGTTTCATACAAAATATACATTAGCATATAACGATTTTCTCCAATCAAAATAAAGAATGATGTCATAACATCCAATTTTCTCAAAGAATCATCGTCTCAAACAACCTATTAGTTTCTCATGGCCATCAATTTGCACATTAACAGCAGCATAAACCACACAATTTTCTCATAAATTGCAGCAAAATGCACTTTTTAATATACGAAATTTTCAGTTCTCTAACTTTTCATATGCAGCTACCTATAAAATGGAGCACACAAACACACATATACATAATTTCAACCTCTGATTTTGTCACAACCCATTTTTTTTAATATTTTGAGTTCGGGATCTGATTAGAATGCTAGGCATAATTAACTATTTTTACTGTCTAATTTTATGTATTTTAATTTTCAAATGTTCAAAACACACATAAAAAACTATTAAAATATATAGTCTTGTTTAAAAACAAAATGATTAAAATATTGATGATAATAATAGATGATTTTTTTATCGCAAATTCTAAATAAATAAATAAGGGTACACTTCTAGGAAGAGGAGTAAATGAGATTCACCCCCCCTCATTCTCAAGTCAAGACTCAAAGATCACATTTATTAAATAAATAAGATTTTTTCCCCTTGAATTTATTGAGGGCATTGGAGGTTTCCACATGCATTGATGACAATTGAAAAATTTGAGAGAAAACATTTAAGCCAAATGAGTCCTTTTCCACAAAAATTGATGGCAATTTGGAAAATAAAAAGGAAACATTTATGGAGAAGACTTGACTAAAAGACTTGAATTTTCCTCCATAAGAGTTGAATTTTTCTAGAAATATCATGGATTGTTGGAGGGACACAAGGGGAGATCTAGTTTGGAGTGCTCGAGTAATCTATAAGAGCACTCCACAATTTTGTTCGTTTTCCTTTTTGAATATTGTTCATAGTTATTTTATGCATGCTACATTTCTAATTAGTTTAGAGCTCATCTTGATGGAATATCTTAACATATTTTGTGCTAAGTTTGATTACAATAGTTATGTTGATTTAATTTTATGCCTGTTGTTTGCATTAGCCTAGATTTATGTATGACAATAAATACATATGAGGAATCTGCATTTTTCATAAATTAATTCCAATTTGAAAAATAGTCCAGAGAGAAATTGTGCCTAAATTTAAGTTTGAAATCATTCAATAGAGAATTTGTGCAATTGTATTACAATTTGAAATAATTCAAGAAAGGATTTGTGCATAAGTAAAGTGTTTTAGTATAGAAAAACAATTCATGTGCTTTGTTTTTGCATACCCTGTTCCTGAGCGCCATTTTGGCACAGATAGAAGTACGTTGGCAAAAGGTTGTGAATTTTGGATTTACACCTGACACATTGCATCTTTGTTTGAAATCCTTCCCTTCTCAACGACCACACAAACACACAGTAATTCTCGTAATCACCCAATAAAGGAATGCATTCAGTCCTTTATCAACCATGGATTTGATACCACTGGCGACGGAGCATTGGTAGCCACTCTCTCAAATTCCTCCCATGTATTTTTACTGTGTGCTAATGGAACCCAAACAACTTTGACCACACAGTTATGGCTCTCTTGCATCTTCAAATACATTTCTTTCATGGCTGAGATATGCACTCGGTATTTTTCATGACTACAAAGGTACAAGACACTAGGGTGTTGTAAGAGCCTCTCCCACTTGGGAAAAGATACTCAACAAGTGTGGGGTAGGGGAGGAGTGATCCTCCTCGGGGTCATTACCTAGTTTTTGGGGTGTTGTAAGCCTTGAGAGCAATATATGTGGTTTTTGAGCAATTTGAGACATGGCTTGAGAGCCAAAATATGGAGACTTTTGGAAATTTTGTTAAATGTGATGGCTTGAGGCCATAAGAGAAAGTGTGTTGGGATATTTTGTAGGAGTGGCACTCTTGAGTTGAGTGTGTCCACTCCCCTACCCCATTGAACTCACCTTGGTTGAGTTCATGTGTTGTGAATTATCTATGGGTTTAATATTATGTTTTGGATGTTTGTGTGCCTTGTTGTGAAGAGGAATGAGACCCTAGGTGTGTGGATGAGCTCCCTAGCTCAGGGGTGACCCTCTTGCGGGTCTACAGTAGGGAGGAGAGCAAGATGTGTGGTTTTCTTTCCCCTTTGTGTGATATGTAGGTTCATTGGAGCTTACTGTGAAGTTGAAGAAACTCCTTGTTCTTGGAGAAATATTTTATTTTCCTTTACTCTTTAAGCTCTTGAGAAGAGCTTGGCCTATTTAGATGTTTCATCTTGGTTATAGTCCAAGAGGAGAACATGGTTCTCTCTCTCTCTCATGTTGTAAAAGACACTAGGGTGCAGAACGGATGGAGTGTCAACATGTGTGCACGAAGGGATGGTACCACATGGAATCAAGTGCACCTCTCATACAGACGAGGAGACTCAATCATGCCCGAATCAATGCCCCACAGACGGATAACTCGATGGCCCGCAAACAGATCGGCCTTCTCATATGCATCCTTAGCCTTTACAAGCACTCAAGGCCATGCACGAGGACTCAATATCCTAGACCTAAGCTTATCTCGTTTAACCAAATGAGGTATACAAAACCAAACTAAAACAATTCCCTAACAAGTCACATTCAATGATAACATCAATTAAATCTGTCAAGTAAACAAATGCTATTTAAATATACAAATCAGCCAAGCAAGAACAAAGTGATCTACAAGATAGGCTTTCAACAACAGTGCAATTTTATTGAAAATAGCCCTTTAATAGTTAGGTCAGTTGTGCAATATTGTATTATTAGACACATCCCATGACAAACTAATTTGACACCGACACTTTATTAGCCTTTATAGGAACGCTTGTTGAATTGGATGGAAAGACAATATAACCAAGCGATGTTAGGGTAGTGAGAGAGGCAACAAGGTGGAGATAATAAGTACCTAGCTCTCTAAGAGTGGCATTTACTATGTAACAGTTACATAATCATCTATCTATCAAACTCATGAAATCTCACCAACTACCAAAAAAAAACAAGTCCATAATCTTGAAGTAATGGCAATTGTAATTATTTAGTGGAATGCTAAGTTGGGTGATCGAGAAAATCAAATCCTTAACCTACCATAGATTAAAGTTGCATTATTTCCTTGTCAAAAGAATTGTATGGGTCAATGTACATGCACTCTAGGCTCTACCGAATCTCATCTCAAAACATATCTTATTTTTAAGTGATCTCCCTTGGCTTAGACTTGTTAAAAGTAGCTGAAAATTATTTACCTGTAGGAAGAAAATTTTTAATCTGCATCATTCATTCTTAAGGTTAAAAAAATGGTATCAACCACCACCGATAGTTATTTTAGAGTGGGAAACTGATTTACAAGTTCTAAAATTTCCAAGAATATTTCTCTCCATCTTACAGTAAGATTTTGTTCATATATATTTAGGAGGACAAGGTAAATGTTCTCTTCTTTCCATTCTTGTAAGAGTGCAATCCAATTCTGTTTTCTATAATATAACAATTGATCTTACTAGAATTCTAGTAAACTGCAACTACTCGAGATTCATCAAATGAATTTTTAGCTGGAGTTTATGAATTCTTTCAAAATGTTTACAGCATCACTATGTCTAGTATTTCTAGACATTTGAATTTTATATCATAGTTCAAAAACTCACACTAAACTAAACCCAACACTTCCAAGAGCGAAAACTGCCTAGGTATACATAATACATAATGAAAAGACATGCACAAAGCATGGGTCCTGCCTAACAAAATGTCTTTTAAGGAAAATATAAGCAGGCATAGGGCACATGAATTGTCTAACAAAATGTATCCAAAGACATGGTCTCATGGATGTGTTTTCTTGGTGCCTGTAGATCACATATGAACATAGGCTTAGCAGTATTTGCAATGATGCTTCTTTTGATTGGGATTCTAAAAATACTGCAAGACTTATGTTCTTCTCTCAAACATCTATGCAGAAGTGGGCAGGTGAAAACCAGACTCACAGCCTCTACCTGCAGCTCGTGGCCTGGGCTATGGCAGAGCACCCCCAAGTGGAGTCATCTCATGGAATGCGCTGATTGCAAGATACGCACAAAATGAAATTTGTTAAAAAGGCTTTAGAAACCTTCGAACTAATGCAGTTGGCGATGTAAATATCTTGCACTGAAATAAGTTTTGGCATATCTTATTTTAAAAAATGCAGTGCTGAGGTTTTAGTTTTTCTGTGGTTAAAAGTTTGTTGCAAATGAAGTTTAGTCTTTATGTTGGAAAAAACAAGGAACTGATGTAAATACCTATTAATCGCACTCCCTCTCCTCACCTCAAATCTTGCAACTGATATGCTCACCTGGGTCATTTCTAGTCACGCTTCCCTTTCTCTCATGCCCCCTACCAAATGCCCAAGTCCCCACTTCAGGGGCAGCGCATCCTCTAGTAAACATGACTACAGAAGGCGCAACTATTCCCCAAAATGGATGACCAGCATTCTCCCTATCAAGCTACTCCCAACATAGTTAAATCTCCCAACCCCTGTTTACAGGCGTCTCCCCAAAACTTCCCCAAATCATGGGTTCTCTTGCTTCCAAAAATAGAGTCTTCCCTGCCAAGTGATTGACTTACTTTTCTCCTTCATGTGTCCTCTTCCATCTACCCAAAAGATATTTTCTTCCAGCATTAACTCACTCACCAACTTCTCAAAGGGTCATCGTATGGCATGGGGAAGAAATTGAAATAAAATAATATAAAAATAAATTGACTTCTTTTCCATCTACTTTCCTTCCGGAGAGAGTTTATCAAAGAGAAACTCAATGTTTCCATGATCTATTACTAGATTATGTAATATATGCAATGTGCCCCTTCTCGCACATAAGTAAAACTATATAATAAAGAAGAATCTTCAACTAACAATGAAGAGTTCCTAGCATATTATATGCCACCATGTAACTCTAATCCAAGTTGAAAAGTGGATAAAGAAGTAGCCAATTTTATATACCAAATGAAAAAATACAACATATTCCACAATCACTTAAACAACCACAAGGACTTGACTCCAAAACTATACTCGCTCGATACAGACTCAATATGGACGAGGCATTCAGACGATGACTAGGTGACGTCCGAGGGAAACACACACACCAAGCACTCATCGCTGAACGGAGATGGTGGTGAGGATCAGGTGGTTTAGGCCAGTGTGACTATCTCTAGTAACCACCATCAGGGATAATAAGAGTACACTCAAGCATGTGAGTCCAGGTGGAGTCGATACCCAATACCTGCATCACTCCGATTACACTTCAAAGCACATGTGCATATAACATACATCATAGCCGAAGCAATAGTAAGCATGTAATCCAGCATGATAACCAATCATGTCAACATCATAATAGTATCAGAATCCATCAAGGAAAAACAACAACAGAATATGAACACGGGGGTTGTTACATCCTACCCCCTAGGACTAGGCTTACTCTTGGAAGCCTACAAATGCTAGGATGTAGCTAGAGCACACATTAGTCCATGAAACTTGATACAATATAAAAATTAGGTTATCACATGCACAATTACCTGCAATTAGTCCCAGTACATGGGTAAGGAATAGGCAAGGAACTCGTTTCATAAAAAATATACATTAGCATATAATGATTTTTTCCAATCAAAATAAAGAATGATGTCATAACATTCAATTTTCTCAAAGAATCATCATCTCAAACAACCTATTAGTTGCTCATGGCCATCAGTTTGCACATTAATAGCAGCATAAACCACACAATTTTCTCATAAATTGCAGCAAAATGCACTTTTCAATATACGAAATTTTCAGTTCTCTAACTTTTCATATGCAGCTACCTATAAAATGGAGCACACAAACACACATATACATAATTTCAACCTTTGATTTTGTCACAACTCATTTTTTTTAATATTTTGAGTTCAGGGTTTGATTAGAATGCTAGGCATAATTAACTATTTTTACTGTCTAATTTTATGTATTTTAATTTTCAAATGTTCAAAACACACATAAAAAACTATTAAAATATATAGTCTCATTTAAAAACAAAATGATTAAAATATTGATGATAATAATAGATGATTTTTTATTGCAAATTCTAAATAAATAAATAAGGGTACACTTATAGAAAGAGAAGTAAATGAGGTTCACCCCCCCTCATTCTCAAGTCAAGACTCAAAGATCACATTTATTAAATAAATGAGATTTTTTCCCCTTGAATTTATTGAGGGCATTGGAGGTTTCCACATGCATTGATGACAATTGAAAAATTTGAGAGAAAACATTTAAGCCAAATGAGTCCTTTTCCACAAAAATTGATGGCAATTTGGAAAATAGAAAGGAAGCATTTATGGAGAAGACTTGACTAAAAGACTTGAATTTTCCTCCATAAGAGTTGAATTTTTCTATAAATATCATGGATTGTTGAAGGAGGGACACAAGGAGAGATCTAGTTTGGAGTGCTCAAGTAATCTATAAGAGCACTCCACAATTTTGTTCGTTTTCCTTTTTGAATATTTTTCATAGTTATTTTATGCATGCTGCATTTCTAATTAGTTTAGAGCTCATCTTGATGGAATATCTTAACATATTTTGTGCTAAGCTTGATTGCAATAGTTATGTTGATTTAATTTTATGCATGTTGTTTGCATTAGCCTTGATTTATGTATGACAATAAATGCATATGAGGAATCTGCATTTTCATAAATTAATTCCAATTTGAAAAAATAGTCCAGAGAGAAATTGTGCCTAAATTTAAGTTTGAAATCATTCAATAGAGAATTTGTGCAATTGTATTACAATTTGAAATTATTCAAGAAAGGATTTGTGCATAAGTAAAGTGTTTTAGCATAGAGAAACAATTCATGTGCTTTTTTTTTGCATACCCTGTTCCTAAGCACCATTTTGGCACAGATAGGAAGTATGCTAGCAAAATGTTGTGAATTTTGGATTTACACCTGACGCATTGCATCTTTGTTTGAAATCCTTCCCTTCTCGTCCACCACACAATGCACCGTAATTCTCGCGATCACCCAATAAAGGAATGTATTCAATCCTTTATCAACCATGGATTTGATACCACTGGCCACGGAGCATTGGCAGCCACTCTCTCAAATTCCTCCCATGTTTTTTTACTGTGTGCTAACGGAACCCAAACAACTTCAACCACATAGTTATGGCTCTCTTACATCTTCAGATACATTTCTTTCATGGCTGAGATACACACTCTATATTTTTCACTAAGATCTGTTAAAACAATGGAACATCAAAAAGCGAAAAGAACAGTAAACAATCACACAGTGCAAAGATATTTAACGTGGTTCACCATATGTATGGCTACATCCACAAAGCTGGGGAAAACTCTTATATTTATGTGTTCTTAGATATGTTTACAGCAGCATATACATATGCTTTTATAGATTACAATAGAAGGAGCCGAACAATGAAGAGTCACCACAAAAGGACGAGGTGACCGTTGGGTTTCATATCCAACAATCTCCCACTTGAAACCCAATGATTGCTGCAAAATTTCAGAGCCATTCCCCTACTTTAAGCCTATTGTTAGAGTTTGACAATGCCGAGAGAAGCGTGGCAGAATTCAAACTTCTCTCGAGGTACAACCTTGGTCAATGCATTAGCCGGATTGATCTTGGTGTCGATCTTTTGAACTTGCAACTTGCCTTCTTCAATCATGCTATGGATGAAATGATACCTTAGCTCAATGTGTTTGGTTCTGTTATGGAATGTCGTATTCTTGGCCAAATGAATAGCGCTGTTACTGTCACAAAAAAGTGTGAAAGCTTGCTGTTTGGAACCCAATTCAGTAAACAAACATTGCAACCAAACCATTTCTTTTGCTCCTTCAGTGAGGGCAATGTACTCAGCCTCAGTAGTAGAAAGAGCAACTACTTGTTGCAATCTTGAGACCCAGCTGATAGCTGCCCCGGCAAAGGTGAAAACATAGCCGGATGTAGACCTTCTTTTATCCAAGTCACCTGCCATATCAAAGTCAATGAAGCCTTGTAGCTGTGCAACTTTCCCACCAAAGCATAAGGCATAATCTGAAGTGCCTTTTACATACCTCAATATCCACTTCATAGCTTCCCAATGAGTTTTTTCAGGATTACCCATGAACCGGCTCACAACTCCCACTGCTTGGGAAATATCAGGACGAGTGCATATCATTGCATACATAAGACTTCCCACGGCTAAAGAATATGGAATGTTCTTCATGTAGTCTTGTTCTTCTTGTGTCTTGGGGCACAATGCTGAAGATAAGTGAAAATGATCGGCAAGTGGAATGCTAACTGGCTTAGCACTTCTCATATTGAATCTGTCCAAAACTTTTTCAATATATTTTTGCTGAGACAATCTGATTTCTTTCTTCTTTCTATCCCGAATGATGGTCAAGCCAAGAATCTTCTTTGCTGCCCCGAGGTCCTTCATTGCAAATTTGCATCCCAAGAGTTGCTTTAGATCAGCAATGACTCTCATGTTAGTGCCAGTAATGAGCATGTCATCAACATAGAGTAGCAATAAAACAAATTCACCACTTGGCAAGACCTTGTAGTATAGACATGGATCAGATTCAGAACATATGAACTTATTTTCCATCATGAAGTTATCAAACTTGATGTACCACTGCCTAGGGGCTTGTTTCAGCCCATACAAGCTCCTCCTTAATCTGCAAAATAGATTTTCATGTCCTTGCTTGACAAAACCTTCTCACTGATGCATGTACAATTCCTCTTCTATGTCATCGTGGAGAAATGCAGTTTTGACATCAAGTTGCTCAAGCTCAAGGTCATAAACTACGGCCAAGCCCAAAACGGCTCGAATTGTGTTCATCCTCACGACTGGTGAGAAAATCTCATTGAAGTCTACTCCCTTTTGTTGATCATATCCTTTCACAACAAGTTTGGCCCTGTAGCATTTTGTGCCGCCTTCTTCCTCTTTGATTCTATAGACCCACTGATTCTTCAAAGCTTTCTGATCAGGTGGAAGCCAGACCAGATCCCAGGTATGATTTGCCATTAGTGACTCCATTTCATCCTTCATTGTAACCATCCACTTCACACTATCCCTATCATTACAAGCCCCTCGAAATGTATTTGGTTCTAATAGATCAGCAACAAGCAATTGATAATCATCAAACTTAGGAGGAGGTTTCCTCTCCCTGGTAGATTTCCTCAATGGAGGAATTTGCAAAATGCCCTGTTGAGTAACATTACTGCCCTGTTTAATTTCAACATTCTTCTATTTTTTATTGTCACTGCCCTGTATTTCTTTATTTCCCCTCTGAATTTCCTGCAACTCCCTCACTACTGATGATTCCTTTACTAGCTGCGTAGGAGTTAAAGAAAATTGATTTGACAGAGAAGATGTCACATGTGGCTTCACAATTTGTATTGGTTGCATTTGAATGTCTTACATAGTCCTTTTAGACTGTCGACCTCCTTCCTGAGGCCGCGAGTGAGGGAAGCTAGGCCATTGATTTGTGCGCTGACTGTAAGACTCTGAATTGCTTTGAATTTGTAGCAATGGAATAAGTATAGGCTGCATGGCATCCAAAGAAATGGACATTGAATTGTTGGGAGGCAACGTATGTGGTGTGACTCCAGTGCGTGCACCTATACATTCCTCTGCCCGCATGGGTACATTTCCAGCATTGTATTGTGAGCACTTTTCACCATTAGTTCGATCTGAATCACCGCTTCTAGGCTACTTTCCAGACAGGGGCACCAAATGCAAAACATTTTGTGGTGCATTTCCTACACCAAGGTCATAACAAGAGGTTGCTGTCTCTTCAGCCTGCGTGGAAATTACTCCCATTGAATTTGGTGAATGATCATTAAGATGAATGTCTTCAGAACCAATGTTAAGAGGCGGTAGAGTAATTTGGTTACCTTGTGCCAATGCAGGATTTGAATTTCCATTTGATGCCACATTTGGATGTGAAAATTGTGTATCACACCCAATATCGTCAACTGATATATTCCTTTTCTTGTATTTTTTGTGCTTGCAGGGCTGGAAACACTTTTTTGTTGAATACCACATCACGACTGTGAATGATTTGCTTTGCAACAGGATCCCACAATCTGAAACCGTATTGCTCTTCCCCATAACCAACAAAGATGCATCGTTTGGATTTGAAATCCAATTTTGTTCTCTTTTCTTTTGGAATGTGAGTGAACGCCTCGCAGCCAAAGACCCGGAGGTGATTGTAGGAGATCTTCCTTTCAAACCACTCTTCTTTCGGAATATCAAAATCTAGCTTAGTAGAAGGACTTCAGTTGATCAAATAAACCACCGTGTTAACTACCTCAGCCCAAAATTCTTTACTCAAACCAGCATTTGAGAGCATGCTACGTGCCCTCTCTAGAATGGTGCGATTCATCCTTTCGACTGTACCATTTTCCTGAGGTGTAAATGGTACAACCTTGATGTGCTGAATACCATTGTTTGCACAATAAGCATCAAAATCTAAAGAGAAAAACTCCCCCCCATTGTCAGTTTTAAGACATTTAATTTTGTTCCCAATTTGATTTTCAGCAACTGCCTTAAAATTTTTGAATTTTGCAAACACTTCTGATTTTCTGTTGAGCATATAGACCCAAAGTTTATGGGTGCAATCATCTAAAAAAGTTACAAAATAGTTTGCTCCTCCAATGGAGGTTACCTCTGTGGGACCGAAGACATTCAAATGCACGAGTTCCAAGGGTTTTCCCTTCTTGTCGTGTCCGATTTTGGAGAAATTGGCCTGCCTTTGTTTCCCGTAAATGCAATGCTCACATAGTTCTAAATCTACTGATTGTAAACTAGAAAGTTGGCCTCTTTTGAGCAATACTTCCATTCCCCTTTTGCTCATGTGGCCAAGTCTTTTATGCCATAGTTCTGTCCCACTGTCAACTACAGCCATCACCGCTCCTACTTCAGCGGTGCATTCAAGCACATAAAGAGATCCTGATTTACTACCTTTTGCAACAACTAAAGTGCTTTTGATTACTTTCCAAATGTTGGAAGAGAAAGTGATACTGCAGCCTTGCACATCAAGTTGTCCAGCTGAAATCAAGTTCCTCTTAAGTTTAGGAACATGTCTGACATCATTTAGTAGCCACTTGCTTCCATTCTTTAGTTGCAGCAATATGTCACCTTTGCCGACAATCTCGCACAGCTCATTGTCTCTGAGATAAACTTTGCCAAAATTTCCTTCTTGATATGTTTGGAAGGCATCCCAGTTTGAAGTTGCATGAAAGAAGGCACCAGAGTCTAAAATCCATGAGTCAGATTTAGCTTCACTTGCTGCCAAGATAAGAGCTCCTCCATTATCTTCAAGAGTCGTGTTAATCTCATTTTCTTTCAGCTATTTTTGGGCTTTCTTGTAACACCAACAATCCTTCTTGACATGTCCATCTTTTCCACAAAACTAGAAACCTTCTTTCCTTCCTCTTGACTTTGATCTCTTCACTGATTTAGATCTTCTCCTATTTTGTTTTCCTTGAAATTGGGTTCTTCCCCTATTGCCTAGAACCAAGGCTTCACCGGATATTTTATTTTGTCCTCTCCTCATGTCTTCATTGAGGAGGGTGGCAGCGACATTGTCAAATCTTAACAATGCTTTCTTTTCTTTGTCTTCGGATCCTCTTCTCCTAGGTGCTAAATTGTTGATTGTCATCACGACATTATCCCAACTGTCGGGAAGCGAGCACAGGAGTAGCATAGCCCTCATTTCATCATCAAAATTGATTTCTATAGAAACTAGTTGGCTGATTGCAATGTTGAATTCGTTCAAGTGATTTGAAAATGTTTTTCCCTCTTTCATTTTCAGGTTGAACTTCTTTAGCAAGAAGACTCTATTGCTTGCAGATGTCGTTTCATACATGTCGCAAAGCTTGTCCCAAATCTGCTTTGCCGAAGTTTCTGTTGCAACATTAAATAAGACGTTGCTGAACAGCAAGAGGATAATTGTAGCGGCAGCTTTTTGATCCAACACATCCCATTCATCATCTATCATCTCCTCTAGTTTTGTTTTTTTTCTTTCAGCGTGATAGCTAAGTCTTTTTGAATTAGCATGACACGAATTTGTAGCTTCTAAAGCCCAAAATTCTGCCCCAAAAACTTCTCTATTCTCCACTTGTCTACTTCTTCCATTTCTTCAAAATTTGTCACGAATTTCTCAACCAACTCCTTACCCAAGCTCTAATACCAATTGTTAAAACAATAGAACAGCGAAAAGTGAAAAGAACAGTAAATAATCACACAATGCAAAGATATTTAACGTGGTTCACCATATGTATGGTGACATCCACCAAGCAGGGGAAAACTCTTATATTTATGTGTTCTCAGATATGTTTACAACAGCATATACATATGCTTTTATAGATTACAATAGAAGGAGCTGAACAATGAAGAGTCACCACAAAAGGACAAGGTGACCATTGGGTTTCATATCCAACAAGATCATCATCAAGATGTGTAACGAGCAGTAATATCAATTTTTCTTGTAGATCGGCAACCTTGACCTACAATCATTATTCGCTATTAGCTGGCCTCAAACATTTCCTTCAAAATTTAATCTTATATATATTTTAAAACCAAAATTACAGAAAAGTGTACCTAACAATTTTCATTGAGCAACAGATAATATGTTTCTCCATTTGCGAGTAATTCTGTCAGCAATTCAATATTGCTCTCTCTCGGAGTTTTTATGAGAAAGGTCAGTCTGCCAGGCACTTGCAATTACAACATCTGACAAAGATTTCCTTTCCATATCCTACATCAATGCTCCCAATTTGGAAAAGGCAGGGAGGTCGTTGCCGTAGATCGTGGGATCTAGCATTATGCCTACCAATCTCATTTACTTGAAAGTTTTTGAAGCCTTTTCAACAAATCTTTTTTTTCTTTGTCCTTTTTAAGGAATCCATTTTATGCATGTCCTGCAATCGTTGCAGTCCATGAGACAACATTTCTTTGAGGGATTTTGTCATACAGTTGACATGTCTGAGTTTCCACATTCTGCATACATGTCTGTCAGAGCATTTCCAACTATAATACCTGACAAAAATTCCTCTTTCCTTTATGCTTTGATGAATGTCCATGCCCTGTTCGAAAACCCCCATTTTGGTGTACACAGGGAGGATGCCAGTAAAGGTTATGGATATGGCTTTACGCCTGCCAATTTCAATTGCTTAAAAGTTTATAAAGCCCTTTCAACAAATCCATTTTGTGCAATCCTGCAATCATCCATTCCATGAGATGACATCTATTTGAGGCATTATGTCAAATAGTTTGCATGCCTTTCCTGTGCTCCCTAATCGCATGTGTCTTCCAGATAATTTCCAGCTATAATATCTAACAAAATCCCTCTTCCATTCTACTTTGATGGATAACCATACCCTGTTTGAATGCTCCTATTTTAACATATGCAGGGAGGATGTTGAACAAGGTTGTGGAATTTGACTTTACATCTGCTGATTGCATTTGCCTAAAAGTTTCTAAAGCCTTATCAACAAATCCATTTTATGCATATCCTGTAATCATTGCATTCCTGAGGCATTCTGTCAAACAATTCACATACCTTGTCAGTTCGTGATTGTTTTCTTGAGTTTTTCTAGAATTCCATACCATACAAAAATAACAAATGATCTGGAGTGACGTTGTATACTATATCAGTGGTAATTCTCATGGAGCATTCTTTCCAGACCTGGCAAATTCCCAAAATGTAATGGATAGATGCAACTATATATATATATATGTCATGTGTAGGGGAAGTTTGGATTGGGAACTTAGGATCATGTACAAACTGGTGAGAGTCTTTCACCTTTTTGTACATAGCAAAATTTGTCATCTAGATTTAATTTCAGCTTCTTATTTTCCTAGAAGTGGAAGCTCAAGTTCAAGTGAATCCTTTCATTTATGTATAGGCTTTGCAATCAAATAGAAAGAGAATAGTGAAAAATGAGTTTTATTAACTATCCTTTAAAGTAAATTCATTATAATCCATCTGTTTACATCTTTATTCATTTGAAAACCTATCTTGAGATTTGAGTACTTTCTCTTGATAATAAACTAGCATACCTATATTTAAAAAATATATCTAAAGTACGCCGAGAGATATCCTTCTCGAGGTGCCTATTTCCACCTATGTGTGGTAAATTGATTAAAAAAATAGATGCCTTGAGAAGGATATCTCTCGGCGTACTTTAGATATATTTTTTTAAATATAGGTATGCTAGTAGCATCCGAAGCGGCAAGCCTAATTCTAACTATATTATATAATTATAAGAATTATTATAACTAATTATAATATAGATTAGATATATTATTATAATATATTATTATAATATATTATATAATAATTATATATAATATTTATAAAAATTATTATTATATTATATTAATAATTAAAATTTTATGGTTATGCAAAAATATTATAAATATATGTTTAATATGTTTAATATGTTTAATATGATTAATATTATAGTATAAAATTTTTATGGTTATGCAAAAATATGTTTACTATGTTTAAATATATTTTTTAGACATATTGAGTAACTTAGGGTTATGCAACATAAAAATTCATATCATGGTTTGAAATTTGAGTAACTTAGGGTTATGGTAAGTGTGTGAAATTATCTTTGTACAAATAACAAATAAAATCAACAAAGTTTAGTAACAAATATAATCAACAAAGTTTAGTAACAAAAAATATATGTGGAGAAAGCTTTTGGGCGAAAACAAAGAGCACCAAGTATATATTCATCTGTATAAATAGCATTTGAGATATACAAGATATTATTTCTATGCCCTATTGTACTATGATTTGGTCTACTCTATTTGCTTTTCCTTACTTTGCTTTGTTTTCTCTGCTCTCCTCTCCTCTGCTCTGTTGAGTTTGGTCTCCTCTGCTCTGCTTTTCTCTACTATGTTTTGCTCTATTTAGTTTGCTCTATTTTTCTCTACTCTACTCTGCTCTGCTCTATTGAGTTTGGTCTACTCAACTCTACTCTACTTTGTTCTACTCTACTCTACTCTACTTTGTTCTACTCTGCTCTACTCAACTCTGATATGCTATACTCTACTCTGTTCTACTATACTCTGCTATGTTCTACTCTACTTTTATTTGCTCTACTCTTCTCTACTATGTTCTGTTCTACTCTGCTTTGTTCTACTATACTCTGCTATGCTCTCCTCTGCTCTATTCTACTATACTCTACTATGCTCTCCTCTGCTCTACTCTACTCTGCTCTACTCTGGTCTACTCTATTATTTTCTAATAATTTTAATCTTTCTTCTTAAGCTTTTCTCTTACCAAGTTGTTTTCCCTTTTCTTATTTTTTCGTAATGATCATATGTAAATGGTGGAATTATTGTGAGACCTTATAAATATAACCCTATTTCTAACCTTAATTCTAAACCTAACTCTAGCCCTAACTCTGCTTTACTCTACTATGTTCTACTTTTCTCTACTTTGTTCTGCTCTACTCTGATATGCTCTACTCTACTTTGTTCTACTATACTTTGCTTTGTTCTACTATGCTATTCTCTACTCTTCTCTTCTCTACTCTGTTCTTCTCTACTCTGCTCTATTCTACTATACTCTACTCTGTTCTACTCTACTCTACTCTTCTCTCCTCTTCTCTGCTCTCCTTTGCTTTACTTTTATCTGCTCTACCCTAGTCTTCTCTTCTCCACTTTATTTTACTCTGTTGTGTTCTAATAATTTAATGTTTTTTCTTCATCTTTTCTCTTACCAAGTTGTTTTCCCTTTTTCATTTTTCATAACGATCATATGTAAATGGTGGAATTATTCTGAGACCTTGTAATTATAACCCTAATTCCTACTGGAATCCTAAACCTAACTCTAGCCCTAACCCTAAACCTAACTGTAACTCTAATGCTTACCCTAACTCAGTAACCCTAGTTCTATTTCTAACTCTAATCCTAACCCAACCCAAATTATAACCCTAATCAAATATAATCATAACTCTAACCCTAACATTAATTATAATCATAACCCTAAGTTTCACCCTAACCCTAACCCTTATTATAACCCTAACCCTAGTTTTCATCCTAATTCTCATTGTAATTGTCACCCTTTTTTAAACTATAACTTGAATTCTAATTATAATTCTAACTGTAATCCTAACCCTATTTTTCTCTACAATTCCAACCCTAACCCTAATCCTAACCCTAACCCTAACCCTAACCCTAACTCTAATTGTAACTATAATTGTAACCCTAACTCTAGCCCTATCCCTAACCCTAATTGTAACTCTAATGCTTACCCTAATTTAGTAACCCTGATTCTAATTCTAACCCTAACCTCAATTCTGACCCTAAGCCTAATCCTAATTGAAACCATAACCCTAACCTTACTATTAAACTCAACCCTAATTGTAACCCTAACCCTAACTCTAATTCTAACATTAACCCTAATTGTAGTCATATCCCTAATTCTGATCCTAACCCAAACCCTAATTTTGGTAGAGATTTTAAGCTAATGATACACTTATGTTTCTCTGGGTTTTTTGATGTCTTGTGCTTGAGTAGAATTCTTACAACTACCATTTAGCTAGTTGTTTCACATATACCAGCTTACCCATGATCACATTTGTTTCTTCAAGGCATTATGTGTTGGCCTTTCAGACGTTGACTAGTGGACTAGTAGATTTACTCTTGCAAGAATATTCAATACTGGTATAAGTATTGTTAGTTCAGGTATAAAGATTACAATGTTGTCTTTTCATTTCAATAGCAAGTAAGGTGTGAAGCCCATCCCAACAAACAACTGGAAAAATACTAACTTAAAATATAGGTAGGCTTGCACGGCATTCATTGTGCTCGTCCACACTCTTAATTCTCATGCTTACATTATGCAACTGCAAATGCATTTGGATTAACAATTATAGATATAGTAAATAACAACACATAATTCATAGGGTTCATATATAAGGCATATTTACTTGTGTTCAATCACAATAATGGCACACTCCTCAAGAGTTGTGACAACATAATAATTACATTTGTCATAAGCTACTTTAACCATAATAGAATCCAAACTTCACAAAATCTCAACATAATTCTAGCATTCCTCATAGATGTGCAAGCCACAATTTTGCACCATGTGAATAGAGTCTTATCATAATAACTACTATGTGCATATTTGGAGATAACATATGCATTGTGTGCAGTAAGCAGAGTGTATAGTGCCTCCTTGAATTAGCCCTCTACATGATACTGTGAGATTGAGATGAACAGTGGATGTCAATGACATTTTATGATTTGCACCTTAGGAGGTTCAAGGAATACGATGATAGGGACAACCGACGAGTTTAGAAAATTTTCCAGTGTGAATTTTCCAAGCACTATAATACTCATATATAAAAGCATATCGGCTAATTAACACCCATAAATTTTGCAATTTAAAATTAAAAATAATAATTATAAATTTTACATCTTGATAATAATAAATATAAAATATATACAAGAAAACAATAAAAGAGAATTGATATAGAGATACAGGGGTAGCTTATATACAAAGAATTTTGAGAGATAACTATACAAGATGAATCCATAAATATTAGTACTATTTTATATTAACATGAGTTATAGAGAGACATGGATTTCTAATGAAAGTTTTACATAATTGAGAAGAAGTTGTTCCCTCTTTATGGAAAGTTACCTTGATGATGGTGGTGAATTATTATTAATACTTCTACCTAAGCTTATTGACCTACCTTAATATTATAATTGGTTTGTCTTATTTAAGACAACTACGATTAAGATTAGGAATTATGGCTTTTCTTTATGAGATGGTTGTTTTAGTAATGGATCTCACACTCAAGCCTTGGTGGGGGTAAAGAAATTGTATCTCAATTGATATGATGTATGGATGCATTTTCACGCATAATGGGTATGAAGGATAGATATGTATATCTTTTATATTATGAATATTATCATAAGTGCATGAATCAAGTATAAGGTCAACTCACTATCATATCTTATCTTAGAATTTCTAACTAATCAGAAAAGGGTAGTATTGGTTGAAAAACAATTGGGTACAAATTTTGGGATTGCATATGTAAACTTTCTATTCGGACCTCATCCATCCACATGTTATGGTTCACAAACTACTCACAAACATACTCACAACTCCTATGAAGATAAACCATCATCCTAGTTTACAACTATCAAGTTGAAACTTATAGAAAACTATTAGTTTTCATGACATACATTGATAACCTATAATATGATATATTCATTTAACTGAGACTTGTACACATTTCAATCATATGAGAGAACCTTATTGCATTACAACTACGGTTGGTTGATATGTGATCATGGTAGGCCTTCTTGACAGTGTTGGCAGTCTAGGGAGCACCCAATACATATCATTGAGATGCCATCAAAACTAAACATAGTGACCCATACCAAAAACTCTATAGCTGAAGGCAGCAGAGTAATTCAAGACATTTACTTGCTGCTGTGATGGGCATGGAGGTTGAAGGCACCAAGGTATTTTCCGAATTAAAGACATTTACTTAATGTTGTGGAAGAGGAGGAAAAATAATTATTTCTCTGCCATCATAGTGAAAAGTTGGATATTGCATTGGTTTTGACAAGCATGCCCATAGAACAATTATTAGAGTTGTTGAGAAGCTTCAAGTATGTGTTGATTTCCATACTGCAAGGAAGATTATCTCTAAGCTTGTTACAATAGATTGTTGTGAGAGATGCGAACCATTGCCATCATTTTAAATAGGGACAATTTTCTGGTGGAGATTAATGGTAATTGCTAAATGGAGAAATCTGAAAAATTAGGCCTGCACTATAAAAATGTGCACCATGTAAGTTTTCGGTAGTAATAAAGGGGCATAATTTTAGCGATACACATGCCCACATAATGGAATAAGCTTTGTGGAAAATACAATGGGAAAATGTAATATTGGATTCAGCAATAAAATTACCAAATACTCCAAACAGAAATGAATGACATTGATGTCTACATCAGTAATTATATTTAAGCTTGACTAACTGAAATGAAAACAAGACAATATCTCCCAGCCAAAAATTACTATCCAAGCAGATGTCAAAATCTAACCACATAATTTGAAAGTGAGTAAGCCCTAACTATTGTTAGATTGCAATCCAAGCTAGTTTAACTAAATCTAGAAGAGCAAAGAACCAAAACCCTCAATTCATGGACCTTTCAACCCCCAATAATGTTTCATTGACAAAGCAGCTAATTTCCACCATGCATCTTAATATCAATAATTTGACATTTATGTACTTAGGTTTTATTAAGAGTGTTGTTAATAAGGGTAATAGTCATTAATAACTTATGATATATACTTAAGTCACTAAAAGTTCAAACTACTATATTTCAGAAGCTATGGCAGTTGAAGTTTTCATTAATAATAAATATGTTCAAAAATTGTCTCAATAAATAAAAATCCCATTCAACATTTTTAATGTCATGTCTCTTCTATTTTAAGCCCACAAATTTAGTAATTAAAATATGTCTCACAATCACATCAGAATTCAAAAGAAAGGAAGGAAGAAATCATATTAATGCCCACAAATGACTATGGTGAGTTAATGGACTGCAGGCACTTTTTAATGTAACTACAACTGCTTTTCAAGTAATTATCACTCCCAAGCACTATATCATCTCTAGGGTGTGTACTAGAGGCAACTCAAAAAGCCCATCTAGTTCAATCTCTTGGTGGATAGATGGCATCAGCAAATTGGTCCCATTTTTTTAAAGAACTAACACTGCAACTGTAACATGGTTCAAGTATCGACATTATAGTGTACTCCTACTCTTAGTTCTATTTGTTGTCAGATCAAGAAATCACCCATAAACACATAAAATCATACCAAAGTTATGCCCCTTTTTTTTCAATGGAAAACCCAAACATATGCCTATATACACACAAGAGAATTATGGTTTTAAGTGCTTCTCTTTTTCTATAGATGGGTAATTCACATTGATTTGGGTGTTCTAAGGTTTTTCTTTTAAAGGTATAGTAGCATATATCCTACTTACTAATATGATTCTCATTCTATGCTTTAATCTCAGAAATTATCATTTATATGTGATGAAATTATCAATAAATATAGGCCAGTGAAACAAAAACAATGCACTCTTCTTATGGGAATGAATATTTAGAGATGTGTACTTGGATTACTCCCCACAAATAGTGCCATGTAGCCTATGAGAATAAACAAAAACCTTTACTGAAAGATAGGTTCGAACTAGTCTTTTGAAAGGTCTTTCAAAACTTTCCAGCAAATGCAACCTTTTCCAACACCATCTCTGTATGGACACTTAGATGAGGCACGCGGACTATTTGGAAGACTACCTCCCATGTGGTAATCTCATGGAATGCAAGGATTAGAGGATATACTGAATATTTTTCTTGGAATTTCATTAGAACTTTTATGCAAATGCATTTGGTAGGCGTAAAAACAAGGTTTTCTTCTCTTTTTTTTATGGTTCCCCTTTCTCTCTTTTTTTCTCCTCCAATCTCAGTAGAAAAATAAATTCCCCCCAAATTCATAGCATCCGCCCAAACTCAAAAGCTCCTGGAATGTAAATGGTGGAGAAAGAGAGAATGGGTGATGGAAGATATGTGGCTCCCCAAGAAATTATGCGGTGTCAAATTAACATGTAGTAATTTAGCAAGTGAACCTTCAGATGCCACACGCCTTCTGCCTTACTACTCCCTCAATCTATGACACTTTATCAAGGCAAAATGTGGTGTCTCAATAGTACAACTCCATCACTTCTATCGAATACTAAAACATGACTTAAATATGCACAAAATGATAAAATATTATAAACTATTAAAACATGGTTCAGTTCATTCAAGATCTCTATTAAGGAATTGAGTATAGTGCAGTGCTAGGGTAATGGATAAATTTTATCACAAGTATTGTGGTTCCCACATTATTAACTTTTTTTACCCAAATGATAATTCCGCCATCTTACATTTTGGAAAGTCAATACAATAGAAGGCTCATTTTTGCTTTTCAAGTGTAAATGTGATAACATAATCTTAGATACCCAATATTATAGACCCTGTGCCCCAACTTTAATTTCTAACCTATATAAAAAAAAATAGAATAAACTAAGGCTTGCTAAAACTCTAAATATTTGTGAGCTAATACTAACATAAAAATTTACCAATTTACAAAGGGTACAGACATGACATTCAATAAAGCTCTATATCATGGTAGCTTTCTAATCCTAGTGTCAAAACAACATAACCATAAGAAAACTTCTCTCCAACTAGGGTACTATGCACTCTCATTTTGATACCATGTGGACACAGAAACTAAAGAAACAAAACCCTTGTAAGTGTTCTACCAGTCTCCAGAGCCAACACTCTCCAAACCCTTGCTTCCTTTCCTTCTCTCCCCCCATACGGGATGAACCACTAAGCCCACTCACTAACTCTAGGCCACAATAAAGTTATAAATAAACCAAACACAGGAAGGCAATACACAAGATCAAGTTGCTAACACAATGCCACTGAGACAAAATCGACACCAAAAGTCATACGGATCTGACTCACAGAAGGGTAAAATCATCAGGGAGTACTAGACGGTGTCCGAGGCAAGACATAACATTAGAAACTCATCTCAACATAGAGACGATGACGAGGCTAGGGTATATGGCCAATGTGTCATCTCCAACTCACCACCATTGGGGCATTAGGCATGCTCAGACCTATGAAGATAGATGGAGTAAGTGCCTAGTACCTACACCACTCAAAACACATTATAACATCTGCATATACATATCATATTTTAGCCAAAGCAAGAATAGCCCACATCAGAGGATTCCAACATCCGTGATAATTCACATAGTATGCCAATGTCAAGGTGTCACCCTCTCAACATGTACACCCAATCTCAGTATGAAATCTAACATAACAAAATGTAAATAACACAATATCATATACAGCTTAAATTTCATACCTTGATGTCACCTCGATTAGGCTAGGACTAGGGAGGCACTACATACTCCTCCCAAGAGCTTGACTTAATCTTGGATGTCACATCCCTAAATGTAACCATAACACACATTAGTTGCATAAAATTCAAGGAAATTATAAAATTTAGACTGTCACATTTCCCACAGTACACACAATTACGTGCGATAATTTCTAGTACGCAAGTGAGGAAGAGGCAAGGCACTCAATTTCATACAAAATATACCTTATCATGCAACCATTTCCTCTAATCAAATAAATAATGAGGCCATAATAGTTCAAGCATTCACTATCTCAAACAGCCAACCAGTTGCTCACAACCATTAATTTGCACATTTATACTAGCATAAACCACATAATTTTCTCATGAATGCAACAAATTGCACTTAACAATATACAAAATTTTCAATTCTCTAACTTTTCACATGCAGCCATCTTTAAAATGGAGCACACACACACACACACATGAAAGTAGAGGTTGAAATCATGTAAATGTGCTTATATATATGCACATTTATATGATTTCAACCTCTACTTTCATAGCATGCGTGACCTATCTATCATATAATGTAGTAATTTGTCAATCTTCAGGGCATAATGAAACATTTTACTTCTAATATGCAACCACAAACATGATAAAATATACAACTTACACATAGATGCTCTTTCACATCACCAGGTATTCACATCACAAGGCTATATTAAGAAGGGTATTACGAGGTGGACAACACTAATAGGCCACTGAGCAATCCATAGTGCCATAGAGCTGAATGATATATGAGTGACTAGCCATGCCATATAGTAACTACTATGCCAATATCCAAAGCAAAGTAACATCCATACTGTAGTACTGAACTACAATAAATAATCATGCCATGTAGAATATCACTGTGCCAAGTAGCAGATCATGAAGGATGGTCTCAGGATCCTCTCTAGGAGCCCTACAAACATAACTTAGTATGTAATAGATTCCCTAGGCCATCTAATCCCCTAAACAACCTGTCAGTGATCCCTCTAGAATATAATAGTATACAATAGTCACAACACTCCACACATACCAGAAGTTGCAACATTAAAGTGCCTCAAACAAGAAAATTAGAGAAGTAAAGCAACTCATAAATTAAACCTCAATAAAGTAGAGGCAAAAAATATATAAATGAATCATAAAAGAAGTAAAGATCAAATAACAGTCATTGTATTATCCCAAGTTTATCCAAAAACACATCCTTCAGGCAAAAGGACTAACTCAAACATAAAAATGGCCAATTAGCCCAAAGTAACAAAACACTGCTGGCTTGCAAGAAAAATATTCAACACATAAATAAATATTTCAACAATCTCTTAGAAATTTACACATTACGAACACCATGCGACCTTGCAACAAGGTCACCTAAGGGGAGGAGGGGAATCGTATACTAGTCTCTAACCACATAAGATAATAGCATTCATTATCATGGTGATCTCATACCACAGAATAATATGGTGGCCACAGAACAGTATGGTGGTTCTCAAACCACAGAATAATATGGTAGTTCTCTAACCATAGAATAGTATGGTGGTTCTCAAACCAAAGAATAATATGGTGGTTCTCTAACCACAGAATGGTATGGTGGTTCTCTAACCACAGAATGATTAATGAAGAATTTACCATAACATAATAGGTGTGTGCCACACAATCCAAAATAGTCTGATCGTATATCTGCATGACAAATCCACATGAATAGGCACCTACCAACATACCAAGGTCCACTGACACTATTCCAAGTAGAGAACAATACACCTCATACTCGTATTGACAACCAAATCAAAAGTCATATAATCTCTGTATCACAATATCATCCACTATTATCTCATTATACACAACTGTCACTTCATCAAGCTACCATCCCAAATACCAGAAATCCATGATGACATCAATATAACTGCCATGTGTGTGCAACTAGAACTGAGTATATGCTCAGGGCACATTAAGGTCCATCCTCAACCCATGGAACAAATGGATAGGGGAAAATAAAATGGGTTATTCCCCCCCACATGTACAAATATCACAAGGGCATATCCTATATCACATACTTGAGGCATGACTACAATGTTAACTTTCATTTACACATCACAACTCATATCCCCATTAGACACACATAACATTACAACATCACAACATTGTCTAGGATAGTTACTCTAGTGACCACTGAAAATCACAACAAGAAACAATAATTTGGACCTCATCCATCCACATGTTATGGTTCACAAACCACTCACAAACATAGTCACAACTCTTATGAAAATAAACCATCATCCTAGTCTACAACTATCAAGTTGAAACTTACAGAAAACTATTAGTTTTCATGACATACACAAACCAAAGGTTAGACCCAACAAACACTTTCGAGAGTTCCCAGAGCTAGAAAACCTGGCTGCTCTGATACCTATGTAACGACCCACTCGGGTACCTGAGGAACAAGAGCCCCAAAAGGGCACAACAATTTTTTTTTTCAACACAAAGGTAAACATATACTACAAGTATTTCCAAAATTACTCAAGGCATGAAAAACAACGACATCCTGTCGCTAAAATAGATAACATGAGCGAAAGATTATCACAATACAACTATTACTGAAGAGTAGATCATGAGTATTTATTACAATGAACTCCAGATTAGGAGTTTCTCACATAACAAATTTGCATTAATACATGAATACAATACATATTCTCGGATCACTGAGTTATACATAAGAGAATATATCCAGGAAACTAGAGAGAAGAATGGGGCAGCCTTTGCTAATGTCGTTGCCAAAACTAATGTCGATATCTAGATCCCCAACGGTGGGTGCAACACCACCATACTATGTGGAACCTCAAAGGTCCACCCCCCATTCTCAGAGATGATCACATGGCCATACACAAGCATAACAGCAATAGGGACAAGGAGGCATGTATACTCAGCCATAAAAGAGATACCACGAGTCTCATAACTCACAAGAACACATCACAAACACATGGATCACGAAAAGCATAAATAAGATGCTTAGAAATCAAGCCAATGAAACACTACTCAGATAAGGGGGTAAGGGGATAGGGGCAGTGAGACAAAAGTCTCTAAACAAATGTACTCATCTCAAACCATGAGCCTTTTCTAGGCACAAGATACAAGTTACGTTGAATGGGCCAAACAAAGAGCACTCATGCTTAATGCCACACTAGGAGCCACATCCATGCTCACCCTATCACATACACCTAACTCCAAAAAGCTCAACATGCAATCATAAGAATTAAACCAGCCCATAAAGACTAACAAGGCCCAACATTGCCCTCAAGGATACAGCTATGCTAAAAATGAAGTAACATCAGTGCTATCCATATATAGATTGACAAAATAAAAAGCAAATCTTAGCAAAGACCTTTGTGATGCAGTAATAATGGCAAGACAAGATAACATATTCATTTGATAGGATTGGCAAGTAATGACTACACTCATGAAAATCAGAAGCATGACAAAATACATTCCTAGCTATTAACACAATCATGGCACTCATGCCCTTGGAAATAACTACATATGGTTGTGAAGAGGAAATATGCATACATTGATAACCTATAACATGATAAATTCATTTAACTGAGAGTTGTACACATTTCAGTCACATGAGAGAACCTTCTTTCATTACAACTACGGTTGATTGATATGTGATCATGGTAGGCCTTCTTGACAGTGTTGGCAGTTTAGGGAGCACCCAATACTTATCATTGAGATGCCATCAAAACTAAACATAGAGAGCTATACTGAAAAGTCTGTAGCTAAAGGCAGTAGGGTATTTTTTAATTCAAGACATTTACTTGCTACTGTGATGGGTGTGGAGGTTGAAGGCAACAGAGTATTTTCTAAATTAAAGACATTTACTTAATATTGTGGAAGAGGAGGAAAAATAATTATTTCTCTCCCATCATAGTGAAAAGTTGGATATTGCATTAGTTTTGACAAACATGCCCATAGAACAATTATTAGAGTTGTTGAGAAGCTTCAAGTATGTGCTGATTGCCATACTACCATGAAGATTATCTCTAAGCTTGTTACAATAGATTATTGTGAGAGATGCGAACCATTCCCATCATTTTAAATAGGGACAATTTTCTGGTGGATATTAATGGTAATTGCTAAATGGAGAAATCTGAAAAATTAGGTCTGCACTATAAAAATGTGCACCGTGTAAGTTTTCGGTAGTAATAAAGGGTCATAATTTCAGCAATACACATGCCCACATAATGGAATAAGCTTTGTGGAAAATACAATGGGAAAATGGAATATTGGATTCAACAATAAAATTACCAAATACTCCAAACAGAAGTGAATGACATTCAAGTCTACATCAGTAATTATATTTAAGCTTGACTAACTAAAATGAAAACAAGACAATATCTCCCAGCCAAAAATTACTATCCAAGCAGATGTAGAAATCTAACCACATAATTTGAAAGTAAGTAAGCCCGAGATATTATTAGATTGAAATCCAAGCTAGTTTAACTAAATCTAGAAGAGCAAAGAACCAAAACCCTCAAGTCATGGACCTTTCAACCCCCAATAGTGTTTCATTGACAAAGCAGTTAATTTCCACCGTGCATCTCAATATCAATAATTTGACATTTATGTACTTAGGTTTTATTAAGAGTGTTGTTAATAAGGGTAATGGCCATTAATAACTTATGATATATACTTAAGTCACCAAAAGTTCAAACTGGTATATTTTAGAAGCTGTGGCAGTTGAAGTTTTCATTACTAATAAATATGTTTGAAAAATATCTTAATAAATAAAAATCCCATTCAACATTTTTAATCTCATGTCTCTTCTATTTTAAGCCCACAAATTTAGCAATCAAAATATGTTTCACAATCACATCAAAATTTGAAAGAAAGGAAGGAAGAAATCATATTAATGCCCACAAATGACCATGGTGAGTTAATGGACTGCAAGCATTTTTTAATGCAACTACTGCTACTTTTCAAGTAATTATCACTCCCGAGCAATATATCATCTCTGGGGCATGTACTAGAGGCAACTCAAAAATCCTATCTAGTTCAATCTCTTGGTGGATGGATGGCATCAGCAAATTGGTCCCATTTTTTTAAAGCACTGCCACTACAACTGTAACATGGTTCAAGTATCCACATTATAGTGTACTCCTACTCTTAGTTCTATTTGCTGTCAGATCAAGAGATCACCCATAAACACACAAAATCATACCAAAGCTACCCCCTTTTTTAATGGCAAACCCAAATCTATGCCTATATACATAGTAGAATTATGGTTTTAAGTGCTTCTCTTTTTCTATAGATGGGTAATTCACATTGATTTGGGTGTTCTAAGGTTTTTCTTTTAAAGGTATAGTAGCATATATCCTACTTACTAATGTGATTCTCATTCTATGCTTTAATCTCAAAAATTATCATTTATATGTGATGCAATTATCAATAAAATAGGCCAGTGAAACAAAAACAATGAACTCTTCCTATGGGAATGATTGTTTAGAGATGTGTACTTGGATTACTCCCCACAAACAGCACCATGTAGCCTGTGAGAATATAGAAACCTTTACTACAAGATAGGTTCAAACTAGTCTTTTGAAAGGTCTTTCAAAACTTCCCAACAAATGCAACCTTTTCCAACACCATCTCTGTATGGACGCTTAGATGAGGCATGCAGACTATTTGGAAGACTACATCCCACATGGTTATCCAATGGAATGCAAGGATTCCAGGATATGCTGAATATTTTTCTTGGAATTTCATTAGAACTTTTATGCAAATGCATTTGGTAGTTTCTTATCTTTTTTTAGTGGTTCCCCTTTCTCTCTCTTTTTTTTTTCTGCAATCTCAGTAGAAAAATAAATCCCCCCCAAATTCATAGCATCCGCCTAATCTCAGAAGCTCCTGGAATGTAAATGGTGGAGAAAGAGAGAATGGGCGGTGGAAGATACATGGCTCCCTAGGAAATTATACGGTGTCAAATTAACATGTAGTAATTTAGCAAGTGAACCTTCGGATGCCACGCGCCTTCTGCCTTACTGCTCCCTCAATCTATGGCACTTTATCAAGGCAAAATGTGGTGTCTCAATAGCAAAACTCCATCACTTCTATCGAATATTCAAACATGATTAAAATATGCACAAAATGATAAAATATTATAAACTATTAAAACATGGTTCACTTCATTCAAGATCTCTATTAAGGAATTGAGTATAGTGTAGTGCTAGGGTAATGGATAAATTTCATCACAAGTATTGTGGTTCCCACTTTATTAACTTTTTTTTACCCAAATGATAATTCCGCCATCTTACATTTTCAGAAGTCAATACAATAGAAGGCTCATTTTTGCTTTTCAAGTGTGAATGTGATAACATAATCTTAGATACCCAATATTACAGACAGTGTGCCCCAACTTTAATTTCAAACCTGGATAAAAAATAGAATAAACTAAGGCTTTCTGAAACTCTGAATATTTGTGAGCTAATACTAACATGAAAATTTACCAATTTACAAATGGTATATTTAATAAAGCTCTATATCATGGCAGCTTTCTAATCCTAGTGTCAGAACAACATAGCCATAAGAAAACTTCTCTCCAACTAGGGTACTATGCACTCTCATTTCAATACCATGTGGACACAGAAACTAAAGAAACGAAACCCTTGTAAGTGTTCTACCAGTCTCCATAGCCAACACTCTCCAAACCCTTGCTTCCTTTCCTTATCTCCCCCCATATGGGACGAACCACTATGCCCACTCACTAACTCTAGGCCACAATAAAATTATGAATAAACCAAACACATGAAGGCAATACACAAGATCAAGTTGCTAGATGATGTCCAAGGCAAGACATGACATCAGAAACTCATCTCAACATAGTTACAATGACAAGGCTAGGGTATATGGCCAATGTGTCATCTCCAACTCACCAACCATTAGGGCATTAGGCACACTCAGACCTATGAAGCCAGGTGGAGTCGATGCCTGGTACCTGCACTACTTAAAACACATTATAACATCTGCATATACATATCATATTTTAGCCGAAGCAACAATAGCCCACATCGGAGGATTCCAACATCCGTGATCATTCACATAGTATGCCAATGTCAAGGTGTCATCCTCTCAACATGTACACCCAATATCAATATGAAATCTAACATAACAAAATGTCAATAACACAACATCATATACAGCTTAAATTTCATACCTCGATGTCACGTCGATTAGGCTAGGACTAGGGAGGCACTACATACTCCCTTCCAAGAGCTTGACTTAATCCTGGAAGTCACAATGCTAAATGCAACCATAACACACATTAGTTCTTTAAAATTCAAGATAGTTATAAAATTCAGACTGTCACATTTCCCATGATACACACAATTACATGTGATAATTTCTAGTATGTAGGTGAGGAAGACGTAAGGCACTCAATTTCATACAAAATATGCATTATCATGCAACCATTTCCTCTAATCAAATAAAGAATGAGGCCATAATAATTCAAGCATTCACTAGATCAAATAGCCAACCAGTTTCTCACAACCATTAATTTGCACATTTATACTAGCATAAACCACATAATTTTCTCATGAATGCAGCAAATTGCACTTTTCAATATACAAAATTTTCAATTCTCTAACTTTTCACATGCATCCATCTTTAAAATGGAGCACACAACACACACACACACAGATATATATATATATATATATGCACATTTACATGATTTCAACCTCTACTTTCATAGCATGCATGACCTATCTATCATATAATGCAGTAATTTGTCAATCTTCAGGGCATAATGAAACATTTTACTTCTAATATGCAACCACAAACATGACAAATTGTACAACTTACACATAGATGCTCTTTCACATCACCAGGAATTCACATCACAAGGCTACATTAAGAGGGGTATTATGAGGTGGACAACACTAATAGGCCACTGAGCAATCCATAGCGCCATAGAGCTAAATGATCAATGAGTGAATAGCCATGCTGTATAGTAACCGCTGTGACAATATCCAAAGCAACGTAACATCATATTATCTCACCTCAAAAGGGAACCCAATATCATCCATATTGTAGTACTGAATAACAATGAATAATCATGCCATGTAGAATATCACTGTGCCAAGTAGCAGATCATAAAGGATGGTCTCAGGGGCCTCTCTAGGAGCCCTCCAAACATAACTTGGTATGTACAAGATTCCCTAGGCCATCTACTCCCCTAAATGACCTGTCAATGATCCGTCTAGGATATGATAGTATACAATAGTCACAACACTCCACACATACCAGTAGTTACAACATTAAAGTGCCCCAAACGAGAAAATTAGAGAAGTAAAGCAACTCATAAATTAAACCTCAATAAAGTAGAGGCAAAAAATATATAAATGAATCATAAAAGAAGTAAAGATCAAATAACAATCATTGTATTATCCCAAGTTTATCCAAAAACACGCCCTTGAGGCAAAAGGACTAACTCAAACATAAAAATAGCCAATTAGCCCAAAGTAACAAAACACTGTTGGCTTGCAATCAAAATATTCATCACATAAATAAATATTCCAACAATCTCTTAGAAATTTGCACATTATGAACACCATACGAACTTGCAACAACGTCACCTAAGGGGAGGAGGGGAATTGTACAGTGGTCTCTAAACACGTAAGATAATAGCATGCATTATCATGGTGGTCTCATACCATAGAATAATATGGTGGTTCTCTAACCACATAATGGCATGGTGGTTCTCTAACCATAGAATGATCAATGAAGAATTTACCATAACATAATAGGTGTGTCCCACATAATCTGGAATAGTCTGATCATATATCTGCATGAGGAATCCACATGAATAGGCGCCTACCAACATACCAAGGTCCACTGACATTATTCCAAGTAGAGAAAAATAAACCTCATACTCATACTGACGGATAAATCAAAAGTCATATCATCCCTGTATCACAGTATCATCCACTATTATCTCATTATACACAACTATCAGTTCATCAAGCTATCATCCCAAATACCAGAAATCCATGATGACATCAATATAACTACCATGTGTCTGCAGCTAGAACTGAGTATATGCTCAGGGCACATTATGGTCCATCCTCAACCCATGGAACAAATGGATAGGGGAAAATAAAATGGGTTATTTCCCCCCACATGTACAAATATCACAAGGGCATATCCTATATCACATACTTGAGGCATGACTACAACGTTAATTGTCATTTACACATCACAACTCATATCCCCATTACACACACATAACATTACAGCATCACAACATTGTCTAGGATAGTTACTCTAGTGATCAAGTTGACAATCACAACAAGAAACAATAATTCGGACCTCATCCATCCACATGTTATGGTTCACAAACTACTCACAAACATACTCACAACTCCTGCGAAGATAAACCATCATCCTAGTCTACAACTATCAAGTTGAAACTTACAGAAAACTATTTATTTTCATGATATACACAAACGAAAGGTTAGACCCAACAAACACTTCCAAGAGTTCCTAGAGTTGTAATACTTGGCTGCTCTGATACCTATGTAATGACCCACTCAGGCACCCGAGGAACAAGCGCTCCAAAAGGGTAGAACAATTTTTTTTTTCAATACAAAGGTAAACATATACTACAAGTATTTCCAAAATTACTTAAGGCATAAAAAATGACATCTTGTCGCTAAGATAGATAACATGAGTGAAAGATTATCACAATACAACTATTACTGAAGAGTAGATCATCAACATTTATTACAATGAACTCCAGATTAGGAGTGTCTCATATAACAAATTTGCATTAATACATGAATACAATAAATATTCTCGGATCACGAGTTGTACAATACATAAGAGAATATATCCAAGAAACCAGAGAGAAGAATGGGGCAGCCTTTGTGGATGTCGTTGCCAAAACTGATGTCGATATATGGATCCCCAATGGTGGGTGCAACACCACCCTACCATGTGGAACCTCAAAGGTCCAACCCCCATACTTGGAGATGATCACATGGCCATACACAAGCATAACAACAATAGGGACAAGGAGGCATGTATACTTAGCCATACAAGAGATACCATGAGTCTCATAACTCACAGGAACACATCACAAACACATGGATCATGAAAAGCATAAATAAGATGCATGGAAATCAATCCAATGAAACACTACTTAGATAAGGGGGTAAGGGGATAGGGGCAGTGAGACGAAAGTGGCTAAATAAATATACTCATCTCAACCACGAGCCTTTTCTAGGCATAGGATACAAGTTACGTTGAATGGGCCAAACAAAGAGCACTCATGCTTGATGCCACAATGGGAGCCACATCCATGCTCACCCTATCACATACACCCAACTCCAACAAACTCAACATGCAGTCATAAGAATTAAACCAACCCATTAAGACTAACAAGGCCTGACAAAACAAGGACATTTCCCAACACTGCCCTCAACAATACAACTATGCTAAAAATGAAGTAACATCAGCGCTATCCATATACATATTGAAAAAATAACAAGTAAATCTTAGCATAGACCTTTGTGATGCAATAATAATGGCAAGCCAAGATAACATATTCATTTGATAGGATTGGCAAGTAATGACTACACTCACAAAAATCAGAACCATGACAAAAGGCATTCCTGGCTGTCAACACAGTCGTGGCACTCATGCCCTTGGAAATAAGTATGTATGGTTGTGAGGAAGAAATATGCATACATTGATAACCTATAATATGATATATTCATTTAACTGAGACTTGTACACATTTCAGTCACATGAGAGAACCTTCTTGCGATACAACTATGGTTGATTGATATGTGATCATGGTCGGCCTTCTTGACAGTGTTGGCAGTCTAGGGAACACCCAATACTTATCATTGAGATGCCATCAAAACTAAACATAGAGACCTATATTGAAAACTCTGTAGCTTAAGGCAACAGGGTATTTCTTAATTCAAGACATTTACTTGCTGTTGTGATGGACGTGGAGGTTGAAGGCAACAGGGTATTTTCTGAATTAAAGACATTTATTTAATGTTGTGGAAGAGGAGGAAAAATAATTATTTCTCTGCCATCATAGTGAAAAGTTGGATATTGCATTGGTTTTGACAAACATACCCATAGAGCAATTATTAGAGTTGTTGAGAAGCTTCAAGTATGTACTAATTGCCATACTGCCATGAAGATTATCTCTAAGCTTGTTACAATAGATTATTGTGAGAGATACGAACCATTCCCATCATTTTAAATCAAGACAATTTTCTGGAGGAGATTAATGGTAATTGCTAAATGGAGAAATCTGAAAAGTTAGGCCTGCACTATAAAAATGTGCACCGTGTAAGTTTTCGGTAGTAATAAAGGGGCATAATTTTAGAAATACACATGCCCACATAATGGAATAAACTTTGTGGAAAATACAATGGGAAAATGTAATATTGGCTTCAGCAATAAAATTACCAAATACTCCAAATAGAAGTGAATGACATTGAAGTCTACATCGGTAATTATATTTAAGCTTGACTAACTAAAATGAAAACAAGACAATATCTCCCAACCAAAAATTACTATCCAAGAAGATGTAGAAATCTAACCACATAATTTGAAAGTGAGTAAGCCCCAACTATTGTTAGATTGCAATACAAGCTAGTTTAACTAAATCTAGAAGAGCAAAGAACCGAAACCCTCAAGTCATGGACCTTTCAACGCCCAATAATGTTTCATTGACAAAGCAACTAATTTCTACCATGCATCTTAATATCAATAATTTTATGTTTATGTACTTAGGTTTTATTAAAAGTGTTGTTAATAAGGGTAATGGTCATTAATAACTTATGATATATATTTCAGTCACTAAAAGTTTGAACTGCTATATTTTAGAAGTTGTGGTAGTTGAAGTTTTCATTAATAATAAATATGTTCAAAAATTATCTCAATAAATAAAAATCCCATTCAACATTTTTAATGTCATGTCTCTTCTATTTTAAGCCCACAAATTTAGCAATAAAAATATGTTTCACAATCACATCAAAATTCAAAAGAAAGGAAGGAAGAAATCATATTAATGCCCACAAATGACCATGGTGAGTTAATGGACTACAGGCATTTTTTTAATGCAATTACTGTTGGTTTTCAACTAATTATCACTCCCAAGCACTATATCATCTCTGGGGCATGTACTGGAGGCAACTCAAAAAGTGCATTTAGTTCAATCTCTTGGTGGATAGATGGCATCAGCAAATTGGTCCCATTTTTTTAAAGCACTGTCAATGCAACTGTAACATGGTTCAAGTATCCACATTATAGTGTACTCCTAATCTTAGTTCTATTTGCTGTCAGATCAAGAGATCACCCATAAACACACAAAATCATACCAAAGTTACCCCCTTTTTTTTGCAATGGCAAACCAAAACCTATGCCTATATACAGACAGGAGAATTATGGTTTTAAGTGCTTCTCTTTTTCTATACATGGGTAATTCACATTGATTTGGGTGTTCTGAGGTTTTCTTTTAAAAGGTATAGTAGCATGTATCCTACTTACTAATGCGATTCTCATTGTATGCTTTAATCTCAAAAATTATCATTTATATGTGATGCAATTATCAATAAAATAGGCTAGTGAAACAAAAACAATGCACTCTTCCTATGGGAATGAATGTTTAGAGATGTGTATTTGGATTACTCCCCACAAATAGTGCCATGCAGCCTGTGAGAATACAGAAACCTTTACTGCAAGATAGGTTTGAACTAGTCTTTTGAAAGGTCTTTCAAAACTTCCCAGCAAATGCAACCTTTTCCAACACCATCTCTATATGGATGCTTAGATGAGGCAAGGCAGACTATTTGGAAGACTACCTCCCACATAGTAATCTCATGGAATGAAAGGAAAGCAGGATATGATTAATATTTTTTTTGGAATTTCATTAGAACTTTTATGCAAATGCATTTGGTAGGTGTAAGAACCAGGTTTTCTTCTTTTTTTTCCCCTTTCTCTCTTTTTTTTTCCTACAATCTCAGTAGAAAAATAAACCCCCCCCCCCAAATTCCCAGCATCTGCCCAAACTCAAAAGCTCCTAGAATGTAAACGGTGAAGAAAGAGAGAATGGGTGGTGGAAGATACGTGGCTCCCCAGGCAATTATGCCATGTCAAATTAACATGTAGTAATTTAGCAAGTGAACTTTTAGATGTCACGTGCCTTCTGCCGTACTACTCCCTCAATCTATGGCATTTTTTCAAGGCAAAATGTGGTGTCTCAATAGCACAACTCCATCATTTCTATCAAATACTGAAACATGATTAAAATATACACAAAATGATAAAATATTATAAACTATTAAAACATGGTTCAATTCATTCAAGATCTCTATTAAGGAATTGAGTATAGTGCAGCGCTAGGGTAATGGATAAATGTCATCACAAGTATTGTGGTTCCCACATTATTAACATTTTTTACCCAAATGATAATTCTGTCATCTTACATTTTGAAAAGTCAATACAATAGAAGGCTCATTTTTGCTTTTCAAGTGTGAATGTGATAACATAATCTTAGATACCCAATATTACAGACCCTGTGCGCCAACTTTAATTTCTAACCTGGAAAAAAAAATAGAATAAACTGAGGCTTGTTGAAACTCTGAATATTTGTTAGCTAATACTAACATGAAAATTCACCAATTTTCAAAGGGTATAGACATGACATTCAGTAAAGTTGTCTATCATGGCAGCTTTCTAATCCTAGTGTCAGAACAACATAACCATAAGAAAACTTCTCTCTAGCTGGGGTACTATGTACTCTCATTTTGATACCATGTGGACAAGGAAACTGAAGAAATGAAACCCTTGTAAGTGTTCTACCAATCTCCAGAGCCAACACTCTCCAAACCCTCGCTTCCTTTCCTTCTCTCCCCCCATACGGGATGAACCACTAAGCCCACTCACTGACTCTAGGCCACAATAAAATTATAAATAAACCAAACACACGAAGGCAATACACAAGATCAAGTTGCTAACACAACGCCACTGAGACAAACTTGACACCAAAAGTCGTATGGATTCGACTCACAGAAGGGTAAAACCATCTGATAGTACTAGACAGTGTCCGAGGCAAGACATGACATCAGAAACTCATCTCAACATAGAGACGATGATGAGGCTAGGGTATATGGCCAATGTGTCATCTCCAACTCACCACCATTGGGGCATTAGGCGCACTCAAACCTGTGAAGCCATGTGGAGTCAGTCCCTAGTACCTGCACCACTCAAAACACATTATAACATCTGCATATACATATCATATTTTAGCCGAAGCAAGAATAGCCCACGTCGGAGGATTGTAACATCTATGATCATTCGCATAATATGCCAATGTCACTTAGGTGTCATCCTCTCCGTATGTACACCCAATCTCAATATGAAATCTAACATAACAAAATGTCAATAACACAACATCATATACAACTTGAATTTTATACCTCGATGTCACCTCGATTAGGCTAGGACTAGGGAGGCACTACAATATCATAAAGCTTTGTTATAAATACATGGCCAACCTTGAAATAGTTTAAATAGATATGCATGGAAATCACTCACCCATCCCAGTTTGTCACATAACTAGTTCCAGCAATCACTACTAGCAGCCACTTGTGAAAGGATAATTCAGTAATAGGTGGTCTAACATTTCTACATCGTATTTACAAAGTGGGCATCTCGAGGGACCAAAAATTTCAATTGAATGTAGTTGCTCTCTAGTGAGGATTTTCTTGTGTATGTCAGTCTAGGCAAAGACCCTCGCCTTTGGGAGAACCGTTGTGTCTAATGTAAGTATTTTGGTCACTCAATAGAGAAATTGTACATGTTTCGAATTTGGTAACCAAGCTTGACCAAATATACACTAGATTTGGCAACTCACCATATGATTTTATCCTGCTTCAAGTTTAGAGAGATTTTTTGCTTTTCCAATTCCTCCTTCACCTTACTTTTGGCCATCTCACATAAGGGGGCATTCAGGAAGCTTTTCCATCCCCAATGTGTTCCAAGATCATCTCTCCTTATCTCTACATAATATGCTACCTTACCTCCCTGGATTTATATTTCATGATGCCTTTACACTCACTTAGTTCATCAATTTCCACCAATGGAACATGTCCATTCCATGAGTCTAACCAGAAGTTGGACAAACGACCATCATTAATCACCCATGAGAGATTATTTGTGATAATTGGTCAACATTCCATCATAGACTTAAAAATGTCTGATCCACTTATAGTACTGGTAGTAGTTAGGATCCTTCAAGGATCATTGTTGTCCAAGTATTTATTTTGAAGAATTTTGCACCATAGTGCATCTCGGGTTGTGGACATTTTCCATACCAACTTTGCACCCAAGGTATTATTATGATGTGTTAATTTTTTTATTCTAGCTCCTCTGGCAAATTTGCTTTGCCTTGCCAGATCCCAATGCATCAAAGGAATTTCTTTTTTCCTCATTAGAGCCATCCCATAAAAACATTTAAGGATCCTGTCTAGGTCAACGAAAGTCACTTTTCTAGTTAATTGAAGGCAAGACATGAGGTAGATCAGGATCACTGCTAAAACAACCTTCATCATTATATGCCCGACCAGGGATAGCCATCACCCTTCCATGATTCTACCTTCACTTTAGAAATATCAATTGTATTTTTCTAAAGATTGGATCAAATTAAACCTTTGAAAAGGGGGGACACCCAAATACTTGCTCAAGATGGCATCGATATTAAAGCCCAGAAATTATAATATCCTCCTTTGTATGGCTTTCTTGGTGTGGAAGAATTTTTTTATTTGTCATGATTAATTAATTATCCTAAAGTAGATATGTATTTATATAGAGTATCCTTGATTTCTCTAGCCTCTTCCATATTACCATCCCCATACAAGATTGTATCATCTGTGAATTATTGATGGGAAATTGGTTCAATGTTCTGCACTACCTGTACACACTTCCAGAGGTTAAGAGAACATCTATGCTTGATAACCCTACCCAATGCCTTTGCCATAATGACATATAAAACACTTCTAGAGGCTAAGAGAACATCTAGGCTTGATAACCCTACCCAATGCCTTTGCCATAGTGACATATAAAACTGGGGGCAGGGGATCCCCTTGTTGTAGGCCATTAGAGATTTCAAAAAAGATGCAAGGAGAACTATTTATTAGAATAGAAAATTTGACAATGGATATGTAGCTAAAATCCAACGCATCCAATCCATGCTAAACTCAAAATTCTTCAAGACCTTCATCAAAAAAAGCCAACTTACTCTATCATAGACCTTATTGATGTCTAGCTTTATCATCATGTTTTTCTTATTTGTGCAAGCAATAGAGTGGATCGTTTCATTTGCAATTACAATTCCTTCTATAATGTTTCTTCTAGGCATAAATCTGCTTTGCTCCATTGACATGATGCTCGGAAGAAAAGATTTGAGCTTGTTAGTGATGACATTAGAATTAATTTTATAAAGTATGTTGCACAAGGGTATGGGTTGGTAATTAGTGAAGGAAGATTTGTCCAACTTCTTAGGAATAAGTGCGATGAGAGTGTTGTTCAAGTCCTTCAAAATATTTCTCTTTTTGGAGTCCTCCACAAGTACCCAACCCTCCTTGCTAATAAAATTTCAACACTTATGATAGAAGATGGATAAAAATTCATTAGGCCCTGCCACCTTGTTTGGGTGCAGTTGGAAGGCCACAAGTTGCAATTCTTCTTCAATGAATGGCACCATTAATATATTATTCTCTACAACAGATATGATGTTTGGGATGTTGTCAAGTAATGAATCCATACCTATATTACCCATAGCTCTTGTGGGCGTGAGAAGGCTTTTGAATAAATGAATGACTTCCTTTTGAATTTCTTCTCCATTGCTTAATTAGAGGCCATTAGAGGAAATAATAGAGTCAATTCTATTATGAAACCTTCTAATCTTAGCTTTTTTTGTGGAAAAATTGGTATTCAAATTCCATCTGCAATCCATGCTTCTCTTGATTTGGATTTCCAATAAATCTCCTCTGGTGAGCACCTCTACGTGTTTAGCCATGAGCTATTTTTCCTTCAGATAGTCTACTTAGAACATGCCATGGGAGATGACTTTACTATCGAGTTCTTCCATTTCTTTCTCAATTCAAATTTTTTATTTGAATATATTCTTGAAGGAGCTTTTGTTCCATTCCTTCAACTTTCCTTTGATAAAATTTGGTTTCTTCATAAATATGAACATCTTGGTTCCCTTGATATTTGGGGCTGACTCCCAACATGTTTGAATCTGATCAACTAAATCTTCCCTTCTAAACCACATCCTTTCAAATTTGAAGTAGGATCACATAGGCAAATGATCCTCCCAAATTAGCAATTTAATCAGGAATTGATCAGAGCTAGAAGCAGGCTGAATATTCAATTCTAGCTTATTGGAAAAATTCAACCACTGGGAGGAATAGAGAAATTGATCCAATCTTTCCAAAATATTGGAAAACCCTTCTCTTTTATTTTCCCATGTCTATAGGCCATTCTTTGGAATCCCATCCACCAACTCTAATTCCTCCACAAATTTTTGAAAATCTTTTTATGATAAGGGTTCTTTCAATATACCTCCACTTTTTCATTCAAATTCAAAATTGCATTGAAGTCCCCAACCCAAGTAATTTTCTCATTATTGTGTGCCAATAGAATAGTATGAATCTCTTTCTAGAGCTCATCCTTATCTTCTGTTTTAATTGGACCATATATTAATTTAAAGAAAAGCTAAATCAAAGAATGAACTTCTAACCTTGTAAAGCATCTAGTTTGAGGTTGAAAGAATGAGATCAATAGATACACATTGAGGATTCCATAAGATCCCTAATCCACTAGCCAAACCTACAACATCAACATATATCCCCTTCCATCCTCTACAATGTTGAATGAATGTATTGGCTTATTGAGATTTTAATTTTGTTTCTTGTGATAGAAAAAATTGACTAACATTATTTCCAATGAGCGCTTGGTCATTTGCCACTTGTTAAAGGTGTTTAAGCCCCTAACTTTCTAAAATACTATCTTCATAGCTCTCTAAAGCAAGGGGTTTCCTCCCTTAGATCTCAATAAATATTCTTTGATGTTTGACTATCCTTTCTCTTGTACCAATTCCTCTCTCCTTTATTTGTTTGTTTCTCTACCCTATTTCTTTTTGGAACCTAAATTGATATTCACAAGTTTAGAAGTTGTTTCACTAATGCACTGGGTATCAAGGCTATCAATCCCATCCATATCTTCATTTTCAAAGTCTTTTCACTGATCCATTTCTACCTCCCTCTCATCTTCAAATTGAGGTGTGGCATCCACGGGTTCCACATAAGGGACAATCACCAATGCTCTTGAAACACTTTGATCGAGATTAAGTATCAGATTTGACTCCATTTCCTTACTCTTTTCAATATTATTTTCCTTTTTCTTCTCCACCTAGTGATGTGCCATATTTAGAGGATCCTTTTAAGAACAATCAATTTCTAAATGTTTGTCGCTCTTGTAGTTTAGACAATATAATTTTTGAACCTCAATGTCCATAGTTTGGTGCCAACTACCCTCTAAAGTGATTGAGGATATCTCCTTTGGAATCACATACATGGTGACAATACGAATGCTTGCATATAGATATGAATTGCCTTGCAATATCTCATCATCCACCTATATAGTGGCACTGAGGCTATCAGCAATTTTCCTCAGTCTCTCCTTGGTCCAATATTTAAGTGGAAAATTATATAATCTTATCCAAACTAGCTCGATGAGGAGCAGCAATCCAAAGGATTGAAAATTGGAATCCATTTTTGCATGAAGAGCATCAAATTCTTCATTTTCCAAGGACCTTGATTGAGGACTCCATCCCGTTTTTCTTTATTTTCAAAGGTGATGTAGAAGAATCCTTTGGGAAGGAAAGTTGAGCAAGAGAAAAGTTCTAGGGTTGAGACGCCCATTCTTCGATTTGAATCCTGGAAAGCCATCCTCCACAAAATCTAGCAATGACCGTGCGCTCCTTCAAAATTGAAACGGAGTCATTGTCCATGAACTCGATATTGATTAAATGACAACTTATTTTTTCTTTTCAAAGTCTTGCCTGATCTTCCTTAAATCGTATTTTTTTTTTGTTGCGAGAGTTTTATTGAATATATAATTGTAAAAGGATATATATATATATATGGTAAAATTTAGATACTCATGTCAATTTGTATTTACTTTTTGGCCTATTTTGAGGGAATGTCTTAATAAAATTACATAGAAACATGTGATACACTTTTGTGCTAAGTTTGGTTCCCTCCTCAATCTTTACCCATCCCCATTTCCACATACTTCTATATATTTGACCCTATCCTATCCATATCAACACTTACTCCTACACATTCCTTACACTTCAACATGGAGTAGAGATCAAAACAAATTGGATCATATGAGTCCCCAGTGCTCTAGATTAGGATCACATGTTAGAGATTAAATTCATGCTGTGCAAAATTCACCCAAAGCCAAAATGATAAGTAAATAAAGAAGGCGTGAGAATTGGTGTAGACAAGGGTAAATAAAAATGAATAGGGATCTAGCCATGAATCAAACATAGCACAAAAGTATACCACTTGTTGAAATATTATTGTAATAAGGTGTTCTTATCAAAGTGGGGACAAAACTTAATGGAAAATGATATGGTTATACTAGTTTCACCTTTACAACTACAAGTATACATATTTAGAAATCCTTTTTTTAAATTAAAATAAAAACACCCTTTTAATTAGAGGTTTGAATTTCTTCCATGAGCTTGGATGGAAATAATTGTGATAACCTCTTATGTTGCAAACCAAATCTTTTTAAAATATTGAAATAAAGTTAAAATAAAATACCATTATTATCCCTTGTTGAACTCTTGCAAATGTAAAAAGAGCTAAATTATAATCAAATTAAAATGCTGTCCTAACAATTTAACTAATTCCTTTTATAGTTGAAAGTGAGCCTATTTGAAGAAAAAAACAAGTGCACCTTTGATCTTAGGCCCTTAGAATTAATGACCCTAAATGGCATTCTAAAGGAAAATAACTCTTTCCCTGTACTAAGTGTGTTATCTAGACTAATAAATTAGTTCTAGCAATAAAATAATATAAATGATTTAGATAATACAGCTATGTGCAATGAATATCAAAAAATTGGAACATTAAAAGTTAAATTAGAAAACTAAATACACCTAGATCTAGTTGTGAAAATGATGCCCAACATCTATTGTAGACACTAAATTCAAGATACCTCAAGATGAAAAAAAAATGAAAGATGAAATGTTAGGATGGAATGTTAGAGAGGAAAATTAGGATGAAATGTGAGAATGGAATGTTATAGTTGGATATTAGGATGGAATGAGTAGATGAACATGGATTGATATGAATAGGATAAGTAAGTGAAAAAGAATGATCTAGAATAGGAAAATGGATAGGTTATGGATGTAGATAATGGATAAAGGCTCGGGTATGGTTATGCTAGTAAAATATGTAGAGAACTCTTAATTTGATATAGAAAGAGAATATTATGCACCAAGGTATAAGGAACCAGGATGACTTTGTATCCTTTGCATCGAGTTGACACAACAAACAAAGAGGAGTATCCTTATACATGCTTAACGTAATACAACCTTGTCTAGACATGTGCAGAAAGGAACATAGAGAATTAAGTCCAAGTGCACAAAAGATATGTAATGACCTTAGATGTAATGGATGATTGGTATGAAAAAAGCTATTCCACTACACAAGATATGAATATTAGCTAGGGTATTTAAGAACATCCAAGAAACATGCAAAACACTATGCCCCATTCTCTGCTAGTCGTAACGCACCAAGATATATGAATAGATCTAGGTGATCTTGATAAAGCATGAGAAAGAGATAGGAAAGATAAAATCAAAAATAAAAGACCAAATGACGACACAAGTCACACAACCATTATATATCTTGCCAAAGATTTAGCTGATGTTTGTATAGGTGCCTGATGATGTGAATGATATACCTCTAGATGAGGCTTGATGATGATGTTTGATATCGAATAATGTGACAATTAATAATGTGATCAGTTATTGTTTCAAAATGTGGACTAATGCTTGTAATTTTTGTTAAGGCACGATGCATGAAATGTTTGTTTTGTTTGAATGTCAAGTGTTTTATTATGGAATGGATGAAATGTGACAATGTGACCTTTATTATGGAAAGTGATGGAAATAGTGTATTATGGATATGAAATGGAAATTGTATGGACGAAGGATGACTTGCATTGTAATTTATTACTTGGATTTTTGGGATATTTGATGTTTTTGTGTTTTTGGAATATTTTGATTTCTTTGTATTTTTTGAAATGTTTTGAGATGAGATACATTAGACTTAAACTAAAGACTTACTTTCCAATGTCTTATGGAAACTAGGAGAACAATCCAAACCATAACTAGGTGTTGGTAATGTGCCCCCAAGCAATATGATTTTATCATGATATGGATAGGTAGGTGATTATGATATATATAATGGATGACTTATTATGGTATGATAGGAAATGACACTAAGTGAAAACTTCAAGCCATGATAGGACAAAAATAGGGTAGATGGATGTTTGATGTGGTAGGTGGATAAAACTTAAATGGATGAATGGAAAGTGGAAGTCAAAGTGGTTATCTAGAAGATGGTAGATGCAAGGCTACTACACATGGTGTCTATAAACAAGTTTTCACCATGGTACTTATCCAAGGTGTCTATAAACAAGTTTTCACCATGGTACTTATCCAAGGTGCCACTGAAGCGGTTTTCACCAAAGGACGAATTATTTCTCTTACTATTTTGATTTTTTGATTTTTTGATTTTATTTTATTTTTTTAATAATTGGGATACCCTATGGGTTAAGCATAAAACCTCTTGAGGTGAATGATGTTAATAGGCTCCTCAAGGGGTTGCCCCTCAAGTGTAGAAAGTTGATAGGCCCCAAAACCATAACGACTAGTAATTGAAAGGAAGCTAGGTGTGCGGAAAATGCTTCCTACACTAATCTATTGAGGAGAGGGAAATGCAAATTTGAATTTATCCTAACTATTACAGCAATGTTAAACCATTAACATGAGATATTGCAGCAAAACACAAGAACCATAATGTAGACAGAAGAAGAGAAACAAAGATTTACGATGGGGAAAACCCTTATTAGGTGAAAAACCCTTATCGAGTGAAAAACCCCACACTCAGAAACCTGCACAATGTATTAACAAATCTGAAAGAATGTTTACAATACACTTGCAATACAAGCTTCAATGGTCTTTGACACTCGTGTCTGGAGTCAACCCGACAGCATAACAGTACCTATAAACCTGTGATACAAACTCCATCTCCAAGCACCTGTATATAAAGGAATTACAAGGCAATATTAGACCTTTCTTGGAATGGGCGTCCAATATGGCATCTTGGACCAAAACCCACACCTAGGGACACTTGGTCAACATTGTAGAATGTATCTGACACTTTTCCATAGTTCCCATCCCAAAGAGGTCGCCTATTTCCAAAATGGGTTATGACAGATGCTCTTACGACACTTACGACCGTCATAGAATCTATCATAGCAATTACAAATTACAGCTGTAAGAGAATCTGTCATACACATGCTATAAATAGCATATTCTCTTACAACACATCATATTCCACCTTGGGGCACCCAAATATGCCTCATTCAAAGACGCTACATGACACATGTCATTACCTATCTTACAACCTTCTATTCTCGACTCTTACATGTCATAGATTCGTCATAGGAATCCGTCATAACTATTTCGGTCAAACATTCCTTACACAACATAGAAGATGCCAACACATGGTTGAATATTCCTACCACTAAGTGGGATGCCTATCTCCTCATATGAGGACAAAATAGCAAGTTGTCATAATCTATGTAGGATTGACACATCACCGTGCCACATCCCACAATATGACAAAGTGGAATTTCCAATTATTTACAACATAGGCAAAGAATAAAAAATACAAACATTACAAATGTAGGGAATTACCAAGGTTGAGACACCTTAATTCCCAACATTGTCCCACTTGTTGAACACCTTGTAAGAGCCAATAGAAAAACAAGATTTAACTGCTATAGGCTGAGAGGCCCATAGATTCTGAACACCATCTAAACTTCTCTGTGCCCACTAGCTTCATCAATTCATCTACAACATTATTCAGAGTATCTACCTTCTCCAAATTTACCTTTCCATCCTCAACCATGTCCCTCACGAAGTGAAACTAAACATCAATGTGCTTGGTTCTAGCATGGAAAGTTGGATTCTTTGTAAGGCAAATTGCATTCTGACTGTCACAACTGATCGTGATCTAACCTGCATCAACACCAATATCTAAACACAATCTCTTAAGCCAAATGGCTTCCTTACAAGCATGAGTTGCTGCCATGTACTCATCTTCTGTCATGGACAAAGCAACAACTAGTTGTCACTTACTCATCCAACTAATAGCACCACCAAACAGTGTAAAAATATAAGCACTGGTGGATCTCCTGCTGTCAATGTCACCTACCCAATCTAAATCCACAAATCCATGAATATCAATAGAATGCAGAGATCCTAAAACATTACCATGATAGCAAATGGAATACTCGAAAGTACCCCTCAAATATCTGAACACTCGCTTAACTGCATCCCAATGAACCCGTCTAGGATTAGCCATAAATCAACTAAGGACTCCCACTGCTTGGGCAATGTCTGGTCTTGTGCAGACCATAGCATACATCAAACTACCAACAGCACTAGCATAAGGTAGTCTGCTTGTGTCCTCCACCTCACTAGGAGATTTTGGACAATCCTCAATAGACAACTTTTTCCCCAAAGAAATGGGAACACACAATGGTCTACAATCTTCCATGCTGAATCTGTCCAACACAGACTTCACATACTTACTCTGGCTTAACCAAAGTTTTCTGTTGGTTCTATCTCTTCTAATTTCCATTCCTAGAATGTACTTGGCTGCCCCTAAATCTTTCATTTCAAATTGAGTTGACAATTGAGATTTAAAATCAAAAATCATATTTTTACCCTTCACAATGAGCAACATATCATCAACATACAGTGCAATAACGAGAATACGATCACCATCAAATTTATAATACACACAGTGATCTAATTTCGATCTCACAAATCCAATTGACAATACAAAGGCATCAAACTTCAAATACCATCTCCAAGGGATTGCTTCAAACCATACAAAGACTTCTTAAGTTTGCAAACCAAATTTTCTTTACCTTTTACCATGTAATGCTCTAGCTGTGACATGTAGATTTCTTCCTCCAAGTCACCATGAAGGAAAGTTGTCTTCACATCCATCTATTCTACCTCCAAGTCATAATCTTCTGTGAGTGACAATAGGAATCGAATGGATGTTAGCTTTGCAACGGGAGAGAAGATCTCACCATAATCTATACCCTCCACTTGTGAATACCCCTTCGCAACCAATCTGGCCTTATACTTCTCAACACTACCATCTGCACCAATCTTCTTCTTGAACACCCATTTGCATCCAATGGGTTTCCATCCAGGAGGCAAAGGCACCAAGTCCCAAGTTTGGTTCTTATCCAAAGAAGCCATTTCTTCCTCCATGGCCTCCTTCTAGGAACCTGCATCCTTCATATCCAAAGCCTCTAATACAGTTTTAGGTTCATCACTATTAGTAAGCAAAGCATAAGCACAACTAGAATCAAGTGATGTAAAACCAAACCTTTCAGGTTGCTTCCTTATCCATGTAGACCTCCTCAAGAGCTAAGGTTGAGGTTCAACTTCTTCATCTGAGCTTTCAGAGTTGCTAGAGCTCTCCTCATCATCAGGTCCAACATTTTCTTTTTGTTCAGTCTTCTCAGGGGTGAGAGGAAACTAAACAACATCCTCTTTCTTTTCTTTTTCTTTTAGCTACAAAATAGTGGAAGAAGGTGTAAGCTCTCTGAAGATGACACTTCTACTATACAACACTTTTCCAGCCATAGGGTCCCAAAGCTTGTATCCTTTCACACCAACACCGTAGCTGATGAAGATACACTTAACAGCTTTGTTCTCCAACTTTGACCGCTTCTCCCTAGGCACATGTGCATATGCCTCACAACCAAAAACACGAAGATGCCTTATTGAAGGATTTCTACCAGACCACACCTCCATGGGTGTCTTTCCAACAAGAGCTGATGTAGGAGATCTGTTTACCAAATAGCAAGCAGTGGCAATAGCTTCAGCCCAAAACTTTTGTTCTAGACCAGCTCCACTAAGCATGCTCCTAGCCTTCTCCATCAGTGTCCTGTTCATCCTCTCTGCAACTCCATTTTGTTGCGGGGTGTATGGAGTTGTCTTGTGCCTTTCAATCCCAAGTTCCTTGCAATACTTATCAAATTTTGTAGAATAGAACTCACCACGGTTGTCAGTTCTCAAACATTTAATCTTTTTGCCAGTCTAATTTTCAGTAAAGGCTCTAAACTCCTTAAACTTGCTATAGACTTCAGATTTGCTTCTGAGAAAATAAATCCATGTCCTTCTACTATAATCATCTATAAAAGATACAAAGTATACAAATTTTGATAATGAAGGAACATTAACAGGACCAAACACATTAGAATGAATATGGTCCAACACACCAGAAGAATTATGAGAACTTGAGTAAAACTAAACACGGTTTTGTTTTCCATAAATGCAATGTTCACAAAAGTCAAACTCAAGATTACAATCATCAAACCCCTCAATGAGGTTCTTATTTTTTAGGGTACGCAGACCCTTCTCACCAATGTGGCCAAATCTCTTATGCCATAACATTGTCTTTTCTGCAGGAAGTTTAACTTCTAATGCATGATTACAACCATCAAAACTAGAAACAACAGATTTCTTCACTGCTCATTCAGATGGTGGGGATGAAGTGACTGCTACCCTCTTCCTTGAGTCAGAAGAACTATTGCATTGTGAAATGCATGCTTCCAGCTAAAACAGAGTACCTCTCCGAGTACCCTTAGCAAGCACCATAGATCCTCTAGTCATCTTGCATCCTTCTTTCGAAAAGAGAACCTGCACACTTGCATCATTCAAACTACTTACAGAAAGCAGGTTCTGTGCTAAGCCTAGGATGTGCATAACCCTAGAGATCCCCTTCACTCGACCATTAAGGAATCGGATAGAGACTCTTCCACGACCAATGATCTTCAAATGAGAGTTGTCACCTAGATACACCTTTCCACCATCGAACTCTTCATACTTAGTGAACCAGTCTCAATGCGAGGTCATGTGGAATGATGTACCAGAGTTGATTAGCCACACATCATCAGATGCATGGGTTTCCAGGGCTGCGATGAAAGCATCACTATCATCTTGTGATTTGTCAGAATCTGAATCAGGAGCTTTCTTCTTTTTCTTCTTCTCCTCTTTGCATTCATTTCAAAAATGCCTGATCTTGCCACAGTTCCAACAAAGAGCCTTGGACTTTCTAGGAGATTTAGATCTCCCATGGGATTTGGATATGCCCTTCTCATCTTTCTTGTCCTTCTTCTTCCCTTTCTCCTTGGGTCTTCCACGAACTACAAGGACCTCTTTGGCTACCTCAGAAGACTTTCTCCGCATCTCTTCAGACAACAGCGAAGAAACAACTTCTTCCATTTTGAATGTGGATGTGGTGCTTCTAATTGCCATGACAAGATGATCCCATGAGTCCGGTAGAGAACAAAGCAGGGTCATACACCGATCCTCCTCCTCCATCTTTACACCAATAGATGTTAATTGTGCAACCAGCATATTAAAGGCATTCATATGCTTAGCCATGGATCCTCCGTCCTCCATTCAAAGAGAATACAACTACTTTCTCAGGAAAAGTTTATTGACTAGGGATTTGGCTTGATACACATCCCCCAACTTCTTCCAAAGGAGTTTTGCAGTGGTCTCTTCATGGACATTTAACAACATAGAATCGGCAAGACTAAGTCTTATGAGACCCTTAGCCTTTCGATCCTTGAGATCCCAATCAGCTTGTGTCATTGTAGCTGGTTTAGTTAAGTTCATACTTTCCAAAAGGTCTCGGTCAACTAACATCTCTTCCATTTTGAGCTTCCACAGCTCAAAATTACTGTCGTTGAACTTCTCTATGTCAAACCTTCCTGATGTGCCTGCCATCTCCTTGCTGCAATAAGATACAGAATGCTCTATACAAACTCTCACTCAACCTAAGATTAGCTCAAAAAACCCCTACCCTACAACTAGGATCAAAGGTGATCAAGTTCTGATACCAACTGAAAGGAAGCTAGGTGTGCGGAAAATGCTTCCTACACTAATCTATTAAGGAGAGGGCTATGCAAATTTGACTTTATACTAAATATTACAGAAATGTTAAACCATTAACATGAGATATTGTAGCAAAACACAAGAACCAGAATGTAGACAGAAGAAGAGAAACAAAGATTTACGGTGGGGAAAACCCTTATCAGGTGAAAAACCCCACACTCAGAAACCTACATAATGTATTAACAAATCTGAAAGAATGTTTACAATACACTTGCAATGCAAGCTTCAATGGTCTTCGACACTCGTGTCTGGAGTCAATCCGGTAGCATAACAATACCTGTAAACCTATGATACAAACTCCATCTCCAAGCACTTGTATATAAAGGAATTACAAGGCAATATTGGACCTTTATTGGAATGGGCATCCAATATGGCATCTTGGACCAAAATCCACGCCTAGGGACACTTGGTAAAAATTGTAGAATGTATCTGACACTTGTCCATAGCTCCCATCCCAAAGAGGTCACTTATTTCTAAAATGGGCTAAGACAGATGCTCTTACGACACTTAAGACCATCATAGAATCTGTCATAGCGGTTACAACTTACAGTTGTAAGAGAATCTGTCATACACATGCTATAAATAGCATATTCTCTTACAACACATCATATTCCACCTTGGGGCGCCTAAATATGCCTCATTCAAAGATGCTACATAACACATGTCATTACCTGTCTTACAACCTTCTATTCTCGACTCTTACATGTCATAGATTCATCATAGGAATCCATCATAACCGTTTCGGTCAAACATTCCTTACACAACATAGAAGATGCCGACACATGGCTGAATATTCCTACCACTAAGTGGGATGCCTATCTCCTCATATGAGGACAAAATAACAAGTTGTCATAATCCATGTAGGAATGACACATCACCGTGCCACATCCCACAATATGACAAAGTGGAATTTGCAATTATTTACAACATAGACAAAGAATAATAAATACAAACATTACAAATGCAAAGAATTACCAAGGTTGAGACCCCTTAATTCCCAATAGTAATGATGAATGGTCCCAACTAATTCGGCTCAAATTTTCCTTTTCAATATCGGTCTTGAAGATTCTTTTGATTTTCCTTAAGTACAAGGTCACCATCTTCAAATCTACATTATTTGAGTTTCTTGTTGTAGCTATGATGAAGATGATTTTGATAATCCATGAGATGATTAAGAGCATTGAGACATCTTTCATCTAGCAATTCTAATTCTTGCAACCAGGATACTCTATTGTCTTCTTCATTAATAAGATGTTACAATGATACCCTTAAAGAGGGGAGCTTGACCTCGATTGGTAAAATAGCTTCCAATATTAAGACAAGGGAATATGGTATGGCTCTTATAGGGGTACGAATGCTAGAGCAATATGCTCACAAAGTGAGATTGATTTGTAAGTGTCAATCACGACCAGCTTCATTGACTATTTTCTTCAAAATCTTGAGAATAGTTTTGTTTGAAGCCTAAGCTTGACCATTGCTTTGGGGATAGTATGAAGTAGAAAAGTAGTGTTGGATATTGAATTGACGGCAAAGGTGGGAAACTTCTTGGTTTTTGAAAGGCTTACCATTGTCAGTAATAATGGCTTGGGGTATATTATACTGACAAATAATGTAATGAAGGATAAACTTGGAAATTTGTTTACCGGTAATGTATGTGAGATGGATGGTTTCAACCCACTTCATAAAATACTCAGTGGTCATGATAATGAACTTATGACCATTGGATGAGGGTGGATGCTACCAACAAGATCGTAACAAACCATCTCATATTTCTTGGAATTACTTACAAAATTTACTAATAAAGTAAATGAACATGAATGAATTTTTTTGTCATTTAGCATTAGCATAGTCTCATAAAATTAAATGCATATATATTTTATGAATATTTTTCAACCTTAAAATTACAATATATTCAAAGATAAAAGCATAATGAAATCATATCACTTTACAATTACAAATAATTTGCAATTGGCAACATGAATAATTTTGCATAATTTTGGAAATCATAAGTCATAAGTATACTACATCTGGAATCTAGTGATATCTGTCTCACAAGTCTCAGCGAGTCTTCTGCTACAAAGGGAGAGCATCATCCGAGTGCTTTACCTCCAACCACAGACCGGCAGTCCCCCTCTCACCTTCCTTCCTAGAAGTGGCCCTACCCTTCACGAAGAGTATAGACATAAGGAACCCACTGGTTGCCATCTAAGCTCTAGTGTTGTTTCTTACATAACTCAATTGACCATACAACTTTAGATAATCTTCTAGCTAAGTATGATCATCCTGATAGGTTACACAATCTAGACACGGTGAATCGACTACATCACTTTGGCCAAAGTTTCTATATAAATAGATGTTTGCAATAAACATAGCTTGTGTTCACACACCTCTAACTCGACTTGGAAACTACCACATCCTATAGGTTGACTTACCTGACTAGTATCTCTAAACATACATTGTCTAGAATAAATTCAAATCCTAGTCAATCTGACTTAGATTTAATCCTTAAGCTAGGATAAATGCAATATATGAGTTTAGATGCCTTTTTCCTTTTTGAGAGTCCCTCTTTGCATACTTGCAATTACTAGGGTATATGACTTTTTGTCACTCTACTCACATGGAACTTCTTATTGTTCCACTATCATGACAGCATAATTAGTGTTATTTCTACGTTCATGTAGCTTAACACAGATAAAGAATTGTCTTACTGATTGTTTATCTCAGCCATTTATATAGTTTTGGTTTTAAGATAAAAGTATTGATATTCATAAGTTTATGGTTATAAACTTGTTGCTCGTCTAGAATATCTTCTGATGGTAGGCCTACAAGCTATCTGCCAAAAATAAGGTTATCATAGAACATTAGCCTCTACAGGCAGGAATATATGTAAATTTATTGGCTTTAAGCAAATTATAACAAGATATAGTGGCCATGAACAGAGCCGATTTCTTCAAGGCTCTCAACCTTTATTGGATACAAAACAAGATTCAATAAAGATTTTATATACAAAGCCAGGTGTTTATCGGCCATTAAGAGGCTCAAGGATGTATGCGTAATAACACAATAAAATAAAATGACAAACTAACGACCTTTATATAGGCACAGGATAGTTAATTTCAATGGCTTCAATGAGGTGTAAAACAAACTCCATGTAATCACAATAGCATTACTATAGTTCATGGTGGTCTTACAGTGGCTAAGGTAGTCTCCTTTAACTTAAAGCATACACAAAAACATAGATGTTTCTGTTGGCAAGAGACACTATATGGATTCATGGTTGTTGTCATTGATGGCAACAAAGGTCATCCCACATATCCGCAAGTCATGATGTGTCTCTACCGGAAGTCAGAATAAAGAAAGTTGTGGTCCGGTAAAGAAGAACAGAGCATGTGGCAAGGTCCGACAGATTGGTCCGGACCTCTCAGAGGAAGTGTCTTGGTGCAGTGCGGATTTGGGGAAGTCAAGAGGACTACCTTGAGTGGTATATTCCAAGGATTTAGCCTCCGGTGATGGACAAAGAAAAAGATATGAATGGTTGAGTACCGGATTCCTGAGAGACAGTGAAAACAGAGGAAGAACTGACTGGCTGAGTATCAGACTACTTTCCGGATGGGTTACTGTTGATGACAGAGGTTGTGAAGGCATGAATCATGTTTGGCCGACATGATTAATGATATCTACAAGTATATGCTTGATCCGCATTGCTTGGTGAGGAAGGATTCAGCCGATAGAATGAGAGTTTGTAAGAAACTAAGACTGTTCCGGATGCCGACCAGAAAGGTGATGAAACTACTTGTGCGGATATATATAGAGGATGGATTTAGTTGTGAAGAGGTGTGTGGATGTGGAGAGATATGCGAATAAGTCCAGAGAAAGAGCAGAGGTAGCAAAAGGATCCGGTATGTGAAAGATAGCAGAACAAAGAACTGAGGAAAGATGAAGTGCAGCAGATCAGTGTACTGAGCCTAACCGGAACTGAACTCCAGCATATGCAGATGCTTCCAATCAGTTCAAGACTGTGATTATCATCACTTTGTAGACAGTGTGTCTTCTTGTAGGCAGTGGGCCTCTTGTGAGCAGTGTGCTCGGGCAGTGAGCCCTAATTGGCAAGTGCCATTTTTGTAATTTCCTATTCTTCTAACAGAGAATAATTCTTGGGTTAATCACCCCGTGGTTTTCTCCCTTAACAGGGTTTCCACGTCAAAAATACTGTGTCATGTGTTTCTTACTTCATGGTTAATGTTTTGTGTTTGATTTTATGCTGCTTCAATTAAGAGGAAAGTTCAATAAGGGAAATAATTAGGATAACTGATTCACCCCCCCCTCTCAGTTATCAACAATTGGTATCAGAGCCAAGTTCCTCCTAATAGAGCCTAACAGCTTGAGGAAGATCTGGGATTTCAAATGGATGCATATGGTTTAAGGGAGCAACTCAAGACTGCCCTTGAGGATCTTGAACAGTCAAATTCTGAAGTCAGTGAATTAAAGGAAAGACTCAAACAGGCTGATGAATTCATGAGAGAATTAAAAGACAAATTAAGTCTCTCTATGAAAAAGAGAAAGGAGCTGCTTCAACAGTTGGCAAGACAAAGTGAAGAAAGCAATACAAATGAGGAATTGACTGAGCAAACCAAGTTATGTGAAAAGTTATCAAAAGAAGTCATTATGTTAAGACATGAAATGGAATCAGGAACTATAAAGTTTACTCAAGAGATTGAAGAAAAAAGAAAGGCTGAAGACAATCTAAGACAATCTCTTAAAGAAAAATCAGAAGAATGCCACCAGATGGACAGGATTATCAGACACCTTGAATCTGATCTTGAAGATGCCAAAGATAATGAAGGAAAACTTGAGGATCAAATTGCCTCTCTCAAAAGAGACCTTCAAACAGCAAATGAATATAAAGAGAAATTCAAGATAAGTTCTGCTCAACTTGAAGTTCTTCTTGGAAGTCAAAAGAGGACAGATGACAAGTATGGCTTGGGATATGAGAAAGGAGAAAGCTCCGGATCCGGTCAGAAGAATCTTGGATCAGAAAATCCAAGGAGCAGGCCTAGAAGACCTCCGGTAAGACAGCCAAATGCTCAAAGATATCCATCCTTCAATGGATACTGCCACAGCTGCAACCACTTTGGTCACAAAGCTAATCAGTGCAGAATGAGAATGAATCAGAATAATTCATCCTTCTCCGGACAGTGCTTCAACTGCAAAAGGTATGGACACAAATCCCATGAATGTAGAATTATGCAAGTAAACAAATCATTCAAAGGTAGATGCTTCACATGCAATAGAATAGGTCATAGGGCTAATCAATGCAGATCAAGAGGATATCAGTCAAATATGCAAAGGAATGTTATTTGCCAAATCTGCAATAGGTCCGGTCATAATGCTAAAGTCTGCAGAAACAAGAATCAGGACAAAAGAGGTCCAGTGTATAATCAGAATCAAGACAAGGGTAAACAAAAGATGAATGCGGATGAGGTTAGGAATCAGATGAGCAAGATTTGGGTGAAGAAAAGTTCAGAGAATGTAGAGGTTGGATCCGCACCAGACTCTGGTGCTGATATTTCTTCCGGAAATTAAAAGTGAGCTCTGGCTCAGGGGGAGACTCAAAGAAAATCTTGTTCCCCCAGCCAAACAAGTGGTGCCGGATGTTGCACAAGATGCGGATCAAAGGGTTTGTAAATATGAGTCTTGAGATACTTCAGTCAAGTTATCAGAGGTCCGCATGGAGTTATGAAGAAGCTATGATCGATCAAATAAGACCTGTTCAGGGAAATGCTCCGGTATGATAAAGGATTACAAAAAGGTCCGGAAAGATCCGGAAATGCACTATCTTGTTCTGCGGATTGGACAGAGTGTTTGAGATGATCTTGTAATATGCCACCTCGATTTATTCATGATTGTTAGATCCGGATGATATCCATAGATCAGGACTAATCCGGGATACTCCAAGCTATCCAGACAAGGCAAACCGGAATGATGTAGGTGAAGCATTTATTGCAGACAGGTATTAGGGTTCGCGGAGCAATTTAAGGGATTTCTCAAAGGTCATTTGCTCATTCTGCACTCGAGAAGAAGCGAAAAGTGGAGCTCTGCAACAAGGTTCTTCAAGCACACCAAGGATCTCCTGCCGAAGCTATTGGATAAAGAAATCAATCCAACCACTCCGTGCAAACCGAAGGCGCATAAGGTATTCTCCGTTTTTCATTACCTCACTGCAAATCTTTGAAGAATGGCTACTCCAAACATAGTTAAGATCTCCGATAGACCTCGCCCCTCATTCAAGAAACATCCCTACAAATCATTGGAGGTTGACCCACTAGGAGCCTTCTCTAGTGTTCCTCACGGAGTTTTACACACCGAAGACATTAGGGTTTACATACATGCAAACATTGAGGAATTTGGGGATTTCAAATTAAGAGACCTCTATCACAAGCAGCTGATTGACAATGCCTTTGAGCTTAAACCAGAGTATAAGGATATTCAGAAGAAACAATTTGAGCAATTTATTCATTTCCCCTGTTTTGAAGAGGATGAATGGGTCCGGTATGTACTGAGCAGAATGCATGACAACTTTCTATGGCTAGATAGACCCTGCAAGATCACAAAAGAGGCAATTAGAGCAGTAACTGGCCTATACTCTTCCGGAGGAGTACCTATCCTTAAATCTGTCAAGAACAACATTGTAACTGAGGCCACCGGATCAAAATTTGACAAGAGGGCAATGACCATTGAAGATATTTCAGATCCGGATATCAAATATGCATCAATGATAATAGGATATAAGATCTATCACTCCAGCAGGGAGAATTCTGTATCCGGAACTGCAGTATACACTGCTTTTGAAATGCTAAGGAAAAATGCAGAATATGACCTCTGCGAACTACTGCTAAGCCAATTAATGGAAAATATACAGAAAATCAAGAAGGATAAGAAGAATTCCTTCAAGTATGGTACTCTTATTGTATGTTTATTCTTCTACTTCATGAATGAGCTACCCGGAACAAGTGGATGGGTATGGCAGAATGACAAACCTGTTGCAGTCCAGATAAGAGACTACTTGCATGGACTTGGGGATGCAAAAGCAAGAAATTCAGCTCTATGGGGATACTTCAAAAACTTTCAGAGCATGATGCAAGCAAGAGAGAGAATTCCCCAGTCTCTCATTGAGAAATACAAGGACTCAGTGTGCTTTATGGTTGACACTGATCAGTGCCTGATGGAGGCAGTGGAGCCAAGGACTGTCTGGATCATGCCCATGGGGTACGAAGTTGATGAACAGATAGTGGAGCTGCATGTTCAACACATGCTAAGTCAACCCAAAGATCCTAAGGCAGAAAGGTTTGGAACCTTTGAGGAGCTGAGTATAAAGTTACATGTAGAACTCAGGGAACCTGAGATCAAAAGAAAAGTGAGAAAAGAAGTAGAGCACATTGCTCAAGGTCTTGGAATCTCAAAGGAGGCACTTGATGCCAGCCGGGAAAAGAGGAGGAAGGCCGAGGAAGAAGAGAAAAGCAAAGAAAGTGCTCCGGTTGGAGCTCCCACCCGGACCAGATCAACAAAGAGACCTGCACCTCCCTCAACCAAAAGTTCAAAACCGGAAGTCCAGGCATCCGGTAAGAGATCAAAGGCAAAAGCCACAAGGGCTTATGAAAGCCAAAAGGATGAAGAGGAGACAGAATCAGATGAAGGAGTAAGAGAAGTAAAGAAACAGAAAAAGAAAGGATCCGGTAAGCCCTTCACAGGCCAAGACAAGGAGGAAATGGCAGAGGTAACTGTTGAAAAGCCCACTCTGTCACTAGAGAGCATAATCAAGTCGGTCACGGTGGATGGAAACCTTCAACCAATGACTGAATCATATGATGACTTCAGTGAGGCCGACCAAAAGACTCTGCAGGAGGCCACAGTGAAATATCTTAACATATATAATAAGGCTTTCATTGAAATAATATCTCTTATTCCTAAAAGCCTAGAAAAGGAAATGGAAGTGAGGAAAAATAATGCTCATGCTAAAGATCTTGAGATCTGGGAGCAGATAGCTATTCAGCTATATCCTCAAATTGATCCCAAGACAATGAACATTATCTTCAAGGACTGTAAAGATGAGTTCAGAAGCAAAGCCAGGATGAATCAACTCATGCTTGGTGAGACTGACAAAGTGGCCCAAGAAATAGAAGAGATCCTCTGGAAGGCCTTCAAAAGGTTCAATCTTCCTGTTGTAGAGGACTTAGGTGCAGAAACAGCTGCTGATTTGGAATCTTCTGTTCCGGAAGAAGTGAGCCCTGAACAGACAAGTGAGGACTTGGGACCCTCTGCTCAAGAAGAAGTGGCCCATGAACAAGTTAGTATCTCTCCTCCGGTTTCCCCTACAGTCTCCGGATCCAAAGAAGAAGAGCAACTACAGGAGAAGGAAGCAGTGGTGAAAGACAAAGAGGTTGACAGTTCTAAGACTGCAGAAGAAAAGAAACATCTGTCTCCGGCAAGAGACACTGCACAAACTGTTCAACAATTTTTGAGTAAAGAAACTCTAGAGATTGATGAACCGGAGCTTCTCAAAGGTCCATTTGATTTTGACTCTCTCTCTCCGGTACAAACAATGAAGATAGCTTCATTTGCAAATGCCAAGGCAAATGAAAAGCTCCTGAAGTCTCATATGGAAGACTGTGAGTTGATAGAGGCTGCTTCCGGAATACTTGTAAAGATCATGCCATCAATCCAGATAGATCCGACAGCCTCCACTTCCGGTAATCTAAAAACCTTAGTCAGCAGTGTTGATACACATTTTGATTCTTTAGAAAAATCAGCTGAAGAAAAGGTCCGAAAGGAATTTTTGGATAAGAGATTTTCAGAGATATTAGAATTAATCTCTAAAGACAAAAAGATTGTAAGCATTGGAATAAAGAGCTTAGAGAATGCTCTTAAGGATGGCGGTGATATCTACAAATTTTGTATATCCTGGTCAAAGGCAACAGCAGCATTTGACAAGAAAATAAAAGAGGAACAGGATAAGCTACAAAGCTTATCTCAAAGTTTTGATCCTCTCTCTTCCTCTATAATAAATCAAGAATGTCAGACTATTGCAGTCTTGAACGAAATAAAGAATCTTGAGAAGGAAAGGAAGAACATCACCAACCGGATGGGAGAACTTAGAAGGATTATAATCCCTAAGTTGGAAACCATGCATGAGGCCATCAGTGATGCTAGGACCACCGCCCAAACAAAAGATCCGACAGATCTCAAGCGGGCAGAAGCGTTTGCATTTTTGTTAAGTGGTCACATTTCAATTTTGGACAGAATGAAGCAAAGTTGGGCTACCAAAATGATTCAATTACAGACATCCTTTGCAGACATTCTTCAATATATGTGAGTATGTAAATATGCGGCTAAGTATAAGAAATTTTTGAAAATTTTGATATGCGGACCCTACCCTTTGCCATTGATGTCAAAGGGGGAGTGAGGAGCAGTGAAAAATGAGGAATCCAACTAAGGGGGAGTTCCAGAAATTGTATATAAAGACAGAGCATCAGCAAAGGGGGAGCATAGTGAAAACACTTAGTCATTTTTCACTAAGTGTTGCCATCAATGCCAAAGGGGGAGATTGTTGGCAAGAGACACTATATGGATTCATGGTTGTTGTCATTGATGGCAACAAAGGTCATCCCACATATCCGCAAGTCATGATGTGTCTCTACCGGAAGTCAGAATAAAGAAAGTTGTGGTCCGGTAAAGAAGAACAGAGCATGTGGCAAGGTCCGACAGATTGGTCCGGACCTCTCAGAGGAAGTGTCTTGGTGCAGTGCGGATTTGGGGAAGTCAAGAGGACTACCTTGAGTGGTATATTCCAAGGATTTAGCCTCCGGTGATGGACAAAGAAAAAGATATGAATGGTTGAGTACCGGATTCCTGAGAGACAGTGAAAACAGAGGAAGAACTGACTGGCTGAGTATCAGACTACTTTCCGGATGGGTTACTGTTGATGACAGAGGTTGTGAAGGCATGAATCATGTTTGGCCGACATGATTAATGATATCTACAAGTATATGCTTGATCCGCATTGCTTGGTGAGGAAGGATTCAGCCGACAGAATGAGAGTTTGTAAGAAACTAAGACTGTTCCGGATGCCGACCAGAAAGGTGATGAAACTACTTGTGCGGATATATATAGAGGATGGATTTAGTTGTGAAGAGGTGTGTGGATGTGGAGAGATATGCGAATAAGTCCAGAGAAAGAGCAGAGGTAGCAAAAGGATCCGGTATGTGAAAGATAGCAGAACAAAGAACTGAGGAAAGATGAAGTGCAGCAGATCAGTGTACTGAGCCTAACCGGAACTGAACTCCAGCATATGCAGATGCTTCCAATCAGTTCAAGACTGTGATTATCATCACTTTGTAGACAGTGTGTCTTCTTGTAGGCAGTGGGCCTCTTGTGAGCAGTGTGCTCGGGCAGTGAGCCCTAATTGGCAAGTGCCATTTTTGTAATTTCCTATTCTTCTAACAGAGAATAATTCTTGGGTTAATCACCCCGTGGTTTTCTCCCTTAACAGGGTTTCCACGTCAAAAATACTGTGTCATGTGTTTCTTACTTCATGGTTAATGTTTTGTGTTTGATTTTATGCTGCTTCAATTAAGAGGAAAGTTCAATAAGGGAAATAATTAGGATAACTGATTCACCCCCCCCCTCTCAGTTATCAACAGTTTCTCTTATCATTCTAGAGTAAAAAGCACGGGTTCGATGATACAAATAGTGGCAAGAGAAATGTTATCTTCCATAGTATTCTTTTCAAGTAAAAATATATCATCTATGAGTTTATTCTCTACAATTTTATAATGTTTAAACAAAGATATAAAACTAACTTTCTCTCAAAAATTCATACTCTATAATCATATGCATCTATCCACAATTTTATGACAACTCTGTATGTTCATACAATATAAAAAATAATGTAGTTTGAATACTCGAGCTATAAGTTAATGATAGGTATCCTTACTTTCAAATGTCGATAGTTTTCCACGAAGCTTCCTATGCTCTCCAAGCTCTCTTGCCTCTTTTTCCACTTTGAATGGCGTACTTGCACAGACCAAATCCAATGCCTTCATCTAACTCCATACCACAACCTTTAAGAGGCTTACTCTCCATTATGTCAGTCCCTCCTAAACCATGGGGATCCCTTGCTGAAATCAAGCCTATTATCACTCTCCACGGTGCAAGCAGTTCAATGGTGGAGCGACTAGTCATTAAGACCACTCCCCAAACTATTAAAAGCTCCTCCATTCTCTCTAAGTCGTCATGGAGTAAAAGAGTCGAGCATCCTTAACTTAACAAGAAGTGGTTGCATTTAATTTGCAATTATACCACCTTCCTTAAGAATCTCATCAACAATAAATCAATAAGATAAAACTAATAATTCATATTTAAATAAATATATATAACATAATATTGGTGCTCACAATGTATACTTACGAACTATTTCTAACACTTGTCAGGGTACGAGAATGGGGTCAAGGTATTCTTCCCCTCTCACGATTTCTTAATGCCAAAATAGATAGGTTAACAAAATGTCATTCCCACTGGAAATTACTAATAATGAAATAGTTTAACCACTAATAAATATTTTCTCTTGAATATAATCTATATTCATATCACACAAGAATTAACGCCTATTGACCATTCCTTGTCGACAATCAAACACTATCCTGAATTAGTTTTCAACAAAACCTAAACTTAATGGATCTAGATGACAATCGACGATTTGTCGAGTCGAAATCAAACTTATACTAATTGGTCAAACACAACTTACCAAACTCAATGAAAGTTCACTAAACTGTGAAAGCACAAGACTTAGATGGAAACTAATCTATTCTTATCCATACGTCTATTCTCTTCTCTCTAATGATGCTCTCCCTCTCTTTCTCGAAGGGTGGAAACCTATTACCTGGTTACAACTTGCATTCACCAAACTAGGATTAGTGTATCATTAGTCAATTCATAAACCTTATGAATAAATAATCATGACATCATATAATCACATGTCAAAATTCTAATCATATAAACATAAACTCATGATATCATTGATTTATCATGACATTTTCACATAATGTCAAATCATTAATTCATGCATAATTAACTACTAATTACGTGCAAGTAAAAATTAAAACATAGTCAAAATTTAAAGTGTGACAAACATCAAGTCCCCATTATAAAAAGGGCCATGGAGTGGTGATTGGTTGTAATTCTTGTGCAGGCGCATGAATCAAATCCCTATGCCATTGACAAGGAAGATATTTCTTGACAAATAATTCTGCATCTCATTTCATAGTTAGCCAATAATATATTTTCCTAAAAAACTTTATAAACAAGGTTGGACCACTAGAGTGTGCACTGTAGATACCCTCATGTGTCTCTCGTAAGGCAATTTGGGCATCTTCCATGTTAAGAGATCTAAGGAGAATTCCATCGAATGTCCTTCGATAAAGTGTATCACCAAGAAGGGTATAACGGGATGAATGACAGATGAAGGTTCAGTGTTTGGCATATGAAAGATTAGGTGGTAAAATGTTATCATGGAGATAGGTGTAGATCTCATTGTACCAAGGTGTATTAGGACCAACAAGTTCGCAAGCAAGTTCAGATTCTAGGATATCAAAGGTAAGAATATAAAGTTTCTCAACCAAGAATTCATATTGTGGACTATTTGAAGGCATATCAATTAGTGAATCCATTGTTTCCATGGCATCAACAACTTTATTGTTTATCCTAGGAATTTTTTCAAATGGGATCGATGAAAATGATTGCTTAAAAGTGTCAACCAATTTCTTATACGAGAGAAACTTTCCATCTTTTGTTTGATATTCATCATTGACTTGGCGTATAACAAGTTGAGAATCACCATAAACTTCAAGTACTCTTATGTTCCATTGGATAGCCATTTTTAAACCTTTGATGAGTGCCTCATATTCTACAATGTTGTTTGTACAAGGGAATGCAATGCTATAGGCTTGTAGTATGAAGTCTCCTTGTGGTGTAACAAAAAGGATCCCTACTCTAGAACCATGATGTGTGAAAGATCCATCAAAGTATAACTACTAATTTGTAGGAGGATAAATGAAAAAAATTGATTCATCTGGAAATTCTGAAATAAGTGGATGATCTACTTCAAGTGGTGCTTCAACCAATTGATCATCTATTACTTGTCCTTTTATAGTGTTTCTATCCACATATTCGATATCAAACTCACTCAAGACCATGATCCATTTTGTCATTCGTCCTATTAGAGTAGCCTTAGATAAGAGATACTTTAGTGGGTCAATTTTTGAAATGAGTTTAGTTTGGTGATTGAGCATATAATGTCAAAGCTTTTGCAAAGCAAAGACAACAACAAGACATGTGTTCTCAATGGGTGTGTAATTTAACTCATAGCCCACTACAGTATGACTGATGCAGTAAATGGATCTTTCCTTTCCACTATCATCATTTTGTGCTAACAATGCTCCTAATGTTGTTGATGGGGTTGATATGTATAGTAGAAGTGGTTTTCCTTAAATGGGTGGTACCAAAACTAGTGGTGATGTAAGATATTCTTTCAATTTATCAAATGCTTGTTGGCATTGTTCATCCCAATGAAATTCTACATTTTCCTCAATAGATGTGCAAAATGTTGACACTTATTGGCAAGTTGTGCTATGAATCTCCTGATGGATTGTAGTTTCCCTTGAAGGCAACATCATTGTTTCATATTTTATGGTGGAGACATTTCAACTATAGATTTTACTTTAGTAGGATCCACTTCAATTCCTCGATGGGAGACAATGTAGCCTAAAAGTTTTCTAGATGTAACACCAAAGACACACTTCTTCGGATTAAGGTGTACCTTATATTCCTCTAAGCGGTCAAATATGTTTGCAAATACATACAATTGACCTTCTCTTGTTCTTGATTTCCCAAGGATATCATCAACATAATCTTCCATGGTCTCATGAAACATATGATGAAAAGTACAGTCATTTCTCTTTAATAAGTTTCTCCTGCATTCTTAAGACCAAAAGACATGGCTTTCCAACAATAGACTCCCTAAGAACATATAAACGTAGTATTATGTTGATCCTCTTCAGTAATTTTGATTTGATTATATCCAAAAAATCTATCCATCAAGGATAACATTTCATGTCCATCTGTTAGATCGACTATGACATCAATGTTTGCTAGTTGTTCAAATCATCTTTAGGACAAGCTTTGTTTAAATCTCTAAAATTTGTGGAAACTCAGATGCCCCCACTAACTTTGGAAACTAAAACTATGTTCAACACCCATTCTAGATAATCTATAGGTTTGATTAAGCCAACTGCTAGTAGGTTTTCTAATTTTGCTTTGACTAGGAGAGTAATTTTGGGGTGCATTTTTCTCAACTTTTGTTTGACTGGTTTCACACCAAGATATACTGTCAAATGATGTACCACCCATGAAGGGTATAAACAAGGCATTTCTAAATAGGACCAAGAAAAATTCTTTGATCTTTCCTTGAAAAAGGTGATAAACATTTGTAGTTCAAACTCTAAAAATGACACTACTGTAAATGTCATCATAGGTTCCTCGAGTGTTCCCAAATTCATTTCTTGTGTCTCCTCTACAAGAATAGGTGATCTCTCTTGATATACTTTGACTTTAGGGAGGTCAAATTCCTCATCCTTAGGTGCCTCAGGGAGGTTTTCACCTTCATATACATCCTTTAATTTTACATTTTTGTCATCCGAAAGTGCCACAAAATGGTTTTCACTAGGGGACTTGTTTTTTATATTTTCACTTTTGCAACTAAGGAATTTGACCATCTCTCCAAAGTAGGAATTATTTTTGAGCTCTATAGTGTATCAAATATTATGGTCCCCTATTGGTATTCCTAATCTAAGTCCCAAGAATTCAGTGATAGCCTCATCATTTTGAAAGACATCTAAAATAGGAGGCACTTGTTGGTCCCAATCAATGAGTTTAGGGTAGATGAGTGGAAGGTTATGAGAGGATGGTGATGGTGGAAATGTCATGGTAAAGATAAAGATGGAAGAGTCATATAGCTTGATGATACATTTAAGTGAGTCAAAGTAGGTATCCTCATTAGTACTCTCAACAGTGGGAAATGCTTTAGCTACCTCACTCAAGATAAATTTGAGCTCGGGAGATGTTGGCTCTTGTGATCCAAACCCTAGTCCTGAGTGTTTAGGTTGGCATGTAGCTTTAATGGGCTCAATAGTTCCTTGTTGTTGAAAACTAAGACCACCTTTTCCTTTATAACCCATGTTTTGTGCCATATGAAAGCCCTTAGGATATTTCTATCTTGTTCATCCTTGTATTTATAGCTCACCATTTTGAAATGTCCCCATCAATGATCTATTTATCTAGTACACCCCAATGGGAAATTTTGGTTGGTTTACAATTGATGGTGCTAGTTGAAATAGAGCCATTAGCACAAGGTCTTCCTAAGCTTTTAGGAGATAGTGGGAGTTGACCCACACAAAATGCTCCTTGTAAAGTATACTCTTCCAATCCTTTGTTATTAATCTTAGCCTTGATCTCAAGATATGTGTTGGATGATTTCAATGATGAAGCAAGTGTGGATGGATCAATGTATGATGGAGATAGTTTATCAATGTCATTGGTAGGGGACAAGTTGGATTTGCAATATGGGCCTTCTAATAAGCAACAATATTGAAAGGGTTGTGGATCACCATTTATTGTGATTTCTTGGCCATTGTAGGGGAATTTGATGCATTGATGATAGGTGGAAGGAACAACCTTCATGGCATGAATCCATGGGCTTCCTAGGAGGATGTTGTATGGGAGATCAAGGTCTAAGACTTGACAAGTGATTGAACCATAAGTGCAGGACCTACTTCAACGAGTAGTTAGTGGTTCCCTTCAATCATCTCTTAGCTTCATCATAGGGTTTGATTGTAATTGAATGTTTTTAATCAATAACTCCAATGGAGTATCCTAAATGCTTTATTAATCTCAAAGTACATAGGTTTAAGCCCGATCCACCATCTACTAGGATCTTTTTGACTTTTTGTTTATGGATGATAACTTCTATATGGAGGGGTTCATTATTGAATGAATCAATGGTAGGCATGTCTTTCTTGGTAAAAACTAGGTGGTGATTGGATGCAATGTGTCCCATCATGGCTTGAAATTATTCGATATTAATGTCATTAGGGACATGAGACTCTATCAAGGCCTTGTCCAATATTTCCTTATGAATAGGGGATGTACAAAGTAGCTCTAGGATGGAGATTTGTGCAGGTGTTTTCCCTAAGTGATCAAGGATATTATATTTGGAAGATGAGGTGGATGAAGATGGAAAGGATAAAGATGGTTCTCCTTGAATGGTAATGCGAATATAGTGAGTAGTAACGACACAATTAGGATTATTGGCTCTAATGGTTATGGTGGCTACTTGTGAAGGACAAGCTTTAATGAGACCTACAATGGAATCATATGAAGGGGAGGAATTGACTTTGTTGGTGGTATTAGAATTCTCTATAGAGGAACTACCTTGACCATGGTGAGGAAATGGATCTTGATATACTCCCAATTTCTCATTTGACGATTTTGGAGGAGGTTCATCTATAGTAACATCTCCTCGATCTATAAGATATTGGATATAGTTCTTAAGTCTCGTGCAATTATTTGTTTTGTGACCCTTGATCCTATGGTTTTCACAATATTTGTTTTCATTGTACCAATGGGGCTTAATGGCATTTTCCTCATAAGGTTTAATCTCAGGAAGTTTGATGAGGCTTACTTGTAAAAGTTTTCAAAAAATGGATTCTATAGGTTCTCCCAAGTTTGTAAATTTCCATCTAAGTCTTAATCCTTGTATAGGATTTCTCTTGGGAATGGTAACATTTATATTTTATGATGATGATTTAAGTCCTAGTGGAGGATTTTGAACATATTGTACATGTTTAGAATTTGTGACACCATCATTGACAATGTTCTTGTTTCTGGACCAAAAGTGTGGTTTCTCATTGTTTTGATTGTTGGAGTCTTTGTTGCCTTTGAAAATCTTGACATGTCCCGTAGCTAGTAAAGCTTTCTCTATGGTTGTGCCTTTCTCAATTATTACCTCAAAAGTATCGGCACATTAGACTTGAAGGTGAAAGGTCATTTCCTAATTTTTTCGATGAAAAGGTTGACAAGTTGTTTTTCGGGAATAGACCAAGGAAGTTTACTAGCAAGTTTTCTCCAACATTGCAAGAAGGCAGGGAATGATTCTCCATTCCTTTGTTTGGTGTTGCAAAGGTCAATCATATATATTCCATGTTCAATGTTGTAGGAAATATGAATTATAAATTTGTCGGCAAGCTCTTGGAAGGTTTTGCTTCCATGTCGGAGATGGGAGAACCATTCAATGGCTTGACCTCCTAAGCTACGAGGGAAAAGTCTCATCAAGTAGGCATCATCGTATGTGACATCCATGCATGCTATGAAAAATTCAGTAAGATGGTCTCTAGGATCACCCTTCCCTTTTTGTTTGTCAAATTTTGGAAATTCAAAGTTTGGAGGAAATGGGTTCATGACTAGAGGCTTGTCGAATGGATAGGGACAAATTTCTTCAAAGGTGTATCATTTCTTTTGGTTCCCTTTTTTCTATCATTTGTTTCATAATTTGTTGCATATCCGATGACTCATTTGGTGAGGATGTGGTGGATTTGTTGGATGAAGGCTGTGGTTGTGGTTGTGTTTGTGCTTGTTGGGTGGCTAGGAGTTGTTGGAGAACGGATTGTTGTTGTTGTTGTTGTTGGGCTTATTATTGTTGAAGGAGGACTTGTTGTTGTTGTTGTTGTGGGATAATTTTTTGAAGGATGGATGTGGTGGGGTTTTGAATGTGTGAGGATGAAGATTGGGTTTAGACTTGTGAGATTTGAGGCATGGATACATTAGCTTGAGTATGCATGTAGGACATGGATGATGATATGTAGATGGCATTGGATACTTGATTAGTGGATGATAGAAAGTTTAGACCACTAGAAGGTGGTAAATGGTAGCAATTTGAGGGATTAACATGGGGATACTAGGAATGGGTTGACTCATGGGTATGTTGATATGAGGAATAGATGATGTCATAGGAATAGATGATGATGGATTGGAAACTTAAATTATTTGACCACTAGATGGAGGTATGATGGTGGTTACAAGTTGAGGGATTTACATGGCCATGCTAGGAATCAATTGTGACACACCTAGAAAAGCAATAGGTTGATTCATGGATTTGTTGATGTAAAAGTTATACATAAGATTGATGGTTTCATCAACATGTAGTTGTTGAGATCCTCCTAATGGATTATAATTTTTATGAGGACAATCTTGGTGTATCAAAGTGGAGACATCAAAATATTTAGGCAACTTGAATCCTATTTGGAGTATCTTTTGGAAATAACCTTGGGGATTGTTGGCAATAATATGGTCCATAAGTGGTAGGTGTTTGGGTTTCTCTAAAAATTCTTGGACTCCAGATTCTAATCAAGGGACTCTTGAATAGAGTTACTTGGACTTTGGGGCTCTTGTGGATATAATGGATTTGATGATGGTTGAATAATGTCTCTATACTCCTCAACTATATATAAGTTGGTTAGTATTCCAAACTTAGGGACAAATCTGGGTTCAATTTTTCTTCTACCTTCGGAAGTACACTCTTGGTGGGATTGTTGTTGAAACTCTAGATGGGGTTGTTGATGAGACTCTTGTTGGGATTGTTGATGGGACTCCATGATTTTCCTAGCTTGAGACCTTGTGATGGGCATAAATGAGATGACCTTGGTATGAAATGAAAAAGATGATAGACGTAAATGGATAATGATGACTTGATTTTAGACTTTGGAATTGGTTATGCTTTGATTAAGGCCTTAAATGTTAAGATTTTGGACCAAAAGATGACAAGGATGTGATGATATTGGGATGATGTGGATAAGATATGACAAAGATGTGGATGTTCATGATACACATATGATAAGGATAAGGATATGACAATGACAAAGATGGACCAAGATATGATGATGATAAGGATGTGATATGACAATAATATTATGACAAGGGTATGATCAAGATATGATAATGATGACTAGGATGTGATATGGATAAAGATATGATAACAAGGATATGATATGAATGATGATAAAACCAAAATTAGCTCAAGACTTCACCTATATCTTTTGTTGTGGATAAGGATGTGATTCCTTTCACTACTTAGGGTTGACAAGTGCCTAAGAAAGAAGAGGAATATGGATGACCTTTCTACTTGGGATAGACAAGATCCCAAGAAAAAAAGAAGATATGATAAAGACCCACTAAATTAAGAGTAGTCAAGGCTCCTAATTCAATAGATCTCAAAGATAGAATGACAAAAAGATGTAGGCTAAACTTTTTCAAATTTTGGATTTGGTTGATGGTTTGGTTGATAAATAGATTGATTGATTAATATATGACAAGGTTGAAAAATGGATTGGATGATGAAATAAATTCTGGTTAACAGATGGATTGAAGTATGATAGATGGATTGGTAGGTAAAATAGATTGGTTGATTGAATGGATGAATTGGTTGACAAGTGGATGGAGAAGTAAATTGATTAAGTTGATAAATGGATTGAAGGATGGATGATTGGTTGAGATAACAAAATTTAGGTCCAAACAATAATTGACTGGCCAAAAGATTGATGGGAACTCACAAGTCCAAACTCAAGGTGATGGGAATGGCAATGATAGGTGATTATGGATGAAAAAGGAAAATTTGGATGGTATGATGGCAATATGGACTAGCTGGGCTAAGAAATTGGTCTGTTTCAAGTCACTGTTTAAACCACAGGCATAGACACTAAGTTCTGGTCTAAGAAATTTAGATTTTGATAGCTAGGACTGAGTTCTGGCATAGACACTAAGTTGCAGTCACAGGCATGCCGATATACAACAAAGGCATAGTGACAGACAACAAAAATGCGGAGATAGAGATCAAAGGCATGGAACTACAGTCATAGGTGTGGTTTTGTTCTATTTTAATGTTTTGAGATAAGTCATTGGAATTTGGCAAGAGATTTACAAACGCAAAAACACAATGGTTGACTTGTGACTTATCAAGGTGATTGGTGTGAATTTCTTCACGACTTAAAAAAGTTTATACTGGTATTATAAAATGAAAACATGCCAAACACATTAACAAGCCTATAATTATTCAAGTGGGAGTGTTTTCATAATGTGGGGCCACACTCAATTCCTCTCAATGTTCCTACCTACTAGGAACACCTTTTAGGGGGAGTAACTAGGATTAAAGGCATTGCACCAAGTATCCCTTTTCTTTTGGAGGTTTTTACACCTTACCCAAGGAAAAATTCTACATCCCCACCATGAGGAACATGGTGAGTAACTTCAGGTTAGATTCCATCACCTTGCACCACACTAGAAAATGGTCGATGGTCTTAACTAAGATTTACAAGCTTCTAGGGGAGTCCTCCAAATACACATGGTACAATGAGGCCCAAGTCTATGAACACTAGTCTGTTGAAGAGATGTGGCATAAGTGATCAAGAAAACACCACATCACCTTGTGTCTGAAATCACCCAGGGCCGCAAGGTTGTTACAAAATCTTCTACCAAATGAAGCTGCAAGAAAATAGATTAGTAGTTTCATATTTTGTCTTTAACAAGCATGAACAAGCTACACAAATGTGTTAGTCCCAATCACAACCTAAAATTTTAGCTAAAAAATGATAAGACATCAAAAGCATGGAAATATAGACAAACGCATGCAAATAGAGATAAACTAAATCAGAAAACTAGATTGTTATACCTAATTTACCTATTAGACACAAGCGCGCTGATAGAAAACATAGGCACGATGATAGACAATAAGTGTGAGCTGGAAACTAATAGGGGCACTGGTCTACAAAGATAGAGGTGTGAATCTGCAAGATGAAGGAACAATGATATGGAGTGTAGGTACGGGTTTGTGGACCATAGGCACTGAGTCAAAACTATGAGATGGAACCTACCAAAAATAGATAGTCAAATCTAATAGAAAATAGAAATAGGTGACAGAGACAGGTCCACATATCCCCAATAGTCAAATGATGATAAACAAAATTCTGTCAAAATTAAACACAACAAAGGTGCATCATTTTAGAGCAGAGACATGCATCTCAGAACAATTGACAAACCTACAAGAAAACTATGATAAAACCCTACAAAATTGATAATCAGATGATCAACAGGTCAGATATGAGGGTTAGATACACAGATAAGCTAAGATCTTGCAAAAAAACCAAAATAAACAATTGTTAGAGATCAATCAACACCAAAAGGTCAAAAATGAGCAAAAGGTGTTGAGACAAGGCACGTAGGCACGATAATAGAGGGCAAAGATGTGCTTACTATTGGCACAGGCACACCAACTAGAAGCACGACCATGTTGTGGTAGTCAGAGGTGTGGATCTACAACCTGCAACAAAAAATATAGAATTTCTTATGAAAAAAGTTAAATAAAGGGATGTGGGTCCTACCAAGCATGCCAAAAATGTATGCAAAAATATGATCCAAGTTAAATAATAGAATATAATGCAATATAACTCAAAAACTTCACCTTCAATCACACCCTCACACTTGATAGAACGAAGTAGAGTGCACCCTAGCTCTACTAGCTTTGTTCTTTTGATATATTATGCATTATGGACTACTCATAAAACCAACATAACCTAGGTATGGAAATGGTTATAATAAGGACAAATGATAATGATAATGATATGGAATTTGACATCATGTACTTGCATATGAAAGATTTGTTGTGATAGTGATGTGAGAGGCTCAATTTATAGAGGTTGGATATGATGAAAGAAGGGCTAGGATTAAAAGATAAAATGAGTGGCTAAGATTAGATGAGAGGATTATAGGTCATGGATAACGATCTTCTAGAGCATTCTTTTATGTGAATGGTTGAGATTAAAAGATGTAGTATGATAATGAATGGAGGAGATAAAAAAGTGAATTTAATTTTGGATCAATCATTTAATAATTGTGACCAATTATTTAATAATTGTGATAAGTGGTTGAGGATAAGGATGTGTGAGGGAAAATTAATTAAATAATGGAATTATTTAATTAATTTATGGAGAGGAAGTTGTTAGAAATGATAAATTAATTAAATAAATGGGATTTATTAATTTATTTAAGAGGAAAATGTAAATTAAATAAATAAATAAAATTTATTTATTTAATATGGGAAAAGTGGATTAAAGATAGTGGGATAAATTAATTAAATAATAAAATTATTTAATTAATTTGGAAGACATGTTAGGATGAAAGGTAGTGTTAGGAAAGTGTCAAAAATGAAGGTGAATATATGGTTATTTTTAGGTGTCTACAATAATATCCAGTAATTAGCTAATTAAGAACAACACTCAAATCAACAAATGTGGCTAGGGAAAATTGCCAAAATACCAAAAGTTTACAAAATGTTCATGGAGATAGTTGAAAAGATGTTGAATCTACACATTAAATTCATTATTTAAATATTACAATGTCCTCTCATATCCTCTAAGAGAAAACCTAGAAGAAATTACAAAGAAAATTCTCAAGAACCTATTACTAGAAGAAACCTTAGGTTTCACACACATTTTTCTTCTTTACCTTAGATTTGCTCTACAACCAAATATTTATAATCCTTGAGAATGAATTCAAAATGCATTATATACCTTGGCCAACATCATTGAGCATCTTTAGAAGAAGGGGATCAGTTTTGTGCACACAAAATGGTTGCCCACACTTGCCTATGTCATTTTCACATGGCTCTCACCTAAAATCATGCTCATTTGGGTTATTTGCACATGCCATGTGCCCTTGTGGGGTCCACTGGTGCCTAGAAGAGTATGGGACTCTTCACCTATTTATTGCACCTCAAAGTGATCATTAATGACAATCTTAAGAGTTACAGGGGAGTGTTTGAGGTAAGTAGGGCTTCCTGAAGAAATACCAGGATTCAATTTAGGATGGGACATGGTCCATAAGTGGAAAGATCCTCTAAAAACTTGAGCTTCCATTTGAAGTTGAATGTTATGTGCACTTCCAAGTTTTTAGGTTCATGTGGAACCTGTGGATATGTTCTAATATTCCTTGAGAGTCCACAAGTCTTCTGAAAAGGAATGAGAGACTCAAAGTGAGAGGACTAGGGAGTCAAAGGACATGGGGACTTAGGAATAGGGTTGGGAAAATGAGGAATTTCAGGATCTTGGGATGTTAGTGTTCGAGATCCCAAGGGAATTTGAAACTCTAGAACTTTGTGCAAAGGTGCCTAGGACTTCTAAAAGTCCATGGAAAGGAATGCGAGACATTAGGGTTTAGGATTTGGGAGTTCTATGGAAAATTGGAACTTCAAGGTTTAGGGGTTCTAGGGAGCTAGGGAACTTGAGGACTTGGGAACCTTGGTGAAGGTTCTAGGGAACTAGGGAACTTAAGGACTTGGGAACCTTAGTGAAGGTTTTGGGGAACCAAGGAACATTGAAACTTCAAGGGTTAAGGGAACTAGAGAACATTAGAATTATGAGGTTTCACAGAATCAGTGAACTTAAGGACCTAGAAACCTTGGTGAAGGTTTTGGGGAACCAAGGAACATTGAAATTTTGGGGTATCAGGGAACTAGGGAATTGGGGCACCAGGAAACCTAAGAACCTGGGAACCTTGGGGAAGGTTCTTGTAGACTCTAAAACTTTGCCAAAGTAAAAATTGGCCTAGCAAAGCCTGAAATACTTAGAAAATTTTAGCATGAAGCCCCAACAAATTTAAAAGATCCCCAACCACAATTTATAACATGACCTCACAAACCTAAATTAAAATAAAGATAAAACCAACCTAAATACCCCCATAGAACATTGGACTTTTATGGAACTAGGGAATCTTGGGACCTAGGGACATGTTCCAATGCCTAGGCTAAAACCCCTAAAAATGAAAAAGTTAAGAAAAGGCAAAGGAAATACCCTCCAAAGTTAGAATATTTTAGATTTTTAGGGAATCTTAGTACATGACCAAGGCATGGAGAAGGTGAAGGTCCATTCCAACATAAAATTTTAACCAAGGAAAACCCATTTGAACTCTCTCAGATCGACTATCACTGATGGGTATAATTCTTCCAAGACAATAATGAGACACAACTCTTAGGATTTATGCAAATTTAGGTTGGGTGCCAATGAAATCTATAGGTTTAGGATACTTCCATAGATGTGGATCTAACCTCTATCTATATAAACGATCTACAACAATGTGTATTCATGATTCCTATTGCACTTGATTCACCTAGATTTTCTCTCCTATTTAGACTAGTGGTATTTAGAAACGCCTTTGGAGGATTGCTAGTGTTTCATTAAGGGACATGTTCTCCTAGATAAATCTCCTAAAAACTATGTAAATGATCAAGGATTTTCCTAACCATACCTCCATAGGTATCTTATCAACAAGAGTCGATGTAGGATACCTATGAGCTAGGTAACAAGTCATGGCAAATACTTCTTCCCAAAACGTTTTTCCAAGTAGAATCCACTAATCATACTCCTAGTCATCTCTATCACCATCTTATTCATTCTTTTTATAATTGTATTCTTCTGAGGGGTGTATAGAGTTGTCCTATGTCTCTCTATTTTGTGATCCTTACAAAATCTACTAAATTTGTTAAACAAAACTCACCATCATTATTAGTCCTCAAAATCTTAATCTTCTTACTATTTTGATTCTCTACAAGAGCCTTAAACTCTTTAAAATGACTGAGGAATTTATATTTACTTCTAAGTAAATATTCCCATGCCCTTCTACTATAATCATCAAAGAAAGATTACATAATATATAGATTTAGAAATTGAAGGAACATTAATTAGACAAAATACATCATAATGGATTAATCCCAACACCGCAGAAGATTTATAAGAATTAGAGTAAAATTGAACATGGTTTTGTTTTCCATATACACAATGCTCATGGAAATCAAATTCAAGATTTCAATCATTTAACCCCTCAACAATGTTCTTATTTTTCAAGGCCCTTTGACCTTTCTTACCTATGTGGCCCATTCTCTAGTGCCATAACATTGTCTTCTTAGCTAGTAGCTTAGTCTCCAAAAATTGAGCACTCTTAGGTACTCAGAAAGCATGACCATCAAAAGTGGATGCAACACTCCTCTTTATTTTTGGTTCTAGTGGTGGTGTAGATGCTATAGATCTCTTCACTATAGTCCAATAGAAGAGTTGTTGCATTGAACCATGCAAGCATCCAACTTAAATAGAATGCCTATGCAAACACCCTTAGAAAGCACCATAGCCCCTCTCACCATCTTGCACCCTCCACTTGAGAAAACAACCTGAACACTTGAATCATTAAGTTTATTTATAAAAAGTAGCTTCCATGTCAAACTAGGGATATGTAGTATGCCATTGATCCACTTCACTCATCCATCAAGGAAATAAATTAGGACTCTTCAATGGCCAACAATATTTAGATGAAAGTCATCTCCAAGGTACACCTTCCCACCATAATATTCTTCATATTTTAAGAACCAACCCCAATCTAACGTCATGTGGAAAGAGGCACTAGGGTCTATCAACCATGCACCATATGATGCATGGGTAGCCAAGGATGCAACAAAGGCATCACCATCATCACGGGAGGACATTTTCAGAATCATCATTAGAATCACTTTTCTTCCTTTTCTCCTCCTTGGAGTCTCTTTTGAAATGGCTAGGCTTGCCATAGTTGCAACATTTTGCAATGGTCTTACTAGGAGATTTGGATCTCCCATAGGATCTGGATCTAGACTTGCCTCTCTTCTCATTCATCTTATTTCCTTTCTCTTCTTGTCTTCCATGAACAAATAGGGATTTCTTCATAGATTTAGAATTTTTTCTTTGCATCTCTTCCAAAAGAAGCAATGCTACCACCTCATCCATTTTTAAATTGGTGGTAGTGCTCCCAACAACCATAACAAGGTGGTCTAATGAATCTGGCAAAGAACTTACTCTATATGCAATACATGAAACCATCAAATATTAATTAGGAAACCATGAGCTAAAACCATGTAAAATGTGGCTCCCAAATCCCTAGTTAAAAATCCAACATTTAAATCCCAAGATGAGTCCACAAGATAAGAATAACATATTTCATCTACATGTTATAAATTCATCATAATCTACTCACCAACCTGGGCATTCCATTTTGGATTCATTATCTCCATTAAAAGATGCCTTATGATGTGTCATAACATGCATCGTAAGTTGGTCAACAAGTGCAACTCCCTCTTACAATTATTTTATGTGTCCTAGATGTTTTTACATTTCTAATGTAGGAGGCCCAACTTCTAGAGGCCATAACTTTTGATCCGAGAAGCCATTGGGCCCCCCTTTTTTCAAAATTGTAGAGCTCAAAGAGATCTACATACTAGGAATCAAGGAACTGATACCAAACAAACCTGAATATTTCTTTGGCCAAAGATGACCTCTATAGCCCAAAAATAAATATTTTTCATTTCATAGCATGAAAACTATATTTTTTACATTCTTACCATTAGGAGCAAGGTTGAGACACCTTTCCTAACACATATAGAAGAAGTATCATGGATGAACAAATGAACACTTTGAATGAAATCATTACTAATACAAGAGATCTTGAGGAGATGAGGCACTATCTCCAAAGTTTGGTTTTTGAAACCAAAGCTATTGTTCAATAGATACATTCTCATCTTCAAGTTTTTGAGAAAGGTTTGGCAGTTGGTGCAAACAACTAGAACATGAAAAAGGAGGATGACTCAAATAGTAATTCCTAGGCTTTGTTTTGTGATGTAGTCTTTCATTCTCTAATTTTTTGGCTTGTTGTATCTGGCCTTTAGGCCCTTGATTTATGAATATTTTTGTTAATTTTATCAAGAAAAGACAAATATCAATTGATACAAAATTATATCAATTTTTATCAATGAATTCTAATATCAATTGATTGGTATTAATTCACATCAATCAATTGATTGATGCCAATTGATATTGATCAAATTGATATACATGTATATCAATTGATATTGAATATTGATAACAATTATTAATATATTCTATATAAAATTTATAAAATGATATAAAAATTATAATATATTCTAAATATAAATTTATTTGATATTAGCATTACTTATCTTAGATACATTTATGCAAAATATGCTGAAAAATATCATTATGGAGACATCTATTTTTTACCAAATGATGTTATTTTAAGCAGAAATAATATCTCTTATCCTATTAATATCTCTTATCCTATTAATGGGGTCTTCAAGTATAAGTTACAATAGATAATTTATTTCCATTTAACTTGTTGAAAACTTTTGTATGGTTCCTATTATTTGTTGCACTATTATTTAAAAAACCAAATAGCTCTTCATGTAAAAAGAAATGAAAAATTATACTAACATAATATAAATAAGTAATATAAGTAATATATGATAATATGTAAATAAAAATTGTGATGTACATATAAAAATTGTAATTTCATATATGAACATATTACTCTTTTAATGTAATTTATATTATATTTTTTTGATAAACATGATGTATAAGATTATTTAATGTGAAGAATATTACATATTTCATTAAAGACTAAAATATTCATGAATGTTTGATTAATGTCATTTATATGATTTTTTTTTATAAATAAAATATACTTTGATTGTTAAGGAACAAAAATGTTTGTTTGATATAGGAAAAATAAACATGAAAATAATATTTTATAATTATTGTTTTATTATTTGTCAAAAGGAAAATATTTAATTTATTTAAATTTGTTATATAATGTTGAGTGTTCAATTAACAATTTATATGCCACAATTGTGAATACTATTAGCATAAATATATTTAAGCACATCTAGGCAAAAGACACCAAGAAATGTGAATCTGGAGACATCTATTTATGTTATATAATGGCCTTATTAGGAGCCTTTCAGTTATTCACTATGCCGGCAAATAGCTATTAGCCAATGTAGCCATTTTCAAGCGCTTTATTATATACATCCTTGTCAACCGTCTCTTACTGGAATCTTCCTTCAACAGACGGCAATTGTTTTGTTACCTTTAAAATATAACGGCCTGGTGATGTTTCGAGGAAAATGCTTGGTAATGTTAATGATGATAACTTCTGGTGTGGGCACATTGATTTCAGCACGTCAATACGGCCATCAAATTTTTAATCCCTAATAGCCAAATAAATAATCTTCATGAGATGTATATATTATAATATAAGTATATTGTAATCTAAATATTAAGTTTTCAACACGATGATAAGCTCATATTAATCCACCACTACACCATTGATATTATTTTTTATTTTTCTCAATAGGGATGGAACTGCTCTCTTTACAAATTATCTAATATAATCTTTAAACTATTATTTTAAAATTGTAAATAAGTATAATTTTTTATTAAATTTCTAATGAATTTTTTTAGATTAATATTAAAATGTTTTCTAAAACTATATTCTTTTAGCATTTCAATCTTTTAATTAAAAGTGTGAAAATATCATAATAGTTTATTTATATTTTAATTTTATTTTTAATTATTTAATATTTAATTATGCAGTCCTTTTTTTTTATGAATAATGACTTTATTATTTTTTATGAATTAAAAAGAAAATAATACACTATTCAAAAAAGGGTGGGTGGATGACACACCGTTAATGTCTATGGGGGGACCAAGTCCAAAACAAAAGATAAGAAGAAGACTAAGCCAAGATTTGTTCCTTTTAATGTATGGAGTAAATTTTTATTTTTATTTTTACATATTTAAACAAATATTTTAATAGAAAACAAGATATTTTAATTTATACGATATAATTGAATACATTTATCTAAAAAATGTTGAGAGGGAGATTGGACTCTACAAGTTGTTCGAGGGTGTTGGTTCCCCTCCATGAACTTCTTGTAGGGCATCTCTCTTGTATTGAAGATTGGTCTTCTTCGTTCCTCTTTTCTGATTAGTTCATAAAATACTCAGTGTATGCATTCTGAAACGGTTGATTTGTATCATTTTAGTCACTTATTTTCTTAGTTTTTTGCTATCCTTGTACAAGTCAAGGACAATTTAGTAATTAAGGGCTTTTTGTTTATTGAATTTAAATCTCTGGTCTTCCCACTGGTTTGAGTCTTAGGGATCTGGGCCTTGACACATGCGAGTGGTCTCCTCTCCATTTCAATTCCGACCAAGGCATTTACTCCTCGGTCATTTGAGTTAATAGCTGAGGTCGAGATTGGGAATAAGTCAGCAGTTGGTTGTAATGGTGATTCATTGGTTACAGGTAAGTCGTTTAAAGAAGCCTTGGACGTTCAACATGTTGCCCCTCCGCCTGAAGAGGCTAGCTTCTCAGTGCAAGAGGACGGAGAGGAGGGCGGTGGAGGTAGCGGGTGTGGTGGTGGCGAATGCAAGGTGCAGCAGGCCGGCATCTCAGGGGTAAGAATCCTTTATTGCCCAAAAAATTGGTTCTTAAGCCTAATGTTGATATGTAAAAAGCAGTGAATACGGAAGAAAATAGATTGAAAAACCTGGCTCTGTTTTTTGTGTGCTTAGATGTGGAAAAGATACCTCCAAGGAAATTCTTTGATAATTGGCTATATTCTATTTGGGGGAAAAATGGGGGTGTATGTTTCATTCTGCAGAATGATTTCGAAGGGCATTTTTGTTATTATACTCAAAAATCATACTATGCAAAAAAAAAAATTAGAGTGAGAATTGTGGAATGTGGGCAGATTTCTATTCAAAGCATTCAGTTGGTCCCCAGAGGCCTCCATGCAAGATATTAAATTCTGCTCTGTTCCCCATTGGATTTTGGTTCGGGACCTCCCTATGCAACTTTGAGCTTTTTTGCCTAATCTTTTAGAATCCCTCGGCAAAGTGTTAAAATTGGAAGACTCAAAGATGACTCTACCTCATTTGGAGGCTAGGGTTTTGGTCTCCCTTAAACCAAGAACTCATATTCCTAAGGTTCTGCAAGTGAATCTTGAGAACAAAACCTTTGAATGTGCAGTTGTTGGTTTAGGTGGGCTCAATTCCTATTTTTTATCCAAGTTTGATGGCCATCAAAGGTGAGATTGTCTAGTGTTGAAGTTGAGAAATGCTAATAGTCATTTTGACTTTGCTGATTCCTCAAAGGAAGATGCTAGCTTGAGAGGGAGTGAGCATAGAAGCATCCCAGTGGGTGGGGTTGAAGCCCCTCTCGACTCTGTCCCCGAGCCTCCTCTGTGCTCTCTTCCTTCCCAGCCTAGCTCTGGCACTCTAGAAGGAGCTCTTAAAGAAGTTAGACATAGCCTTGAGAAGTTAAGGTTGGAGGATGTCCCTCCTTGTGGGGAGTTGCCTGAATCTTTCGAGTGTGTGGAGTCGACTCCCTTTCCTTCCCCCTCTGTTGGTAAGAATGGATTGGTTTTTGGAAGTTGTAATGTTGTGGAGGAAGAGACTTCTAATCTAGAGGCATCACCTCCTGTCTATAGTGCAATGGAGTCAGAGGGCACTGGCCTAGTTGTTCCCATCTCTATTGAGGGACAAGAAATTTGGGATTCAATCCTGGAAGGAGCTAATAATCCTATTGATAAGAGCTTGGGTATTGTGGGCCCTGCTAGGGGTCTCTGTGCTTCTGTGCAACCAATTATTGGTGGAGGCCTTCTGGAGCCTGCCCTCGCTAAAAGAAATGCCCAGCAGCTTGCTCTGATGAAAATTAGAGATGATATGCTAGCAAGGAAAATGAATAAAATTGTTCAGGATGTGGGGCTCCCTGAGCCCTCTAAACCGCCAGACCCTTTGGTGGATGAGATTAGAATTCCAACAAAGTTGGCCAAGGAGGAGAGGGATGCAGGAGAAGATCTAGAGGATGTTGTGGCTTGTCCAAAAGAAGAGGGAGGTAGAAAAAAGAGAAAATATGTTAAGAGGAAATTGAGTGAATGTAAGAGGGTGAAGGGAGGTAAGCTTCCCAAGTGCTTTGATAATATGGGGATTTCAAAAGAAGAGGCCCACTAATATGGTCCAAGGTTTTATCCAATTTCTTCATCATGAAATGCATCGGCTGGAATGTGATGGGTCTTGAATCCCCAGATAGGAAGTATATTGTGAGAGACCTTGTAAACAAACATAAGTGCATTGATTTCTTGCTGCTTTAGGAAGTTAAGGCTGCTAATTTTCATCTAGATAATGTGCTAAGATTCATCTGGAAAGACTCCCTTAAAATTCACACAAAGCATGATAGAGCAAGGGGAGGCTCTGCAATCTTAATGGATCCAAAGTGGGGCTAGCTTGTTTCCCAGTCAAGGTGTTCCCCTTGCAATAGAGCGGTTTGGGCCAGTTTTGATGACAATGGAGAAAAGTTTGGTATATGTTCTCTTTATGCTTCAAATGATTACAGAGAAAGAGGTGATCTCTGGGAATGGTTGTCCTCTCATCTCCCTAAGGTCCCTTGGATATTGGCAGGGGATTTCAACATGGTTGAGAACAGAGAAGATAAGGTAGGTGGTAACAGGGCTGACTAGAAATGCAATGAAATTTTTTTTTGGCTCAACCTAAAAAAGTCTCTTAGACTGTTGGATTCTTTAGAAGGAGCAAAGAGCAGGAGCAAAGGAATATGGTATTCATGGTGCAATGCCCAATTGGGCAATAGAAGAATTTATAGCAGATTGGACAGAATGTATGTCAACAAAGAATTTTTTTAGTTTAAGTCTCCCCAAGGGGCAATGCAGTAAAGGTCCTGCCTAACTCCTTATCTGATCATCATCCTATTGTTGTAGATATTCTCTTCATAGGGCATGACAAGGGTTCCAAATATAAGGTGTCAAACTCCTTTAAGCTTAATACCTTGTTATTAGACAAGGAGGACTATAAACAAGGTGTTGTAGCTACCAGGCATATCATTAAGTGTACCCATGCCCACTATAAAGATAACGAATATTGGTCAGTGCTTATTAAGGCCTGCAAAGAAGTATTTCAAATTTGTGGTAAGAAATTTGCTTTTGATAGAAGGAAGGAAGAAAGAGATTTACAATTAGAACTTGTAGATTTTGAAAAACATCTGCAGGCTGACCCGTTTAATGTGGCTTTGAGCTCTAGTTTGAATGTCATAAAAAGTAGACTCAAATCCTTTGAGACTCTTAGGGCCCAGAGTGCTAAACATAGGGCTAGGATGAACTGGATAAAAGGAGGAGATAGGGGCTCCAAATACTTCTTTAGCATGTTAAGAAGTAAGTTCAGGCAAGAGCATATAGAAGCTATCACTGAAAATGGCAATACATTTACAAATGAGAGTGATATTAAGACCTTGGTCAATAATTTCTATGAAAATATTTTTAGAGCTGAAGATGGGAATGCAGGCTATGTTGATGCTCAGAAGTTATGCTCCTTGGTGTGCCCCAAAAAGATTGATGCCTCCATGGCGGAAAAGCTTAAGCAGAAGCTGTCTAAAGATGAAATTAGGAGTGCCATTCTTTCTATGAGTAACTACAAATCTCCTAGGATAGATAGACTTCCTATAGGGTTCTATAAATCTAATATTGAATGGGTTGTTGATGATCTGTTGGAGTTTTATCTCGAGGCCATTGAGAGTGGTTCTTTGGGGGAGGACATAAATAGAGGGATCATTAAACTCTTGCCCAAAGGTGGGGATAAATCCAATCTAAGGAACTAGAGACCAATTACCTTGCTTAATGTTTCTTACAAAATTATAGCCAAAGTGTTGGCTAGAAGGTTGGGGGGATATCCTACCATCCATAATAAATGTGACTCAAACAGGATTTATAAAACGTAGATTTATCCTAGAGAACCTTCTAACTAGTTGGGAAGCTACTCACTGGGCTAAGGAAACTGGAAAAAATGTAGGGAACTTCGAAAAAGCCTATGATAGAGTGGAACGGTCCTTCATAATTTGTGTACTCAAGGCTTTTGGATTCCCTTCAGAATTTGTGAAAATGGTTGAAATGTTGTTCAGGGATGCTTCTGCTCAGGTGGAAGTTAATGGGGAACTCACATCCTCCTTTCATATGGGGAGGTCCATTAGGCAAGGGTGCCCTTTGGCTCCTACTTTATTTGTTATTGCCTCTGAAGCTCTTTATTATCTTTTGAGAATGGATAGAATAGCGGGCACTTTTAAAAGCATTGAGCTTCTAGATGGGAATTCCCTGCTAAACATGTAGTTTGCAGATGACACTGCACTTTATCTTGTAATAGAAAAAGAAAATCTTGAAAATATTAAGACTAGACTGAACATGTTCTACTGTGCTTCAGGTGCCAAGGTCTCATTTAGTAAATCCTTTCTATTAGGTTGGTCCGAGTCTCCTCCTGCTTGGTTGGGTGATAATGATTGGTAGTGGGGAGGTCTAAAAAAGTTGGTTAGATTCCTTGGTATCCCTTTTGCTATTGACCCCTCTCTCAAACAAATGTGGGATTGGCTCTTCACAAGAATTGATTGTAAACTCAAAAGTTGGAACAAACAAGGTCTTTCCCTGGTAGGGAGATTCCAAGTGTGTCAAAAAAAATTATCAGAATATACAGTATACTATGCCTCCATGTGGCTTTTTTCTAACCCGTAGATAGAAAGCATTCAGAAGGTGATTAGGTCCTTCCTTTGGTCTAATGGCAAAGCAAGAAACAAAAAGCTCTATGTAAAGTGGAAATGGTGCTATATCAGCAGAGACTTTGCGGGATTTGGTTTGAAAGACTTGAAGCTTCAAGGGTTGGCCCTTGTAGCTAAATGGATAGTGAATTCTCTAGAAGGCAATGAGCCTTGGAAGGTTTTAGTGAGGAACAATATTAAGCTTGCCAGGCCTAGAGGTTCCTTAGGCTATAAAGATTTGCATCCCTATGACCTCCTATTTGGGGACTTTAAAGTTAAGCCTTTCAGGTCTGTGGTGTTTTCTTCTATCTAGAAGGCTTGGGAAGGTGTTAGGGGTCTCATCTCCTACCCTAGCAGGGATGATGTCTCACTCTTGCATTGGGGTAAACATAGCTCTATTTGGTGGGCCTTAAAGCATAATGGGAAGCCTATTGCTCTCATCCAAGGTTACTTAGGTCTCAAATGGCATAAGTTGGGATTCTCTGATTTTCAAAAAAAATTCACATCAGCTAGTTTTAAATCTTGGGAGTGCTTAAAAATTGAGTATGGGCTGAAAGAAACTCAAAGAAGAACTTATAATGTGTTGCATTCAACTTATTCGAGAAACCCTACTTTGCAAAACCTTCTTGGAGAGCAGGATTGGCTGGATAATCTGAGTTGGGAGGATGTGTTGTGATGTTCACAACATGCCCCATTTTACTCCTTAGCAAAATAGGGACCCCTGCTGTGGCTTTGCTTTTTGCTTCTGTTTTGTGGGTCTGTCCTTGGTGGTAAGGGAAAAGAGAGTGAAATTTGTAAACTTTGATAAAATTAGTGAGAAAATGCATTTTGAGTACCAGTACCTGGTATGGTAGGGCTCCTTGTCAAAAATGAGCTAGGGTTGCTTTTTGAACCATCTTAAAATTTACCATATTTTTTAAGTTATGCCCATTTTGGTAAAATGCACTATCAGGTTTAAATAATGCAAAGTTTCAAATATTTAATTAAATAGTTTCTAAAGTGTTTCACAGGCTGCGCGGAGCATGCCAAGTGTCACATTCCGCATGAGTTTCGCTGCAGTTTTAAATAGTTTCCAGAGTCACACGGAAGGAGACAAGTGTCAGCTTCCGCAATAGCCCCTTTAATTTTAAACCATCTGCAGGCTTTAAGTAGTTTCCAAACAGTTTCTTAAAGTTTCCTAATGTTTCAAGGCCGCACGAAGGAGTCACAGTTTCCAAAAAGTTTCTCAACAATTTCTAACTCCTGCAGAGTGTCCCTTAACAGTTTCAAGTATTGCGCGGAAGACACACATGGTGCCTTCCGCGACAGTTTCTAAAAAGTTTTAGCAGCCGCGGAGAGTTCCGTATAAGCAGCGCGGAGAGTGACAAGTGTCACTATCCACATGACCTTCAAAGTTTCCCGATGGGTCCCTTTTGAAAAGTTTCAAGAGCTTCAATGGTTGTGCAGAAGACGCCATGTGGTGCCTTCCGCCATTGTTTCCTTAAAGTTTCCTTGGAGTTTCTAACAGTTGCAACAATCGCACGGAGCGTGACATGTGTCACACTCCACATGCATTTTCATACATTTCCAAACCAGTTTCAACGTTGCGCGGATCGCGACATATGTCACCCTTCGCAGGTCCTTCCATAAGTTTCCGCAACAGTTTCTAATAGTTTCTAAAGTGTTTCAAAAGTTGGGCGGAAGACACTGCGTGGCTCCTTCCGTGAGGGTCTTGAAACAGTTTCAGACCGTTTCAAAAAGTTTCCAAGAAAGTGCGGGGAGCGACACGTGTCACTCTCCGCAGGTTTCGTAAAAGTTTCTAAGGGTTACAGAAGTCGCGCGAAGGACACCACATGGTGCCTCCCGTGGTAGTTTCGTAGAGTTTCAAAGGTTTCAACGGCCCCGCGGAGTGTGACAAGTGTCACACTCTGAAGAATGACCCACCCCGCCCCTTAAAGTTTTAGCAATGACGTGGAAGATGCCTCGTGGCGCCTTCCACACGTAGTTCCAAATTCACGAGTAGCGCGGAGCGTGCTACTTGTCGCTCTCCGCGGTCCCTTCGACTATTTCAAAGGTTTCAAAGCAGTTTCTAAACAGTTTCCAGAGCCCTGCGGAGTGTGACACTTGTCACTCTTTGCAGGTCCCTCTGTCAGTTTCAAAAGGGTTTCAAAGTAGTCTCAGCAGTTGCGCGGAAGACGCCATGTGGCACTTTCCGCAAACAAGTTTCAAAGTGTCCCAACAGTTTCTTAAGGTTGCAACGATCATGTGGATAGTGATAAGTGTCACTTTCCGCGAGAGTCTCATGGTTTCAAAAGAGTTTCTAAGGAGGGTGTAGAACGTGACAAGTGTCACATTCCGTAGTAGTTTCAACAGCCCCTTTAGATTTTAAACAGAGCGCGCGGGTAGCGACAGGTGTCTCGCGTGGGAGTCAGGGTTTCGCAAGTTTCATTGGGTCCCTGGGGCAGTTTTGCAACAATTTTTTAGTATCTTAAGAGTCCCGCGGAAGCTGCCACACGTCACCTTCCACACAAAGCAGCAAGTTTCATAGCCCCTCATGCGGAACACGCCACGTGTCGCTTTCTACGGGCACTATTTCTTTAAAAGGCAGATAAAAGAGTCATTTTTCGGCTAGACACAGGAGGAAGTCGGTGGGAATTTTTAGGGCCCGCCAATGAAGGTTTCTTGGCACTGATGGGCGGGAAACATTTTGTGATAGGATTTTTAGGGTTTTTTGACACATTTTTGACCCTACGTATGCATCATTTTTGGTCCGCGATGGTTGACCCGGTAAGTTTTTGACATAGTTGCATAGTATAAACACGTTTTTTGTAGGTTTTGACCCAATAGCCGCGATTTTGGCTCAGCGCCACTTGGATCTAACAGGTATTTTGTTTCTCATTGTTTAATAATCAATGGTACTTATTGCTGGTCTATTTTTGCAGGTTTGCAGCTGAGGAAGAAGCTGAAACTTAATGGCAGTGAAGTCTTGGAGGGGAATTAGATTTCAGAAACAAAGAGAAGATATGGATGAAGTGCAGAAAGTCAAGGGACATCAATGAGAAGACCCAAATGCAGATAAAACATAATGACAAGTAGGTTGCAGAATTTACTTATGAGCTTCTAGGGTTTCAGAAAGGGGCATATTTTTGCCCAGATTTGATGTGTGTTCAGAGATATTTTTGGGAAACTGGTTCTGCACCATTTAATGCTGTAACCTAGGGTTTGAACCATGGCTTAGCCTTTAGGGTTTTGAGCTGTATTGAGGACAATCAGAAAGTTTATATATTGTGCCTTAATACATTGTAATATTTACAATAGGGATTTTAGAAAAACACAGGGATTTTAGCTTAGCATAGTTTAGAAGTAGAGGAAGGAGGTCACCTGTTTGTCTGCAGTAAGGAGTGCGTGGAATGTCTGGCTTCCTTATTGTATCTGTAAAGCATGTCAGTTCTCTGTAGTTTGATCAATGAAACTAAGAGTCATTCCAACATTGTAAATCATGTATGACTGTTTGTTTCTAATACAATAGAATCTAGAGTTCTGCATCTATCTTCTAAGTGTTCTCCTGCTCTTCTTTATGTTTTGAAATATTTTCTTTGAGAGCTTGCAATTTTAAATGTATGTTTGTGAAAATGCTCAGAACTTACACTTAAGGTTTTTACTGTGGATTTGATCAAATTGTTGTATGATTTACAAAGTGCATAACAGAACAATTAGATCCTTTGGTAGATTAAAATAAAGTTTAGATTAGATCTTTCTAACTTTTCCCAACCCATCTGAAACTATTTAGCTGAAAATGTAGAAATTTGAAGGAAATTTGCCTCATATTTGAAGAAGCATGAACAACAAAGTTAAAAGTAGATAAGTTTTCATAAAAATATAAAGAAGAAAGCTGCAATAACCAGAAAACTCATTCACAGCTTTATAACATAGTAATACTTGCATGCAAAAGGAATAGACAATTTGACATATCTCATGATCTTTTTGCATAGTTTGAGTCTAGTAAACCACAAAGAAACCCTAAACTACGTAAGGCCCCTTGAACATTACAGCTTCACATTGACCAACTGAATTTGACCAACAGTACCATTGTAGACTTGGGATTAAGTGAATCTTAAACGATTCCTTCTTATCTTTCAAGTATAGTTTCAGTTCATTATATGTGAATTTTAACTTATTGTTATGATTGCATCAAAACAATCACCAACAGTTTTCTAGCGCTAGAAGGAGGGCCTGATTTGAGTTAGGGTTTGTTTCAAACTGGCTAATAACAGTGATAGAGTGACCAGGTCTAGATCCAATTCAGGAGATATATTTGTGCAACTACCTAATATAAGGTGAAGTAAGAGCCCTTTGATTTGGAATCCTAAAATATCACAAGCAGGAAGTTCATCCGGAACACCTCCTGGGTCACCTTTTAACATCCATAGTATTGTGAGTCCTGACAGATCACTATTTAGATCTTTAAATCTTGATTCAGGCACTTCTGGAGGTCTTGATCCTCCTAGAAATCCTATCCCACCAATCAATCCAGGTATTTCTACAAGTTCAGGTCAAGCTCAAACACCTGCAATGGCTTATTTCAATGTTCATTCTCCCATATTCTTCAATCATTATCATGAGATGCCCAAAAATCTAGAAAAGATATGTCCCAAGTACCAGTTGCATCAGGATCCAAAGGATCATATTAGAATATTTAAGGAAGCATGTTTTAGGGCTATGGTAGAGCATGAGGATGTTGTGTGTAGATTGTTTCCCTACACCTTTAATGAACAAGCCTGTAACTGGTATGTAAACTCACCCAATGGTTACATTTCTTCTTGGTCACTTATGGAAGAAGCATTTCTGTCAAGATTTAGAGGACCCATTGACCCTTGCACTTTGTATCATAAATTGGTTGCTATAAAACAAGGTGAGGGAGAGCTGATTGATAATTTCAATGACAGATTTCAAAAGGCCTACTCTAGGCTAGTAGCCCCTTATACCGTGGATGATGATCCCTTGTTGGCTATGTACTATGCAGCCTTGGATCCTTTAACTGCCATGTTTGTCAAAAGAAAACCTGACATAGATTCAATATCCAAAGCCTACAAAGAGGCAGCCTCAGTGAACCAAGAGATGAGGCATACAACTTATAGCCCATTTGTTAATGGAGGGAATTTTGGGGTGCAGAATCAGGCACAACCATGGAATGGAGCCCCTATGCATCACACTCCATTATTAAATCCAGTTCCTTCTTACACACTTGTGTATAGTCCTACCCCAATCCAAGCTATAACTCCTTACATAGTAGCACTTCCAATAACAGTCAAAATAATGGTCAGCCTTTCTTCCAACCTCCTACGGATACAACTATGGCAAAAGCACAGGAGGATAGGGAAGAAATCAAAGAGATCACTACACATTTGAAAAGGTTAACCACCGAAGTGACACAACTAAGAAACGAGAACCTCTATGGAAGAGGCAACCAAAACTACAATCAACATCAGAATCACAACCAAGGCCAAAACCAGAACTATAGTTTCAATCAAAATCAGCAGTACAATCAGAACCAAAACTATAATCAGCATCAAGGCCCCAACCAGGGGCAACCAATGCAAAATAGAGGGCCAGTGATAGATAATAGGACCTGGGGCAATAATAACAGAAATCAGAATCAACCTAGGCCACCCAAGACATGGAACACTGGGCCCAACAACGGTACTCTAACTTCTCCTTTTGAGAACATAGATAATCATGATACAAAACAGGTGGCTGACATCCAAATGGCCAGCACAGCACCCAAAAATTGGTGCAGATTTCACAATACCAATGCCCATGCTGAGCACGACTGCCCACAGTTCCACTTAGCAGCCAGCATTTTTAATATAGATGTCCAGCCTCCTACCTCTAAATTTTTCATTCCCAAGGGTAATGAGGTAGTACCCTCAGGATATGACACAGCGTTAGTCTTAGAAACATTTACCTTTGCAACTGTAGAAGAGGAAGAGGATGAATTGCTAGAAGATGAACCATACTGTTGTGAAAATCTTTATCCTGAATCAGCCTTTGTGTTAAATGCTTTTCAGTTTCCCTTTGAATCTGAAAATGAGGTATTAACTGAAACAGAAGAGGTGCAAGCCTTTCAACAAACAAATAAAAAGCATACCTACAATTTGAGGAACAACCCTAGGCCAGGAGGACCTTTCACCACTTCCATTCCCCTGAATAACTTCAATACACCCCCAGATCAGAATGCCAGCAACAATCCTGCCATACTTAAAGCTAATCAGCACACAAATAATGGAACAGTAGGACAAAAGGATCAAACAAGTAAAACTGAAACAATAGAGACAACAAGATTAATGAGTTACTTGTCAGAGGAAATAAAGAAAATTAAGGTCAGTATACCTCTAAATGAGTTATTGAAGACCCCGGGGATCAGAAATGCTTTTATAAAATCTCTGGATACATCCGTGACAGACGAGGTGTCTGCTGATATAACTGTTCCCAATAGAGATTCACCGCCTAAAGAGAAAAATAAGAAAGTTGAGCACCCTTCCAATACAAATGTAGTAATACATGCAGATAAGAGGGATACTCCCCCTTTCTTGTTAACTGTTAGATTGTGTGGGAAGAATATACACAACTGCATGGTAGACTCTAGTGCCTCAGCCAACGTAATGCCCTTAGGAATATGTAAAACTCTTGGGCTGACTCCCACCAAATCTACCAAGGTTGTCACACAATTAGATAAGATTGAGGTTAGCGTGATAGGAGAACTCATGAACATTCAAATGCAATTAGCTTCAGACCCTAGGGTAAGCCAAATCATTGATATTCAAGTAGTGGATATACCCATAAATTATGGAATGTTGCTGAGTAGGGATTGGTCCAAGACATTAAACGGATATATGGCCACTGACTTTTCACATATGTGGCTACCTTGGAGATGTGTCCCAAACCAGATTAGAATAGAGGCAGAGCCTAGGATGAAACATATGATAACAGAGTATAATCGAACTAATGAAATATTATATGCCACTGTTGAACCTGGTGTCTATAGAATTACCAATAATGGGGTGTAGATTGAAGAGATCATGATGTTAAACATTAGAAAAAAATGTGTCAGCAACAAGACAGCATTATTCATTGAGTTTGATGGAAATTCTTCAGATGAAGAAGATAATGCAATAGACAAATTTGGTCGTGCCATTAGACAAGAGGTGGAAGAGTGCGTTAAACACAATCTGCCGGTCCAATGTAAATTATATAAAAACAGGTGTAGAGTCCATGATAGGCAACATTCTAAGGAGAGTTGTGAAATATGCAAAGACATCATTGAATATGAATACAAAAAATGCATAGGGAGGGTAGAGTTACAAGAGGAAAATGAGAATCCTAATCCAACACAGAAATACGTTCAGGATAATGTAGATGCCTCGATTCCAGATTTAGGAGAAGAAATAAAGGACAAGGGTGGTTGTCTTTCTGATTTAACAGATGGAAATACACATATACAAGTTAACCAAACAGAAAAACCCATGAATAAATAGGACAACACCCCACAGACGATAAAAGAGACAAAACATGCCAAGATAAAAGGATAGAAGAGTAATAATGGCATGTGGACATTAAAATGTGATGGGTCCAAATCAAAACAGGGCGCGGGTGCAGGTGTTGAACTCATAGATCCTCAAGGTAAATCACATCTGGCAGCATATAGATTACAATTTTCCTGTACTAACAATATTGTTGAATATGAGGCCCTAATTTTAGGACTTGTCATGGCCATCAAGAAAAGGGTGAAAACGATCAGAGTATTTTCAGACTCTGAATTAGTAGTTAGACAAGTGAGGAAACTATATGCCTACAATTACAAGAAAATGATTAGTTACAGACATAGGGTATGGGGTTTAATAGATGCGTTTGATGCTTTCAACTTAGAGCATATCCCCAGAGAGTTAAATCACAAGCCAGATGCACTAGCAGTTGTTGCTAGTACATTAGAACCATTGACACTATCAGGATTGAGATGATTTGTTGTTGAGCTAGTTAATGTGCCCAGTATACCAGACAATGTTACACACTTTCAGGTATTTGGGGGGGATCAGCAAATTATTAATTTTCTGACTTGTAATGAGGCATTTGAGGCTCAAATCATTGATGAGCAAGAAAGGCCTGAAATGACATGGGACGAAGAGGATATAATCAACTTGAAGAGCAACTTCTTACCCAAAGGAGTAATTGAATTAGAACATATCTTTGACTTCGATGGAGTAATGAGACAGAAGGACCTACCCAAAATAGAAGGGGGTAAGTGCAATTTACATAACTTAGGGACAGAGCAAAATCCACAAAATGTACTAATCGGAAAGGCTTGCTCTGAGAAGATTAAAAATGAGGTTTTAGATGTTCTGAAGGATTATAAACGCGTAATAGCATGGATGTATGAAGACTTGAAAACATTTGATGAGTCCATCATAACTCACGTGATACCTTTAAGAAAAGAGGTTAAGCTATTTAGGCAGAAACAAAGGCCTATGAATGCCATTCTGGAGCCTTTAATCTTTGAGGAAGTTAAAAAATTACTGTCTGCTGGAATAATTTTCCTAGTCAGACATTCAGTCTGGGTAGCTAACTTAGTACCAGTAAGGAAGAAAAATGGAGACATCAGGTTATGCGTAGACTTTAGAAATTTAAACAAAGCATCTGAAAAGGATAATTATCCTCTGCCTCTGATAGACAAAGTGCTGCAAGTAGTAAACGGGGCAAAGATGATGTCTTTTTTGGATGGTTTTTCAGGTTATAACTAGGTCTTAATTGATAGAGAAGATAGACTAAAAACCACCTTCACTTGTAAATGGGGAAATTATGCATATAGAAGAATGCCTTTTGGTCTGATCAATGCAGGTGCGACTTTTCAGAGAGCCATGGACATTGCATTCCGTGGATTATCAAGTAAGTGCATTATTGTGTATATGGATGATTTGACTGTGTATTCCAAGGATGCATCCACTCACGCTGAAGATCTCAGAAAAATACTCAAGCGATGTGAAAGGTATGGGATCTCCCTTAATCCTAAGAAATGTATATTTGCCATAACTAAAGGTAAATTATTAGGCCATGTCATTTCTGAAGATGGAATTTCAATTGATCCGGATAGAATAGAATCCATAAAAAATTTGCAAATACCAAATAGTAGGAAAGAGTTGAAATCATTTTTTGGTAAAATTAACTTTGTTTGGAAGTTTATCACGGGTTTTGCAGAGATCGTGCAGCCGTTAAATGCCATGTTAAAGAAGGATGCACAGATGGAATGGACGCCTGTGGCTAGGGCTGCATTTGAAGATATCAAGGAGGCAATTTCTAATGCTCCTGTATTGGCAAGTCCAAACTACACATGCCCATTTTACATCTACTCCTTTGCATCTTCTCATTCAGTCGCGGCTGCCTTGACACAGAAAGGTGAAAATAATGAAGAGAGGCCCATCACATTTATGAGCGCGCCTCTGAAGGATGCACAGCTGAGGTATCTAGACACCGAGAGACAGGCATTTGCAATAATGAAGGCTGTGAAAAAATTTAGACACTACATTCTACGCAGCCAGGTCAAAACCATAGTGCCAGATGCAGCGGTAAAAATGTTGCTGATACAGAATGAACCTGGAGAAAAGAGAGCCAAGTGGATCACCATGCTGCAAGAGTTTGACATGGAAATCATTCCCATGAAGCTGGTCAGAGGGCAGGTGTTGATGCAAATAATAGCAAATACAGATCCAGATTTGATAAAATAGCAATACGTATTGAATTCCTAGAACGCATCAGACTAGTATGATGATTTAAACACCTTCTTGATAGCTGGAAAGTACCCAAATAGAATGAAAGCTTCTCAGAGGAGAGCTTTGAAGGTTAAAGCACAAAAATATATGGTGCAAGAAGGTCTTCTATTCAGGAAGAACCATGATGGAATTTATCTGAGGTGCCTAAACAGAGCTGAAGCAGATAAAGTGTTGACAGAACTACATGACAAGTACAGGAACCAGCCATGGTTCCCATCTAGCTACAACACACAAAATACTGAGGGCGGGCTATTACTGGCCCATGATGTTCAAAGACACTAAGAGTCACATCAGAAGTTGCCACACCTGTCAGACTGTAACAGATAAAGGGAGAAATCAAGCCAATCCACTACAACCTGTGATTGAATCAAGACCGTTTGCACAATGGGGCTTGGATTTTATTGGAGTCATCAATCCCCCATCTTCTATAGGACACAAATTTATACTAACGGTAACAGACTATTGTACAAGGTGGACTGAGGCTACCTGGTACAAATTCTCCACAACTGAGGTAGTTATCAAGTTTCTTGAAGAAAAAATCATCACCAGGTTTGGAACTCCCTATTCATTGGTATGTGATAATGGCCCTGCTTTCTCTTCTTTAAAGTTTTCTAAATGGGCATTTGAATACAGGATCATTTTAAGGTTTTTTTCAAATTATTACCCTCAAGGAAATGGATTGGCTGAATCAACGAACAAAATTTTGTTAGACATAATCAAAAGGTTGATTGTAAGGAGTCCTAGAGAGTGGAATACCCTGTTAAGATATGCATTATGGGTAGATAGGACCAAGTTTAAGATAGCTTTAGGTAGCACACCTTATCATTTAGTTTATGGGACTGATCCCATACTTCCAGTAAATCTGAGAATACCAACCTGGAAGTTTGCCAATGAGTATCTAGGCTTCGATGACCATAGGGAAGCTAGAATAGTACAAATGCTACAATTAGACAAGAAAAGAGGTCAAGCCATCGAGAAGTTTGCCAAACACCAAGCGGTTGTTAAGAGGTGGTTTGATAAAAGAGCAAGAGTCAAAACATTTAGGATATCAGACTTAGTGCTGTGCTGGGACAAAGCACATGAAAAGAAAGGAAGCCATGGAAAATTTGATAAACTATGGCTAAGTCCATTACAAGTCACAGAAATAATAGGAGACAATACATTTAGACTTAAGACCTTGACTGGAGAAGACGTGCCATTACCAATTAATGGCCAACATCTGAAACACTACTTCCAGGCCTGAGGTAAAGGGCAGTCCGTTTTGGTGTAATATAGTGTAAGTAATGTCCGGTTCTTCTTTTGCTATTTCCTTTTTTAGGTTGGCTGTTTGTACAGTTTTAGTTTCCTTCTGTTTCTTTCTGTTTGTATAGTCTGTTTGTACAGTCTCCTTTTGCTTTTTTTTTGTCTTTCGTTTTGCTTGTACAGCCTGTTTGTTGGTTTGTTGTTTTCTCCTCAACAGGGATCTTTATTTTACTTTAGAATATTAAGGAGCAGACTAGCAACCATTGAAAACAGCATAAAATTTAGGATATTCAAGTTAATCATTTGCAATTTACACATAACTTGTTGTGACTGTCATGAATGTAGAGAGTTATTTATCTTCTGAAATTTCATATTCAATAAATGTGATTGAGAATTCGAAGCAAGTTTCTCACGATGACACACCTAAAATCCTTGGGTTTGTTGAACCTACCAGTCTAGATATTAGTTGAAAAATCAGAGGTTACCCTTGCTACCATTACAATTCTCAGCTTGATTTCAGCAAGTGTCCACTCCTTGCATCATGAAGCTACCAATTGCTATATCTTGTGAAATCACTTTCAAAATCAAAAAATAAAAAATATAAAAATAAATAAAGTGGATTATACTAAAAATCCAGATTAAGCCATCTAAGTAACTCTACCGGGGCTATATATGCTCGCTAGCAGTGGGACTCTACTTAGGAGAATTGTAACGATAACCTTACCGGGGCTATGGATGCTCGCTGGTAGCAAGGCTCTATCCGGTCAGCTATGAGAGAATATCCTCACCTATGTAGGCTAATATCAGTCACTGCTTTGTTCAACCGATCTTCAAGATGAGGCTTATTAATCACGTGCACACAATTAAACTGAAAATGAAGATTCATGCACCCTTATTGAATGCCTTAGGTCTCAAGGTTGAATAATAATTTACAAGATGGATAGTCAGAAGTTATGCATTTATTTCATCTAGTTTTCTTAAATGCCTTGAATTTGGTTGTTTTGTTTGGTTGCTAGTTGTTGTGATGTTCACAACACACCCCATTTTACTCCTTAGCAAAATAGGGACCCCTGTTGTGGCTTTTCTTTTTGCTTCTGTTTTGTGGGTCTATCCTTGGTGGTAAGGGAAAAGAGAGTGAAATTTGCAAACTTTGATAAAATTAGTGAGAAAATACATTTTGAGTACCAATGCCTCATATGGTTGGATTCCTTCTCAAAAATGAGATAGGGTTGCTTTTTGAACCGTCTTAAAATTCACCATATTTTTTAAGTTATGCCCATTTTGGTAAAATGCACTATCAGGTTTAAATAATGCTAAGTTTCAAATATTTAATTAAATAGTTTCTAAAGTGTTTCATAGGTTGCGTGGAGCGTGCCAAGTGTCACATTCCGCATGAGTTTCGCTGCAGTTTTAAACAGTTTCCGGAGTCATGCGGAAGGAGACAAGTGTCACCTTCCGCAATAGCCCCTTTAATTTTAAACCATCCGCGGGCTTTAAGTAGTTTCCAAACAGTTTCTTAAAGTTTCCTAATGTTTCAAGGCCACGTGGAGGAGTCAAACAATTTCCAAAAAGTTTCTCAATAGTTTCTAACTCTCACAGAGTGTCCCTTAACAGTTTCAAGTATTGTGCGGAAGACACCACGTGGTGTCTTCTGCGACGGTTTCTAAAAAGTTTTAGCAGCCGCGGAGAGTCCCGTATAAGCAGCGCGGAGAGTGACAAGTGTCACTATCCGCAGGACCTTCAAAGTTTCTCGATGGGTCCCTTTCGAAAAGTTTCAAGAGCTTCAATGGTTGTGCGGAAGACGCCATGTGGAGCCTTCTGCCATTGTTTCCTTAAAGTTTCCTTGGAGTTTCTAACAGTTGCAACAATCGCATGGAGTGTGACATATGTCACACTCCGCATGCGTTTTCATAAGTTTCCAAACCAGTTTCAACATTGCACAGATCACGACATATGTCACCCTCCGCAGGTCCTTCCATAAGTTTCCGCAACAGTTTCTAATAGTTTCTAAAGTGTTTCAAAAGTTGCACGGAAGATGCCGCGTGGCGCCTTCTACGAGGGTCTCGAAATAGTTTTGGACTGTTTCAAAAAGTTTCCAAGACAGCGCGGGGAGCGACATGTGTCACTCTCCGTAGGTCATAAAAGTTTCTAAGGGTTTCAGAAGTCACGCGGAGGACACCACGTGGTGGCTCCCGCAGTAGTTTCGTAGAGTTTCAAAGGTTTCAACGGCCCCACGAAGTGTGACAAGTGTCACACTCCGAAGAATGACCCACCCCGCCCCTTAAAGTTTCAGCAATGATGCAGAAGATGCCACGTGGCACCTTCCACAGGCAGTTCCAAATGTTTCTTAGTAGTTTCCAAACAGTTTCTTAAGGTTTCACGAGCAGCGTGGAGCATGCCACTTGTCGCTCTCCGCAGTCCCTTCGACTGTTTCAAAGGTTTCAAAGCAGTTTCTAAACAGTTTCCAGAGCCCTACGAAGTGTGACACTTGTCACTCTCCGCAGGGCCCTCTGCCGGTTTCAAAAGGGTTTCGAAGTAGTCTCAGTAGTTGCGTGGAAGACACCACGTGGCGCCTTCGGTAAACAAGTTTCAAAGTGTCCCAACAGTTTCTTAAGGTTGCAATGATCATGCGGATAGTGACAAGTGTCACTTTCCGCGAGAATCTCATGGTTTCAAAAGAGTTTCTAAGGAGGGCGCGGAACGTGACAAGTGTCACATTCTGCAGTAGTTTCAATGGCCCCTTTAGATTTTAAACGGAGTGCGCGGGTAGCGGTAGGTGTCTCGCGCGAGAGTCAGGGTTTCGCAAGTTTCATTGGGTCCCTGGGGCAGTTTCGCAACAATTTTTTAGTATCTTAAGAGTCCTGCGGAAGCTGCCACACGTCACCTTCCACACAAAGCAGCAAGTTTCATAGCCCCTCGCGTGGAACGCGCCACGTGTCGCTTTCTATGGGCACTATTTCTTTAAAAGGCAGATAAAAGAGCCATTTTTCAGCCAGACACAGGAGGAAGTCGGTGGGAATTTTTAGGGCCCGCCAATGAAGGTTTCTTGGCACCGATGGGCGAGAAACATTTTGCAATAGGATTTTTAGGGTTTTTCGACACATTTTTGACCCTACGTAAGCATCATTTTTGGTCCGCGATGGTTGACCCAGTAAGTTTTTGACACAGTTGCACAGTATAAACGTGTTTTTTGTAGGTTTTGACCTGATAGCCGCGATTTTGGCTCAGCCCCACTTGGATCTAATAGGTATTTTGTTTCTCATTGTTTAATAATCAATGGTACTTATTGCTGGTCTATTTTTACAGGTTTGCAGCTGAGGAAGAAGCTAAAACTTAATGGCAGTGACGTCCTGGAGGGGAATCAGATTTCAGAAACAAAGAGAAGATACGGATGAAGTGCAGAAAGTCAAGGGACATCAATGAGAAGACCCAAATGTAGATAAAACATAATGACAAGTAGGTTGCAGAATCTACTTCTGAGCTACTAGGGTTTCAGAAAGGGGCATATTTTCACCCAGATTTGATGTGTGTTCAGAGATATTTTTGGGAAACTGGTTCTGCACCATTTAATGCTGTAACCTAGGGTTTGAGCCATGGCTTAGCCATTAGGGTTTTGAGCTGTATTGAGGACAATCAGAAAGTCTATATATTGTGCCTTAATACATTGTAATATTTACAACAGGGATTTTAGGAAAACATAAAGATTTTAGCTTAGCATAGTTTAGAAGTAGAGGAAGGAGGTCGCCTGTTTGTCTATAGTAAGGAGTGTGTGGAATGTCTAGCTTCCTTATTGTATCTGTAAAGCTTGTAAGTTCTCTATAGTTTGATCAATGAAACTAAGAGTCATTCCAACATTGTAAATCATGTATGACTGTTTGTTTCTAATACAATAGAATATGGAGTTCTGCATCTATCTTCTGAGTGTTCTCCTGCTCTTCTTTGTATTTTGAAATATTTTCTTTGAGAGCTTGCAATTTTAAATGTATGTTTGTGAAAATGCTCAGAACTTACATTTAAGGTTTTTACTGTGGATTTGATCAAATTGCTGTATGATTTACATAGTGCATAACAGAACAATTAGATCCTTTCGTAGATTAAAATAGAGTTTAGATTAGATCTTTCTAACTTTTCCCAACCCATCTGAAACTGTTTAGCTGAAAACGTAGAAATTTGAAGGAAATTTGCATCATATTTGAAGAAGCATGAACAACAGAGTTAAAAGTAGATAAGTTTTCATAAAAATATAAAGAAGAAAGCTACAATAACCATAAAACTCATTCATAGCTTTATAACATAGTAATACTTGTATGCAAAAGGAATAGACAATTTGACATATCTCATGATCTTTTTGCATAGTTTGAGTCCAGTAAACCACAAAGAAACCCTAAACTACGTAAGGCCCCTTGAACATTACAGCTTCACATTGACCAACTGAATTTGACCAACAGTACCATTGTAGACTTGGGATTAAGTGAATCTTAAATGATTCCTTCTTATCTTTCAAGTATAGTTTCAGTTCATTATATGTGAATTTTAACTTATTGTTATGATTGCATCAAAACAATCACCAACAGGATGGTGCTAATCTTTTGAATTGTGACACTAAAAGGATTTACAAGATGCTTGGGAACTCAGAGGAGATTTATGACCACTCTATCAAGGTCTGGAATAGGGATGTGGGTTTTAACAAATTAAGGAGTTTCTTCTTGTCTTTTTGGTCTAATTCTTTCGAGCCCAAAATAGGATGCTTTAGATGGTTGCTTTGCTTAAAGAAATTACCTGTGGATCTTAATAGTTACATTTGTAGTGTCTGTAGTACCTATGAAAGTTGTGATCATATTTTCTTTGAGTATTCTTATGCTAGTCAAGTCTGGAATCTATTTTTGAGTAAGCTACCTTATTGGTCACCATGTGCTCCATTTTATAAGTTCAAAATTTTATTTGGTCATATTTCTAGTTTTGATACAAACTCTAACTTGTTTTGGCTTGCATTAACATCTAATTTTTTATGGATTTTGTGGAAAAAGAGGAATGAGGACCATTTTCAAGGAAATACAAGGATTCTTGTTGGGTTTGAATCATGACTCATATAGTCTGAATTATTTATACAAGTGGCTCTGAAGGTGGAAAACTAGTTAGCTTTCAAAGAAAAGGCTACAAAGAGGGAGGACCTTTCACTTCAGGAGTTTTTTGCTTCCTTTCCAGAGCTGAGACATCTTGGCTATGCTTCAATTTGCCAATCCTTCTTGCATCGATTAGAGGAGTTGAATCACAGTTTTAGAAGGATTCATATTGATGATGCTGAGAAGATGAAGGAGATGATGAATTCCACTCAGGGCTCATGAATCGGTATTGTAGAACCCATCAGATTGGAATACCAGAGAGTTTATGTCGACATGAATGGAATTGGACATATAGATTTGGAACCAATATTAGAGCCTGCAATTGCTTGTCACGAGATGAAAAGATTAGATGTGGAATCAGTGGTAGAGGCTGACCCTATTGTAGCCTCAGAGGAGACCTTAAATACTGATGTTATAATGAGCTAAAAATATGATATTCTATTAACAATAGTGTTTAGGGTAAAAAATGCAAATTATACTTATGCTATTATGATGTATTACTTGTAGCTTTTGTAAAACTAAGAGCCCTGATGTGGTGGCTATCTTAGCCACGTTATAGGTAGCTTGCAGCTCCTTTTTTTGGTAATATATATGAACTATCATTAATCCAAAAAAAAAATGTTGAGAGATATCAATCTTGAGATTTTTTTGTGTGTACTAAATTAACCTAGGTAAGGCACCTAAGAGATGCAAAAAGAGAGTAGAGAGAGCTCATATTCTAGTGACAAATCAGATCATTGGATCCATCTTGATAATACAATAGTGTTTTATTGTCAAAACTACTACCACAATTCAATAAAAACCCCACCATAAAGGTAGTTGTCAATCTCTTCCACAAATTGAACCAAGGGAGCAACCACATAGATAATGACAATAAGTATGTTGTCCTTTTACTACAAGCAACTATTATCAAGTTGTCTAAACATCAAAACATCAAAAACCCTTGCTCAAAAGAAGATATACCCTTGCTCAAAAGAAACTATGTAGTACAATACTAAGGGAGGGAGGGAAAATTACATGGCCCTCCCTATATCAATATAAAGATGGAGTAATATGTTTTATATATGTAGGGAAGGGGGGAAATTGTGCAAGCCCCTTGAAGCCTCCATACCACATTTACATTTCTTACAATCCACATTGACAATAAGGGGAGGGATTTCCACAGGGTCATCTCCATTCTCAACATCATAACAACAAATAAGAACATGAAACTTATCCTTGGTTGATAAGTTTACCTTTAACCCAACCACCAAGTCAATAATTGCTTCATGAAGCTATAAAATATTGTCGCTCAAGCCATGGAAATGACCCAATTAATAGTTGAAGAATGCCTCTATCTGGTTCTCAATCCCTTTAATGTTGTCATGAATCAAGTAGGTGCCAACGACTAAGGAGAGAAGGGACTCACAACTTAAAGGTTGGGTAGTGTCAAACACATTGTGTCTACTGACCAACTGATATAGGTCCAAAAATAGTTGTATGTATCTTCTCTACTACCCACACACAAGGAGTCATCCATCTCCTTAGCAAGCTCTATGATACACAACACCCACATTGTCCATTATGTATTTTCTATCACCTTCTCTAGATAGGTCATAAAATCTCCAAAGATCTCATCCCCACTAACTCTCTCATTCCCCCACCTTCCATCAACACCAAACTTTCCACTTCTCTTCACTAGCCTTCTCTTTCCTTTGCCAATATAAGAAGAAGAAGCCATACTACCACCCAACTTCTACACCAAGCACTGACTCAAGAGACTTTAGAAGTCTATATGTGAAGAGACATTAAGCTAAGCCTTATTACCCATCACAACATATCTATACTTCATTAACTCTTAAAACGTGGAGAATGATTTTTCTGACCATTTCCATTGCCAATATCTCCCTACTCATTAATGATGGCCTCCCTCTACAAGCCAACCTTTAACTCTCCTACTTTCACACATGCCTTCGTGTATTATCCCACTATCCTCATTACCTCAAGCCCATTATTAGGCAAATCTAGAGCTATTTTATTTACTTAAGAGTTATTTTATTTTACTTTAGAATTATTTTATTTACTGAATAATACATGGACATATAAATTTTAATTTTTATTTAAGAATTATTTTTTTGATAAAGGGTAAAAGGAGGGTTTTTGAAATGGATCAACCCTTGTATAAGATAAACCAAGAAACAACAATGAAATAGTCAAGCTATAGCTAAACTACAATAGTTCACTACTATATAAGAAAACAACAAAATCAAGGTCCAAACCACCAAAAGAGACTAAAGACTAGAAAGTAGCAAGAGTAGAACCCCAAAAAGAGCAAGAATAGACCCCAAGAAAGTTAGAGATCTATAACAATGTACTCATCCCACTCCTACAAATATTTTAGGTGCTCCTCCACAAAGGCAATGTTGTCCTTATCAACCTCATTCATCGCCTTGGCTTGGTTTCCTCTAGTTCTCACAATGGACATAGTCTGATCCTAAATAGAGTGAGATTGTAGCCTCTCTTGCAACACTTTGATACTTTTAACAAAGTTTTCGATGCTAGTTTTACTAATATCCATCACCCTCCTTAAATTATTTTGATTTCCACCAGGTCCTTCTCAAACACTTCTATCTTTTCATCCCATTTCGTGATTTCCATTTTGAATTTACCAATTTCTTCCATTGCATCTCATTTAGTGATTAAAGAGGTCTTCAATTTCATTATGTTGATCTCAATGAAGAACCATTTGAGAATTTTATGGTGCATAATAACCTATTTGTTCATTTCATCAATTTTATCAATGAGCAAATTAACAACAAAAGCCATGGCCTCAAGAGAAGATGGACATGACAAATTAACAATCAATTTAGAAGAGCTAGGGCATAATCCTTCTACTTCAATAATTTTAGCACCCACATCAATATTACCCATCTCATCCACTTTACCCTAACTTTGATATTGTGTTTTCTACAATACCCTCTCTATGACTTACCTTCCACTATACTCCCCTCCCATTGCTATTTTCCCTTTCTTCCTAGAAGGGACTTTAGATCATCAACTACCAATGCCACCATCCAAATTCCTTCTACCCTAATCCTTAGAGCTAGTAGTGGAAGAGGTAGAACTATCCTAAAAAAAGGGACTCAAGGTCATGGTAAGAGGAAAAGACCATATCCGAAGAGGGTGAGGGATAATGATATCTCTTCTTGCAAGAATGCAAGGGTAACAAAGGAGAGGATGAGGGAGAATGACATGTCTTCTTGAGGGTATGCAAGGGAAGCAAGGAAGAAGTAGGGAGATCACTACAAGAAATAACAATATGTTAGGGTTTGAAGGACAAAGCATGCTTGATCAATAAAAGGATAAGAGACCAATGTAGGGGGGCCACTCCAATACCTCTATTGAACTCAAAAATAGAGTAATCTAGGGTATATAAGAATTATTTTATTTTATGTATATTGTTTACTTTATTTTTATTTTCAAAGAGTTATTTTTGGTAATATACTTGTTTTACTTTTGTATATAACTTTTATTTTTATTTTGAAAAAAGCCACCATTCATTATTTTGGTAATTCTTTTATTTAATTTTTACTTTGTAAAGTGTAGTAAATATTGTATACTTACATGATACCTTTTAATAGTTTCATTTGTAGGCATTAATGTGTGTGTGAATTGATGTCTTTATATTTAAAAAAAATGTTGGATTTAAATATTTTTTCTTCCATGGTCACTACATCAAATGCAAGTCTCCCCTACTACATGATAAGTTACACCTCTTGACATAACTAACATAATTTCCTAGGTTTTTCATTCCATCCCCATCGAAATTCATCTTCAAGACTTCTATAGGGGGTGCTTAAATTTAACATTCGTTCACCTATCTAGTTTTTCTCTTACCCTATTAACATGGGGTTGGGAAATTTGAATCTTCTAGTGAGACCAAAAAGTTAAAATTCTTTAGAGGAGAAGTCAAGGTAGTTCTTACAAAAAGACATTTTTGTAAAAGGGAATCGATGCTTTAATCTTAGACTAGTAGATCTACCATTGAGATGGATTTTTGGTGCAAGAGCACCAAGATATCTAGGTTTTGCTTGATCTTCAAGTAGTTTGTTTTGGTTCAATAAGGTCCTTGAGACCATCTCCATGATGTAATAAGGCTTGAATGCCATAAATGTAAGGGACTATGTCTAAATATCTAAAAACTACTATCATGTTGTAGGTCTTGTACCTAGGGGACAGTCATGGAAGTTTTCTTGTTTTGTAAAGCCTTGTCAAGGCATGGTTATGAAGTTAAGGCATGTAAAAGACTTGGAGATATTTTTATGTCTCAAAAAAAACCTAAACAAATCCTCAAACCACTGATGAGGAAGCTGTAAGTGGTTAAACATAACCAAATAAGGCATTTTGTTGTCATAACAAAAGTGGTTGCAGCAGGTATTCGATGGTTATGCCAAGCCCATCGACCAAACTGTTTGTTAACCACCTTGAGGAGATTGGTGAAGGCTTTTTAATGCCTTATACATGAGGAGTATGTGGGACATGAAGGAGTTTAAGCAATAAACACAAAGTTTTCTACCCTTTTCTGTATTTTTCTGAATTCTTGTGCATTAAAAACCCATACTTCTATGTGGTATGGTTCTGTTATGGAACCTTGAACATTTGGGAGTGTAGTGTGATGAGTTAACTAAAAAATCATACAAGTTTGGACTGATGATATTGAGGAGGAGGCAGTGTATGACCATTGGACAGTAAACTACTTTTTTTAACCCTGATGTTTCTTTCAGAAATTTGTTATTTTCTGCAATAATCCGTACCTGTACGGCCTGGTGGTGGTTGGTGTCCATGTTGGATGATTAGAGGAGTGAGTTGTCTTTACTTTTCAGGTTATTTGAATCCTTGACATTCTTCCATAGTACTGTATTTCCTCTTTGTCTGAAAGTGGTTTAATAACCCTAAACTAGGGTTCTGTCAGCAAATTCATGATGTTTTACTCATTCCACTGAACTACCATGTCTTGTAATCAGTGGAATGAGTCAAGAAGAGTCTATTTTAATGCTTTGTAAGATTTTTTTGGGTAGGAGACTATGTTTGTTGTGTTTTTGTTGAGTTCACTTAGCAAGTCCATGTGCTAAGTGACTGTCATGAGTTACCACAGTGGTGTCTTTTGGAACAGTTAGTCAAAACCATAAAGGGAAGGTGAATCACATGGTTTTAGGGTATCATTGACATGTTCAAATGGTCAGGAGGGTCCCAAACCAACATCTGAGGGCACTTGCTTCACAGAATAGGCCTATTTAGGGCTAGAAGACACTAGGAGGGTTATTGGTTGAGGCACATTTTCCAAATTAACCTATACCCATCTTGGAGTATGCTGAAGAGAGGCATAATGGGTATCTTTTACATGTCTTAGATTGGTATTTGAAGGTCTGTGTAAAAAGATAAGGGGACTGTTCTCTTTTTCTAGGGCTACAAGCCATTTAGAGGATTTGTGAAGCAAGTACATGTTCCGGGAGTGATCTACCTTAACCAATGGGTGGGATGAGTCATTTGGTACCCCAATCCAACCTTTCCATGAACAAACAAAGATCCCTTGCTGCTGTTCCCACTTTTCCATGAAGGACTTGGTTTTTGGACCTATAGGTTGTGGTTGAACCTTGTTGAATCCATTCCTCTTCTTGCATCCCAATTGTCTCTGCATCAATTTTCCTTGAAAAATTCATTATTGAGCTTGAATAAGATCCCCAAAGAACATAATCCAACACAATATGTCAAAGTGCATCAAAACTTTTTAAACCACTAGACTAGTTGAAAATGAAGAAGTGAAAATTTGTAGGGGTAGTGGGGATACTAACCTCATCTCCAACTAGTTTAGGGATTGCACAAAATAGTGAATGCATATTCACAATGAAGAAAAATATGCCTATAACTCTCCTCATGGCTCTCACAAAATGGGCACCGATATGGTCCTTGAAAGACCTACTTTAGTAAGTCATCAAAAGTAAGAATTTTAGTCCAACCCATAATCCACAAAAATGAGTTGTATTGAAGTGATGTAATCTTATTCCAAATCCTCCTATTGGGCTACTCATGTATGGAAGTGTAGTTTTGATTACATATGTACCTTTAAATACCTCAAACAAGCAAATAACAACATACTTGCACATGCACCAAAAGATAATAGAAATTTTTTATGATCCCTATAAGTGAATCCCATTAAACTATGCATACACATATACAAGATGGAAACATACTATCATATTCCTCTATCCTTTTATTATTTTGAGCTCACAATAGATATGGCACAAGTCACATCACTAAATCATGAGAGCATGGTAGAACCTAAACTAATCCTAAACTAATGAGAACAAGAGAAATCTATTTAAATTTATAATTTGTTTGGCCACTTTGGTAATCAAGACTAGTGCCTCCTTTATTAGGAAACTAAGTCAAGCCTAAGACAAAATAAGGGAGCATACTGAAAATACATTAATGGAACTAGAAATGTGCATACATACTTATAGCCTTCAAGCATTTCATTAGTATGGAAAATCTGTGACTCATCATGTACCATTCCTAGAAGGAGCCATAGGGGACCCACATTCAATGCAACCACATCAAGTCAATCAAAAATCATTTCATATTGTTGTTGCAAACTTAAACTTGTAGATAAATGGAAGGATCACCTTGTCTAATCATCTTGTCATTTGAGGGTAGTTATATGGAATGAAATGTGAACCATATATCCCTAGGAAAAAAGCTAGGTGGATGAAGATCATGGTTAACATTGTTAACTCAAGATGTGGAAGTAGATTGTAGTAAACATCCTAGACCTATGGCTTAAAGGGAATTGTGACTATGAGTGGGAGAGTTCTTGAAAAGATTCAAGATATGAACTTAGGATGAATCATAATATTCAACTTGAGTGGGTTCAATCTATCATGATATAGAAGTGGCATAAATTTTTTAGTTTGTATCAAGACCTATGACCCTCAACATGTCTTGTTCAAGAGAATGAATGTGTGGCAAGATTGTGGTCTAGGTTTTGAGTATGAGAAAAACTTAGAAAATAATTTTTATTGACACTTAGGAAGGCATTGAATAAGTTTACTATACTATCTACAAGTTGGAGTATCATTCTACCTAAGATTATAGAATTTACAATGAAGATTCAAGTTATGTTATGTAGGTAGATTGTTATGTATGTTTTTATATTGTCTCTATCAATGGGGATTAATGTCATTCACATTTATTTTTATGGAAAGGGTTTTGTAGTTTAATGATAACAACTTCATTTCATTAAATGTCAGTGTGAGTTTCCCTTTGTACATATTAATTTTCCATGAGTGACATAGGCCTTTTGGACACTATCAATAGCTACCTGATCAATGTGCAAACCAATGTCTAAGGCTTCATGGTATGTTTGACAAGGCAATTTTTGAACCTCTTCCTAAATATTTGTGTTCAATGAATGGAGGAATAGACCACAACGTTCTGTAGAATCCATATGAGAAGCATTAGACAAAGCATAAATCAATTATTCAGTTCTTATTAGGTGTGGAGGAACTCTTTGATACCAATTTCTAGTTTTTTATTTACATGGAAGGATTTAACAAATCTATTCACAAGTTGCAATAATTTATAGATAGAGGCTTTAAGTAACCAGTAGTACCAATCTAAGATGACTCCTTCAAGGTCTTCCAAGAAAAAAATGGCCATTAAGGTATCATAAGTGAGGAATTCATGGATGACAGTCATGCATGCTTTGATATCAGTGCCAAGATATCCTTTGCCCTTATACTTGGGTAGGTTTGGCAATGGTAGATAGGAAGGTCAACATCTCTAATCCTATGACCCAAAGGTTCTCTAAGGCATTCCAAATAAACACCTAAACATAAATCATGAGTTAGAAGGGCAAGGCCCTAACACTGATGCTAAGGATGATGCATGTAGTTAGTTGATTAACAATTGGCTTTGAGGTGACTACTAAATTGTTAGATTACAATTTAGTCCATTTTATTTCTATATTTTTAAGTCTTCATGTAATATTGTCTAAAAAGATGATAGAGTCAAGTTGTTCTAAATAGTCTGATGGAAGGGATGAAAAATTTTCATTCTTTGAGATAGGTGATGTGTCATGGTTTGCAAATGGATTAGTTCATAAAGATGAAGAAGATGATGAAGCATCACTTTTGAAGTGGGAAGGGCAAGTTTTTAAGGAATCGTCCTAGCTTGAATTTTATAATTATTGAATGGGGGCAGTATATCCAAGTACATTGATAGTAGGATTAGTACTATATGATGGTAAGACAAATGATGCCATAGTTTCCATGTGCTTTTGAGGGGATAATCTAGAATTTAAAAAAGGTTCCATGAAAGCACTATCTTATAGTCAAGTAGAGGCAATATCCCTAAATTTGGTTTGATGATCTATAATTGAATTTCAACCCAATTGATAATTTTAGGCTAGTTTATGAGCATAACCAAGGCACTATGGTTTACTTGATTTCTCAAAATGGAGACTCAAGGTCAACATTCAAAGGGTACATAAGTGAAATCTCAAAAAAGAAAACTCTTAACAAGATCAAGAAAGTTTATTTAGTGGTTGATGAATTGATTGGATGCAAATTGATTGCATGTTTCAAGTGTTTCTTTAAATTTTTACTCAATGATGCTTGAACTTTAAACATTGTGTGGTAGATCTTTACTTTGGTGAAAAAGGTTTGTTAATTTTTGGTTATTCTTGAGCAATGTCCATATAGTTGATTAAATGAAGCAATAATAATGTATCAAAAGCTCATAAAAGGAATATAGTGTGTTTTGGATAATGAGAAGAAAATATTATATAAGGTGGCAAAAATTTTGATTAATGTGTTTCATGATTAGGCAATGAATTGCAATTATAATTTGAGGTTGTTGAATATGGAAAGGCACCATTTCTAATAGTTTAAATGGGACCTTGGGAGGTCCAAAATGATGTTAAAGGGGGAACTTGTGTAAAGAGCCCCAAGAGTTCGAGTGATTTTTAAGGTTTTATGATAATAAAGGGGGCTAAATTCATACATTCTACCCTTGAGGGAATGTTCAAATTTCTATTTTATTGGTTTTGGTTGTGTCCACGTGTGGTTTAATGGAAGCACAAATTTGTTGATTGTTTAAATAAAATAAATTCAAAAAATTAAAAGTAAACTAATCTAAAATAATAAAACAACTATGTAACTAATAAACTAATCTAGAAATATGAAACTAAGTAAACAAAAACTAAATCCCAACTTTTTGGCAAAATGCATAGATTAGGTGCAAGTTGATGAAGAAATTCTAGAAATGTTGACTATATTTTTCCTTACGAAACACCACCCTATTCTTCTTCCATGTATATAGCTAATGAAGGATGCTTGGAAGAGGATGAACTATTAGGAAGGTGTGGTAAGTGGAAACTATAGTTGAATTAGGGTAATCTATAATTTGCAAAATCAAGAGTTGTAATCAAAGAGATTAAACTGATAAAGAAAACAATGTTGCTAGTATGGGGAGCAACTTAGGTGAGTTAAAGGAGGTGTAATGAATGGGTTTCACTTAAGATAGAGAGTATAGAGCTTTGTTATGGTTGGGCTAGAGGAATCTAGAACTTTCTTAGTGGAAAGTCTTCCTATCACGCAAGGCTCTCTTAAAACAAGGTTTAAAACACATATATAAACACAATGAGAAATTTCTAGAGCTTTGGGGATTTAATGGAAATCCAAAGGATCAAATTATAACATAGATAAGGAGGTGAAACATTCAAAATTCTCATTTTTTGCATAATCTAGTGAAACTACTAGTTCCATAGATGGCTAGTTTAAAAACCATAATAATGACTATGTAACCACAATAATAGTTACATGATCTATTAGGGTACTCTTAAGACCACCAACCCAATCACACTACTATTGCAGTAAATAGGTGATCATTTTGATGATATTTTAATTATCACCTAGTTATCACTAACAAATACACCAAAGTAGGCAAAACATGAAATTTTGAAGGATCAACAAGAATAGGTTGAGCTATGCTCTTCAATTGAAAATTCAAACACTAAAGGGATTCATAAAAAGTGCAAATCCTAATAATTTCTCAGTTTCCATAAAGGGTGGTGAGTGCTTGGATGTAGATGATGAATCACTATCTCCCCCAAAGGAAGAAACATGGCAACATATCATTGAGGGGCCCTTAGAAGAGGACATCTTTGATTTTCTTAAGGAGTTTCCCTATTGAATTGATAAGAGTTGTAACATGCAAAAGAAAGGGTGAGACAAGAATCTATTTTCAATCCTTCAAGAATAATATGCTCTTAAATAGTTAATCATTTGAATTCCATTGTAGAAGAAGGGTACACTCTTCTTGTTGAAGTAGGAATTGGTTTTTATATCATCAAAAAACTTGATAAATTCTCATAGTTTTTATAATGTTTATATAGGTGAGCACCTGTGTACTCACCTTATGACTAGTAGAATTTGAACACATAAGCCCCATGTTGTATTAAAACAATTTATTGACTTGTCAACCTACCACTTCATTTTCAAATAATAATGTCTTACAATGTGGGTTAATTAACATAAGATAGACAAATGAGGATTAAATAGGGATGAAAAAGTTGCAATCTACTCCCTTTCATTGTTTTGCCTAAGTGAACCAAAAGATGACATACAATTCCCCTATGCAATTGGTAAAATACACTTTTGCATTCCTATAACAAGTGAGTAATGTTGATAAATAGTTAGTAAATAAAATTAATATGATATCGATAATCATGTATCGCAAGTCAACTTCAAAATAGAGTGTAAAGTCATAGGTTCAAGCAAAGTCTTTAGTCAAACTTAGTACTAGAGCACAAAAACCTATCATGGAAAGGTAAAATAAAACCAAAACTAGGCCTAACATAAACATTGTGACCTAAACCAAACTAAACATGTATATAAGTCTACAGAAGCATAATAAAAGTTCTTAAAACACACTATCAAGAAAGGTAATGAATATCATGAATTGCATCTTAAAAGGCTAAAAGGACCACACACAAAAGAACAAAATCAAAGTATTTTAAAACCACTAAGACTTTGAAAAAGAGATCCTTGATTTTTTTCAGAAAATTGAAATGTGTTGTGCAAACAACAATTGATAAAATGCAAAATAAAAACCTATTATCATAAGTGGAAAAAAAATATTTAGTACCTTATTGATTTTATTATTTTGAAATTAAAATTTATATATTAATATATACTAATTTCAAAGCAAGAGAAAAATCACAACATTAAATTCTTTATTTAGATGTGGACTACTAGAAGAGTAATGCTTAGAAAACCCTTAGAAATAACCTTATATCACAACTTCCTTAATGGAAGTTCCAAGAAAAGTGTCAGATTCTTTGAGAATAAATTTCTTATAGCTTATGATTTTGGTTAGGAAAGGCTCTATGATTTGGAATACTATGAAGAAGGGAGCTTCACTTGTTAAGCCGGTTCTTTTCTAGATTGTCAATTATGTCCACAATGCTCTTTTTTGGATAGATTCTTGGGATCTTCATCCCTCAGTTCTCACCTCCTTTCCCCATCTTCTCCCTTTGAGTAAGGTTTTTCTAGAGGCTAGCTGGTCTAAGATTTCAAACTTCAAGGTCTCTCATTTGGTGGGGGATTTGAATAGTTACCCTTTGGGGGGGAGATCTGAATTCTCAAGCTACCCTATCTTCTATTCTAGTAGATCAACCATGTTGTTCCCTAGGGGAGCAGATGCTCTTGCTTGGGACTATGATCCTAAGGGGGTTTATTTGTTGTCTTGTGGGTACCATATTTTAGAATAGGAAAGAACTAGGTACAAGGATTTCTCCAAGTGGAAAAAGATCTGGAATAATTATTGTTGACCCAAGTGTAATTTCTTTCTCTGGCTTCTTTGTCAAAGTGAATGTCTTACTTGGGACAACATAAGAAAGAAAGGATTCCAAGAAACATCCAAATGTATTCTCTATGGGGTTAATGAGGAGTGTGTGGCTCATCTTTTCTTTCAATGCTCCTTTTCTGAGGGTATTTAGAGGTAGTGGTGGCACATTTGAAATCAATATTTTGTTCATGATACATCTCTATTAGATTTTTAGGCTAGCTTGGGGCATCCTCCTGCTTTGGCCTCCTCCCTGTTGGTATCTTGGGACATTGGTCCTATCCTTATTCTCTAGAAAATTTGGTTGGATATGTCTGGCAGAAGATTTTAGACTCAATAAAAGAAACGTTGGTGGCTAAGTGCTTTGTGGATGAAGTCTTAGCTCCCTCCGATATTCTAATTTTAAAGAAATTAGATTTGGGTCATTTGATTGGCTCTATTCATCCAAGTTCTAGGATCAAATCTTCTAATAAGGCAAATAGAGCTATGAGATTTGACACTAATAATCAAATGGAGGCTTGGTTTGTGCTTGTGGCTCTAGAGAAAACTTGTGAGCTAAGATGGAAGAAGATAAATTGTGAGATGGATTCCATGGTGGTGGTCTCCCTTCTGAATAATGGGAAGTTTCATGATTATTTTTGGAGGTTGGCTTCTTTCGTTGAGTAGATTCTTCACCTTTTGCAAAATTTTGAGTCTATCTCTTTTACTTATATTCTTAGGAGTGTAATGTTGTTGTTGATTGTTTAGCTAAATAGGCCTATGATGTTGATCATTGCTGGAATGCCACAAAATTGGGGTCCCTATCTTTTGCTCATTCTTCATAGTTTCTAAAGCTCCTTCAAAATTACTTGGTTTGATAGTTCTAGTCTATTTTTCCTTGGTCTTGTGGTTTCTTTTAGTTCTTGGATATGGTGGGATTGTAGAAACCTCCTTAAATTTTTATTCTACGAACTCTAGTTACAATTATTATTGTTTGGAAGTCTTTTGTACTCTCTTATGATTTCTTAAATAACATATTTATTTATCTTTTAAAAAAATTCTTATAGCTTGAATATGATCAGATATGATCATCTGCAAAAGATAATAATATAGGAAAGTCTTCTCTAAACATTCTTTATCATTTTCAAATTATAAAATTATGTCGGTGACAAGTGTTATGCTTTAAAATTATAAACACAGCTTAAAAAACAAAGCAGAATGTGGATGTGTGTTTAAAATTATATATGTGGGACATACGAATTTTTTTTTGGCAATTACTGAGAAAATTAGCACATAAAAAGGATCTGACATCGTCATGGATGATTGCTTGGACTACGCGTAGCGACTGTATGTTGACTGTTTAAGCCGTCGTATTGGACCGCTTGAATGGATACGACCGGAAATATAATGATTGCTCAGCGATGTATATTAAAGTGGCCTCTTGCTGGATGGTCTGTTAAAAAATGGAGAGAAGGCAAATGACTGGAGATATGTTGATTCAAATGCTGTGGTTAGGCTTGGCTCTGGAATTCACATTAGCCTCTGCCATTCACAACACCTCCTATTCACATCACCCCACCATGGATGGAACGTTTTCTTTTCTGAAAGATCGTATGCTGCTCGAGGAAGGTGACCATGATCTTTTTCATAAGAGGGACGTGGAAGCTCTACTCTCTTTCAGAAATGGCATTACAGCCGACCCCACACAATCGCTCTCCAGCTGGACTCCTGCGAATTCAGATAACGTGTGCTCGTGGAATGGTGTCTGGTGCAGAAAGCATACCCACAGAGTGGTGGCTGTCATTCTCCCTCAATTGGGACTGGAAGGTACCATTTCTCCCTCCATAGGAGCTCTTTCTTTATTACATACTTTCAACCTCTCTGTTAATTCTTTCACTGGAAGTATTCCACCTCAGCTTGGCCAACTGAAAGTGTTGAGGATACTTGACCTCAAGACAAATCTGCTGATGGGTACCATACCCAAATCTCTTGCTAATTGCACACATCTTCAGTGGATTAGACTTTCAGATAACAAGTTGAGGGGGAGCATACCAGAAGAATTTGGTGGTCTGGGAAAGTTAGAGCATCTCCGATTGTCCTTCAATGGTCTGAGTGGAAGCATTCCAAATTCTCTGGCAAACTGCACGTCTCTTCTTTATTTGGTCCTTGGTTATAACAATCTCACAGGTTCAATTCCTTCTGTTTTGGGTTTGATTAAAAGTCTGTCAAATCTTTACTTTGAAGGCAACTTGCTAACTGGTAGCATCCCTCCTTCTCTCAGCAATTGCTCTGAATTGAACTATATTGCATTTTCTCACAACAGCTTGACAGGAGGCATTCCCTCTGAACTGGGTAGGTTGGACAAATTGCAATACCTTTACCTGCAGTCTAATAGGTTGAAGTCTCAAATCCCTGCAGCTCTAGGTAATTGCTCTTCACTTGGGATACTGTTTTTGGGGGATAACTTTTTGTATGGTAGTATACCACCTGAGCTAGGAAATTTGAAGGAGCTTGGCCAATTATCACTGTATGGCCCAGGCAATCTTACAGGTTCTATCCCTGCAGAAATAGGAAACTGTAGCAATCTTGAGTGGCTTGATGTTACAACCAACCAAATTAATGGATCCCTGCCTCTGAGCATCTTTAAGCTACCCCTCTCCACTCTTTCCTTATATGATAATCGTATTGGAGGGAGAATTCCAGAAATCATCTTCAATCTTACCCAACTGACTTTCTTAAACCTGGGTATAAACAAATACACAGGAGTCATTCCCGATGGTATTGGAAATCTGACAGAATTAACCTTTCTAAATCTGGGCACAAACAGTTTAACAGGCAGCATACCCCAAGTAATAACTAGACTGACCAAGCTTGAAAAACTTTTCTTGGACAATAACCATTTGACAGGGTTGGTTCCCAAGGCTATAGGAAACCTCCACCATTTGAAATTCTTTGCTTTGAGTTCCAACAATTTGACAGGCATAATTCCTGAGTCCATCGGAAAGCTCCAATCTTTAGAAAAGCTGTTTCTTGATTTTAACAATTTCACTGGGCCTATACCACATAGTATTGGTCAACTCAAGAATCTTACTCAGCTGTTGCTCCTGAACAACAACATTTCCGGGAGTATTCCTGAAACCATCAGTGATTTGGTCTTGCTGGAGGTCTTAGACATGTCAGATAACAGCTTGGATGGAAAGATTCCTGATGGTATCACTAAATGCACTGCACTCAAGCGCTTAGTTTTGTCCCAGAATAAGCTGACTGGAGTGATTCCACCCTCTATTGGCAGCTGCAAATTAATGACAGAGTTGATACTATCCAGTAACTTTTTGTCAGGTACAATCCCCCCCACACTTAGCAACTGCACATCTTTAAAGAAGATAAAGCTTTCCAACAATTCATTCCATGGAAATTTGGATATGAATTATTCTTCTTCTATGGAAGTTTTGTCTGCACACTCCAATAGCTTCTCTGGGACTCTGCCTGCATCTTTGGCCAACTGTAAGGACCTTCAGCTTTTGGATTTCAGAAGGAACCGTTTGAGAGGTGAGCTTCCTTGGTACCTGGCAAATTTTCAGAAATTGAGAGTTTTGAGCCTGGGCTATAATAAGCTTCACGGTAGTCTTCCTGAATGGATGGTAAACCTCACCAATTTGCAGGTGTTGGATTTATCAAATAATAAGTTTGATGGAAGAATACCCTCTAATCTTGAGAGTCTCCTGGGATTTGGAATCCTGGGAGATCCACAACTGAGTGGAAACACACTGTATGAGGACATACCCGTAGTAATCAAAGGAACAGAGTACGGTCTGGAATATGTGCTGGCAGCAAACACCATAATTGACTTATCAAGTAACAATCTCAGCGGGCAGATACCAGAAAGCATAGGGAAATTGAGCAGCCTGAGATTACTAAATCTTTCTGGAAACAATTTGGAAGGTGAGATACCAGCTTCTATTGGGCAGATATCAACCCTAGAGCAGCTGGACTTGTCTAAAAATAAGCTGAGGGGGCGCATTCCTGAGGAGCTCACTAATTTGTTCAAGTTGGCCTACTTGGATTTATCTTCCAACAAGCTTTGTGGACTGATACCCAGAGGGCCGCAGTTCTGGACTTTCACTACCAAGTCATTCCAGAATAATCCTTCATGTTTATGCGGGCCCCCTCTACAGAGTTGCAGCCTAAAGAAAAGAAGCCCTGTACTCCCACCGCCATCGCCTTCAGCAAAGAAACTCAAATCAGTGTGGAATAAAATTGATGAAAATGTGTCAATGATTGCTGTGGGATTAGGCTTCGGGATTGCGTTTGGGGGAACAATGTCTCTAATTATAAGTTGCGCAAAAGTAAAGCATGTGATATTGGGCTCTCCAATCCGACCCTACTATGGGGTTTACCGATTCCCGGCTTAGTCAGAGTTCTAAGCAAACAAGGGCTGTGCTGGAGCTACAGTCCCTCCCTAAAACTGCTAAATACATGTCCTACCTTCACTGATTTGTCATGTTTTTGCAAACAATAGCTAATTCAGCTATTTATAGAATTAGATTTGTCTCGCTCAATACATGTCCTACCTTCACTGATTTTTTCAGCAACTCTAGAGGATTTCCTACACTCTTTCAGCAGTGCTATCAAAGCTGGTACAAGCTCAGTAGCAAGAATGATTACTAAATTGTCTGGGTATGTAAAAAGGTTGTAAAGTGTATGAATGATTGCTAAATTGTCTGGGAATGTAGAAAGGTTGTAAAGTGTCATGATTGCATCAATATTTCCTTGATGGGTACCTACAAGGAGCAATTCTACTAGCAGTTGAGCAGTTCTAGAAGAGCCAATAATTGGCTTGTTGACAGTAAAAGTTGAAAGTGTTAGTATAGCTGGAGCAGCATGTTCCTTCAAGTGAGCATTTTTTTGACTCCAAAAGATCCACAAGAAGCTCAATAGCACCAGTCTTCCCTACTGCGACCTTATTCCTGTGCAGGGCACATAAAAAGTCAGAAGATTTCCAAACCACAAGAAATTTAGAAAGAGAAGCATGCACTCTTGAACACTTCTTATCAACACAGTGAGAGCTATAGCTAGGCCTAAGCAACACTTACAAGAAATTGAGACAAAAATATTTTACTACTTTGCTCAGGACACCCAACAAGATATACAAGACATTTCAAAATACTAGAATAGTACAAAACATAAATCCTGTACAGTTCTACATAACTGTATAAATTGCTGCAAAAGAAGCTATTGTTACAAACAACATATCCAGCTTGCTGATTCTTCTTCCAAATACCAATAATAAATTTCATAATCAACAACCTTGTCATAGAATACAAGGCATTTAGAGGCACAAATGAGTTACGAAACTCATGTTGCCTTACAAGTTTAGATGATCTTTAAAATTTATATGCATAAAGCAAAGGCTCTAACTTTCTCTAGGCCATGGATTTATCTACGCTACTTTTGTCATCATGGACGATAAAGTTGCCACAAAAGATTCTCAAGTAGAAAGAAGATATATTCTTTGCCAAGTTGCCCCAAAGCTGCTCTATTGTGGTATCAATCATTTGGAGCAAGACCCACTCCAACGGGCCAAAGAGCTATGAATATTCTTCTTTCACAAGCCAAATAGAAATTTAAAAGGGCATCAAAATTAAACCACCCTAACTTGGCCTGAGAATTTTTGTCCAAGGATGAAGGAGATCCAATAAAAAATTTAATTTCAATATTGTTTGTGTCTCTAAATGTAGACAAAGAAAAGTTCCCAAAGTTCTGCTTTGTAACATTCTAATGGACTCAACATTGAAACAATGATTTAAAATGATTTGTTTTGTACCATGAGAATGGATATACAGGGAAATATGAAAATTCCTTTCATTATCCCTAATAATGCTTCACAAGGGTTATGTCGTTTCACATTGAATGGAATTTCAATAGGTAATTCGCATTAAAAGAACATGACCAGAAACTACCCCACACCAACTGGGAAGGTTTGCTCTGCACTTGTACCAACATACTTACATAGTTGATGCAGTACAACTTGTGTGCCAGAAATCCTACTTTGGTAGAGGAAGAAGTGAATTTCTCTACTGCCCACCGTGACTATGCATTGACATACTGAGATTACAATCTCATTAGAGGCTGCATGTGGCACATGAAGATTTTCTAAAGAAACAGTATTAGACATCACATAGAGAGAAAAACGTTGTGGATTGCTCCAGGTGAGGAGGCCTGGTTCTTAGGGACAGTAAATTCCTACAAGGGAATGAGATCGTACCATACATTATTAAAATAATGCTACTGTTGTGAATATATAAATGGTGTTTTTTAATCAGGGGCCAAAAAAAAAAATGCAATCTTAGCCCTGATGATTTCTAGTGGAACACAAAAGGACTTTTCCAAATCTAAAAGAATGCAAGCAACACAGTTTCACCATTAATCAAGTAAAGAAAAAGGGAAAATAAACTATTAATACATGAGAGTACTGGCAATAGAAAATAGAAAAGGTATGAAAAAAGTCCAGATTTGCTGTAAAACTGGGGTGCTGATGTAAAAAAATTGCCCACAAAACAATTCCCTATAAGAGACATAGTTCAACTTCAATCTTAGCTACCAAGAAGCTTTGGTTAAACCCAAAAGGAAAAATGGTTTTCTACTGCAGAGAAATTAACCTATGGTTACTTATTAGGAGCAAGGATACTTGGAGGGACATATTCAGTTTTTATACAAGAGGTGTTTACATGGTGTATCAAATAATGTGATGATTGTTTGGGATCGAGCTAAATAGTTTATAGTCAGTTTTACAATGGATCATCACAGGAGTCCATTTCTCTTGAGTATGAATGGCACCTAGCATTCATTGCATCTAAATGATAGCTCACAAGAGTGAAGCACAGAAAATTCCTACGAGGTTACAGATAAATATTTAAGTTACCAAGAGACAATTGAAATGTAGAATGACAATCAGTTCACATAATTTAGAAATTGAGTCGGGGTAATTAAAAAATTGTCTTCCATTGGCTAATTTATTAAATCGTTCCAAACAGAAACAGACAAAAAATAGGGCTATGTTCCTCCTCACCCTCTTGACAAAGCATGGGTTTCAATTTTTTCGAATTTCTTAAAGGATATACAGGTAAGCAGCTAATTTCTTTATCATTATTACATTTAATAAAAGATATGTAGATAAATACATTATTTAGCTTTCAATTAATTTAAAACAATATAATATAAAAAATAATTTAATAACATTATATTTATTAAATATTGTCTTACAAATTCTATTGCACATAAAAAAAACAATTTAAATTACAATATTTTTCAATTAATTTAAAACAAAATAATATTTATAACATTACATCTAACTCTAATGTTAGGATTAGTGATTAAACATATTCATTGTGCAAAAAGAGAAAAATCATTCCCTTGTAGCCATCTTCTCATGCATCTAGAAACATGCTAGCTAAATGTGCTCCATCATTCAAATTTTTTTAGCATGTTAAACATTATTTGATTGTAGGATAATTATTTTTCACAAATAATTTGAAAGATTCAACATTTTAAAATAATTAATTTAGATCTTCAATTATTAATATATTTAATATATAAAATTTAATATATTTACTACTGTTGATTTATTTTGATAATTTTATGGATTTATCTTTATATTTTAAAAATTTACAAATTTATATTTTGGATTTTTTTCTATTATTTTTTTAATGAACTGAATTTGAGTTTTATGGTTGCCGAACTTGAAACAAACTCAAACCTTGTGACATAGATAAAAACAATGTGGATATTTTTTTTAACACCGGTGACAATTTCATTTTTTAAAGTTGGTATCTAGCTTATTGCAAGAGACACATTAAAAAGGGCACTGGAAGCTGTGCCAATCAAACCTGAGACATCCTATTACAAATTCGATAATCACCGTCTCAGTAATAACATAAAATTTGAAGACCTAACTTGCATGCTTTGTAGCCTTCAAAGTATAGATCATTTTCCCTTTCCAAGAGCCTGTTTAAAATGTAGAAGAATTTGTCCATTTGTTCACCTTTCCAAGAGCCTGTTTAAAATGTAGAAGACTTCGTCCATTTGTTCATGTATCCATGAAATTCAAAAAATCTTCAAGATGTACGGTGCAATGCAATTCCTAAATATGGTACTAATTTTAAGAGAATAATTAGATCAATGAGAATAATTCATGTTGCTTGATCTTCATTTTGTCTTATAAGTCTTGTGAAAATCATCATAACGTGCACACCAAAAAAATTAAAAACCAATGCAATCAATGAAAGTGACATGACAAATCCACATCCACAATGTTCAACCTTAACAAAAACTCAAAATGGGACTAGTTCATCTTGCCCTCACTAATTCTAAATCGATTGCTATAGTCATGTTGGCATAGGTAGGGACCGATAAGAGATACAGTTGTGAAGCTTAATAAAGCTTTGGTGTTTTAATTGACGCAGGTAGTCTGAAAATCAAAACATTCTATCAATAGTGTTTATATAGACTTCTCATGCAAGTAGTTTAAAAAAAGAAACAAATATTTTAAATCAAATTATGGATATATCAAACTGGTATACAACAAAAAAATATTAAAAAAATCTCATAATCAATACCTAGCTATAAAATTGTATGAAATGAGGCGATGCTCTACTCTATCTTTTCCTATTTTTGTGTCTGGCTTTACGTTTCTAAAGAATTTTCCTTATTCGTTTGAATGTGGATCATTGACCAGAAATAAACCAAAACCCCATGATCATATTCTTATTCTTATTTAAAATAAACTTATGTAACATTTCACCCTACTAGCTACTTCATTGCACATAAATTCCATGCAACTGCTAGTACTATCTATTGGGAATTGAAGTGTAGTACAAACTTCTCACCATCCACTATCAAGCAAAAAAAAAATGAATCAAGCCCTCGGTGGCCAAAGTTTTAAGGATGCCAATTTTGGGCGGGTGGTGATGAGAGGAAGAGTGAAGGTAGAGGTTAGTGTGGGTATCTTTTTGGAAGACATGTCGAGCTAAGGAACCATCAAACTTTTTGATAACCAAAATGTCAAGGAAATGAAGTTGTTTATTAGATTCCAATTCTTTGGTAAAAGAGATGCATTGAGCTATGTTGTTTAGGTGTAAGTGGAATTATTCTAGCTTCTCAAGGCCAAAAGGCCAACAAATGTTTGTATCATCAACATATTGCTTCCACCATTCGGGTTTGAGGGAAAGGGGTTTTAAAGAAGTTCCTTCAAAATGCTCCATGTACAGGTTAGTCACGATGGGAGAGAGAGGAGATCCCATGACGACTCCATCCAACTATTCATAGATCACTCTCTAGAATGTGAAGAATGTGGATCTCAAGCAAAGTTCTACCAAGGAAGTGACCTTATCATTAGTCTTAGTCTAATTATCTCAATGGAGTCAGTGATGTGAACTTAGGTAAAGAAGGAAACCATATCAAAGATAACCAAAAAGTTATTTTCTATTAACTTTTTATCCTTGATGAATTCAACAAAGTGGGCCAAATTCTTTATGAACATGGCTCTTTCATCAAGAATTCTACCCACTTTGTTGAATTCATCAAGAATAAAAGGTTAGAAGAAAATGACCTCTTGGTTAGCTTTGATGCAATTTCCCTCTTTACCAAACTTCCCATCCTTGACTCCAATGAGATAATTAGATGTAATACTAATGATGAGGTTTCCTCCTTTGTAGAAATTTTCCTAAGATCCACATTCTTCACATTCTAGGGAGTGATCTACAAACAATTGGATGAAGTTACCATGGGATTTCCTCTCTCTCCCATTATGACTAACATTTGCATGAAACATTTCAAAGAAACTACCCTAAACTCTTTTCCCCTCGAGCCCAAATGGTGGAAGCACTATGTTGATGATACCAACATTTTTTGGCCTCATGGCCCTCAAAAGCTAGAAGAATTCCACTTGCACCTAAACAACATAGCTCAATGCATCTCTTTTACCAAAGAATTTGGAATCTGATAACCAACTCCCTTTCCTTGACATTATGCTCATAAAAAAGTCTAATGTATCCTTATCTTGGCATGTCTTCCAAAAAGCTACCCACACTGAGTTCTGTGAGGCCTCCACTTTTTCATTTCCGTACATGTGACTAATTACCTTACTGTTGTCGATACTTTTACATTTGTGGGACTGTTGATCTCGGATTTTCAAACTGTTAAACCTTATTATGTTAAAGGAAAACTAATTGGGTGATGTTAGATAGATTTTTATTTTATAGGAAAAACTAATTGGGTGATGTCTGATTAGTGTTTACATTACAGGGAAACTAATTGACTGATGTTAGAAAGAAAATTGTCATGTGATTTCATTATGTTTATAAGAACTGTGGTATGCTTTAGAAATGCATGTATTAAATTTGCTTCGGCTATGATATGTATATGTGGAATTAACTTTGAGATTTAGTGTGCAGGTATTTCTAACAAAACCATAGATACTGGAGATCATTCCGCACCTCATGTTGTAATCCCTTGTGAAGCCGATCTAGTTCCACGAGGAACCAAGATCAACTCTATGTTTGGTGCAATGTTGTAATGTTGTAATATTGTCTTGCATGAGGTTGAATGGGTTAAGTCTACCCTCTTGTAAATTTGAATTATGATATGTGTTGTAAAAATTGTTTTTTTTTTAATTTTTATCTTATTTTTAAAATTTAAATTTTTGAGACCCTTTTTCTTATGTCTTAATTTGACCCTGGGTGTCCTAACTAAGTTTAAATTGACCCTGGGTTATACCCCATAGGTCTAGAGTCACTTTTGACTTGGGTAACCCTTGGTTAACCTCCGTATGGTCACCTTAACTTCACAGTGAAGTTAAGTGACGAATTTGGAGGCATGGGAAGGATAGGATGAGTGGGACCAACACTTAAGCCCATCCTTTCTCCATTTCCAAGGCTTGAAATGACTCCATGGTCCACCAATAATGGAGGGGCTTATCTTCTTGTTCCCTCGCTTTTGGTGAGAGTCCCCATGAAGTGGTGTGGTCCTTCATGAGTGGGGATATTTTTTAATTCCACTTGGGATAGTGGGGTTATTTTTTTAATTCCACTTGGGATAGTGGGGTTATTTTTTTAATCCCACTTAGGATAGTGACAAAAATGAGGGAAGACTTTGGGGAAGGAGCTCATGAGTGGGGTTATTTTTTTAATACCACTTGGGATAGTGGAAAAAGGAGTGGGGTTATTTAAATACTACAATATTAAGAAGATCATAAATATTACAATCTTTAATTCATTTTTGTCCTCCACTCCCCCATGAGTTGAATTAAAAATTCAACTTGTCATAATCCACTTTTTCTCAAAAAAATGAATCTTTAATTCATTTTTGTCCTCACATGTGAATTTAAAATTCACAAATAATGAGAGCCCTTGATATCATCTTTTGATCATCACCCTCTATCATCTTTTCAAAAATCTATAAATGAGACCCTTCTCTAAGCCATGAGAGAGGGAGGAAAACAGAGGGACTTTGGTGGCAGAGATTTGGAAAGGAGAAATTTATCTTGCTAAGGTTGTTTTGTTTTGTTGAATTTGGAGGATTTTTTTTTTGTTGATTGAAAAATTGCTTTTGGGAGAGGAAGGTTAGAGGGAGTTTGGTGGCTTAGGTTGCAGGAGATTCTTGTGGAGCTCTACATCAACTTCATCCATTAAAGGGCTTTTTAAGGTTGGATTTCATGGCTTTTCCTTTGTATTTCTATTTGTTGCATGAAGGATGTGTGAAAATTATTTAGTTTGCTTGTGTTGTAAATTTTGTTATTGTGGGAAAATTTTATTGGGATGTTGACAGAGCTTCTTCCACTTGGGAGAAATGCTTATCAAGTGTGGGGTAGGGGATGAGTGATCCTCCTCGAGTGCATGCCTTGTTTCTTTTGGGATGTTGAAAGTCTTGAGGGCATTTGTGTGACTTTGAGAAATTGTGTTATTTGGCTTGAGAGTCAAAATATAAACTCCTTGGAATCTTTGTTGGCAAGTTGGCTTGAGGCCATGAGAAGGAAACTGTGTTGAAATTTAATTGAAAGGTGACACTCTAGAGTTGAGTGTGTCCACTCTCCTACCCCTTTTTAAACTCACAGTGGATGAGTTTTGTGTTGTGTAAATATCTATGGGTGTATTTGTGTTTTGGTGTGTTGTTGTAAGGACCCGACTCATCCTAATCAAATAACACTAAACTCTAAATTCAAAAATACCGAGGGATAAAATTTTTGATCTGGCAGATGTAGGAAATGTGAAATTCTTCTAAGAAGTGCTTAATGCATGATATAACAAACTTGACATTTAGTTTCCTAAAATATCAAGTTCTTAAAAGATCACCAATTTTAAATTGAGTGAAGAGAGAGTACATTACAAGGGAAGGTACATTATGTAAGATAACCTAGGAGAACAATGGATCAGTTCATACCTTAAGTCATGCATTACAACCTGCATTCATTTTCGATAGCTTGCTTCTCCTCTAGTAACTGTATCCTTATCATCTGCATAAAATTCACTTAACAATCTCATGTTAACACAACTCAGTAATCACTACTTAGAGAATTAAGATCACGATGCTAATTGTAGGACTCCCTACATCCAGGGGACCTGAGTACTGGGGGCATCCTTTGCCATCCAGACTGCCTACATACCCTGTATCTACGGGATCAAGGCCCCCTCCTTAGGATGTGACTAATGCGGGGAATGCGAACATGTAGTTCTATTTTGCACTATGTTTGATGTAACTGTGAGCAGGTACCCAGCCCTTTCTAGGGTTATTCCCTGCCCCAAACAGTTCTTCGTCGGCTGCCACCCACTCGGTGAAACAGGGACGGAAGTTAGTCCACTACCACAAACACTTAAGGGGTGTTTGTCAATTAGTCCTAGTGTGGAGGAATCCCTATAAGGCGACTACCCATGAAATCTAGCTTACTTGCTCAAGTCCGCTCCTGATCCCCTAGTACTTTCACCACGATCTGCAAGGGCAAGGTGAAAGCATATGATAGATAGCATTTTTGGATTGGCCTAGTTGCCCTATCTGACATTTCACATGTCCTCCCTGATCTATACTCACGTGTCAATAAGTCTCATTTTATGATAGTATGCTTGGAGTGTTTTCCAAATGAGCATCATGGTAATCATTAGTGTTTTCTTAATGAGATATCTGAGGAGATTTTCCCTTCCTGTGGATTTAACTTCAACATGTTCCCTATTACTCCCCGATGATTTAGAGGGACAGTGCCCAGATGTCATTGTTGCAACTATGTTAGGCATGAGGTACTTGGTTCAATGCAACGGCATTACCCGTAAACATGCCCCAGAGGTACCGTAAATACTGAACACTGCGATTTGTTTGAGTTTTTGGACATTTCTTTACAAGGTTTACCTATCTAATGACAAAGGAAAATCTTGCATAATAACAGTTGATAAAGGGAAATACTGTTTTAATCATAATGCAGATAAAAGATGCTTTATCATCATGAATAGAACTAGAAAATAAACTTAATCAATTTTCAGAAACTTATGAGTAGAAAGATACTTATATCAACTCATAAATAGAAAGATCTTGTAAAATTTGAGCTAGGTCAAATAAAAATAAGCTTTGATAACTATTTCAACTACTAAATTAACATATACTATATAAACCCTTTTTAATTTATCACAATTCCAAGCATTTGTATTCAGTCATTCGAAAGCCAACAATAACCCTGTTTGATCATTTAGAAATTCACATAATCTAAGATATGATATGAAATCTAATTCACCATATACTTAATTCAATCACTTTTGATGAAACTCATATTATAAAAGATATACATATCTATCTGCCATACCCTATGTGCGTGATAATGCATATATAAGTAGTATCAATTGAGATACAATATCTTGACCCTGCCAAGGTGTAAGAAAATCCATTTAATTATTAAAGCGTACCAATTTGCTTAGTTGAATAATGATCCACCACTATCGTCAAGGTAACCACTCTTCAAATATGTAAAAATTCCATCATATAAATCCTTATTTCTCTAGCCTATACTAATATAATCTCATGTCAATAGATGCATTCGATATGGATTTGTCTTGTGTAGTTGTCTCTCACAATTTATTACCCCTTGTATCTCTTTATTGGCATCATGACTCTCTGTTGTGCTCTTGCATATATTTTATTTGTATATTGCCATGTTTACCCTTAGTAATTCATTTTATTTATATGAGTTTATCTTATGCCATTTATTCTATTATTTTCTTATTTACCATCCATTATGTTATCACTTGCACTTTTTATTACATTTATATCTAATTCATAATATTTTTCTTCAACCAACTAAATTGTTGAACACACACATTGTTCAAAAGTATGGTATGAGGATCAATTCCTTGCAATAACATTTGACTTGGAGAATGGATAGAAATTGACAATATTAGAATCTCAATAAGTTTCTCGACTGGAACTTTCCTAAATGTTAGCATTATTAGTCAAACAAGCTTTATTTCTTTACATAAGTCATATTGGACACTTTATCATTATTAGTTAGACAATTGAAGTTGTTATCAATTACTAAGTTTTCTATATGTACCCCCTGGTATCCTTTAAGGTTCGACAGTCATGATTTATTTCTAATTGAGGTCTTTACTCTTATAACATTTGACAAGGTATTAGTCCAACAAATTTCACAACCTTTTTGCCATTGTCCTCCCTGCCTATGTCCGGACACAGAGTATCGAGCATATCAAAAAGGGGAATGTTTTGTCAAATGTTAAGGGAGGAAGCATTCTGACAGGTATACAAAAATGTAGGAGCAAAGACAAAGCACATAATCTTTTTGACAAAATGCCTCAAAGAGACATCACTCAAGAATGCAATGATTGCAGGATTTGTTGAAAAGTCACAAGAAACTTTCAAGCGAAAGCAATTGGCAAGTGTAAAACCAGACTTCGTAACTTTTGCCAGCATCCTTCCAGCCTGTGTGAAAATGAGAGCCTTGGGACAGTGTATAGACAACCATCAAATCATAATTGAGCAGGAATTTTGTCAAATGTTGTAGTTGCAAGTGGGAATACAGACAAGGCGTGTGAGCTGTATGCCCAAATGACACAAAATAAAGTCATATCAGCAGGGGCATCCCAATAATTGAAGAGGCCTTAGAGACTTTTAAGCAAATGAAATTGACAGCTGTAAATTGAATCTCCACAACCTCTGCCAGCGTCCTCCCTACCTGTCAGCATGGGAGTTTTGGAGCAGGGCATCCATTTTTTTAAATGAAAAGAGGATTTTTGTCAGATATTATAGTTGGAAACTATCTGATAGACATCTACGCCAAAAGTGGAAGCGTAAACTAGGCATGTGAACCGTTTGACAGAATGCCTCAATGATATCGGTAGCATTGAAGGGTTGGAACAAAGCGACTCAAGAATGACATTATTCATATTTGATGCTCTATTAACATTCATTTAATATTATCGTTGAGCATAAATGGGGATAAGCGCAAAACGCAGCGTGCAGATTTAATCGATGAGATTGTACATACTTCAATCATTAAGTTACATTCCACAACCTCTGCCAGCGTGGGAGCTTGTGGAACAGGGCGCAAACATTCATCAGTTTGCCACAGTGACTATACTATTCTCTCCAATATCTACGCAGAAGTGGGCAGGTGTGTTAAAATGGTAAGGAGATTTGTGAAAGAGGAATTAAAAAATCCCTTAGTAGAAGTGTGATAATGGATTAGTTGACAAGGCGACAGAATCTTGTCAAGAAATTGAAATTGGCAGGTGTAAGGCCAAATCCACAACCTTTACCAGATTTCTCCCCACCCACGCCAGTATGGGAGCGCTCTGGAACATGGCATGGACATACATCAAAGCATAAAGGAAAGATGAATTTTATCAGATGTAGTTGTGAATTTCCTGGTACATGTAGCGTCTACAAAGAACGTGAATTGTTGATAGCAAGCCTCAGGAAGATGTCATCAAATTAGATTGCAGGATATGCATAAAGTTGAAAAGGCTTTTGAAACTTTCAAGCAAATGCAATATAGGTAGGCGTAAAGTCAAATTTCATAATCTTTTAAATGGGCGCTCAGGAACAGGGTATGACCGTCTATCAAAGCATAAAGATAAGGGGATTTTTGTCAGATGTTAGGATTGGAAATGCTCTGGTGGACTAGTATGCAAATTGTGGGAGTATAGCCAAAGTACGTGGGCTACAAGATATGCACAAAATCAATTTGATGAAAAGGATTTAAAACAAATCTTCAAGCAAATACAATTGGCAGGCATGAAGTCTAATTCCACATCTTTACTGACGTCCTCCCTGCCTACGCACAAAATGAAGTTGTGGAACAAGGTATGGACACCCGTCCTAGCATAATGGAAGATAAATTTCTAATGCAAAAATATAGAAGAATAGACTAGGCACATGAACTGTTTAACTGAATGCCAGAGAGATCTCATTTAATGGAAAGAAATAATTGCAGGATATGTTCAAAATGGGGTCGTTGACAAGACTTCAGAAAACTTACAAGTAGATGCGACTGGCATGTGTAAAGATAGATTCCAGGACCTTTGCCAACATCCTCCAGAATGCTCCAGCCATGCCTCTAAAACCCAAGTGTGTGTTCTCCCTTTGCTTTCTCCATCAAATTTATAGAAAACTCAAAGAACTATATTTTCCAAACACATGTTGGAAAGTCTTCCTAATTAATTAATATGTTGGAAAATCTAATAGACTTGGAGTTAAGTCTTCTTAATTTATTGATATGTTGGAAACTCTGATAGACTTGGAGTCAAGTCTTCTTAATTTATTGATATGTTGGAAACTCTGATAGACTTGGAGTCAAGTCTTCTTAATTTATTTCCCTCTCTTCATTTTCCAAATTGCCATTTATTTATTAAATGTGATCTTTGAATATTGACTGGGAATATTGACTTGAGAATGAGGGGGGAGTGAACCTCATTGACTCCTTTTTCTAGAAGTGTCCCCTCATTAATTTATTTAGAATTGTTCATTATTTTAAATGAAACTACATATATATATTTTTTTAGTATTATTGGTTTTTATATTATTACAATAGCATTCAAATTTGAATTCAACATTCAAATGTGGGTTGTGACAGTTGTGTTTATCTCGTTGTGAAGTGGTGTTGAATCCCCTAGGTGTGTGGATGATCTCCCTAGCTTGGGGGTGACCCTCTTGCGGGTCTACGGTAGGGAGGAGAGCAGCTTGTGTGGTGTTTTCTTCCCTTGTGTGTCATGCAGGTTTTCATGGAGCTTAAAGTGGAGTTGAAGAGTTTTCCTATTTTGGGAAATATTTTATTTTCCTTTACTCTTAAGGGAGCTTGGTCTTTAATAGCTTCATCCTTGTTGATTTTACAAGAGGGAAACATTCTCTCTCTTTCGTTGTATAAATTGGTATTTTGGAGTTGTGAGAAAATCCTCCCTTAATGTGTTGTTAGTTGTGATTTTACAGTTCATTAAGTTTTACCATTTAGAAATGAGAAGAGGAAAAGAAAATTTGTTTTTAATAGGATATTAAAATTGTCTAGTTCCTTCTTCTCCTACTTGCAAAGTTGAGAGTTAGTTGATGTCTTAATTAAATTTGTAAAAGTATTATTTCTGTGCAAGCTTAGTAGAAATATTAGTTTTAAATTTTGTTATAAGTCAAGTTGTAATTTTGTTACCATGAAAGAAATAAAATTTGGGTTGCAGTATTGCTTTTGAAATTACCGCCACCTTGAGGGTCTCTTCCTAGGATGGGGACCATTTCACTATTCATTATTCACTATTCACTTTTCACTATTTATTTGAAGGCAAACTATATGTAGTTTAAAACATTTGACTTGAAATAGAAATTTTAATCGAGGAAAGTGGGATTTATTTATGCATAATGTATAATATGAATTGAATAGATGTTTAAACTCAGAGTTGCAATTCAGAAATACATTGTTTATGCAATTACAATTTAAAAAGAGCATAGGTAAATATATTTTAATTTTAAGGAAGAGTTTCTCGAAAGTTTTAACAATTATCCCAAATTAAATGACAGGAAAATGAAGAGGAAAGTATGATCCCTTCATTTACAAAGGACACTGAAAATAAACGCAAACAAGCCATCACAGGCATTCCATGAGTGGCCATTTTAAACTCAACTGTAGATTTAGAGAATAAATGTCCAATTGAAAAAAAGAGAGAGAGAGAAAGAGAAAGAATAGCTAACCTTGGAAAACAAAGAGGAGAAAATGCGCGGCATTTCCGAACAGGGCTAAGAGAACTAAGTAAGTTTAACCTACCGTTAAACCTGTTTAGGAATAGGTCGATTATTAAAATTAATTCAAACGTTGAACTAAAACCTAGAACGGAACCCTAGGGGGACTGAGTCGAGTGAAGTTAGCCAACCCTATGTAAGTGATTTGGTTTACCAAGAAATTAGGAATAATGTAAAGGATGTAGTGTTATTGTTGTTTGATAAAGAATGTGAAGAAAAAAAAAATAGGATAACATAAGAAGATCTTGCACAACGGGAAGGGGAATGAGATAGAAATACAATCAAAATTAAATTTCAAGAAAAGGAAGAGAGGGCAAATGAATAGGCTTGGTTGAAAATGCTAAGTCTGAATGAGGAGAAATTAATATTAAATTCCAGAAAATGGAAAGAAGAATCAGATGAGCGTGCTTTGCTGAAAAATGATCTATCACCTAAAACAACTGTTGTTCAAATATAATTCGTGAGATTAACCTAAGTTAGGAAACCACGCATTTCCTTGCGTACAGTGTGCACACATGTACTTGGTATGCCGCTGTCAACTGTATTGTTTTCGCCTTAAGCATACGCCGCCGAGCACGCCTACGCGTGCGAGGGGATTGCTAGGGAAGTGTGGAAAAATTTTTGGTATTTCGTGTCATGACCACATGGCGCATGTGGACATGACATGTGTGTTGTGTGTTATGACCGCATGGGAAATATGGGCATGACAAGTTCTACCTTCACTCTTCCTCTCATCAACACCCCACCCAAAAATATGGCATCCTTAAAACTTTGGCTACCAGGGCCTTTCGTATCTATGATGCTGAAAAATTGAACCAAGAGATTGTGCACCTTTCCAAAGTCTTTAGATTAAATAGGTACAAGAGCAAACATACTATGAGAGCCTTTAATAAAACCAAGTGTCTCTCCATCCCTAAACCCAAAAATGTTAACTCTTCTAACCTCTATGTTGCCATGTTCGTCTACATTGAAGGCATTTCCAACAAAATTTCCAAGATTCTTCTCAAAAAGGGCCTTCAATACACCTTCAAATTCATCTCTACTTTAAGAGATGCCCCCTCTCCTAAAGACCTTAGAGACCTCATTAACTTAGGAGTCTATAAGATTGTATGTTCTTGTGGCACACCTTACACTAGTGAGATAGGTCACTCTTTTAGTACCAAGGTCAAAGAGCATAGTACTAACATCAGGCACAATATAATAATTTATAAGATTTCTTTCATTTGAACATTCTTCCAGACATTATTCACACAACCTACTATGTTTCTTAGAGGTATTTTGTCAAATAAGTCACATTCTTGTTGTGTGTGAATAGTCTTTTGAGGCATTTAGAAAAAGGTCATGGCTTTATAACATTTCTAATTATAATATCTAGTAAAAATTGCCTCCATTTTATGTATTTTGAAACCATTATTAAAACATTGATTTAGGATGTATGGTACAACTTCTATGGCGCTTCATATCCTCAATAATTTCCAACTATAATATATGACAAAACTTCTTTCATCATGCTTTGTTAGATGTTTGTACTCTAATTTGAAGCTACCAAGCATGGAAGATTTTGGCAAAGGTCACAGCTAAAGACTATTGAAATTTTATTTTGTGCATAAACATCTGCATATTGTGGCATTTTAACTCCCTTCACTGCGCCTTTTGATGCCCTAGTTTTGGGGTTTGGGGTTGAATAGAAATCATCCACGAGATTTTATGCACTTTAACAATTAAAGGTTAATTTTGGCCAATAAAAATAGGACAAATATTTACCACTTTTTGTTGTGAATGAGGTGTAAAATTGCTATTGGTTGTTTGACCATTGAAGTGGATGATATTTAAGTGGAGTGATCCAGGAATGAAGTCCAATTTTGATAAAGTGTAATTTTGGGCTTCAAAAACTTTTTACATTTTACAACTTGATGCGATTTGCAATCTAGAAACTTTTTACAACTTGCACTTCAAGGATCCAAAAACTTTTCCATTCTATAACTTATTCTAATTTGTATTCTGAGATTCAGAAACTTTTCACATTTTGCAACTTGGTGCATTTGAACCTTCAAAAACATTTTGCATTTTGTAACTTGGTGCATTCTGGTTTCAAAAACTTCAAATAAATTTCACAACTTGATGCATTTTGCATTCCAATGCCAGAGTTACTACTCCTTGATAAATTTAAAACACATTCAAATTTAAAATTTAAAGGATTTAACATTTAAATGGTAATTTTGATTTGAAATTTGTTTTAATCAATTTAAAAATTTTAATATTAAAATTTAAAAAAAAAATATTTAATCATATGCCAATTCGAGATGCAAAATCAAAATAATTAAAAAAATTATTTTGAAAATATTAAATTTTAATGTTTTCAACTTTGAACTTCAAAATTAAAAATGCAACAAGTGAAACCAAATTTACAAACTGTTATTTTGGAAAGATCGATGAGCAAACACCAAAAGAACCGGTTGCTCCAAGATCCAATTGGGCACAACATGACTAAACATATGACTAGGGACAAGATGTCATGCAAGAAACACAACTTAACTTGCACTTCCTAGACCAAAACAATAAAGATGAATGCAAGCCAAGATAGGAAGGAGTGAAAGGGAAGGGTCCCCAAATTTGGCAAAATTTAGGGGCATGTCATGGAGGTCACAACACTTATGGCCCCATGTCATCCCTACCACCTATAATAGCCAACAAAACACCAATGCAAGGCAAAGAAAGCCACACCAAACCCAACACCTACACCAATCAACCCACACCAAGTTGTCATCCACCATCAGAAAGATGTTAGGATAGTGTGATATTTAGTTGCAATTCTAATGTATAATGTTGCATCTCCAACTTCCTTAGAATATGTACATGGATGTTGATTTAGTTAAGAGATAATATTATTTTATTATTCTCTTGGTTGAGATGGAATATTAGTTGTAGTGACATTAAGATGGAAAGTGGAGTATGATAGTGCTTGTTAAAAATTGATTTGAGGTCATTTATGGAACTTTCCCATTCCTAGGTGTTAGGAGGGAGAGTGGAATATCTTTGCATATATCGATTGTGTCCCATTTGAGTTGGAGGCAAATTTGGATGCCATTCTTGCAAAGTGTGCCCATTGAGTGATACTAGTCAAAGATGTTGTTATTACTGGCTCTATTCATGGTGCACTGATTGATTTCACCATGGGGGCATTGATTTTTTTCATACCACTAATTGTGGTGGTTTTGGTTTTAAGAATTCACTTGTGGTTTTCTCTCAACTCCTCTCTATAAATTGTATGCATGGATGGAGGTATTATGAGTTATTTTACAAGTACATAGCTATTACTAGAATGCTATCAATTTGAGGAGAAAGTTGTTATATTGATATAATACATTGTTTAGATTAATACATTATTGATGCTCTTTTGTTTGTGGAGTTTTTTTCTAGAAATTTAACTTCTCTAACCTTCTCACAACAATGACACCCTAACCATAAAACAATTATAGTTTAGTTGAAGAGATTTAATAGACAGCAAATATTAACCCCCTCCCAAGAAGACAAGGAACAATCATCTTATACTATTCATCACACAATTAACAAACAACCAACTCCATCAAGCTTGGCATCATACTTCCTTGTACCATTGCAAGAGTTAAACTTATAAGCTTGTATATTGTATCATTCATTAACATATTAATGCCTCCTAACATAGTATACCACACAAACTAAAATAAAAACTTAGAAAGGTATGTGTTAACCAATAAATTTTGTTATGGAATACTATATATTTGTCCTCACTATCCTCTATTCCTCACCCATAGGGCTCATGCAAAGATAGGTTGCAGTTGGATTTAAGGCCATAAAATGGTAAACATTTTTCATGTAGGAGATAGATCACATCTATAGACACATAAGATTTATGCAAAGTGGTTGGAGAATTTGGCTTGGAAAATGAAGGCAACATGGTGTTCTCTAGAGTCAAGACATTTACTTAATGTAGCACTTGGAAGAGGAGGAAAAATAATTCTTGATTTGCCATCATTGTGAAAAGTTGGAAATTGCATTTGGTTTGCTTTTGATAATGGTAAGTAGGGATTTTGAAAGGGCCCTGACCCTTGTGCAAAAGAGAGATATATCAATGAAGCCCACAAAACAACAAAGAACAAACATAGGACACTAACAACACATCAACTACACAACTACAACAAGAAAAACAAGAGGTAGAAACCCCCCAAAAACACAACCAACCTAGATTCAAGAAGGTTTGAAGCCAAAATGCTCCAAAGATTTTTGAGTGAAATCACCCAGCTTGTTGAAGTTCTGCTCAAATCTTCCTTTCTTATAAGCCCCCTTTTTGCTTGGCACCTCCATCAAAGGAGTCTCAGACATTTCTTTTGGGTCCTTAGCATCCTTCTCCTTACTTCTCTCAAAATCCTTCTCCTTACTTCTCTCATCCTCATTAGAGGTCTTGCAAGTAATACCAGATGCTTGCACCTTTTTCCTCCACACAAGATGATTTGTGTTTAGGTTCAGACAAACAAAAGCAGCATGGCCCACTTTGAGGCAACTATCGCATATAACTAGATAATTCTCATAAACAATCTGCGGCACCCATTTTCCCAGCTTGGAAGATAGAGAAATCTGAGAAGGGAGCTCTCTATCAACCTCCACAAAAACACAAAATCTAGCAGCAATCAAATGTCTCTAGAATTTTGTGACAGCATCAGCCACACTATACTGTTTGAATGTATTAGAAATGTTCATAAAAATCTCCTCAACCCAGTATTCTAAAGGCAACCCTAGCAACCTAACCCAAATTGGAAACATGTTGATGCAGTATTGCTCAGGGTTAAAGCTTGGACACCATTTTTTTAGGGAAAGACCATTCTGCCCAATGAACCAAGGACCTCCCAAGAGGATCCTAGAACAATCTTCAGAGTTAGAAAATGAAAATAGGAAGAATTTTCTAGGTAAAGAAGAATTTGCTAAGTAAAGCTATTACCTCAACCTATCCCCGAACCTTCCATTTTTGCAGCACCCATCTTCTGACCACATCAATATTAGGGCGATTACCACTAAATCTCCCAACAAGAGAGCTCCAAAGCCAAGTAGCAAATCTATCAATAATAGAGTTTGGAATGCAAATGCGAGACTCCCCAGCAGAAGCTCCAGAAACATGAGTCTCAGGAAGACCGTTGTAGTTTGAGGCCCCAGGCATAGGGCCCAACATAGGAGACAGGACAGCCTGACCCACATTGCTTGAATGAGTGGCGCTAGAAACCATATCCACCTCATTTACAAGAGGGGGAACAGAGACATTCCTAAGCAAGTCCTCCATCTACTGGGAAAAGGAAAGCCCATGGGCCTACGGAGAAATGAGCCTAGTAGAAGGACTTCAAGAAGCCCCAGAAGAATTGTCCCCAATAGGCACACACTTCTCCAAACCCACATCAAGTAGAGGCAAAGAATGCACACCAGAAACTCCCACAACCTAGCAAAGGGCAGGCCCTCCTAGAGGGGAATCTGCCAAACACACTTTCTTTAGGATTGTTGGGGATTTCTCCTCCAAACAAACCCCAGACTACATTAGAATGCTAGGGACAGAGCCTGTGCCAGGGGAAGTCAATATCTTTTTGACTGAGGAAGCTCCAAATGTTGTTTTCCTCTCTAGTTGTTGTCCTTTTGTTGTCCTTGATGACAATCCACACTCTCATGGTTCATGGTTCATCTCAGTTGATACAATGATACAATTTGACAAATGAGTTCATCTCAGTTGATATACATTTGAATATGCACTTGATTCTTGATGTGTTCATGATCTCTTCTGGCATATGATGTTTTATCTCTATGGGCTTTGATGGTTTGTCTCTATGGCCTCTAATGGTTTATCTTCTGTGGCATATGGCATATGATATTATGTTACATAGATGTCATGTTACATAGTTGCATATGTGGTATCTTGATGACACAGTTGCATAACAGTTCTACTGATGGCTCATATGGTATCATGTTACATTTTCATGATGGCAAGATATTTTAATATGATTGACACTAGCAATCTTGGTTGCCTTGGTATACAGTTGGTATTATTGTGCACTTCTACATATGAAATTTTTCTTCTTGTTACTTGTTTCAATTTGTAATATGAAGTAATACAATCAATCTTAAAGGGGATTTGAGTCACTTACAAGATATTCTTTTGGTGATCAAAGGTTATATTTTTTATGCCAATAAAAGACATGAGAATGTCTTAAGGTCTTCACTTGTCATCATACAAGCAAATGTTTGTATTTATTAAAAGGGTCTTCGTTAGCTATCATTGAGTACCTAGAGCATCTAATCAACAAAAAGATACATGTGTTTATCGGGCTTCTATTAAGTTTTTACCTATTGGGCAAGTTTTGGCATTTGCAATAGGTAAAAGGTTCAAAATTGTTATTGTCTTCTACCGGGCCACTTAGGGCTCACTAGGATCACAGGTCACATGTTTTATCTTAGGCAAAAAGCTTTGTTAAGGTTTCATTTCGTAAAGTGCAAACTTTTGATATGAGCTCTCACCAAGCTAGGGTTTGACATTTTGATGGCAATGATGATAAAACATGGAACATTTAGTAAGGTTCTGGTTATGATGGAGATTTTATGAAGTGACAATGCTCGTGCTCAGTCAATTGTGTAACTTAACAGTTATACAAAGTCACTTGACAGTTTTTTTTCTACCTACGGCATAAAAATTATCAGGGGTTGCCATTTATATTTTTGCATTTCATTCTTATGAAGATTCAGTTAAGGTTTTTTTATTCATTAACAAAAACAAAAAGGGTTTACCTGAGAAATGAATGCAAACATAGTTGAAGGTTTTCATTAAAGAAATATAGTTAAGAAGTATGAAAGATTTGTTTAAAACAAAAGGGGTTTTTATGTCTGATAACAACTGTTTCAAGGAGGTCAAATGGTTAAACTATTGATTTCGTTGTTGAGACTACTTTCATTTTTTGTTTAAGGTATAAGACAATTTGAAGTTTTTAACTGTTATCTCAGTTATGGCAACTTTGTTTGACTAGGATTAAGACTGTGATTAAAGGGTTGTTATTACATACATTGTGCTAGGGTTTGACATTTTTTGACAAAGGGTTTGAAAGTTCAATGACTAGGGTTCGGCAGTTTACCCCAGGATTTCTCTCAAGCATGAAGACAATTTTGGTGTTCACAGAGCTTCCTTTGCTTCTTTTGATAGTTTGGGTATTATTTTATGATGTAATATTTCAACTGTAACTTATTCATATGGGTCTATCCAACCATACATCAATAATGGTTACTTATGCAGGTACAAACTGGTTGAGACAGTTGAAACAAAGCGGTTACATTTTCAAACTATTTGATGAAAGAAAGAAAGACTTTGTATAAAATGATATTTTGTGTGAACACCTGTGATGAAGTTGATGATGTGTGTTTATTGTATCATCATTGAAATCATAACAGAGTATTGTAGTGTTTCTTGAATCTCAAATAATGAGATAATCAAGATTTGGTTTACAGTGGAACAGAGTAACCCTCTATGTTGAATCAAATTACTTATTGTATCTGATGATAAAAAGTCAGTGAGGCGACCATGATAAAAAGCTAGTGAGGCAGTATTAAATAGTCAGTGAGACATTTTTGTAGCCAGTGAGGCAAGAATTTTTCAATAAGCCAGTGAGGCACTTTACTGAGTGGTTTTTCTACCCCAAGAGGGTTTTCCACTCTTAAAATCTTTGTCTTATGGTGTCATCTACTTCATGTTTCATTTGCTCATTGTTCTTGAATATTGTCTCCTTAATGATCTATTACTTGCATTAATTGTGCCTAAATCAATAGTTGTTTCAGTTGATCAAGATCTATTTAAAAGTGTGAAAACTTGCTTGTGTTCTCTACAGCATTGATTCACTCCCCCCTCTCAGTGTTGTCAAGTACTTCAACAAGTGGTATCAGAGCCAGACCCTTGACTAAAAGGTTTAACCAACCTAAGGGTTTCCTAGTGGAGTACACACAATGTCATCCTAGGAAGGTCTTTCTACCTTTAAGGCACCCTTGTTTGATGGTTCTGATTATGCATTTTGGAAATTTAGAATGGAGCATCATATAAAGTCTTTAGGCTTTGATGTCTGGAATGCTATTGCTACTGGCTATACTAGTACAGGAACCCCATTTACTGCTAATGAAAAAAGGGCTTATGAGTGTGATGTAAAGGCTTCAAATGCCATTTACTGTGGTCTATCCAATGATGTCTTTGTCAAGATCATGGAATGTAAAACTGCTAAGTCCATATTGGAAAAGTTATCAAATATTTATGAGGGAGATGAAGATATAAAAGAAGCAAAACTTCATGCTTTAAGAAATAAGTTTGAAGGATTGAGAATGACAGATGATGAGAAAGTAGCAGAATACCTTCAAAGAGTCCAAAAAATTGTAAATACAATGAGAGGTCTAGGAGAAAAAATAGAAGAAATAACTGTTGTCAAAAAGGTCTTAAGAACCTTATCTCCTAAGTATGATTATAAAACCTCTGTTGTTGAAGAAAGAGACATGAAAAATTTAACTGTAGATGCTCTTCATGGTATATTCACTGCATATGAAATGAGAATGAGTAATGATAATCCCAATAAAGAGACTGCATTCAAATCTATCAAAAAGGATAGTGAAGTTAATCCTGAATCTGAAAAGTTAGATGATGATGAATTAGTTCTTGTAAGTAAATGAAGAAGAGGCTCTGCAGGTAGGTATAAAGGGAAACTACCCTTCAAATGTTTTAACTGTGGCAAAGTAGGACATTATGCTGCAAAATGTCCAAATAAATATTTTGAGAGTGAAGAAGAAGACATTAGAAAATAGAGTAAGAAGAAGCAATATAACTTTAAGAAGAAAAATGTCTTCAAAAAGAAGAAAAGTTTGTTTGCTGATATAATTGATAGTGCCTCTAAAGAATCTCCTAAAGAAGGTGATGAAACATTGTTTATGGCTACAATTAGTTTGGACAATTCTCAAAATACATTAGATCAATCTGAAACTGAAGTTGATCTTGAGGGTGAACTTAAATGTGCCCTTAGTGAGATAAAGAAACTTAAGAAAGAGGCTATAATGTAGAAAACTCAAATTTTTTATTGTGAAAAACAAATTACATATCTAAAACTACAAATAGAAGAAAACAAGAAAATTTTAGATGTAACTCAAGGACAATTGAATGCCAAAGAAAAAGAATGTTGCACTAGAGAAGATGAAATTGTTAGTTTGAGAAAAAAATCTTGCAATGTGTGAGAGTAGTGATAAATTGTCACATCTCTTAGAAAAACAGAAATCACATGGTGATAAGAGTGGCCTTGGAATGATAAAAGGTCAATGTTCAAATTCAAACAATGCAAAGCCTAGTAATGGTGACAAATCCATTACAAAAAGAGGTAATCCTCTAAGATTTAATCTGCAATTTTTTGGCTACTGTTTTAACTGTAATCAGTATGGACACAGAGCAAATGAATGCAGATTAGTATCTAGAAGTAAATCTATTTTTGTTGATGGAAGTTTGTTTAAGTTTTTGAACAATTTGAAATGCTTCACATGTGGAAATCTTGGGCACATAGCTAGATTTTGCAAATCTGGTTTTAATTTACAGTTTAATGCTCAGTCTAAAACATCTTCTAGTGCTGAAAAGAGTAAATTTGTTTGGAGAATGAAACAAAATGATAAAAGGGCTGATGTAATGCTTGTACAAATGGCTTTTCATGTTCAGAAGAAAGATTTATGGGTTGTTGATAGTGGTTGCTCTCACAATATGACTAGTGACAAGAGCAAGTTTGTTGAATATGAAGATTTCTTTGGTGGGTCTGTTAAATTTGGCAATGATTTTTGTGTTGATATAAAAGGCAAATGTACTATTCTGCTTGACAATGACACTCCTCTACATGATGTTTACTATGTAGAAGGTTTGGCTCATAATTTGTTAAGTGTCAGTCAGATTTGTGACAATGGGTTCTAAGTAACCTTTAGTGCACATGGTTGTGAAATCAAAAAGAAGTCTGGGAAGGTTGTTGCAGTTGGTCTAAGGACTAATGGAAATATCTATAATCTTCATGAGACTTCCAGTAATAGTAAACATGGCCATATGTGTTTCATGAGTCAAATAGAAGAAAGTCAACTATGGCATAGGAGACTGGGTCACATTAACTATGACAATCTAGTTAAATTCAATAAAAATCAAAATGTGAGAAATATGCCTATGATCTCTAAACCCAATAATAGTACCTGCAAAGAGTGTCAAGAAGGCAAACAAACCATGGTAAGTTTTAAGCCCAAAGAATATTCTTCTTCTCAGCCATTGCAACTGGTTCATTCTGATTTGTGTGGTCCTACAAGGACTAGGTCTTTGAATGGTGAAAGATATTTCATGCTTTTTATAGATGATTATACAAGAATGACTTGGGTCACTTTTCTGAGACATAAATCTGAAGCTTTTAGTAGATTCAAGATTTTCATAAAAATGGTCAAAAGGGAATCAGACATGAAAATAAAATGTCACAAGTTTGATAAAGGTGTGGAGTACACCTCATAGGATTTCAATGATTATTGTGAAGACCATGGAATAAAGAGCCAATATTTAGCTTCGAGAACACCACAGCAAAATTGTGTTGCTGAAAGAAAAAATAGGACTGTAAAAGAAATGGCCATAACCTTATTACATGATGCTAACTTGCCAAATGTTTACTAGAAAGAGGCTATTCACATAGTTGTTTATACCTTGAATAGGGTACAGCTAAGAGTTAAGACTAAATATACTCCTTATGAGTTATGGTATGGTAAACCTACTAATGTAGAATACTTTAGAATATTTGGCAGTAAATGTTTTATTAAGAAAGATGATGAAAATTTGGGAAGTTTTGAATCCCGCTATGATGAAGGTATCTTTTTAGGATATTATACTCACAGTAAAGCTTATAAATGTTACAATAAAAGATTGAGAAAAATGGTTGAAAGTACTAATATGAAGGTTGATGAAGTTTTGTAGCCATTCAAACAGCAAGATGAAAATAAGGAAGAGGTTCAGCCATTTTAAAAGGAAGAAAAATCAGAAGAAGAAGAAGAAAATCCAACCAGTACATCTATTGCCCTTGAAGTATCAACTCTCAAAACTCCATCCAAATCTATTCAAAAGAATCATCCACAAGAATAGATTATTGGAGATAAATCTGCAGGAGTTCAGACAAGGAGAAGGCTTGGTAGTACAAATGAACAAGTACATCTTTGTTTACTTTCTCAGTTTGAGCCAAAAACATATTTAGAAGCAAGTAAAGATGAATCATGGATTAGTGCTATGAAAGAAGAGTTAGATCAAATTGAGAAAAATAAAACTTGGGAGTTAGTACCTAGATCCACAGATAAAAATGTTATATGTACCAAATGGGTGTTTAGAAACAAGCTTGATGATCAAGGGAATGTAGTTAGGAACAAGGCAAGGTTAGTCTGTAAAGGATACTCTCAAATTGAGGGTATTGATTTTGATGAAACTTTTGATCCTGTAGCAAGATTAGAAGCAATCAGAATTTTTCTTTCATTCTCTGTGTATAAGAACTTTAAAGTTTATCAAATGGATGTTAAAACTACCTTTCTGAATGGTGATCTTGAAGAGGAAGTTTACATGGAACAACCAGAAGGTTTTGTATGTGTTGGCAAAGAAAACTATGTTTACAAGTTGAAAAAGGATCTTTATGGTCTAAAATAAGCTCCTAGAGCTTGATATTCTAAACTTGATAAACATTGACAAGACCAAGGTTTTAAAAGGGAGGAGTAGACAGTAATCTGTATTATATGACCAAAGGTGACAGCATACTTGTTGTTGTTGTGTATGTTGATGACATTATCTTTGGCAGCAATGATGATGAACTATGCTCTACTTTTCCTAGAGTTATGAAATCTAAGTTTGAGATGTCAATGCTTGGTGAACTTTCCTTCTTTCTTAGTTTACAAGTTTCACAACTAATAAAAGGCATTTTTATATCTCAAATGAAATATGCTAGAGAAATGTTGAAAAGATTTCAAATGGATGAATGTAACCCTGTTGGCACACCTATGGAAATTGGTTGTAAATTAGGCAAGGATGTTGATTTACCTGATATAGATCATACCTTGTTCAAATCAATGATTGGTAGCTTGCTATATTTGACAGCAACAAGACCTGACATTATGCAGGTTGTATGCTTGGCTGCTAGATTTCAATTTGCTCCTAAACAATCTCATTTAAATGTTGTGAAAAGGATTCTCAAGTATATTAAAGGCACTATTGATTATGGGTTGTGGTACCCTAAACATAATGATTTCTCTTTGGTTCCTTTCACTAATGCTGACCTGGCAGGTAGTGTTGATGATAGAAAAAGCACTTCTAGAGGTGCATTCTTTCTAGGAGGTAGGTTGGTAGCATGGCATAGCGAGAAATAGGATTCTGTATCACTATCCACTACTGAAGCAAAATATATTGTTGTTGCAGCTTGTTGCACACAAGTGCTTTGGATGGTTCAGACCTTGAAAGATATTCAAGTTGAAGTTTCTAAACCTGTTCGGATTCTATGTGATAATACCAGTACAATCAATACCTCTAAGAATCCTGTTATGCATTCTAGAACAAAACATATTGACATTCGTTATCATTTCTTGAGCGAAGAAGTTTTGGCAAATGATGTTTCTCTAGAATATGTTTCTACATCTGATCAAGTGGCTGACATTTTCACTAAGCCACTTCCAAAAGAGGCGTTTGAAGGACTGAGGGATAGACTTGGTATCTTCTCTCTTGATTCACTCAACTGATTCACCTCCGATCTTGGTCTCAAGGGGAGCTTCTTTGCACATTCTACATCCCTATTGTGACAGTTGGAACACTAATCTGATAAGTGATTACCAATATTTCTTTTTCTTGTAGTCTCTTCTCATATTATTATGAGCATTTGTCAGGTTGATACTTTGATGTTTTGGTAAAGTGGTATCTTTAGAAGTTCTGGTGCTTGATCTTGGTTCTCTCATATATGTTGTACATTCTTTGATGGTTTCAGTTGTGATAGTTATTGATTTGACCTCCAGTTGTTATCCTTGAATTTTTGATATATGGTGATTTATTTACTGCTATTGACAGTGCACTTGCATTTCAGGATATTCTGGGTGATTATGATGCTCTGGATAGTTATGGTATGTTCTACAGTTTTTGTTTTTACTTTTAATTTCTGTAGCATGATGATTACTTTTTGCTCTCTTTTTGAGGTTATGGCACACTCCTTTCTCCATTTGCCTTTGATGCAAAAAGAAGGAGAATGAGAGTTGTGTTTTGCCCTCAAGGACAAAGGGGGAGTTTGTTGTTCTCCTCTCTAGTTGTTTTCCTTGATGACAATCCACACTCTCCTGGTTCAGAGTTCATCTCAGTTGATACAATGATACAGTTTGACAAATGGTTTCATCTCAGTTGATATACATTTGAATATCCACTTGATTCTCGATATGCGCATGATCTCTTGTGGCATATGATGGTTTATCTCTATGGGCTCTAATGGTTTATCTTTTGTAGCATATGGCATATGATATTGTTACATAGATGTGATGTTACACAGTTGCATATGTGGTATCTTGATGACACGGTTACATTGACACAGTTGCATAACAGTTCTACTGATGGCTCATATGGTATCATGTTGCATTTTCATGATGGCAAGACAGTTTAATATGATTGGCACTAGCAATCTTGGTTGCCTTGGTATACAGTTGGCATTACTGTGGACTTCTACATATGAAATTTTTCTTCTTGTTACTTGTCTCAATTTGTAATAAGAAGTAAAGCAATCATAGTTCAAGGTCTTAAAGGGGATCTGAGTCACTTACGAGATATTCTTTTGGTGATCAAAGGTTATATTTTTTGTGCCAATAAAAGACATGAGAATGTCTTAAGGTCTTCACTTGTCATCATACAAGGAAATGTTTGTATTTATTAAAAGGGTCTTCATCAGCTATCATTGAGTACCTGGAGCATCTAATAAATGAAAAGATACATGTGTTTATCAGGCTTCTATTAACTTTTTACCTACTGGGCAAGTTTCGGCATTTGCAACAAGTAAAAGGTTCAAAATTATTGTTGTCTTCTACCGGGCCACTTAGGGCTCACCGGGATCATAGGTTACATGTTTTATCTTGGGCAAAAAGCTTTGTTAAGGTTTCATTTCGTAAAGTACAAACATTTGATATGACCTCTCACTAAGCTAGGGTTTGACATTTTGATGGCAATGATGATAAAACATGGAACATTCAATAAGGTTCTGGTTATGATGGAGATTTTATGAAGTGACAATGCTCGTGCTTGGTTAACTGTGCAGCTTGACAGTTATACAAACTCACTCAATAGTTTTTCTTCTTCCTATGGCATAAAAATTATCAGGTGTTGCCATTTTTGTTTTTGTATTTCATTCTTATGAAGATTTAGTTAAGGTTTTTTTATTTGTTGGTATTTTCATTAACAAAAACAAAAAGGGTTTACCAAATAAATGAATGCAAACATAGTTGAAGGTTTTTGTTAAAGAAATACAGTTAAGAAGTATCAAAGATTTGTTAAAAATAAAAGGGGTTTTTATGTTTGATAACAACTATTTCAAGGAGGTCGAATGGATAAACTGTTGATTTCGTTGTTGAGACTACTTTCAGTTTTTGTTTAAGGTATAAGACAGTTTGAAGTTTTTAACTATTATCTCAGTTATGGAAACTTTGTTTGATTGGGATTAAGACTATGATTAAAGGGTTTTTATTACATACATTGTGTTAGGGTTTGAAAGTTCAATGACCAGTGTTTGGTAGTTTACCCTAGGGTTTCTCTTGAGCATGAAGACAATTTTGGTGTTCACGGAGCTTCCTTTGCTTCATTTGATAGTTTGGGTATTATTAAATGATGCAATATTTCAACTGTAACTTATCCATATGGGTCTATCCAACCATACATCAATAACGGTTACTTATGCAGGTACAAATTTGTTGAGACAGTTGAAACAACGTAGTTACATTCTCAAACTGTTTGATGAAAGAAAGAAAGACTTTGTATAAAATGATATTTTATGTGAACACCTATGATGAAGTTGATGATGTGTGCTTATTGTATCATCATTGAAATCATAATAGAGTATTGTAGTGTTTCTTGAATCTCAAATAATGAGATATTCAAGATCTAGTTTATAGTGGAATAGCGTAACCCTCTGTGTTGAATCAAATTACTTATTGTATATGATAATAAAAAGCCAGTGAGGTAGCCATGATAAAAAGCCAGTGACACAGTATTAAACAGTCAGTGAGACATTTTTGTAGACAGTGAGGCAAGAATTTTTCAATAAGCCAGTGAGGCACTTTACTGAGTGGTTTTTCTACCCCAAGAGGGTTTTCCACTCCTGAAATCTCTAACTTATGGTGTCATTTGTTTCATGTTTCATTTTCTCATTGTTCTTGAATGTTGTCTCCTTAATGATCTGTTACTTGCATTAATTGTGCCTAAATCAATAGTTGTTTTAGTTGATCAAGATCTGTTTAAAAGTGTGAAAACTTGTTTGTGTTCTCTACAACACTGATTCACCCCCCCCCCCCCCTTAGTGTTGTCAAGTACTCCAACACCAAAGCTAGCCTTGGTGGAGAGAAAACCCCACTTAAGGGTCTGGCAAAACATGCCATCACCAATAGCTAAACATACCCCATAGAGCAACTATTAGAGTTGTTACGAACCTTCGACAATGTATCGATTGTCATACTAGAATGAAACTATCTCCAAGATTGTTTCAAGAAATATGTTGTGAGATATGTCAACCATTTCCATTATTTTAAATACGAACAATTGTCTTGTGGAGTTTATTAGTGATGCTAAATGAAGCAATCTAAAAAATAAGCTTCTACAATAATAATGTGCACAGTGTCAGATCTCCAGTAATAATGAAGGGAAATCCATCACATCATAATGGAAGGGGAATTTTTGTTAGATGTCAGAGTTGTAAGTGTCTTGGTAACCATGCAGGCATGTTAATTGTTTCACGAAATGCCTAAAAGAAACGCAGTCTCACGGATTGCAATGATCACAGGATATGCACAAAAATTGATTTGTTGAAAAGGCTTTAGAACGTTTCAGGAAAGAAATGGTTGGCAAGTGTAAAGCCAAAATCTAGAACCTTTGCGAGCACTGTCCCTTGCGTGTGCCAAAATGGGAGCTTTGGAACAAGGTATGGACATACATCATTACATAAACAATAGAGAAATTTGGTCATATTTTCTAATTGCAACTGCGTTGGTAGACATGTACACAAAAATGTGAAAGCATGGTAAAGGCATGTGAACTATTTGGTAAAATACCCCAAGGAAAAGTGGTCTTAGATCTCCATAATTTACATTGGTATTCAAGATCATTGTCAAACTTCTAGATGAAACCCAGAAGCCACAATTTACAGATTTCTACAAATTTATCAGTTCTACCTAAAACTCAGTTATCCACTTTGACTGAAATGCATGATTTCATAATTAAAATAGAAAATATTAAGACCAAAAATGTCAATTTGGGTATTTTTATGGCCAACAAATGTTAGAAAAAAGATTCCAAAATTCGCTGACTTTGGAGTTGGCTAAACAATATGAAGGATAAAGAGGATAAAGATCTTTGAAATCTTATTTCAAAATTTTCAGGATGCATTAAACTTCTTAGTAAAATTACTATACAAAATAAAATACAATGACATTATAGCAACAAGTGTTTGATGTTATTTGTTTTTAAGTGATTTCATCTATTTCTCTATTTTCCTTCTCACCATATGAAATAGATGAAGTCACTTAAAGAAAAGTAAAAGAATTCAAATTAACTATAAGAAGTAAATTTATTAAAGTTTTTCTAAAATACCCAATGTTAGTTTAAGTAACAATTATTCACAAAACAATTAGTGGAACATACAATCCGGAGCTCTGCAACTTTCCCGCCTTTACATTCTTTGAACTTGCTTTGCTCATGGTGGTCGTCAGCCCTGGGGGGCCTACCCCCCCTCTGGGCCCTCAGGTGGTTCTTGCTGATGATGGTACTGCCTCGGTCAGTACTCACGAGCACAAATCTCTAGACTCAGGGTTGGATCCCAAGGCTTGGAAACAAGCACTGCTAGGGGAGACTAGTAGGCCTATAGAAGATTCTACTCCCCTAGTGTAATTAGAGCTTGTGAACAAAACAGACTTCCAAATCCTAGATCTGATGATGGATTGAATAACCTCAACCTTGGAATTATATTTGGTAGGTAAGTTCCAAGCCTTAAGGCCCAACATAGACTTGGTTTGATGTTGGGTGGCCTCAAGATGGCACCTTAAAGGAAGTGTGGTTACAAGCGCCATGACAGGTGGCCTCTTCCTTTTTAAGTTCACTACTAGAGAGGACTTGGTAGTGACTTTGGAAGGCAGCCCCTAGCTGTAGGGAAAACACAATCTTTGTTTAGGGTGCTAGAAACTAGGGTTTGATGCAACTATGGAACTTAGTAGGTTGGCCCTGGTCTGGGTTAGGCTTCCTAGACTTCCGCTGGAGTTCTGGAATGAGGAGATCTTCACATGGATAGGGAACTCTTTTGGGCGTTTCATCACTCTCGACAACACCACTAAGCATAAAACTAGGTTAGTGTTTGCTAGATTATGTGTTAGTGTAGATATTCATAAATCTCTACCTAATACCATTAACTTGAAGTCTAAAAATGGTAGTTGGGAGCAACACCTAGTGTATGAGAATGCTACCACTTTTTGCCAAAATTGTAACAAAAAATAGCACCTTATCAATGAATGTAAAAAAATAACCTTGGACACAAAAAGATAAAGAGGTCTCGAAGGAGGAGAATATTATGGAGGAATACCCATTCAAAGAGGACTTGCTTGATATCATCAAGTCCCCTCTCATGACAAAGCAACTAGAAAAGGCCCAGACACAGGGAGAGCCTGAAGCTAAACTTCCAATATCAACCACTGAGGCCTCACCTCTACCTTTGCCTCAAATTCAGAGGGATTCTTAAGCTGAACAGCTGACTCAGCAAAAGGACATTTCCTTGGATTCAATTGAGACAGAAGATGGGGAAATCCTAACCCCCAATGAAAAGACTTCCTGCCTCAAAATGTTGGTTCTAGTACCAATGCATTTGATGGAAGGCAGTCAAGAGGTTCAAGGACTAAGGTGGCTGAAGGAGCACAAATAGTAGTTCAGGCAAGCTCAGAGAAATTTATTCTATCACCCACAAGGGTTCTATCTCCTGGGGCTGGTCCTAGTAACCAGGAGGAGTGCATTACCCCCAAAAAGAAGGGCAAAGGCCACCATAATAAGTCAACGAATGTTTTGGTATAGTGGTATCTTTAGAAGTTCTGGTGCTTGATCTTGGTTCTCTCATATATGTTGTCTCAGTGAGCATTTGTCTGGTTCATACTTTGATGTTTTGGTATAGTGGTATCTTTAGAAGTTCTGGTGCTTGATCTTGGTTCTCTCATATATGTTGTACATTCTTTGATGGTTTCAGTTGTGATAGTTATTTCTTTGATCTCTAGTTGTTATCCTTGAATTTTTGATATATGGTGATTTATTTACTGCTATTGACAGTGCACTTGCATTTCAAGCTATTCTGGGTGATTATGAAGCTCTGGACAGTTATGGTATGTTCTACAATTTTTTGTTTTTACTTTTCATTTCTGTAGCATGATGATTACTTTTTGCTCTCTATTTAAGGTTATGGCACACTCCTTTCTCCCTTTCCCTTTGATGCAAAAAGGAGAATGAGAGTTGTGTTTTGCCCTCAAGGACAAAGGGGGAGTTTGTTGTTCTCCTCTCCAGTTGTTTTCCTTGATGACAATCTACACTCTCATGGTTCACGGTTCATCTCAGTTGATACAATGATACAGTTTGACAAATGTTTTCATCTCAGTTGATATACATTTGAATATCCACTTGATTCTCGATGTGCTCATGATCTCTTGTGGCATATGATGGTTTATCTCTATGGGCTCTAATGGTTTATCTTCTATAGCATATGGCATATGATATTGTAACATAGATGTCATGTTACACAATTGAATATGTGATATCTTGATGACATAGTTGAATAACAGTTCTACTGATGGCTCAAATGGTATCATGTTACATTTTCATGATGGCAAGACAGTTTAATATGATTGGCACTAGCAATCTTGGTTGCCTTGGTATATAGCTGGCATTACTATGGACTTCTACATATGAAATTTTTCTTCTTGTTACTTGTTTCAATTTTTAATATGAAGTAAAGCAATCATAGATCAAGGTCTTAAAGGGGATTTGAGTTACTTACGAGACATTCTTTTGGTGATCAAAGGTTATAGTTTTTTGTGCCAATAAAAGACATGAGAATGTCTTAAGGTCTTCACTTGTCATCATACAAGGAAATGTTTGTATTTATTAAAAGGGTCTTCATCAGCTATCATTGAGTACCTGGAGCATCTAATAAATGAAAAGATACATGTGTTTATTGGGCTTCTATTACGTTTTTACCTACTAGACAGGTTTCAGCATTTGCAACAAGTAAAAGGTTCAAAATTGTTGTTGTCTTCTACCGGGCCACTTAGGGCTCACCGGGATCATAGGTTACATGTTTTATCTTGGACAAAAAGCTTTGTTAAGGTTTCATTTCGTAAAGTGCAAACATTTGATATGAGCTCTCACCAAGCTAGGGTTTGACATTTTGATGGCAATGATGATAAAACATGGAACATTCAATAAGGTTCTGGTTATGATGAAGATTTTATGAAGTGACAATGCTCGTGCTTGGTCAACTATGTAGCTTGACAGTTATACAAAGTCACTCGATAGTTTTTCTTCTTCCTATGACATAAAAATTATCAGGTGTTGCCATTTTTGTTTTTGCATTTCATTCTTATGAAGATTTAGTTAAGGTTTTTTGATTTGTTGGTATTATCATTAACAAAAACAAAAAGGGTTTACCAGATAAATGAATGCAAACATAGTTGAAGGTTTTTGTTAAAGAAATACAGTTAAGAAGTATGAAATATTTGTTAAAAATAAAAGGGGTTTTTATGTTTGATAACAACTATTTCAAGGAGGTCGAATGGTTAAACTGTTGATTTCATTGTTGAGACTACTTTCAGTTTTTGTTTAAGGTATAAGACAGTTTGAAGTTTTTAACTATTATCTCAGTTATGGAAACTTTGTTTGACTGGGATTAAGACTATGATTAAAGGGTTGTTATTACATACATTGTGTTAGGGTTTGAAAGTTCAATGACCAGTGTTTGGTAGTTTACCCTAGGGTTTCTCTTGAGCATGAAGATAGTTTTGGTGTTCACGGAGCTTCCTTTGCTTCATTTGATAGTTTGGGTACTATTTTATGATGTAATATTTCAACTTAAACTTATCCATATGGGTCTATCCAACCATACATCAATAACGGTTAATTATGCAGGTACAAACTGGTTGAGACAGTTCAAACAATGTAGTTACATTCTCAAACTGTTTGATGAAAGAAAGAAATACTTTATATAAAATGATATTTTGTGTGAACACCTGTGATGAAGTTGATGATGTGTGCTTGTTGCGTCATCATTGAAATCATAATAGAGTATTGTAGTGTTTCTTAAATCTCAAATAATGAGATATTCAAGATCTAGTTTATAGTGGAATAGCGTAACCCTCTGTGTTGAATCAAATTACTTATTGCATATGATAATAAAAAGCCAGTGACGCAGTATTAAACAGTCAGTGAGACATTTTTGTAGCCAGTGAGGCAAGAATTTTTCAATAAGCCAATGAGGCACTTTACTAAGTGGTTTTTCTACCCCAAGAGGGTTTTCCACTCTTGAAATCTCTAACTTATGGTGTCATCTATTTCATGTTTCATTTGCTCATTGTTCTTGAATGTTGTCTCCTTAATGATCTGTTACTTGCATTAATTGTGCCTAAATCAATAGTTGTTTTAGTTGATCAAGATTTGTTTAAAAGTGTCAAAACTTGCTTGTGTTCTCTACAACACTGATTCACCCCCCATCTCAGTGTTGTCAAGTACTCCAACACCAAAGTCAGCCTTGGGGGAGAGAAAACCCCACTTAAGGGCCTGGCAAAACATGCCATCACCAACAGCTAAACATACCCCATAGAGCAACTATTAGAGTTGTTAAGAACCTTCGACAATGTATTGATTGCCATACTGCAATGAAACTATCTCCAAGATTGTTTCAAGAAATATGTTGTGAGATATGTCAACCATTTCCATCATTTTAAATGGGAACAATTGTCTTGTGGAGTTTATTAGTGATGCTAAATGAAGCAATCTGAAAAATAGGCTTGCGCAATAATAATGTGCAGTGTCAGATCTCCAATAATAATGAAGGGAAATCCATCACATCATAATGGAAGAGGAATTTTTGTTAGATGTTGGAGTTGCAAGTGTCTTGGTAACCATGCAGGCATGTTAATTGTTTCACAAAATGCCTAAAAGAAATGTAGTCTCACGGATTGCAATGATCACAGGATATGCACAAAAATTGATTTGTTGAAAAGGCTTTAGAATGTTTCAAGAAAGAAATGGTTGGCAAGCGTAAAGCCAAACTCTAGAACATTTGCGAGCACTCTCCCTTGTGTGTGCCAAAATGGGAGCTTTGGAACAAGGTATGGACATACATCATTACATAAACAATAGAGAAATTTGGTCATATTTTCTAATTGCAATTGCGTTGGTAGACATGTACACAAAAATGTGAAAGCATAGTAAAGGCACATGAACTGTTTAGTAAAATACCCCAAAGAAAAGTGGTCTTAGATCTCCATAATTTACATTGGTATTCAAGATCATTGTCAAACTTCTAGATGAAACCCAGAAGCCACAATTTACATATTTCTAGAAATTTATCAGTTCTACCTAAAACTCAATTATCCACTTTGACTAAAATGCATGATTTCATAATTAAAATAGAAAATATTAAGACCAAAAATGTCAATTTGGGTATTTTTATGGCCAACAAATTTTAGAAAAAAGATTCCAAAATTCTTTGACTTTGGAGTTGGCTAAACAACATGAAGGATAAAGAGGATAAAGATCTTTGAAATCTTATTTCAAAATTTTTAGGCTGTATTAAACTTTTTAGTAAAATTACTATACAAAATAAAATACAATGACATTATAGCAACAAGTGTTTGATTTTATTTGTTTTTAAGTGATTTCAACTATTTCTCTATTTTCCTTCTCACCATATGAAATAGATGAAGTCACTTAAAGAAAAGTAAAAGATTTCAAATTAACTATAAGAAGTAAATTTGCTAAAGTCTTTCTAAAATACCCAATGTTAGTTTAAATAACAATTGTTCACAAAACAATTAGTGGAACATACAATCCGGAGCTCTGCAACTTTCCCACCTTTACATTGTTTGAACTTGCTTTGCTTATGGTCATCGTCAGCCCTGGGGGGCCCTACCCCCCCTTTGGGCCCTCAGGTGGTTCCTGTTGATGATGGTACTACCTCAGTCAATACTCACAAGCACAAATCTCTAGACTCAAGGTTGGATCCCAAGGATTGGAATCAAGCACTGCTAGGGGAGACTAGTAGGCCTGTAGAAGATTCTACTGCCCCAGTGCAATTAGAGCCTATGAATGAAACATACTTCCAGATCCTAGATCTGATGATGGATAAAATAACCTCAGCCTTGGAATTATCTTTGGTAGGTAAGTTCCAAGCCTTAAGGCCCAACATAGACTTGGTTTGACGCTGGGTGGCCTCGAGATGGCACCTTAAAGGAAGTGTGGTTACAAGCGCCATGATAGGTGGCCTCTTCCTTTTTAAGTTCACTACTAGAGAGGACTTGGTAGCGACTTTGGAAGGCGGCCCCTGGCTGTATGGTAAACACAACCTCTATTTAGGGTGCTAGAAACTAGGGTTTGATGCAGCTGTGGAACTTAGTAGGCTGGCCCTGGTTTGGGTTAGGCTTCCTAGACTTCCGCTAGAGTTCTAGGATGAGGAGATCTTCACATGGATAGGGAACTCTTTTGGGTGTTTCATCGCTCTCGACAACACCACTAAGCATAAAACTAGGTTAGTGTTTGCTAGATTCTATGTTAGTGTAGATATTCATAAATCTCTACCTAATACCATTAACTTGAAGTCTAAATATGGTAGTTGAGAGCAACACCTGGTGTATGAGAATGCTACCACTTTTTGCCAAAATTGTAACAAAAAAGGGCACCTTATCAATGAATGTAAAAAAATAACCTTGGACACGAAAAGATAAAGAGGTCTCGAAGGAGGAGAATATTGTGGAGGAATACCCATTCAAAGAGGACTTGCTTGATATCATCAAGTCCCCTCTCATGACAAAGCAACTGGAAAAGGCCCAGGCACAGGGAGATCCTGAAGCTGAACTTCCAATATCAACCATTGAGGCCTCACCTCTACCTTTGCCTCAAATTCAGAGGGATTCTGAAGCTAAACAGCAGACTCAGCAGAAGGGTATTTCCTTGGATTCAATTGAGACAGAAGATGGGGAAATCCTAACCCCCAATGAAAATACTTCCATGCCTCAAAATGTTGGTTCTAGTACCAATGCATCTGATGGAAGGCAATCAGGAGGTTCAGGGACTAAGGTGGCTGAAGGATCACATACAGTAGTTCAGGAAAGCTCAGAGAAATTTATTCTATCACCCACAAGGGTTCTATCTCCTGGTGCTGGTCCTAGTAACCAGGAGGGGTGGATTACCCCCAAAAAGAAGGTGAAAGGCCACCATAATAAGTCAACGGATGTGGGGACAAAAGGAAAGGCGGGTAGACTATCCCAGAGAGAATCTAGAAACAGAGAAGCAACCAAGGATATAGCCATTGGGAGACAAAGCACACTGAAGGATATCTCTAGAAGACCACGTAAATGAAGGTCATCTCATGGAATGTGAGGGGGCTAAAGAGTCCTCAGAAATAGCTCATGGTTAGGAGCTGCATTTTTGACAATAAGGTGGATATCATCCTTCTCCAAGAGGTTAAGATGTCTGTAGATAAATTTAGAAAGATAGATAATGATATCTGGCCCATGGATGACTACATTATCAGCCCTTCCACTGGGGCATTTGGGGGCCTGGTTACTATGTGGAACAATTATAATATTTCAGGTTGTTATTGCTCACATAGCAAAAATGGCTTGGAAAATAAATGCACTATGAATAAGAAAACTTGGAAGCTGATCAATGTATTTGCTCCCAACACCAAGAATGCCAGAAAGGAACTATGGGATGGCTTAATCCCTAAAATTAATGCTGGGAGAAGGACTTTGTGGATGCTGGGGGAGATTTCAACACCCTGCTTTTCCCCTCAGAAAAATCTGGGGGCAGCACGGACTACTCAAACAACATGGTGGACCTAGCGGACTTCCTCAGCACACAAACATTCTTGACAAAGGTCAGGAAGACAAGCTGTTCGATGACATTCCCTCTATCCTCTCGGAGGAAGATAACTATATGCTTCTAAGGCCTATTACTAAGGAGGAAGTTAGGGCGGTTGTGTTCTCTATGGGGCCCTTCAAAGCTCCAGGCTCGGACAGATTTCCCTCGGCCTTTTTCCAAGACTTCTGGGAGATTGTGGGTTATGGTGTCATGACTGTAGTCAAGGACTTGTTCAGGATTTGCAAAATCCTTAAGTAGATCAATGCCACTTTCATTACGCTTATCCCCAAGGAGAGCATCACGAAATCCATGGCTGACTTTCATCCTATTAGCCTATGTAATACCATTTATAAGATTATCATGAATACTCTGGTCCTCAGACTTCAACCGCTACTGGACAATCTTATATCTGATTGCCAAAAAGGCTTTGTCCCAGGTAGACAGATTATGGATGCTGCAATATCAACCCATGAAGATCATTCACTCGATGGATAGAAGTAACAATCCGAGCATGGCTCTCAAACTGGATATATCTAAAGCCTATGACAGAATCTCCTGGGAGTTCCTGTTCAAGGTCCTTAGGAAGTTTGGGTTCAAAGATAGAATGCTTACTCTGATAAAAGAATGTGTCACCATTGTCAAGTACTCGATTCTAGTCCATGGCACCCCTCAGGGATTCTTTGAAGCTGGTAGGGGTATCAAACAGGGAGATCCCCTTTCTCCCTACCTATTTATAATTATGGCAAAGGTCCTAGGTAGAAACATCCTCTCCCACGTAGATAATCATACCCTCAGGGGTGTCAAAGTTGCATCCACCTTGGGACCATCTGTTGTCCAACAGTTTGTTGAGGATACTATACTCTTTGGGGTGGCTTTAGTGGTTGAGGCAAGAAGATGGAAAAATCTACTAAACACTTATGCGGAAGTTTATGTCCAGTGCATTAATTATGAAAAGAGTAATGTGTTCTTCTTCAACACTGACTTGGAACTGTAAGATAAGGTGAGAAACATCCTAGAATGCAACAAGGCTAATCTCTTAGCTACCTACCTGGGTATGCCCCTCACAGTCAAGGATGTGACCCCAGCTTTCTGGAACACTGTTCTGGAAAGAATCCAAAAGAAGATGGAAGGATGGAAAGGTAAACTCGCTAGCCAAGTAGGCAAACATCAACTCTTGAAGGCCTCATTGCAAGGCATCCCCACTTATTTTCTTTCCCTCTTTAAAATGCCTAGATAAATGGCAGAGAAATTGGAGAAGATCCAGAGATCCTTCCTCTGGACTGGAGTTGAGGAAAAGAAGAGGATCTCGCTGGTTGGGTGGGATAAAGTATATCTGCCCAAATTGCAAGGGGGATTGGGAATCAAAAAAATCCAGGGGATGAATAAAGCCTTACTGGCCAAGATTTGGTGGACCTTCCTTAAGGAGGAGAAAGACTGGATGCAAATTATGAAAGCCAAATACCTACAAAATGGGGATAAATTAGGGGTTATTGATAGAGAGAGAGCCTTCCCAAAGACTCTATTATCTGGAACAAAATGATCAAAACGAGAAGCACTCTATTTGAAAGCATCAAATGGAAGTTGGGTAAGGGAGACAAAATCAGGTTCTGGGAGGACAATTGGCTCAGGGAGGGACCCCTGTCTAACAAGAAGAACAACACCACCAAGGAAAGAGTTGTCAACCATTTTGGGAGCATGGTTAGCAATTTCATTACTAGCCAATTCCACAGCCAAAGGTGGTGGAAGAACCTCTCTGAATCTTGGAACAATATTCAGCATGAGAATTAGGAGTTTCAGGTTGTGTAATTGGAGTTGAACAAGTACAAAATTATGATATTTCCTAGGGAAGATGAAATGCTATGGGGGCAGGATCAAAATGGGATCTTCTCAATTAAGTCAGCTTACAACGTGTTGACCAACAACAGACACGGGAGTTGGTTTTGGAAGAGTGTCTAGAACAATAAGATGATCCCTAAAATAAACTTCTTCTAGTGGTCTGTAGCTCATAATAAAATCCTTACTACCGATAACCTTAATAAAAGGGGTTTTCAATTGCTTAATAGATGTGTTCTCTGCCTAAAAGAAGAGTCCATTCAGCACCTTCTTTTCCATTGTGAATTTTCTAAGGAGATATGGGGAAAAACTATAGAGAAACTTAACCTAGAGTGGGTCTTCCTAGAAAACTTAATGGATTTCACCCAAATCTAGCTTACTCCTTTCTCTCACCTCAGGATTAGAGAGCTTGGGAGACAAATTCCCCCACACTTGGGGTGGAGTGTGTGGAAGGCAAGGAACAATAGATTATTCAGAGAAAAAGCTACAACTGCTAATGAGGTCTTTTACTCCTTTAATAGGTTGATCTCTGAGAACATGCCCTCCAGCACTCTTCATGAGGCCAAGAAACCCCCTACTATGGTGGAAGTGCTAATTACCAATAATTGGGGACTGACAGCGGACATGACCAAGATTGACAAATCCAGAAAGATGGCCAGACAAAACACCCTCTAGAGACCCCCTCCCATGGATTGGATCAAACTTAACTTCGAAGGAGCTGAAAAAAAATACTAGGTTGGCCAGTGGTGGAGGGATTTTCAGAGACAGTCAGGGTGTGTTCATTGCTTCTTATGCGGGGTACATCGATATCCAGTCTAATAATGTGGTGAAGGGATTGCCTCTGCTATGGGGGCTCAAAATTGCTCTCTATGGGAATGGACAAGTTACAAGTGGAAGGAGATTCAAAAATTATTATTGAGGCAGCTCTTGGTAGGTCCAATAGTGGCTGGAAGTTGAAGGATATTACAAATGACATCTCTTGTGTATTGTCTGGGTTCAAGTAGATAGATATTGGGCATGTGTACTGTGAAGGTAATAAATTGGTGAATGGGTTGGCTAACCTTGGGCAGAGCTTGGACACATGGAGACGTTGGAAAAGAAAGAATAATTTACCTGTTTAGATTCAAAACCTTCTTGGAAAGGAGCAAAGTCTTGCTCTAGGTCTCTCCTGTTTGAATTTATAAACCCCTCTATCTCTTGGCCTAGGGAGTACATTAGACGCCATATGGGATCTCATTTAGATCACCATCTAGATTTGAAGACTAGTGATTTGGGTGGTGTGATGTCTACAAGCCATCTCAGACTTGTCAGAGATTGGGTTTGCCACTATACAAAGGATTACCCTCACATCAGTTGGATGTGGAGGCCTAAGGAGGGGTTTCACATGTCCAGGCATGTGAGCAATCAGGATATCAACTCGACGACTCTCCACAGATCCTCTAATTATGACCAATTAATGAATATTAATCATGAAAAGAAAGGGAATGTTCATTCACATATTGTGAATTTAAGAAAGTACACCACCCCCGGTGGCCAAAGAGACACTATACTCATCAACTCGAGTATGAATATTGGTATGCAGGATATTTTCTATAAATTGAAAGTTTCTAAGTTAACCATTGTTTATTTCACTTCTAGCTTGTCTGTGAGATATTGGTGCAAACTAAGAATGGAGAGAGATAGGTCTCATATTGAGCCTAAATCCTGTGAAGAGTACAAATGCAATGAAACCATATGGCACATTTGTTAGGAGGGCAGGGTGGCTTCCTATGTGGAATGCCTGCAAGGTCACAATGAAAACCTCTGAATGCAGTTCCTATGTTCGTTGGAGGGTAGACAGATCAAGGTGGGCGGTGTGGAGTTTGAAATCTCAGAGGAAGTATTTGGGATGGCGACGGGGATGTCTACTGATGGTATCAAACACAAGAAAACAAGCAAAGTCTCTAACCCAGATGGTATGGCTTTATTTCTAAAGAAAGGAGAGGTCCTACACAATCTGCAAGGGGGTTTGATAGACAAATGCTTCCGAAACCATGGGACAAGGTGTGCCACATGATTATAAAATACTTCACTCTCGAAGGTAGATTCAGACGCTTTTTCCACTACCATTTTCTCTACTAAATCATTTTCGTTGTAGCAAGTTGATTAGTTTTCCATTTTACTTGTCATCTCTGGAAGCCTCGATTGTTTCTGCCATTGAACAACATGTCATTGACCCTAAAAAATCCCTCATCCAACTCCATCAGGGGCTTATCTTTAGACTTTACAAATTCCATTTAGCCCTCTACCCCCCTAAAGCCCTCACAGCTACTAGGGTTGACCCTCCTTTGCTACCCTGCTCCAACCCTGATAAGATTAGCCTGGTGATAATTACTGAAATCACCTCAAAGAAGTATGCCAAATCCCTAAAGTCTGCAAAGAAAAAAATTACCACTAGTAAAAGCCCTGAGCCTAAGACTAGTGACCAGACTCCCAAGACTTCTGCTAAGACTTCTATCAAAAGAAAGATTTTACCCGGTGATTCCTCCCATGAGACCCCGCATGAGAAGAATAGGGGAGTTTGGATGGGGGAAGTGGTACGGACAGCGGGAATAAGGCTAAAAATGTTTTCATGGTGGTGGAGGAAGTTAGTTCTAAGGAACGTGTAGGAGGGAGTGACAACACTGGTGATGAGGAGTTTTCCATGCCTGAAAGTAAACCCTAGGTGTCATCGACTAGAAGGTCGACAAGGCTTGCTACTAAGCCTAGTCCTGTTCTCCAAAAGAAGGTGGTTACTGAGATGGAGGAGGAGGTTGCAGACCTGGAGGGTGTTGTTATTTCTGATGATAAAAACAACAAAGTGGATACGATAGTGGCAGAGACTAAATAGATGGGTGGGGAATTTTTTGTCAACAAGGAGAACAAAAATGAGACGGTGGAGGTTGAAGCTGATGACGGCCCCAGTAATTTTCCTGAGCTCAATTTCTGGGGGTCTGACTCTGTGAGCTTAGAGAAAGTGTTGAAGGAAGCTGGCAAGAAGAAAAGGGGTGGCAAGAAAACTGTCAAAGACAAGGAGATAGAAGCCCTCTTTGCTAGACTCACCGAGCTGGAGAGGAAGTTCAAGATTCTATCCAAGTTCTCTGTGAAAGTCATGCACCGGTCGGCCACCACTCTTGTGGTCCTTCAGGATGTCGAGCTTATTAGCCAGGGTATGAAAGATAAAGATCTCAAGGAATACCAAGATCTCTATCAATTACTAGCCGAAGATTGGGACCAATTGTTCAACTAGTCGTTGGGGGCTTTTCTATGCTTTTGGTTGTTGGTATGTTGTCGGTCTACTTTTGATCCTTTGTGTCCTTGTCTGGGTTTTTTTGGTTGTTTCTTTTTGGTTGGGTCTGTTTCTCTTTTATGGAACTTTGATGGAACTTTGGTGCACCTTTTGGCTGATGTATAATGGGATCGACACCCTTTTTTGCCGCTTACTATATCAAAAACAATTGTTTATCTTGTCAACACCTATTTTTGGCATAATTAATCACGAAAGAAATGTTTGAGATTTAATTTAGGGGGTTCATGGTACATATTGGATTGGGTGCAACCGTAAAGAGGGAGGATTTTTGAAAGAATTTAAATCTTAAGTGTTAGCAGTGGTCTCTCAAAAATTTTGATTGCAGGTTATGTTAATCAAATAAAAGGATTGATGGCGTTATTAAAGAAAACAAAATAGATATTTATCAAAGTAATTGGTAGGTTTCATGTCCTTTCTGCCTACATACAATTTTGAACAAGAATACAAATGAAATAAAAAGATAGTTTAAGATTTAGTTATTCAGATATACACATTAATAAAACATAACTAAATAGTAGAAAACTACTCACATAGGAGCTTCACCATTCTTCTCTGCTCAAAACCTCCTCTTCCTTCTTGATGTTTTTTTCCTCTCCTTGTGCCTTCCTCTTTTTCTTTTCCTCTTCCTAGACACTTGGTAACCAACCCGGTGGAGAAAACAATCACGGTGGAAGATGTGTGGCTCACTCTATTTAAATATCATCCATTTCAATAATCAAACAGTCAATAGCAATTTTACACCTCATTCACAATAAAAAGTGGTAAATATTTGTCCTACTTTTATTGGCCAAAATTGACCTTCGACTGTTGAAGTGGATGATATTTAAGAATAACCTGTGTGGCTCCCAAATATAAAGCCGTGATCATAAAAACAATTGTGGTGGAATATACGTGGCTCCCCAACATAAAGCAGTGATCACTTATGTAACAATACCTTCATAAAAAATGAAACTACAAGATAATGACTTTAAAATAGAGGAATTTCATCATTAGAATAAGGAAAAGAAAAATAATCGATTTAAACCAAATAAGTTAAGGCTAAAATAATTAGTTTAACAATTACCAATTTTAAAGATATTACTAATACTTACTATATTATTAAGGGAACCATTATTAATTTTAAAATTCTAAAATTAATACTTCCCATAATCACTCAATATGAAGGGTAAAAAAAGTAATTTACCTTTAAGCACTTTTCGTTATGATTAGAAAAATATTTTCTTTGCACACAAAACATACTCACGAACAGAAACATTATTCAACCATGACAATGCAAATTATTTATATGTACCTAAATCACTTCTAGTCATCACGTTATATGCCATTTGAATCTAATCAAATCTCATTAAATTGCAATAACAATTAATTTCCAATTAGGTGTTGATATGAGGTTTAAGGTTAGATAAACTAGTTTTCAATTCATTGTAGGATGACCACAAATTAGGAGGTTACAATTAGAAAATATTGTGCATTCAAAATTTACCAATTTCACTTACCAAGAACCTTACCTTCAATGAGGTTGGCTTCACTATCACTTAGAGTTGTTTACCAATTTGCACGAGTTGTCTTGAAGATTCCTTTAGTCACAATCCCACTCATGGACGGTTCTATCATTAGGTATTGTAACCATAAGATGACACTATAGATGAAAACTCCATGGCTTTGTAAACATAATATAAGGTTAAGAAAGATTAAATATGTAAGTCCACATCTTAATTACCACTAAATAGATAATGTATGTGTATGAAAAGAATGTGCATCATAAAGAAAATCATCAAGGAACAAGGAGTCATTAGCTACATCATGAGAAGATAAAGAACTATCACTATGAGCTCATTACTAAATATATCAATATACCAAAAGCCACGAGAAAGAGAATATGGACTAGAAAGTGTATGTGAAGGTGAGGTAGGTATATTTGTATCACTAGGATCCTCGAGGAACTTGAAGCAAGGGAGGCTCAAATAGATAAAATCCATAAGTGAACAAGGAAATCTACCATAAGATATATGAAGTATATGCTCACTAGGTATATTATTATCACATGATGGAAGATCCCTAGATGTGTTATAAGGAGTGGAGTATATGTCCTTACAAAGGTGATAGGTTCCTAGTGGTATTGAAAATCTCAATAGATGTCATTATATGTAGTCAATAGTGCAGGGAAGGCTCATACTATCTCTATCCTAACTCTTCGAACATGGTTAGTTCATGCAAGTACATAATGTAATAGGGAAGCCTGGATAACTCTTGATACACCCCAATATGGTAAGTTGGCTCTAAAAACATGGTTAGGTAATGCAAGCACATTAATGCAAAGTGTATTATAGGTAGAATTTTTTCTAACCCTATTTCCTTCTCTCGTATAATTATTTACAATGAGATTCAAATTGCATGTTCTTATTTCTACTTGCATTACAAAAACTAATCATGGTATATTTTTCCTTTGTTTTGCATATTCCCATGGAGAATCCATGCCAAAGGATGAACCTACATGATTGCCTCCTGCAGGATCCACTATTGTAAATGGGTCCCTCTGATATCCTTTTATATTTGAATATTTACTTTACATGCATGTTTGTGAGTGATATATGCTTTGACATACATGATCATTATAGGACTCACATGCACCTCAAAATGTAGGCAAAATGTAATGGTAAAATTTGCATACTCATGCCATTTCCCATTTAATTTTTTGTCCATTTTTAGAGAATGGCTTAATACATCTACATATCAACAGATGGCCTAATCTTGTGCAAATTCCTATTCCTTCCCCATGCTATTAACTCATCCACTTACACACATTCCTACACATTTATGTCCCACTTTCTCCATACATATGCACATCCTAACATATTCCCCCAAATCATGGATTAACTATACCTATTCACACACTATCCCTATACATCCATTACTCATCTTAATATATGCCATTTTATGTCCCATGTTGTTTTGATGGGTGTCAGATCAACTACAATCTTAACCCCTAAAATTTCAAATTTTGGTCAACTCCTACCCATTCATTTCTCACTAAAAGTTGACTGAACACACAATTTATATGATTTAATTATATGTCCTTATATTTAAAGGTATTCATTTATCATCCACTCTTATCCTATCTAATTATGATCATTTATAATAAAGGAACATGCTAGGAACACCTTCATTGGTACAGTAAAACAAAACTAGATCTACACATTTATTTTAGGAGCATCTGTGTAGCTGAGATCTATTGTCTTAAATCATTTACCTAATTTTTTTGTGGAGGTTGACTTTGGAGAACATGTACCCTCATGATATACTAGCAATCTTCCAAATATATTTTCAAATATCATTGGTCTTGGATATTAGAAAAGGCAAAGAAAACATAAATGAATCAAGTAAATCCAAAAACAGAAGTGTGTAAACTACATACTAGCCATCCTCCAAAATATTAAATATTATTGGTCTTGAATATCAGAAAAGACAAAAAAAAACATAAACAAATCAAGTAAATCCAAAACAAAAGTATGTAAACTACAAGATCGTTTTTGTAAGTACAAATTATCTCAACCCATCATTACAAATTATCTTCAACCCATCATTTTACTCAAACTACAAACTTTCATATCCTAAACTGAACTATCATACAAACTATCGTATCCTAAGCTGAATTATAAACTGTCATAATATTAAGGTTAATTTATGCTTATTTAAGCAAGGTTAACTAGTTTTATGTTTATGTCTGCAGATCATTTGAACCACTAAAAATGTTTACACCGTATGATCTTTAACATAGGTGAACTCAATTCATATTTAATCTAATGAAGATTCTGTGTTTTTGAGTTGGAATTGAGTGGGGGCCGCGCGAACGTGAGCCCCCTCTATCACAAATTATGATGTACACTCTCCACAATGGGAGATGTTAGACAGAGCCCCCTTCCTTGTGCAATGAAGGTGCTCTCTCTAGGCCATCGCCCTTCTTGATCACCGATTGACCCCGCCCAGGTAAGTATGCTTCTCTCCTCCCCCTCTCCTTCCTCTTCTACTCCCTCTTCTCCCTTCTTTTCTTCTTCTCATGCATGTGGGATCAATAACACCATCGCTGCCCGCCTCTAAATCATGTAAACAAATGCTTTTACGAGCCCCTCTTCACTCTGTAAACTAATTTCTGCTCTCACGCTACAAATAACAACACTTCTCAGCAATCCATAACTCTTTCAAGCACCACGGCAGAGATGTATCCATAATCCCATTGAAAGGGAAGGATTAATGACTATGCTACATTCAATCAAACAATTAAAAATAACGCCAAACTTGGATATCCAAATGATGCAAACACACAATACACCTCAAAGTATAGTCATTGAATCAACAAAATCATCCTGCGAGTACTTCACACAAAATGGCGTAACCACTTGGCCAAAAGAACATATTCTGTTCTTTGCATTCGCAGTTTTATTCTTTTTTTTTTCCCTTCCAAATTTTGAAAAATTTCCTCCGTTAAGAATTTATTTATTACGTAGTGCACAATATGCGCTTGTTAATGTCTACAAGTAACCAATGAGATTCAGAAAACAAGACATACTCTCCTCCATTATACTCTCCTCCATTATAAGTAGAGGGGTTGTGTTAATCTTGTATATATGTCTTCAATATTACCCCATTTGATATTTTCTCGAATGGAGAGTTGTTATTGATGTTTGTGTCGTGATATAATTACTGTTCTATGTTGTTGTATTCTAGAGTCGTTTGTTGTTTAGCATATAAATTATTGGATTGGTTTGGATGATGATGATGATTATTATTATTATTATTATTATTATTATTTTGTTATGTAAATATAAAGGTTTGTATTAATCTGGAGAAAGTATGAACATGCAGGTGCCTATAAGCCGTTTACCTGCCATAGCCAGATTACAAAAGACACTTACATTTGTCCTTGAGACTATAGAATTAACAGTGCTTTACAAAATCGGCTACTAGGCTTTCTAATCTGATATGGAAGACCATGCTATTCAAAATTAGCCTCTAGGCTTACTGGTCTAATATTAACTATATCATTAATAAGCCTGCTAAGACTGAGGATTTATCTACACAGAATATCAAAAGAGGCCGAGCTCGATAGCCATGGCCTGAAGCCTGTCAACCCATACCTCTGCATCGGGTTCCACATTCTCTTGCAGCATATTCTGGAGGAAGCCGTAGGCCTGGATGACACGATCCTGATGCTCCACCAATGCCAGGCCTTTCAAATCAAGAATGAAGGGCAGAACCTTCGTCACCTCCAGAGGGTCCTTGTTTGAGCCAATGTCTTTTGGGCAGCGAATGCCCACCCCTGGAATGGCCGCCTCCAAAATGGGATCGAGGCCCCGAAGGATTTCCGCTTTGAACACTTTCACCATGAGAGATTTTGCCACCGCTGTAGACACCCCGATATCCAGAATTGAGGCAAGGAAATGGGAAGAAATGTGGGAGTCAACCCTGTAGAACTCATCTGCTACCAAGAAACCTGCCCCCAAGATTATTTTGACCACCGGGAGGAGCAAGCCCTCATGCCTTCGCAAAATGCATTTTAACCTCAAATATGTGACCGCTCCCTTGAATGCCATCTACCTGACTGAACTCTCCAGCTGTAGAGGAGTCAAGGCCCCCAGGTTTATCAACCCATGCACCGAGATCTTCGCAATGAAGCCCGAGCCCTTCTCCATGCTGACTGCTACTGCCACCATCTGCACTAGTAGAAAATCGCTCGAAACTGCAGAAATGGAATGAACTCCAGATAGTTCTTTCTGACTGTGCATGAGAGATGACACATTCAATTAACCAAAGCTTATAATCAATGTAAAGAGAGGTTTGCCAGAGTAATACGTGCGACGTCTCAAGTCGAAAGCCGTAAGGGAGGAGCTCCAACTCCAAATCATAAACGCCGCAGTCATTATTAATCGAATACAAAGAGGAAGCCATAATAACTTTGTATGGCAACGACCCATCCAAGTGTTCTTGGATTGGGTGCCCACCCATCCACCCTAATTATTATTATTATTATTATTATTATTTAGATATTGTTTTGTTAACTTTTATTAAAGAGTATTACTTTGATTTTGAGTTTTCAAAGGGGATTATTTTTTCAATTTTTTTTTTTGTGCTACTTTCTAGTGGGGTCTCTTTATTTGGCAAGGCTTAAACAACTGGTGCCTTGTTAGTTCCAGACTCTAACTGATATTGCAAGTGGAGCCCACACTACAATCAACACTTATTCTATTTATTTTTTACTTTGACATCATAGCATACAAAATAGTATGTGCCCATATTCTCTGTATATAATCTTATCCGTGATGGGACCCACAATAGCCCCTGATTTTAACTTTTCTACCTTTTCTAGGGGAGGGGAGCCGGAATGTGCTCGGGGACCCTAACGTGCAATAGGACCGGCACACGTTGGGGCCCACACATACGCATCGGTCCCTCATAACTTACATATTTTTTCTTTCATAAAAAAGCACTTTAAGCTCAAACATAAATCAAATATGAAATGCACATTTTATAGTATAATATTGTCAACATAATATTAAAAATATAGCAACCAAACACATAATCTTGTTTTCAACTTGTATCTGACATATCAGCCTATGGTAGGAACTTTAAACTTAAATAGCATTAACATAGAACTTTGCACCCTTCCCCATAAACATTATAAAGAGAACTGTCGCATCAATCCAGACGTCACTTCCACATTACTCCCAACTACACAACTACAGAACAATGTCACCTCAACAAAATTCAAACCCATATTTGACCGAAGTGCTAACCCATTACAATGATTTGTCCCACCGTAGCATAACCCAAACCACACGCTAAGGCATTGGCATGTCTCATCAGACATGAGACCTACAACACATATCAGCAGGAGTATGTCCCATCTCACCAAGTAGGATGCACAAGTATTAGCTCCTTCCTCTAAAAACCCACCTGCATCAGAAAATTTAAGGTGTAAGGCCGCCATTATTCATAAAAAAATTATGGAAACAAATGCAAACAATACACCAAACCAATCAACTCAAGAATTAATGGCCCAAATCAATCAAATCTACAATTCATATCACCCATAATTCAAATTCAAAATAGGACATGGATTTAATTCGCCACGCCAAACAACCATCAATAAAATTCAAAAAATTTCCAATTCAAATAGCTGTGAAATCCTTGATGTACTCATTCTGTAGTGAGCGACATAAGAAACAGAGGAGTGACAAGCACAGATTCTAGTTCAACAACATTCATATTGTTCCAAGTATTCCTCTTAGTTTTTTTTCCATTTGTAAGCTCTATATTGTTCTTCATTACAGCCATGAAAGTCATAGGTTGGCATTTATCTTTCCCTATGTTTTATATTGAAACACAAATGCCAACCTATCCACCAGCTTCCATATTGCAAATATTACAGTCATAGTTTAGTATTTGTGTTTCATAGCATTTTTGTTTCCCTAGGGTTTATCTTGCAAATATTACAGTCATAGTTTAGCATTTGTGTTTCATAGTATTTATGTTTCCCTAGGGTTTATCTTGTGAATATTACAATCATAGTTTAGCATTTGTGTTTCATAGCATTTTTGTTTCCCTAGGGTTTATCTTGCAAATATTACAATCATAGTTTAGCATTTGTGTTTCATAGCATTTCTATTTCCCTAGGGTTTATCTTGCAAATATTACAGTCATAGTTTAGCATTTATCTTTCATAGCATTTTTGTTTCCCTAGGGTTTATCTTGCAAATATTATAGACATAATTTAGCATTTGTGTTTCATAGCATTTTTGTTTCCCTAAGGTTTATCTTGCAACTATCACAGTAATAATTTAGCATTTGTGTTTCATAGGTTATACATTATCATTCACTCTGCTTATCTTATTCTCATACATTTTGCATTATCATTCACTCTGGTTATCTTATTCTCCTAGGTTTTGCATTATCATTCACTTTGGTTGTCTTATTTTCATAGGTTCTGCATTATCATTCACTCTAGTTATCTTATTCTCATAGGTTATGCATTATCGTTCACTCTGGTTAACTTATTCTCATAGGTTCTCCATTGTCATTCACTCTAGTTATCTTATTCTCATAGGTTCTGCATTATCATTTAATTAGGTTTTCTTCAATCCCAGTAATAAATTTGGGGGTTTCTCTTTTTATTAGGTTTTGTTCCATCTTTTTCATAAGGTTATGCTTCATCAATTCAGTCATTCCAAATATTACATCATTTACACTCTTAAATACTAATAATTCATGTGAATGAATTTATTCCTATTTTTTTATTTGGTCATGCACAAATGATGTAAAAGTTGTTAAACTCTTATTGGTTTTCATTCGTAAGCTTTATACTGTGTGACCCTACTGTTTATATTGCAACCATTACAATCATAGTTAAACAATTATGTTCCCCTATGGTTTATATTGCCAAACATAGGTTAGCAATTGTGTAATTTTGTGCTTGTCAATCCTCTTTTCCTTATGTCGCTCACTACAGAATAAATGTACGTATGCATTTAATAATATTTCAAATTATTAAAGCCACAAACTAAAAGGAAAAAACACATACAAAAACTAATTAATCTTATGTTCAAGCATCACTGTCTTCATACATAAACATAATTGTTATTGAATATGAAAATATTTTTGTCACAACAAGTAAATATATGTTGTTTTCCCTTCTTTGTTTTGACTGTACTTGTATACGCCTAAAAATGATACGACTCTGTCTAAATAAATATTCTTAATATTTATTTAAGTTTAATTCCTCTATCAATAAATAAATAAACAAATTTATTTATTCAATTCATATTCCTCTAAATTAATTAAATATCAAATTATTTAACTACCTCTTCTAAAGTTAAAATTAAATAAATTTCTTTATTTAATTAAATTCCTCTAAATCCTCCAACAAATTAAATAATACCAATTATTTAATTAGTTTTTTTCTAAAATCATTCTATATTAAATAAAACCAATTATTTAATTGTTTCTTCCAATAATATCTTCTCTAAATTTAAATAAATTAAATATTTATTTAAGTTGTCCATTTCCTCTAAATATTGAGTTATCTCTAAATATAATTCAATCCTTGTGCACATGCAATTGAATATTCCAAATATTTAATTGAGCTAAAATATCTTCTCATCCTCATGCAATATTTATCCTCTAGTTCTAATCAGTTAACTCTTCTATCCATTATGTTAATTGATTAATCTCTTCAGTTAACTCATTCTTCTATTTTATTAATTCCTCTCATGCAAAATAGAGCAAGGCACATGTCCTCTTCCTATTCGTGCACATCTCTCAAGTATCCTCTACCGTTGATCTTCTCTCTCACAAGTCTATAAGTACAACCGTTTTCCTCCATTTCAATCATCCAAGCTTTTAGTATCCTTACTCTGTAGGAATCACAGTGCACCTTTGGCACTCAAGTCATTCCATAGTTTGTGATCACCCTTTTATCATTGTAATTATGTTGAAGAATCTCTTCATTACAAACTTATCATAGCCATTCCCACTTGACATTTTGGAATTAGCAAGGAAGTGCACCTTCTAAGGGCCATATTCATACACAAGATCGATTGAGAGAGGCGACCAATGGAAGCTATGAAGTATTGAGGTTTGCAAGGTTTTTGTCTTTGTTTGTTTGATCTTGATTATTTCCTTTTCCATTGAGTTATTGGTTTATTTGATATTATTATAATCATTCCAATTTTTTGGTAACATTTTTGGCGCCCACCATAGGGCCTTGCCCCAATTTAACCCAAAAACTAAGTTTTTGTGCATTAGGTTCCATAAACAGGAGGATTCTACACATCTGGTCAATTCTAACATGCATCTGAGCTCTATTTCAACGTATCTGGTCTTTCAGTGCATATACCCCCTAAAGTTACGCATCTGTGTTATGTAACAGCGCATCTATGCTTTCTGCACATATGTCTTCTGTCTCTGTGCATATGAGCTCTATTTTTGTGCTTTTGTAATTCTACACATCTGACCTCTGTCTCTGCGCATCTGATCTCTGTACCTGTGCATCTAATTCTGATAGTGCCTTTTTGAGTTGTTCCTTGTGATTTTGCTAACGTTAACACTTCTCACAAGAATACTCTCTGATCTACTTGCAAGCTAGGGGTTAGTTTAGTCATATAGCTGCATTTGTTAACTCATCTCTATATCTAAAGGAAAGTAAATGGATGTCCATGCAAATCTCTTTTAGCTCTAACTAGGAGGATTGTAATTTGATCTTGTTGCATCAACGACTTGAATTTAGTCCCAATGCCAGGAGGATAAAATTGAACCATTGTTATCTTGCTCTCAAAGTTAACAAATTGCTTGTGTGCCCAAGTAGCTAACTCATTTAGTCTTTTTCATTTTAACTAGGGGAAAAGAACCATTGTCTTTCATGTTTTTGGAATGATACTAGGCCTATGCTCTCCCCTATCTTGGGTGACCAAAATGCCAAACATATCATTTCGCATGTGTTAAACCTTTAGAGAGGCCTACCCTTGGATATCCTTTTGTCCAAGTGGAAACAACCTTAAGTGGTAACAAGCTAAAGCCAAGCTCTACCAAGCCACTATAAATAAATTGTGTTTGAAGTGAAAGCTTCAAGCAACGAGTGTTGTTGTGTTATACCAATGGTCAACCTCCCCCAAAACTCTCCAAGGCGTAACCCTTGCAGGATAGGAGACTCCATAACAAAGAGTAGCATTGTCGTATATATAACCACTCAAACGGTTGCACTTACTAATCATCCTTTATTTTTAGTAACCAAAAACCCCTATAAACTAGTGTAGGGAAGGGCAATTATCACCTCCCAAAAATGCCTCAACTAGAAATAGTGAGAATTCAGTTTATATTGTCCCAACCAGCCTAGGATTTGTACTTGTTTTTTAGTCAAAAAGAGTCCAAAAATTACAAAAAAAAAGATCAAAAACCATGAAAATATTATTTGTGTTTGTTGTGTCTTCTTGTCATAATTGAGAAATCAGATCAAAAAGACCAACTTGCAGCCAAGAAACCAAAACACTGAAAAATGTGCCAAGAAAATTACAAAAATAGTCAAGAAACCAGAGCTACACATTTATCCCACAGAGATGCGCATCTGTGTCAACCTATTGCTCATTCACTTCAACTTTTTGTGCATTTGCTACCTATTACTGCACTTTTAAATCTACCAAAGTTGCGCACTTTTTTCAACTTGCTGCACTTTTACCTTTTGTTTCAGCGCATCTGTAGCTGCACATCCAAGACAGTGAGCTTTTCCGCATCTTTTGAGAGAAAACTTTTAACCTTTCTGGGTACCCATTTCGGTCTTGTGTCAGTTTCTAAGGATATGACAAACCATTTAGAAGCACTTGCTCAAGAACTCCAAGCCATAGAATAGTAACTGGCAATCTTAAAAACTGAATCTTCCAAAAAGCAATATTCACCACAGGGCATATCTCCTTATCCATCTGATAAAAGCTTGGCCAAAATACCTTCCCTTTCTTTTTTTAATGTACCCAAGTCTGACAAATACAAGGAAATAGATTATCCACATGTACCAAATCCCTCCCAATAGGAGCATCCCAGTACTAGCTACGCCTCACACCAAGATCATACATTCTTTTCCCGTCTAAATGATACTCTTGACAAGGGAAGCACCACCTTAAGTTTGAAATCGTATACCCCTCCATCTACTAGTCCTCCTTCACCATCTCCTAGAAGGCATAACCGAACGTATACCAGTCCTACACCAATACCGACATCAAGTTCCCCAAGCTCTAATCCGACAACCAAAGAATCCTTGAATGATTTTTTCCAAAGACTTTTTCCAAATTTATGCAGCAAAAGAAAAGCTATGGAAAAATCCAAATCCAGTCATCCATTTACTCATTCATCTACCCATACACCTATGAAGGATGTGATCCAAGGGCTACTAGCAGAGAGTCAACCATGTTTCCAAATTTCGGTCCTTGACCTTACCAAAGATCCTTCCAATAACATGTCCTTTCCTCCAACCCCATCGTGTAATCCACAATCCGTCAAGCTTATCGACGAGTTTCCCACCATAAACCAAAGTCATAGTCCATCATGCCTTCATATTGTTGACCAAGATCCTATCCAAGAGTCCTCTACCTCCACTTCAATTCAAATGCATCAAGAGTTATGTCAAGAGTACACTTTAGAGCATGAGGAAACATCAACTCTATCTAAATCAAGATCAAAGTACCCCCTTCCAATACGTCCATAACCTTATCTTTTCCATGATCAAGATATTATCTATGAAGAAGCTATCCATGAGCAACTTGATCCTATACATGAGCAAGAGATCTAATTCCAGTCCATCCGTAACCTTTATCTATTCCATGATCAAGATATTACATATGAAGAAGCTATCCATAAGCAACTTGATCCTATACTCATACCTGAGAAGGAGATCCAAATCTGACCCATCCATAACCTTTATCTTTTCTATGATCAAGATATTATCGTTGATGAAGAACCTATACACAAGCACATTAATCGCATCACGCATAATCCTCTCTATGATCAGGATCCCATTTACGATTAAGAGCCTATCTATGATCAAGCAAACCATGATGATCCTCTTAGCCAACTTTATGCATTCCGTGGTTATGAGCTTATAACCCCATCTATCCATCCTCCACATAGTCCTATCCATGATCTGACAACACATGCTTTCCTTGATGAGACACTTTCCCCCCAAGTACACATAGATGATCTAACCAATAACTTGGATCTTAATGAGCATAATGATAATCAAGATCCTAACAATCCTCCACCATCCATTATCGACCATGTTGCAAATCTGTTATCCTATCCCCTTGGTCTCACTACCTTCATCCATGAATGTTATTCCTTAGGAGAGCAGCAACCGTTATCTACCGCTTCACCTTCCTCATCAAATAAGGAGATTACTGCTAGTATCCAAAACACACATAATCACATTGTCCTCCGCATACTCCAACATATGAACTATCAAGGAAAAGGCTTAGGCCTTCATGAACAAGGTACTCTATCCATGTCGAAGTTCGTCCACCCTCTTATGGCCTTGGATACATACCCCAAGGTGAACAATCCAAAGATGTTGGTACTTCCTCCACTCTTCCTAAATCCACCACTTCCCATCGTACATTCTATTATATCCCCAAAACATATGTCGCCATTCCACCTCCCTTATCGTATGCATCCCAAAAGCATGTGACCATATACCTTCTGCCATCCAATCTACCTCCGCTACTTCCAACTCCTAACATCCCTCCATGCATTTTACCACCCCTTCTTCCAAAACCTTATCCATCCATCTATAAATCTTCTCAAAATTCCAATCATGGACATCAAATGCACATGTTGTCTAAATAAAGAGCTTCCACCAACCTCACTTCCACCATACCGAGGGGATTCAACAGCAAAAATATGGATGCCTTTACCTATAAAGTCATAAATCCTAAAGGTCTTCATGCCTGCGAATACAAAAGCCAAGAATCAAAGAAACATCCATCTCAAGAGCTGCATACACCCATACACCTCAAAGAAAAACTGAAAAAGGTGTGGGTTCCCAAGCAACAAATAATTACCTCAGAAGCTACACAAAAGTTGCATATATCCAAGTCCATACCTTCACAGGTAAAGTCTATAAGCAAAATAGTTTGGGTACCTAAGCAAAAATCCATCAAGTTAAGTGAGGCATCCCAACCATCCACTTTATCCTTTTCCATTCAAAAATCCCATTCCATCCAAAGGTCTCCAATCCATCCATCCTGAATGACAAGTAGATATCAGAAAAATGCTCAGTCTATGTGGGTCCCTAAATGCCTAAATCACTCATCCACCAAGCAAAAATCTCCATTGCTTCCTACACCACCTTCCTATCATCTGCTTCAATGTTTATCACGATATGTGCAACCGTTGGTCATGGTTCCCTTCCATCCTGCGACACTTCCATATACCTCCATCTCCCCTTTCTTCCACTATTATCCTACATATCTTCCCCGTCCTATTCCTATGGCCCATGCCTTTGCATAAGCCTTTCCTCAATTCTTGCATAAGTCCTCCATATTTTGCATCATCATCCACTATCACACCTTCCATAATCTACTATCTACCTACTCCATCTTCCTTTCATGCGATCCTTACCAACATCTATGAGCATAGCAGCACTTGACATAGTCCATGTGATATCATGCATCTGGCAGGACTATAACCTTTCATGGAACCAGGCACTTGAGGCCCTCTCGTTTGTCTTCCACCTATCCTATCCAAAAAAAATCAAGAGAAATCCTTTCATCCAATGGTGAAAACCTGGTAAACAGGTGCCCTGGATAAGTACCATGATGAAAACCTAGCAAATAGGCATTGCGTGTAAGTTGATCTTCTACGTCACCTACACTTGGGAGCACCTTGTCTCATCTACATATCACTCTTCTCCTATCAGTTTCCTATCTTATCCTTCTATCCATTACATACCTGTAATGTCCAGTCCATCCATCCTAACCTTCCATTCCTCTATTTTCTTTGGTCTTGATAAAGATTGGGGGCACAATGTTGACAAATGTTGTAGGTGTCTCTTGACATACCTTATCCCTAGAGCAACACGCCAATCCTTCATTATCCTCTCATCCTCATATCGTCATAAGCATTGCCATGAAAAATCCTAAGTATTTTACCTACAATGGGGCATGTTATTCCTATGCGACTTAGTCCTTGGCAATCACATCCTTGCCCTCTTCTGTGTGCATTTTCCTCCACCCATTATCACTCATTCATCTACCTGTCTATGGTGTTTTCTTGTCACCAATATCTAGCATTAAGGCTATCCAAAATTCTTCTCCAATGTCATCCCAAAGCATTTCAAAATCCCAAAGGTATCAAAACCACCTAGCGGTTACATATCATAGCTTGATACTCTATCTCTTTTATCCCATTCTTGACACCATCTTATCCAATATCCTATCCACAGTGTCAGCCTAACATAGTGTCTGTCGTCAATATCATAGGGACAACCCCGAACTACGTTGCCTATGTGTCATCACGTAGGCAAGGCCATTATCAATGTGCCCCTGAGACTTTCCATCCATCCCATATCTTGTCGTCTATCCTCTAGTCCATCAGCATCTAAGTCCAAGTCCCGAACTAAATAGCCTCTGCGTCATCACATAGGCAAGGCCATTGTCAATACACCCCCAAGGCACTAGGTCAGTCCCTTAGGGTCTATTTCACCAATAAGGATTGTGATACCTTTCACCAGGCATGCAAGCATAGCAAAAGCCTGCTTCCAAAGCAGAAATTTTGATGCAAGACATCAACCTATCCAAAGCAAAGAAAACAAGTACCTAAAGCACTCAAAATGATTCTATCTAAATTATGGCAAGAAAACACATCTAATGCAAGAATGTTTTGTGTCCATAATCAGTGTAAGTTACAGCGTCTTGATTTTTGTTATCACGTCTTTCTATTCTACTTGAGGATGCCAAAAGCTAGAGATGCTATGATGGGGGCATGATTATTTTCTTTGTTTGTTGTTTGTGGGTTTATCTTTAGTAATGTGAAACCTTGTCTAAAAAGATGATCAACACAATGATCATCGATGACATCAAGGGTCTAACATGAAACAGGTATAATCCTTGTCTGTTGATACGCAAGAAATACTCAGGTCATCTCGGTTCAATTTTGACTAGATGCTAGTATTAACTTGTTATATCAAAATCCATGTAAGCAATACTCAGGTCATCCCGGTTCAATTATGCCTAGATGCTTGTATTTTCTTACAATATTTTAAACACCCAATGATGAAATAAGCACTTCAAAATACTTGCAATATTAAGATGTCAAAAACCATTCACATCCACAAAGCATCCATATCCCATGCAATGAGAATTATGTGTAGAGCATTAGTGTTTACAAGAGATTGTGAGTCCTTCTATCGAGTCATTCTTCTTTCAATCAATTTTCTATCTATCATTGTATCATCCAATGAAATATGAGCAATGATTCAAATGCAAGTCTATCCTTAATCCATACCAATCAAGTCAAGTCAATCTTATCAAAAATCCAATAGCAATCAGCAATCTTGATCCTAATCTTGTCGTAAACCAACTCAATCAATCATCAGTATCAGTGGGATGTATCCTTCCCGTGCCTATCATGTTTATCTAGGGATCTATCATTCCCTACCATGACAACACTATCCTATCGTGTTGATCTAGGGATCTATCATTCCCAACCATGACAACACTATCATCAATCATTATCAATTAATCACAGGGGCAATACCTTGTTTGTTCTTGTATCATTTGTGCATACCTGCTTGCTTGCTTGTGTGTTATCATTTTATCTTGCATCGCGTATCATTCGGCTCTTTCTTCACCCCAACCTAATTGTTTCACCTTCTTTATCGTGAGATTGTCCATCTCATGTCCTTCTGCCTTCAAATGCGCAATTTGACCATATGCACAACTACATTGATCATATGCGTCAACTCATAACATATGCACGGTTTTGGAGCACATATGCGCCGAAATGCAAATTGGCGCATCTATCCTAGCTTTTTTCCTGAGCATTTATTAGCCTAATAAATGACCCTAGGCGAGTTTTGTCGAACTACATATCAGTGGTCCTGCCTCAGCTAGCCATCTGAACTGTCGGACTCGCTCAAAGCGATGCTCCTTGTGTGGAATATCCATATCTATATCGATTTCTCTAGCTCCTCTGCTCTCCTAAGCTCTGAAGGACCTATCAACAAAAGCCAAGTGTGCAAATGACTAAGATTGTGGACCCAGCTCCTATTTATAGCAAATGAACCCTAGTTGGTTGTGTGGCGACCGTGACTACTTGCCAAACCCGTTTCCTCCCATTTCTTCGAACTATGACCTATTTTTCACCCTCTTCATCATGAGATTGTTTGTCTCACGTCTTTCTGCCTTCTTCCTGTTCAATCTCCCGAGGGGGCATCCTACCGTTGTTAACCCTGTACCACGGGCAAACTGGGGCATGTATCATTATCAGAAAATCTATTCTTTGAGGCAGTGTGATAAAACACATTGCATCAAAGAGGGGAAAAATGTATACACCTAAAAATGACACGACTCTATCTAAATAAATATTCTTAATATTTATTTAAGTTTAATTTCTCTATCAATAAATAAATAAACAAATTTATTTATTCGATTCACATTCCTCTAAATTAATTAAATATCAAATTATCTAATTACCTCTTCTAAAGTCAAAATTAAATAAATTCCTTTATTTAATTAAATTTCTCCAAATCTTCCAACAAATTAAATAATACCAATTATTTAATTAGTTTTTCCAAAATCATTCTATATTAAATAAAACCAATTATTTAATTGTTTCTTCCAATAATATCTTCTCTAAATTTAAATAAATCAAATATTTATTTAAGTTGTCCATTTCCTCTAAAAATTGAGTTATCTCTAAATATAATTCAATCCTTGTGCACATGCAATTGAATATTCCAAATATTTAATTGAGCTAAAATATCTTCTCATCCTCATGCAATATTTATCCTCTAGTTCTAATTAGTTAACTCTTCTAACTATTCTGTTAATTGATTAATCTCTTCAGTTAACTCATTCTTCTATTTTATTAATTCATCTCATGCAAAGTAGAGCAAGGCACGTGTCCTCTTCCTATTCACGCACATCTCTCAAGTATCCTCTACCGTTGATCTTCTTGTTCTTTCTATACTGTTGATCTTCTCTCTCACAAGTCTATAAGTACAACCCTTTTCCTCTATTTCAATCATCCAAGCTTTTAGTATCCTGACTCTGTAGGAATCACAGTGCACCTTTGGCACCCAAGTCATTCCATAGCTTGCAATTACCCTTTTATCATTGCAATTGTGTTGAAGAATCTCTTCATTGTGAACTTATCATAGCCATTCCCACTTGACATCTTGGAAATAACAAGGAAGTGCACCTTCTAAGGGCCATATTCATACACAAGATTGATTGAGATAGGCGACCAATGGAATCTATGAAGTATTGAGGTTTGCAACGTTTTTGTCTTTGTTTGTTTGATCTTGATTATTTCCTTTTCCATTGAGTTATTGGTTTATTTGATATTATTGATAATCATTCCAATTTTTCGGTAACATATTCTGTGTAGATGACAAAGGGCAATGCAGTGGTGACCTGTAGAGGAACGAAAAGAAACAAAAGAGCCACAACAAGGTTTCCCTCCCACAAACGAGGTTGTTTGTTTTCCAGAAGATGATTCTATTGCAGCAGTAGATGAGATTTCTACTCCCCAAATACTGTAGAATGAGGTTGCTACACCTCGAATACTGCAGAATGAGGTTCCTACACCTTGAATACTGCAGAAAGAAATAATGAAATGTCTGTGGTCTTTGGAGGACGTGAAAGGGGCACTATATGACGTGGAGGAAAAAGACATGTCAATAAGAGGAGCTTCCAAAAAGTGGAAAATCCCAATAGCCACACTCTCTAAATGGCTTAGCAGTCTAACAACAATGTCCAAGAAAGGTCCACCAACAGTCCTCACTGCCAAGGAAGAACATTTGATTGTCAAATGGTGCAAGGAAATGGCTGAGGTTGGCCATGGTCTTGAGATAGTCAATCTTAAGGTAGAGGTTGGCCAAATTTGTCAAAATAGGCCAAACCCTTTCACCAATGGGTTCTCAGGGAAGTCATGGTGGATAGGTTTCAAGAATAGACATTCTAAGCTTGTGTTGTGGACTGCTGAAGGCCTAGACAAAGATAGGGCACTCAACCTTAGGCTTGTTGTTGTAGCATCTTTCTACAATACTTTATCTACAACATATGAAGCACTACCATATGGTCCTCATCGCATTTGGAATTGCAATGAAACTGGCATCCAAGATGGCAGGAATGGGTCCATGAAAGTGTTGGCTAGAAAAAGTAGTAGAAATGTGTCTTACATTATTCCAAAGAGTCGTGAATGGATAACCATTCTATGTTGTGTCAATGCTACCGGGTAGAGTATTCCAAGATTTTACTTGTTTAAGGGGAAACAAAACATAGATAACTACATTGTAGACTGTGAACCAGGTGCTTGCATGGCAGCTAGCCCCATGCATGGATGACTAAAGATTTGTTCATACATTGGTTGACCCACTTCAAGAACTCAATTCCAGGCGGTGTGTCGCCCACCAACAGGCACTTGCTCATTTTTTATGGGCATGGAAGCCATGTAGCAGTTGAAACCATCCAAGAAGCAAGAGCATTGGGTGTACATTTACTCACATTGTTGTCACACACCTCACATAAGCTACAGTCGTTGGATGTGAGTGTCTTTTCACATTTTAAAACTTACTTCAAATCAAAACATGCAGCATTTATGGAAAATTTTCCCAACATTGAAGTGAGGAGGACAGAACTTGTAATGTTAGGTAGCAAAGCACTCATTAGATCTTTGACAGTTGACAACATCAAGGCAGGATTTAAAAGGACTAGGATATGGCCACTCAATCTGGATGCACCCATGGAAGACATGCATCCCAGTGACACATTCCAGGTTGACGAGGATGCTTCTACAGCGGATAACATTCTAAGTCTTTCAGGACTTGTTGTGTCAAGAGAGGATGTAGCATAATTGCAGTCCACTCTTCCAAATGAACAATTACAAACTACGACATAATCACAGCAGTCCCCTGATAGTTGTCATGTTTATTCAGTTGTAGAAGTGGTGGTGGACAGCCCCATTGACCAATTCAATGATAGCTTAGCTCTTCCATCAGAATGAATTGCACCATCTTGGTTGGTGGAGGGGGCAATGAATCAAGGCATTGATTTGCATGTCCCAAAAACATAGGGTACTTTTAATTTTTCATCACCACCACCTGCAATCGAGCTATCTGAAGTTGTGCATTACTATACTCCTTGTACTTCAAATTTAGGAGGTGATCAAGAGTTCACCGAGGACTCACAGGCAGTGAAGGAGAACATTTTGTCATAGTTGGATCAGATAGAACAAATAGAAATAGTTCCGCACATCATAAATTCCTCAAGCTGTCTATGCACACTATCCATCAAAAAAATCAAAAGGTGGTGTAATTTAGTTGAGAAAACAATCTCAACTATTGATGACAAATGACTACATGAAGTTGTTAATGGAGCAAGAGCAAAGGAAGAAAGAGGTTGAGGAGCTAAAAGTCTGAAAGAAGTAGGAGAATGAGGGAAAAAAGGCAGCAAATAAAGTCGCAAAGGAGTTGAAGAAGCAGGCCAAAATAGAGAGGGAGATACAACGTAAAGAAAAAGAGTAGCAAAAAATACAACAGAAGAAGGATAGAGATGCCAAAAAGGTGCTAGAGATGCTTCAGAAGGAATAGGACCAAAAGGAAAAAGAGATTGAGGATGCGCAAAGGGCTTTACAAAGAGAAAGGCGATTAAGGGCCCTTACTAATCCCTTGTCTCAAAGTAATGGAGTATTCCATGATATTCTCAACATCAACATCCCTCAATTCTCCATGGCAATGAATTATTCAACCATCTCTCAATCTAACTTCAGGTGCACTCAATATTCAAATTACATTAGCACTTGTGATGTACAGATGTCTACACTACCGCCCCCAACACATGTCACTTGCACCCAGTTTTCAAGTCCATCTCCTAGTCATGTAAGCAGCACTCCTCATCGAGTGGAAGGGGACGAGAACTTGGCCAATGGCACCTCGAGCAGCCAACCACCATTTCTCTATCATAGCAGCTAGATGTAGCCTTATTTGGATTTCATATGCACTTGATGTTTTTGACAGTTTTTTAGTTTTCATATCTACAATTGCACCCTTCTTGATGATAGTTTGAAATTTATGATAACTACAGATGCAACATTATTGTATTGATTTGCAATGTTTTCTAATTAGATTGCAATGTGTGTTGTATATATGCTTCTTGTTCGACCTATGTTCAATTAATAGTTTGAAATTATCATTCACTATGGTTATCTTATTCTCATACGTTCTGCATTATCATCCAATTAGGTTTGCATAGGTAATCTAATAGGTTATCACTATTTATTTGTCATAAATTTATTTCATTGTTTACTTGTCAAAAATGTGTTTCCCTAGGGTTTATATTGCAAATATTGCAGTCATAGGTTAGCATTTGTGTTTCCCTACAGTTTATATTACAAATGTTATAGTCATAGTTTTTATTTTTTTTTATGTTTTGACATGTGGGAGGACAGGATTTGTCAGTCAAGAAAAAAAAAAGCAAATTTGGCCATGCAACCGAAGCATAGGCAGTTGGACTGCCAGTGGGTGCGTGGCACGACATGCAAAGTGGAAAGCCCTGCCACATTGCCACAAATCACTCCGCCACCATAACACTCCACTGCATCACATTAATGTCTCGCCACCCCTTCCAATTCAGTCCTTCACTCCACATTTACTACACATCCCCTCTTCGTGCTTCAATGACATCCCACATAAACTTTGATAGGACCTCCATTCAATGCTTGCAAAGACTCGTACAACTTGCTAACTTTAGAGCCTTTCAATCTACCATCTTCTCGAATTTTCCCAACTTTTCCACCATAAGGTGCTTGGTTTAGGTCTTTGCAAATTCCATCTTGCCACCACAACATGCTACGCTCAGACTCCAGTGTCCCTCCAAGCTTCTTTTTATCATTACATATAAATATATGTATATGTTTACGCATGTGGTATATACATATTCATATACATAGACTTATACAAATGTAAGTATATGTGTATACATATTCATATACATAGACTTATACATATGTAAGTATATGTATATACATAGACATAGACATACACACATACATATATGTATACATAGAAATATACATATACATATATGTATATGTATACACATATAATTATGCATATACATATATGTATATGTATACACATATAATTATGCATATACATATATGTATATGTGTACACATATAAGTATACATATACATATATGTATATGTATCTATTTTCTTGTTGTTCTTCAATTCAGTCCTGCAACTATTGTATCCTTTTTAGGTGCCATTGATTAATTTGGGGGTGTTCTCTTTTTCATAGGTTCTGCTTCACCTATTCAGTCATGTAAATATGTATGCGTGATATATATACACATACATATATATATATATATATATATATATGAATATCTATATATATGTTTACACATATTTATTTTGTTGTTAATATTTATTCAGACATATAAATAATGTCTGTTTGTCCAATGTAAGCATAACAATGCAAGTAACCAATGTATGCATGCCATGGATAAATCTGGGGTTGTTTTTATTTTCATTATAGTGACAAATAATATTGTTGGTTGTTTTAGTGTCATAGATAAATCTAGGGTTGTAACATGGATGAATGGATTTTAGTAATTGTTCCATTGAATAATTAAAGAGGACTGTATAGAAGAATTGGTAGGGGCAATGAGAGATTAATGTGAGGTAGTGGAGTGAAAGGGTGGCCAACTTATACTCCATCAAAAACACTTTTAACTTCCAACCATACAAATATTAAAATCAATGTGCAATGATGAACACGTGAATAGAAGTATTATCTATTCAAGATATACACGATATCCTATAATGTCCCCATTTTTAGGCCCTCGTGCAGTTTGGTGGTGCTGGCTTCTGGGGTGGTTCCAGCACAGCCAGAGTAGAGTTTTTGTTGCTCAGCAGGGTTCAGACGGACAATTGGAGTTGATCGACACTTTCTGTGCCTGATTCAGACAACTTGTCCAAGACTTGCTATTTTTAGTAATCCCCTATTTTTTAGGAGGTGTGAGATCGGGCCCTGTTTGACTAGTTGGGAGTTCCTATTTTTTAGGGATGTTTCTTTTGTCGGTAGTTCCTACTTTTTAAGAGTTACTATTTATAGTAACCTGCTATTTTGGGACTTCGTGTCAATTGACCCTTGTAGGCTAGAGCAGATGGTTAAGGGGCCTTATTTTGGCAGTATTCGGTGTGGCTTCGTCTCCAGTGTTCAGTGAGAGTTCATGTTTGACCTTCGTTGGACCCCGTTTGGCACACTTACTATTTATAGTAAGTTACTTTTTCAGGGAGTCAGGGTTTCTATTTATAGCACGGCACCTGGACAGGTCTCAGATGCAGTGTCGACCAATGTTTGGGCCTTTGCAGATGTTTCAGGACTCAGTGGTGTGTACTTACTATTTATAGTAAGTTAGCATTCAGAAGTTGCTATTTGTGGCAGGGCGCCTGATCATTCAGTGTTTGGCAGTTTTGCTGTTGGTTTCAGTTGGCGTAGCAAACTGATGGAATTTTAAGGAGATATTAATATTTTGATGTGTCATTAATGATGTTAATTAAAAGTTTATAATATAAAGTTATATTTTGATTTTATATTAAAAGGGGGCCAATGACACATGATAAAGTGCAATTAATGATATTAATTTATTATGGGCACAATAACCAAGGTACTTTTGAGGCAACTAAAGCAAATAATAAAATATTATTTTAAAAGCCAAAAAGCATTTTGGAAAGTCATGCATGTTCATGAGAATATAAAAGCTCTCAAAAGCCGAATCAACCTCATTAATTATTGAATGATCATTTGAATCTATTTTTGTGGTTTTCTGGAGGAGACAAAGGGTTTCTGCATATCAGCCATTGAAGAACGAGAACTCTTCAATGTTTATGCAATTCTGAGGCTGTGCAATACCAGCTAATATTATTGTCATAGTGTGGGTTTCATTCAGGAGTCCATTTAGAGCTTATTGGAGACATTTTCTGCATTATTCCAGCTAGGGTTTGAAGGTTAAATTGGCATCTTTGAAGAAGGGTTTGAATGCTTGATTAGCTGGAATTGAAGATTTTAGAGATTCAATGATTTTTTTAAAGATTGCTACAGTAATCCATACCACTGCCACAGTGATTCGTACCGCCACTACAATGATCCGTACCGCTGTTGCAGTGCTCCGTACCATCGTTACAGTGATCCGTACCATTTTGTGTTTAATTTGCAAGCATATTTGTGGCACTATTTTGGTATTTTGATGCAATCTAGGCTATCAAAGGTTATTGTAGCAGTCATATCTCTATCACAGCAGTATATCAGAACTCATTTAGGGCATTTGTAAGGTCCAATGAATGATAGGACATCATATTGGTCTTATCTCTTTGTTTTAGCATTGATTGGTGAAGGTTTGAAAGCATATTAATGCTCATTTTGCTTTGTATAGAAGTCTGATTTAAGTCTGATAATAATCTGACATGGCTGATGTATGCAACAGTCAATAAACATTTGTAATCATCATCATTGAAGCCTTTCGTCATAGTAGATCTAAGTATTGAAGCTGGTATGTATTCATCATTTCATTTCAGTATTGTAATAGCACTCTGATATTTGTAATTGGCTATGATAAGCCATACATGTGATGTAATGGAAGTCTGAAGCAAACTAAATCCATGGCAGTAGTGTTCTGATTGTGTTGATCATTTATGTGAAATGTATGGTGTATCTCATTCCTAATAGTTAGGGGGTATGTGCAGGATCATGATGGGCCAAACTATACCTCTGAGTGGCAATGAAAATACAGAAAATCAGAATTTATCAAGTTCATGTGAAAATTTGAATGGATTATCTACACAATTTGAAAAAGATGTAAGAACGAAATTTGTAGATAATTGAATCTAGTTTATAGGCTACTATTTTTAAAAAAAAAAAAAACTAAATTTACTTAGTGAAAATTGAATATTTCAAAGAACAGCTATTAAATTTTTTAGAAAAAAATAAAAAGTGGGTGTCTGTCCAGCCAACCTAACTATGAGTAAAAATATTTTTTTTTTTTTGAAACTTTCAAAATAAGTAAAGGACTCATGTCCGGATGTGACGCATATTTATTTAAAAAAAATTTCCAATAAAATAATTAGTTATGATTTTTTTACTGTGACTTTTTTTAAAAAATAAAAAGTAATTTTCCAGCCAACCTAACTCGATTAAAAAAAATTGAAATTCAAAAGTTTTTTTTTTAACCTATAGCCAGAAAAGCATAGTGTGACACAGGTTTCAGATCTCAAAAAGGTGAAATGGTTTGAAAGTTATGGATGTTTTTCAATCAGTGTGTCCATCAGGATTTCAGACACACGGTATATAGAAAATTATTAATAATTATTTAATAAAATGATAACCAAACAAATCTTATATTTTTAGAAAGCTAACATTTTTTTCTATAAACCCTTTTTGTTTTATCAATTTTGCGTAAAAAAAAAAGTCGTCAGCACGAAGGGTGAAGTTCGAAGAAGAGACTGAAACATGAAAACACGTTAGAATCCATAAAAAGTCAACAACCAAAACAGATATCCATCTTGCTTTGTACCAAAGCAAGACGGATATCCGTTTTGCTTTCCAAAGCAAGATGGATATCCGTTTTGGTTTGGTAAAAGCAACTCAAAACGGATATCCGTTCTCAAAATGGATATCCGTTTCTAAAAAGGATATCCGTTTCCAAAACAAATATCCGTTTCCTTGATCTATGAAAAATTTTGTACCATTGGTTTTGGATAAAGAGAAGCAACATATTTGAAACATCGAGGCAATAATACAAGAAGTTAAAGTTAGTTGGTCATTTATAGGTATATCTATTGTTTCATATCACATTACACATAGAATTCTAATTAACAATCTAGTTTCCTCATTTGGGGGAACATTTTTTTATCCATTTCTAATGGAATATTTAGTTAAAAATTGGTGGCTCCTTGTAAAAAGTATGGGCTCTTATCAAGTACGTGTTGTGACCAAATCACACATCACCCCATTAGGAATAGGGACCCCCCTTTTTTTGAATTCCAATGCTTTGCATTGGGATCTGGATGATGTTTTTTCAAATGGCCCTCTACTAGGAATGAATGCTTTGACCTTTGAATGACTTGAACTAGGAAAGTTTTGCGAGCAAATGGCTCAGTAGTGTTAGGCATTGTTTTTCACTCATAGAATCACCAAAGGGCGCCTGGCTTAACGGAGGACATAACAAATATTCAGAGGTCCCCTTTTGTGCCTAACAATAAGCTTGGAAATGTTTGAAAAGCATCAAAAGGAATCAAGGCATATTCTATCATCTATTAGATCCCAAATTTGCGCCTTAAACATAGAATGGATGTTTTAAACCCTAGAATATAGTGCCCTGTGAAAGAAGATTGCCTTGTGGAAGGGATTGAAATCATCCAAAGTAGCGCCTAAGAGGTGTATGGAGTGGAGGATGATATTCTTAGCATAGAATGAGCGCCTAGGAAGTGGTGTACCTTGATCAGTGAATTTGGCGCCCTTAGTCATCAAATCAAACTCAAATTGGTGCCTAGACTCACAAGTCTTTAGGGGGCGCTTGAGTTAGAGTTAAGTCTCATCCATATAGTTTTGATGGCGCCATAAGAAGGATGATCTATGTTGTAGAAAGAATGTTAATCACTTTGAGCATCAAATTGTGCCTTGATTGGAAAGCTGATTAAGGACCTCAAGAAATGAAAATTGAATAAGGAAAAGAACAAAATGTGTTAGGCGCCCTTCATTCAAACATGTAAGGCACATTTTCTTGACCCTTCCATCTAATGCTAGCACCTAGGTGATGAGAATACAAAATGTGGAAATCTAGCATGTCCCAAGTAAAGCGCCCAACATCAAGTAGGCATGAAACAAGTTGGTCAATAATGTTAGGGACAAAATTGTGGAGTAAGAAACTATGCAAGTCAAGGCGCCATTTCACACCTATTTATCTTGAGTGGCATGTCCTATTCAGAGCACTCCAAGTTGGCGCCTTGACCAAGCACTGTGAAGGATCCTCTGAGTGATAATGGATGAAAAGTATTTGAAGGGAACTTCATAAGCGCCCTGGAGACATCAATCCAAAAATGAGGGAAGTGTGCCTTAGGTGAGATGGTATTTGTTATAAGTTGAAGATATAGCGCCTATTGGTACTTGAAGCTCCATCCTTAGCGCCTACCATCCTTAGCGCCCAATGTATAAGCCTTCACCTAATTTGGCGCCTATGGTAATTTCGTTGTAAACAAATCTAAGGTGGGCGCCTAATATTAAAGGGCTATTGATCAAGAAGTCCTCTATACACTCATTCACTTAGTAAGGAGGAACAAGATGACAAAATTAGAAAGAAAGAGGTAAGACGCATTTTTGCATCTAAACTACTCATTTTTAGCGCCTAAAACGAATTTGTTAAATGGACACCAATTTCCTCCGGAGTGACCTCCACTTTGCGCCTTGAAGTACATGGTGAGGTAGGAATTCAATTTTAGCGCCCAAGGGACAATTGGCATCATAACATAGGCACTTGGATGATAGAAGACTTCCAATTGATTTAAACCAACAAAATGACCAAATTTAAGGCCAGAGATGAGTTTTTGCGCCTTGAAGGGAACATGTTGGGATTCTTCCTATACAATTTGGAATGAACACTTCGCTTCGCTCAAGTATGCCAAGAGTGACCTTGATACCACCCAAGGAAGGTATTGATGAATATAATGAGTTTGGGCGCCCTTAATACAATGAGCATGACATTCCCTTGTTTGGAGGATTGTTATCTTAATACATCTTGGAGGAGAGAATGAAGGTTTGACATGAAAAGAAAATCATTTGAGGAATAAGAAACGAGCTAAGTGCATTAAGGCGCTATAACATACCTAAAGCTCTCTAATGAGCGTCTTACAAAAGGGACATGATAATGATGTAGTATGATCATCATACCTTGGATTGAAATCATCATAATGCTTAAAATAACTCAAAATGTGTTAGGCACCCATTCAACTATGGATACACTCAAGTAGGCGCCTTGAAGAAAACCCCTCAATGCATGTCAAAAAAAAAGGTGGGCGCTTAACATTGAAGAAGTAATTCATCAATCTTTTAAAGAAGCATGGATGTAAAAAAGAAGTGAACACCTATGTAAGATCAAGGCACAATTTTCAAACTCCTGAGTGATCTCCAAAGTAGCGCCTTGAGGTGAGATGGGGTCTAAGTCTATCTTAAATGGCACCTTGAGTTGAGGGTAAGTAAGCTGCTTTGAAGTCAACATAAGCGCCTAAGGGATAATAAGACTCTTGAAGTTATTAGCAGGTGTTTGGAAGTATTAGAATCTCACAAGAAAGACAAAGACCCTTGGCACATAACCATCAAAGCAGCTTGAAGTCATAGGGTGAATGCATAGAAATAAGGAGACTTCTTGAGTTGAGGGGTTGAATGTGAGATAGAACTATAAAAATGTTAAAGATCAGTCCAAAGACCTAGGCGCATTTTGCCACCAAGACAGTTTGATTTTAGTGCCTAGATGTCTTAGATACAAGGCACATATTCATGCCTTTGTCCTCCAATTTAAGTACCTATCTGTATATATGAAGAGTTTGTTTTAAATTTAAAATTTTGGAAAATTTATTAAATGCATTAAATACAATCAATCTGGGTCCTTTAACTGGAATGCAAGTAGAAGAAGAGCTTCAGGATTCAATTGATAATGCTCGAGCTATTATAAGACAAGAGACAGAAGGTAGAATCAGAGCTGAGCAAAGATGCCAAGCCTTAGAGCAGTACAATCAGCATTTAGTTCATCCTATTCACAAATGTGTCCAAAGTAAGATTACTCAAATCAAATAATGGCTTATATCCACAGCTTTATTAAGTTGATACCTAGGTGGATTAGTGTGTAAACATTCAAATTAGATGGTAATGCACAAGTTTATAGAATAATAAAATGAATCCCTAGTCTAGAATCCAAATGTACATAATAAAACGGATATCTATTTTGTAGTAGCGATATGGACGTTGCAGAGTGTCCATTGGCAAAGAATTGGGATTTACTTAAATTTGCTTGTTCATGCTTCTCACAGGACGTCACCTCCCCTACCCATCCAGCTCTACAGAAGAAGAGAGACAACAAATGATCAAGAGGGATCACCAATTAGTGGTAAGTGATTGATTACTTATGTCATGTTATATATTTTGAATATTAAATTCTATATTAATGTGCACGTTGTTTGATTGTATTAATAGGTGGAAATTCAAAAATCTCTATCGAGGAGGTCTAGTCAATGAGCGATAGAGGATGAGTCATTGACTGGTTCACCATCTTCATGGCCTAGCAAGAGCCATAGATTATTTGATAGCAATCCATAGGAGATTTGATTTTGGGACATTTTGTTACATATGCCTATTTGGCTTTGTAAACATACTTTTGTATGTTATCGATGTATATCGTTGTATATACCCATATGGTTTTATTTGTACATGCCTATATGGCTTGATATATACACTATACAAATTATTTTCATGACATTATGCATATATATATAAGATCCTAATTTGGCACAAGTAGAGAGAATGCTTGCAAAGGTTATGGAATTTGGTTTTAAACGTTCCAATTGTATTTGCTTCAAAGATTCTAAAGCCTTTTCAAAAAATCCATTTTGTGCATATCCTGCAATCATTGCATTCTATGAGATAGCATCTCTTTGAGGTGTCATGCCAAACTGTTCACATGCCTTGTCTATGCTTCCACACTTTGGATTTACACCCGCCAATTGCATTTTCTTAACATTTCCTTTCAATCCTTATCAAAAATTCTGTTTTGTGCACATATTGCAATCATTGCATTCCTTCATTTACAACACATGATTAAATAAGAAGATGCATATTTACAACACTTAAGAATATGTAGTAGTGTTGCTCATGTCACCAATACTATGTTTACATCTTCACATACATGGCTTACAACATGTGACAATATGAAGTGATGAAGAAACTTGTTATTTTGATGTATTTCAACTCCAAACTTGCGCCTAGAAGTGAAGGTGCTAATCCTTGATCAAACTAACCTAAAAGTGCGCCTTGGTACTTAGGGCGCTAGATTATGATTGATCAACCTAAAATGTGCACCTAAGGCTAGATATTGAATTGGAAGGATAAAATACATCATCAAAGGAGTTTATAGTTATTGAAGGCATCAAATGATGACTTGGGCGCACATCTACCTCTCTACACCATCAAATGTGCACCTAGATTAGTGAGGCACCACTTCATATCTCTATGACTTTGGATATGCACCTTGATAATGAATTGATCTTGCAAGTTGAGGTTGTCTCCACAAGTTGAAAGAATGTTCAAAGAATACAAGGCGCCAATTATTGAATAAACAACCTAGAATGAGTGCCTTACTATTTGAGTTGCTAGTTCATGCTTCTAGAACACCAAAAGTGCGCCTAGATGTTGAGGCGCTAGCTCTTGCACAAGCAACCTTGAAAGTGCGCTTTGACAAGGAGGTTAAAATGTATTATCAAAGGATTAAGTTGAATCAAGGAATGATCATTGAAGACAAGTAAAACATGATTATGAATGAGGTGCACTTTTCATTATCTCCAACCTCACAATTGCGCCTTCCCTTGGAAGCTCATATTGTGCCTAAAGGAATGGTACTAAGATAACATCCATGTCAATGATTGAGAATGTGTCAACTAGAACAATATTTTTTTTTTCTCATCGTGGGGTCGAACGGACTGTGCCAACGCGTCGAGGTGGGCGGGTAAATGCCAGTAGAGGTCTCATTTTTTGTGCCAAGAGTCCCAGTCATTTCAGGCAAGAGGCTACCTACAAAGTCCCTTAAGATCCCTGAGACCAAAAATGCGCTAAACTTTGACAGAGCAGTTCTCAGAATTCGTGACAGCTGGGAATGTTGTGTTTGGACCTACAGGTGTATGTGGGGTCCATCGACAATAACCTCTCTCATTTTTGGTCAACTCCATTCCATCTGACCATGCCGAAATCAAACGAATGTTGCAAAATGCTTCAATTTGATGCAGTGGAAAGGTGCTAGGTGTGACATTTTTCATTCCATAGCTCGTGGGGTCGAACGGACTGTGCCAACGCGTCGAGGTGGGTGGGTAAATGCCAGTGGAGGTCTCATTTTGTCCGCCAAGCATCCCAATCATTCCAGGCAAGAGGCTACCGGCAAAGTCCCTTAAGATCTCTGAGACCAAAAATGCGCCAAACTTTGACGGAGGAGTTCTCAAAATTTGTGACAATTGGGAATGTTGTGTTTGGACCTACAGGTGCATATGGGGTCCATCGACAATAACCTCTCTCATTTTTGGTCAACTCCATTCCGTTTGACCGTGCTGAAATCAAACGCATTGTTGCAAAATGCTTCAATTTAATGCAGTGGAAAGGTGGTAGATGTGACATTGTTCATTCCATAGCTCATGGGGTCGAACGGACTGTGCCAAAGCGTCGGGGTGGGTGGGTAAATGCCAATGGAGGTCTCATTTCGTGCGCCAAGCATTCCATTCGTTCTAGGCAAGAGGCTACCGGTAAAGTCCCTTAAGATCCCTGAGACCAAAAATGCGCCAAACTTTGACGGAGCAGTTCTCAGAATTCATGATAGCTGGGAATGTTGTGTTTGGACCTACAGGTGCACATGGGGCCTGTCAATAATATCGTCTCTCATTTTTGGTCAACTCCATTCTATTTGACTGTGCTGAAATCAAACGCATTATTGCAAATTACTTTAATTTGATGCAGTGGAAAGGCGCTAGGTGTGACATTTTTTATTCCATAGCTCATGGAGTCAAACGGACTACACCAATGCGTCAGGGTGGGCGGGTAAATGCCAATGGAGGTCTCGTTTCATGCACCAAGCGTCCCAATCATTCTGGGCAAGAGGCTACCGGCAAAGTCCCTTAAGATCCCTGAGACCAAAAATGCACCAAACTTTGACAGAGCAGTTCTCAAAATTCATGATAGCTGGGAATGTTGTGTTTGGACCTATAGGTGCACGTGAGGTCCGTCGACAATAACCTCTCTCATTTTTGGTCAACTCCATTCCGTTTGACCGTGCCGAAATCAAATGCATTGTTGCAAAATGCTTCAATTTCATGCAGCAGAAAGGTGCTAGGTGTGACATTTTTTATTCCATAGCTCGTGGGGTCGAACGGACTGTGCCAACGAGTCGGGGTGGGTAGGTAAATGCCAGTGGAGGTCTCGTTTTGTGTGCCAAGCGTCCTAGTCGTTCTGAGCTGTAAGCTACCGACAAAGTCAAAAGTTGCTAGGATTGAAATTTTGCATTCTATAGGTCCTGGCTCTAAACAGATTGTGCCAACACGTCAGGGTGGGCGAGTAAATGCTAGGGGAGGTCTCATTTTATGTGCCAAGGCTCCCAGTCCTTCTGAGCTGTAAGCTACTAGTAACGTGACTTTACCGGTAGCTTATAGCTTGGAATGACTGCGATGCTTTGCTCACAAAATGAGACTTCCCCTAGCATTTACCCGCCCACCCTGATGTGTTGGCATAATCCGTTCGACCCCAGGACCTGTGGAATGCAAAATTTCAATCCTAGTAACTTTTGACTTTGTCGGTAGCCTCTTGCTCGAAATGACTGGGAAGCTTGGCGCACGAAACGAGACCTCCACTAGCATTTACCTGCTCACCCTGACATGTTGGCACAGTCCGTTTGACCCCATGAGCTATGGAATGAAAAATGTCACACCTAGCACCTATCCACTGCATCAAATTGAAGCATTTTACAACAATGCATTTGATTTCGGCACGGTCAAACAGAATGGAGTTGACCAAAAATGAGAGAGGTTATTGTCGACGGACCCCATGTGCACCTGTAGGTCTAAACACAACATTCCCAGCTATCACAAATTTTAAGAACTACTCCGTCAAAGTTTGGCGCATTTTTGGTCTTAGGGATCTTAAGGGACTTTGCCGGTAGCCTCTTGCCCGGAAGGACTGGGACGCTTGGCACATGGAATGAGACCTCCAATAGTATTTACCCGCCCACCCCGACATATTGGTGTAGTCCGTTCGACCCCATGAGCTATGGAATGAAAAATGTCACACCTAGCACCTTTCCACTGCATCAAATTGAAGCATTTTGCAACAATGTGTTTGATTTCGGCATGGTCAAACAGAATGGAGTTGACCAAAAATGAGAGAGGTTATTGTCGATAGACCCCACGTGCACCTGTAGGTAGGTCCAAACACAACATTCCCATCTATCACAAATTCCAAGAATTACTCCATCAAAGTTTGGCACATTTTTGGTCTTAGGGATCTTAAGGGACTTTGCTGGTAGCCTCTTGCTCGGAACGACTGAGACAGTTGGCACATGAAATGAGACCTCCATTGGCATTTACCTGCCCACCCTGACACGTTGGCGTAGTCCGTTTGTCCCCACGAGCTATGGAATGAAAAATGTCACACCTAGCACCTTTCCACTGCATCAAATTGAAGCATTTTGCAACAATGCGTTTGATTTTGGCATGGTCAAACAGAATGGAGTTGACCAAAAATGAGACAGTTTATTATCGATGGACCCCACGTGCACTTGTAGGTCCAAAAACAACATTCCCAGCTGTCATGAATTATGAGAACTACTCCGTCAAAGCTTGGCGCATTTTTGGTCTCAGGGATCTTAAGGGACTTTGTCGGTAGCCTCTTGCCCGGAACGACTGGGACTCTTGGCACACAAAACAAGACCTCCATTGGCATTTACCCACCCACCCAACGCGTTGGTGCAGTCCATTCGACCCCACAAGCTATGGAATGAAAAATGTCACACCTAGCACCTTTCCACTGCATCAAATTCAAGCATTTTGCAACAATGCATTTGATTTTGACATGGTCAAACGGAATGGAGTTGACCAAAAATGAGAGAGGTTATTATCGACGGACCCCACATGCACCTGTAGGTCCAAACACAACATTCCTGGCTATCACAAATTTTGAGAACCGTTCCGTCAAAGTTTGGCACATTTTTAGTCTCAGGGATCTTAAGGGACTTTGCCGGTAGCCTCTTGCCCGGAAGGATTGGGACGCTTGGCACACGAAATGAGACCTCCAATAGCATTTACCCACCCGCCCCAATGTGTTGGTACAGTCCGTTCGACCCCACGAGCTATAGAATGAAAAATGTCACATCTAGCACCTTTCCACTGCATTAAATTGAAGCATTTTGCAACAATGCGTTTGATTTCAGCACGGTCAAACGGAATGGAGTTGACCAAAAATGAGAGAGGTTATTGTCGACAGACCCCACGTGCACTTGTAGGTCCAAACACAACATTCCCAACTATCACAAATTCTGAGAACTGCTCCGTCAAATTTTGGCGCATTTTTGGTCTCAGGGATCTTAAGGGACTTTGCCGATAGCCTCTTGCTTGGAATGACTGGGATGCTTGGCGCATGAAACGAGACCTCCACTGGCATTTACCCGCCCACCCCGACGCGTTGGCATAGTCCATTCGACCCCACGATGAGCAAAACAAAAAATATGGCACCTAGCAAGGTTTTTGCTCTTACAGAACAATGTATCGGCAAAGACCCTAGCTTTCATAAGGGCAGACATGTGATTTTAAGAGGTTTTGGGAATGTGACTTTATCCTTCCACTCCTTATCCAATGACGAGTTTATTCGTAGAGTTTGATGGCTTTTATGAGCATATACATGATGTTGTTTTAGGATAGTCATAAAGGGCAGTTTTTGGATAGCCATATGTATCTTTTTAACAATCATAAAGGGCAAGTTGTACATGGACTGTGAGAGTCCCAAAACTCATATAAATCATCCATTTTGGTGTTTGACAACCTTATAAATCCATTAGATCATTTATACAAACCATAATGCAACTTATAAACCCTCTTTGTATAGTAATTTCATGAATGACTATCTTGTATGATTGTTTTGTGCATTTTAATAGGCTAATGAGGATTGTATGGTGTTGTCATATTCATGATTTTAACTTGATACAGAGATAGGCTTTAACTCAACATGATAGAGGCATCATTACAAATGGATTGAATTGCAATAGTCAAAGAGCCAACCTCCTATCAATGAGAGTTCAATGATAGTAAATAGAGAGCTACTTGACCATAAATAGGATTTACATACATACATATATGATCTCATAGGCATCTAGGTTTCATACACAAATTGCAATAGTTGTAGAGCCAACCTCCTATCAACGAGAGTTGAATAATAGTAAATAGAGAGCTTCTCGGCCATAAATGGGATTTGCATACACACACACCCAACTGAAATAGTATCCTTGTTGGCCTTATTGGCACCTCCCCCTAAGATGTAAGTTTTTTATGTTTATAATGTGCCCCCAGTGTCCTTATTGGCCTTATTGGCACCTAAAACACAAGAAAGTAGATTCCACTAGCTTTCAATTATAATTTCTCTTAGGCCCTAACACATCCATACAGGGCTATACTAAACAAAGAAATCATAGGAAAATAGTAAAAACTGCAAAAATAGAGTTTCTTGACATTAATTTCATTCAAACTTGTCTTCAATTCATCTTCATAATGTTTATTGGTCCTCTCTCTCTAAACACTAAACCCTAAACCTCTAAACCTTAACCCCTAATCCATAAACCCTAAACCCTAAATAATGCCCCTAAACCTTAACCCCTAAACCCTAAACCCTAAACACGAGCAACCCTAAACCCTATCTCCTATCTCTCCCTTATCTCCCTATCTCTATCATCGGGCTCTACCTCTCAATCCTTCTCCCTATTTCTCTAGACATCTCGCTCACTCTCTATCTCCTTATCTCTCCCCTTTGTCACCTCTATCTCTCCCTATCTGTCTCCTCTCTCTTTCTATCTAGCTATCTCCAAAACTGAGAAACCCTAAACCAAGGTACACCCTAAATCCAATCAACTCTAAACCTATATCTCCCTATCTCTCCTCTATCTCCCTATCTCTATCATCCCTCTACCTCTCTTGATCTCTCTCCCTATGTCCCTGGCCATGTGCCTCACTCTCTATCTCCTTATCTCTCTCCTTGGTCTCCTCTCTCTATCTCCCTATCATTCCTCTCTCTCTATAAACCCTAAATCCAAAACCCTAAACCTCTAAACCTAACTCCTAACCCCTAAACAATTTAAATCCTAAACCCTAAATAATGCCCCTAAACCCTAACCCCTAACCCCTAAACTTGAGAAACCCTAAACCCCAAACCCCTAAACCCTAAACCCAAGTAACCCTAAACCACTATCTCCCTATCTCTCCCCTATTTCCCTACCACCTTTGTTCCTCTACCTCTCAATCTCTCTCCCTATGTCTCTGGCCATGTCCCTCACTCTTTATCTCCCTATCTCTCCCCTCAGACTCCTCTATATCTCCCTATCATTCCTCTCTCTGTATAAACCCTAAATCCAAAACCCTAAACCTCTAAACCTAACCCCTAACCCCTAAACAATAAATCCTAAACCCTAAATTATAATGCCCCTAAACCCTAACCCCTAACCCGTAAACTTGAGAAACCCTAAACCCTAAACCCAAGTAACCATAAACCACTATCTCCCTATCTCTCCCCTATCTCCCTATCACCTTTGTCCCTCTACCTCTCAATCTCTCTCGCTATGTCTCTTGCCACGTCCCTCACTCTTTATCTCCCTATCTCTCCCCTTGGACTCCTCTATATCTCCCTATTGGTCTGATGTAGAGCACACAATGGAAGCTCTCAAAACATGATGAAATACCCATCAAAACCCATAGTTCAAATAGATTAAAGCTTAATCAGCTTTAAGAAACCGTCTCAAAGTCCCAAATAACATCAAATCATATACATTCTTGCTATCGACAAGATAAACACTATCAGCCAGCTCAAAAATTCTTATACCGATGCTCCGATCACTCCACTTTTGACAAGCCTTTGAACCTTTTGCTGTGACATATATCCATCAGTCCAACTTTAAACTAGTCTTCTGATCTCCCATACCACCCATTTCTCACTCCACAACCTGTATTAACACATGATTAAACCTAACCCCTAAACCCTAACCCCTAACCCCTATTTCCTAACCTCTAAACCCTAAACTTGAGAAACCATAAACCCCTAAATCCTAAACACTAAACCCAAGAAACCCTAAACCTCTATCTCTCTATCTCCCTATCTCACTATCTCCCCATCACTATCATTCCTCTACCTCTCAATCTCTCTCCCTATGCTTTGGCCATGTCCCTCACTCTATATCTCCCTAATTGTCCTCTCTCTAAACACTAAACCCTAAACCTCCAAACCTTAACCCCTAAACCCTAAACCCTAAATAATGCCCCTAAACCCTAAACCTTAAATGCGAGCAACCCTAAACCCTATCTCCTATCTCTCCCTTATCTCCCTATCTCTATCATCGAGCTCTACCTCTCAATCCTTCTCCCTATTTCTCTGGACATCTTGCTCACTCTCTATCTCCTTATCTCTCCCCTTTGTCACCTCCATCTCTCCCTATCTGTCTCCTCTCTCTTTCTATCTAGCTATCTACAAAACTGAGAAACCCTAAACCTAGGTACACCCTAAATCCAATCAACTCTAAACCTATATCTCCCTATCTCTCCCCTATCTCCCTATCTCTATCATCCCTCTACCTCTCTTGATCTCTCTCCCTATGTCCTTGGCCATGTGCCTCACTCTCTATCTCCTTATCTCTCTCCTCAATCTCCTCTCTCTATCTCCCTATCATTCCTCTCTCTATAAACCCTAAATCCAAAGCCCTAAACCTCTAAACCTAACCCCTAACCCCTAAACAATTTAAATCCTAAACCCTAAATAATGCCCCTAACCCCTAACCCCTAAACCTGAGAAACCCTAAACCCCTAAACCCTAAACCACTATCTCCCTATCTTTCCCCTATTTCCCTACCACCTTCGTCCCTCTACCTCTCAATCTCTCTCCCTATGTCTCTGGCCATGTCCCTCACTCTTTTTCTCCCTATCTCTCCCTTCAAACTCCTCTATATCTCCCTATCATTCCTCTCTCTCTATAAACCCTAAATCCAAAACCCTAAACCTCTAAACCTAACCCCTAACCCCTAAATAATAAATCCTAAACCCTAAATTATAATGCCCCTAAACCCTAACCCCTGAACCTGAGAAACCCTAAACCCCAAACCCTAAACCCTAAACCCAAGTAACCATAAACCACTATCTCCCTATCTCTCCCCTATCTCCCTATCACCTTTGTCCCTCTACCTTTCAATCTCTCTCACTATGTCTCTTGCCATGTCCCTCACTCTTTATCTCCCTATCTCTCCCCTCGGACTCCTCTATATCTCCCTATTGGTCCTTTATCTCTCTCTAAACCCTAAACCCTAGACCTCTAAACCTTAACCCCTAACCCCAAGACCCTAAACCCTAAACCCTAAATAATGCCCCTAAACCAAGCAACCCTAAACCTCTATCTCCCTATCTCTATCATCCCTTTACCTCTCAATCTCTCTCTCTCTCTCTCTCTCTCTATGTCTTTGGACATGTTTCTCACTCTCTATCTCCCTATCTCTCCCCTCTGTCTCCTCTATCTCTCCCAAACTCTTTCAATCCCCTCTCTCTATCTCTCTTTAAACTGTAAACCCTATACCCCTAAACCCGAGCAACCCTAAACCTCTAAACCCTAAATAATTCCCCTAACCAACCTCTAAACCACTTCTCTATATAGGTGCAACTAATACCACTTTTTCATTGTTTTCCACATTTAATTATATTCTTTTCCATTTTCCAAGTCCTACATGTGTCCAAGTTGTATTGTTTGTCAAGTTTTTAGTCTAATTGTTAGTCCCAGCTCTCATGGTTATTAAAATGTTAGTTAGATTTATCCTTCGGTAACATTAATTTACACATCGTTGCACAAACAACCACACTGAAACATAACCTTACCTAATTAAGGTTAACCTTTAAGGTTCTTTCATAAATGGCGAGCTTAACATATCCAACTAGTTCAATGTTCTTATAGTCCATGCTTACCCTTCCAAGAGAGTTCATGCCATGTTAACTTTGCATTATGTCCTAACATATCACATGAAGGACATCATCATCACAAGGAATAACAATGTCATGAAGGATTAACAAAGGTGTAGCTTCACCACATAAAGTATCATTCCTAATTTTATCACTAGAGGGTAAGGGTATATCAAGTGTATCCTTCTCAAACCATGTATCATGAATCAAATCATATGAAGGATTGGGTAAAGCAATTTAGGGCATGAAATCCAAAATGCCCCGAAACACATCCCCTGCTGCCCCACTATTCCTATCCCCGAAATATTGGAACATAGTCTAAAAGTGATTATTTCACATGATGAACAAAATTGAATATTTTATTATTGATTATTTGAGTAATTCATTAGTGATGATTCTTAGTGTTTAACAAATCCTTATGGATTAATGTGTAAAGAAGCTACCAATGTTAATTTGCCCTCGTCCTTCACTACAAACAGTCTTTAAGGAGGTTCATATATTGATGGGAGATCCAAGATTTAAGAGGTATATTTTCAAAAAGACTAAAAAGCCTTTTTCTGAAATTTTTCTAGAAAACGGATATCCGTTTTGGTTTGGTATCCAAACCAAAACAGATATCTGTTTCAAAGTCAAACTTTGCCAAGTCACGAATTTGGCTAAGTAAAAACGTGATTTTTTTCCTATTGCCACTGTTTGGCCCACGATGATCCTGCACATACCCTAGGTGCTTGTGGTTTGCCATTGAAATTTGGGCATAGGCTATTCTATAATTCTTGTTGTTGAAAAATTGAAGGTGCAAATAGAAAATCAAAAAAAATTGTCCTAGGGTTTGATTGAAAAATTACAAGATTCAGAAAAAATCAAATCAGAGCATTCAGAATTTTAGCCAATATCCGTCAGGATATTACAGTGGTATCAGAGCATTTAGAAATTTTAGAAAATATCCTAAGCGGGATATTACAGTGGTATCAGAGCATTTAGAAATTTTACAGAATATCCTACGCGGGATATTACAGTGGTATCAGAGCGGTTTCCTGCCATCTTGTTGGGAAATCAAAAATTTATTCAGTTGCATGTCAGAGATTTTTACTTGCATGTTAGTTTTGAGACTACCCAGATGTTTGCATGTCGATTCTGAGGGTTGCATGTTAGTGATCAGCACTTGCATGTCAATTTTTGCAGTTGCATGTTAGTACCCAGTACTTGCATGTCAGTTTGGAGAGCACCCATATGCTTGCATGTCAATTTTAATGGTTGCATGTGTGGTTTTTTTTAAAAAAAATTCAGTTGAATCAGCTAGTTTTTCATGGTTACTTCAAGTACTCAGAAGCCATGGGACAAGAATATGAAGAAGCTTAAACAAAGTTTGAATAAGTTGGATGAAAACCAAAAGAGGATGAATGAATTGTTTTCACACCCTGCAACCATTGACAGATTAGCACAGTATATGTCATCCATTTTTAAGGGGTCTACAACACAAAACGAAGAGAAGGAGAAACAAGAGGTATCTATAGCAAAAATATCTAAGAATCTCTACAATGAATTTTTAGCAGTTAGTGACCAGCATACAACTAATCCTATGGAGAGCAAAAATCAGACTTACATAGAGAAAGATGTTGAGCACAAGACACTTCATGATGACTTCAAGAGTGAAGAAGAGCAAGTGATGGGTGAAGACAAACCAGTTACATTAGAGCAGCTACATGAAGATAAGGTTTCTTGTGATGCTTCATTAGGTGAGTCTAGCATTGCTTCATCCTATCATGGCAAAGAATCAGATGGTGCTTCCATGAATGTTATTCATACATATGAAAGTCCATTGAAGGTCCAAGATATTAAGGTGGATGTGAAAGTTGATCCTTTGCTTAGTGGAGCAGCCACTAGTGTTTTGAATACACATGATGAAGGAGACATTTTACAATGGCATGATGTCATCGCTGATTTGTTTGAGGACCACAACATTATGTCCCATCATTCTCATGAGATAGGAGCTTGTGATCATGAGAAAGCTAATGTTATGATATCAACCATTAATGGCAGCCCTACACCCATTGGTAGACATGAAGATATTAAGCATAAGAGGACTGATTTTGTATATTTTGGCATCCAAGAGGTAAAGAAGTCCAAAAAGATGAACGAAGAATGGTTGCAAAAAGCCAAAGAGGCTAGATTAGTTGCTGCCAATGCAAGACAACATCTTCAAGAAGTGAAAGAAAAGGTTAATCTCATCAACATAGCAAGACAAAAAAGGATAGATAACATTAGAAGACTCTTTATTCAAAGAGAAGATGAATTTGAAAATGCACTTTATTCTAATGATGATGATGAGGTTGATAAGTTTGGTCAATTGAAGGACCTGGTAAAGATTCCCAACATGAGGAAACAAGAACAGATTGAGGTTTCTTCATGCGAGGCAGAAGTCATTCATAGCTTGGAGACTCAGTTGACAGTGAAGGAGGATGAGATTATTGCAGCATTATCTCATCATGACAAGATGCACAAACTGATTGAGGATCATCTTTGGGTGGTTCAGTTAGAGAGAAGACAAAAGGGGATTGGAGCAGAGTCTTCTCATGATGACTTGCAGGGACAGCAATCAATTATCCATCATGCTATTATGTATCTGATAGGGTTTACTACTTCTATGTCACAGAGATTTCATACATATACATGGTTACAGGATGATTATGGAGGTAGTAGGTATGATGGCTTGGTTAGTCAGCACGTCCATATGAATTGGGTAGAGGATAGAGAGAGATGTTGTGTTGCAGATACTTTCATATATTCATATCACTTCATGATGGATGGATGTGAGGTCGCTAGGGATTCTTTGGTGAGTACTCATTTGGCAGTTAAGGATTCCCAGAGATATGTTGATGAGCTTTGCTCAGAGTTGAGTTTGGCTAGATGCACATCATGTACAACAGAGACTTATTCATCTAGGGCAGCCAAGACATTTGTTGATGATAGTAGCATGAGCATTCACACTCAGGATACAGATGTCATGGGTAATTCGAGCATTAGACTCTACATCGGCACTATAGAGATTGTCATTGGACAACCTCATCGGGAGGAGATGATTTCCTATAGGACTTGCACATGGGATGATGATGTCGATTCTGCTTCTTTCCAAGGAGTAGATGGCATTCATGATGATAATCCTCTCTTCGAGTTAGACACTAATCTCCCTCCTGACACTAGTTCGGAGCTGGGTGATAATCGCAGTATTTGGGATCCGGGCGGCGACAGGTGTGGCACTGTGTATTGGATGGGTGCCAGTGGAAATCTTCACCACTTCTGGCATGGTGAAGATGAGATCAAAGTTGCGCAGAGGAAGTCAGAGGTTATTAGACATGGCAAACTTCCTTTCTAGATTTGGGATCTAGGTGGAGTGAACTTCTGGAGGGTTTTCTTCTGGCAGTTGAGATTGCTTGGGGTCAAGCAATTTCAGGGAGGGTGGACTATAATGTCCCCATTTTTAGGCCCTTGTGCAGTTTGGTGGTGATGGCTTCTGGGGTGGTTCCAGCACAGCCAAAGTAGAGTTTTTGTTGCTCAGTAGAGTTCAGATGGACAATTGGAGTTGATTGACACTTTCTGCGCCTGATTCAGACAACTTGTCCAAGACTTGCTATTTTTAGTAATTCCCTATTTTTTAGGAGGTGTGGGATCGGGCCTTGTTTGACCAGTTGGGAGTTCCTATTTTTTAGGGATGTTTATTTTGTTAGCAGTTCCTACTTTTTAGGAGTTACTATTTATAGTAACCTGATATTTTGGGACTTCGTGTCAATTGACCCTTGTAGGCTAGAGCAGATGGTTAAGGGGTCTTATTTTGGCAGTATTCGGTATGGCTTCGGCTCCAGTGTTCAGTGAGAGCTCAAGTTTGACCTTCGTTGGACTCCGTTTGGCACACTTACTATTTATAGTAAGTTACTTTTTCAGGGAGTCGGGGTTTCTATTTATAGCAGGGTACCTAGACAGGTCTCAGATGTAGTGTCGACCAATGTTTGGGCCTTTGCAGATGTTTCAGGACTCAGTGGTGCGTACTTACTATTTATAGTAGGTTAGCTATCGGAAGTTGCTATTTGTGGTAGGGCGCCTGATCATTCAATGTTTGGTAGTTTTGATGTTGGTTTCAGTTGGCGTAGTAAACAGATGGAATTTTAAGGAGATATTAATATTTTGATGTGTCATTAATGATGTTAATTAAAAGTTTATAATATAAAGTTATATTTTGACTTTATATTAAAAGGGGGCCAATGACACATGATAAAGTGCAATTAATGATATTAATTTATTATGGACACAATAACCAAGGTACTTTTGAGGCAACTAAAGCAAATAATAAAATATTATTTTAAAAGCCAAAAAGCATTTTGGAAAGTCATGCATGTTCATGAGATTATAAAAGCTCTCAAAAGCCAAATCAACCTCATTAATTATTGAATGATCATTTGAATCTATTTTTGTGGTTTTCTGGAGGAGCCAGCCAAGGGTTTCAGTATATCAGCCATTGAAGAACAAAAACTCTTCAATGTTTATGCAATTCTGAGGCTGTGCAATACTAGCTGATATTATTGCCAGAGTGTGGGCTTCATTCAGAGGTCCAAATTGTGCTTAAATCTGAAGTATTAACCAAGGGTTTGGAGGTAATTATTTGCAGATTAGAAGTTTTTTGTTGGCTGCTACAGTGCCGTGAATAGTACCGCTACAGTATTGTGAATAGTACCGCTACAATTCCATGAACAGTATCACTATAGTGACTACAGTAATGCGCTACAGTAAACACTACAGTACTTTTGCATATTATTTGTAGTTTACACAAGGGATCTTCAAGGATCGATCATCTTTTGGATGCAATTTGCTGTCATAAAGTTATTTCCAGAAATCTAAAGTTTGTATCTCCTTCATTCAGGTATGCACATAATTGTAAAAAGCTTTTGGAAATAGTTCAATAAATCATTTGCAACAGATGTCTTTATTTAGTTGATTTGCAATTTCCTTTGTTGCATTGTTCCTGGCATCTTATTGAGAAAACACAAAAAAATCATATATATTTCAAGAACCAAAACAAGCATTCATCATTTGCAAAGCTTTGGAAACTGGAGAACTAGAGGGGTTCATTACAGTGGTATCAGAGCGGTTTCCTGCCATCCTGCTGGGAAATCAAAAATTTATTCAGTTGCATGTCAGAGATTTTCACTTGCATGTTAGTTTTGAGACTACCCAGATGTTTGCATGTCGATTCTGAGGGTTGCATGTTAGTGATCAGCACTTGCATGTCAGTTTTTACAGTTGCATGTTAGTACCCAGTACTTGCATGTCAGTTTGGAGAGCACCCATATGCTTGCATGTCAATTTTAATGGTTGCATGTGTGGTTTAAAAAAAAATAGTCAATTGAATAAGCTATAGAATCATGGTTACTTCAAGTACCCAGAAGCAGTGGGACAAGAATATGGAGAAGCTTAAACAAAGTTTGAATAAGTTGGATGAAAACCAGAAAAGGATGAATGAATTGATTTCACACCCTGCAAACATAGACAAAGCAACACGGTATATGGTATCTTTTTTTTAAGGGGTCTACATCACAAAACAAAAAGAAAGAGGAACAAGAGGTCTCTATAGGTGAAGTATCTAGAAACCTCTACAATGAATTTTCAGCAATTAGTGACCAGCATACAACTGATCCTATGGAGAATAGAATGGACAAAGATGATGAGTCCCTTAATGATTCCTTTGGGGCTGATGTTAAATGCACTCACAAAAATCCAGAGGGAAAGGTAATAGGTGAAGTGTTGACCAGCAGTATTGAGACCGGGTCTATTTCAGTTGATCTTCACCCAGTTGATGTTACAAAAGGTAGAGAGGAAGAAACAGTGGATCCTACAGGACAAGGTTGCATGAGTCTCTTAGTTGGTGACATGGAGGTTATGATTGGGGACTCTTTTTATAGTCCTAGGAGTGATCTTACCTCTCTACATGAGGTTAGCAATTCATCATCCATTGAGACTACTTTTTGGAGTGATGATGAGGAGTTTGGGTTGGGAACTATTGCTGCTCTAGTTCCAAACCAGAATGAGGAATTGAATGCACAATCTATTGATTTGGTTGGTTTGGAGGATGGGGACAAAAAATATGATGAACTCTCTTGTGACCAGCTACTATCAGATAATGATTTTCAGTTTAGGTCTACCACTGCCCTAGTTCCAAACCAGGATGATAGTTTAGCATCTATCACAGGGGATGACTCATGTGTGAGTGAAGTTGTTCAAGTTCATAATGATGATTCATCATGTGAGATTGATAAGCCAGAATGCTCACATACTTTGGAGAACCAACTCAAAGTTGGTGAAGATCAGATTGTGGCAGCCTTGTCTCACCTTGATGATACCCACAAGCTGATTAAAAAATAGATATGGAAGGATCAGCTTGAAAAGAGACATCAAAGAATTGAGGGAGAATCATCTCTTGCAGATTTGCAGGTGCTCAAAGAAGCTTTGGTGGCAATGAAATCCAATTGCCTGCAGTTACTTTCAGATAGGGATCATCTCCTTCAATTGGGTAAGATTTACTTGGGAGTTCTTAGGGAGAAAGAAAATGAGGTTGATGAGCTCACCCATGAGCTTTAGGTGACTATGGACTCGTTGGCGAGCACCCAAATAGCTCTTCAGGAGTCACAGTCACGAGTCGAGGAGCTAACCGTGGAGTTAAGTTTGGCACAGTCTTTAGCAACACAGATATAGTTTAGTTACTGACAGCACCAACATAGGTGATCAGGTTTGAAGGCAAATAAGGTTTTCTTCATTCGGGTATGCACATAATTGTAAAAAGCTTTTGGAAATAGTTTAATAAATCATTTGCAGCAGATGTCTTTATTTAGTTGATTTGCAATTTCTTTTGTTGCATTGTTCCTGGCATCTTATTGAGAAAACAACAAAAAATCATATATATCTCAAGAACCAAAACAAACATTCATCATTTGCAAAGCTTTAGAAACTGGAGAACTAGAGGGGTACATTACAGTGGTATCAGAGCATTTAGAATTTTTAGAGAATATCCTAAGCAGGATATTACAGAAGCTTCTTGGAGATGGATTGAAAAGGTATAAAAGAAGATCAAGCCAAGCTTCATATGATCTAGGAATTGATATTGTGGTTCATTGATAGCCCAGATTGCATCAAAATACCAAAATAGTGCCACAAATATGGTTGCAAACTAAATACAAAATGGTACGGATCACTGTAGCGATGGTACGGATCACTGTAGCAACAGTACAGATCACTGTAGCGGCGGTATGAATCACTGTAGCAGTGGTATGAATTACTGTAGCAATCTTTAAAAAAATCATTGAATCTCTAAAATCTTCAATTCTAGCCAATCAAGCATTCGAACCCTTCTTCAAAGATGCCAATTTAACCTTCAAAACCTTAGCTAGAATAATGCAGAAAATGTCTCCAATAAGCTCTAAATGGACTCCTGAATGAAGCCCACACTATGGCAATAATATCAACTGGTATTGCACAGCCTCATAATTGCATAAACATTGAAGAGTTCTCGTTCTTCAATGGCTGATATGCAGAAACACTTTGTCTCCTCCAGAAAACCACAAAAATAGATTCAAATGATATCTCAGGCATCAACGATTGATTTGGGATCCAGGCATACCATGGATCTTCTTGGTTGGAGTTATTACAGTGTTGAGATTACTTGGGGTCAAGCAATTTTAGGGAGGGCAGACTGTAATGTCCCCATTTTTAGGCCCTTGTGTAGTTTGGTGGTGCTGGCTTCTGGGGTGGTTCCAACACAGCCAGAGTAGAGTTTTTGTTGCTCAGCAGGGTTCAGACGGACAATTGGAGTTGATCGACACTTTCTGTGCCTGATTCAGACAACTTGTCCAAGACTTGCTATTTTTAGTAATTCCCTATTTTTTAGGAGGTGTGGGATCGGGCCCTGTTTGACCAATTGGGAGTTCCTTTTTTTTAGGGATGTTTCTTTTGTCAGTAGTTCCTACTTTTTAGGAGTTACTATTTATAGTAACCTGATATTTTGGGACTTTGTGCCAATTGACCCTTGTAGGCTAGAGCAGATGGTTAAGGGGTCTTATTTTGGCAGTATTCAGTGTGGCTTCGTCTCCAATGTTCAGTGAGAGTTCAGGTTTGACCTTCGTTGGACTCCGTTTGGCACACTTACTATTTATAGTAAGTTACTTTTTCAGGGAGTCAGGGTTTCTATTTATAGCAGGGTACCTGGACAGGTCTCAAATGCAGTGTCGAACAATGTTTGGGCCTTTGCAGATGTTTCAGGACTCAATGGTGTATACTTACTATTTATAGTAGGTCAGCTTTCAGAAGTTGCTATTTGTGGCAGGGCGCCTGATCATTCAGTGTTTGGCAGTTTTGATGTTGGTTTCAGTTGGCATAGCAAACTGATGGAATTTTAAGGAGATATTAATATTTTGATGTGTCATTAATGATGTTAATTAAAAGTTTATAATATAAAGTTATATTTTGACTTTATATTAAAAGGGGGCCAATGACACATGATAAAGTGCAATTAATGATATTAATTTATTATGGGCACAATAACCAAGGTACTTTTGAGGCAACTAAAGCAAATAATAAAATATTATTTTAAAAGCCAAAAAGCATTTTGGAAAGTCATGCATGTTCATGAGAATATAAAAGCTCTCAAAAGCCAAATCAACCTCATTAATTATTGAATGATCATTTGAATCTATTTTTGTGGTTTTCTAGAGGAGACAAAGGGTTTCTGCATATCAGCCATTGAAGAACGAGAACTCTTCAATGTTTATGTAATTCTAAGGCTGTGCAATACCAGCTGATATTATTGCCATAGTGTGGGTTTCATTCAGGAGTCCATTTAGAGCTTATTGGAGACATTTTCTGCATTATTCCAGCTAGGGTTTTGAAGGTTAAATTGGCATCTTTGAAGAAGGGTTTGAATGCTTGATTGGCAGGAATTGAAGATTTTAGAGATTCAATGATTTTTTTAAAGATTGCTATAGTAATCCGTACCGCTGCTACAATGATCCATACTGCCACTACAATGATCTGTACCACTGCTGCAGTGATCCGTACCGCTGCTGCAATGATCCGTACCATTGCTACAGTGATCCGTACCATTTTGTGTTTAGTTTGCAAGCATATTTGTGGCACTATTTTGGTATTTTGATGCAATCTGGGCTATCAAAGGTTATTGCAACAGTCATATCTCTGTCACATCAGTATATCAGAACTCATTTAGGGCATTTGTAAGGTCCAATGAATGATAGGACATCATATTGGTCTTATCTCTTTGTTTTAGCATTGATTGGTGAAGGTTTGAAAGCATATTAATGCTCATTTTGCTTTGTATAGAAGTTTGATTTAAGTGTGATAATAATCAGACATGGCTGATGTATGCAACAGTCAATAAACATTTGTAATCATCATCATTGAAGCCTTTCATCATAGTAGATCTGAGAATTGAAGCTGGTATGTATTTATCATTTCATTTCAGTATTGTAATAGCAGTCTGATATTTGTAATTGGCTATGATAAGCCATACATGTGATGTAATGGAAGTCTAAAGCAAACTGAATCCATGGCAGCAGTGTTCTGATTGTGTTGATCATTTATGTGAAATGTATGGTGTATCTCATTCCTAGTAGTTAGGTGCTTGTGGTTTGCCATTGAAATTTGGGCATAGGCTATTCTATAGTTCATGTTGTTGACAAATTGAAGGTGCAAATAGAAAATCAGAAAATTCTGTCCTAGGGTTTGATTGAAAAATTACAAGATTAAGAAAAAATCAAATCAGAGCATTCAGAATTTTAGCCAATATCTGTCAGGGATATTACAGTGGTATCAGAGTATTTAGAAATTTTAGAGAATATCCTAAGCGGGATATTATAGTGGTATTAGAGCATTTAGAAATTTTAGAGAATATCCTAAGTGGGATATTACATATCCATGGATCAAAACATCCAAGGTACATCATGTATATCTTGAACAGATATACATATTTCAAGGTTTATTGCTATTTGACGAACAAACAATACTTGTAGGAATAAATTGAAGAAATCTAAGCTAAAAAAGATACAATAGTTAGAGGATTGAATTGAAGAAGGCTAACCTTTGAAAAAGAGAACAACCCCGAATTAATCAATTACACCTACGAAAGCAAGATTAGTTGCATGAGTGAATTGATGTAGCATAACCTATAAAAAAGATAACACCCCCAAATCAATCAATGGCACCTAAGAAGCATACAATAGTTGCAGGACTTGATTTATGATAATGAACCTATACAAAAGACATAACCCCCAAATTAATCAATGGGACCTAAGAAAGCTAGAATAGTTGCATGGCTGAATTGATGTAGCAGAACCTATAAAAAAAGATAAGACCCCCAAATCAATCAATGACACCTACAAAGCTTACAATAGTTGCAGGACTTGATTGATGATAATGAAACTATGCAAAACACAACACCCCCAAATTAATCAATGGCACCTAAGAAAGCTAGAATAGTTGCATAAGTTAATTGATGTAGCAAAACCTATAAAAAAGATAACACCCCCAAATCAATCAATGGCACCTAAGAAGCATACAATAGTTGCAGGACTTGATTGATGATAATGAACTTATGCAAAAGACAACACCCCCAAATTAATCAATGGGACCTAAGAAAGCTAGAATAGTTGCATGACTGAATTGATGTAGCAGAACCTATAAAAAAATATAACACCCCCAAATCAACCAATGGCACCTAAAAAGCATACAATAGTTGCGGGACTTGATTGATGATAATGAACCTATGCAAAAGACAACACCCCCAAATTAATCAATGGCATGACTGAATTGATGTAGTAGAACCTATAAAAAAGCTAACACCCCCAATTTAATCAATGGCACCTAAAAACAATACAATAGTTGAAGGACTGAATTGATGAAGTAGAACCTATGCATAAGAGAACATCCCCAAACACATTCTAACATCAATGTGAAGAATATTCGAGAACATGGTAGATTGAAAGGCTCTAAAGTTGGCAAGATGTGTGAGGCACTGGGATCATTGAATGCAAGTTGGCTCAAATTTTACATAGGATGTCGTGGAAGTAGTATATGTATATGTATATGTATATACATATGTATATGTATTTCTTTATGTATGTGTTTATACATATGCATATACATATGTATTTGTCTATGTATGTGTTTATACATATGTATATACATGTATATATATAAAGAAGATGGAAGGGACATGGAGGTCCAAGTGTAACATGTAGTGGTAGCAGGATTGAAGTTGCAAAGACCTTAAGCCAACACATTATGGAATCAATGTGAAGAAAACACCTCAAGGGCTATTTGAATTGGGAATTATTTCAATCTGATTGATGTTTCTTTGGTGTGGCAAATTAAATCCCTATCCTATTTTGAATTTGAATTATGGGTGATATGAATTGTAGATTTGATTGATTTGGGCCATTAATTCTTGAGTTGATTGGTTTGGTGTATCGGTTGCATTTGTTTCCATAAATTTTTATATGAATAATGGCGGCCTTCTAGCTTGTATTTTTTGATGCAGATGGGTTTTTAGAGGAAGGATCCAATATGTGTGCACCCTACTTGGCAAGATGGGAGAGACTCCTATTGATACATGTTGTAGGTCTCATGTCTGATGAGACAGGCCTATGCATTGCCATGTTGTTTGGGTTATGCTACAATGGGAAAAATTGTTGTAATGGGTTAGCACTTCAGTCAAATATGGGATAAATGGGTTTGAATTGTGTTGAGGTGACATATTATGTAGTTGTGTGGTTGTGAGTAATGTGGAAGTGATGCCTAGATTGGTGTGACAATTCTCTTTATAATGTTTATGGGGAAGGGTGCAAAGTTCTATGTTAACGGATGTTTTAAGTTTAAAGTTCCTACCATAGGTTGATATGTCAGATACAAGTTGAAAACAAGATAACGTTTTTGGCTCCTATATTTGTAATGTTATGTTGACAATATTATACTATAAAATGTGCATTTGATATCTGATTTATGTTTGAGCTTAAAATATTTTTTATGAAAGAAAAAATGTGTAACTTATGAATAAGTTGCAATTTTTTAATTGGTCCACATGGCATTGAACGTGGACCATCGAATATTGGGTGCACAGTCCTGGCTTCTCTCCTCTATGTTAGATACAATTTGAAAACACTTACAATTGTTTGGCTGGCTAAGAAAGGTAGATTAATTTGAGGACTAAATTGATGAACCGCAACCTATGCAAAGAAGAACACCCCCAAATTAATCTATGGCACCAATGGAAAATTTATGTAAGCCACCAAAAAAGATACAATAGTTGCATGACTGTATTGGTGAAGCAAAACCTATGAAAAAGAAGACACCCCCTAATTTATCTAAGGCACCACAAAAAACTATCTTGCATTACTGAATTAATGCAATTATTGCACCTAAGAAACCAATATAAACTGTTAAACTATGACTGTAGTGATTGCAATATAAACCGTAGGGAAACACAACTACTAACCTATGAGTATAATGGCTTAATGAAGAACATTATAAAGCTTATGAATGGAAAATAGTAAGAGTTTAACAAATCTCACATAGAAAACCTAACTGTTTGATAATGCAGAGCCTATGAGAATACGATAACCAGAGTGAATAATAGCAAATTCAATAAAAAATAATAACTCAAAATGAGAAACTGTCAATTGAACATAGGTGGAAACAAGAAGCATAAATACAACACAAATTGCAATCTGATCAAAAAAATTACAAATCAAAAGAGTAATGTTGCATCTATAGTTATGATAAATTTAAAACTGACAACAAATAAAAACCCTAGGGAAACAGGAATGCTAAACTATGACTATAATATCTACAATTTAAAGCTAAGGGAAACAAAAATGGTAAACTATTACTGTAATATTTGCAATATAAACCATAGGGAACCACATTTATGACAAATAAATAGTGATAACATATGAAATAACTTGTTAAGAAGATGAAACAAAAACCTAATAAAAACTTAAAAAGAGAAACCCCCAAATTTATGACTAGCATTGAAGAAAATGACAATGAATGATAATGCAGAACCTATGAGAATAAGATAACTAGAGTGAATGATATGCAGAACCAATGAAACACAAATGCTAAAATATGACTGTACTATTTGTAATATAAACCCTAGGGAAACACAAATGGTAACCTATGACTACAATATTTGCAATATATTGTTTATGAGATATAGACAATGAAAAAGATTCATGACAAATAAACAATGATAACCTATGAAATAACCTTTGAAAAAGATGAAAGAAAAACCTAATTAAAAAGAGAAAACCTAACCGAAAAACAAACAACCCAAGATTAATCTATGGCACTGAAACAAGCAACAATATTATTTGTTACTGTAATGAAAATTAAAACAACCTTAGATTTATATATGTTTGAATGATAATGCAGAACCTATGAAACACAAATGCTAAAATATGAATGTAATATTTGCAATATAAACCCTAGGGCACAAATGCTAAACTATGACTAATATTTGGAATATAAACTCTAGGGAAACACAAATGCTAAACTATGACTGTAATATTTGCAACATAAACCCTAGGAAAACAAAAATGCTAAACTATGACTGTAATATTTCCAATATAAATCCTGGGGAAACAAAAATACTAATCTATGACTGTAATATTTGCAATATAAACCCTAGAAAAATAGAAATGCTAAACTATGACTGTAATATTTGTAATATAAATCCTAGGGAAACACAAATGCTAACCTGTGGCTGCAATATTTGTAATATATTGTTTATGAGATACAGACAAAGAAAAAGATTTATGACAAATAAACATTGATAACCTATGAAATAACCTTTCAAAAAGATGGAAAAAACCTAATTAAAAGAGAAAACCTAACCGAAAAAGAAACAACCCAAGATTTATCTATGGCACCGAAACAAGCAACAAAAGTATTTGTTACTATAATGAAAATTAAACAACCATAGATTTATCTATGACACCAAAACAACCAACAATATTGTTTATTACTATAATGAAAATAAAAACAACCCTAAATTTATCTATGGCACCGAAACAAGCAACAATATTATTTGTTACTATAATGAAAATAAAAACAACCCTAGATTTTTATATGACATGGAAACAACAAACAATATTACTTGTTATTGTAATGAAAATAAAAACAACCCAGATTTTTGTAGGACACAAAAACAACAAACAATATTATTTGTTACTGTAATGAAAATAAAAACAACCCCAAATTTTTGTATGTCACCAAATGACAACAAACAATAATATTTGTTACTATAATGAAAATAAAAACAACCCTAGAATTTTTTCTATCTTGAAATTAAAAAACAACATCAATTTTAAAGACGTCGGTGCTTGAATAGAAGAATAATTTCCATATAATTAGTGTGTTGATGAACACATAATGCATAGTGTTCAAAAACACGAAACCTTGATATGAAGAAGGAAATCTACAACGACCAAAGTCAAAAAACAAACAAATGCAAAGATAGAGTAAACAAAACAAAACTGAATAATGGCAACCATAGTGAGCATGCTCACCTGGGTTGAAATAATTGCCCCTGCGAACATTGACGAGCACACCATTATCAAGCTTCCTCACCTATGTTTAAACCAGGTTAAACGCTTTAGCAGAGACCATCAATGGGAAAGCAATGAAAAGAATGTAAATAGTTTTTCTTATTCTTCACCTGCATGGAGTTGGCAAACTCGGAAGGAGGTATGGCAGAGTTCTTGTAGTATTTCATGTTTGATAACCGTCGCCAAGAATCACATTCAATGGAGTCAAAGCGTAGCATGTTGTGGTGGCGAGATGAAAGTTGCAGAGAGATGAACCGAGCACCTTCTGGCGGAAAAGTAGGGAAAATTTGAGAACTTGGTAGATTGAAAGGCTCTGAAGTTGGCGAGTTGTGCGAGGCACCGCAAGCATTGAATGGAGGTCCTATCAAAATTTACGCAGGATGCCATGGAAGCACGAAGAGGGGACAGGAAGTAAATGTGGAGTGACGAACAGAATTAGAAGGGGCAGCGAGACATTAATGCAATGTAGTGGAGTGTTATGGTGGCAGAGTGGCATGCAGCAGCATGGCAGGGCTTTCCTGGCACTCCAATCGCCTACATTTTTGGTTGCATGACCAAAATTGCATTTTTTTCAGATCGACGAATCCCGTCCTCCCACGTGTCAAAACATAAAAAAAATTTAAAAATAGTTTTATATGGTTTATTATTAATTAATTTATGTAAATAAGTTGCAAAAAAAAATTTACTGATCCACATGGCACTCCACGTCAGGGCCTAAATTTGACAGTTGTATAGCTATATTTAGGCATTTTTGTTGTAAAATACAATCAAAATTTTTAAAAGATGGTATCATATGAAAGGAGGGTTTTTGGACAAACTGTCAAAATTTATATAGTATTATGATGATTTATATATTTGATTTTGATATTATTTACTTATACTAAACATGTCATAGTATTTGAAAGGCACCATTGAATAGATAACTGTCATAAAAAAAATGCTTGACAGTCAAGGTTGACTGTCAAATAAGTCTTGCTCCACGTGGATCGTTGAAATTTGGGTGTGCACGTTCTAGCTCCCCTCCCCTACCTTGGCTTTCCACTTGACCATCCATCTACCACAAAGTTCAAAGTATTTTGAATTTATTACGCCTAAATCAAAAGCGCCAACATTTTTTTATAAGACAAAAGACAAACATTATATTATAAGTCAAATATCCATCCTCTTTTCTTTATTTGGCTGATAGGCCATTCTATATGTGCACACATTTTGTAACTGCCAAAAAAATTTGGTAGTCCTAATAAAAAATATTTTTTTTGGTAGTCCTTCCTTTTTTCGTGGTCCAAAAATTTGTGTGGAGAGTTAAATGCATGGCTATTTTGAGTAGCCACAATTTGTGTGGAGAGTTAAATGCATGGATATTTTGAGTAGCCACAATTTATGTGGAGAGTTAAATGCATCACTATAACACTTAGTTTTGCAGATTATAAGTATGGCTTTCACTCCATATTTTGAAGGGGCATGAGCGCATTCTATTTGGTGCCTATGCAAATGAAACCACATAGAAACAACAGCACCAGAAACAACATCACCATTTCCTCCTTTAGCACCACATTGTTTTCTCCATGCATCAAATTCAAGAGATGGAAATATAAGCAAACAAACACTGGTATTCTTTATTCATTCTTTATTTTCGTGGAAGATGTGAATGTAATAAGTTGGGGTTTTGCTCTAGTTTTTGGAAGAGTGCCCGCATGGGAGAAGAGAATGTTGGAATTGCCTTTCTCATGACACCCTCACCCAAACTCTCTGGTGCTCGCGGGTGGGGTTGTGAATCAACCCCTATGGTAGGGAGGTGAGTAGTCTTGGCCATCTTTGTTGACATGCTTGTTGTGGGAAACACTTGTGAAGCCTAAAGAAATAGTTGTACAAGGAAAATAAATAACTGTAATATCCCAGTAGAGTACATATCTATGTAATCTGGAATGTGATATGATTCCAAGATTTATGTAAATGTGCTTTTGCACGGAGACATTCTGGATAATGAGTCTTTTGTTCAAGTTGTATAATATAACAATGATTTAAGTTTTACAGGTTATATTGGAGAGCAATGTACTTAAATTGTATTAATTTATCCATGTTTATTCTTTTCAATAGTTGGAGTTAGTATTATTTTGTTTAAGGTTATGTAATTTAAGGATATAAATATTTGTATATTGTTTCTTATTTACTGGGTTAATAATTGAGAAGAAAAGCTTTATATATGTTTGTATATACTTTGTGTAATTATGATCTATTTACTCAAATGTATTATCTATGTTATTATAAACACAATGTTTTATATTAAATGTTTTTCATATAGATCATTGCTTTGGGGAAGTGAATAGAACTAATGTTTCTTTTCCAATAAATGTAACCAAGTTATTTATACTTTTCTCTTATCATATAAATATATATACATTTTAAGTGAGTAGATACAGTAAGAACATATCTCTATACTCCATTCATTAGCACTTTAAACATATATATACTTTAGGGAATTATTCCCTGTGGCATATGTGTGTGTGTGTAATTAATAGTTAAACATTAAAAGAAAAAAAAAACATATTTTTATATTTTCATATTATTGTATATATACATACATACATTAATGTTTTAGTTAAATATGTATAAAAATAGAAATGTTATATTAGATAATAGATAATTTGTATTTTAATAAGAAAATTCTAGAGAAATAGTTTAAGTTATGTGACATCTTTATTTATGTTGAAAATAGATCTAGCTTAAGTTTTAAGAATGATTTTTGTTTAATTTTATTATTGCTAGTGCTATTTAATTTATTTGTTTAATCATATTTATTTTTTTGTATATTTTCCATAGACTAATTAATTAGATCTTTTATAATGCATCTTTCTTTGATTTCAAAACTTATTCAACTATCTTTGGAAAAATAAAACCCAAAACATAAAATCAATTGGAAACACAATATCTTTAATCCATTGTGTCATTGCCTTCCTGAAACTGTAAATGCAATGGGCTTGGCTTGAATAGATAAGTAGGATTTTGCATGTGGATAATAGTTCTTGAACCTATAGATCTAAATAAAAATAAAGAAAAATATGTATAAAAAAAATATTAGAATGCAACATATTTAATAAAAATTGGATTGTAAATAAATTAAATATCTTAGAATGAAAACCCATCAAACATGATTGCATGCTTGAGTGCATTTCTAATACTCCATTTTACCTGCACAACATAAAAATATTATAGAACAACAAAGAAATGAAATGAGAAGATTTGTAAAATAAAAGAATGTTAGAGTTTATATGATTTTTTTTAGGTGAGATTTAAAATAGAATCTTATCATTAAGTTATATAAAATCACTTAATAGCCCTAGAAAATAGCCCCCTCTTACTTATTTTATGTGACATAAGGTTGAGTTAATTAGTTGTCATAAATTTTATATGCTAATTTAAGTGTGTATTAAAATCACTTTTGTTTATTAAGTAACCATATCCCCAAATTTTAGCTAAGGGAATTCCTTATTTGGTGGATGCATTTAATTACATTTATTTTAGAGTAGCACTTATATTTTATTTTAAATATAAATGTAATGATTTAAATTTAAATGCATGAATACAATCTTTTCATATTTAGTTAAAGCAATTTCTATTTTATGGCTTATTTTTCCTTGTGATATAATTGATAGGTGGGGATATTAATATTTTATTTTATATTAATTGGAATATTTAGTTAGTAAGTATTATTTAGTTAATTGGTCACTATTATATAGAAATATATTTATTAATTAATTACCATTATTTACTTATTTATTTAAAAAAAGTACATATATATTGCCATATGAACTTTATATAAGTGATTATTCTTAAATTATTTTATTGTGCTTAAAATTAATAATAAAATTAACTATGGTTTTTATTAATATTATTTTTCTCTATATTTGGTATTTAATTGCAAAGTGAGATAAAAAGAAATGATTCAATTTAAGGAATAAATTTATTTTAGTAAGTTCTAGAAAAAAAATATTTTTAATACATAAATCTACTCCTTAAAAGTAGCTAACAATTTCCCATTTGGTTGATTGATTTATTATAACATTCCTTTTTAATTTAAATTAAAAGTGAGTGATAGTATTTAAATTTGTATTTAAAAATAATTTTTTTTAAAATCTCAATATGCATTCATACCCCTAAATTTTAGTTATTATAACATGCCTTTTTAAATTAATTTAAGAGTGGGTGATAACATTTAAATTTATATTTAAAAATGGTTTTTTTAAAAAATTCAATATGCAATCATATCTCTAAATTTTTGTTTATGGATTCCTTAATTAGAGGATGAATTATTATGACATGCTTTTTTAAATAATTTTAAATTATTTTTATTTAATGAAAACACTATTATGGGTAAGTCACCATTGAGAACAAATGAAATGAGTGTTAGTTGATGTAATAAATTTAGTTCATACACATCTTACGCACATAAAGTGAATGCCAAAGTTCCTTCACATAAACATGTGCACACACAGTGAATACCAAAGCTAACTTTCAAACCTACCCACCCACACACCATGAAAACTATAGTTAATTCACACACACATACACTTGACACAAAGTGAACATCAGTATTTTTGTACACACATAGAGTGAGTGCCAAAGCTCATTCACAAACACATGCATGCACACACAGAGTGTGACAAATTTCATTCAAATACATAGGCACACACTTCACACAAACTGAATGACAAAAATAAATAACTTTCACACACACACTTCACATGAAGTGAATGCCAAAGTTAACTTTCAAACATGCACACAATGAATGTCAAAGTTTATTCACACACACACACACACACAATGAAAGTCAAAATTTATTCAAACACACAATTTAGACTCACAATGAACATCATTGAAGTTTGTTTGTAGACACATTTTACAAAAAGTGAAAATCAAAGTTTATTCATACATCACACAAAATGATATCCAAAGTTCATTTGTGCATACACACAAAAAAGGAATGTTAGTTATTTCAAGCACATTCCACATAAAGTGAATATCAAAGTTCATTCATACACTCTACACAAAATGATATCCAAGGCTCATTTATACACACAAAATAAAGAATTTCAAATCTTTCAATTACATTCTACACAAAGTGAACATCAAAGTTTGTTCATACACTTCACAAAATGTGATAGTTGAAGTTCATTCACTCCACAAAATGTGTTAGCTTAAGTTCATTCATAAATAAAGAAAAAGTAAAAGTAAAAGTTCTTTTAAGCTCACATAGATACACAACAAATTCCAAAGTTGGTTCAAACACATCTACCACACAAAGTGAATACCAAAATTATTTTTTAAAAACACACCACAAAGTGAATGCCTAAATTAACTTTTCCACACACACAATTTAAATAAACAAAAAGTGAATATGCCAATGTTCAAACATAATTCATTCACACAAATTTAGTACAAGCATGCATTAACACTTAAGTTCAAACATTTCAAACTCCGAACATACTCATAAAGTGGGTGCCAAATTTATAAAACACGGTAAAGTTCAAATACACACACTAGACAAAGTGAATGCCTGAATTAAATTTCACACAAAATAAATGTCAAAGTTAAAACACACATTTCACACATAGAAAGTGTACATGTGCCAAATTTTAAACATGCTTTATGCACAAAGTTAGTTCAATCACACACAAGTAAACAATCGAGTTCAAATATGCCAAAGAACAAACACACACAAAGTGAATGCCAAAGTCAAAGCACACTCTTCACACAATGTTAGTTCAATCACTTCACACATAGTTGATTCAAACTCACACTTCATACATATATGTTTTTAAAAGTTATTTTGTGCAATGCTTGGTAGATAGGAAATTTATCCTACATTATTTAGGTACTGCACAGTTCACCTAATCTCTTGATTGCTTAGAATTTATTTAGTTCATTCATGATTTACAATTTACTTCATGTGCTTATTCATTTAATACCACTCAATTATTTTTATTTACAAAAAAATTATTGAATTTCTTATTGTATTTATAGCCTTGTCTACCAATAACTACATGTAATGACTTTCCATAAAAATAAAAATATAAACTATTTAGTGATAGGCCTATAAATATTTGTGCCTATTGGCCATTTGATAGCACCTTTGGTGCTTTTACTAGTTGACTGATAGGCATCTATATGAGAACGAAGCTGCCAGAATTGAGACCGCCAGAATTAAGATAATCCGGTAGTTAAACATTATTTTCTCATTTTTCCGATAGTCAGAAACCGTGGAGAGATGTCAGTTTCTGGCCTTACTCTTTCATCTTCTTCTACAATGGCATCTACTCTAGCGACCACCACTTGGTGTTGCATTGATAAAAAGTGATCCAGTGCCTCATCTAACTCAAGATCCTCTTTCTCGTTGTCTCAAACTGATTCATACCTTTCAATTGTGATGCCTCTTTTTGTTTCTACGCTTCAGCTCTTAATGCTTCCTGGTCTTCTTCTAGAAATTGTCTCAGCTTCTTCTAGATTCTTTTTGAATTCTTTTCCATATTCTTGAAAAGAAGACTTGTTTCATCCAAGGCTTCCGCATGTTTGAGTAGAAGAATTGGTTCTTTACCCTTGTCTGCAGTACTTGGTATGGCAAAAGGGTAGGAAGAGCGCATTTTGTGCACCTCTTTCTTGACAATATTCTTGGAGCAGCTTGCTGTATCATCCTCTCTTACTCTTTTCATGACCTGTTTTGAGTATGGCCTCAACAATTCCTTTACATCCTCTCTTTGCTTGAACTTCTTCAACAACTCTCTTTCAGACATGTCAGAATCAGCCTTCAATGACTCCAATTGAGCCATTAGGGCATTGCAAGTAGCCTGACTTAATCTTGCCTGCTCCTTATACAGAACATTCCTGGCCACAATCAAATATTGGCATTCCATTAAGGTAACTGACTACCTCTTTAACATTTTATTTAGTATTATAGAAAGTATCTTATTGGCTGATTAAAAAACTGATTATTTGTTAAAGAAAATAATTCATTAAAGATAATTATATACAAAATCGGCATCTAATACTAGCACAGTAGCACCACATCACTACGAATTTAGGAAGACAATGTCAGACCTGTACATGTTGCAGCCTACCTTCCCTCCTTACTCCAAAGGTGAGTTCACTGGATTTTTACAATTGACTAAAAGTTACCAAATACTATTGTATTTAATAAAATTTCTATTTTTTAATTTTTTAATTAATTATATAAAAATAATAATAAATTTTTTTTTTTTAATTACCATGTACATATAAACAAAACATAACTAACATATATTTAAAATTTAAAAAGGATTAATGAGATGTATATACAAACCTTTATATAATGTTTAATATTTATAACTATCATATCTATCTTTAGAAAATATATCTAAAATACACCAAGAAATATCCTTCTGTGTTGATTTCCTCAATGTATCAGCAAATTATTCATTTGAATGTTTAAGAATTAGCATGTGAATGGATCCATTTTTCAAAAAGACTAATAATAGCTTATTTCAGCCTTTTAGCTACATAGTATGGAGTGGATTTCTATTGGTGCAACGGCTCCCATTAAAATATTATAAGTATGGGGATTATATTTCTTAATTAGAATTCAATGTCCTACTAAATATAATATTAACTTATACAAATTATATAAAGTCACAATTAAAAGCATTATACAATATAAGGACTATGAACTTATGTAATAATATTTAAAAAAATAATATTCCAAATATAAAATAGCTCTTAAATAAATAAAATAATTTTTACCTAAACAAAAAAAAAAGTAAATACTATAGATAAAATAAAATTAAAAAATTATGTGTCTATATATATGTAGTAAATAAAATAATCTCTAAATAGTAAATATATAAGTATATAAATAATATTATCATTCAAAAAAATTAAATTATAATCATATTCTTATTTAACATTCCATTTAACATTTTATCTATCGGCCAATTCGTTGCCCTAGACTTCGTGCAACTACTAAACGGGTACAGTGGCCCCTAAGAGAGTAAGACATTCATAATCACGTGTATGGTTTAAAACATATTTGAAGGTTTATGAGTAGAGAGAAAGTGTATGAAGGTTTGACTTGAAGTTAAAAAGAAGATTTATACTTCATCTATTTAAATTGTTCTTGATTTTAAATCAATTCCTTCATTTAACTCATTTTACATGGAATATTACAATTTTTATTTTAACAGTGCTACAACATTACAAAGCAAAATAAATTCTATTACTACAATATTTCAAAGGCAAGTACTATGCCACTACATTGCACTTGTTACATGTTGTGATGCCTTCACTTTCGATTTCCATCTTCATAACAAGCTTTTGAAGATGCTTTTAGATTTAAATTCAATAGATTTTTAAGATTGAAATTTGATGTTACAAGTATCTTCCTTATTAAATCCTTGAATTTCTTCTTCTATGTGACCTTTGAATGCCCACCATTTTTCATGATCTTACACCAAGTGTAATGCTAACCAATTCCACAAGGAATGCATTACATGGTTTTTAAAGATTTTATTCCTTAAAATGGAATATTTTCCAATTTCATATACCAAAATATAGAATATTATCTAATATGTGATTTTTCAATAATATCATGCTTCCACCCATTAAAATATTTGGATGCATGTCATAATTTTTTAAATTATTATTACTATGTACATAAAATTCAAAACTCAACAAACACATGTTTTAAAAAAAACAATAAAATATTTTTAAAATAAATAAAATAAAATAATTTTAAAATAGTTATAAAGAAAGATAAAATCTCTTTTAAGTAAATAAAAATAGTGTAAACAATGTAAATAAAATAAAATAATTCTTAAATAGTTATGAAGTAAAATAAAATAATTCTTAAGTAAATAAAAAAAACTAGTATATTGTTAATTTTATTTTTGTTTGAAGATATTTTTATTTACTTAAGAGTTATTTTATTTACATGGTTGTCCTATTCAATTAGTTTCCCTTCGCCGAACCTAACATTGCCTATGTCTTACATTTTAAAATCTAAATCTTACATGTGTCATGCAATGTCTAAATATCCCATGTTGCCCTTGTTTTTAATCATATTACAATGTTTATATTATATTACTTGTCATCATTCAAATTTATTTCCTACCATTTGAATACTTGTGGAACACTTTATCTTATGTTATCTCTTTGTGGGGAGGGGATTCAGCTAGCTAAATATGTTATAAAAATGCTTATTTAGCAGATGACCTCATATTAATCTCCAAAAGTACCAATAGCTTGAGAGAACACTTGAGAGCACTTGAAATTTTCTATCATGAGGTTGGGATGCGGGTGAACACTAGCAAAACCAAAGTAATGATCTTCTCTTTGAAAAGAAAAAAAGGAGCAATTTAACTTTACTTTCGAAGCCAACCCATTGGAGACTTTGAGAAGTACAAGTACCTCGGGCTTGATTTTCACTACAAGCTCAGTTGGGAAACATGTAGAGCAAAAAGAATTCAAGGAGGCTGGAAAGCGTTGTACTCTCTTCAAAATAGGTGCAGGATTGTAGAGTTAGGGGATTGGAAGACCAAAAGAATGCTCTTTGGTTTGCTGGTTACTTTGATGATCCTATATGGGTGTGAAATCTGGGGCAGCAGTATGTCAGATTAGAAATGGATCAAATAGAAAGAATTCAGAAACACTTCATCATTAGCAGTCTCAAAGCTAAGAATGATGTCCTATATGAGATCTTACTAGCAAAAATGATGTCCTTCCCCTTAGAGGCATCAACGATGGTTCAGTTGTTAAGCTACCTCAAAAAGATTCCAAATATGAAGAGCCACCGGTTGCCTAGGTTAATTATGGAGGAAGAGTTAACTAGAAGAAAGAACACTTGGAGGAAATAAAATGACAAATGGATAAAATTCAATGGGATATTAATATGCAAGATTGTCCAAATACTAATGAAGAAATAAAAAAAATGTAAGACAAAAATTCAAGTACGCCATGTGGACAAAACAAATGGGCCGTAAAAAGGTTTACTATATCAAAGAATTTAACCCCGTGGGTGATCATGAAGAAAAAGCCTAGATATAGGAGTGGATATTAAGTGGAAAACAAAAATGTTGATTGCTCAAATTAGGACGAGCTCGCACCATCTTAGGTGTGAAACGGGTAGGTGGCTAACCCCTAAAGAGGAGTGGGAAAAGAGAATATGCCTTTTTTGCAACAAAGGTGTAGTGGAAATGGAACAACATTTCCTCTTGGAGTGCAAGGCTTACAATGACATTTGTTCAAGTTATGACGATGCTTTGAAAGTCACCAACCTCGACACCTTGTTTGAAGAGGCAAGGTTGTGTAGTACAGTGAACCTTGTGATCAAACTGTACAACAAAAGGGAGGATCTCAAGAAAGAGGGGCAGGTGACTTAGGGGGTGTGTGGGTTGATGTTTCTGTTGTTCCATTTCTGATGGGGTTGCATGTGAATATTGGGTCCCATAGGCTGTGCGGCCTCGTGGATGTTATTAAAATTCTTCATTCATTCATTTGACTAGACCAACCCATTGTTTCTCTTTTGTCATTGTTTTAACATATGGAAACTAGCTATAGCTAAGCTAGTGGCCCATTTGAAGCCAACAACTAATGAAATGGTGTTTCATTTTGTGCTCTTTGTGTAGTTCCCTTGATCTTAGGGATTTGTTCTATGTAGGCTATTAGTGCACTCGAAAAAATATTTTTTAATTCTTGGCCTATATGTGATCGAATTTTGCTACCCGTATGAGTCATTTTAGGGCATTTTTCTCCTATTTTGGGACATCAATAAAAAATTTTCTCATGTGGCCATGTTAGGTGGGAAACTCTTCTATCTCCAAATGTGAGGAGTTAAGGGAAGTTTTAGAGCATAATTTTGTATGGAAAACTCAGTGCAACAACACAAAGCAATAAACGACTCTTAGATTAATGGTGGAGCACATGACACACTAAACAAGGTAATCACCTTTTAACTCAAGCACTAGGATGTAGATTGACTGCCAATGGTTAGGGTGGAAACTAGTAAGACCGCAACACATGATGGGCAATTTTAGTTGTTGGTTAAGAAAATTGTAGGGTGAGTGCAGTATCATGATGGGCCAAACACTACCCCTAAGTGACAATGTAAATGTGAAGAACAAACTTAAGTAACTTCATGTCAAAAATTGAATGAGTTAACTATATAATCTAGAAATAAGGTAGTAATAAAAGTTGTAATAAATTGAATGTAGTTTATGGGATACTACTTTTGTTTTGGAAATTTTAAAAATAGTTTGGTGGAAATTGAATATTTCAATGAGGCACTACTAAATTTTTTAGAAAAACATAAAAAGTTGGTGTCATTCCGACCAACCTAAGTACGAGAAAAAAAAAATTTCCTCCATGATTTGGATTTAAGTAAAAGACACATGAGCGGATGTGACACATATTTTTTTGAATTTTTTAAGTGAATAAATAGTTATTTATGATTTTTTTACTGTGACTTTTTAAAATGTTAAAAATTAATTTTCCAACCAACCTAACTCAATCAAAAATATATGAAATCAAAAAAAATTAATTTTAATGTATACCCAATAAATCCAAAAATGTGACGCATCTTTTGGATTTTTAAAAAAAGATTAATATATTGAAAGTTATGGATGTTTTTCAATATGTATATCTATCAGGAAATCAGACATAACGTATGTAGAAAATCAATAATAATTACATATTAAAATTATTATGAGGCCTATATTATATTTTTAGAATCTTAATAGCTTCCTCTATAAACCCTTGTCATTTGATTAAATTTAGTTACAAAAAAGTCTGTCAGCTTCAAGGATGAAATTGTGGAAATTTTCAAGATAACACTAAATGGGTGGTTTTGCAAGTTTCTTTGGCAAGTTTTGAGACTCCCACTTGCCTAAATATGAGATAGTCCCAAGGAATTTTTAGAGGGAATATATATTTGTGCTAGAAATATTAACACCCTTTCCATCCAAATCTAAATATTAGTCTAAATGTTAGCACTTTTTCATCCAACAAGTTTTTTCTCCATTGCCACTATTTGGCCCATCATAATCTCCCACTCGCCGTGTACGTTGGTTGAATTTTGTGTGTTGTGGTTAACATAAAGGTTATAATTACCACAATGAAACTCTCATTTCAAATGAACTCCCATTTCTATGTTGGAAAATGTGAACTTATCAGATTGTTATCTACTTTTAGTTATTATACTTATAACTTTATCATGTGACTAATAGTAATTTTATTGGCATTTACTACATTACGGTGTAAATTCATTTTTTATTTTTAAAATCATTCCATACACTTATTTTTATATTTTGGAGTTTTTATTTTGATTTAAATAGTAAGGTTACAAGAATAATTTCTTTAATGACCACCTTTGTAATTTTGGGACTGGTTTATTTTAATATCCTAACAAATTCAATATTTGTTTAATATAAATAATTGAATTATATAGGTATTGTTATTTCACTTTTATATTATGGATTAAATATTATGAGGTATCATACATGTAAAGCATAGATTATTCTTTTGTTGAGATCTAGTTCCTCAAACTCACCAAAGAATTGGACCTAGTGTAATTACATCTCCAAAGAATTTGAACCTTGATGAATAGCATAGTCAAGGAACATACCATCGTCCTCACCAATTAAACTAAAAGTATATTAGGTTGCATGTAGTTATGACATCATTAATTGGAACAATTATTGAACTCAATCATTTGTACAATATATTAATAAGTATTATAGAAAATATTAATAATATAATATAAATATTAATATATTCCCACCTTTGTTTGCAAAACCAGTAATGTGATGGATATATGAAGTCTAAACAAAGGAAAGCCAAATGGATGGCCCTTTTGAGTGGTAGATTGAAGCTTAATTTTGATGGGGCCTCGAGAGGCAATCCTAGGGTTTCAGGTGCAAGATGCATCTTGAGGAATGATTAGGGAGTCCTCCTTTGGGCAAGCTTGATTAAGCTCCTAGAAGGAACAAATAATGAAGTGAAATTTGCCACTCTTTTGGAAGGTCTAAAGGTTTGTGTAAAGGAGAAATTGGGATAGGTTGATATCAAAGGGGATTCTCAAATTGTCATTAGAGCAAGCCACCCAAAAGGTGGTCAATTCAAAACTATCCAAATGGATATATCAGATTCTCCTATACCTATAATCCATCAATGACTTCACCATCAAACACATATACAGGGAAGCTAATAAGGTGACAAACTTTCTATCCAATCAAGGTATTGATCAAACATGGGATATTATTGTCTCAAAGGATGCAAAGGCTTGGCCAAGTTTGGTGGAGATCATAAGTATAGATATATCCCAAGAAACTATATGGGATGATCATGATGGGGTAATTTGACGGCTCGAAAGTATACCTTTTTTGGGAACTATGAAAAAAATATAGATGATCACGATCATAATTCTTTATGGAAACTAAGAGCTACATAATCCATGATCAGAATGAATATCTCAAGCAATAAATATGGTAGAGAGGATTGTCATTCCCAACTGTGTCTATGCCTGCAAATAGGATGGCCTCACAACACAACTATGTAGAGTCTTCCACAATGAATAGATACAATGGTGGAGAAAGTGATTAGGGAGGTTATTAGGGAGAAGCATCTAAAGGAGTCACACATTCATGATGGTTTACTACTAGAAATATTCCTTACCAACTATGTTTTGGCATTGGGGGGGGAAGATGGGGGAAGGTAGCAGTGAACAGTTTCCTCAACCAAAGGCTCAAACATAAGTTAAGGCAATCTCAGCTTTCAACAAACACCCAAGGACTAGCCTAATTGGGGATGCGATTAGCATCAAAGAAACCATGGGGAGTGAGGATTTAAAATAGGCTATCATATTATTTAAGGAGGGGATCGAGAGAAACAACATGGATGTCTATGCTTTCTTCATTAGATGTCATGAGATGCTTCTATTTCCTCCTTAAATTGAAAGGTTGCAAGAAATGGCATCAGGGCTTAGATCCTTGATGCACCACAGGTCATAGATGACCTTCTCCCTAGCAATGTAACAGACCTATGCCTTATTAAGTATATGTATTTGCATTTTTCTTTTAATATAATGGGAGCTACCCCCAAGGTAGAAACTTTCCTATATATATAAATAATATGTTGATATTATATTAAATTATGGATTATAATTAATAGAAATATAATTTAATTAGTATAAAAATCTTGCATCACTTATAGGAGTGACATGACTCTTTATATTTCTCTCATCAACTTCATTCTAAATGATCATAACAATTTATATTTTCTAGTGCTTTAATTGATTATTATCAATCTGTAATAACCACCCTAGTTACTACCAAATTTTTTTTTTTACTCATCAAGAACTATCTTAAACATCGAAGCATCTTCTATCTGATTTAGAAGTGCCACCTTCAAATACTTACCATTCATAGCCACATGACAACAACTATATGCCAAAACTCATATACTTGCACCAGAGTATGGTAAACTCTAAAGGTTAGGGTCATCCCTAGACCTAGACCTAAGCCTTGAGGGTTCATTTGCAATAGCCCTGCCTATGTATCCCCTTGTGGAAATCAGAGGCTCTGTAGTTCGTAATCAACAATAATAGAGGCTTCATCCTCTCATTTAATATGAGATATTTAATCTCACCTTTAGATCATTGTCTTTAAGTGAATCTTATGATTCCAAATCAATTCATATGAAATCCAGTCAAATGTTAGTTCAATACGAACATCATTGTATGGAAACACTCAAAACCACATAGTGACCAGCTCATATAAGCAGTACTTGTTCACACATAGTGACAAGCTCAAGTATGCATTCCTTGTACACAATGTGATTATCACTCACATGGGTCACACATACAAGTGTGACTAGCTCATAGGTACAAACCATATACCCAAAATGAATAACTCATCTATATGCCACATATACAAATTGTGACTAGCTCTTGCATATCCCATATACATAGAGAAAATAAATTATGCATGCATCACATACACCCAAAGTAACTATCTCATGCATACAACATGTATACACCAGGAGAATAATTCATGCGTGTGTCACTTACACAAAGAGTGACTAGCTCATGCATACAACACACATACACAGGGAGAATCATTCATGCATGTGTCACATGTACACACAGAGTGACTAGCTCATGCATACAACCCATATACATAAGGTTCTTAATTCACACCTAAATCACATATACACAATGTGAATAACTTAGGTAGGAAACACATATACACAATGTGACTAATTCACATATACACAATGTGAATAGCTTGTACAGACATCATATACACATCATAGATTAATATCGTATCCAGGTAACAAGAAGGAATAGTTGCGCCCATATTGCAAGCATCTTCCCATTTGGCTAATTCACTAGCCCACAAGTCCTCAAATATATCCCAAACCCAAAAAGGGAATGTTGGTATATCTAATGGTACACCATGGGTTCCATCATTTTTCCTGATTTGCAGCCAACTATGATGACAAGCAAGTGTCCCATACTACTTGCAGTCGTCACTGGCAAGGGCTCAAATGTAATAACACAACACATTAGGTCCCTAATACATATGCACACAGTGATTGACTCACATACATAGTGACCAACTAGTAATAAAAAGTGGATGTAACCTATTACATGCACCTTCGCATTACCTGGTTCACTAACACATAAGCTCCCATCCTTTTCCTGGTTCACAGCCAACTGTGATGGCAAGCAAGCATCCCATACTAGTTGTCAACACTAGCTAAGGACTAGGTGTAACAACATACATAATCACAACCAACTATGATGACAAGAAAGCATCCCATATTACTTGTTGTCATAACTGGCTAAGGAGTAAGTATAACAACATACATCACTTGTGGCTATTAAGTAGATATCCATAGCCCACTGAACCATCAAGTCAGTGGATCCTAACATCTATCGCCTCCATGCCACTGGTGAACATCAGTCCAACTTGGTATGGGGTAGCTCCTAGCATCTATCACCTACATGGTACTAGTGAAAGCTGGCTAAGCCCTATCATACCAAAGGGTAGCTCCTGGCATCTATCACCTCCGTGATACTAGTGATAGTTGACTAACCCTAAGATACAGCAGTTAGCACCTGGTATCTATCACCTCCATGGTACTGGTGACAACTGGCTAAACTGTACCTATATCATAACCTAGATGGCTCCTGGTATCTGTCACCTTCGTGCTACTGGTGACAACCGGCTCATCCTAAGATATGGTGGATAGTACTTGGCATCTGTCACCTGCACGGTACTGGTGACAGCTGACCATCTGCACCTATATTAGACTTAGTTTTGACATGTGGATCATCTTATGGCTAGGTACACACACAATAAGGATATCACAAGGATTCACCAAGATGAGTCAGGTTGACTCAACTACATACCACATATAGGTTCATAAACCAATACACCTAGTCTTATACATCTAGGGGTCTATATTATAGGTCAACCCTTAATAAATATATATATTGAACCCATAAGAGTTGGACTCTATCTGGTCACATATGCATAAACATATACAAACTCAATGTAATATCAATGGTCATTCCATACATTCAATGGTCACTTCGAAACACAGTATGCATCATACGCAACTCAAAACCACAATAGTAATTTTAAACATAATTCTATTTCTGAATGCATATCTTTTTCATATTAACAATCACAAGCTTAGTAAAGAATAAATACCATACTTACTTATTAATTCCCACCATCAATAGCCCATAGTGTTCAACATGCAAAACACTGATTATATTAATTGAGACAAGTCCAAAGGCACCTTCATACATTACATTAGAGACAAAACAAAAAGATGTTGATTCTAAAAGTTCATCCAAGATTGGGGCCCAGCTTGAGACAAATTAACCCAACAACCTTAGAGTGGAGGAGCATAGTGTTGATAGAGTATCTTTTACTGGCTCAGGCCTATATAATGGGGACTTATTAAATAAATGGTGAGTTCACAATCATCTAATGCAGTTCCAGCCTCGAGTTGAAACATACCAAAGAGGGAAGGTTGATCAAGTTTAGGAACACCCCATACCTTGGAGTCATTCCCTAAACCCCTCCCCTATGGACATGAGGTCCAGGGGCATCCTTCACCCAAGAACTACCTACATTCCCAGTTCCAAACGGGATCAAAGTCACATGTAGTTCTCCTCACATAATATCTCAAGGGTTTTATACAAAGGTTCCTACTCTCAAGGTTTCATTGCCACTAAAGTAACTTTCCTCCTAGAAGTGAAATAGAAGGAATACTAAAGGAGGATGGATAATCATAAAAGTGTTTAAGACCAAATAGTGTAATACATCACTAATTATCAATACTCATTCTAAACCAAAACCACACTTCACAAAGTTTTATTAATTATTATAGCATACTCCAACAAGGTTCCTCTTAATGGTTCCCATCAATTAATAAGGCTTAACCATAGGTAGAGAAACTCAACTAAGTTCACAATATAGCAAGACTGTACAATAGAGCTTCTACCCAAGGACAATGAGATCTCCAATTAGACCTCTCCACCATTATGATTTGTAGTTCTACCTAGACAAGCTAGAACCCTTCTTATATGTTGTACCTTAGATGATAGCATCATATGAGGACAAAGTGCCCAAGCCAAATCCACACTTAGAATTTAAGCATAACAATATATCCAATATAAATGAATTCATTCACAATAGAGGACAAGGCAACAATAACTATGTGTAAGGCCATATACATGGCTCCACATGATGTCCTACCATAATAAGATTCAATGATATCACTATCATAATCATAGGAGGTTATGGTGTCCTTCTTGATTGGAAGCATTTAACATGCATCTTCAAGGCCATAGGAAAACTATAAGGAGCCTGAAAAACTTACACCAATAATTTAAACTTTCTTTAATCATGGTCAATATTCGATTCATACTCTAGATGGTTGGAAACACTATATCCATGGAACCAAAATATAAAGATATAAATCGACTAATAATATTCTTAATATTTTAATTTCATTTATCTTATGGCACAACCCCACATTCTTATGATAGTCTAGATCATGGTTGAGATAGTTTTCACACTTGCCATTTATATTAAATATGACCTTATGGTCATCAATAAGGTATTAGGAGATGCTATACAATATGATCACTACTATTTTATCTCATAACTCAATCTCAATAATACCATCAAACTTAAAGGATAGATTGTCTTCCATTTAGTGTGCAATCATACAACAGTCCAATACAACTATAGTACCCTATTCTTAGCTCCCAAGATATTTCTAATATAAAGGTTCTCGTACAAGTTAAGAACATCATGTAGTCAATTAATGCCTTTAACCCCCAACTATGAGCTAAATACAAAAAGATATCAACTTCCAACATTAAAATGGGTTCAATATGGTGTGGTTCTGATGCCACTAAATGAGGTCATCATCACCATATGAAATTGATCAAAAGTAATCAATATAAATAATGGTTCCTATTATCAAACCTAATCCCAAAAAAAAACTAACCATCCTTTCATTTCCATGATCTTTCTTAATTTATCTCCAATTATATTGTTCAATTGTTTCAAAGCTAGTGTCAAGGATACGAAGGAGTATAAACAATACCCAGAGCCCACCGATCAATAATTTAAGTGGTCAACTTAATAAGCATCCAATAGCAACATCATCATTATGAACTCTATTAATGCTCAAGTGGTAACGACCTTAATTGTCTTAGAATAAGATAACAGTCCAAAACATAATGAATTGTAATGCATATCATTGCCTAGCCACATTGTAACCTTATGCATGCTAGAGTATAATGTGAGGTCACTATTTTTGCAATAAAAGTGTATAGTAAAAACAATAGAAAAGATAACCAAAGTGAGCAAAGTAAACATTTGTCTAATGACTGCAGACTATTTGAAAGCTCCCTATCCCAAAATAGTTGACATCATACTTGGAGCCTTTAAAATAATTTTTTCTTAAATATAATCCAAACGTCTTTAAATCCCCAGAGCAAGAGGGAGGAGAATTGAACTACTGCAATGTTACATTTGGGTTTTATTTCATACCCATCTCATTCTCCTCTGAGATTGTGCCATTAGAGCAAGAGGGAGGAGAATTGAACTACTGCAATGTTACATTTGGGTTTTATTTCATACCCATCTCATTCTCCTCTGAGATTGTGCCATTAGTGTGGTCCAAAGGATAGGATTTAACATTGAACGTAATAAAGATTACACACAGATTTGACAGAGAAGTGCAACAATTAATACTTGGTATCTACACTCTAGGTGCATACAGGCAACTTGTGTACATTGATATACAAATATTTATAGCATTTGTGCACCCACGAGTTTGCATATGCCTAAAGGAGATCCTGACTACTCCCAGTTTTTTTTATTGATGTTGTTCCTAGTAGTCGATAGTTGGGTAATGTCTCCAGAAAACAAACAGAGACATGTGGGCTCTGTTGACAACTCAAATCAAAGCTCGATAACCTGCATTTCCAGTGTAATAAAGTAACAAATAAATATTTCTCAAGGTGAAGGACATTGGAACCCAGCTCCTTGATGAGGTTGACATTACTAGAATGTGAAGATATGTGAGGCCAGTGAGTTGGCACTATAGAAATTTTGGGTGGGTTATAGGAACATTCAACCATATATCTATCAGGAATATTATGTCAAAGATTAATTCCTTACTCTCGTATCCACTTTTTATTGACTAAAGGTTCCTTCATGCTTCCTATTCCATGCAGCTATAACAAGCAGAAATGAAGGAGAAGTGCTAGTGAGAAAAGAATAGATGAAAGGTAATAGAAACCTGTTGTTTCGGGGCATTTGGATTCAACTAGGCAACTAGAGAATGGTTGCCACGACCTCTGCATATTGCCAAACAACCCCAACTAAGTTTTCCTTCTCTCACGCCTCCCTTCTACTCTTCTCCATGCCCTGGCATCTTCCATAATCCTCTGCAACTATTAAAATTCATCTATCTTTATCAACTGATAATCTTCCTCTCAACCCATGAACAAATTCAGACCCATGAACTTGTAGCCACCATAAAACGACTCTTGTCTCTCCACATGAGAGTATCATTAAAACAGATATCTATCATGATAAAAGAGACTTTCCACTGCTTAGAGATCTAGCTCTTGCAATTCAAGAGGTGGCATAAGCATTCCTGGATGCCCATACCTACATTTTCTCTTCCACCAAACCTATGTCAATCACCATTTAATGGTTAAGGCTGCCTAAGCTTTGTTGCACATGGACACCATATCATCCCTCTTCCGTCCAACTACCTCTTTTAATTCCTTGTCTCCTCTCCTTCCTTTTCTGTTTAACACATTTGAATCACTCTTCAATGTGGTCGTTGGTGGCTTGACCGATGCCTTTTTATTATCTTTTTGGTTATTATTTTGTTTTTCATCCACGTGGAATACTCCTTCCACTGGGGATATGACACAATCATACTTTCAACCATGTTGCAAAGAAATTAGAACAATCAATATTTGTTTGTCTTTAAGTAATTACTATCAACAATAATTTCAACCATTCAAAATCAAATAATCAATTAATGAAGCCTTTCCACTAAAAAATCACTGGATCATCAATATTTAACAAATATTTATTGCAAGGAACAAACTCAACTTAGTCATTATCAGTATTATTATTTTAAAAAATGAACATAGTTACCTACAATTTGAAGATAGCTATGGTATAATCGGGTTTCACAACCTAGTGAATTGTAGGTTGAAAAACATAATCATTTTTGTATGATACAATTGTCATTATCAAGGCAATTGTGGTATAATCATATTTGAGAACCATGTGAGTTATATGTTAAAAAACATAATGTGTATTTCGACATGCAATTTTGTGTACAAATCATTGTAATTATCAGTGTTGTTATTTGAAAAAATAAACATAGTTATCTATAGTTGTAGTATAATCAAGTTTCACAACCTACATTTTTTATGCTACAATTATCATTATCATTGTTATTTGAAAAAATGAATGTCATTATCTATAGTTGTGAAGACAGCTGTGGTATAATTGGGTTTGAGAACCGTTGAATGTTGAAAAACACAATGTGTATTTCAACATGAATTTTGTGTATAGATCACTATCATTATTAGTGTTGTTATTTGAAAAACAAACATTGTTACCTACAGTTGTTGTCACATCCCATTTGTTATGCCTAGTTACATATCTGATTAATATCAAATAATTAGGAAAGATAATTTGATTGTGATAGTTATCTTTTAGAATTATTGTTTAATATGAATGTTGAATTATGACATGACCATTATTTATAATTAAATGTCAATTTATGAGTTTTGATAAAGGCTAACTATCATTTATGTTTCTCATGAGTGCGACAGGTACTATCAACACTCTCTCAAGTTGAAGAGAGAGTATCATCAGGGAGAGAGTTCTAGCCATTTAAAAGCAACACAAAATGATGGAATCTACACACACTTAGACTCATTTAGTTAAATTACATATGTGTGTATTTCCTAAATTTGAAATAATTGCTTAATTGCATTATTTTGTGAGTTATAATTTAAAAGGAAAATGCAACAATATTTTATTTAATTAGTAATAAAATTAAAATTAAAATTAATTAATTGAGATTTAAATGAGATAAGAATAATTCTACTTTATTATTTATTATTAACATTAAACTATACATTAAAGCAAATAAAAAGATAAATTGAGTTTTTGTGTTTTATTTTGCTTTATTTGCTAATATGAGTAAATATAATTATCATATATTATCTTTGTAAGATGGAGGGGAGTTTAAAAAAAAAAAGTAATCATGATGAGAAGGAGACTTCTTTTGGGGAAATGGAAATGCTAGTAGAAATTGTTGAATATGGCTTTAAACCTACCAATTGGAATTGCTCAAAAGATTCTAATGGCATACTGCTAAGAGGAGGGCATTGCAAGTATTCTTTGCCATTTTTATTTCCTTATGTTGTTTATAGATTCATAGATTCAAAGGTTCTGTGATTTTTTTATGGCTTAAATTTTTTATTCTTTTTTATTTGTGGAGTAAACTATTAGCATATGCCAATGGCTCAAAAAGTTGGTGTCAAGCTTTATTGTCAAGGAAAATTAGTTTTACCATATAGGTTTTCTCCATAGTTATAGTTGGGAATCTACCATAGAAGTTGAAACCCTTTAATTTAGAGCTTACTCTGTAAGTGTGGAATGTAAATATAATCATGGATTGTATAATTGTTGGGAATCCCCATTATTATTGATTGCCAGTTGAAATTAAAGGATGATTCATACGAAAAATTTACAAGTCTTCCTAGGTATTAAGTTTAATTTGGCTAATTAAATTTGTAGGCTACACATCATTCTGGAAGTATTTAATTATATGTTGCTTGAATGCAATTGTGTTCATGTAATGCTGCTATATAAGTCTATGGCTGCTTCTATTATTGTTAATTCACCATATTTTCAAAAATCTCAAGGCTATAAGTATTTAATGTTGAATGGTTTCTTTTGAAAAGAAAAGAAGGATTCGAAGATGCTTATTAGGCACCTTACTCTTTAGCACTTTATTCTTATGGGTATAGATACTTTCATCTCTCTGTATAATGACTAGCATCTCTACATAATAGGTTCTACTGTTCCCTATCCTTGATATGTAATGTGACAATTTCTTAAATTGACTAAAGGTTGAAAACAAGCAAAGCATTAACAAAGAATTAGTTATAGGAGATCAAAGGTTGTGGAATCTAATTTTACCTATCAATTTCCTTTACTTGAAAGTCTCTAATGTCTTTTAAAAGAATCTAGTTTGTGCACATTCTGGTAACTATTGCAGTCTATGAGACCATGTCTTCATGAGGCATTCTACCATAGCCAATGTGCTTTTCTTGTGCTTCAATTTTAGCATGGAAGGGTGTGGGAAAAGGTTGTGGGTTTCAATTTTATATAGCCAATTGCATTAGTTTAAAAGTTTTTATTTTTTATAAGTCAAAAATAAAAATAAAAATTGAAGTCGAATGTATATCTCTATTTGTTTGGTCTAACAACAGACTATAGGCAGACTTTTAACCAAGAAAACACCCTTGCTATCATTGTACCAAAAAACTTCATCTTCCCCTAGGACGATAGGGATTCTAATATCCATTAGTCTCATTTGGAGTTCATTGACCAGATAGGAAGAAGCTCAGGCTAAAAGAGGCAACTATCTTTTATAATTTTCCATCGGTTGAGTAGTTTTATTCTTTGAAAATAATCCTTAGCCAAGTGGCTAAAGAAGTTTTTAGCAGTATGATACAACCACCCATAATCCAAACATTTATCCTTCCAAAATCTAAGATGTTTGCCATTTTTGATCTTCCATTTGATACCTTTTTGTAGGAGCCCTCTAAATTTTAGAGCATTGTTTTATATGACCGAGCCCCTAGGAAAACTGCTCTCTAAAAGAATAGTTTCATTTTGATCAGCATTAAGATATTTAGCTTTCATAATTATGCCCCAATCCTTTTTATCCTTCAATAAGCTTCACCCCACCTTAGTCAGAAGATCCTTGTTGCTCAAGTGTATTTTTGTAATACCCAGCCCACCATGAGACTTAGGTGTGCAAACCTTATCCCATCTAACAAGAGCTAGTCTTTTTTATCTTCAACTCTAGCCCAAAGGAATATCTTCTATATTTGTTCAAACTTTTCAGAAATGGCCTTAGGGATCTTGAAGAGGGATAGAAAATATATAGGGAAACCTTGGAGTGAAGACTTAAGAAAATGAAGCTTGCCCACTTGACTCAACAATTTCCCTTTCTAGCCAGCAAGTTTTTTCTGCATCCTTTCAAGTACACCATTCCAAAAAGTTGGATACACTTTCATAACCATCAAACCCAAGATACATGGTTGGAAGTGGAGCTCCATTGCACCCCAGAATATTTCTTATTTTTTGTTGGAGTTCAATCTTGGTATTGAATAAATAAACCTTGCTTTTTTCAAAGTTTATACTTTGGCCAGAGACAACATCATAGTCTTCAAGGATTTTCTTCCAATAATTATCTTCAACCATGGAGGCAAACCCAAAGAGCATAGTGTCGTCAACAAATTGTTGAGTTGCCACACCCCAAATTTTGACTATGTATTACTTTTCACTTGTATGTAATTAGTAGATAATTTTGCATGGATTAATGATTTGACGTTTAGTGAAAATGTCAGGATAGATCAATGATTTCATGAGTTTATATTTATATGCATAGAATTTAGACATGTGATTATATGTTATCATGATTATTTATTCATAATGTATATGGATTAACTAATGATACACTAATCCTAGTTTGGTGATTATAAGTTGTAACCAGGAAACAAATTTCCACCATTCAAGAAAGAGAGGGAGAGCATCATTGGAGAGAAGTGAATAGACATAGGGAAAAGAACAAGTTGTTTCCATCTAAGTCTTCTACTTCAATATTTAGTGAACCTCATCAAAATTGGTAAGTTGTGTTCGACTTGTTTGGTCAGAGTTTGGGTTCTCCACAATTGTCGATTTGACATCTAGATCCATTAGCGTTGGTTTTGTCAAAAAATTGAGTTAGGATAAAAATGACCATCGACAAGATGTGGTCAATAGTCATTATTTTCCTTATGCGCTATGATATAGTTTATGTTATTGTAATGATTTAAATTAGAGGCTAAATTATTTTATTTTATTATCAGGTGATTTATGATAAATGTTTCGTTATTGTAACTTATCCATTGTCTGGTGTTTTTGCAAGATAGGTAGGGGGAGAAAACCTCGACCCCATTCTCGTATCTTATAGATGTTGGTAACAACATAAGTAAGTTTTGGTTTCTTTTTAATTCACCTTGCGGTTATGTTTATATATATATATATATATGATTTAAGGAGCTAGACCTATGAGGTGCTCATTAAACTTCTTTATAAACATAGCTAAGATTCCATGGTATTGCAAACAACTTTTACAATAAAGTGGCTCAACTCCTTTACTTCCTAATTGATTTAGAGAGTAAGGAGGATCTCATCAACCGGATTGTGGAGTGGTCTTTTATGACCATGTCCTCCACTAAATTGTATGCCTACGAGGAATTATTGTAGGTTATGATTAAGGAGAGAAGAATGTAGTTATGGAGAGTTGCTATTAATCACCATAAGAGTGTTATCTCAAAAACACGCACACATAGCTGGAAGGGGACTCTAAGAGTTTTGGAAGTACATCAACAACAAGAAAATAGGATCGAGCTCATCGTAGAAAGGAAGAATGGAGACTGTGGAAAGATCTTCAGTCGATCTCAATACAGGTTTTCTCCTTTGTTTGAAAGCTTTAAGTATTGTTATGAATCACAAGTTGTATTCATTTTTGTATGTTATATGGCCATAAGTCTTTGATTACCTCTGTATGTATAAGTTTGATATAGCAGAATATATTTGGTCGATATTCTCTATATATATATGACTGATATCTCAGTATATATATGTAATCGATATTCTATATGTATAAAGCCGATATCTCAATATATATATGGTCGATATTATGTATATATATGACTGATATCTCAGTATATATATATATGGTCTATATTTTGTATGTATATGGTTGATATTCTCTATGTAAATGGCTGATATTTCTCTATGTTATATGGTCAATAGGATTAGAGTATTTATGTGTTACTTGGCCGATAAACTTATAGTATTTCTCTATGTTATATGGTCGATAATCTTAAAGTATTTATGAGAGCTATGTGGTTGATTGACTTAGACTATCTTTGTGTTTTCATGGTCGATGAACCAAGTTTATCTCTACAACTATCTATAACTAGTAAGCCTAATTAAATGCTACGAGTTTAAGGCTGATAGTTTACCACACTACTATGTGAGTACATGGTTGATGAGATTGTATAAGACTATGTAAACCTAAGGCCAAATAGCCTTTAGTCCCTCTATTTTATGATAAACAGTAGAAAATATTTTATTCTGTTAGTGTATAGAGATAGATGTATCTCTATTCACTATCAAGAATTGTATACATTTACCTTATCCCACGAAGGGGGAACTTGATGGCTATTTTAGTACATATTGTGTTTGTTTACACAGACTAAAGAGTTTTTTAACTATAGTAGGCCAAGATAGTACTATTGTAGTTAGTAAATCTCTTCTGTGTATCTTTCTTAGACCTTGAGACGTAGCAAAGGTTTGTTATTCTAAGAACTCAAGTTTGTTTTTAGAACTTCTTATTATTAAACTATGAAGTTTATATCTTTTTGTAATCAAATCGAGCCTCTAGAGAACTCAGATTGGATAAGGGCATCAAGAGCAGTAAGTAAAGATTGAGTTGTATACTATTCTTCTCTATTATGCATTCAAGTTTTATTGTTTTAATTCCAAGACTTAGTGTTATGTCTCATTTATCCTATGTAAACAGGAATGATATTGGATATTGAATTAGAACACCCAAGGTGTGAATTATACTATTATATATGCACACTTCTATATAGAAATGATTTTTCATTAAGTGCAAGAATGATGTGCACAAGTGCATAACCTTCATATATTCAGAGTTAGTGGATGAAAGGAGACTATTAGATCGAAACTTTATTCTCTATAGACTCATAACCTATTTTGGAGGACAAACTTTGTTAAGAGTATTTATGCTATGGAAAATATTTATTAGATTTTATTTACGTGAAAATAGAAACTCATGTTCTATAGTGATTTTATGAGAAACGTGAAGTTGAGTAGAGTCTTAGTGGTCTAGAGAAGACTAGAGGATATTATACCATGTGATATTATTATACATTTTGGATAGCAAGAGCTTTGATGTTATTTTGTATATTTGGTTAGAGATGATAAAACCCTAGGATCAACCCAAATGGGTCTAGTAAACTTAATACTCTCAATACAGTTATGACATTGATTTAATTTAGTGTATTTATGGTTGACAATGAATAGTCAAGAATCCATAGATCAAGACAAGTATACCTTAAGAAGAGTTTAAGAATCTTTTTGATAAAGTTTAAATGATAGAGTTGAAACACCACATAAAGCACAAGAATGCCTAATTTTGAGTCAATGAGTAGAATGACAGGAAGTCATAGACTTTGATGTTTGCAAGAATGAAATGAAGGACTCTCTGAAAGATTAAATCTTCTAAACCTATTCATTGTATTTATATCCTAGAATTCAGGATTAAATTCTAAGTTAGATTGACTAGGAATTAAACTTAGTCAAGACATTTCATGTCTAGTGTTATTAGCTAAATAAATCAAACTGTAGGATGAGATAATTTCCAAGTCAAGTTAGAGGTGTGTGAACACACAACTATGTTTATTGCAAATGTTTATTGATATAGAAACTTTGGCCAAAGTGATGCATTTATCTCTGCATGCATTAGTCAGTTCACAGTGTCTAGATGGCATAACATGTCAGTACGATCATACTTAGCTAGAAGATTGTCTAGAGTTGTATGGTTGATTGTGTTATGTAGGACACAACACTAGAACTTAGATGGAAAACTTATTGGTTCCTTATTTCTATACTCTTTGTGAAGGGAAGGACCGCTTCCAGGAAGGAAGGTGTGCGGGGGACCACCAGTCTGTGGTTGGAGGTAAAGCACTTAGATGATGCTCTCCCTCTGTAGCAGAAGACTCATCGAGACTTGAGTGATAGATATCAAGATTCCAAATCCAGTATTCTTTATGTTATGATGTTTAAAATTATTCTTATTGCCAAGTGCATTATATATTTGTAAATTGAAATTGAAAGGATTTCACTATGATTTATCTTTGAATATATTGAATTTCAAGGTTGAAAAATATTCAGAAAAGATATGTATTTATTTCTTTGTAATTATGCAAATGATAAAAAAAATTTCATGTTTACCATGTTCATTTACTTTCTTACAAAATGTTGTGTAAATCTAAGTAATTTGAGAAGGCATGTTACATATGGTATCAAAGCTACTGTGTCCAACAGGTGGACCTAGGAGCTCATTACAAGAAAAATTGTCAACTTTTAGCAGATTAGCTAATGTTTGAAGTTGTTTTGTTCTAGAATGGTGTGGAGGAGTGGTGCAGGAGCTCCCAGTTCTGGTCATTTTTGCTATGTCATGTTTTGTTGTCATGTTTTATTATTTTCCTAAGGCTTTGAAAGCCATTTTTTCTATGGATTGTAATAAGGACTTGGTTCATTTGGTCAACTAGTCCAATATAGCCTTGATAAGGTCCTTTTTAAATGAATTTCACTTAAGAAACCTGTGGTTTCTTGTGAAGAATGTAACCTCCAACGGTTCACTGCCTTTGGAGGGTAGTTGTATGGTTGGAGGAGGAGAAGAAATGTTACTCAAGCCTTCTATAGGCAGAAAACTGTATCACATTCCAAGAAGAATAAAGTGGAGAAGTTTTTGGAGTGCAAAAATAGTAATTTCTGTGTTTTTTCTAAAGACAGTCATCTTGTACGGCTCTATACAGATGGTGTGGGACCTGAAACTTCTAAAATGTGTTAGAAGGTTGAAATACCTTTTATTTGCATGTAATTAGAGCCTTTGAAACCTCCTGTGCTATTAGTTTCAATTCATTTTGTGCAAACTAGTTTTAAACCCTCCAAAACTAGGGTTTTGTGGCAAAATGTACCATTCCTCCTCTGTCCTCTGAAAGACACCACCCATTTTTAGTAGGATGGAGGAAGGTAGATTAGATTTCATGTTTTTAGTCACTTGTTAGGTTGCACTCCTCTCTCCAAGGTATTTGGCATGAGCCTAACTAGTCTGCAGGGTGACTAGTTAGTATGAAATTGGTGGAAATCTATGTGTTTTTGATGGACAATCATTTGAATGACCAAATGGAGGTTATGAATGGTATTTACAGATGAAAATAGGTCTATGTAGATGCTTGTCTGATCTTGAGTGATTGGATGTGACACATTTCCCTTGTAAAGCCTTCAAATTAGGCCTATTCCTAGAAGAAGACAGTTTGTTGTCCTTGAACGCTTGTAGTAGAGTACGGCCCTGCAACTTGGAGGAAGATTATATATCCATAGTGGGTATTTGAAGGTCCAATTAGTCTAGAGGGTTATTTGGAGGTTTGACAAGTTATTCTCTAGTTAACTGATTTCTAGGGCTACAAGAAATAGACCTTTCTTAAGCACTGTCATAGTGCAGTCTTATTATAGTTTGCTATCCACTGTCCTCATAGGTACAGAACATAGTTATTTGGTCAGAGACCTTGTATTGGCCATGTCCTTGACAAGTACATGCTGGTGGTAGTGTGAAGATCCTGTTGGTAGTGATGTTAGTAGTTTGATTGTTGTCCTAGAAGGTGTTGTGCTTGTTGGTTGGGTTGAGTAGAGAGTCCCCTAAATAGAGTTGAGTAGCCTATGTTGTTGGACACCAGGGTGTGGTCCTAGGATAGATTAGTCTCTTGAACAACCTGGTATAGGCTTGTGTCACATAACCTTTGAAATCCTTGTGAAGGAAACATTGAAAGATAGGTTCATTGTGCAAGTACCATCAAACACTACCAATACCTCTGCATCATATTGGTATCAGAGCCAATATCTAATTGGAAGCAGTGTATGTCAGACGAGGAGATTGAAACAGAGGCTAGTACAATGCCTCCCAAGACAATGAGTCAAGAAGCCATCAAGAAATTGGTGGAAGAGATGGTTGAAGAAAGATTGCAGGAAGAAAGAAGGTCTAAGGGCAAGACCAAAGAAGATGGAAGTTCTTCCGACACAAATGATGAAGTAGAGGCAGAAGAGAGTCCTCAAGGGCAGGACGTGTCTGTAGATCAGAAAGCTTTCTTGAATGCACTTAAGGGTGCTCATGGAGATAGTGGTGATCCCAAGATGGATGTGCCTACTTTTCATGGCAAGTTGGATGAGGATGCTCTCACCGATTGGATAGAAGCCATGTGCAACTTCTTTGATTACAAGGAGTTCAATGACAGCAAGAAGATTAAATTTGCCAAGACAAGGCTAAGAGGTTTTGCAGTTGTGTGGTGGAACTACATGCAAAGTGAGAGGGAGAAGATTAGGAAGAGTCCCATCACTAAATGGAGTAGAATGGTGGCTATGCTCAGAAGCAAGTTCATGCCACCTGACTATGAGATTCAAATCATTAGGAGATTCTAGAATTTGAGACAAAAAGACATGGATGTGGCTACCTACACAGAAGAATTTCATAGACTAAGTATGAGATCCAACCATAATGAAGATGAAAAGGGGATGGTAGCTAGGTACCTAAACGGTCTGAAATACAATCTACAAGATGAGATCAGTTTAGTGATCCCTAAAATAGTGGATGAATGCTTCTTATTGGCCTCTAGAGAAGAGGAAAAGCTAAGAAGGAAAGGTGAACAAAGTGCTAGAGGAAGAGGTGGCAGAAACCAAAGAGGAAGAGGCAGCTTTGGTCATGGACAATCCAACAAAACTGAAAATAACAGTCAACAAGAAACACAAACTGAAACAGAGCATAGAGGAGGCTTCAGAGGTTGGAGAAGGCCTAATGGTAGGGGCAGAAATGGTGGAGGAGGTAGAGGACCAGGAGTCTTCACTGGAAGGTGTTATGGCTGCAACCAAGTTGGCCATACAATGAACAGGTGCCCAGAGAAAGCCAGCAGTTCTCATGACAGTGGAAGGAGGAATCGGTTAGTGAAAGATGATGACTATGAGAGTGTGAATTCACCAATGGGAAGTGCTGCACCTGTCCTAGAAGGAGAGAGTATGATGATTAAGAGGTCTATGTTGAAGATGCCTTTGAAACAAGAGCCCCCTCAAAGAAAGAGTCTTTTTAGAACCCAAGGCATAGCCTATGGGAAACTTTGCAAAATCATAGTAGATTCAGGATCTACTGAGAATGTGGTATCCACTGAGATGGTTGAGAAGTGCAAGTTGAAGAGGCTACCTCATATCAGTCCTCACAAGATCTCTTGGTTGAACAAGAACCAAAGTTTCATGGTGGAAGAACAAACTTGGGTTGAATTTGAAATCGGTGACTACAAGGACAAAGTGCTATGTGAAATCATCCCTATGGATGCATGTCATCTACTTCTTGGCCACCCATGGCAATATGATGTCAAAGCACAGCATGATGGTGAGAAGAATACCTATGTCATTACCAAGAATGGAAGACCATTCAAGATGGATCCTATGTTAGAACAGACCGGTGGGAAGAACAATGACAGTAGTGTCATGTTGGTGAATGGCAAAGAGTTTTTGAACCTCTTGAAGGAGAAGGATACCCAAGGGTATGCCTTGGTCATGAAGCCCAAGAGTGGATTAGATCAGCAAGAACAAAAACAGAAGAAGATTCCATTGGAAGTGCAGCAACTTCTAGACAAGTATCAAGATCTTGTGGTAGAGGAAGTCCCCAACTCCTTACCACCCATGAGGGACATAAGTCATCAAATTGACTTAATACCTGGTGCTACATTACCTAACAAGGCTGCCTATAAGCTAACACCACAACAAAATGAAGAGGTGGCAAGGCAAATTCAAGATCTCTTGGAGAAAGGGCTGATTAGGAAGAGTTTAAGTCCTTGTACAGTCCCAAGTGTACTTGCTCCTAAGAAGGATAGAAAGTGGAGGCTATGTACGGACTCAAGGGCCATAAACAAGATCACCATAAGTTACAGGTTCCCAATGCCAAGGATTGAAGACCTTTTAGATTATCTTGGAGGCTCATGCTATTACTCAAAGATAGATTTAAAATCAGGTTATCATCAAATCTGGATCAGATAAGGAGATGAATGGAAGACTACTTTCAAGACTAATGAGGGTCTTTATGAATGGCTTGTTATACCATTTGGTCTTAGCAATGCTCCAAGTACATTTATGTGCTTGATGAATGAGGTATTAGTTGAATTCATTGGTAAATTTGTTATTGTTTATCTTGATGACATACTAATCTTCAGCAGGAAAAAAGAAGAGCATGTGAAGCATGTTGGTTAGGTGTTGGAGAAGCTACATGAGTACAAGTTGATGATCAACTTAGACAAGTGTGAGTTCATGAAAACTAAACTTGTATACCTTGGATTTGTCATTTCCAATGGTTGTTTGAAGATGGATCCCTCTATGGTTGATGCTATTCTCAGTTGCCCTACTCCCAAGACAGTGGGAGATGTGAGAAGTTTCCATGGATTGGCAACTTTTTATAGGAAGTTTATCAGGGGCTTAAGTCACATTAGTGCTCCCATCCTCAACACCATCAAGGTTGGAGTCAAATGTAGATTCCAATGGACAAAGGAAGCCGATGATAGTTTTGAGTTGTTGAAAACAAAGGTGGCTGAGTTACGTACTTTAGTACTTCCTGATTTTGATAAGGTGTTTGTTACTGAGTGTGATGCAAGTCAGCAAGCTATTGGTGTTGTTCTCAGCCAAGAAGGACATCTTGTGGCATTCTTCTCAGAGAAGTTGAATGAAGCCAAGCAAAGGTACTCTACCTATGACTTAGAACTCTATGCAATGGTGCAAGCTCTTAAAAAATGGAGACATTATTTACTGCCAAAGAATTTATTGTGTTTATTGATAATATGCTTTAAGTTTTCTAAACAGTCAAGAAAAATTGAACCATAGACATGTTAAATGGATGGAACAGTTACAAGTTTATACCTTCACAATTAAGCACAAAAAAGGTGTTTCTAACAAGGTGGCTGATGCTTTAAGTAGGAGGTTGCTTCTTTTCCATGAAATTCAGTTAGAAAGCATGGGCATTGACTATTTGAAGGAATTGTATAAAGAGGATTCAGATTTCAAAGATGCTTATGATGTTTGTTTGAATTTGGCTAACACATGCCATGGAGAGTATGCAGATTTTGTATTGCAGGAAGGCCTCTTGTTTAAGGGCAATTTGTTGTGTATCCCTAAGTGTTCCATGAGGGACAACATCATCAAGGAGAAGCATAATGGATCTTTGGGAGGCCATTTTGGCTTAGACAAGACACTAGAACAAGTTACAAGGTTCTATTTTTGGCCAAAGGTGCAATCCGATGTGAGGAAGTATGTTGCTAGTTGTGCAATTTGTCAAAGGGCCAAGGGTGTCTCTTCAAATGCAGGTCTATACCAGCCCCTTGCCATTCCCAACAGACCTTGGGAAAGTATAAGCATGGATTTTGTACTTGGGTTACCCAGGACAGCCAGAGGGGTGGATAGTGTGTCTGTTATTGTTGATAGGTTTAGCAAGATGGCTCATTTTGTGCCATGTAAATGCACAAATGATGCATCTCATGTTGCAGGTCTATTTTTTAGAGAGGTAGTAAGAACCCATGGTTTACCATTATCAATTGTAACCGACAGAGATTCTAAGTTTATGGGTCACTTCTGGAGGACCTTGTGGAGAAAGTTGGGCACATAGTTATCCTTTTCATCAGCCTACCATCCACAAACTGATGGTTAGACTGAAGTGGTTAATAGATCACTTGGAAACCTCCTAAGATGCCTTACAAAACAGCATGGTTTGGCATGGGATTTGGTTATCAGTCAGGCTAAATATGCCTACAATGATTCAAAGAATAGGAGCACTAGTAAAAGTCCTTTTGAGGTAGTTTATGGCTTTCACCCAAGAGGGCCACTTGAACTAAAGGATCTCCAAGGATGGGATAGAAGGAGTGCACTTGGTGAAGATTTTGTTGCCTCCATGAAAACAGTCCATGATCAAGTCAAGTTGCAATTAGAAAAAACAATCACAAAGTACAAGGAAAGGGCAGATTTGAAGAAAAGAGAAGTGCAATTCAAAGTGGGAGATTTAGTTATGGCATATCTAAGGAAAGAAAGGTTTCCAAAAGGCCAACCAACTAAACTCCTGATAAAGAAGATTGGACCATGCAAAATAGTGCACAAATTTGGTCCAAATGCATATGAGATTGAGTTACCATCCGGCCTTGGTATCTCTCCAATTTTCAATGTTTGTGATCTTTTTCCTTTAAGACCTCCATTGCATGGTGAAAGTGGATTAGATGTGGTGGATACAGATGCTAATCAGATCAAGGATTTTCCTCCAAGCAAACCTTTACAGTTGGAATGTATTATAGATTCCAAAATTGTCAAGAAGACTAGGAGAGGTGTCTACAAAGACTACTTGGTGAAATGGAAGGATCTTCCTGACTCAGAGGCCACTTGGATGACTAAAGCAGATATCTTGAAGCATGGAATGACACTTCAACAATTGGCAACTCAAGGGACTTGAGTTCTTCCTACAGGGGGAGTATAGTGCAGGAGCTCCCAGTTCTGGGCATTTTTGCTATGTCATGTTTTGTTGTCATGTTTTATTATTTTCCTAAGGCTTTGAAAGCCATTTTTTCTATGGATTTTAATAAGGACTTGGTCCATTTGGTCGACTAGTCCAATATAGCCTTGATAAGGTCCTTTTTAAATGAATTTCACTTAAGAAACTTGTGGTTTCTTGTGAAGAATGTAACCTCCAATGGTTCACTACCTTTGGAGGGTAGTTGTACGGTTAGAGGAGGAGAATAAATGTTACTCAAGCCTTCTATAGGTAGAAAACTATATCACATGCCAAGAAGAATAAAATGGAGAAGTTTTTGGAGTGCAAAAATAGTAATTTCTATGTTTTTTCTGAAGACAGTCATCTTGTACGGCTCTGTACGGATGGTGTGGAACCTAAAACTTCTGAAATGTGTTAGAGGTTTGAAATACCTTTTATTTGCATGTAATTAGAGCCTTTGAAACCTCCTGTGCTATTAGTTTCAATTCATTTTGTGCAAATTGGTTTTAAACCCTCCAAAACTAGGGTTTTGTGGCAAAATGTGCCATTCCTCCTCTGTCCTCTGAAAGACACCACCCATTTTTAGTAGGATGGAGGAAGGTAGATTAAATTTCATGTTTTTAGTCACTTGTCAGGTTGCACTCCTCTCTCCAAGGTATTTGGCATGAGCCTAACTAGTCTGCAGGGTGACTAGTTAGTATGAAATTGGTGGAAATCTGTGCGTTTTCGATGGACAGTCATTTGAACGACCAAATGGAGGTTATGAATGGTATTTGTAGATGAAAATAGGTCTATGTAGATGCTTGTCTGATCCTTAGTGATTGGATGTGACACATTTCCCTTGTAAAGCCTTCAAATTATGCCTATTCCTAGAAGAAGACAGTTTGTTGTCCTTGAACCCCTGTAGCAGAGTACGGCCCTGCAACTTGGAGGAAGGTTGTATATCCATAGTGGGTATTTGAAGGTGCAATTAGTCTAGAGGGTTATTTGGAGGTTTGACAAGTTATTCTCTAGTTAAATGATTTCTAGGGCTACAAGAAATAGACCTTTCTTAAGCACTGTCATAGTGCAGTCTTGTTATAGTTTGCTGTCCACTGTCCTCATAGGTACAGAACATAGTTATTTGGTTAGAGACCTTGTATTGGCCATGTCCTTGACAAGTACATGCTGGTGGTAGTGTGAAGATCCTATTGGTAGAGGTGTTAGTAGTTTGATTTTTGTCCTAGAAGGTGTTGTGCTTGTTGGTTGGGTTGAGTAGAGAGTCCCCTAAAGAGAGTTGAGTAGCCTATGTTGTTGGACACCAGCGTGTGGTCCTAGGCTAGATTAGTCTCTTGAATAGCCTGGTATAGGATTGTGTCACATAAACTTTGAAATCCTTGTGAAGGAAACATTGAAAGATAGGTTCATTGTGCAAGTACCATCAAACACTACCAATACCTCTGCATCAAGGAGAACCAAGAAAATCACCAGAAAGTATGTTCCGCAACATTTACCAAAAATAGAGGTTAAGAAAGAACATACCGAGGAGGTTAAACTGAAAGAGCATTGTAGCTATGCTAAGTGTGCATGGTTGGAAGATTCTGAGACTTTGGCTAATGCTCTTAAGTGTATACGGCTATAAAGGAAACAATGTATCAAACTAGCCAAGAAACCCATTGTTCCTACTTGTGTAGTTAAACCAAGTAAACCTTCTTCTAGTTGTGACATGCCATTTGGGTGTGGTTGTGGTGCCCCTGTTTTAGGAAAAGAGGTGATGGAGGAGTACCTACATGTACATCCACCCTCTAAGTTTGTTTTACTAGATTCTAACGGGGAAGAGGAACCTAAGGAATATCCTTTAACCAAAAGTGACATGTAGTCAAGTGTTGAGTTATTTATCTAAATAAGGATGTATTTATACCCAGAATAAACTGTAATAAAGATGAGAGTGTTTTCTTGCGAATGGATTTTATTGACGAATTTTGAATTAATGAGATGCACTATTTCTAAATTCTAATTTATAACTTGATACAAATATCAGATGTGACATAGAGTATCATCATTGTTTGAACTCGAACAAATTTTGAACATTGTCAAGGGCAGACAAATCCTTCTGAAAACCCAATGGCTAAGCTGGATCAGATATTGACCATGTTGAATGAAACCAAGGAAAGGATTGGTAATCTAGAATAGGAAGTGAGGGGTCAAGGTAGATCCGAATGAGAAAATAAGGACTTACATCAAGGAGATGATGAATATATCCATGAAACTAGTATTCATTGTGAACAAAGGGAGAATGTTGATAGGACTAAGTCTCAAGAAGAGAAGAGAAGTAGACTTGCCTCTGAGCTATCAAGAGATATGAATAAATTCATGCCACCCAAGTTTGATGGAACAGAAAGTGGTGATACTACAAAAGCTTGGTTAACAAAGGTGGAAAAGTATTTCGAGATCCAAAATTACTCTGAGATAACCAAAGCAATGTGGGGTGCCTTTCAACTGGTAAGAGAAGCATCCATGTGGTGGATGAACAGGAAAATGGAACTGGGATTAAGTTCTTGAGCTTAATCAGGGATCAATTTGTGGTCTTATTTCACCAAAGGTTGTTACTACAGCTTTTCTTCGACCAAAAGCTATGTTCAGATTTTCAAAATCTGTGGCAAGGAGATATGTCAGTGGTTGAATATTGGGAAAAGTTCACCCGTCTCTTGAAGTATGTTCCTCAATATTAGAAAGATGAAAGGTTTAGAATTAGAAAATTTATCATGGATTTGAATGCCTAGATAGGTGGAGAAGTGGATGTACATGGTCCTACCACTATGGACCAAGTTTTAGAGAAGGCAATCAAGCAAGAGAAAAAATTGAAGTCAATTTCTGCATATCACGAGAAGAAGCGCAAGAGGTTTAATAAGACACCAACTTCTCATCCTTTCAAGAAAAGGAATGGAAAGTAGGATGTGACTAAGAAAAGTGACAAGGCCTCTAAAAATAATAGGAATGGACCCAGAAATGAGAAGAACAATAGCAATGTTTGAAGGAATGATAATAATTCAGGTAAACATGTTGAGAAGCAAGGACCTCCTAGAGGATGTTTGACACATGGTGTTGATCATTATGCAAATCAATGCCCAACCAAGAACCAAGGATCTCAACAGCATGGTAACACATTACCTACCTAGCACGCAACTTTTCAACAAAGTATCCATGTGACTTTGGATAACCACCGGTCAGAGTATTAGATTACTCCCATTGAGACAATAGGTACTTTGTTTGGAGTTCCTATTTCTATTTTGATTGATACTGGAGCAACTAAAAGTTTTATTTCTCCAAGAGTATTAAGTAAATTTCCTAGAAGAGTTGGATAAATGGCTAAACCTTGGTCAATTGAATATGCTAACTAGATAAAAGCTTAGGTAGAGTAGTGTCTGTTTGAAGCCAAGATTTAACTTCCTAGTTTTTTGATTGAGATGAATTTGATTGTATCTCCCTTAGGTTCCTATGATGTTATCTTAGGAATAAATTGGCTATGAAGACATAGAGCCAATGTTGACTATTTTGGAAAAATAGCTAAGTGTCTAGACGATGTAGGAAACAAAGTCTTTTTGCAAGGCACTCAAAGAGAAGTCAAGATCAGACCAGTCTCTGCAATGTAACTAAAGAGGACTAGGCAAAAAGGTTGTCAAATTTTTGCAGTCAAAATGGAGCAAGTAGAAGAGGATCCTAGTAATCATAGTGTATAGTTGGAGAACTATCCTTTTCTTCAAGATTTTTAGGATGTTTGAACCTGGATGAACTTCTAGGATTACCTCTGAAGAGAGATTTTGATTTCTCAATTGATATAATGCTTGGATTTGAGTCAATTTCAAAGGAACCTTATCGTATGACTACTACAGAGTTGATGGAATTGAAAGCCCAACTTCAGGAGCTGTTGGCTAAAGGGTTGATTAGACCCAGTGTATCTCCTTGTGGAGCACCTCTAATCTTTGTTAGAAAGAAGGATGGAACTTTGAGTCTATGTATAGACTATCATATTCTCAACAAAGCAATGATAAAAAATAAGTATCATTTACCGCATATTGATGATTTTTTCGATCAGATGCTTGGCGCTATTGTGTTTTCTAAGATCAATTTGCAATCTGGATACCATCAACTGAGAATAAAATATGAGGACATTCATAAAACAACTTTCATAACAAGGTATGGACATTATGAGTTCATGGTTCTACCTTTTGGACATACAAATGCCCCTACAACATTCATGAATTTAATGAATAGTGTTTTATGAGATTGCTTGGATAAATTTGTTCTAGTGTTTTTAGATGACATTCTTATTTATTTTAAGAATGAGGAAGAACACTTATAGCACATGTGGTTAGTTCTATAGCGGCTGAGAGAACATAAGTTGTTTGGGAAACTTTCAAAGTGTACTTTCTTTCAAAAAGAGATACAATATTTGAGACATATTAAATATCAATTGTTCAAGGAATTTCAGTTGACCCTGCAAAGATCAAAATTGTACTTGAGTGGTATGTGCCAAAGAATGTGCATGAAGTGTGCAGTTTCATGGGGTTAGCTGGATATTATAGAAAGTTCATTTTGAACTTTTCTAAGATTGAAAGCCCAATCACTTCGCCTCAGAGAAAAGGAAACCAATTCGACTAGACAACAGATTGTCAGGAGGCATTTGACCAATTGAAAGAGAGGTAGACAACTACACCAATATTGAAAGTTCTTGATCTGAAAAGTCAATTTGTTGTCATTACTGATTACTTACATGAAGGTATAGGAGGAGTGCTTATGTAGAATGGGCGAGTGGTAGCCTATGAATCTAGGAAGCTGAGAGCATATGAGCAAAAGTATACTCCTCATGACTTAGAGTTAGCAGTAGTTGTGCATGCTTTGCAAGTATGGCAACAATACTTGTTAGGAAATCATTTTGAATTGAAGTCAGATCATCATGGTCTAAGTACATATTTTCCCAACCTCATCTAAATGCTCGACAAAGAAGATGGTTGGAATTGATATCTGACCATGATTTGAGATAAGTTATATTAAAGGAAAAGAGAATCAAGTAGTGGATGCTCTGAGTCGATGGAGACATATCTCATCAATTGTATCTATCCACTCGAACTTCAAGGATTTGGTATTGAAAAATTCTGTAGGTGATGAGTTCTAAGAGTAAGTTAAGTAGGCTCTCTATGGTAAATCCTAGAGATTTGAGGTATGATGGGTTCTATTTTGAACCAAGTGGACTTTTAAGATACAAAGGAAGGATGTATGTTCTAGATTCGATAGAATTAAGAAACCTTGTGTGGAAGGAAGTTCATTCCACACCATATTCAGGTCATCCAGAAGTAACTAAACTCCTAGCTGATGTGAAACCTCTTTTTTCTAGAAAGGAATAAAGAATGACACTACAATATTTGTAGCAAGTTGCCTAGAGTGCCAGAGATTCAAGGTTGAGCATCAACATCCAGCAGGACTTTTGTATCCACACGATATTCCAGAGTGCAAGTGGCAAGTCATTAGCATAGATTTTGTGCAAGGTCTTCCAATGTTGTGAAATAGACATGATGCTATTTTAGTGGTGGTAGACAAACTCACCAAGTTATCTCACTTTATACCTAGGAATCTAACAGATGGAACACCAGTCATAGCTTACAAGTTTGTGCAAGAAGTGTTTAGATTGCATCAAATTCTTGAGAAGATTATCTCAGACAAAGATGTGCGCATGACATCAAGATTTTGACAAATTTTTTTTTTAGCGCTAGGACCTCAGCTCAATATAAACTCAACTTATCACCCTAAGACAGATGATCAGACAAAAAAGGTAAACCAAGTTCTTGAAGATTTGTTCTGAATGTATTGCATGGATAAAAAATACAAGTGGGAAGAGTATCTACCGCTTGTGGAGTTTTCTTATAACAACTCCTACAATTCTGCTATTAAGATGTCTCCATTTGAAGCATTATATGGAAGAAGATGTCAAACTCCTATAAGCTGTGATAAGCTAGAAGATAGGATTAGCATTGGTCCAAAAATGTTGGCAAAAATGGAAGAAAAGATTAAGCTGATAAAAAATAAATTAGCGGAAGCAAATGATAGATAGAAAAGTTACATTAATGTCAAGCATACACCAAGACAATTTTCAATTAGAGAAGAAGTTCTTTTGAGGGTTAAGCCTCAAAAAAGTTTCATAAAGTTTGGAAAGTCTTCCAAACTAGCTCCTATGTAGGACCCTTTGGAGTTTTCAAAATGATCAATCTGATTGCCTACAGAATTGCTCTACCACCAGCTCTTGCCAAGATGCATAATGTTTTTCATGTTTCATATTTGAAAAAGTATATAACAGGTGATAATCATATTCTTGGTTGGAATGCTTTACAGGTATAGGACCCAGGAGTGGTCATGATCAAGCTTCTCAAAGTGCTTGAAGTTCACAAGCTCTGCTTGCGTAATAGAGAGGATAGTGCTACATGGGAAGATTACCATGATTTTTATTAGAGATTTCCTCATTTGTTTTATTCTTTTCAAAGTTGAACAAAAACTTTATCATGTTATTATTTTGGATACATTGGATCATTGAGGACAATGAATCTTATGGGGGGAATATATCACACCCCAAATTTTGACTATGTATTACTTTTCACTTGTCTGTGCATTAGTAGATAATTTTGCATGGATTAATAATTTGATGTTTAGTGAAAATGTTAGGATAAATCAATGATTTCATGAGTTTATGTTTATATTCATAGAATTTAGAAATGATTATATGTTATCATGATTATTTATTCATAATGTATATGGATTAACTAACAATGCACTAATCCTAGATTGGTGATTGTAAGTTGTAACCAGGAAATAGATTTCTGCCCTTCAAGAAAGAGAGGGAGAGCATCATTGGAGAGAAGTGAATAGACATAGGGAAATAAACAGGTTGTTGCCATCTAATTCTTATTCTTCAATGTTTAGTGAACCTCGTCAAAATTGGTAAGTTGTGTTCGGCCTATTTGGTCAGAGTTTGGGATTTGACTCGATAATTATCGATTTGATGTCTAGATCCATTAGTATTGGTTTTGTCAAAAAACTAAGTCAAGATAAAAATGACCATCAACAAGATATGGTCGATAGTCATTATTTTCCTTATGCTTTATGATATAGCTTATCTTATTATAACGATTTAAATTAGAGGTTAAATTACATTATTTTAGTATCAAGTGATTTCCAATAAGTGTTCCATTATGGTAACTTATCCATTCTCTAGTGTTTTTGCAAGATAGATAGGGGAGAAAACCTCAATCACATTCACATGTCTTACAGATGTTGGTAACAACATAAGTAAGTTTTGAGTGCTTTTTACCTCACCTTGTGGTTATATATATATATATATATATATATATATATATATATATATATATATATATATATATATATATATATATATATATATATATATATATATATATATATATATATATATATATATATATATATATATATATATATATATATATATATATACATAGCTAAGATTCCATGGTATTGCAAACAACTTTTATGATAAAGTGGCTCGACTCCTTTACCCCTTAATTGATTTAGAGAGTAAGGAGAAGCTCATCAACTAAATTGTGGAGTGGTTTTTTATGACCATCACCTCCACTAAATTGCATGCCTACAAGGAATTATTGTAGGATATGATTAAGGAGAGAAGAATGCAATTATGGAGAGATGCTATTAATCACCATGGGAGTGTTATCTAAAAAACACACACACACACACACACAAATGGAAGGGGACACTAAGATTTTTTGAAGTACATCGATAGCAAGAAAATATGATCGAACTCATCGTAGAAAGGAAGAATGGCGACTATGGAAAGATCTTTAGTCGATCTCAATATAGGTTTTTCTCCTTTGTTTGAAATCTTTAAGTATTTTTATGAATCATAAGTTGTATTTGTTTATGTATGTTATATGGTCGAAAGTCTTTGATAACCTCTATATGTATAAGGTCGATATCTCAATATATATGATCGATATTCTATATATATATGACCAATATCTCAATATATATAAATAGTCGATATTTTGTATGTATAAGGCCGATATCTCAATATATATATATATGGTTGATATTTTGTATATATATATGATTGATATCTTAGTATATATGTATGGTTGATATTCTCTATGTAAATGACCGATATTTTTCTATGTTATATGTTCGATAGGATTAGAGTATTTATGTGTTACTTGGGTATTTCTCTATGTTATATGGTCAATAATCTTAAAGTATTTATGAGAGCTATGTGGTTGATTGACTTGGACTATCTTTGTGTTTTCATGGTCGATGAACCAAGTTTATCTCTGCAAGTATCTATAACTAGTAAGCCTAATTAAATGCTACAATTTTAAGGCTGATAGTTTACCACACTAGTGTGTGAGTACATGGCCAATGAGCTTGTATAAGACTGTGTAAACCTAAGGCCGAATAGTCTTTATTCTCTTTGTTTTATGATAAATAGTAGATAAATATTATATTCTATTAGTGTATAGAGATAGATGTATCTCTGTTCACTATCAAGAATTGTGTACATTTACCTTATCCCACGAAGGGGAAACTCAGTGGCTATTTTAGTGCATATTGTGTTTGTTTATGTAGGCTGAAGAGTTGTTTAACTATAGTAGGTTGAGATAGTGCTATTGTAGTTAGTAAATCTATTTTGTGTGTATTTCTTAGACCCTAAGATGTAGAAAAGGTTTGTTATTCTGATAACTTAAGTTTGTTTTTAGTTATCTACTTCTTATTAAAATGTGAAGTTTATATCTTTTTATAATCAAATCGAGCCTCTAAAGGACTCAGATTGGACAAGGGAATCAAGAGTGTAAGGAAAGCATAGGTACGAAATACAGCTTCCCTAATATCAATTCAGAGGGGGTAATGTAGACAGGTAACTTTAAAGTCAAAAACCACATATGAATACACCAAAACAAAATAGAATAAACAATCAATACAACATGGAATGACACTAGTTTTATGTGGGAAAACCCTTTCAGGTAAAAAACCCACCACCACAGTAGAAGCTATCTTTATTACAGTAAACTAAAAGATTACAATAAAGATCCTAGCTCTTTTTTCTCAGATATCAATTCTTTTACAATTATACAAAGTCATTTACTTCATCTGTACATCTACAGAATAAATTTTATAATTCAAATCGTTTCATTGATCAAAACAACGACACCATCAGATCTGTTTATATTTTCAGTCTTCAAGAGCCAAACCGTTATTCAACATTTGCCCTAACTATTCAATCTAACTTCCCCAGCGTCGCTACCTTTCAACAATCGTAACTGTTCACATTCTCATGAGATGTTTAATCCCACATGCACCAGGTCACAGACAACATTCTGGTTTATAACCACAAAAGATCAGTAAGACTATCGTCAGCAATTTTGTTGCCGACGATGACAGTCAAAGGCTCATTGGGATAACCTTCACCATTGGTGAACTATTCAACACTCACTCCAACGGTTCCTTGTCCCATCGACACCAACACAATGCCTTCATCAGAGTGACCACTATCCATCGACCCAAAGATATTAAGTTGCGCTGATAGTTGTCCTCTCACCAATCATCAGAAGAAACCACCATCGGTGAAACCATTACCATCAGTGAAATACAAGTCATCAATAGAGCTTAACAAGGATATGTCAATAGTGTTAGTCAGTCTGATAACTAGCCTCCATCGATGAGACCTCGCAGATCGACCAAGTGCACCTCACTCCTGCCAATACAAGAAGTCTACCCGATCACTAACTCTACATCTGTGTGAACATAACTGTCGGTGTAACATTACCAAGGTTTGCCAATAGCTTCAGTGTGACCGATGACCAAGAAAAGAATGAGGTTCAAGCAGTAACTTGAGACATTAAGTATCTTCAATCTCCCACTTGTCGAAGAAATTACTGCTACCTCTTAATCCACTTACGACTACTAAGAATTATGGGCCTGAAGACCCATTCCATCTAAACACCTTGGTTGTGCTCACTAGTTTAGTTAAGGCATCAATGACATTTTCCAAAGTGTCAATCTTTTCCAGCTTCACCTTCCTGTCTTCCACCATATCACAAACAAAGTGATATTGGACATCAATATGTTTTGTCCTAGCATGAAATGTAGGGTTCTTCACCAAACATAGAGCACTTTGACTGTCACAGTGAATTTGTATATGCCCTGCATCAAAACCAACATCAGAACACAACCTCTTCAACCAAACGGCTTCTTGGCATGCATGAGTCGCTGCCATGTACTCTGCCTCTGTTGTGGACAATGTAACTATACCCTACCACTTGCTCATCCAACTGATAGCACCACCATTTAACGTGAATACATATCCACTAGTAGATCTTCTACTGTCAATGTCCCTTGCCCAATCAGAATCAACATATCCCTGAATGCTGATAGATCTCTGAGATCCAACTGAGTTTCCATGATAGAAAATAGCATAGTCAGAAGTTCCCTTTAAATACCTCGTAACTCTTTTCACAGCATCCCAATGTGATCTACCTGGATTCACCATAAACCGGCTCAAAACTCCCACTACTTGGGCAATGTCTGGTCTAGTACAGACCATTACGTACATTAAACTACCAACAGCACTTGCATAAGGTACTTTTTCATATCGTCTATTTCATTCAAAGATTCTGGACAATCTTCAACAGATAGTTTCGTTCCCTGCAAAACTGGAACAACTAACTATTTAGAATCAGACATATTAAACTTATCAAGAACATTGGTAATATACTTGCTCTGGCTGAGCCAAAGTTTTCTCTTTGATCTGTCCCTTTTGATTTCCATTCCCAGAATGTACTTTGCTACCCCCAGATTCTTCATTTCAAATTTCAAGGACAACTGAGATTTTAATTCTGAGATCATCCCCTTACCATTGCTAATGAACAACATGTCATCCACATACAGTGAAATTATAAGAATCTAATCACCATTAGTTTTATAATAGACACAATGATCAGACTTAGACCTCACATATCCCAAAGATAGAACATACATATCAAATTTTTGATACCACATTCTGGGAGATTGTTTCAAACCATAAAGAGACTTTTTAAGTTTACATACCAGATGTTCTTTACCTTTTTCCACAAAATGCTCTGGCTGGGACATATAAATTTCTTCTTCAAGATCCCCATGAAGAAATGTTGTTGTCACATCCATCTTCTCAATTTTAAAGTCATATGCAGCTGCAAGTGACAACAGAAATCTAATGGATGTCAGCTTAGCTACAGGAGAAAAGATTTCTCCATAATCTATACCTTCCTTTTGGGAATACCCCTTAGCAACCATTCTTGCCTTGTACTTTTCAATACGACCATCTGGACCATATTTCTTTTTAAATACCCACTTACAACCCACAAATTTTCTACCTTTAGGCAAGGGCACCAGATCCTAGGTTCCATTTTTCTCCAACGATGACATTTCGCTATCCATGGCTTCCAACCAAGAATCTGAATTAGGTAAACTAATAGCTTCTTTCATAGTCCTAGGTTCATCATTATCAGTAAGCAAAGCATAGGCACAACTTGAATCAAGTACTGAAAATCCATACCTATCTGGTTGTCTTCTTTCACGTGTAGATCACCTCAATGGCTGAGGTGCTAGTTCAGGTTCTTGCTCTGGATCTGAATCTTCAGAGCTACCCGAACCCACATCTAAATCATCTACACTTGGTGTTTGTTGTTCCTCTTTTACAGGGGTAAGAGGAATATTAACAACACTTTTTTCTTTCTTCTCTTCTATCTTTTCCGGTTGAGGATCAATAACCAAAGATTTTAGCTCTTTGAAAATTACATTCCTGATGTAAATTACCTTTTCAGTTTTAGGATTCCAAAGCTTGTACCCTTTAACACCGACTCCATAGCCAATAAAGATACAATTGACTACCTTTTAATCCAGCATAGACCTTTTTACCTCAGGAATATGAGCATATGCCTCACAACCAAAGACACGAATATGTCTTAGAGAAGTCTTCTTTCCAGACCATGCTTCCATAGGTGTCTTATCAACCAATGCTGAAGTAGGAGAATGATTCAGCAAGTAACAAGCTATAGCAACTGCCTCAGCCCAAAACTTTTGTTCAAGACCAGCATAACTCAACATACTTCTTGCTTTCTCCATCAATGATCGGTTCAACCTTTCAGCAACTCCATTTTTTTGTGGAGTATAAGGTGTAGTCTTATGCCTTTTTATTCCATGATCAAGACAAAATTTATCAAAATTTGCATTGCAATATTCACCACCGTTATCCGTCCTCAAACATTTTATTTTTCTACCAGTCTGATTTTCCACAAGATTTTTAAATTCTTTAAACCAACTGAACACTTCTAATTTTTTTTTCAAAAATCATACAAATGCCCTCCTTGAATAATCATCAATAAACGACACATAGTATCTTGATTTAGATAGAGAAGGAACATCAACTGGACCAAAAACATCAGAATGTACATAGTCTAGAACACCAGAAGATTTATGAGAACTAGAGTAAAATGAAACATGGTTTTGTTTTCCATATATGCAATGTTTGCAGAAATTGAATTCCAGATTACAATCAATTAGTCCATCTACCAGGTTTTTGTTCTTCAAGGTTTTTAAACCTTTTTCACCTATGTGGCCAAGTCTATGATGCCAGAGCATTATTTTCTCTACAGGGAGTTTAACTTCCATAGAATTTGCATCATGTGTTACAATAGTAGCTTTTTTAGATTTTACAGAGACATTATTACAGCACACTGGTTTAGCATCTAACCTATACAGAGTTCCAATGCGTTCACCCTTTTCCAGAACAATAGAACCTCTATTCATCTTACAACCACCATTCACAAAAGTTACTTGCACTCCAACATCATTAAGCTTACTAACAGAAAGTAAATTTTGAGCCAGACCTGGTATGTGTAGTACTCCATTCACTCCCTTAATTCTGCCATCTGGGAACTGGATTCTAACTCTTCCTCGGCCAACAATTTCCATTTTTGAATCACTTGCCAGGAACACCTTCCCACCAACATACGGTTCATACTTAGTGAACCATTCTCTATGAGATGTCATATGAAAAGACGCTCCTAAATCCACCAGCCATACATCTTCAGATGCAGGCGTTGCCAAGGCAGCAATGAAGGCATCAGCATCACTCTGAGAAGAATCAGTGTCAGAGAAATTCTTCTTCTTTTTCTCCTCTTTGCAGTCTTTTCTGATGTGTCCTTTCTGCCCACAATTCCAGTACTTCACCTTGGACTTTTTACGAGGAGATTTTGATCTCCCCTCTGATTTGGACTTAGACTTCTTGTCCTTCTTCTTGTCTCTTTCCTTTGATCTACCTTGAATGGATAGGGCCTCTTTGGCTGTCTTAGAAGACTTCCTTCACATCTCTTCATATAACAGTGAGGCAACAACCACTTTAGTTGTAAATGTGGTTGTTGTGCTTCCAATAGCCATCACAAGATTATCCCATGAGTTAGGTAAGGAACATAACAGAAGCATACAGTGGTCCTCTTCTTCTATTTTTACACCTATAGAAGTCAACTGTGCAACAATTGTATTAAAAGTGTTCAGATGATCTGCTACAGATGCTCCTTCATCCATCTTCAGAGAATACAACTTCGTCCTGAGGAAAAGTTTATTCACCAAAGACTTGCCTTGGTAAATATCTCCCAACTTCTTCCACAAATCTTTGGTTGACTTCTCCTCATGGATGTTCAATAGAACAGAATCCGCAAGACTCAATCTTATCAGTCCTTTGGCTTTCCTATCTTCCAAATCCCAATCTTCTTGCTTCATGCATGAAGGTTTAACCAGAAATCCTAATCTTCTTCCAAAGATCTCTGTCAACCAGCACATCTTCAACCTTAAGTTTCCACAACTCAAAGTTTGTGCCATTAAACTTATCAATGTCTATTTTTCCTGATGTACTTGCCATCTTATTTAACAAAATAAAACGCTACAGAACTCCCACTCACAGAACTAACACAAAAAACCCAACCTACCAACAAGGATAACACAACTGGCCAGGCTCTGATACCACTTGTAAGGAAAGCACAGGTGCGGAATACAGCTTCCCTAATGTCAATTTAGAGGGGATAATGTAGACAGGTAACTTTCAATTCAAAAACCACAGATGAATACACCAAAAAAATAGAATAAACAATCAATACAACACAAAATGACACTAGTTTTATGTGGGAAAACCCTTTTGAGTAAAAAACCCACCACCACAATAGAAGCTATCTTTATTACAGTAAGCTAAAGATTACAATAAAGATCCCAGCTCTTTTTGCTCAGATATCAATTCTTTTACAATTATACAAAGTCATTTATTTCATCTGTACATCTACAAAATAAACTATATAATTCAAATAGTTTCATCGATCAAAACAATGACACCATTAGATCTGTTTATATTTTCAATCTTCAAGAGCCAAACCGTTATTCAATGTTTGCCCTAACTGTTTGATCTAACTTCCCCAGCGTTGCTACCTTTCAACAGTCGTAACTGTTCACATTCTCGTGAGATGTTTAATCCCACATGCACCAGGTCATGGACAACATTCTGATTTATAACCACAAACTATCAGTAAGACTATTGTCGATAATTTTGTTGCCGAGGATGATAGTCAAAGGCTCATCGGGATAACCTTCACCATCGGCGAACTGTTCAACACTCACTCTGACGGTTCCTTGTCCCACCGACACCAACACAATGCCTTCATCGAAGTGACCTCTGTCCATTGGCCCAAAGACTTTAAGCTGCACTGATAGTTGTCCTCTCGCCAATCATTAGAAGAAACCACCATCGGTGAAACCATTACCATCGGTGAAATACAAGTCATCGGTAGAGCTTAACAAGGATATGCCAATAGTGTTAGTGAGTTTGATAAATAGCCTCCGTCAATGAGACCTCGTAGATCGGCCAAGTGCACCTCACTCCCGCCGATACAAGAAGTCTGCTCGATCACTAACTCTACATCGATGTGAACATAACTGTCGGTGTAACATTACCAAGGTCTGCCGATAGCTTCAGTGTGACTGATGACCAAGAAAAGAATGAGGTTCAAGCAGTAACTTGAGACATTAAGTCTCTTCAAAGAGCAGTAAGTAAAGATTAAGTTATATACTATTCTTCTCTATTATACATTCAAGTTTTATTGTTTTCATTCTAAGACTTACATTTAGGTCTCTTTTATCCTAAGTAAACATGAATGATATTGGATATCATTGGAACACCCAAGGTGTCAATTATATTATTATATATGCGTGCACTTCTATATAGCAAGTATTTTTCATTATATGCAAGAATGATGTGCACAAGTGAATAACCTTTCTATATCCAAAGTTAGTGGATAAAAGGAAACTATTAGATCAAAAAATTATTCTCTATAGACTCATAACCTATTTTGGAGAACAAACTTTGTTAAGATTATTGTTATACATGAAAAGGGGGAAGATGGGAAATGGTCTTTAGGTGTATCAAATCAAACCCTCCTTTCACAATAACATTCAAGGACAAAACCTAGCCAAGTCACTACAAATGAATGAGGACTCAGCTATAGGTTTATATGCTTAGGAATGATATGGAAAGATAGATTAGATTGAGAGATTTATCAAACCCTAGATCAAGTAAGCCTCAAACCCTAATTATAGTGCAATCAGGTATAAACAAACAGAATGCTATAGGAAACCGTACATGAAGATACTCAAGGATGATTAGAAACATACCAGAAGTTGAGTTTCTAGAAACAGAGACTTTGTGAACTACGGGGCGGGTGCCCAAGTCAAACAAGTTAGTTTTTCTAGAGATCCAGAGCAGAGAGATGTGTCAAACTATATCAATCTCCTGAGTTTGGGGTCAAGTATGTCGCGAGGACTACAAAGTGGGTGCCCTAGTCTAAGAGGGAGGAATGTCAGTTAGATTCGTCAAGATCCTGAATCCTTATCCTTCAAACTACTTCTCTGCACCTATACTTTTCCAACTCCCGCACATGTAACCTACAATCAAAAAGAAAGGGGTTTGGGGCTTGTGGTGTTTAGGAGCTTGCCTCGGTCAATCCCTGGAAGGACATTCAAGTCTTCCAACACCATTGTTAGATAGATTGTGTGCCCAAGGAGGGCAGAGGCCAAATCCAATGATGAAATTAAATGATTGAAACACAAATTGATGTTACCTTAGAGGTGAATCCCTCACGGAGATGAAGATCCTTCGAATCATTAGGAGATGGATTGATGAAGCTAAATCTGCAACAAACAAAAACAATAACAACACAATTATGCTTTGATACACAATGAAGGCCTTGAAATCTTTTTGCTAAATATCACAAGTTCGCATTATCCATCTAGGTGTAAAATTAATTAATAAAATCACTTATATATACTTTCCCGCTGACATTCATAATTTAAATTAAGAAGGCCAATAAAGGGAAACCTTTTGAGAGGGCCCAAACTGACACACATTTATTTTTATCCTGGCAAATTAGGATGGACTTGGGCGTAGATGCCCAAGTCCCATGGCCCTAATTTGGTCTTGATTAAGGATTAGAATGGGCCCTTAAGTTCTATTTGACATGGGTTTTGGGGGAAATTGATCTGGCATGAGTATTTAATTTGCAAAGTGTAAACACGGGGACCTAAGAGCTAAACTAGGCGGTAAAAATGCATAGGGAAACTTTTTACCCCATAACATTTAGCCCCCACTTTAATGTATGTGTGATCTAATGATTCCATACATGCATTAAAGTACAGTCGAAGCACATCAAAACACATCAAACACGCCAAGCACATAGAGCTAAGCAAACCAAAAGGTTGGAGGACTATCTCTAGTCCCCAATCTCAAGTAAGCACTAGAAAACACATGGAAGACTCACAAGACACGAGGAAGATAGTAAGAAGCATGCAAAACATGGAGAATACAATGGAAGCATGCAATACATGAAAAAGACATGAGAGAAGTCATTCAATACATGAAGTGTACATTGATTTAACAACTAAACAAATCCTAAACTAGGGGGTGGAGGGAGCTCATCACTACGCGCCTTTAGACTACCAAAAACACACAAAACAAAACCCAAAATATGGAGAGAGATCATCACTACACACCTTTAGACCACACCAGGGGGAAAACACACCAAACAAAAACCCAAGTATGGAGAGAGCTCATCACTACTCGCTTTAGACCACACCCAAGGGAAGACACAACAAAGACATAACAAAGACACACGGAATACATGAGTGTCATTTAGTATGCCATAGACACAATATACATCTTATTCACAGCAAACACGAGTGATGGGAAGGAGCTTATTGCTAAGTCCCACCATCTAAAACACACCAAACACACCTGACGATTGAGTTGCACTACCACAACCACCAAAGATGTGCTTAAGGGTGAATGACTTAAGATCCAATCCCGCCTTCGCAGAGGACTTTGTATAAAGGGATGTGCACTAGCTCAAGAGATACACCATCTTGCCTTCTGCAAAAGGGATTTGTATAAAAGTATACACACTAGCTCAAGAGATACGTCATCCTGCCTCGTGATGAGGGCTTTTTGCTTTTAAAAAGGATGTGCACTAGCTCAAGAGATACACCATCTTGCCTCGCGATGAGGGGGTTTTTATTTTTTAAAAGGATGTGCACTAGCTCAAGAGATACACCATCCCACCTCGCGATGAGGGATTTCAAACACACTTTGTTATTGTAAAAGTAGTTAGAGAAATACCATTATATATGCCCCCACCTCAAGGTGGTTGATCCCACTTGCCGATATCAAACACATTAAGGTAGAGTGAAAACATGCAAGGCAACAAGAGATTTCTCAAAGCTCATGCCCCCAAAGGTGACATGTGCCACGATCACCAAATGTTCCCACAAACACATTGATATGATTTGCTAAGATAAGATAATGAACAAGATATAAACTTTGGTTAGAAAATCTTACTCTAAGATAATAACCAAATCAATTCATGAAAGCTATGCATAAATCATAGATTAGATCACATCAAAGACCAAGGCTACACTTGCAGGTTTGGAACCGAGTATAACCATTGGGCTATATTATAGGTATCTCAAAACCAAGTGTAGCAACAATGTGAGTTACAAAACCAAGCAAAGTGCATTGAAGCAGAATTACAGTATTGTAAATGTTTGTTACAAGAGATATGACAATATGATACAACACACGGAGTGATTCTACTAGTCAAGTGTCGGATATATATATCAACCCCATCTTCATATATGGATAGTTGGGTCCATTTTTGCTTTCTCACTGAAGGGACACATGGTCCTTATCAGTATTTGTTTTTTTTTGTCATCCACTGACTAGGTAGAATCACTGAAGAATGTAAACAATAAAAATGAGAGAGGAGAACCAAGTTCCTTAGGAACACCACATAGGAGGATGCCCCCAAGGCATCTTCCGCAACTCTATGCCCCCAAGGAACAATACACAACAATAAAATAGAGGATAGAAGAGTAGAAGAATGTAGAAACACAAAGAAGAATGGTCACAATAGAGGCGGTTCCCTGGTATCCTTGACTTTACAAGAGTATCAAGGGTCATCAAAAGAGACCTAAACAACACAAAATACAACACGGGGAAACACAAAACATAAGAGGAGGCCATGTAAGTGAGCAAAGGTATGTTGTGACAAGGGTGGCTAAAAAGGGTTAGAAATACTTACATGTTTATACAACTGAACTAGCAGTTGTTGTTGAGCAAATTGTCTTCCTCCCAATCTTGAATGCAAGAGGAAAAAGGTAAATAAGGTACAATTGTCTGACTTAAATCATCATCTTTTAACTCTTCAACCTTTAGCTCTTCTTTGTTTGATTTAGTATTAGGTGGTGGAATATTCTCTTGTTGAGGCGTTTCTTTTCGAGCTAACGCTTACATCTCTTCCTCCTTCGTTCTCTTGCATGCCTATTCCTTAGTGATTATTGGTGATGTTTGCAAAAGTTTTATCATGATTTTCCATAGTATTTGACATCTCAGAGGAGGAAGATTGTGCTAAATTAACCTTTTGTGATGAAATGTTTTGTTCTTTACAGGTATCTCCCAATCCTTGTAAGGATGACAAAGGAGAAACCTCAGCAAAGACTCCCTTACCTATCGGTCTAAGGGGTTATTTCAATTCAGGGTGCTCTTTACTTTTGATTTGTTCTATAGGAGGTCCAACCAATTTTGTGATCAACTTTGCTTTATATCACTGGTATCCTAGGAAGATTTGATCTTCTCATGGTTGAGAAGGCTCAGTAAGTTGTGGCCAAAATTAGTCGAGATTGAAGTTTCTTCGAGTAACCATAAGCTGCCATCTACTATGGTGGATAGTATGCACTCTTCTGTGGTGAGGAAATTTTAGACATTTATGAATTGTAGAGGGGACCACTTTCATGGATTTGAGCCATGGATGGCCTAATTTCACATGAAATAGGTCAAGATGTAGGAATGATGTTGAATGATTGTTCCAAGGCTTTATCAGCTACTTTGATCAATAAGGTAATCTTCCCTATGGCTGGGAGGAAAGCTCTAGTATGTATTTTAATCATCATGTGTGTGGGCTCATAAGATTCTTGCATCAGACCATGTGCATAGAGGAACTCTTCATTAGCCACATTAGTTATACAGTTAGGATCAATAAGGGCTCCTCTTGTAGGATTCCTCATTCTCTGTACGGTGATGTAAAGAGGTCCCTCAATGCTTCCACTTGTTCTATCGTGTGGTGTAAAGATTAATTCAGGTTTAGGATTCTTCCTCTTCATATAAAATCTAGGAGGGACCATAGCATTCTTGTTGTGATGAGAAGCCATGTATGTGAGATTGTTTCACACCAAAGCACTCGTTTGAGGAAATCAAGTTTTTAAAGAGAAAAACACACAAATTTCACAATAAACCAAGTAAGTATGATGGAAATAGTGCTAAACAACAAGGTAAGATTAATGATTTAAAAGTTTGCTTAAAGAAGTTTGAAGAAAGTGTATGAAACTCTTAATGTTGAAATACACAATGTGTAATTGCAAAAGGTGAAAGTTTCAAAGAAAGGATGCAAAAGTATGCAAGTTGATCCAACACTATACTTCAAAATAAGATTTGAATGAATGTTGAAAACGAGTAGCAAAATCTGAAAATGTCATTTGACCACAAACCCTAGTTTTTGCAAAGATTAGGTTATATGAAAAATGTAATTTTTTAAACAAAACCCTAGCAAATGAAACTTTTAAATGCAAGATTGTTATGAATTACTATAATAAAGATCAGATCTGATGTAAATATCATAAAATTGAATCTTTTTATCATATGCAATACCAATTATGCAAAACTATGCCTTAATGCAAGCCTAAAATGCTTGTTTTTCAATTTTTTTCAAATGTATGCTAGATTTTTCAATGTAAGATGATTATTATAACATGAATGAATGCAATGACTAATTACAACACTTAGAAAGATGTAAAATACTCACTTTTCTAGGTTCACCAAAATTTTATGTATGAAAAGGGGGAAGATGGGAAATGGTGTTTAGGTGTATCAAATCAAACCCTCCTTTCATAATAACATTCAAGGACAAAAACTAAGCCAAGTCACTACAAATGAATGAGGACTTAACTATAGGTTTATGTGTTTAGTAATGATATGGAAAGATAAATTAGATTGAGAGATTTATCAAACCCTAGATCAAGTAAGCCTCAAGCCCTAATAATAGTGCAATTGGGTACAAACAGACAGAATGCTATAGGAAACCATACAAGAAGATACTTAGGGATGATCAGAAACATACCAGAAGTTAATTTTCTAGAAACAACGACTTTGCAGACAATGGGGCATGTGCCCAAGTCCAACAAGGCAGTTTTTATGTAGATCCAGAGCAGAGAGATGTGTTAGACTGTATCCAGCTCCTGAGTTCAGGGTCAAGCCTATCGAGAGGACTGTAGGGCGGGTTCCCTAGTCCAAGAGGGAGGAATATCAATAAGATTCTTCAATATCTCAAATCCTTACCCTTCAAACTACTTCTCTGTACCTATACTTTTCCAACTTCCACACTTGTAACCTGTAATCACAAAGAAAGATGGTTGGGGGTTGTGGTGTTTAGGAGCTTGCCTCAAACAAGCCCCGGAAGGACATTCAAGTCTTCCACCACTGTTGCTAGATAGAGTGCATGCCCAAGGAGAGTAGAGTCCAAATCCAATGATGAAATGAAATGATTGAAACACAAATTGATGTCACCTTAGAGGTGAAGCCCTCACATAGATGAAGATCCTTCAAATCATGAGGAGATGGATTGATGAAGCCAAATCTACAACAAACAAACACAATAACAACACAATTCTCCTCTGAAACACAATGAAGGCCTTGAAATCTTTTTGCTCAATATCACAAGTTTGCATTATCCATCTAGGTGTAAAATGAAGTCATAAACTCAATTATATATGTTTTCCTGCTAACATTCGTAATTTAAATTAAGAAGACCGATAAAGGGAAACTTTTTGAGAGGGCCCAAGACAACACATTTATTTTCATCCTAACAAATTAGGCTAGACTTGGGCACAGGCGCCCAAGTCCCAAGGCCCTAACTTGGTCTTGATTAAGGATTAGAATGGGCCCCTAAGTCCCATTTGACATGGGTTTCAGGGAAAATTGCTCCAGAATGAGTATTTAATTTGCAAAGTGTAAACACGAGGACCTAAGAGCTAAACTAGGAGGTAAAAAGGTGTAGGGAAACTTTTTATTCCATAACAATTATTTATGCTATGGAAAATATTTATTAGATTTTATTTACGTGAAAATAGAAACTCATGTTCTATAGTGATTTTATGAGAAACGTGAAGTTGAGTAGAGCCTAAGTGGTCTAGAGAAGACTAGAGGCTATTATACTCATGCAATATTATTATACATTTTGGATAACAAGAGCTTTGATGTTATTTTGCATATTGGGTTAGAGATGATAAAACCCTAAGATCAACCCAGATGGGTCTAGTAAACTTAAAACTCTCAATACGGTTATGACATTGATTTAATTTAGTGTATTTATGGTCGACAGTGAATAGTTGAGAATCGATAGATGAAGACAAGTATACCTTAGGAAGAGTTTAAGAATCTTTTTGATAAAGTTTAAATGATAGAGTCAAAACACGACATAAAGCACAAGAATGCCTAATTTTGAGTCGATGAGTAGAATGACAAGAAGTCATAGACTCTGATGTTTGCAAGAATGCAATGAAGGACTCTCTAAAAGATTAAATATTCTAAACCTATCCATTGTATTTATATCCTAGAATTTAGTATTAAATACTAAGTCAGATTTACTAGGAATTAAACTTAGTCAAGACATTTCATGTCTAGTGTTATATGCCAAACAAATCAAATTGTAGGATGAGATAGTTTCCAAGTTGAGTTAGAGGTGTGTGAACACATGACTACGTTTATTGCGAATATTTATTGATATAGAAACTTTGGCCAAAGTGATACATTTATCTCTACATGCATTAGTTGGTCCACAGTGTCTAGATGACGTAACTTATCAGTAGGATCATACTTAGCTAGAAGATTCTCTAAAGTTGTATGGTTGATTGTGTTATGTAGGAAACAACACTAGAACTCATATGGAAAACCTATTGGTTCCTTATTTTTATACTCTTCTTGAAGGGAAGGGCCACTTCCAAGAAGGAAAGTGTGTGGGGGACCATCGGTCTATGGTTGGAGGTAAAGCACTCGGATGATGATCTCTTTCTATAGTAGAAGACTCCTCAAGACTTGAGTGACAAATACTAAGATTCCAGATGCAGTATTCTTTATGTTATGATGTAAAATTATTCTTATTGCCAAGTGCGTTATATATTTGTAAATTATGTAAAGTGAAATAATTTCACTATGATTTATCTTTAAATATATTGAATTTCAAGGTTGAAAAATATTCAGAAAAGATATGTATTTATTTCATTGTAATTATGCAAATGATTTAAAAAAAAAAAGTTTCATGTTTACCATGTTCATTTACTTTCTTGTAAAATGTTGTGTAAATCCTCAATTAATTTGAGAAGCCATGTTACATGAGTCACAAAAAGCTGGATAGGAGTAGCAGCTATGACTCCCTTAAGTGCCCCAGAGCTGACCAAGCTAGATATATTTCTTCCAAGCACTTTAGCAACCAATATAAAGAGATATGGGGATAGAGGATCACCCTACTATAACCCTCTACCAATGTTGAAGAAACCTCTAGGAATATCGTTGATTAGCACTGAGAACTTAGGAGTAGTAACACATTCCTTAATCAAAATGATAGCTTTATTTTGGAAAGCAAATTTTTTGAGAATTTTAAACAAGAAATCCCATGATACTCTATTGTAAACCTTGGAAATATCTAGTTTTAAAACCATACCTTTCTTATTGTTTTTGTCCATAGAGTGTATGATTTCGTGTGTAGCTATTGCAGCATCCAAGATTTGTCATCCTAGGACAAATCCTTTTTTATTGGTAGAAATCAACTTGTTCAACAAAGGTTGAATTCTATAAACCAAGATTTTAGAGAACACCTTATAGATGGTGTTGCACAGGTTAATGTGTTTATAATCTTCCAAAGTGATTGGGTCCATTTTTTTAGGGATAACAACAATAAAAGTATTGTTTAAATGTTTTAGTATTTTATTAGTCCTGAAGAAATCCCAAACAACATTCGTAACATCTTTGTTAGAAAAGTAGGGGGAATCCATCAGGCCCAAGTGCCTTATAGGGACCAAAGGAAAAAATAGAAGTTTAACTTCCTCCTTAGTAATTAGTTTTAAGATAAGGGAATTGCCTTCCTCCATCATCAAAGTGGGAATTTTGCTTAATAGTTGGTCAATAAGGGAATTATTGGAGCATTGAGGTTGTTCCTCCAAAAGAGACTGGAAATACCTGGTAGCTAGCTAACCCAGCTATTCATCAGTGTTGGCTTTAGACCTAGTTTCATCAATGAGTCTAGATATCATGTTTCTCTTTTTATGCCTAAGAGCATAGTGGTGGAAAAAAGAAGTATTCCTATCACCCTCTCTCAACCATTGTATCATGGACTTCTGCTACCAATAAATTTCCTCCCTTTACATTAATTATTTCCATTTTGTAATGAGAGTGTTTTCTTTATTGAGAATTTCCTCCTCCATGTTGCCATTAGCCATATCCTTTTGGATTTACATAAGTTTGGTAGAGACCTCCTTTTTCTTTTCAAAAACATTCCAAAAAAAAACTTGCTCTAGACATTTCTTAACTCTAAACTTGATGTTATTAAGTTTTTGGGTTAACCTATACATAGCAGCACCTTGCATTGGAAAAGCCCACCAAGAAGCAATGCAGTCCCTAAAATTAGGATTAATGGCCCACATGTTTTCATATCTGAATGGGAAGGGTCCTTTGTGAACTCTATCCACCCAATTAAGAAGCAAAGGGTTGTGATCAAAACCAGCTCTAGGCATAGTCAAAAACTTGATGTTTCCACTTATATCCTAGTTAAAGGAGATGAGGAGATGATCGAGTCTCACCTTAATAAGATGATATCCCATACACCTATTAGACCAAGTGAAGCTTTGCCAAGTTAAGTCAACATGCATCAACCCTACAGTACCTAGGAATTTAGCAAGATCACCCATACTCTTCGAGTAATTCATAAGTCCTCCCATTTTTTTTTAAGAGTAGAGTGGGGTTTTAAAGTCACCATCCACCATCTAGTAGTTGTCTCTATAGGAGTTAATGAGGGTAGATATAGTCTCCCAAATGACCTTTCTAGATGATCTAGTATTAGGAGCATATATGTTAGAAATAAACCACTCAAGGTTAGAGGAGCAAATCTTCACCTCTAAGCTATTTCTAGAGTAGTTAGAGAGAGTTGTATGGATCTTATTCATATTCCACATTATTGCAATCCAACCTAATGCACCTTGTTCTTTGTTAATACAATAATCAACATTGGGCCAAATGTCATTGGCTATAGCTTTGAAGTTAGCCATCGACATTTTCACCTCCTGGAGAGAAAGGATGTTAAAGTTATTTTCCCTTATGAAGCTTTTGGCAAGAAACTACTACTTATGAGGAATGTTGAGTCCTCTAATATTCCAAGAGAGGACTCTAATTTTTTAACCTTTCTAGACAAAACCTTTAGGGTTCTCTATCTTCCATTGGCTATTTCACAAGCCACTTCTCTTTGTCTATTTTCTCTTTGGCTAGGTCTCCTAGCCTTGTTATCCACTCTAACATCAACAGATTTTTTTGAAGGACCTTTTCCTTTTTCGCAAGGAGTTAACCATTTTTGTTCATTTTGTGTAGTTTGTCTAATGCAATGACAATTGCTTCCTTGTAACAACATGGGGGGACTTTTTACCAGTTTGATGTTTTTATCTCCTTGTTGAGAATAGGATCCCCTACTCTCAAGCTTCTCCTCTTTATCCTTTTCCCCAAGGCTAATAAAATTAGGTTGTTGAGTAGTATTCACTCCATCTCCCAGAGGCCTAAGGTTGTTGTTAAGGATGGGTTGCCCCTCCTCCTTTCCATTAACATTAAGTTTACCTATGTTTTCCTTATCCACTTGTGAGATAACTTCTCCTTCCTCATTATCTTTCATCCTCCTTAAGTCAAGGCAGTAAGCTTTCTTTAAAGGGTTACCATGTTGTTGTTCCTAAGAATCTATCTTCAAGCTATTAGACTACTGAGGCTTCAGGACTTCAAGAGAGCTTCCACCATCTATCACAATCCTGGTCTCAATATCTTTCATCAGTGGACTATCAGATTTTTATTCCTATGTAATAACCAAAATGTTGTTAGAATTTTGTTCCTAAAGGTTTTCCATAGTAATCTCATCAACTTTCACCTCTCCAGGCTCATTGTTGGCAGCCTCCTCATCCTCTGTTCCCTTAACTATTTCTCTCACCCCATCTAGGGGTGTTAACAATGTTAGATCCTTTCTCTTCCCTTGGGGGGAAGAGATAATGTTCAAGAGTTCCACTCTAAAGGGGTATTCCTCCAAGATATCATAACGCTCATCTTGCTTCATCTATGGTTCCTTCAGTTTGGTTTCTTGCACAACTTTCCTTACAATCGTACTAATTAATCAGATGACCATATTTAGATTAGTTATGGGAGTAGACTTTAGAGTTTTCATAGAATATGGGTTGGGTTCATTTTCCATATTTAGACTCTAGGGTTATGGCATTCAACAAAACTTTGTAAATATCAATGTTCATCCAAAATCTAGCAAAAACCAACCTAGATTTTTCTCGCATGACATTATCCATAGTAATGAAGTATCCAAAAGAATTCACTATCCATGCAAAAAATTCATCCCAATACTCGAGGGGTAGCCCCAAAAGCCTAATCGAGACAGGGGCTATCTTTTCCAAGTTTGCTATAAGGTTGAACCCAGATTTCCATATGCACAGAGACAGTGTACTTTTACCATAGACTCACGGCCCTCCAACAAGAGTTCGAAGCAAATCTTCCTATAGAGTAAATCTAAAAAGGAACACCCCTCCCAAGAAGGCACTCACAACAATACTCCCACCCTAGCCCATCTCCTAACCAGTTCAATATTAGGGCGAAAGGAGAAAAACTTACCTACCAATGTGTTATCCATAGAGGTAATGATCCTATTAACCGTAGCATCAGGCAGTTTAATAGATGTTCCTTCATCATTCTCAAACATCTCAAGAACAACATTACAAGGTGCATGTGCTATTCTATCGCTACCCAATAGGGCCTCCATCCAAGGTTTAGAACCCCCTGCCAAAGGAGAGCCCGAGACAACAAGGGTACCACCCAAGGTAATAAGGGTACTGCTTGAGGTAGTACCAATAGGAACTTGAGTAGGAGGGGTCCTAGAGGGTCCTCCCAACCTGTCAATCCCCATTCCTATCCAAATTCAAAAAGAGGAGTCAAGTCATGGTACAATAAAATGGTTAAAGGTTAAAATGGTAAGTAAAAGAAAAGCGTGGGGTTGCAAAGAGAGCAATATTGTTGCAGAGCAAGCTTGGAGGAATTTTAGAACTTATGTTATCTGAATGACAAATGTTAAACACTATATTTAAAAACTAATTTTGTAAACACACATAAAATTTTATATATATGTATAATCACAAATATATAAAATAATAGTTAAATATGAGTACTATAAAATCATGAAAAACCTTATATTGATGGGTTTTAAGTTTATAAGCATGTATAAATAATTATAAATCTCAATTTATAAAATCATAAATCAACAAGTTTGACTAACATTTTACATTGTTTAATCATAATCATTTTTAGTGAATTTAAATTTAAGGTTAAAAGAAAGATTATATTTGAATAACACTAATGCTACAACCTATTTATAATTAAAAGGGTTTGGGAAAAGGTCTTAATTTATTAATGAGTTTAAATAAAAAATATATATTTGAAAGACAAATGTTATGACACTTTGTATTTAAAATCCTTAATTTTGTATGTGTATATATCACTCATTTAATTTTGTATTTAAAATCCTTAAGAAAGAATATCACTCATTTTATTTTCTTTCAATGGAGCATTGGTGTGTCACATGCTAATGATGAGTCTTTGTAGGAACCTATAACTATCTGCAAAACTCAATGTGATAGTGTTAGTGATAGAATATGTCTCAATAATTGGTTGCATCCGTATCTAGGACACAATTGATTGTAGGAGAGGGGTAAATTGTACATTAAATGTAAATATAAGGCAAGCATGTTAAGCATGTAAATCTTGTAGAGTAATAGTTGTAAATGAATGCATCATGTAGCAAGCAAATAAAGTGTTGAAAGATAATCATGGTAAGCACATGGGTTGGAGATATTGTCGAAATAAGGCTTGCCCTAACATTGCCAAGGGTGATGATATGGCCTTAAATGGCTAAGAACATCTATGTAAGCATATAGGACACTAGAGAAAGCATATGCCCCCACTATAGCAACATGAGTGATCAAAGAAAGGTGATAGGTTCCTAGTGGTATTAAAAATCTCAATATATGGCATAATATGTAGTCAATAGTGCAGGGAAGGCTCATAGTGTCTCTCACTTAACTCTTAGAACATGGTTAGGTCATACGAGTACATAATGTAATAGGGAAGCCTAGATAACTCTTGATGCACCCGAGTATCGTAAGTTGGCTCTCAAAAGATGGTTAGGTCATGCAAGCACAATAATGCAAAGTGTATTATAGGTAGAATTTTTTTCTAACCCTATTTCCTTCATATAATTATTTACAATGAGATTCAAATTGCATGTTCTTGTTTCTACTTGCATTACAAAAACTACTCATGGTATATTCTTCCTTTGTTTTGCATATTCCCATAGAGAGTCCATGCCAAAGGATGAACCTACACAATTGCCTCCTACAGGGTCCACTATTGTATATGGGCCCCTATGATATCCTTTTATATTTGAATATTTACTTTACATGCATGTTTGTGAGTGGTATATACTTTGAGATACATGATCATTCTAAGACTCACATGCACCTCAAAGTGGAGGTAAAATGTAATGGTAAAATTTGCATACCCGTGTCATTTCCCATTTAATTTTTTTGTCCATTTTTAGAGAATGGTTTAATACATCTAGATATCAACAAATGGTCTAATCTTGTTCAAATTCCTATTCCTTCCCCATGCTATTAACTCATTCACTTACATTCCTGCACATTTATCCCTCACTTTCTCCATACATATGCACATCTTAAAATATTCCCCCAAATCATGGATTAACTATACCTATTCACACACTATCCTTATACATCTATTATTCACCTTAATATAAGCCTTGTTATGTCCCATGCCATTTCCATGGGTGTCAGATCAACTACAATCTTGACCCTTGAAATTTCAATTTTCAAATTTTGGTCAACTCCCACCCATTCATTTCTCACTAAAGGTTGACTAAACACACATTTTGTATGATTTAATTCTATGTCCTTATATTTAAAGGCATTCATTTATCATGCACTCCTATCCTATCTAATTTTGATCATTCATAATAAAGGAACATACTAGGAACATTTTCATTGGTACAGTAAAACAAAACTAGATCTACACATATAGGAGCATTTACACAGCTGAGATCTATTGTCTTCAATCATTTACCTTTTTTTTTTTTTGAGGTTAACTTTGGAGAACATGTCCCCTCATGAAATACTAACAATCCTCCTCCAAAAATAGTAAACTATACTATATTGTTTCTGTAGGTACAAATTGTCTCAAACCATCATGACTACACACTACCATATCCCTACAAACTATCATATCCTAAACTGAACTATAAAGTGTCATATTATACAAACTATCCTATCCTAAGCTTAGCTATAAAGGTTAATTTATGCCTATTGAAGCACGCTTGACTAATTTATGTCTATATGGCTGCATCTAATTTGAACCAACTAAAAATATTTACAACTTACCATATGATGATCTTGAACATAGATGAAATCGACTCAAACCTATATTATCAAAATAAGAATCTGTTTGTATTAAGATTCCATTTTTTTGAATTGAAATTGTGTGGGGGCCGCGCGAACGCGAGCCCCCTCTGTCACAAATTATGACGTACACTCTCCACAATGGGAGATGTTAGACAGAGCCCCCTTCCTTGTGCAATGAAGGTGCTCTCTCTAGGCCATCGCCCTTCTTGATCACCGATTGACCCCGCCCAGGTAAGTATGCTTCTCTCTTCCCCATCTCCTTCCTCTTCTACTCCCTCTTCTCCCCTCTTTTCTTCTTCTCATGGATGTGGGATCATTAACACTGTCGCTGCCCGCCTCTAAAACATGTAAACAAATGCTTTTGCCATCTTCACTGCTCCCTCGCTACAAATAACTGTTGAGACATGGACCAGCTAGGACTCGAACCTAGGACCTTCCATTGCTGCTGGAGTGCTCTACCACTGAGCTACTGGCCCCTCTTGGACCAGTCCATCGTTGGTCCGGGTGTGGCTTACACCAACACCCCCCCTTAAGCCACACCTCTCGTGTGCTTGGGGCTCCTAGCCTGGCCTGGCTCTGATACCATGTTGAGACATGGACCAGCTAGGACTCGAACCTAGGACCTTCCATACGCTGCTGGAGTGCTCTACCACTGAGCTACTGGCCCCTCTTGGACCAGTCCATCGTCAGTCCGGGTGTGGCTTACACCAACAATAACAACACTTCTCAGCAATCCATTAACTCTTTCAAGCACCGGGGCAGAGATGTATCCATAATCCCATCGAAAGGGAAGGATTAATGTGACTCTGCTTTGTTCTTACTGTCCTCTTGCCTTCCGTGACTTTCTTTCTGTTTGGACATTTTGGTTCTGTGCAATCTAGCCTGTTTATCTTTCTGAGCTTGCTGTTTCTTGCTGTCCTCTTCTTCGTGTTTGAGGTGGTGGTCTGGACTTGTCGTCCATTTTTTAAAAATCATTTTCGCTCTTTTGCTGTTTTCTTTGTCCTTATTTTTGGACCTGGGTTTGGTTTTCTGCTGGTTTGCTGGGTGTGCTTGGTTTCATTGGCTGTCTCGGGTGCTTTTGGGCCATTTTCGGTTCTCTTTTTCCTTAGCCCCACCTTAAAACTCTTGCTAGCTTGTACGCAATAAAACTTGTTATTTTCACTCTCCTGCTAGCTTGTACGCAATATAACTTGTTATTTTCACTAATATGAAGTTACTTATTGGAAAAAAGAAAACATAAGACAAAACATCTCTCTGCACATATTCCTTTCATGTTAATATTTCAAATAATTATTAAACTATTTATACTATAATTGAACTATTACTTATAATATTTGGATCAAGATAGAGCTTAACATTTAATAGGTTAAGCGCTATCTTCAAAAACTTCTTTAAAAAGGCATATAGAGCTACAATTTCTTTGTCCAATTTAAATTTATTTACTAATGAGACTAATATACCCTTTATGATTTGTCTATTCTTTTGGTGCCTCTATTTTCTAGAATATGTATTTTATATTTTGATTACAGTATGTAACATTAACCAAAACATCATGCTAAAAATTGAACCCAAATTTTTTACTCAACTATAGCTTAAGCTTAAAAAGTTGTTTATTAAAATATAATGGAATCACAATACATCATAAATTTTTTAGTGCTCTAAGCTTACACCCAAGACATTAATGGTTAAATACAAAAACATTTTTTTTTTGCAATACAAAAATGACATAGTACAAGTCACATTAAACTACTTCGTGCACAAGGTGCCACCAAACCATGCAATGACACACTTGATAGGCACACCCATGCACAACGCATGGTGACACAAATGGAAGACTAAAAACACCATGGGCCAAAACACCATAATAACTCAAACAATGAACACTAGAGGAGAGTCAAGTTTCGTAGGACAACTTATGAACCCCTACAATTTGACTACCAAGCCACTCCCTTGGCATCTCATAAATTAGGAAACATAGGGTAATTCAGAAAAAGTTCAAACTTCGGGGTTCAAGGTGTATGTCACGCAATTTGCAACACCTCAAACTTTGAAGTCTAAGTTACAAAATGCAACTACCAATTGCTTCCCTAGCAACCTACATCTTAGGCTTCAAGTCCCAACTTGAAACTGTAGCATGCAAACATTGACACAACCTCAAGACCCACTAGTCAATCACTCCAGGCCTTAGAGCCTAATCTACATTGTGCATTTGAGACTTCTAGGTCTGATTTACATTTTGCAAAAGCATGAAATTTATAGGGCCAAGTTTGAGTTTGACATGATCTCACCTTGAACTTTGGAGGTTGAAAAGCAACATGCATCTCAAACTTCAAAGTATAAAAAGCATCTAACAACATGCAAACTCTCTCTTGAGGGCTGAACTCTAACCATTATGAAATTTAAACCTCAAAGTTTGAATTACATTCTGCACCATGCAAAATTCCTAGATAACTTTGAACTTTAAGCCCTTCCAATTTGAACTATGGACTCCAATTTATAACTAGAAGCTTGTAGAAAATTTAGAAGTCTAAAACCTGTAAGGTCCATTTTTTCCAACAGCTAGGCATAACTTCCTCAATTTTCATGCTATGAAAAAATGAATCAAACCAAACATTCAAGCACCTACACATTCTCTATTGGCCTTGATTTTTTTCTTTTTCCTCTTTTATGTGCTACTTTCTACTGGAGTCTCTTTATTTGTGACCTTTTATACTAGTGTTATGGCTACTCTATTTTGGTGGATGTTTCTTTTCACCTTCTATTATTGGCTAGTCCTTATGGTGTGGTTGGCATGTGAATTGTTCCTAAGATTATTTACTTTTTATTCATATATTTTTATGCATCGTGGGATGCTTTTCTCTTGTTGCCCTCTTGGCTTTCATGACTTTCTTTCTATTTGGACTTTTTCATTCTATGCAACCTAACTTATCTCTCTTTCTAAGCTTGTTGTTTCTTGCCACCCTCTTGTCTTTCATGACTTCTTTCTATTTAGACTTTTTGGTTCTATGCAACCTAGCTTATGTCTCTTTCTAAGCTTGTTGTTTCTTGTTGCCCTCTTCTTCATGGCAGGGATTGATTTGGACTTGTCTTCCACTATTTTTATCTTTCTTTTTTTCTATTTTGTTATTTTCTTTGTCCTTGTTTTTGGACACGAGTTTAGTTTTCTATTGGTTTGTTGGGGTGTTTAGTTTCATTAGCTACCCTGACTTGGTTTCTTGGTGCTATTCTCAGGTACTTTTAGGCCATTTTCAGTTCTCTTCCTTTCTAAATTTTTTCCATTGTAAATCTCTTAGTAGCTTGTACACAATGTAATTTCTTATTTTCACTAATATGAAGTTACTTATTGGGAATTTGAAAAGGAAGACAAAATATATATGCATGTTCTTTTCATGTTGATATTTCAAACAATTATTAAACTATTTACACTATAATTGCACTATTACTTATAATATTTGGACCAAGATAGAGCTTAACATTTAATAAGTTAAGCTTTATTGTCAAAAACTTGTTTTAAGAATATATATAGAGCTAGGTCATCCCACAATACTCAGTCCCAAACTTGGGACATCAATCTTTTGATAGCGGATGGACAAAAAAATTCATGTCACCTTCGTTTGAAGATTTTTCTTTGAACGAAGGAACCTTTATTCAAAGATTTCACAGAAATCACCTTCAAACAAAGGTCTTCCTTCATTCAAAGATAATCTTCAAATGAAGGTATTATTTTATTGATTCACAATCAATAAAATAATACCTTTGTTCAAAGATTATCTTTGAACGAAGTTAATATTTTATTATTTTTTAAAAGACTATATCAAGCAAAAAAAATTATTTTTGCCTATCATTTCTACTTGACAGGTCGATTTCAGCAATAGTGTTCCAAAGGTAAATTTTAATTGTTCATCTCCATGGCTTTGAGGACGGCTCTGTGCACCTGGAAGCTCCACCAAATTGCCATGTGGCTTTGCTCAAAGGTCTCCACGTACTGTCAACATCAGCAAGGTCGCATTCTTCCATTTTTAACCAAGTATTTTCTTCTACCCCTATGAAAATTAAATTTTTTGACTTCAATGTTTTTTTGTCAAAATTGTAATATGGTTTCAATGTTTTTTTATCAAAATTTTGAAACCTTATTATGTGAATTTACAAACCCTAAAACAAAACAAAAAATGAAACCCTATTATGTGAATTTTCAAACCCTAATACGAGAATTTGAAACCCTAAAACATCATTTTGAAACCCTATTATGTGAATTTGAAACCCTAATTCATCATTTTAAAACCCTAAAATGTGAAAACTGAAACCCTAAACATCTATTTTGGGACCCTAAAACATTTATTTGAAACCCTAAATTATGGATATCAAACCCTAAGTTGTAAATTTGAAACCCTAAAATGTGGATGTCAAGGGTAGAACATTGCTTTGGTTTGATAAATCTTGTATGTTCTATTCATATTTTAACTGTGTAGCTAGTCATTCATTAAATATTTTTCTAGGCAAAAAGACTATAGTGTGTATTTGAATTTACTTCTTTGGCATGTATTTTTTGATCCAAATCCATCAATAAATGTGTCTTAATTTGATGATAGACCTAATTCATTTGATTTTGTAGAACATACTAATGAAAAGCTAGGATGAACATGTAAGAAGTTAATTCTCCACAACCTAGACCTTATATCATGCTCGACTACATTCGCTTGACCTTGTAGGACATACACAAATTAAAGTTTGGCAAGAGGAGAAAAACTAATTTTCCAAATACTAACATTTCTCTTAAAGTAATTAATCTTCCATCTACACCTTAAGACATCTAAAAAGAAGGAATGTGATATCATTCAACAAATGAAGAACACACAAGAAAAACTTTCTCCATAGGACTTAGTATGCACATCACCTTTTTGTTAAAAATCTAGTGAAGAAATATTTTGATTAAATTTCTTGGACATAAGGATAATCATGATATATCTTTTGGGGATAAGGAGATTCCATGTGATAATGTTCTTAAGGAAGTTTTACCTTTATATATCATTGTGAAATGTGGAAAATTCACTATTAAAATATCTCTAGTGGATAATGGATCTACTTTAAACATATATACTAAATATTGTTTAAGTTAATTGAAAGTAGACATATCTAAAATTCAACCTTTATACTTAAATAATAGATAATTTAACAACAAACCTAGGACATGCTTGGGTACTATTATTCTTTCAATCTCCACTCTTGCAAGTTATACACCTTGTTCCATGTGACATGGCCAACAAATTAATTTAGAATGTATTCTTCTTTGGGATCCTTGGTTGCATACTATGAAAGTAGTACCCTCTAGGTTTCAAAAAAAAATTGTGAAATTAAGGGTAGGTGAAGGATCAAGGAATGATCCCAACTTCATATAAGATTGTGCCATATGTTGATATGTAATTATATTAATCCATCTACCAAAATGGACCCAAAACTAAATGAGAATTGGCATGGGTCTACAAATGTCACCACTGCACTTGTTAAAACATTGATGCTACCTAAATCATATTTAATCACAACTAAAACAAGAGAGGAGAAAATTATTTATAGATGCAAATTTTTTATTAGAGTTTGAGAATCAAAATTTTTGATTTAATCTTTAACTATATGCTCCAAGACATGTGGTGGCATGGAGCATTTCAAGACTATATTATGTAACCTAGCATAATGTAGAGTAGATGTTGAAGTTGGCTTTCAATAGAGGGGAATTACTGATGACCTTCACTCCATCCAGCATGTTCACCACAACACCTTCCTTGCTTTAAGTTAAAATTGACTATTTCCCTACTTGAAAAGGCATGGGATGCTTATTTTCCCTCTAGAGTAGAGAATATCTTCAAAACTCCTTTGATGCTAGCTAACCTGCATTATTGCAAGTTTAAAGTTGTAGTGATTTTTTTTCAAACTATAGTACTATAAATTTATTTTTCATTTATTACATGAAACTTATGGACAAGTTTACCACAACTGATAAAATATATTATTTCAATCCATGTATAAACTCTCATGGCCATATTGCATCCAACATGTTGGATAAACACTACCTTCAAGGGAAGGAGGTAAAACAAGTCTAGAATGACACCTCCATAGAAAACACATCTTCATGGGTCCATAAAATAAAATATATCATGATAGTACATCAAGGATGGAAAGATCATGTATCACAAAAGATAGGAATATGTCAAAACTAAAAAATTATGCATGTATATTAGCTAACGAAAATGAGCTATGACAAGCCATGACAATAGATTATCCAAGGTTGGATAGGTGGAATCAAATAGGTATATTACTATTTACATGCTCAAACCCTAATCAAAATATGATAGGAAAAGATAAACAAGGATTCAAATACAAACCCTAGGTAAATATAAAATAAAAAGATAAAAGTGAGAAATTAGATCTAAGAACCATAATTAAAATAAAGGGCCAAACCCTACTATAAAATCCTAGGTCATGATGGAATGTCAGGTTCACCAATAAATGTAAAGGAAAACCATTTGACTATTACCATACAATTGATACATCTAACAATTGTGTTACACAAAATGAACCCCTAGTCAATGATCGTAGTGTCTTACAAGAAGATGATTGGGGTCCATTAGACTTTATGTCTTATAATTTTGGTGAGCATCATGTGGATCTTAAAAGGCTTATGGTATTCCATTATTATACATATGACCAAATAATGTGCTATTTCAATATGGACCCTTAAATAACATGCTCTGGCATAGGAATGGAAAGAGTAGGAGTTCAATATAGTTCATGTGTACACTCAAGTTAAAGTGTTTTATATTCCTTGAATTTTCATAAATTAGATATCTATTATGTGGAAAAGTGTGTAGCATTATCGATGACAACATTCAACGGAATTTTACAAAATAAAAAGTTAATTATGTTTTCAATATGTTTAAAAATATTAAATTTATTCTAGTTGATCACACTTTTAATTTGTAAGTTCTCAAATTCGGTGTAGTCACTATTTGATATATCATTGTCTAGTAAAATGATTTTTCTGTTGTTTTCATCACATCCTTGTCAACCTATGGATAAAAAAATTAAATAGCCATTAGTACATAAAAGGCCACTAAAATGGTTCAACCTAAAGAAACAGGAAGAGAAAGCACTAAAACATTGGGCTTCATTTTTCATTAAATGAAATAGACTTCCATTTTCATTAATTGAAATGTAATTTGTAAGTTACAAGTATCTAATCTAATGAAATGGACTTCATTTTTCATTAAATGAAATAGGAGAAATAATACATGAAACCATCAAATGATAATTAAGAAAAAATGAGCTAAAATAACCTAAAATGTGGCATCCAAATCCCTAGTCAAAATCAAATGCCAAAATCCCAAAATGAGTCCATAGGCTAAAAATAGAATATTCCTTAGACCTATATAAGCTCATCACTCTGTTATTTCCATTAAAATATGCCTTACGATATGCCATAACATGCATCATAAATTGGTCAACAAGTGTAATAGTTGGATTTTGTAATAAGCAAGGAAAACAATTGAGACCAAATGCTATACTGATAGCTACAACACTACTCAAGACTAGAAGAAAGTTTGAGCAATGGTATTTATCATTAATCAAAAAATTAAAATACAATGCAAGAGAATGAGAGATAAAATAAAGCTAGGTGAGTGCATTTATGCTAGACCCCTAATCCTATAGTGTGTATATGGTTATGAATAGTCGGCTTGTGGATACCTCAACTCTTATTTAAGTTATATAATCATTAATATAGTCTTATATAGGTATTTAGGTCAGCCTAGGTGGCATTCATGGCATAATTATGATATATATAGGAGGTATAGGTTAGTTATTATCATCATATTGAGTATTTGTGTTCTTATTGAAGACTATTGAAGGTATCCCCCCTCAAAGTGTATTAGGAGGTTGCCCCCTCAAAGTAGCATATTATTCTCAAGAATTTGCATCATATTTACTATCAGATTCTTATATTGTGCAATTTGTTTCATTACAAGTGGTATCACATGGCACCATGAAGGCAAGAAATAAGGCAATTTTTTAAAATTTTGGAGATCGTTTTGGGAAGTATATATCTCTCTCATTTTGGTGAATCTTTTAAAGATTTTTAGAGGGTTTTTCAAAGACATGTTGAGTCTACTACAATCCATATTTGAAGTCAATTAGATTAGAATTAAGGGAGTTATTGTAGAATAAGGTTTCCATAAATTTTTCCCCTAAGGCTACAATTCAACTATTTTTTTTATTTCTAGAGGGTTGAACAAGTGAACATCGATACACCTATAGTCCTAATTTGGAGGAATTTAAAGTTGTTTTCAATAAGTTATTACAATGTTAGGGTTTTCATAAATTCACAATATATGTTGCAATTTAAATAATTTTTTAGATTTTTTTACATTTTTCGAAAGCTTGCAAAAAATAATTATGGGTATTCTTTTTGAAATTTTAATTTTGGTGTGAAAAAAAAAATGAAATCATCCAATCAAGGTTGGGTCTTCAAAAAGAATAGATTTTATTGGTTAAGCTTCATCATGGTAGAAGAAGGAGAAGGAGGAGGAGATGATGATGAAGAACAAGAAGAGAAAGATGGAGAAGTCAAGACAATAACATCTTTCCATGCATTATCACTTCTTGGAGCAATTCAAAAGCATTATTTCCTAAAGGAGATCCTAATTAGGTAATTCAATCAATGCTAGGGTACCATCTAGCATCCTTCACCTCTTTCTCAAAAGCGCACCAAAAGGTTAGAGAAATGGAAGAACATATTCATCACCAATAGAGCTAGATGCAAAGGGAAGACACATCTTGGAGTTTGAGTTAATTTTCCATACATACACAAAGGAGATGAGGACTACGACACTCATGGATTGGAAGAATTTTCCAATCAAAGATGTCATAGGGGAAGATGAAGATCTTATGCAAAAGCATCCACAATTGATCATCATCAAGAGGACAATGCTTTTGTAAAGGTGGGGGCCATGTTATGCGCCTAATCCTATAGTGTTTATATGGTTAGGAGTAGTAGGCTTGTGGCTACCTCAACTCTAATTAATGTTATATAATCATTAATATAGTCTTATATAGGTAGTTCGATTGGCCTGGGTAGCATCCATTGTATAAGTATGGTATATATAGGAGTTAGAGGTTAGTTATTATCATCATATTGAGTATTGTGTTCTTATTAAAAACTATTAGAGGTATCCCCCTCAAAGTGAATTAAGAGGTTTCCCCCTTGAAGTGGCATATTATTATCAAGTATTTATAGCATATTTCCCATTATATTCTTCTATTGTATAAGTTGTTTTATTACAAGTGGTATCAGAGCATGATCTTAGCATCGTGAAGGCAAGAAACAAGGTAATTTTTTTGGAAGGTCATTTTGGGAAGTGTATGTCTCTCTCATTTTGGTGAATATTTTGAAGATTTTTGAAGGGTTAGTCAAGGGTATATTGTAGTTGCTTCAATCTTGATTTGAGGTTAACTAGACTAGAATTAAGGGAGTTATTATAGAATTAGTGTTTTCACCATTTTTGCTCCAAGGTCTACAATTCAACAATTTTTTCTTGATTTCTAGAGGGTTGAACAAGGGCGCAATGATACACCTATAGTCTTGATTTGGAGGAATAGGGATTCATTTTCAATAAATTATTGTAATTTTAGGTTTTTCCATAAATTCACCATATAGACTACAATTTGTAAAATTTTTAGATTTTTTTACTTTGTTGGAAAGCTTTCAAAAAATAATTAGGGGTATTGGGTCTCAAGAATCTATGTATATATGCTTGTGTCAATGTTGAGATGTGTCACTGCAGAAGATAACTCAAAACAATCAAACATAATAGGTGCCAAAAAATATGAATATGATGAAGCAACCAGAGAATCACTATCATCACAGAGGAAGACTAAGTCCTCAAAAGTGTCCTTGAAATCCAAAATGTGAGAATCTACAAATAGGTGTGAAATGTCTAGTAGATAGATATCCCGATGAGATGAATCAAAAAGAATGATATGAACCTACTTAGAAGAATCATTAGATGCCTTCAAAGAGGCAACACTAAACTCTATAAAAATGGCAGGAGGTGGTGGTGGAATCTCAACACATGTCTCTATAGCATCATTTGGTGAAAGGATGTGAAGTTTAAGACAACCATACTACACATATTGAAGATTGTCCACACTAGATATCTAAGAATGAACTTCCATTATACGATCATTATGGGCAAAGTGTGAGAAGGTATAGAATATAGAATGGTCATCTACCTCCCCAATTGCAATAATACCACTACTCTATAAATCTTGAATAATGACACAATCATGTGCAAAATCCACACTTTTACCTATCCCACTATGTGCAATCTAATAGACATGGATATGAGATCAGTTGACAAAGAAGGGATGCAAAGGAAATAATTGAATGATCCTTAACTCGTGCAACAAACCCTCTCCTATATAAACCCACAGACGTGTCATTTATTAAGAATTTAACCAGGTTGATCAAACCATTTCTTACATAACCCTATGAGAGAAAATTATGCATGTAATCTTACAAAATAACCATAATGCAAAGATCAAATACATACCATAAGATTACACATGATATACCCTAGAAAACCCTCATGAGGGAAAGACCCATCCTCCAAAAGCAACCACACTTATTATTATTCAAAAATAAAAACATTACAATACACTTATAGAGTCTCCATGATTACTTTTGAAACATCAAGCTCTTCCTATGCATCCTCCATGTGCCCAAACATAATGGGTAATCATGCAACCTGCCATGCTTCACGTATACACTCTTCAAGAGATCTCAATACAAATGACAGCCAACCTCAACCACTAAACATGTGCTTGCTTTTATAGATTCAAGCTCACACAAATACAACTATGGTATTGGAAAAACCATGTTTCTCAAAACCATTAGAGCACAAAACCATTGACCCCAAAATTAAATATTTACCACAAATATCAAATATGTGTCCTCATCTCCCACACATAAAATATCCAACCAATGTTCCATACAAATTTACAAGTGGATACAAATAAATATTTAATGTGGCTAAACACATTACTAAAGATGCATCACAAGTAAATATTTATTTTTACATTATTAAAATAATTCATTCTTGTGCAAGGTGTATAACACAACACCTTTTCCTAACACCATTACCCATCTCAAATGAATAAAATGCATCCTATGATGAAACCACATGATGAGAAGCTCCAGAATCAAGGAGTCATTTCCTTGAACAAGAGCCTGTAATTTAGCAACAAGTGTTTGGCCCTTCAATCTCTCTAACTATGAATGAGAAGAAGATGATGCACCTCTTGACATAGTTTAAGACAATTTGATTTGGTTCTTCATTAGAATATTCTTTAACTCATCAATCTATTTTGTATAAAATTGGTGTTGACATGCACATATTTCTTGCAATATGCATATTTGGGCTTCTCCTTCTTAGATGATTTCCCATTGGAAGAGGAATTTTCATGTTCTCTTGTGGAAGTGGATGTGGATTGTTGTTTGGTGTTCTTTTGCTTGTTCTTTTTCTTCTCTTTGCCACTATTAACATATTTTGCTCTCTAAGCCAAAATATGTTATTGGGAGGTGTCTTTGAAGTGTTAAGGGTCTCGTGTCTTGGTATTAGGTCTTTAAAAGCCTTTTAAAGAGTATACAAGGTATTTTACATGAAAAATATAATAAATAATTTTAATTTTTTGTGTTACTAGGGTCAAAAAATGTTTGAAAACCTTATTTTCTCCAAAAAGCAAGCACTTTATGAGTTAAAAAAATGTTTGAAAACATCAATTTCTCCAAAAGGATCTTGTACATGCTTTGGAGGGAGTTCTTTTTGAAGGTTTAGGTTGAGAGTTTGGAGTAGAGTCTTCTTTTAGGGTTTCTAGTCAACATTTAGGGTTCATGATATATCTAACGTTTTACAAGATGTCATGTTGTTCATAGTGTTGTTAAAGTGAGTCACATGATAGGAAAACTCAATGACATGAAGGTGCATATTAAGGAGAAAGGAGATTTGCATGAGATTCTGGGGAGAACTATCTTAAACCAGAACTTGGAACACCTTCATCAACATGTGTTGGTAACTTCAAGATGTATGTACTAACTACATTTCCTCAAATGACTTGTATCATCATCCTGAGGGTTTGTTAAAGGGTTTGCAAGAGGAACAAGGCATTTCACATGCTAAGACAAAGATCTCTTTATCTTGTAGAATCTTATCACAACATGCAAAACCTAAAATAACTCTGCCAAGTTCATAGAACAATGTCATTATTTAGAAACCCTCATATGGATTCTACCAAGGTATCAAGAAACCTTATGTCTACATGAGCTTGAAAAAGATTAAATGTGTCACCTAAAAGATACAAGATATCTATTGGAAGTTACAGAGATGTAGAGGTGCAAAGATGCAGAGGAGACCTTTGGGATATAAGGTAGAGATCTATAGGATGATAATGATCTGATAGAGATCTACATAATAAAAGAGAAATTGTATGGAGATGGTGGATTGAGACAATGAAGGGGCTGATACAGTGAAGGGACTGAGACAATGAAGGGACTACGACAGTGAAGAGTATTCAGAGATGTTTGAGAATTGTGTGAATACAGTCAAAGTTATCAATTTGTCCAGAATATTGGTCAAGCCCACACAAAAAACCTTCACAGGGGTTTGTACTTACATTAAAAGTATGTATGACCTTGTAATTCATGCTTCAAGTCTTGTATAGCCCTAAATCCTTCATGGAACTCCAAAAGCCTATACAGAGGTGTGTGAGTCAAGAGCATAGAACATTTTCAAAGAGACTCTTATGAGTCTAGGACTACAAAGGTCTTGTCAAGTTTCAAGGTTTGCCAAATAGTTTATAGTCTTGTAAAAAGCCCATCAAATATGAATGGATATGTCTAACCCTAGAGAGCATGGACAAAGATTTTTGTCCAAAGGTTCTACTATAGATGGTTTGACGACTATGAAGTTTTGCATAGATCTTTAGGGAACAGAGATCCAAGACACATGCAAAGAGACAATCTAATGTCAAGTGAGCAGAGATACAGTATAGATTTAAAGGATAGAGATATACTATCAAAGTGGGTAGAGACATCTTGATAGTGAACAGAGGAAGTAAGATAAAGGTATGTGAAGTATATGTTTTGGTTGTAGGTTTTTATAAAACTTGTCAAAGATTAAAGAACCTGGTATAAGGTCTATCATCATCATCTTGATAGTTAATAAAGGGCCAGAGAACTACAACAATGTAGAGAAAAGATAAGGATAGACATTGTAAAAAAGGACTTGGACAATGAAAGAATACTATCAAATAGTCATAAACCCTTGTCAAGCATAAACCCCTATCAAGCTTCAATAGGCTCATATCAAAACTTGTTCATTCTTACAAAGCTCTATGAGAGAATTTTAACCCTGCATATGTAAGATAATAACACCAAAACCCTAAATCTTGCATCATATTTTGCAGCCAATACAAGGTCAAAATGGATAAATCTTGTCAAATGCATGTAAGACAGTTAAGTTTTTCAATATCCTATATAAGCCATGCATCAACCTAGAATCCTCACTAAGCTTTAAAGGCCTATAAACCCTAGATAAACTCCAAACTTGAGATAGTAATCTGATATTTTATGAAGCTTGAAGGGTATTTAAGTCAGTAAAGAGCCTGTGTGAAGCCTAACAATACCAGAAAACATAGGAATATATGGAGAAAACCATGTTATCCATGCAAGAAGATTGTTAAAATGAGTAAACATGTCTAAGGTCTAAGAATAGTCATAAATGTCTTAAGAGCTCTATTAATCATGTATAAGATTTTGGGGTGTTTAAGGGTTTGTTGATTTCATTTTTGTTAGATTTCATCATCATCTTTGAAGTCCCAACTTGGAAGGTGATAGAGCATAAAGACAATGAGAAGATATCAAACAAAAGAGTAAAGTAAAGAGTGGTAAGTACTTACACATCAGGGACTGTCATAGAGTTTTGATAAGCTAGACAAAGCCATCCAAGACACAGTATACAGAGTTTGATGAAGGTACAGATGTTTGTGTTTGCATATCTCTTAGACCCCATCATCCTTTTAGTGGTCATCAAAGACATGTTAAGGTCTAAAAGGTCATTGTTAAATAGTGCAGAGCCCTGTAGAAGAGTTTATAAATTTCATCACTATCTAAAATGCTACCAACAGTTAAAGCTTTTGTCAGGATCTAAGGGGTCTGTAAAGTGTCAAAAAGGGTTTGAGACAATTGTGAGGGAATAACATGGTGATGATGAATTGTTCATTATTTTCTAAATGTAAGGAATCTATGCTATCATCAAAGGAGGTGCAGTGAAGAGGTCTTTTAGGTCCATGGAGGTTCCATATAGGGTGGCCTATGTTTGAGACAGCAAAATACAAAAGCATCTTGGCATCATGATGAATATATCCAGAGATAGCATTAAAGACTAAGGAAGAACTAATGAAGACATAGAGGTCTGATAATGAAGGATAGAGGCATGTATATAGAAAGCCAAGAAGTGTTTAGGGCCTAAGTCCTATTGAAGATCAAAGACAGAAACAAGACATTGACAAGGTATTGATAGGATGAAAATATTTTAGGAGTGAGGCCATAGGGCAACCATCGTCACCAAAAAGGTAGGAGTCTTCAAAATGGATGAGATTTAAACTTTGTTGAAAAATACAGTTTGTATTTCAACCTGGTTGAAATACACCTTGTGGATTCTTCCTTCTCAAATTGGTAGGGATAAGAAGATTTCCTCACCTCTCTAAAAGAACACTTTGTTCTTTTTGAAGTCCTGTTTATATTCTTAAGACACATCAAGACATCTACGGGTGTTTTAATGTGGGAAAAGCAAGATTATGTTTGGAAGTTAAGGTTCATAAAGAAGCCTTTGAGGATGTATTAAAAGCCTAACACAAGAAGAACCTTATCCCACACCCTCAAGGGGTCCTGGTTAGTTTCAACTTCATAACACATGCCCTATAACCATGCAAGGTAGATTTTTAAAGGAGTCAAGGCAGTTGGAGTAGTTATGAGGACTCTAAAGGCAGTTTTGGGCATCTACAAGAATCTAGGAGCCATTTGAGGAGCATGCAAGGTGAAAAAGGTTGGAAAATTTAGACAAGTCATCCCTTAACACCATCATGGAGCATTCCTCAACACCATTGTGCAGCATTTCATGAAGTCCAACTAGGAGAGAAAGTCTTCCAAGCACCTCAAAGAGAGTTGACTTGGCTATTAAGGCAAGAAAACACATTTATTTTCCTAAAACCATGTCCTATATTCTATCATGATGCTGGATAGGAAGAAAAGGATGCCTAGGAAGGATTAGATTCATTATTCCAAGTTTTGGGCTAAGTATGTAACTCATTTTTCTAAAAAAAAACATTGTAATCTTTGGTTTTGAGAAAAAAATACACTATACAAGACTTGTACTACAACTGTGTACCTTTTTTGATCAATAAAAAGCCATTTTTTTGCCTTCTCAAAGTTGTGTATTGTGTGATATTATGGAATGATTGATACTCTTTTGTGATGATATTGTTATCCTTGAGTTTTAATCTCATTTCTCATTGTCTTCATGCATAAATACATTCATATTGCAAGTCATAGGTTATGTTTTGACAATTTAAGCAATTTTCAACTGTGAGATTCTTGTCATTTGGACTTGTATAGGGTCATTTGTCATTCCTCCTGGATATTGTCATGAAATTTAAACTTTCCTATGAAATACTTATTCAAAAAATATCAAATCTTGGGTTGTGTATGGTTTGTCGGCATCATTGATCATATTTTGTAATGCATAAACAAGTACAAGTCACAAGTTATTCTAGTGTATCACCACATTTCCAAGTTTTAAGTTTAGTTTTATGTTAGTTTTCCTTCCCTTTATCCTGTGAACAATAGTAGAATAAGTTAGTTTAGGTGTTAAACTAGGGGAACCAACCCTCTCTGGAGATTCACTCCAAGTTTTAGGTCACCCACAGTCTTGGAGTGTTTCCATTGTGTCAATTGAAAGGAGAGGTTATCACACCACTCTCCAAAGGGGTGTAGTTTCAATTTGACAACAACCACAAAAAAATCATGGCAATCAAGGCATGTGATTTTGAAGACTTCAAAGTGCCTATTTGAATAAGTTTATCTTGCTCCCTAGTGAGTGACATAGCAAAATCCTCAAAGGTGAGCATTTTAAACTCACTCCCCAAAGCACTCTTTGTAGCATAGAAGGTAGACATGAACACTAAATAGCCAGGACCTAGCTTAGAGAGAACACTTTTATTTTGGATTTGTAAGATAGATTTTATTGATTAAAATGAAAAATGACATAAATGGCCAGCCATGGTAGGCATGCAAAATTTGTAGTAGAGAAGAACACTACACATCTGTTTAGTTGAAGTTATATTTTGGACACCAGATTTGGTGTGAGGTTGCAAATGCATTTTGATCTAATTCAGCTCTGACTTTAGGATTTTCTTTTTCTTGTTCTGTACTTCTTGCCATTCTTCCCCGACCTCATTCTTTTGCATTTTTAAGCTTAGAGAGAACACTTAATATTAATTGTGTATACAAATTTTTAATTTTACAATCCTTCAATTGTACTCTTAGTAACTTGAACTTGGTGATGAAGTCTTGTATGTTGCCAAAATTACATGGATTGAGACTTATTAGTTTATTTTCAAAAAATGTCTTTGTACTTCATTGATTTGCCCAAACAAATTTGACAATGAAGTCCACATAGCCATAGGTGTAGCGAGGTGTTTAATATAAACAACAGCTCAAGAGAGATATACAAGCACAAACATCCAATGACTTCTTCACAACTATTCAACCACTTAGTCTTTATGAGATTATATTCTTGTTCTCCATCAAGCCCATGAACTATCCCGTACAACTTCTTAATTCTTAGCACTTTGTTCATTTTAGATTTCAATGTAGAATAGTTGTAGGGTGTTAGAAGTGAAACTGAAGCACTATCCATGATGAAGCAAGAAAGATAGAACATAAATCAAGAGGAATGCAAGCACAACGCCCCCTTTATTAATTTCAATGACCCCCTAACAATTACAATGTTTGGCACTTTATTTTAATGTGTTACAATGCAAAATATCAGAACTAATAGAGCTTTGTGGCACCCAAAAGTGGCCAAAAAGTTGAAAGTAATATGTGCTTATAAGATAAGTGTTGCCCAAAAATTTGAACCTGAGAAATTTCAAAATTTTAGTGCATTTCCATACACTACGGCCTGCCAAATCACAAAAACAATTAATTCCAAAAATCTGTAGGAGCTGGTGCGGAATCCTTTTGTGGGTTTGCTCATAACCTCATTTTACCCAATTTGGCCAGTTTTTGTATCAAAATACCTCACTATTTTAAATATTTTAAGCTTCATATTTTCCTGTCGGTGATTCGCAAATACATCTAAATGTTGATTTCCTGGTTGCTGGAGTTTAAAAGAATTATGGGTTTTTCTCTGGGTCTTCACACATTTTTCTATCCAAATTTCATGAAAAATAGAGCTGTGGTTTAAAAGTTATGAAGTTTTTTGTCCTTATGGATGAAGCATGGTTTCACATAAAATGAATAAAAGCATTGTTATTGGAAAATTATTTCACACCACTTGATCGATTTCAGATAGCATTCATTTCGAGGTACAAAAATATTTCCTTTGATATGTTTCTTAGGGTTGGGAATTGATGGAAGTAAACTCTATAAAGTCATCCTCATTTTCATCGAAGTGTTAGATAATGTAAAAATATAAAGTTTGAGATTTTATTAAAGTCACCTTTTATGAGGAAATTTGAAGAAGTGGAAACTTTATATATCAAAGATTTTTGAATTCTCTTGTCGACACTTTGCAAAGTTCCTGAACTTTATTAATACCTGACTCTTCCCTAAGTCGGGGAGTCAGGAGCTTTGGGAACTCCTGAACTCCTCATGTTAAAAGTTCAAAAGTTTAGGAATACGCTGATTACCTAAATCCTCTACCAGCATGCCCCTTCAGTCATAAATTTTAGGGTTCTTGTTCCACCATTGCTCAACCCCTTTAAATTAAGGCAACGTGGCAACTCCTGTATGCCCAATTCAAAAGAAAGAGGATCGCCATTGTTATCAAGACACTACGAAAGTTTTCCTCTGTCCAAGTTACACCATACAAAATTGCAGTCCTTTTGAAATCAAGGGAATGGGAACGGCACTGGGAGGAACGACGATACTATGACCATGATGATTGCAGTATATATTGAATGGATTTCATTTTTGAGGAAGCAACGGTAGACATGGAAAGCCACTATCATTTGCCTTATCACTTGTTGAAGGGAGATGTCTTCTGGACTATGGTATCTCATTTTGCCAGTATAATCGTACAGAAACTTATGCAAACTCTAGAAATGCAAGTGATATACACAAAATGCATCTCATTGAATTGGCTTGAAATCAGTCCTACCAGAAGAACTCATTTCAGTGTTATCTATTGTAATGAAATATGACGTTTAGTGCTCCTGAGATAGTGAATGTTAACCAAAATCATTGAAGCCATCATGAGCATGACATGAATCTGTTGAAAAGGCTTTAGAAACCTTGAAGCAAATGCAACTGGCAAGTGTAAAATCATACTCCGCAACCTCTACCATTATTCTTCCCTACCTGTGCCATATGTGAGTTTCAAACAAGATATGCACAAAATGGTTTCGTTAAAAAGAAACTTCAGGCAATGGTGTATGATGGAGGTCCGTTGGTCGGTTCACTTATGGATTCTTTTCCAAGAGTGCTTGCATTTAATTGTTTGAGCATTGTACAGGTGCTATTGAGAGGCTGACTGGTTAGCATTTGGGTTGGCATTTGAACATAATTAGATTACATTGTTAACTGACACAAATCGGCCAATTGCTCTTACCAATGCCACGCTTATCAAGGATGATCTTTTATGACTTCTGATTAAATTTATCATGACTCCACTGGTGTTATTAAACTAGCATATTTGGATGTTGATGAAGGTGTTGTCCCAACTTCAATAGTTTTAATAGATCAAGACTCAGTCCCTCATCAAAAACTACTATTGAAGTTAAAGACCAAAAGAGCAGACAAATCACTTTAAGTGAAGTTTGATATGGGTTGTCTCCAAAGATGAATGTAAACTAAAGTCTCTACTGAAAGGTTGTTCAATGCACTATGGAGTGCAATCAGTTATCACTTGTCCACTCATTTGACATTCTAATTCCAGATGCAACAGATTTGATTGATATATATATTCATTTGGGCCTTGTTCTGAAGAATGTCTAGCATGGATTTAATATAAATTGTCTTGGATGGATGATGTTCTGTATATTCACCTTTATCTTTCTGATAGAAATCAATTTGCATTAGAAAATGATACTTATATGAGATATCTAACTGAAGAAAGTTACCTCCCCTCATAATGTTACTCCTCAATCTACAATAGAGTTTCCATTGGGTAGAAGGTGACCCAAGGAAGGTAATTATTGAAATTTTGGCTGCAAAGGATAAGACAACCTGTATGTTCAGATGTGGGAAAGGAATGACCTATTACATCTACCATCAGTACTTTAGTAGTACAATTCGATAGAGTTGGCATTGAATGAGGCCGTATCTTCTGATGAGATTAGCAAGACTGGTGATGCAAATAGATCAATCAGACTTATGTAGAGATAAAGAGATTATACAATGAAGATCATGAGAAGTTCATGAATAGGATGCAAAGGAAGCCAAGTCTCTACAAAATATGCATGTTGATGCACTTTCTAAGCATGTAGCATATGGAGCTGGTGGGACCATAGTGGCCTTAATACATAAGAATGCTTGACAAAGTTGCATACATGTCATCCATTTATCAGTAAATTTTTAAATCAAGGCCTGGTGTTTTACCATGTAATTAATTCCATAATATTTTAATTCATGGTTGAAGTTAAATTGTTTCATGCATGGAAAGGAGGGAGATTTTCATTTGTAACTGACCTTTCAAGAAACCATTTTGGGAAAATAAAGGGCATTTCATTGTAATGTATTTACAAGAAGCAGTTACTAGAAATCGAGGAGTCTCCTTTTGGGATGGCTATTTATTGTGAAATTTTCATAATTCAGGGGATCTTTTTCAAGCTATTCGGGAACAGGGGAGAAATTCTATTTTCTTTTCAACACAGTTTTGTTGTACAGGGATGTTGAGTCTGTGAACTCACATTTTGGCATTGGAGAAATTGATGCAGTCATGGTAGGAGGGTTCATAGAATGAACTATCTGGACCGTGCAGCAAGAGTAAACAAAACAAAAACAACTCAAAGAAATAAATCAAATGTAGATTCAGTCATTCAATATACCATAGAATTCAAATAGAGATCAGTCGGCAACATGCGGGCGTACAATTGGGGCTCACAGGCCTGATTACATACATGCGCAAAATAAGGCTTTGAAGCTCCTTCGCACAAAATTTGAACTATGGACTTATGCAGATGCTTACAACTTGATAACTTAACAACTTATTTCCTAAGTATCTATTACATCAATATATATCAACTTTGGATCAATAGATTCCTCCGTGTCAGCCAAGGAAGATCACAAACTCCAATGAAGAGCTGTAACGTGTGTACACATATAGGTCAGACCTAAATGTATAAAATACTTCTAGAAAATGAATGGAATGATGTGCAGATCTTCGGGGAAGGTCGGCCATGAACCAAAGATCATTGAATGATGTCTCATTAGGCTTCAAAGATCGGGAAATGCTTCCGCAAGTTTCTCCTTCAACTGGTTATCTGTGATTAACCGGATGCTCTGTTCTGAGAAACAGTCAAACTTCTGATAGCAATATCTTTCTGGTATTGATGTGCGGATCTCTAAATTCTGGATATGATGTAGATGAATGAATGTAGATGCTAAGTCCATCTCCGCAAGGTCTAAAATGCAACTATGGTAAAATGCCGAACCAAAATGCAAAAACTTCTTCTGACTAGACTGCCTGAACTGAAAACAAACTAAAATGTAGATGTTTTTGGTTGATGCAAGATTACTCTTGAACCAAGGATGCTCCTGCATTAGAAATAAAGGAGATATTTTTGATCTGTGTATTTGGTAATGTCTTCTTTTGATTGCAAATGAACTTTGAGTCTTTGTGATTACTCTTCTATGTTTTATCTGTTATATCAGGTTGTGCAAGTGTTTATTGTTGAACCTTTGAATTTGAATCAACTCATCTATTGAAAGGGGATCTACTATTCATTTCTCTTCTTGGGTATTGTTTGTGGGTGTGGAATAGGTGGGCTTTGTATCATTTATTTGCATTCACTTTATTCTGAATTAATCAATCGCATCTACTTTCATGGTTATGGGTAGGTGTTAGTCTTTCCTTTTCTACTTTCAGGTTAAAAGCATACCCTATTTTCATTCATTGTAAATCTTTCGAAGGTAGCTGTGCCTTGTAAAACAAGCAGAGAGTAGTTGCAAATACCATTGCAAGTGACTCAATTGTTAGTCAGGTTGTCATTGGTGTGAGCAAACGAGTATAAAATCAAAGTGGCGAATCTATTTACTAACAGATTTTTTACAGCTCTGTTGGGGATTCGAAATTAAAGAACGGTGCTCTTGTTTTCCCTAGAAGTTTAAAGGTGCCTCCCCGAGGATGGAGGCTGGTGAATCTATGAAGTGTAATATACTCAGAAGCGATTTATTCTAGCAAAGATTCCTATCTATTTTATTTTTCAGAATTGCATCATCGCATTGTTTTCCTCCCGGCTGTGGGGAAATCACTTCAGACCTCTCTTTTTGTCTCAGTATTCACCATTACCTGAAGGATCAAGAAAATACTTTCTGAATTTCAATGGAGAAGACTCTCAAGATGCAAAAGATCACATTCTGGCATTCATAGTTGCATGTGGCATTTTGGGGGTAAGTGAAGAAAATGTTTTTGTAAGATTATTTATTGAATCTCTTGTTGGCCCAGCAGCAAATTGGTTTCATTATTTGGAGGATAAATGCATTACTAATTGGGACTCATTGAAGAATAAGTTTTTGGGAAGATACAAGGGTCATGTTGTTGAAGTTGCTTTGTTGTATCAATTTTTCCACATACAAAAGAAAGGAGATGAACCCATCAGGGATTTTATGGATAGATTCAACCAGCTACTCAAAAATATTCCTGCCTCCATTCAACCAAGGGAGCAACTTCAGATTTGTACTTTATTTCCTCTTTGCATCCTAATCTTCAGTTTGATTTGAAATGGTGTAAAGTAAATGATATAAAAGTTGCTCAATAAGAGGCTATAAAGATTAAGGATGACTTGATTTTAAGTGGCCTTTGGAAAGCAAATTAGGTTGTAAATAATTTGGGTAGTGAACCTGTGAAGAAGTATTGTTGGCAAGAGACACTATATGGATTCATGGTTGTTGTCATTGATGGCAACAAAGGTCATCCCACATATCCGCAAGTCATGATGTGTCTCTACCGGAAGTCAGAATAAAGAATGTTGTGGTCCGGTGAACAAGAACAGAGCATGTGGCAAGGTCCGACAGATTGGTCCGGATCTCTCAGAGGAAGTGTCTTGGTGCAGTGCGGATTTGGGGAAGTCAAGAGGACTACCTTGAGTGGTATATTCCAAGGATTTAGCCTCCGGTGATGGACAAGGAAAAAGATATGAATGGTTGAGTACCGGATTCCTGAGAGACAGTGAAAACAGAGGAAGAACTGACTGACAGAGTATCAGACTACTTTCCGGATGTGTTACTGTTGATGACAGAGGTTGTGAAGGCATGAATCATGTTTGGCCGACATAATTAATGATATCTACAAGTATATGCTTGATCCGCATTGCTTGGTGAGGAAGGATTCAGCCGACAGAATGAGAGTTTGTAAGAAACTAGACTGTTCCGGATGCCGACTAGAAAAGTGATGAAATTACTTTTGCGGATATATATAGAGGATGGATTTAGTTGTGAAGGTTGTGAAGAAGTGGAGATATATGCGAATAAGTCCAGATAAGAGCAGAGGTAGCAAAAAGGATCCGATATGTGAAAGATAGCAGAATAAAGAACAGAGGAAAGATGAAGTGCAGCAGATCAGTGTACTGAGCCTAACCGGAACTGAACTCCAGCATATGCAGATGCTTCCAATCAGTTCAAGACTGTGATTCTCATCACTTTGTAGACAGTGTGTCTTCTTGTAGGCAGTGGGCCTCTTGTGAGCAGTGTGCTCGGGCAGTGAGCCCTAATTGGCAAGTGCCATTTTTGTAATTTCCTATTCTTCTAACAGAGAATAATTTTGGGTTAATCACCCCGTGGTTTTTCCCTTAACCGGGTTTTCCACGTCAAAATCTTGGTGTTCAATGTGTTGATGCTTATCTGCTCCTGTGTTTATGTATTATACTTCCATGGATGATTATTTGATATACTGCTAACTTACAACAGAGAATTAAGTGTTTGAAGGAAGAAGAAGTTTTATACAACTGATTCACCCCCCCTCTCAGTTGTATGCCCTAGATCCAACAATTGGTATCAGAGCTAAGTTCCTCCTAATAGAGCCTACCAGCTTGAGGAAGATCTGGGATTTCAAATGGATGCATATGGTTTAAGGGAGCAACTCAAGACTGCTCTTGAGGATCTTGAACAGTCAAATTCTGAAGTCAGTGAATTAAAGGAAAGACTCAAACAGGCTGATGAATTCATGAGAGAATTAAAAGACAAATTAAGTCTCTCTATGAAAAAGAGAAAGGAGCTGCTTCAACAGTTGGCAAGACAAAGTGAAGAAAGCAATACAAATGAAGAATTGACTGAGCAAACCAAGTTATGTGAAAAGTTATCAAAAGAAGTCATTATGTTAAGACATGAAATGGAATCAGGAACTATAAAGTTTACTCAAGAGATTGAAGAAAAAAGAAAGGCTGAAGACAATCTAAGACAATCTCTTAAAGAAAAATCAGAAGAATGCCACCAGATGGACAGGATTATCAGACATCTTGAATCTGATCTTGAAGATGCCAAAGATAATGAAGGAAAACTTGAGGATCAAATTGCCTCTCTCAGAAGAGACCTTCAAACAGCAAATGAATATAAAGAGAAATTCAAGATAAGTTCTGCTCAACTTGAAGTTCTTCTTGGAAGTCAAAAGAGGACAGATGACAAGTATGGTTTGGGATATGAGAAAGGAGAAAGCTCCGGATCCGGTCAGAAGAATCTTGGATCAGAAAATCCAAGGAGCAGGCCTAGAAGACCTCCGGTAAGACAGCCAAATGCTCAAAGATATCCATCCTTCAATGGATACTGCCACAGCTGCAACCACTTTGGTCACAAAGCTGATCAGTGCAGAATGAGAATGAATCAGATTAATTCATCCTTCTCCGGACAGTGCTTCAACTGCAAAAGGTATGGACACAAATCCCATGAATGCAGAATTATGCAAGTAAACAAATCATTCAAAGGTAGATGCTTCACATGCAATAGAGTAGGTCATATGGCTAATCAATGCAGATCAAGAGGATATCAGTCAAATATGCAAAGAAATGTTATTTGCCAAATCTGCAATAGGTCCGGTCATAATGCTAAAGCCTGCAGAAACAAGAATCAGGACAAAAGAGGTCCGGTGTATAATCAGAATCAAGACAAGGGTAAACAAAAGATGAATGCGGATGAGGTTAGGAATCAGATGAGCAAGATTTGGGTGAAGAAAAGTTTAGAGAATGTAGAGGTTGGATCCGCACCAGACTCTGGTGCTGATATTTCTTCCGGAAATTAAAAAGTGAGCTCAGGCTCAGGGGGAGACTCAAAGAAAATCTTGTTCCCCCAGCCAAACAAGTGGTGTCGGATGTGGCACAAGATGCGGATCAAAGGGTTTGTAGATATGAGTCTTGAGATACTTCAGTCAAGTTTTCAGAGGTCCACATGGAGTTATGAAGAAGCTGTGATCGATCAAATAAGACCTGTTCAGGGAGATGCTCCGGTATGATAAAGGATTACAAAAAGGTCCGGAAAGATCCGGAAATGCACTATCTTGTTCTGCGGATTGGACAGAGTGTTTGGGATGTTCTTGTAATATGTTACCTCGATTTATTCATGATTGAAAGATCCGGATGATATCCACAGATCAGGACTAATCCGGGATACTCCAAGCTATCCAGACAAGGCAAACCGGAATGATGTAGGTGAAGCATTTATTGCAGACAGATATTAGGGTTCGCGGAGCAACTTAAGGGATTTCTCAAAGGTCATTTGCTCATTCTGCACTCGAGAAGAAGCGAAAAGTGGAGCTCTGCAACAAGGTTCATCAAGCACACCAAGGATCTCCTGCCGAAGTTATTGCATAAAGAAATCAATCCAACCACTCCGTGCAAACCGAAGGCGCATAAGGTATTCTCCGTTTTTCATTACCTCACTACAAATCTTTGAAGAATGGCTACTCCAAACATAGTTAAGATCTCTGATAGACCTCGCCCCTCATTCAAGAAACATCCCTACAAATCATTGGAGGTAGATCCACTAGGAGCCTTCTCTAGTGTTCCTCACGGAGTTTTACATACCGAAGACATTAGGGTTTACATACATGCAAGCATTGAAGAATTTGGGGAATTCAAATTAAGAGACCTCTATCACAAGCAACTGATAGACAATGCTTTTGAGCTTAAACCAGAGTATAAGGATATCCAGAAGAAACAATTTGAGCAATTTATTCATTTCCCCTGCTTTGAAGAAGATGAATGGGTCCGGTATGTACTGAGCAGGATGCATGACAACTTTCTATGGCTAGATAGACCCTGCAAGATCACAAAAGAGGCAATTAGAGCAGTAACTGGTCTATACTCTTCCGGAGGGGTACCTATCCTCAAATCTGTCAAGAACAACATTGTAACTGAGGCCACCGGATCAAAATTTGACAAGAGGGCAATGACCATTGAAGATATTTCGGATCCGGATATCAAATATGCATCAATGATAATAGGATACAAGATCTATCACTCCAGCAGGGAGAATTCTGTATCCGGAACTGCAGTATACACTGCCTATGAAATGCTAAGAAAGAATGCAGAATATGATCTCTGCGAACTACTGCTAAGCCAATTAATGGAAAATATACAGAAAATCAAGAAGGATAAGAAGAATTCCTTTAAGTATGGTACTCTTATTGTATGTCTATTCTTCTACTTCATGAATGAGCTACCCGGAACAAGTGGATGGGTATGGCAGAATGACAAACCTGTTGCAGTCCAGATAAGAGACTACTTGCATGGACTTGGGGATGCAAAAGCGAGAAATACAGCTCTATGGGGATACTTCAAAAAGTTTCAGAGCATGATGCAAGCAAGAGAGAGAATTCCCCAGTCTCTTGTTGAAAAATACAAAGAATCAGTGTGTTTTATGGTTGACACTGATCAGTGCCTAATGGAGGCAGTGGAGCCAAGGACTGTCTGGATCATGCCCATGGGGTATGAAGTGGATGAACAGATAGTGGAGCTGCATGTTCAACACATGCTAAGTCAGCCCAAAGATCCTAAGGCAGAAAGGTTTGGAACCTTTGAGGAGCTGAGTGTAAAAATACATGTAGAACTCAGGGAACCTGAGATTAAAAGAAAAGTGAGAAAAGAAGTAGAGCACATTGCTCAAGGCCTAGGCATCTCAAAAGAGGCACTTGATGCCAGTCGGGAAAAGAGGAGGAAGGCTGAGGAAGAAGAGAAAAGTAAAGAAAGTGCTCCGGTTGAAGCTCCCACCCAGACCAGATCATCAAAGAGATCTGCACCTCCCACAACCAAAAGTTCTAAACCGGAAGTCCGAGCATCCGGTAAGAGATCCAAGACAAAAGCCACAAGGGCTTATGGGAGCCAAAAGGATGAAGAGGAAACAGAGTCAGATGAGGGAGTAAGAGAAATAAAGAAACAGAAGAAGAAAGGATCCGGTAAACCCTCCACAGGCCAAGACAAGGATGAAATGGCGGAGGTATCTGTTGAAAAGCCCACTCTGTCTCTAGAGAATGTAATCAAGTCGGTCACGGTGGATGGAAACCTTCAACCAATGACTGAATCTTATGATGACTTCAGTGAGGCCGACCAAAAGACTCTGCAGGAGGCTACAGTCAAATATCTTAACATATATAATAAGGCTTTCATTGAAATCATATCTCTTATTCCTAAAAGCCTAGAAAAGGAATTGGAAGTAAGAAAGAATAATGCTCATGCTAAAGATCTTGAGATCCGGGAGCAGATAGCTATTCAGCTATATCCTCAAATTGATCCCAAGACAATGAACATTATCTTCAAGGACTGCAAAGATGAGTTCAGAAGCAAAGCCAGGATGAATCAACTCATGCTTGGTGAGACTGACAAAGTGGCCCAAGAAACAGAAGAGATCCTCCGGAAGGCCTTCAAAAGGTTCAATCTTCCTGTTGTAGAGGACTTAGGTACAGAAACAGCTGAGGACTTGGGACCCTCTGCTCCAGAAGAAGTGGCCCATGAACAAGCTAGCATCTCTCCTCCGGTTTCCCCTACAGTCTCCGGATCCAAAGAAGAAGAGCAATTATAGGAGAAGGAAGCAATGGTGAAAGACAAAGAGGTTGACAGCTCCAAGACTGCAGAAGAAAAGAAACATCTGTCTCCGGCAAGAGACACTGCACAAACTGTTCAACAATTTTTGAGCAAAGAAACTTTAGAGATTGATGAACCGGAGCTTCTAAAAGGCCCATTCGACTTTGACTCTCTCTCTCCGGTACAAACAATGAAGATAGCTTCATTTGCAAATGCCAAGGCAAATGAAAAGCTCCTGAAGTCTCATATGGAAGACTGTGAGTTGATAGAGGCTGCTTCCGGAGTACTTGTAAAGATTATGCCATCAATCCAAATAGATCCGACAGCCTCCACTTCCGGTAATCTAAAAACCTTAGTCAGCAGTGTTGATACACATTTTGATTCTCTAGAAAAATCAGCTGAAGAAAAGGTCCGGAAGGAATTTTTGGATAAGAGATTTTCAGAAATATTAGAATTAATCTCTAAAGATAGGAAGATTGTAAGCATTGGAATAAAGAGCTTAGAGAATGCTCTTAAGGATGGCGGTGACATCTACAAATTTTGTATATCCTGGTCAAAGGCAACAGGAGCATTTGACAAGAAAATAAAAGAGGAACAGGATAAGCTACAAAGCTTATCTCAAAGTTTTGATCCTCTCTCTTCCTCCATAATAAATCAAGAATGTCAGACTATTGCAGTCTTGAATGAAATAAAGAATCTTGAGAAGGAAAGGAAGAACATCACTAACCGGATGGGAGAACTTAGAAGGATTATAATCCCTAAGTTGGAAACTATGCATGAGGCCATCAGTGATGCTCAGACCACCGCCCAAACAAAAGATCCGACAGATCTCAAGCGGGCAGAAGCTTTTGCATTTTTGTTGAGTGGTCACATTTCAATTTTGGATAGAATGAAGCAAAGTTGGGCTACAGAAATGATACAATTGCAGACATCCTTTGCAGACATTCTTCAGTATATGTGAGTATGAAAATATGCGGCTATGTAGAGAAAATTTTTGAAAATTTTGGTGTGCGGACCCCACCCTTTGCCATTGATGTCAAAGGGGGAGTGAGGAGCAGTGAAAAATGAGGAATCCAACTAAGGGGGAGTTCCGGAAATTGTATATAAAGACAGAGCATCAGCAAAGGGGGAGCATAGTGAAAACACTTAGTCATTTTTCACTAAGTGTTGCCATCAATGCCAAAGGGGGAGATTGTTGGCAAGAGACACTATATGGATTCATGGTTGTTGTCATTGATGGCAACAAAGGTCATCCCACATATCCGCAAGTCATGATGTGTCTCTACCGGAAGTCAGAATAAAGAATGTTGTGGTCCGGTGAACAAGAACAGAGCATGTGGCAAGGTCCGACAGATTGGTCCGGATCTCTCAGAGGAAGTGTCTTGGTGCAGTGCGGATTTGGGGAAGTCAAGAGGACTACCTTGAGTGGTATATTCCAAGGATTTAGCCTCCGGTGATGGACAAGGAAAAAGATATGAATGGTTGAGTACCGGATTCCTGATAGACAGTGAAAACAGAGGAAGAACTGACTGACAGAGTATCAGACTACTTTCCGGATGTGTTACTGTTGATGACAGAGGTTGTGAAGGCATGAATCATGTTTGGCCGACATAATTAATGATATCTACAAGTATATGCTTGATCCGCATTGCTTGGTGAGGAAGGATTCAGCCGACAGAATGAGAGTTTGTAAGAAACTAGACTGTTCCGGATGCCGACTAGAAAAGTGATGAAATTACTTTTGCGGATATATATAGAGGATGGATTTAGTTGTGAAGGTTGTGAAGAAGTGGGGATATATGCGAATAAGTCCAGATAAGAGCAAAGGTAGCAAAAAGGATCTGATATGTGAAAGATAGCAGAATAAAGAACAGAGGAAAGATGAAGTGCAGCAGATCAGTGTACTGAGCCTAACCGGAACTGAACTCCAGCATATGCAGATGCTTCCAATCAGTTCAAGACTGTGATTCTCATCACTTTGTAGACAGTGTGTCTTCTTGTAGGCAGTGGGCCTCTTGTGAGCAGTGTGCTCGGGCAGTGAGCCCTAATTGGCAAGTGCCATTTTTGTAATTTCCTATTCTTCTAACAGAGAATAATTTTGGGTTAATCACCCCGTGGTTTTTCCCTTAACCGGGTTTTCCACGTTAAAATCTTGGTGTTCAATGTGTTGATGCTTATCTGCTCCTGTGTTTATGTATTATGCTTCCATGGATGATTATTTGATATGCTGCTAACTTACAACAGAGAATTAAGTGTTTGAAGGAAGAAGAAGTTTTATACAACTGATTCACCCCCCCCCTCTCAGTTGTATGCCCTAGATCCAACAAGTATATCATGCACAAACAAAGTTTTTAGCCTGTAGGTTTCCAAAATGCACAGCCTCCTGCTAAATTTCTTAATCTCTTTATTTTTTATCCAAAGCACTTTGGTAGAGATGAGGTAAGCAATGTAAAAGTTAAGCCTCATGTAGATAGAAGAATTGAAGCTTATTATTTCCATTATGAAGAAGATAATAATGATCCAGAAAACCCCTCAAGTGGAGAAGAAGATGAACAATCATCCCATGATGCAAATTATAATGAGGGTAATGCAAATAGTGTTGTTTTGTCATCCTTGTCTTTTATAGAAGTAGAATCATTGACTTTTACCGATGATGAACAATTTGAGGACACACAACATAAAGAAAAGGTGTTGAATATCTCTCCTCCAAAGTGCATGCAAGTGGAATATGAGGCCTTCATGTTTTCTGAGCAAGATGATGCAGAAGTAAGGCTGCAAGAAGAGGTTAGGAATGATTTTACATTTGAATCTTTTCATTTTGATAATCTGGATACCAAAATTTTTAAACAAACATTGGAAGATGGTGTTAAAAGTAGCCATAATAGTTGTGATGAAAGTGATCAAATAGATGAATGTGTTGAATCTCATATTGTTTACATTCTGAATTGGTGTCTTAATGCATCCGAGGATGAATTGCTGTGTGGAGAAGAGGTTGTCATGTCTGATCCTTAGGTTATAGACTGGGAAGATCTGGTGTATGATGAAATTATTGAATCAGATCTTACAAAAAAAGAAGAGATTGTTTTAGTTGATGGTGATATTAAGCCACATGAAAATGTTGTTTGTAATGTAGATTTTCAGTTTAATCCACTTCCAGTTTTGCATGAGATATGTATGGTTGATGATTGGTCTTCCAATGATTCAAATAGTTATTTTCAGACGTGGGATATCAATTTGTTTGTTGTAGAGAAGGGTGATCATATTGCAAGTTGGGATTCAAAATTTTTAAACAAAGTAGTCACTCCCACATACAACACCAAAGAAGAGTCTTTATCTCATGATGTTTGTGTGGGTTGTCCAATTCGGGGGCTAGCTTCTCCTTGTTTGAAAAATCAAGTATAGTATGATACCCCACATGATGTTACGTAGGTGGATTCTAGTAGCCATATGCAAGGTCACACTGATATGAGTCATTTGATTGTAGGAGTATACAATGAGGAGTGGCTTTTTGAGCATCAGATTTTATCTAAAGAGTTTCTACATGGTGTTCATATTCCTCCGATTGTGATAGTCGCCAATTGGTTGTTGGTTGCTTGCGGGCTCCTCATTTATCAAGCATTATTTCGCACTGGCATCTATTTCTCCCAACCTATTAATGGATTTGCATAATCATCCTGGAGTCACTGGAGGTAGGGTTTTCCTACCATGTACATATTAGGAGTTTTTTTTGCGCTGGTGGTTTGTTTCCTTTCATATTCTGTCTTATTTTTGGTTTGCTCTGGCTCCTTTTTATCCCTTGTGCTCTTTGACTCTATTGCCCAATGAATAAAGCACCAATCCATGCTTGAGATTCTGGATTCGTTGCTTCATCCTTTGCCATCCTCATACCCAATTAGAGCATGTTGTTGCCCAATAATTTGAACCTGAGAAATTTCAAAATTTTAGTGCATTCCCAGACACTACAGCCTACCAAATCACAAAAATAATTAATTCCAGAAATTTGTAGGAACCAGTGTGGAATCCTTTTGCAGGTTTGTTCATAACCTCATTTTACCCAATTTGGCTAGTTTTTGTATGAAAATACCTCACTATTTGAAATATTTTAAGCTTCATATTTTCCCTTCAGTGATTCTCAAATACAGCTAAATTTTGATTTATTGGTTGCTGGAGTTTAAAAGAATTATGGGTTTTTCTCTGGGGTCTTCACACATTTTGTTATCCAAATTTTGTGAAAAATGGAGCTGTGGTTTGAAAGTTATGAAGTTTTCGTCTTTATGGCCGAAGCATGGTTTCAGAGAAAATGAATAAAAGCGTTGTTATTGGAAAATTATTTCACACCACTTGATCGATTTCAGATGACATTCATTTTGTGGTACAAAAATATTTGCTTTGATATGTTTCTTAGGGTTGGGAAATTTATGGAAGTAAACTCTATAAAGTCGTCCTCATTTTCATCAAAGTGTTAGATAATGTGAAAATATAAAGTTTGAGACTTTATTAAAGTCACCTTTTATGAGGAAATTTGAAGAAGTGGAAACTTAATATATCAAAGGTTTTTGACTTCTCTTGTCGGCACTTTATAAAGTTCCTGAACTTTAGTAATAGCTTTGAGAACTCCTGAACTCCTCATGTTAAAAGTTCAAAAGTTCAGGAATACGCCGATTACCTAACTCCTCTACCAGCATGCCCCTTCGGTCAAAATTTTTAGGGTTCCTATTCCACAATTGCTCAACTCTTTAAATTGAGGCAACGTGGCTACTCTCGTATGCCCAATTCAAAAGAAAGAGGATCGCCATTGTTATCAAGACACCATGAAAGCTTTCCTTTGTTCGAGTTACACCATACAAAATCACAGTCCTTTTGAAATCAATGGAATGGGAACGGCGCCGAGAGGAACGATGATACTATGACCACGATGATTGCAGTATATATTGAATGGATTTCATTTTTGAGGAAGCAACAAGAGACATGGAAAGCCACTATCGTTTGCCTTATCACTTGCTGAAGCGAGATGTCTTTTGGACTATGGTATCTAATTTTGTGAGCATACTCGTACAGAAACTTATGTCGACTCTGGAAATGCAAGTGATGTACACAAAATGCATCTCATTGAATTGGCTTGAAATCAGTCCTACTGGAAGAACTCATTTTAGTGTTATCGGTTGTAATGAAATGCGGCATTTAGCGCTCCTGAGATAGTGAATGTTAACCAAAATCATTGAAGCCATCATGAGCATGACATGAATCTGTTGAAAAGGCTTTAGAAACCTTGAAGCAACTGCAATTGGCAAGTGTAAAATCATACTCCGCAACCTTTGCTAGTATTTTTCCTTGCCCGCGCCATATGTGAGTTTCGAACAGGATATGTACAAAATGGTTTCGTTAAAAAAAACTTCAGGCAGTGGTGTATGATGGAGGTCCATTGGCCGGTTCACTTATGGATTCTTTTCCAAGAGTCCTTGCATTTAACTATTTGAGCATTGTATAGGTGTTGTTGAGAGGCCGACTGGTTAGCATATGGGTTGGCATTTGAACATAATTAGATTACATTCTTAATTGGCACAAATCAGCCAATTGCTCTTACCAATGCCACGCTTAGCAAGGATGATCTTTTATGACTTTTGATCAAATTTGTCATGACTTAACTGGTGTTATTAAACCAACATATTTGGATGCTGATGAAGGTGTTGTCCCAACTCCAATAGTTTTAATAGATCGAGACTCAGTCCCTCAGCAAAAACTACTATTGAAGTTAAAGACCAAAAGAGCTAACAGATCACTTTAAGTGAAATTTGATATGGGTTGTCTCCAAAGATGAATGTAAACTGAAGTCTCTGCCGAAAGGTTGTTCAATGCACTATGGAGTGCAATCAGTTATCGCTTGTCCACTCATTTGACATTCTAATTTTGGATGCAACAGATTTGATTGATTTATATATTCATTTGGGCCTTGTTTTGAAGAGTGTTTAGTGCAGGCTTAATATAAATTGGCTTGGATGGAGGATGTTCTGTATATTCGCCTTTATCTTTCTGACATAAATCAATTTACATTAGAAAATGATACTTTTATGAGATATCTGCCTGAAGAAAATTACCTCCCCTCATAATGTTACTCCTCAGTCTACAATAGAGTTTCCTTTGGGTAGAAGGTGACCCGAGGAAGGCAATTATTGAAATTTTGGCTACAAAGGATAAGACAACATGTATGTTCAGATGTGGGAAAGGAATGACCTATTACATCCACTATCATTACTTTAGTAGTATAGTTTGATAGATTTGGCATCGAATGAGGTAGTAACTTATGATGAGATTAGCAAGATTGGTGATGCAAATAGATCAATCAGACTTATGGAGATAAAGAGACCATACAATAAAGATCATGAAAAGTTCATGAATAGGATGCAAAGGAAGCCAAGTCTCTACAAAATATGCATGCTGATGCACTTTCTAAGCATGTAGCATATGGAGTTGGTAGGATCACAGTGGCCTTAATACATAAGAATGCTTGAGAAAGTTGCATGTCATCCATTTATCAGTAAAGTTTTAAATCAAGGCCCGGTGTTTTACCATGTAATTAATTCCATAATATTTTAATTCATGGTTGAAGTTAAATTGTTTTATGCACAGAAAGGAGGGAGATTTTCTTTTGTAACTGACCTTTCAAAAAATCATTTCAAGAAAACAAAGGGCATTTCATTGTAATGTATTTACAAGAAGCAATTATAGAAAACCGAAGAGTCTTCTTTTGGGATGGCTATTTATTGTGAAAATTTCCGAATTCAGGGGATCTTTTTCTAGCTATTTGGGAATAGGCAAGCAATTCTATTTTCTTTTCAACACAATTTTGTTGTACAGGGATGTTGAGTCTGTGAACTCACATTTTGGCATTGGAGAAATAAAGGAGATATTTCTGATCTATGTATTTGTTAATGTCTTATTTTGATTGCAAATGAACTTTGAGTCTTTGTGATTACTCTTCTATGTTTTATCTATTATATCAGGTTGTGAATGTGTTTATTGTTGAACCTTTGAATTTGAATCAAATTAGCTGTTGAAAGAGGATCTGTTGTTCATTTCTCTTCCTCGGTATTGTTTGTGGGTGTGGAATTGGTGGGCTTTGTATCATTTATTTGCATTCACTTTATTCTAAATTAATCAATCGCGTCTACTTTCATGGTTATGGGTAGGTGTTAGTCTTTCCTTTTCTAATTTTAGGTTAAAAGCATACCCTATTTTCATTCATTGAAAATCTTTCAAAGGTAGTTGCGCCTTGTAAAACAAGCAGAGAGCACTTCCAAATACCATTGCAAGTGGCTCAATTGTTAGTTAGGTTGTCATTGGTGTGGGTAAACAAGTATAAAATCAAAGTGGCAAATATGTTTACTAACATATTTTGGGCGACTACGCTGGGGATTCAAAATTGAAGAATGGTTCTCTTATTTTCCTGAGAAATTTAAAGGTGCCTCCCCAAGGACGGAGGCCGGCGGCTCTATGAAGTGGAATATACTCAGAAGCAATTTATTCCAGCAAAGACTCATGTCTGTTTTATTTTTTAGAATTGCATCATGGCATTGTTTTCCTCCCAACTGTGGGGAAATAACTTTGGACCTCTCTTTTTGTCTCAGTATTCACCATTGCCTGAAGGATCGAGAAAACACTTTCTGAAGTTCAGTGGAGAAGACTCTCGAGATGTAGAAGATCACATTTTGGCATTCACAGTTGCATGTGACATTTTGGGGGTAAGTGAAGAAAATGTTTTTGTAAGATTATTTATTGAATCTATTATTGGCCCAGCAATAGATTGGTTTCATTATTTGGTGGATAAATGCATTATTGATTGGGACTCGTTGAAGAATAAGTTTTTGGGAAGATATAAGGGTCATGTTGATGAAGTTTTTCTGTATCAATTTTTCCACATACAAAAGAAAGGAGATGAACCCATCAAGGATTTTGTGGATAGATTCAACCGGCTGCTCAAAAAGATTCCTACCTCTATTCAACCAAGTGAGCAACTTCAGCTTTGTACTTTTATTTCCTCTTTGCATCCTGATGTTCAATTTGATTTGAAATAGTGTAAAGTAAATGATATAAAAGTTACTCAACAAGAGGCTATAAAGATTGAGGATGACTTTATTTTAAGTGGCCTTTGGAAAGCAAATCAGGTTGTAAATAATTTGGGTAGTGAACTTGTGAAGAAGTCTATCATGCACAAACAAAGTTTTCAGCTTGTAGCTTTCAAAAATGCACAGCCTCCTGCTAAATGTCTTAATCTCTTTGTTTTTTATCCAAAGCACTTTGGTAGAGATGAGGCAAGCAATGTAGAAGTTAAGCCTCATGTAGATAGAAGAATTGAAGCTTATTATTTCCATTATGAAGAAGATAATAATGATCCAGAAAACCCCTCAAGTGGAGAAGAAGATGAACAATCATCCCATGATGCAAATTATAATGAGGGTAATGCAAATAGTGTTGTTTTGTCATCCTTATCTTTTACAGAAGTGGAATCATTCACTTTTACCGTGATGAAGAACAATCTGAGGACACACAACATAAAGAAGAGGTGTTGAATATCTCTCCTCTGAAGTGCATGCAAGCTGAATATGAGGCCTTCACATTTTCTGAGCAAGATGATGCAGAGGTAAGGCTGCAAGAAGAGGTCAGGAATGATTTTACATTTGAATCTTTTCATTTTGATAATCTGGATACCAAAATTTTTAAACATTAGAAGATGGTGTTAAAAGTAGCCATAATAGCTATGATGGAAGTGATCAAATAGATGAATGTGTTGAATCTCATATTGTTTACATTCCGAATTGGTGTCTTAATGCATCCAAGGATGAATTTATGTGTGGAGAAGAGGTTGTCATATTTGATCTGCAAGTTATAGACCGGGAAGATGTGGTGTATGATGGAATTGCTAAATCAGATCTTACAGAAAAAGAAGAGATTGTTTTAGTTGATGGTGATATTAAGCCACATGAAAATATTGTTTGTAATGTAGATTTTCAGTTTAATCCACTTCTAGTTTTGCATGAGACATGTATGTCTGATGATTGGTCTTCCAATGATTCAAATGGTTATTTTTAGATGTGGTATATCAATTTGTCTGCTGCAGAGAAGGGTGATTATATTGCAAGTTGGGATTCAAAATTTTTAAACAAAGTAGTCACTCCCACATACAACACCAAAGAAGAGTCTTTATCTCATGATGTTTGTGTGGGTTGTCCAATTCGGGGGATGGATTCTCCTTATTTGAAAAATCAAGTACAGTATGATACCCCACATGATGTTACACAGGTGGATTCTAATAGCCATATGCAGGGTCACACTAATATGAGTCATTTGATTGTAGGAGTATACAATGAGGAGTGGCTTTTTGAGCATCAGATTTTATCCAAAGAGTTTCTACATGGTGTTGTTCATATTCCTCTGATTGTGATAGTCGCCAGTTGGTTGCTGGTTGCTTGCGAGCTCCTCATTCATCAAGCATTATTTCGCACTAGCATCTATTTCTCCCCGTCTGTTGATGGATTTGCATAATCATCCTAGAGTCACTAGAGGTAGGGTTTTCCTGCTATGTACATATTAGGAGTTTTTGTTGTACTGGTGGTTTGTTTCCTTTCTTGTTCTGTCCTATTTTTGGTTTGCTCTGGCTCCTTTTTGTCCCCTGTGCTCTCTGAATCTATTGCCCAACAAATAAAGTACTGGTCCATGCTTGAGATTCTAGATTCCTTGTTTCATCCTTTGGAATACTTGTCCCCAATTAGAGCCTGCTGTTGCCCAAAAATTTGAACTTGAGAAATTTCAAAATTTTAGTGCATTCCCGAACACTGCAACCTGCCAAATCACAAAAATAATTAATTCTGGAAATCTGTAGAAGACAGTATAGAATCCTTTTGTGGGTTTGTTCATAACCTCATTTTACCCAATCTTGTCAGTTTTTGTATCAAAATACCTCATTATTTGAAAGATTTTAAGCTTCGTATTTTCGCGTTGGTGATTCACAAATAAAGCTAAATTTTGATTTCCTTGTTGCTGGAGTTTAAAATAATTCTGGGTTTTCCTCTGGGGTATTCACAAATTTTTCTATCCAAATTTAGTGAAAAATGGAGCTATGCTTTGAAAGTTATGAAGTTTTTTGTCTTTATGGTTGAAACATGGCTTCAGAGAAAATGAATAAAAACGTTGTTATTGGAAAATTATTTCACACCACTTGATCGATTTCAGATGGCATTCATTTCGAGGTACAAAAATATTTCCTTTGATATGTTTCTTAAGGTTGAGAAATTGATGGAAGTAAACTCTATAAAGTCATCCTCCTTTTCATCGAAGTGTTAGATAATGTGAAAATATAAATTTTGAGTCTTTATTAAAGTCACCTTTTATAAGGAAATTTGAAGAAGTGGAAACTTTATATATCAAAGATTTTTGAATTCTCTTGTCGGCACTTTGTAAAGTTCCTAAACTTTATTAATACCTGACTCTTCCCTAAGTCAGGGAGTCGGGAGCTTTGGGAACTCCTGAACTCCTCATGTTAAAAGTTCAGGATTCTGCCGATTACTTGATTCCTCTGCCAGCATGCCCCTTGAGTCAAAAAATTTAGGGTTCATGTTCCACCATTGCTCGACCCCTTTAAATTAAGGCAACATGGCAACTCTCGTATGCCCAATTCAAAAGAATGAGGATCTACATTGTTATCAAGACACCACGAAAGCTTTCCTCTGTTCGAGTTACACCATACAAAATCGCAGTCCTTTTGAAATCAAGGGAATGGGAACGGCACTAGGAGGAATGAAGATACTATGACCATGATGATTGCAGTATATATTGAATGGATTTCATTTTTGAGGAAGCAACGGGAGACATGGAAAGCCACTATCGTTTGCCTTATCACTTGTTGAAGCGGGATGTCTTCTAGACTATGGTATTTGATTTCGTGAGCATACTCGTGCAGAAACTTATGCAGACTCTGGAAATGCAAGTGATATATATAAAATGCATCTCATTGAATTGGCTTGAAATCGGTCCTACCGGAAAACTCATTTTAGTGTTATATATTGTAATGAAATACGGTGTTTAGCACTCCTGAGATAATGAATGTTAACCAAAATCATTGAAGCCATCATGAGCACGACATGAATCTGTTGAAAAGGCTTTAGAAACCTTGAAGCAAATGCAACTGGCAAGTGTAAAATCATACTCCACAACCTCTGCTAGTATTCTTCCCTGCCTACGCCATATGTGAGTTTCAAACAGGATATGCACAAAATGGTTTCGTTAAAAAAAACTTCAGGCAGTGATGTATGATGGAGGTTTGTTGGCCGGTTCACTTATGGATTCTTTTCTAAGAGTGCTTGCATTTAACTGTTTGAGCATTGTACAGGTGCTATTAAGAGGCCGACTAGTTAGCATCTAGGTTGGCATTTAAACATAATTAGATTACATTGTTAACTAGCACAAATCGGCCAATTGCTCTTACCAATGCCACGCTTAGCAAGGATGATCTTTTATGACTTCTGATCAAATTTGTCATGACTCCATGGGTGTTATTAAACCAGCATATTTGGATGCTAATGAAGGTGTTGTCCCAACTCCAATAGTTTTAATAGATAAAGACTCACTCCCTCATCAAAAACTACTATTGAAGTTAAAGACTAAAAGAGCTGACATATCGCTTTAAGTGAAGTTTGATATGGGTTGTCTCCAAAGATGAATGTAAACAGAAGTCTCTACTGAAAGGTTGTTCAATGCACTATGGAGTGCAATAATTTATCATTGGTCCGCTCATTTGACATTCTAATTCCGGATGTAACAGATTTGATTGATTTATATATTCATTTGGGCCTTGTTCGGAAGAGTGTCTAGTGCAGGCTTAATATAAATCGGCTTGGATGGAGGATGTTCTGTATATTCACCTTTATCTTTCTGACAAAAATCAATTTGCATTAGAAAATGATACTTATATGAAATATTTGACTGAAGAAAGTTACCTCCCCTCATAATATTACTCTCAGTCTACAATAGAGTTTCCTTTGGGTAGAAGGTGACCCGAGGAAGGCAATTATTAAAATTTTGGTTGCAAGGGATAAGACAACCTGTATTTTTAGATGTGGGAAAGGAATGACCTTGTAATGTCCCCATTTTTGTAAGCATCAGAGTTTGGAAGATTAGCCTATTATTTGACCCTCGTAGGCTAATGGAGTTGTTTAGAGGGTCCCATTTGGCAATTATCAGGGTGTTTCCTTCTCCGAAGCTCAGTTTGGTTTAGGTTGGGCCTTCGTTTGATGTTTCTGGACTCAGTTATACACACTTACTATTTATAGTAAGTCACCATTTCAGGAGAGTCAATGTTTCTATATATAGCAAGGCACCTAGACAGGTCTTGATTGTAGTGTCGATCCCTTACTCAATTGGTTTGATCAGGTAATGAGGGATTTACTATTTATAGTAAGACTTAGTTGTAGAGAGGGACCCCTGCTATTTTTAGTAAGGCAATTGGATGCACAGAGGGTACCATGGTGAAACCCTAGGTTCAGACAAAATTGAGAAATGATGTCTAATTATGGAGATAAGTGATTTTTAATTATTATTAAAGGTAATCTTTAATAATAATTAATTATTATTAAAAGGACATCATGTGGTTAATAGAACTTATGTTATAAGGAGGTTATAATGATATTTTTTTTTAAAGGTGCATATAATAATGACTTATTTGACTTTATTAAAAGGGGTTCATTTAATGATATTAAAGTCAAATAATTAAGTCGTGGATTAAAGCGCTCAAGTGAAGTTATATTATAAAGTATTTATTAAAAACCTAAAAGTGGACTTCAAAGGTAAATTAAATACACTTCATTTGGAGAAGTTATAAAAGGGCATCAAAAAGCAAATAGATTCATTCTTGATGATTACTTGACTGTCATTTTGGTGTTCTTGGGATTTGAGCTTGAGACCAAGGGTTTCAGTCATCTTCAACCATTGGAGAACGAGATCTCTTCATGGTTTTGCAATTTTGAGGTAGTGAAAAGACCCATTGAAGAACTATTTATTTGTGGGCTTCATTCAGAGGTCCAAATTGTGCTTAACTGGAGGAAGAAATACAAAAAATATTCAAGGGTTTCAAGAATATTTGTTTGTAGATCTAAAATTGTTGATGGCTACTACAGTGGCGTGAACAGTACATGCTACAGTACTCGCTACAATGATTTGCTACAGTAACTTGGTGCATCAATCAAAGCATTCTCAGCCTAGGCATGAATTCTCTAGTGCTCAGAATCTATTTTCTGCTTGTTGCAATTAATCTTAGATTTGTATATGGTCATAATACCTGAAGATATTCATTTCCAGCAACTGCTATATGTTTCAGACCTTGCATGAGTTCCCGGTTGGCTGTGTTTGGTTCTTATTGGTTGCTATTGCTATGTAATGGAAATAAAATGTATAGGATGCACAGTTTGAATTGTTGTAACTCAACAGAGAAGTGGAAGGATTGTAATCTACTCCTATTAATCTGATTGAAGACTGTAGTAAACTGAAATCAGAATATTGTCCATTGTCGTTCATGACAGTATTTGCCTTCTCATTACCATTACATTACTAAGCATATTTAAGTGAAATCTGAATGATAGGGTGTTGTTTACTATTAAGAGTCTGATTATGTTTACTTTACTCTTGTAAATCATTAAAAGTTCTAAGCTATAATTAGTTGGTGTTGGCTTGCAACCAAAATTATTAATGTTATGCAAACTATTTGATAAAATGTCCCATGTGTAAAACTAAAATTTAATTGAACAAATTTGCAAGCCAAACTCAAATCGGGGTGGGACGCTACAGTGGTATCAAAGCAATTTCCTGCTAGCCTGTTGGGTAGATTAGACATTGAATTAGCTAGTTAATCATGGTTACTTCAAGTACCCAGAAGCAATGGGACAAGAATATGGAGATTGAATAAGTTGGATGAAAACCAGAAAAGGATGAATGAATTAATTTCACACCCTACAAACATAGATAAAGCAGCACGGTATATGGCATCCATTTTTAAGGGGTCTACATCACAAAACAAAAAGGAGGAACAAGAGATCTCTACAGGTGAAGTATCTAGAAACCTCTACAATGAATTTTCAACAGTTAGTGACCAACATACAGCTGATCCTATGGAGAATAGAATGGACAAAGGTGATGAACAGGAGATGCCTTCTTTTGGGTTACAAGTTTCATCTTCTCTTCAAGAGGATAGCATGCTATCATCAGATGTTTCCATTGAGTGAGATGATGATGAGGACATGGATCAGCCTGAGTCCTCTTGTATTTGGCCACCTATTCAGGACACTGATGATTTGACAGATGGAATTGGTGCTGACCTACTTGCAGATCAGCATGAAAACATATATGACTTTATGGAAAAAGAATTTCAAGCACAATTAGAAGCTTCTCCATGTGGAATAGAAGCTAGTCATATGCCCCGTAATCCGCATAGTTTGAGGAACCAATTGAAGGTCAATGAGGATGGGCATATTAAAAGCAAATATGATGAAGCCTTCAAATCAGTAACCTTGTATGGGAGTCCTAAGTTGTAGAGTCCTCATCATTTGGTTGGGCAACTAAAGGTGAATGACAGTATGATTACCACAGCCATAGAGCATTTCGATGTTTCTCGTCTGATGTTGGATACTTATGGTTGGAGTACTCCTGTGTCAGATGAGCACTGTAATCGTGGCCTTTCCCTTGCAGAGATTCATGCACTATGAGAAGTAATTGGAATAATGAAACAAAATTACATGCAACTGCTTGCCGATAGAGATTATCTTCTCGAGTGGGATTGCATTTGTTATGATGCATTGAAGGGAAAGGAAGAGGAGGTTGATGAGCTCACTCATGAGCTTGAGGTGACCATGGACTTGTTGAAGAGCACCCAGTTGGCCCTTCAAGAGTCTTAGTCATGGGTAGAGGAGCTTACCGTGGAGTTGAGTATGGCACAGACTTCACCAGCTATAGATACAATACAATTTCCTACATTAGTAGTTGGTGAGGATTAGATATCCACAGGTTGTAGTGAGGATGTGGCTACATCCATCACAGATTCTAGTGCAGTAGTCTCTATTTAGATGAGTACTTTGATTGAGAGCAACAGAGAACCACATGTTGCATCAGGTTCTCTTGAGGTGAGTACTATGACAGATGATGTGGGTCAGATTGTTGATAGCTCTTGTTTGGCAATGGTGGATTCTCCCAAGAGTTGTGTGTTGGTACATGACGCTACTCCATCATCTTCACAGGAGGTTCACAGAGTGTCATTTGGTTGGGAGTATGGCTCTCATGTTGATTTATTTCCCTCTCGTGGAAGAAAATCTATTACTTCATCTCATGCAGCTGATGGTGATCCACAGCTTGTTATGTTGCAGAGTCAGAGTGATTAGTTGCAGGTTTCACAGGATAATGTTGATCCAGCCTTATTTCATTTTTACCACGCCGATATATTTGTTGAGTACCTGCTTGAGAGTCCAAAGTTTTAGGAGGGTCCGTTTGGGGTCACAAGGGATACTCTCATTCATGGTTCATGCACTATCAGGCATTTTGTGGGAGTCATTGTAGGTACTATGACTGCAATGCTTCCTCATAGAGATTTTGTGGTTGGGTTTGCAGGGCAGTTTGCCAAAGGCCCTACCCAATCAGTGATTTGGGATCAGAGATTGGAGTCGTCTCTTGATTCTAGTGTTGCATGTGATGAACCATTGACTGAGGTTGGAGCGTTTTATCGCAACTACACAGTTAGGAGTGCTCATCATTTTTCTTTTGATCCACACGTGGAGGGCTTGATGATGCATTAGTGTGGATTGGTTCTGAGATTATACCATCCATTGTGGGATGAAAAGTTACCATCTTCAGTAGATGGAGTTAGTGGCTACAAGTACCTAACTCAGTTGTTTGCAAGTGAGTACTTGTGGGATCAATGTTTAGTTTCCCATCATGTTGACATGTATCCGACAGAGTTTGCTACTCCTATGTCACAGAGATTTCTTATGGATACATGGGTTCAGAATGATTATGGTGTCAGTGGACATGATGTTTTAGTTGGACGTCACATCCATGGGAGTATAGTAGAGTATGGAGATAGTTGTGGCATTGCAGATACTTTCAGTTATTCCTATCTTCGCAGAGCAGATGGATGTGGGTATCGATTGCATTGGGACCCAAGTGTTGACAAGGGTGGCACTGTAGTTTGGATGGGTTCCGTTGGATGGCTTCACCACTTCAGTCATGGTGAAGTGGGAATCAGTGTTGTGCAGCAAAAGTCTAAGAGTGCTCTTCTTAGCAGGCTTCTATTCTGGATTTAGGATCCAGGTATTTTTGGTTGGATAGTCTTCAGTGCACTGTGGGATCCTTCATGTGCATCGGGGCTCCATTTTGGGTTCATTGGGGAGTATTGCAGTATGTACCTGGTGAGGATTACTTGTAGTTTTACTTTTGGTTCCCATGTACATGATTCGTTTGAGATGCACAGTTTCAGTGTGCGAGGATTGGACAGTTGGTTTGGTGTTCATGTTTGCGTAGTTGTGGTTATGCTAATGTTACGGCAGTTGTGCTTCAATGTGGGACATTTCACAGTCTTCCTTTGGACGTCCAGTGTAGTTGTGTTTCTTTGTAGTAGAGATTGCTTGGGGACAAGCAATTTCAGGGAGGGTGGACTGTAATGTCCCCATTTTCGTGAGCATCAGAGTTTGGAAGATTAGCCTATTATCTGACCCTCGTAGGCTAATGGAGTTGTTTAGAGGGTCCCATTTGGAAATTATTAGGGTGTTTCCTTCTCCAGAGCTCAGTTTGGTTCAGGTTGGGCCTTTGTTTGATGTTTCTGGACTCAGTTATACACACTTACTATTTATAGTAAGTCACCATTTCAAGAGAGTCAATGTTTCTATATATAGCAGGGCACTTGGACAGGGCTTGATTGCAGTGTTGATTCCTTACTCAATTGGTTTGATCAGGTAATGAGGGATTTACTATTTATAGTAAGACTATGGTTGTAGAGAGGGACCCCTGCTATTTTTAGTAAGGCGATTGGATGCACAGAGCGTACCATGGTGAAACCCCAGGTTCAAACAGAATTGAGAAATGATGTCTAATTATGGAGATAAGTGATTTTTAATTATTATTAAAGGTAATCTTTAATAATAATTAATTATTATTAAAAGGAAATCATGTGGTTAATAGAACTTATGTTATAAGGGGGTTATAATGATATTTTTTTAAAGGTGCATATAATAATGACTTATTTGACTTTATTAAAAGGGGATCATTTAATGATATTAAAGTCAAATAATTAAGTCATGGATTAAAGCGCTCAAGTGAAGTTATATTATAAAGTATTTATTAAAAACCTAAAAGTGGACTTCAAAGGCAAATTAAATACACTTCATTTGGAGAAGTTATAGAAGGGCATCAAAGAGCAAATAGATTCATTCTTGATGATTACTTAACTTTGTCATTTTGGTGTTCTTGGGATTTGAGCTTGAGACCAAGGGTTTCAGTCATCTTCAGCCATTGGAGAACGAGATCTCTTCATGGTTTTGCAATTCTGAGGTGGTGAAAGACCCATTGAAGAACTGCTTATTTGTGGGCTTCATTCAGAGGTCCAAATTGTGCTTAACTGGAGGAAGAAATACAAAAATTATTCAAGGGTTTCAAGAATATTTGTTTGCAGATCTAAAATTGTTGATATTGCTACAGTGGCGTGAAAGGTACACGCTACAGTACCCACTAGAGTGATTTGCTTCAATGATTCGCTACTGTAACTTGGTGCATCAATCAAAGCATTCTCAGCCTAGGCATGAATTCTCTAGTGCTCAGAATCCATTTTCTACTTGTTGCAATTAATCTCAGATCTGTATATGGTCATAATACCTGAAGATATTCATTTCCAGCAATTGCTATATGTTTCAGACCTTGCATGAGTTCCAGGTTGGTTGTATTTGGTTTTTATTGGTTTCTATTGCTATGTAATGGAAATAAAATGTATAGGATGCACATTTTGAATTTTTGTAACTCAACAGAGAAGTGGAAGGATTGTAATCTGTTCCTATTAATGAATCTAATTGAAGACTGTAGTAAACTAAAATCAGAATATTATGCATTGTCATTCATGACAGTATTTGCCTTCTCATTACCATTACATTACTGAGCATATTTAAGTGAAATCTGAATGATAGGGTGTTGTTTACTATTAAGAGTCTGATTATGTTTACTTTACTCTTGTAAATCATTAAAAGTTCTGAGCTATAATTAGTTGGTGTTGGCTTGCAACCAAAATTATTTATGTTATGCAAATTGTTTGATAAAATGTCCCATGTGTAAAACTAAAATTTAATTGAGCAAATTTGCAAGCCAAACTCATATCGGGGTGGGACACTACAGACCTATTACATCCACCATCAGTACTTTAGTAGTACAATTCGATAGAGTTGGTATCGAATGAGGTGGTATCTTATGATGAGTTTAGCAAGACTAGTGATGCAAACAGATCAATCAAACTTATGACAGAGATAAAGAGACCATACAATGAAGATCATGAGAAGTTCATGAATAGGATGCAAAGGAAGCCAAGTCTCTACAAAATATGCATGTTGATGCACTTTCTAAGCATGTAGCATATGGAGCTGGTGGGACCATAGTGGCCTTAATACATAAGAATGCTTGACAAAGTTGCATGTCATCCATTTATCAGTAAATTTTTAAATCAAGGCCAGGTGTTTTACCATGTAATTAATTCATAATAATTTTAATTCATGGTTGAAGTTAAATTGTTTTGTGCATGGAAAGGAGGGAGATTTTCTTTTGTAACTGACCTTTCAAGAAACTGTTTCGGGAAAACAAAGGGCATTTCATTGTAATGTATTTACAAGAAGCAGTTACGGGAAACCAAAGAGTCTCCTTTTGGGATGGCTATTTATTGTGAAAATTTTAGAATTCAGGGCATCTTTTTCCAACTATTTAGGAACAAGGGAGCAGTTCTGTTTTCTTTTCAACACAATTTTGTTGTACAAGGATGTTGAGTCTGTGAACTCACATTTTGGCATTGGAGAAATAAAGAAGATATTTCTTATCCATGTATTTGTTAATGTCTTATTTTGATTGCAAATGAACTTTGAGTCTTTGTGATTACTCTTCTATGTTTTATCTGTTATATTAGGTTGTGCATGTGTTTATTGTTGAACCTTTGAATTCGAATCAACTCATTTGTTGAAAGGGGATCTGTTGTTCATTTCTCTTCCTGGGTATTGTTTGTGGGTGTGGAATAGGTGGGCTTTGTATCATTTATTTGCATTCACTTTATTATGAATTAATCAGTCGCATCTACTTTCATGGTTATGGGTAGGTGTTAGTCTTTCCTTTTCTACTTTCAGGTTAAAAGCATACCCTATTTTCATTCATTGTAAATCTTTTGAAGGTAGTTGCGCCTTGTAAAACAAGCAGAGAGCACTTGCAAATACCATTGCAACTGACTCAACTGTTAGTCAGGTTGTCATTGGTGTGGGCAAGTAAGTATAAAATCAAAGTGGCAAATTTGTTTACTAACAATAAGAATAACTAAACTACATTGATATGTAGAGCCCTAAAATATCAACTTTCAAAAAATATAGCTCAAAAAAAGCTCGTTTAAGAAAGTTAGCAACATAAGAAGTCCCAAAAGGAATGACTGAACAACAAAATAACCAAGCAAACTTAAATTTTAGAAAATAGAGTAATCAAATCTAAAAACTCATTACATCATTGTGAAGAGCATGAAATTTTTCCCCATTTCAAAAAAGATTGTACCAAAAAATACTTCTTTATGGTTAAGAATAAGCCTCTCGAAGTTTGCCTAGTAGATTGAAAACTGCAATGGGAGGGGGTCCCTGCCTTTGGTGGTGCCCCAATGATTGGTAGGCTAAGAATAGACGGAACCACTCGAGGAGGTGGCACTCTTGCAATGTTGTGGTGGTAGGATGATGGAGGTTCAATTGTGGGCCGCTTAAGTAGCAACTTGGCGATGTGGAGGAGGCACCACTGGTGGTGGCAAAGCTAGACAAGCAACAAAGGAGAGTTGACAGAGTAGAGGTGGTAGGAGGGCTACAAGGGCATTAGTACATAGAGGGGCCAGTGGCGACCTGTTGGGTGTCCTCAATGAGTTGGCTAGAGTAGGCTAGATTGAGCTTCCAAAGGCTCGCAAACCCCTTTTAGGGGCCATGACTAACTTGTATAGGCCATGTGCAGCTTGTGCAAGTCGGTACAGCCTAAAAAGTTTAAAAACTTAAAAAACACAATTTAAAAAATTTAAAAATTTAAAAAATAAACCTATATAGAGTTGTACAGTCATATGGCTAGAACAAAAAAATTGTCTCAATTACTGAGCCCAGCTCCATTTTTAATAATTTTACTATCGATTCTAAGGTTTTGATTCCTTCTGAACTAAATGGCATTGTTTGTTTGGCCTCAAATTCCTAGAAACTAAGTTGTTTGTTGATAAACACAATCAAACCCTCTATTATAAAGTGGCTTTCCAAACTTTGATTCGGACAAAATAAAATTCAAAAGTGACTTTCTTGAGCCTTTTGGATGCAATGAAATAGCCAAAAATATAACCTAAATTATCAAAGAGTTGCTCACATCCAGAATGTGGAATACCGAGAATGAAACCCTAAAGATGTTATTTTTCTTGTCAAACCATTCTAATTCTCTAGATCATCCAAAGATGCAAGAGAAAATTAGACTAATTTTTGAGGAAAATGCATGCAAGGTGATTTGCCCCTAAATCTCTCAAAAAAGGAGAGATGGACTATACAAAGGCATCATGGCTTTTATATCATGTTGAATTTTCAATAAGAAAAGAAAACAACCAAGACCAAATGTTGTAGTGATAGCCATAACACTACTCAAGACCAGAAGAAAGGATAAACAATATTGTTTCCCATTAATCAATAAAGAAAAATACAAGGCAAGAGAATGAGAGAAAACAAAGCTAGGTGGCTGCATTTATAAGAAATGTAAGGAAGAAGGTGGAATATGAAGAGACACCACTCACTCCACTCACCATTATTAGCCAAAATTAGCCTCCATAAGCAAGCTAAACTCGGTGTAAGAAAATACCTAATAAACTAATAAAAAAGGAATAAAAACCTACACCAATAGTAACTCCCTCTTACAACTCTCTTATGCATCATATCTGTTAGATTTATGATGTGGGGTCCTAACTTCTAGAGGCCATAACTTTTGACTAGGGAAACCAATTGAACCCTTTTTTAAATTAAATCTCTCAAAGAGCTCCATATCATCATAACCATCTTACTCTGGTTAAGGCTTGTTTCAATATCTTTTGGGAGCCAAAATCAACTTCTATAGCCCATAAATTTACATTTTTGTGTTCTATAGCCTAAAAATTACATTTTTGAATTCTTAATATTAGAATCCAGGGTTGAGACACCTTTCCTAACAACTATAACACAAGTTCAAGGATATGAACATTTCTATTTTTAATCAAGCAGTGCTTGCATAGTTAGAATAGAATTCAAAATGTCATTAGAAAATGTATTATTTGATAGGGGTAAGTGTAGATATTTTTTCCTATGGCTTTGAGCCATAAGATATTTATGTAGAGATGGATCTATGACAACTAGTTTTAGTGAATGACATTTTGGCTTCACATGGGTACTAGGATCTTCCTAGTTCTTGTGTGTTAAGATCCAGTTGTTTGTCAATCTTGATAGCTTTGTGTTGCATTATGTGGTCTTGTCTGTGTTGGAGTTGTCATTTTCCTATTCTTTTTTTGGTCTTTGCCCTAGAGTTTTTCTAGAATCTCAATATGTCCTTAGGGAGCATACACGTCTAATGAGATGATTTTATTATGGCTTTGTATGTTGCTTTTGTCAACCATTTTTGTCATTGACTTTTTAATTTATTCCTTTCCATGTATGTGTCTTCATATTCATTGCCTTGGTCTTGTTTTCCAATGTTTTCATGGCAAACTAGTTTATCAAAGCCTAAGGGTAGGTTGAAAAATTGCTTTTTTTCATGCCTTTGATGTTATGTTTGGTCATTTACTTGCTCATGGCGGTCACATTTTTCTTAAGTGTTGTATACCTTTATTTTAGTTGATTGATTATTGGTATCTATAGACCTATAGGCTAGCTAGGCTAGTGAAATATCCTTCTATTGATTTGTCATAATTGTCCATGTCATTAGCATAAGTACATCTAGTGCAAAAAAACTCTACAAAGGATCTAATGTACATTTTTTAGATTGGGCAATTTTAACTTATCAACAAATCCACATCACAAAGTACAATTGGAAAAATGGAGTGGATCCCTTTATCAAAAACAAAATCCGAAGAAATGTGGCAACACCTGGTTAATTTTTTAAAATTGAAAGATGGTTAAGTGGGCCCCTCCAGTGTTTTATAGATCTACCACAACCATTGATGCTAAAGGGAAATAGATCTAGGTCATCGATTAAGGTAAAGCTAACACATGTTAGGAAATGAGATCAAGCAGTTGTTGTAATGCTACATGGCATAATCCAATTAACTTTTATAGATCATCAAATTGTTGTGGTGTGCACTCTGGCGATAGACAAATATGTCGCAACTATTGATCTTGAGGGCAAAACCATCACGAACATTGAATGTGGTTAGTATTTAGTCGGTTGAGATAGCAAGGTTAGAGGAGTACGAAGCATCCATGTGAGGCCTATCATTTACATCTTTGTATCTACAGATCTCCTAAAATAGGTCTAGAGCATTGATCAAGGATAAGGTTAGAAGGAATCAAATAGTGGGATCAAGCAGTTTATGTGAATCTACATGTCTAAAGTTGGTCAACCACTTGTAGATTAGTAGCTCAAATGATATGCACTTTGAGTGATCCACAAATATGCCACAACTATTCATCTCAACAGCTATGAATTTAGACTGTTGATTAAGATCAAGACTTAATGAGCCAAAAGTAATATGGTTGAAATTAATATAAAATATGTGACATCTTATGATTAGCTCTTGGGGCATCAATAAGTCTCTTAGATATCGTTGGTTGTGGTTGGGACTTAGTGGACTAAAGTAGCATGATCAAAGGGATGTCTAAAGGCCACGAGGCACATTTTGATCAACTTTATGAATCAATATATTGTTGCATTGCATATTTTTCCTATCTATAGATTTGTTGCAGTCGTTGATCTTAATAGGTGATAAATCTGGGCCATAGATCAAGTTTTTAGTTCAAACAAGTTATTTGACAAGACCACGTCTTAGTTTTCAAAAGGAAAAATAAACATGTGCACCAATCCTAAAGGTGGAGTTGGATCAACTAAAATGCTTTTTAAATCTAGAGCTTACAAGAGAACGTCACAATTGTTGCACATGACTAGGATAGGCAATCCTCATCAAGGAATTTGAGTATATTCAGAGGATATTTCATGGGAATAAGGATGTGAAGGGTAGGAAATTATTTACGTATGAAGAAGTTTTAGAAAATCTAAAGAATGGACCTGATGAGATTATTGTTTACAAAGTTTTGTGTGTGCCTAAATTGTAGAGGTAGTGTGGCAAGCTATAACAAAAATACTACATGATTGGGTGGTTGAGGACATTTCAAGTGCAAGAAGCAGGTAAGCATGATTGTTCATATTTGGAGTGGTAAACAAGCATGGGTATATAGTGTTCACATGGTGTCATATGGTTCACTTTTGTATATCTGTGGAACATTTTGGTTGTTCTCCTTTAATTTATAAATCTCCCAATGTTCACATGAGTCATTGATTTGTTTCAAGTATTTACTCCAAGTTCTTAGGAGTGATTATTTGCTTTTATTTCCTAGTTGCCTAAGCTTTTGATAAGGGAACTTGCATGTACACATTTTAACCACATTACTTAGAACAATGGAGATTTACCTAAGCCTTAAGAGCTATTTAATATTATTCAAATATTGTAGGAGACCTCAGTAAAATATTTACATTTTCTCTAAGGTGGATTTAGTGCCTAAGGATGTTTATATTTAGATGTCAAGTGGTACTTTGCAATTTCAAAGTAGTGGTTAGCCTTTGGAGAGATATAGGAACTTAAGGTATGTCTCTTATTTGCTAATAGAGCATTGAGCTTAGTGTGAGCAGGAAAAATCTTACCTTTTGGTTACTCGACAAAGACTAGAAATGAAAATATTCTAGTTCTATTATTCAGTTTTGGATCCCAAATGCAAACAAATTGTTTTATTATCTAGAATTGAACAAAATGACTTGTTGGTAACAATTTTTTTTCCTTTTTGGTATGGAGCATGTGCAACCATGAAGATTTAAACAAGTGTCATGCGTGGATAATCTAAGACGAATTATTTGCTATAAATACAAGTTTTCTCTTAGGAGAATCACTTGACCAAATTTGTACATTGTATCCTCTATTCAAAGTACTCTCTAGTAGTATTCATAATTTTTCCATAGTCCATGAAGATTTGTTGAGAGCTTTTGAAATGAACTATGTGAGTGTTTTGCATCAATATTTCAAATTACACTTAGTGATCCATCATCAAGATGAGGAGAAAAAAGGCATAGATTGTAGATGAGTCTTATTAAATAGTTGGTGAGGGCAAGGGGAGTAAACAGAGCATGTGAAACAAGAGGATTGGGAGAAAATAAGAAAAGGTTATAATAATAAATTATTGTTAAGAAAACAAAAAAAAGGCCAAAAAAGTTAAACAAATAAATTATAATGTACCAAATTAATAGTAATATTACTAAATATTAATAAAGAGGTAAACCAAAAACAAAAAATGAGATGAAACCTAATTAAAATGGACATAATACAAAGAAATAATCAAATACGAAAATTAAAAAGTATACAAAGTGATAAATTAACTACAAAAGTTGATAAAAAGGATAACACAATGATGAAAACTAAAAGGAAATTAATAATGATATCAAATAAATTCAATTAAACTTTAGAAAAAAAAATTAAAATTTTAATAAGAAAACAAACCAGAAAATTACACAAAAGCTCCTCTTAATATATGCAAAATAAATAAATAAATATGTATATATAATTTAGAATAAAATTTAAAAAACACATAATATTATAAACTAAAAGTCCAAGTTGACTAAAGATAAAGTGGTAAAGAAAAGAAACCAAGGAAAGACATACCCCATAGAGAACTAGAATTGTAGAGAAACCAACATGAAATTGAACAAACTAAGGGGAGGGGGGAGAGAGGGAGGGAGGGAACTCTAGCCATCATCTCAGTTGAGATTGAGTAGGTGTCTACTAATTTTTTGTGGCCTCCATCAACTTTCTCCTAAATTTTTCTTCTTTAGCTAGGACTTGAGTGTCCTCTAAGTGAATGTGGTGTTTTATGTTGAAAGAGTGTTCAACAAGGGAAATTTGCCAATGCGCTCATATTTAGTGTCAGTACTAAGCTCTTTAATCCTCATGTTGATCAAGTGATTGATTCCCTGATGTATAGGGTTTTGCAAGAGCATTCAATCTTATAAACCCCCAAATTGTAAAGGAGTTCACGAGGATCTTTGGTTGAAGGAACAAAGTTTCTCATAGTAGTAACCAATTTAAAGGAACATTTGTAGTGTTTTTCTTGAAAGATTTTGGAAATTTTGTTGGAGATACCTTCAACTTAGGGGAGAGTAACAACCAAGATATCTAAGGAGGAATCATGGTTCCTAGGAGAGGTATTACAAGTTTTGGCTTGTTTGAGTGCTCTAGAAATGTGTTTAGACTTGTACCCATTAATTTTAAACACTCTAATCAAATAAGCAATTTCTTGAGCAATGTGTTCGTCAATGCAAATTTGAAAAGCCCTAGTGTCAAGTGTTTATAGGATGCTTGTCTTTTGGGCTAGGTGGTGGTGAGAAAACAAATGTAAGTAAAGATCAATGTGTGGTTCTCCTATAAGCCCTAGTGCCCTTGCAAAACACTCGAATAACACCAAACACCACATCAACTTAGAGACTAAAGTCCTTATGAAAGAAGAAAACTATTTCAAATGAAAGCTTAAAGAGATGGTATAAATTGGGTAAACACCCTATCAAGCTCAACTATGACAACGATTGAAGCTTAAGTTTCTCTTGGCAGCCCCTATCAAATTCCCTCAAATTTAATCCCTCCACTCCTCCTTGATTGCTCTCTCTTCTTCCTACTCGCATTCTTTCCTTGTTTCCCAACCTTGATTTTTTCCCTAATTTTAGTTTGTAACCCCTTTCTTCCTCCCTTGTCAATTTCTCTTCTCTTTTGTCACCTATTCTTCCCCTCATCACCTCTTCATGTGTTGTCTTTCCCTTCATCCCATCTCCTTTTCATGCTACTACCCCTTTCCCTTTCTATATCTTAACCTTTATTTTATTTTGAATTTAGCGACCCCTTAGATTGCTTTCTTTATTGTGGTGTCTTAATTATCTTCTTATTCATGTTGCTTTTATCATCTCGTTCCTTTGTTAATTTATAAATTCTATTTTGAGTTATATTTTATTTTTCTTTTAATAATTTATTATCCCTTTACAAATACAATATGTATTAATTTATCACCTCCCTGTCTTTAATTTTCTCATTTTTTTAGGTTAATATAACCTACTATTAGTTTTAGTATTAGGATAAGTTAACATCTAATTTTTCAAGTTAAACCTTATCCATTGCTTAGGCTTGTTTTAATACTTTTATTGCTTTTTATCTCATTTTCTTAGCTATATTTCTTTTGTTCTAAAGTCTTCATCTTCTTCATAGATTTTATTTTAATATCTTTATTTGTATTATCATTATTATTATATTTCCTTTTTAATAATAATTTATTTCTATGTTTTATTATTATGTCTAATATTTGATATTGAGCAATATGTTCATTAATGTATTTCTTTAGTCATAAGATTTATCTTTTTGATTAAGGGGTAAAGTAGGTTCTAAAAGGGCTTGAAAGCTTTTACAACGGCATTGCAATGGCTAGCATCAGTCATTCTACAACAAAGTTGCAGCCAAGTTGTCACATAAGAACTACAATCAAATGGTCAACATCCTACACAACACCAGACCTCGTCCTTCCAATCCACGCACCTTTAACCCGAATATGGGACTCCAAAACTGATTTAGGAAGACCTTTCTTCCTTCTTTGAATAATCGTCCAAGACACACCATTATCAACATCCTCAAAACAAGGAGAAAGGAGACAGAAATCCTCTACCTCTGCCTCATCCAGAGTCACCTCACATGATGATGAAGAATGTCTAACTGAAGAAGGCAAATGTTGCACAAAATCTGTTGACAAAGGAGCAAGGATTCCCCACCATCTGCCAAGGGTTCCAATGAAGGAGCAATCTGAACCAGGTCAAAAGAAGTACTAGCAGGAACCAAGGAAGTCGCTTGAGCTGAACCAACCCAAGGGGAGTTGCCTTAAGAGGAACCTCCAAGGCCACACCATGATCTGTTGTCGAGGGTATGGGACTAGAAGACTCATAATCCTAAGAGTCAGAAGCAACAAAATCATCAACAGTCAAATGGTCGATTCACTACCACATAGCCGAACTTGCATTCTTACGGTGAGACCAGGGCTAATCAGAGGCAAGATGTCTAGTAGCAAATCATCATCTACAATAGAAGGGGAGACCCTCATAATCAAGAGGTTGAGTCCATGGTCTATCTTCTACCATCGGGACAATATCCCTAGGAAGAGCCTTGGAGATATCGATGTCCACCAAAAGACGAGCAAATATAGTGTGGCTAATGTTAGAAGTGGTTGAATCCACCTTCAAAAAATGACCAATAGCATTGTCAATATCCTCACAATCATCCTCCCAAAATTGGAGAGGGAGATTGGGCAGTCTAACCCAAACATGCATAATAGTGAGTGGTTCTATGAGTCGGTTGAAAGAGGGTAACCACGGCTTGAGTGAGAGGTAATGCTCACCCCACAACCAAAGCCTACCATCCAGCACTACATCGTTATCATCCGAAAAATAAAAGCTCGCGATAAAAAATAAATTAATTAATTAAAATAAAATAAAATAAACCTTGGCACAAGGAAATAGCTCAATTTTACCCTCAATGAGAGGCCTCCAAGACTCCAAAACCCACTAATGCAAGTCTAGAAGCCTCCAAGACTCCAAAACCCACTAATGCAAATCTAGAAGAGAAGGCTAAATGCGGTTAAATCTATAAATCAAACCTCATCAAGCATAATAATTTTCATTCCCAATTATATCATGTCCACAAACCACGACTGGTGAGGTTTGAGAATAAGAGAGGGGCCTAGTTTTGCCATGCAGAGGAGGGTGCAGAGAAGGAATCCCTGACCCAACCATGGTTGTGTAAGACAAAGGGGGGCCACGACTCAACCCACTTGCATCATCGAAAGTACTGTCCTTTGGCACCACACCACCAACATCCATTGAAACATGACTGGGAGAAATACTCATGCCACAACCACCCACATCACAGCCATTAGAGTTGTCTATAGTAGGAGTCGATTCAATGGGTGTCACAGTCAACCTGAAGCCTCCACCAGCAACCACACATCCACCTAAGATCGCAATGGGCATCACAACCAAACCAACGCCACCACCAAGAGCCATGCTTCTACCAAAGGTCATAGAGAGCAATAGAAAAACCTCCAATTGCAAAGGAAGGGTTTCAAAAATGGGAGGGAGCAGCATGTTTCAAATGATATGTTGTTCAATATATTTGAAATGTCATAAGATTTATGTTATCTTGGAAATAAATTTGAAGTTTGTTTTTTGTCATAATTGTTTCTAATATTTTGATTATTATTCATGTCTTCAATTTTTTTTATTAAGGGTAAAAGCCAAATTTTGAAAGGATCTAGAACCTTGTACAAAGAGGAGCTAGTGGCACACAATGTCTGGACAGCACAAGCGCAACAAAGCTGCCAAAAACCACAACACAACGGGCTAAATGATACCATACCCTGACCTAGCTATTCTCACACCCTTGACCCGAGTGTGGGACTGAGATACATGTTTCAGAAGACCTTTCTTCCCTCTTTGAACAACGGTCCAAGGAACCTCATGATCCAAATGCACTAATTGAGGAGAGAGGAGAAACACTCACTGGTGCCTCGCTAGGGGGCATCACTTGAGAAGAGGAGCACCTAACTGAGGAAGCCAACTGCTAAGTGGAAATCGCAACACAAATTGGAGGGGACACATCGACATCACCCATCGAAAGGGGGGTGTGACCAAAAGAGGCTACAACATGATCATCAGGCAATGTGGATAATGGGGGGACTGCCACCCCCTTGATAGCATGAGGCTTTGAAGTCTCTAAAGCAGGCACTGCCAAGGCCACACTATGCCCCACCACTAGGGGCACAAGGGGAGAACTATCATCCTAAGAATCTAAGCAAACAAAAACATCAATCGTCACATGTTCAAGGAGGGCATTCCGCCACCACATAGCCAAACCAACATTCCTATGATGAGAATGGGGGCAAACAAAAGCAAGGTGGCCACTAGTGAAGCAATGCCTACAACAGAAGGGGAGACCCTTATATTGATTACTTGAGTCCAAGGCCTATCCTCCACCATCAAAACGACCTCCCAAAGAAGAGCTTTGGAGGTGTCAACATCCACCAGAAAACGGGCATAGGTAGTGTGGCCAATGTTAAAAGTGACCATATCAACCTTCAAAAACTACCCAATAGAATTGCCAATAGCTTCATAACATGAGTCTTCCCAAAAATGGAGAGGGAGATTGGGTAATCTAACCCAAACTGGCATGATATGGAGGGATTCTATAAGGGGATTGAAAGAAGGAAACCATGGTTTGAGCGAGAGGGAGTGCTCACCCCACATCCAAGACCTGCCATTGCAAATCAACTCTCTATCAGCATGGTGGACAAAGGCAGCAATAAAAAGACCCCTAGCACAGCGGTGAAACTCAATTTTTTCTTTTGTGAGAGGCCTACAGGTCTAACAGAGAGGATAAAGGTAATTAAATCAACTAATTAGTGCACAATGAGCATAATGACTTACATTGTTAATGACCTCCTATTTGCATAATACAAGGGAGGACTAAGTGCATGCAAAGGGACGAGCATTGCTCAGCAAAGGGGGTCATGGAGGCCTTTAAGGAACTCCCACCCCAACCTCAACCGCATAGGAAGACAACACGCCATTCATCACTTTCAAACCATCGGGACTAGAGGAGCCTCAAGGGGAGGAAATCTATGCCTCCAAGTTATTTATTATTATTACTATAATTTATCCTCTCCTTCTATTTAAGGAGTTAAATTTTTTAACTTTATTTTCTCGTCTTGATGATGGATCATAAAGTGTATTCTGAAATGTTGATTAAAAAATATTTACACAATTATTACCAAAAGCTCTTTCAATCACATATAAACTATGAAAATGTCTTTAAATAATCTTATCATCAATCAAAAGTAATAAAAGTCAATGGGCCCTTGGTCTACTAGTGAAGTTGAATGGTTTTGAATGAGACCACTAGGGATCAAGTCTTGTTGAGTGCAAGGCCCCGACACCATAAGGGATGAGGCCGAGATCATGCCTAAGGTAACTTTGCCAGAATGGATACCCCTCAGTCCTTGGCTCTTGCTCATGCTCCCCTCTTAGATAGCTAAACGATTTTGTGGGGTTTGATTTAAAACCCTCCAAAAAAAAAGTAATAAAAGAAAACTCCTATGCAAATTCAGAGGTCAAATTAAAGCTCTTGTCAGTAGGTCCAAATTATAAGTGAGTTTGGATAAAAAATTTGATCAATCAAGTACTTATGTGCTCCATGAAAAAACGTGAACATAAAACCTTTAAGTCGTCATGACATACAATCAAATTGATCTTGCAAATAAAGTTTACTAATTGATTACTCTAGTGTAATTTACTTGAGTCCATATGAACTTCCTTTTTGTTTTCATGTTCTAGATAGGAGAGTATACACTTAATACTCATGTTTATAAAAACAAGGACTTCCTATGTTATGATCATAAAATTTCCAGGAGAGTCCTAGCCCAATCCTCATTATCATAAATTTCTAGGAGAATAACAGCTCAATCCTCACTATCATAAGTAAAATATTCTTAACAAATTCTAAATAGGAAAAGATTGAAGACTTGCCTCATCATAGTACCACTATTGCAATGTGGAACACTATCAACAAGAATCATCATAGGCAATAAGTTACAACTAAACCATGTGTATTCATGGTCTCCGTTCATACAAGGTGAAAAATAAACTACGGATATAAACATGATGCTATGGTCATGGTTTATAAGCCAAAGAAGAAACGCAACTAAACTAGCGTTTTGCAACCAATAAATAAAGCTCATACCCATTTAACAATCAAAATAAATTTCAATCTAACAAACCAACCTCATAATTATTATGCATTATTTTAAAAAAAGGAATAATAAATATGACATATATTAAGAACAATTATGAAAAATACTTATAAGATCCTTCTTATGCCACTCCAAAATCTTGCATACAACAAACGTATTTGGCTCAATTTTGGTGAAACCGAAATCCTCAAATACTACCCTCAGATGTCCAGAAAGGTTTTAACTTCGAGGAAGTTGACTAATAGAAACCAGGTGAAAGCAAAAGTTGCAATTCCTAGAAACACAGGTCGACTGATACCATCAAGTTCCAAGTTTAAGCCTCCAGACCTTTGATGATGTACTACCGTTCTTTGCAGCAACTTGCTAATCACATATAGGCTAATTCTTTCATCAAATTTCTAGAAATAATCTAAATGAGATAGCCTGCGAATGGGAATAATATGTTTAGTCTCAAACATAGTTTAATAGAAAATGTATTTGTTGCCATTTTAGATATGAACTATGTTACTAATGTTCATCTCAGACACCATAGCAATCAGGAACCCCTTTCAATGAGCACATTTTTTTTCTATATAAAAGCTCTAGAGTCTGAGCACAAGCATCATTGCATGGAGACTACACAACCATAAACATTATGGACAAAAGTATGACACCATGTTCAAATATTCTCCACAAATATCTAGCAGGATCCAAGCATGGTAAGTAATGGAAATCTTTGTACATCTTGCTAATTACAGAGACAAAAGCCAATCAAACGGCTATTCAATGGGCTATAATTTATAAGAATCCAAAACAATCTAAAAATTCCCAACAACAAATCACAGAATTTGGCAAATAAATTGTTGTTAGCAATCCTGAAGTTTTGAGAACTCAGATTTCCGAAATCATGCTTCCATGAACAATGTTGAAGTTGATATTGATGCATGTCAACAACTTATTATCAGTATCCATCATCTTCATCCTGAGCTTATAGAAACCCTGTAACAATGCCAACAGATACAAAACATCAGACCCCAATTGGAGCAACAATGGTAAGAGGTCCATAATTAATCATAAAGAAGAATAATATTTTTTTCGTCAAAATTGTAGCATTTCTTGGAAGGTACAATTTAACTATATTATATTGCAGGTGCAAAACCTGCCTGCAAGACTACAAGTGATGGGCAAGTAATTAGCCCATGACAGACTAAAGGGACAAATAAAAGACACAAGCAAAGTACATGCATAAAACGAAAGAACAAAGATGTGGATTAAGAAATCATGAGACCATCAACTTATCAAGTAACTCTATAGGGATTTTTGTTTAATGCAATCATGGATAGAGGTTCTAATGAAAAACTATATATTCATGCAACTCAAACACAAAAAACTGAAAACTGTTAAAAGTCACACAAGGACTCACAGGAGCAAAGATCATCTGCAGGAAAACTACTACAAGAGAGAGCTGTAAGAGGATAATACACAAGCCAAATGCATTTGAATATGTGCTACACATTCACAATACTGGAGTTACATAAATAAGCAACCACTTGCTAAAGTGGGAGAGAGACAAAAATGGCAGATGATGATACATGCCATAAATGTCTCAAGCACTAAAAATAAAGACAACTAACCTTCCTAAAAGATAACCACTTTCCAAATAGGGACAAAGTGGGAAAGGAAAGCTTAGGTCACTCACCATAAATCTTTCCAGTATGAGAAAGGAAATATTATCCTAAAAAGAATCTCCCTAATTAACTTATGTAAAAGTGAAATATGATTTTTCACCAACAAAAACTCAGTGCAAGATAACACAATAGAAACTGAATTCTTTAAAAAATAGAGAAGAACGAGATGTCACAGAACAATAGATTATCTATAATAATATATTACTTCATATCACAAAAGTTACACTTGATTTAGGAAACAACAGTACATGCCAAGATTCCAAATTCATTCAGATCTCTGATCTTCAATCTGTTATGTTTTCCTCCCCATTTGCTGTTTTCTTCCAATCTGTTGCCAGCTTCTTATAGAAATCCCTTGATGTAGTAAGGCAACATCAACCAAAACGTGGTACAAAGCAATATGCACATGTGATGGTAACCATAAGGCCAAAATTAAATGATTCCAGCCATTATCCTTCCTTAGGATTGGGTGCATTCCCTTTTGATGATTGCAAGTGACCCCTTCAAACAACTCACCAAACCATGGAAACTTCAGACCTCTATCGCACTTTGCAATAATGGCCAATCAACAATTGCTTGAACCTTTACAAGGTCCATTCTCAATCCATCTCGAGATACAACAAATCGCAAGTAAATCAACTCCTGAATGAAACTACATTTCTTCAGGTTTGCACACTTCTCCTTCTTTAGTTGTATTAGAACCTACTCCAATTGTACAAGTTGTTCCTCCTTTGTCTTGCTAAACACCAAAATGTCGTCCAAATGAACAACAAACTTACCCAAGAATGGCTTCAAGACATCATTCATCAGTCTCATAAAAGTGCTTGGTACATTAGTCAGCCCAAATGGCATGACTAGCCACTCATACAGTCCATCCTTGGTTCTAAAAGTTGTCTTCCCTTCATCCCCTTCACAGATTCTGATTTGATAGTAATCGCTCTTGAGATTAATTTTGAAAAAGTAACATGCTCCACCCAAACAATTCCTTAGGCCATCCATGCACGACAATGGAAACCTATACTTAATGGTGATCTTGTTGACAGCATGGAAGTCTGTACACATCCTCCATTCTCCGCCCTTCTTTGGCACAAGTATTGTAGGTACAATGCAAGGGCTCATACTTTCTCTAATCAAACCTCTCTTCAGCAGTTCAACTTGCCTATTCAACTCAACACACATATTAGGACTCATCGTATGTGGTGCCTTATTCGGTAAACACAGTCCTAGGATTAAATCCATACAATGTGAAATAATGCGTACTTGCGACAATCCTTTAGATATTCCACTATTCATAATATCTTCAAATTCCTTTAGTAGCACTTCCACTTCTGGTTCCTTAGAGTTGCATAACTTACTTTATTATATTGGTGCAAGCTTAACAACCAATGCATAACATTCCTACAAGTTTTCAATTTCATTGAGAAACTCTTTAGCAATCAAATACATTACCTTGTTTGCAGTTTCTTCAACCTTGAATGGCATTAGTTCAAACTTCTTTCCACCCTTAGCAATGGTGAAAGTATTCTTCCTCCCATTATGAATGGCACAAACATCATATTGCCATGGTCTACCCAACAACACATGACATGCATCCATAAAAATCACATCACACCAAATTTCATCAGAGTAACCCCCAATGTGAAATGCAACTAAGCATTGCACACTCATTTGTTGACCCTTCTGTAACCATGAAACATGGTAAGGATTAGGACGAGGTACCAGTGTCAAGCCCAATTTTTGTGGACACTAAGTTGTCAGTGCTTACTCTATCTATGATCACCTTACAACACTTTCCTTCAAATTTACACTTAGTGCGAAAGATACCCTTTCTTAGCCTTGGTTATTTGTCTTCCTTTACAAGCTTAAGCAACACCTTGTGCAACATCAAGTTCTCTCCACCTTCTGGGCTTACTCCCTGCTTCACTACCTAACTCTTCACTACCTTGTGCAATGTGCACTCTTTTCTCAAGACATCCTTGTTTTTGTGTAACCTCTAGACAGTCAAATGCCTTGTGGCCTACTTCTCCACATCTATAACCGGTTCCACTAAAAGTCTTTCCACGACCTCCTCCACTTGTGCCTTCCCTATTCTTTGAAGTTTGCTCTTTTTTGGAGTCTTCTAGGCTACCGCAATGTTGCGGTCTCCCTCTACACATACCCTTGTTTATTGTTTTGTTTGTTAGGAAAAGGGGTGTTGTATAACTTGCACAAAAAATGAATATTTATTTGGGACCACTTGTCAAGTTGTATTGGACATTGGTTAGATATTTTATGTGTGGAAGACATGGGACAAATATTTAATATTTGTGAGAAATATTTAATTTTGGGGTCAATGGTTTTGTGCTCTCATGGTTTTGAGACACATGGTTTAGCTAATACCACTTAGTGGTTTTGTGTGAGCTTGAATCTATAAAGCAAACACATGTTTAGTGGTTGAGGTTGGTTGTCAGTTGTATTGAGCTATCTTGTAAGTGCATATGTGAAGCATGGCATGGGATGTGTGGTTGCATGGTTACCCATTATGTTTGGACACATGGAGGATGCATTGGAGGAGCTTGATGTTTCAAAAGTACTCGTGGAGACTTTGTAAATGTATCGTAATGTTTTCATTACTGAATAATACATTGAGAGTGGATGCTTTTGGAGGCTAGGGTTTTCCCAAGGTATATCTTTTGTCGTCTTGATAGTATGTTTGTCTATTCTTTTGCATGGTGGATTCTGAATACTTATTTGCATATTTATCTCTCTTGGAGTTACATGGAAATGTTTTATATTGCTGCAAATTTTTTTCTTTCGAGTGGTATCAAAGCCTAGTTGCCACATTGTGGGAGATCTCCCGAGTATTTGTAACCCTTGGTATGAGTAGATTCTTGTGCATAGTTGAATCCACGGTCTTGGAGGAAAAGAATGAAAGCATTTTCAGGGTCACGGATACGTTTGCAGACTTTTGTTGCAGATCTAGGGTTTGATGAAGGTTTGGCAAATGGGTTTTCTGCTAGCGCTCTTTTTGTGGGGCTTTTGGGGATGAACTTTTGCTAGAGACCCCTTGGACAAAAATAGACCTCACCATTGAGTCCAAAAGGCCTAAAAACTTATAAATCGATATAAACTTCAACTATGTTTGGAGATAGAAAATTTTCTAAGAATATTTCGTCTACGTCAGTCGTACGTCTACAGTTTTATTTTAATTAAAAAATATTTATTGGCGAGAGGGTACTTATGACTCACCACCTAGCACACAGTACAGAGGGTTCAATAGGTTAAAATATTTTAAAAAAATACACAAAAAGTTGGAATGGGGACTGCCCCCAGTCTTATGCGCTAGCCCAACAGGCGATCATGCCCAGCCCACAGGGGGCTAAACCCCCAAGGTTGTGAGGTGACCGCACCACTAGCGGTCCGCCTAGCACCACCTCCACTTGTGTTGATAGCTTGGCCGCCCCCTGGGAGCACCACCGGCCCCAACCACCCATCCACCACTGCTGCTCAACTGGTAGTGCCATCGAAACAATGCCAACTGAATTTTTATTTGCCTTAATAGAGTAGTATTTTTCTAGAAGGCATAACTTTCACCCACAATATCGGATTTTCCACTTCTTATAGGCCTTGGAAAGCTCTCTCTGAGCACTACACAATGGTATAGGTCTGGTCATCAAATTTTGTTCTTTGTGTCAGACTTTGGTGTCTGAAGCCGACATTGCTCCGAAATGATTAACAAGTAATATCTTGAGCATACGAAATTGAATTTTGGATTTCGAACAGGGGATGGAGAGCATTTTAAATGTACTACACAGTGGATCAAATGGTTTTTCACTTGGATGAAAAACAAGAGGTTTGTACTTGTTTGAACACTTGTAAGAGCCTAAGACTCGAGGTGTAATTGTGTGAGCATCAAGACAAATTTGTGGGCAAAAACTTGTGAGAGTGCACGTTTTTATGAGACCAATATGATGGTACAACAGGTTATCATATTTAGTACTTCTTGATATGAATTTGCAAGTATTTTTAGAGTGTAGACTTTAATGGAGATAGTACGCAAATTATCTTCTGGTTTGAGGACATGTTTGATATATGTGTGAGACTTGGAGTCTCGATTCAGTGAGAGTTGAGTACAAGTACAATGATTATGGTGTCATAGATATTCATGTACATTTGAGCATTGGCACAACATGGTCATGTACGCGGTTGACAAGATTGGGTTGTGATATTGGATTGATTTATGATTACAAGTGGTGAGGTGGTTCAATGTTAGGAGGCTGTTCTTATCTCTTTGATGCTTGTTTGGTTCCTTGACTATGGTAACTCATTTGTGGATTTGTGTGGCAAATCAAATCTATAGATGATCTGGTGTTTGCATCATAAGAGATCTACAAGTTATCTTCTTTGTTATCTCAATTTGTGGGTTACTGATGTGATGATGAGTTTGCATGTTGCATTGGTTTAGGATCTACGAGCTATGCAATTTAATGGGTTGGCATCACCCATTGGTTGCAGTGATGACTCGGATGTGGACTGTCTGTATCCATAGGTCTTTTCAGTGTTGATATAGATTCAGTCAGTTGGCCTTGTATGTGGTCATTTGTTGTAATGTCCCACCCTAGGTGGACACTTGCTAACACAAATTTTCTGCCTTGTTTGGTTTGTTTTGATAAATGTTTGTGATATATCGGCAATGTTGATACAACAATATAATGCATCAAAACAAGAGATGTTGCAATAATAATTTTTAACTCAAAACTGAAATTGCATTGGGAATACACAGCTGAAAAATCCAGATTTTTATACCAACTTAAATTCTCATTATTTTCACAATATATTAACAACCCAATTCATAAAATAACCCCTATTATCTAAAACAACAATACCCAAAAAATCTAGGAGTTACAATTCATGAACTCATAAGTAAACATGCCTTGAACCCCTCTGAAAATGGTTGCCAAGAAGAAATGTACAGTTTGCAGCAGTCATACAGCAGAATAGACACCTCTTTGAATTACAAATGATCATACCCGGTACCCAAGCCACTAAATGCAGGTCTGAAAACTTTATATCAGCAAACTAGAATCTTCCATTAATGGACGCCTGGCTTCAAAGACGAGTTCTCCAACATGTAACAGCAGCAAACTGTTAACAGCAGTTTAGACGCCTCCAAAGAAGTGATTTCAGCTCCTAACTAAAAGCAATTCACCCCCAAACTCAAACGCCACCCTCTAGCTGTTGTACGGCCAGGCTAAAAGAGAATTGTACGGCCTGAGAGAAGCTACAGTACGGCCCAGCAATGATAAAACTTCAATGAATGCTACAACAAACAAGTCTTACTAATTTCTAATACTAATCTTCAAAATTCTGAATTTACTTTCTTAATGATTGAAAATGATATTCAATCGATTTCTTCAAAATTTGGCCAAGGGCCATTAAATTTTGCAATGAAACCAAGTAGGAAATCTGAAGTAATCTCCTCCACTAATGATTGCAACAATACATCAGCTGCTGCAACCCTCCAATGCAATAATAAACCAACTATTGCATCAATCTAAACCTTATTTCAAAAATGCAATAATAAACCAGCTATTGGATTCGAACTCCTTATTCAAAAATGCAATAATACATCAGCTATTGCACCAATCCAAACCCCTGCAATGAAGCACCTGTAGAAACCATGGATGGATTCCTCCACAATCAATCAGCTAGGGGTCATCTTTCAAACCCGAAACCAATGTCAACTATGAGGGTTTTCGTCCTCAAAGCCCTGAGATCAATAAAAATTTCAATAACATTTCAATATCAGCAATATCCATAGCATAATGAAAAGAGAAGCCCTCACATCCTTTTATATTTTCTTCCTTGAAAGCTTTGGGAAACTTCCCCAATATAGGTGCCACACATGAGAGGAAACATTCTTTTAAAAAATTAGAAAAAAACATTTCTTTCCATCCTTTTCTAATCTTTTTTTTTTTTCACTTTTCCCTAGGATTAAAAAAAAGCACTTTATTTCCTTTCTTTTTCTAACTTTCCATAGAATTAGAAAAAAACACTTTATTTCCTTTCTTTTTCCCACTTTCCCTAAGTGTTCCCCTTTGGCATAAATAATTAATTTATTTTTAAATGCTCACATGGTCCCCTTTTTAAAACAACTTTAAGTTGTGTCTCCTAGGCATAGGGGTACAACTTAACTTTATAATATTTAATTATGCCAAAGTTGCCTTTTTATAAATAAAATAATAAAGTGCCCATATTATATTATTTTTGTCCATCCCAACCAAGGACTGCCAAGGAAGAACTCAACGCCATACTTTGCCATAGATCATGCTGCCATAAATAGTACTTACTAAAAATAGTAAGCTCAAGAAAGTCCTCGGATGCCAATGCATGTTATATCACCCTGAAGCTCTCTTAAAACCCAGAAGGAATCCAATAATCAAACTACCATACATTGACAAACAGATCCCCAAAAGCTCAAAAGAGATCACCACACAGCTGGAAACCCTAATTATTGCCTCCAACTAGCCTACGGGCCTCCGAAACAGGTTAACGGTCCATCCTAGATATCATTGATGAGAAGGGGACATTACATTTGTGCATTGGTATGTTGCATTGGGATGAGAGGATGGATGATTAGAGTGTCTGGATAGTCAATTATTGGGACTAGTAGCATCGTTGTTTATCACGATGTCATGGATAGCTTTGTTACACAGTTCAGTGGGAGATTTTGACAATGATGGTTTGGTGGTTTATCTTCTTCGCTTGGAGATCTTGGCTCTACTTTATTCTCTGGAGCTGCTAGTATTGTAGTTGAGTGAGTGTGGACCATGGGTGATCTTCATTTAGGAGATGTTTATCATGATGCCATAGATAGCTCAGTATCACGGTTCAATGGGAGCTTTTGCAGTGATGTAGATTCATCACTTGGTGATGGATGATCTTCTGCAGTGGTTGTTGATGTCATGGAAAAGCTCTTGGATTATGATTCTTGTATGCAATAAGAGTTCTTTGATATCTTGAGTTCTATTGACAGGAGATGGTTATCTTCATGTGATTTAGAGATGTTGACATCTTGGTTTACCATGGAGGACTCTTGGAGTCTTTGGTGAGGTGTTGGTTTATGACTTGTCGGTTTTGATAGGGGATCCTTGGTTTAGAGGATGCTTGGTGTTGTGCCATGGTGGACTCTTGATTGTGCATTAGAGTTTTGGCATGATACAGGGGCTCGAAGGAGCAGGATATGTTCTTTGGAGCATATGATCTTCTAGGAGAAGATGGTAGATCACGACGTCGTGTGGAGTTCCTGATTCTATAGTTGGAGCTTTGACGGTGATCTAATTAGTTTTCTTGGGATCGAGTACATTGGTCATGTGCTTGGGAGCTTCATGATAGTGCAAGGTTGCATTTGGATTTTAGCATGGATTGATCGGTTAGAGGTGCTCATGGGAGCTTCAAAATATTCCTTCTATCGTCGCTCAAGCTCAAAACAAGGACTGCAACCAAGAAGTGACTATGGAAGAGTAAAAAAAATTGTTTTTGGAATGAAATGGGATAAGGCTCTAGGACCAAATGGTTTCAATGCTAACTTTCTTCAAGACTTTTGGGCCATTATCAAAACTGATCTTATTTAAATGGTAGAAGACTCTCTAAAGACCTCTAAGATACATGGAGGAATCAACTCCACTTCCTTGGCTCTCGTTCCTAAGGAATCTCAGGATGCCAACATTGGCAGATTCAGGCCTATTTCTCTTTGCAACACTTTCTACAAAGTTATTTCAAAAATCATTTCCAAAAGGCTTGAAACCATCCTCCCTAATTTGATATCTGAAGAACAGATGGTATTTGTTCCTCATCAACACATTGCTGAGGGTATTATCCTATCTCAGGAAGCAATCCATTCTTGCAAAATAGAAAACAAAAGCATAATGGCCATCAAATTGGACATGGCAAACACTTTTGGTAGAGTAAACCATGATGCCATCATCCAAACTTTGTTAAAATTCAGATTTGACAAACAAATTGTTGATTGGAAAAGAGCTTGTATGGACAGTCCCTGGATTGGTCCCCTTGTTAATGGCAGCCCTACTAAATTCTTTAAGCTTTCAAAAGGTCTCAGACAAGGCTGGCCCCTATCTCCTTTCTTGTACATCATTTTTGCTGAGCTGCTTAGTAGAAGACTTGAAGCAAAAAGACAGTAAAAACTCCTTCTGGGTACTCCCACCTTCCCAGATGGGAAAGAGCTGAACCTGCCCAATTTGCTGATGATACTATTGTATTTGGTAGGGCGTCTACTCAGATTGCTAGGAGATTTGCTTCGGCTCTCAAAGAGTTCACGGAAGCCACTGGCAATAAGATAAACACTAATAAATCTGTAATTTATTTGTCTAACCCTCGTAATCCTGTGAACATAGATATCTCTCGAATCTTGGGGTACAGAGCCAACTCCAAGCCAACTTTCACTTATCTGGGCATCCCTATTTCTTTTAGCCAACCCAATTTTTCTTACTGGGACAAGTTGAAAGAAATAGGGTGCTTAATAAACTCAGAACTATCAATGCACCTTCGGGAGTTATTCAAAGAATGGAACAGCTTCTGCACGAAAGCCTCTAGGAAGGGGGGGAATGGACAATAAGAAGAAATTCCACTCGATTAAATAGGGGAAAGTTATAAGAACTAAACAAGAGGGTTGTGTTGGTCTCCACTGCCTCAAAGATCATCAAATTGCCCTAGACGCCAAAATTATTTGGCATATGGTGTGTCAACTGCAAATGGTGGGTCCATTTTCTATGTCAAAAATGTCATTACTAGCCTGGAAAAGGAATCACTCTTTCATTTGTTTCTCAAATCTGTAAAAACATCGAAACAACTTCACAACTCTCTCTTAGCATGTTTCTTGGCTCCCTGGAAATGGAGCCAAAACCCACTTCCTGAGGACAGAATCATGGATCACCACAATATGAGAATATCACACCAGTTAAGAGATTGGCTGAACCAAAATAACATTTCCACTTTACTCCAATTTACCAAATCATGAACTTCAATGGCATCCCAAAGGTTACAAATTATTTGGAAATGCAACTTCCATTGCAGCTGAAAGAAGACTGGCAGAGCTTCACTTTTTCTTTGCAAGGTCATGTCTTTCTTGACCCTTCAATTGAAGATAAACTCATCTGGGGTAGCGTTAAAGGAACAGGCTTCTATTCTGTCAGAAAAGGTTATCTTCTTTTGCAAGGGGAGCTGCCCACTCTCCCCAATTGGAGACATCTGGCATAAGCGTGCCATTGCCAAAGTTAATTATTTTCTTTGGCTAATTTCTCAAAACAAGCAACTAACCTATGACAATCTTAGAAAACAGAATTTTAAAGGTCCCAACAAGTGTACTCTATGCTACAGGGAAGAAGAAAATCATGACCACCTGTTTAATGAATGCGCCTATGCTAGGGAAGTGTAGATTATGGCTCTTCAAAAAGCCTTTTCTGCTGTCCCCATCCCTGACAACTTTCAGCAAGCTCTTGACTTGCATTCTCACCTCCCTGCTCCCTGCTCAGAATTTACTTGGATTACTTCTAACATTCCTCTCATCTCTAGATATATGTTTTGGAATATTTGGAAAGTCAGAAACTACCAAATTTTCAAGGATAAAGCTTTTCCAGCAGCCACTGCACTGAATACCCTCTCTCTTCTCTGTGACTCTTCACATCATGGAAATGCTTTTAAAATGAAATCAAGAATGTCTATATCCATCCCCCCAATATTCCTACTAGTGGCTTTTGTCTTTTTTTTTATGGGCTTTGAAATTGGATCCTGGAATTGCTGGTTGTGAGGATGTTTTACTTGCTAATGGAAATTTAATCCTCCAGTTTGCTGCTGGACTGGGCCTCACCTCTTATAATGTTGCAGAAGCCCAGGCACTAAAATTTGGCTTGCATCTTGCTCTGGAAGAAGGAATACAACAGCTAAATGTAAAGGGCGACTCTCAACTTGTTATTGATGTGGTGAAGTTTCTCACCATAAATGTGTCTACCTTCAGAACATAGCTACATATATAATCTGTATTGGGAAAAACTGTTCTTCTATTGACAATCAGCACATTCCCAGAGCCAGAAACGCCACTGCTGGTTCTATGGCCAATCATAGAGCTGCTCTTCCTGCTGGCACTCTCCAAATCTAGCGCAGCAACGAGCATTTTTAACGGTCTTTAAGTGTTGATTTGTTCTCATTTTTTTGTATTATATGTACATTGTTAATAAAATTTCTTATTTTCAAAACAATAGTATAATTGAAAGCATCTTCAAATGCCATGTCCAGTATACAAGGAGTATCCTCTCATAGAAAATGAGTAAAAACTGACCTCACACAACCATGCTTATTGCCAGATTATCATATGTTTATGTTCAGGTCTATCATAATAATATGGTACTGAGAAGTTAGAAAAGAATAATAAAGCCTATAAATCATTGCTATGAGCAACAGCACAAGGGAAGGATGTCACAACCCAAATTTTTGACTGTTATATGTGTGTGTGTGAGAGCACGCGCGCACTCGGGAAATGAGAATTACTAAGGGTGGATAATTAATTATGATAATGATGGTGTTTTCGTTAACATTATATCAGTATTTATTGAAATCATGAGTGGATCACTTTGACTAGATCGAGTCAATAGTAATCAATTGATGACGTTAGAACATAATCGATAACTAATAGAGCTGTTGATATCCATAATGTCAACTAGATCACTTCAACTAGGCTGACCTGATCCTAATCAATCAACGAGGATGTGAATAGAATTATTGCTAGTGGAATTGGGCAATCATATCAATGAGTTAGGATGATATCGTTGCCATTGGATATAGAATAATTAACTGGAAATTATGGTGTTTGTCGCTGGTAGTATAAGAATTTCACTCCTCCAGTCAATAACAATTAAACCCTGTGAGATGAATGTTTAAGGGTCATTCCTAAACCTCCTTTCCATCTTAAACTAGTATGGAATGGTTACTATTAATTATAATTACTAATATTATCATTAGATTGTAACAAATTAAGCAAGTGAAAGAAAATATTTAAGACCCGACTCATATCCATACATCTCATTAAATGACAGTTGAGAGAGGGATGACAGGTTTGAGGTGTGTGAAGAATATAAGGGGAGAGACTGATGTATCAAGAAAAGGATAGGTATAGTTTAAGATTGCTCTATGAAAAGTGAGGGGATAAAAGAGTTTGTGACGACTGTAAACCGTGAATCAAATACTTATTTAAGAGAATAAAGAAACACTAACTGCCACTAGTGGATTGAATATCCAGGTGAATGAAGTGTTTAAAGAATTTACGAACGACTAAGTAGAGAGTGGAACATTCAAGCAAGCAAATTGCAGTCAACGACCAGTTCTCTAGTGGACGTTGCAACATGCAAGAAGGCTGTTCCAAGAGGATTTGATTTAAGATTCATTTAGCAATACATTTGTCACATGGAAGTTTTGCCAGAAACTGGTAGAGAAATAATGTGTTTGAGTGTTGTCAAAGAACAAGGAGATTAGGAGGACGTGGCCCATGAATATAGGCGGGAAAACTTTATAAAATAGGGAGAAATTTACTGATGAAAGAGGGATTGACACCATACAGGGAGGAAGTTTAAATATAAAGGAGGTGTTGATCCATTAGGAAATTTCACAAGGAGAGGACAGCAAATATGATCTGTTGATGTGGAGTCAGTTGCATCTGTTCTCTGGCAGTAGGACTAGACAAGAGATCTGGGTAAAGTTGAACCAATGAATCTGATGCACATTACCATATTTGGATGAAAATTCTGAGCTAGTTTTGGGTTTACTACTGAAACTACAACATAGCCAACTGTGGAGGTTGTAAAGCACAATCTTCCTGATCCTCTCCTCTTGCATCTGTATGAAGGAGATTATAGGATTTGATGTCAGATAAACAGTATTCGATTATTTACATCGCATGTGTCTTCGGGTCTTTCCTGGTTTAAGAGAACAAGCAGCGGTCAGCTGTCATTATAAGAACAAGAGCAAGGTACAGAGCTTCGGTACGAGCATAAGACTGTACAAGAGAACTCAAAAAAAGGCATTTCCAAGCCACTTGATAGTTCACGGGGACAAGGAAAGATCTAGGTTAGTTTTCTTTTACAGTGATTGTTTTATTTGGCTTAAGAGAAGCACAAAACTGTCACTATAAAAACAAGAACAAGCTATATAGAGCTTCAGTAGGACCATAAGAGCATACAAGAGAACTCAAAAAAAGGTGTTTCCAAGCCACTTGATAGGCAGTGCATTTCAAGGGGACAACGAAAGATCTAGGTGAGTTTTTTTTTTAAGTGATTATTTTATTTAGATTAAGAGAAGCACAAAACAATATCAAGGAAATTTAAAGATTGCTAATATGAAAGAATTTAATTCAATCGCCATAATCTAGTGGCAATGTAAATGTAAAATTGATTGAAGGCTTTAAGTGATCATAAGAAAGCTTAAAAGATACAAGCATTACCTCCTTGCTTGTTAAACTCATGCCGATATGGCTGAAATTATTAGTAGAACCAGTTGCTAGTGGGAGATTGTTAATGGTTTTATAATAATATCATCTCTGTTGAAACTAAATTGAGTGTAAATCTGTGAAAGAATGCAATGTTGACCAACCATAAAGTACATGTTAAAATCATATTGCAATGCTTCTTTTCTTGATATCTTGTATGTGATTAGAAGGATCATTTTGATTTATGGATGCTTGTGGAACCAAGTACTCATAGGGCAACTCATATTTGAGAACATACTACCTTAGTAACCACAGTAGAATTTTTAGGAACCTAATATAAATTTTGACACTGGAGTACTAAAGTTCAAAGAGTAATTTGTCTGCCATATTTTAACTAGGATCTGTCAGGGCAACCAGGTAAAATATAAGGGAAGTTAGCAATGGCTGCTAATTCATTGAATGGAAACAAAGTAAATGTTAATAAGATAGTTCAAACTTCATAGAGCTCCTTCATTTCCCTCTCCCTTAAGATATTCAAAATTCTCACAAGCAAAGTTGCAAATTTCAGTGACTCGAGGAGCTGGCATCATTGGTTCTCATTTAGTAGATCAGTTGATGGAAGATGGAAACAACGAGGTGATGGTTGCTGATGACTTCTTCCCTAGATCTAAGGATAACCTCTAAAAATGGATTGGACACCATAAATTTGAACTCAATCGTCATGGTAGACTTTTATATTTTTTTCCTATGGACTCAACTCAACTCAACTCTTAAAAATCCAATTTTAATTTTGTTCAGTATCTGTTTGTTTCATGTCTGGGGTTAGATTTGAATTAGAGTTGAGTTAAAAATTGCCAAAGTAAGCCTAATTTAATAAACTAAGCTATTAGAAGTGGTTGACCTTAATCTTTCCCAAGCTGCCGTACAAGGTCAACAGTGATACTCCTTTCCAAGTGTAATGTAAAGGTAATGAAGGAAATGGATTGGCTAGGCCACCTACCCAATGAAGTAAAAATTCTTTGTACTTCTTAAAGAACTCATATGAGGGTATTAGAGTGAATAACAATGTGACATTGGACTTAATAACCGTGTATTATTAAAGTAATGCAATGAAGGAACTCACCAAGATCTAACTCTTTGTTGACCAAACTAAGCTTAAGTTAGATTGTTCCCTGTAGGAAGGAATATTCGAGTCACAGTCCTAGTCAAAATGTAAACAAAAATGTTGAGAAACAATAGCCTTTCGATAATAAAATTATTTGGAATCCGGGACTAAACATAGATTGTTGATATAAAGATGTCCTTGAAGCTTCTTGTCATAATGTGAAGCCCTTTAGTGGTCAATTCCTTTATTGTTAAAAATAAAACATGTGTTTGATGTAGTTATGAAATTGATGGAAAGGAGAATAATAGGCTTTCACGAGGTATAGTAGATAGTGTAGTATGTTAGTTCCCTCTTGCCCTTCAAGATGCAAGAAGAGAGATTCAGCTGCAAAATTGGAGTGAAGCGCCCCCCACCTCTCCTAGCTATGTAAAATTAAATTTTGATGGTGCTTCTCCGGGCAATCCGGGAGTGCAGGGGCTGGTATTATTATTCGCAAGCAGCACAACAGCATTGTTCATGGAGGTTCCCTATTTCTGGGTCATCATACAAATAATGAGGCAGAATGGGAAGGCGTGATTGCAGGGATGGCTCTAGCATCCTTGGTGGGTGTGTAACATTAATTGTGGAAGGGGATTCCCTAATAGTGATCAATGCTCTTAAAAAAAGGCTTTCACCCCAATAGGCAACTTTGGAGGTTTTTGGAAGCAGCGCTTCCTCTCAGTCAGCAGTCCAAATAAGTCATTTACTCTCCTTGTCAAAGAGCATCCAATGCAGCAGCAGATTATCATCCCAATTGTGATATAGATCTTAACGGTGTCATTCTTTATTATTTATTTATTTATTAACTTGAACCTCTTTGGACACTATATAGTGACCTTTCTTCCTCATGGGCAGAACAAAACAAATTTTTAAATTACAAGCCCCTGTAATCTTTCTTGATTTAAATCTTGGGTCATTTGGTCCCTTTCTAATCCTAGGGACAACTAATTAATATAGACATCTTCTATGAGGTAGGGAGTGTGAGTTTTTTGTTTTGTCATGTGTGTGAGCTTGGAGCATCTCCCCACATTTAAGTATTGCATGTGGGAGCTTTGCTTATTTCCCATAATGTTGTGGCTTACAGCCATTGCTTCTTGCTGGAGGCGGAGTCTTGCAAGTTGGTATTCTGGTGCGATTTGTGCAACTATGTTTTGGGTGGACTGTTGATTAATGGTCACCATGACAAATGAGCATCAGATTTAGAAGGTGCATGATCCTTTCAGAAGACATTGAATCACAAATAAAGACTGCTCTCAATCTTCACCTACAATGACATGGCAGCCCTACGGTTTGTTAATACTGTGTTGGGTGATACTAGATTGGGTGCTAGAGATTCCCCACATTCCATGGCCTCCATTAGGGAGGATTTCATAGTAAGTTTGGCAGCTGCTATCAAGGAGTTTGCATTCTCCACCTTTTGTTGCCTGCACAATTTGGTGATATAGAGGTTCTACAATCGGGAGCATAAGAGGTGGTCAAGATGAAAGCAAAGTGGTGCAGTCAAGGTTAGGAAACTAATTAAAATCAGCATAACCTTGCAGCCAAAATCTAAAATCCACAATCCACAAGTAAAATATGCAATTTGGAGACAAGTTTTTTTTTTTAATGACAAGTTTATTATTTGCTTCTGTAGCCCATTACATCATGTAAAAGAAACTACATGTGCTTCAGGAATACAAATTCCTCTGTAGCAGAACTAATCTAGCTTACAATGCAATTATAATCAAAAAATATCCTTCATACTAAATCTATTCTTCAATTTTCTTCACTGGTTTTCAAACCTCTTCTTGTAGCCAAGTATACCGTCTTTGTTCAACTCCTTTTCACATGCTCTATTCTCCTATGTTCTACAAAATTATCCTTCATTTCAGTTTGTTGTCTCATCAGACTTACTTCATTCAGCATTCCTCTCTTTTCCTTTGAATCTGCCTTCTCTCTCTTTCTCCAAATATTTCTTGTCCTTCTCTACAACCCACAACCAAGAAAACTTCACTGTAACCTCTTCAAAACAATCACCCAAAAGTCCTTGGGGTTTAGGCATGCAGCCAGCAAGAAAGACACGGCTTCCATGATCATTTGCAACGACCAAGAATGGTCCTAAAACACCCATGCAGCTGAGGAAAACCAACAACAACTCAAATAAAACTGCACATAAAACCGAAAACAAAACTTCACTAATGTTTTTGGGGATGTAGAGTTGCATATGAGCCCGAATGCTCCTACATCACAAAGCCTCAATCATCGGCACTTAGAATACAAGTTTGATGCCTTCAGGTGGTCTGCCTATGGAAAACAAAGAATTGAAACAGATAAATCGTGAGTTATTGGTTCTCTATGATTTTTGTGTAGATGTGGGGAGGTGTTGGTGGGGCTCATGGTGACCCATAATAAGGGTCATCTGGAGGTGTCAAGTGACTTTACTATCGCAGTCTTTTGTGCAAACAAGCTACACAAGGCCCAACGTAGGAAGGAGTCGTTTCATGGAGTACGGTTCCCGTCACTTGATCTCACAGCTACTAGTGTTGCATTGGGATTTTATGCAGACAAGCTACACAAGGCTCATCATAGGAAGGAGTTGTTTCATGGGGTACAGTTCCTGTCACTTGATCCCACGATTGCTAGTGTCTCAAGGGAGGTAGGATAGAACTCCAACACGGTGGAGGTTTAAGACCTGGCATGCTATGGAGTGCCGGATAACTTAGGAGTAGGGCACTAGGGAGTATGTTAATCCTCTCTCTGCTTTCTATGGTGTCAGTTTTGGTGGAGGTGGTCGCATGGAACAACATTTGATGTTTGGCTCCGCTTTAGCATTTTTTGGTTTGTTTGTATATAGCAGTAGCAAGCATTCCTATTTGTTTTTGTATGGATGTTTTATAACTGACTCTTATGGTCCTTTATGCTCTTATGGATGTAATACTTATTATATGCTTTTCCAAGGTGGGGGGCCCAAAAGAATCCCCTGTTAATTAATCTAAAAAAAAAGATAGAGTGGTATGTGAACTAGGAAGCAAGGGTGACTAACTACGTAAACCTTGGTTTGACTATGTGTCATACTGTTGATGAGGTTTTTGTGACTACAACAACATTAGAATAAAATACTGGGTATCCTATCCTCTCTTGAATAAAGCTTCTCAGACGCTGAACTATGTGATCGAATGAGATTGCTCCAAGGTTCCTTTTATGTCAGGTCTTGACGTGCATAGGGATAGACTCAGTAGAATGATGTGATTTGCTGGTAATCACGAAGGGGACTTACGTAAGATTGCTCTTTCAGAGTTATGGAATTCATTTCTGGGATTCGGACTAGGATTTGCGGTGAATGGAATTCTTTCACAGATTGACAACTGGAATTCTAAAGTTCCATTCCTACAGAGGCGGATGATTTAGACGATGAAGCTCTGGAAAACTAATCCTAATGAAGATCTAAAAGAAAGTGAAAAAGATAAGATAAGGGTTCAAGAGTTTAACTAATTGATGGAAGAAGACTGCTGCTGGAGATAGAAACTGGAACCAGTCCTCTGCTTCGTCATGAGACAACAGCTAGGCAGGGGCGGTGCTATCTTCTAAGGGGGAATAAGGATTTTCAGACTGCTTCAGTAAGAGACATGGATTTGTTCATACGGAACAGTCGAAGTTAGGTTCGAATTAAGTTCAGACTAACCATGCACGATGATTTGCAAGCCACAGATCACCAATGGTATGAACAAACAGATTCAATCATACAACAGTAATAATCTCCATCTTTCTAACTAATAAAAATATGAAAATACAAGAAAGAACTTCAATATTTTCAGATTTGCTCCAAGAACTCAATAAGACCATGCCAAAAATCCAAAGGAATATATGAACACCATTCTTCAATGCATATATAATTACTTCAGAAGTTTATATCACAACAATCCAACTGATTTTGGAGTTCCAGCTCATAAGAAACTATGCAGAAATGAAAACTAGCTACTAAGGAGCTCTAGGAGCTTCGGAATGGTAAATATCAGAAAAGGAGAGAGAGCCATTACAATGAGGCATCCCTCAGCCTTTATATAGGCTCTCAAAAATATCCTAGGGCAAAAGGAAATCAGATTTCCTTGAAACATGTGCCCTGGGTTACAAATCCTAGAAAAGCAGGTGGGGTCGTCAGAATGTTCCTGTAGGAGACTGCCACCTATCCTAGTCGTCAGAATGTGTAAGGAAAACTTCCAGCTGTCCTGGTCGCCACCTGTCTAGGACTCCTGGATAGGAATGTCCTGTCTGTCCTGCTCCTTGGTCGCAAATTCTATGATGTCTTGGAGTCCTTTATCCTAAACGCAGATTCCAGGGTGACCAGGATTTTTATGTGGAGGAATCCTTCCTTGAGCAGGGGCACACTTTCCTTAGGGTCCTGGAATGGAATTCCTTCCTGAGTTGGAATTCCCTGTCGTGGAATAGAATTCCCTGTCCTGGATTCCTGGGTTGGAATTCCTCATCCTTGGCGTGGATTTCCGTTCCTCCTGATGGATGTGAACTTGAAGTGTATCCTCTTGGTTTTCCAAGGATTGATCCTCTTGTCTGGAACTGGAATCCTTGATACTAGACTTGGAGTGATTTCTCCCATTCTGCCATCCTTGATGCAGGCATTCTCTGTGTCATTTGAAATCTTTGGAAGGACATCTTGACCTTCCTTATCCCTTTGTGCGAAGTCTCCCTGTCGCCGAACTGGAATTTTTGATGTTGCCTTCCCTTCCCTCGGTATGCATGTGTAGTCTTCTTATTGTCGGAACTCCTGGATCCTTGAAATGGTCATCATTTCCGGCGCTTGAACTCTCTGCATCCATCCTGCTTGCCCCGGATCATCCTTGTTCATGCTCCTCATGGAACTTATCCTCGTCTTGGATTCCTGCAAAACATGGGAAACCTCGAATAGTCATGATGCACAAAATCCATAAATACAATACAATATGAAATGAAACATGAATGATTTTGCAAGTTTTGATCAATTTCACTTATAAATTCCTGAACAAAGGATTTCCCTCATTCTCCGGCATTCTTCATACTCGACTGACTTTTCCTTCATTCCAGGGTTACCAGGCATGGACAGGAGGAATTTCCAGGTCAGGGAGCAATTTCCAGGTGGTCGGGGATTCTATGGAGTCAGGGATTCCTGCTCATCCTGGAATTCCACTTGTCCTGGAGGATGAATTTCTGCCCTCCTTGCTCTGGAATTGAATTTGTATGATTGTAAATGACTTGGGCGCCCTCCTTTTATAGGTAAGTTGTCCTTCTTTGCCACTTGGCCGACCTAGGTTGGAGGAGGAGAAATTTAGCCGCCATACCTTATCACTGGCCGACTTAGCTTTTTGTCCTTTTCTGTTTTGTCGGTGGTCGGGGATTTGTGAACGTCGGGGAATTTGGCATGTCGGGGAATTTGGGATGTCGGGGAATTTGGCATGTCGGGGAATTCGGAATGTCGGGGAATTTGGCATGTCGGGGAATTCCTGAGGTCTAGGATTTTTCTTCCCCAGCATAATCTTTGAACTTCCGCTAAAATCCAGCTAAGTCTTGGAACATTATCCTATGGAATCTTACTCAGATGGAAGGTTACACTTTGCTTTCTGCGGAGGAACATGGCGGGATGTGTCCTTGGACTTCTATGTTCAATCTTTTGGATATTTGCTAAGGGCTTCATCACTCTGTTTTGGCAGGGATAGATTTTCTTATGCTGGGATCAGAGACTCCATTTTAAAACCAGAAGTACCCTCCATCGTGTTTAGGGATTCCGGACTTCGAGGTATAACAGGCGAGGAATTCTTCCATGCAAGAGCTGGCAAACTGGGTTCCGGAATTTCACCCCGCAGGTCTCCCATTCTAGACTGGATCAGGAATGTCCAAGGGCGCAGAATCCAGAAGGTCAAGGATTTTGCGCCCAGGACAAAATTTGTCCTGGAGCGCAGAATCTAGAAGGTTAAGGAATTTGCGCCCAGGACAAAATTTGTCCTGGAGCACAGAATCCAGAAGGTGCTGGAATTTGCGCCACTTGCCTTTAGAGTTCAGTTTCAGGGAATCTAAGTCAAGGATTTGCATTTTCCTGAGTTTCGAAGTGGGATTCTGGTTTTGCAGTAGGTTCATTCTCCTAGCTACTCCATGGAGGTTCAGATGCTAATACAGGATCAGAAAACGGAGTTTATTTCTTCCATCCTCGTTCCTTCCATCCTCGCGGAATCTGTTACTTCCAAGGCGGGATGAGAGGTTCGTTCGTTCCATCCTTCGTTTCTTCCATCCTCGTTTGTTCCATCTTCCGAGAGTCTGTTACTTCCAAGGCAGGATGAGGGGTTCGTTTCTTCCATCCTCATTTGTTCCATCCTCTGAGAGTCTTTTCGATGGCGAGACATGAGGTTCATTTCTTCCATCTTCGTTCCTTCCATCCTCCGGGAATCTGATGGCGAGACACAAGGTTCGTTTCTTCCATCCTCCGGGAATCTGATGGCGAGACACAAGGCTCGTTTCTTCCATCCTCGTTCCTTCCATCCTCCGGGAATCTGTTACTTCCAAGGCAGGATGAGGGGTTCGTTTCTTCCATCCTCATTTGTTCCATCCTCCGAGAGTCTTTTCGATGGCGAGACATGAGGTTCATTTCTTCCATCTTCGTTCCTTCCATCCTCCGGGAATCTGATGGCGAGACACAAGGTTCGTTTCTTCCATCCTCCGGGAATCTGATGGCGAGACACAAGGCTCGTTTCTTCCATCCCCATTCCTTCCATCCTCCGGGAATCTGATATCTCTATGACGGAAAGATGGACGTTCATTTGTTCCATCCTGACTGTGAATTCTAGGAGTCAGGTATCCACAAAGGGGGTCAGAGAAAAAAAAAATCCAAGCCAGGAGTGACTGGTCAGAGCAGGAGGGAGAAACTGGACATCCCAGTCCTTGGGCGCAAAATCCAGTACCTACTGGATTATGCGCTCAGGACAAAAAGTTGTCCTAGGCGCATATTCCAGAAGGTCCTGGAATGTGTGATAGGGAATTTCCTGAGAGTACTTTCATTTTCCTCTGGTGTCTAGAATTCCTTTGCCCTGAAGTCATTATCAGTTCCTGCAGCAGGATTTCATTGTGGTGGAATGTCTTCCGAGAGTTTGTTTTCGATGACATGACACGAAGTTCGTTTGTTCCATCCTCCAGAAATTCGGTGGCGAGAGACAAAGTTCGTTTGTTTCATCCTTCATTTCTTCCTATTTGGAATTGGCTAAGTCTGGCAGCCTGAAATCCTGAAATCCTGGAAAAATGACTAAGTCTGAAATCTGGTGGATCTTCCAAATTCTAGATTCTGCATGTTAAATCCGGCAGATTCGAGACCTATCTCAAACATCCTGAAAGGTATATTGAAAAATATTTAAAGTATAAGAAATTCAATCTCTCAACTTATACTTAAATATATTTTTTAATATACCTTTACCCTAAAGACGCTGAAAAATGGCAAAGATTGTCCTTGAGCGCAAAATCCAGTAGGTACTGGATTTTGCGACCAGGACAAAAAGTGTCCTTGAGCGCAAAATCCAATAGGTAAGGGATTTTGCGACCAGGACAAAAGTCTCCTATCGCAATTCCAGCCTACCGGAGGGATATTCAGTAAATGCTGATTGTCTCCTGAAATTGCCTTAAGTCTTCGATCTGCGAGTCTTCCGAGCTATGAAATGAGGTTGAGTGTCGGACTGAGATTTAGAGAGACATCCCCTGGTTTTGACCTTCCGGACTAGAGTTGTCAGGCCGAGACTAAGTTCCATGACTGAGGGATGATCACGCCAAGGAGTGACAGTCTCTGTTAAACTCCGCAATCTTGGTTGGAAGAAGAATCTAGATAAACTTTGAAACGGGATTCCAGGCCGGAATTCCTTGAACGAGACTCTGGGAGAGGTACTTCCGGACAGGACTCCGATTTGGACCTCCGGGTTGGACTCCTGGACCGGAGTCCAGGAATGAATTTCTAAGCCATACATGGGGTCTTGGACTAGGACTGGAATTGGGTTTCATGCCGGGAGCGGAGTGGGTTCATTACCCAAGTGTGAAAAGACAAAACCCTTCCCTAAGGACGGAAAAAAAAAACGAAACTCTCGCCTAAGGATAGTCTGGAACAGTCAATTAGGGTTTGGGCACTGCCGGAGGAAACCTATGTGTTTTACTTCTCTTTCTTCCCGGTGGGCCAGTCTAAGCTCCTAACACTATCCGAACTGTGAAGACATCGCCGGATAAGAGTATGGGATAAGCCCCAAGGATCCAGGCAAGTCAAAAAAGGGGGACCCAATTAGTAATTGGGGTTGATGTTGTAAAGTGGTCACAACACATACACAAAGAAATTTAATTATACTTGGGAAGTCAGTGGCACATACATCATGCAAGGTAAGGTGGAATGTTTATAAGACGGAAACTTTGGGGATCTATAAATTGGGATTATGAAGAATAATAATCTCACAAACACTATGCAGATTTGGTAAACATAATTGGCACCTAAAACTACTATCGAATATCACTAGGTTTCTTGGGAAAAAACCAAACTCAATCTCACTTATTTTATAATTGTCATGTTTAAACACGTAAATTGATGTATTATATTAATATTTAACTATACTTGTAACCCAAAATATTGAGATTGTGTAAGACCGGATTGTTCATATTTTCTAAATGCATGATAATCCTAGTTTTGCTTTATGGGTGGCAATCATCGGTTCACTATCCAGGAATGCAGTTATCTTGGAAAGGGCTGAGTACCCACAAAAATATATTTATATCCAAATGTGATAAGTAGTGAACACCTTAGTAAATTAAAATTAAAGTTGAATAATGAATCTCATAGATATTGATTTAAAGAGTAATCAACCTGTTGTCAAAGGGTAATGTATTAAGTATACAATACAAGTGGTTTCAAGCTTTTGGTTCTCGCCCTCTAGAACAAATAGAATTCTTAGAAGAGCATGCCACTATTTGGAATTGAAAGAATTATATATTAAAATATCCAATGAAGATTATACAAAGATAAGAGTAAAGGTGTTTTTTTAGGTCACTGCCAAGTAAAATGTCAATTGGTGTAACTGTACGAGACCCCCCTTTTAGAAGCTCAAAAGGGCTTGTTTTAACTTTTACCATTTACCTTGTATAGAGTTCAAATTTGTACCTCTTTAAGCTTCAGCCCTGTGACCAAGCTTATGTTAAATCAAGTCTTTTCAATTCATCTAAGCCGAACCTGGTAGAAATAGATAAATACACCATTTTTTTCTGATATAGATAATTACTTGTCCAGTTTCCTGTGCATATATATGATGCCTCCTCTCAATTTGAACCTAGAGCCCCTCTTTGGAGTACCCAAGCCTTCACCATGAGGTCCACACAAGCTGTAAAACCACAGAATCACATAAGGAATCATCACATGAATGACTGTCATTTAGATTAGTTGCTAAGATCCTAGGGGTAACTCTTCCACCCCAGGACTTGCACACAGCCTCATCCAGCCTTGCATTTGGCAGGAATCGATCCCTGATGGTCTCTTTGTGAACCAAGCAACTTCACCAATGGATCTAATTAGGACCTAATGGTGATTATTCATGATGGCTCGTAGTGATTAGTCTATATCTTGACTCTTAATGTGAGTAAGATCTCAGCTCATAGTACTAATTTTAACATACTTATAGGCAAATTTAAGTAATGTCCTCGCCAGGAGCAATTCATAGATGTTCAATCTAACTTGTAGGTTTCCCCTCACTGATCCTTTTACTAGCTGAGAGATCTTAAATATGCTTATCTGAAAAATGCCAAGAGATATCAATGTCAAGGGCCCTCTCTTTGATTTGTCATATTGGTATGATAGATCCATCAAGGTTTGTCACAACGGTTCAAATGAAATTGACAAACCTTACTAAGGTGAGAAAGAAATACTTCATTTGAGAAACAAAGAGAAATAAGAATATCTGAATTTATAATATCAGTAAAACCAATCTGACTTACAGATGGAGTGAACCCTGGCAAACTCTCGGAGTTTGTGAGAATGAAACTTCCTTGCTTCACAGGGCATGATGTCTTGGAACAAAGATCATGAGTCTCTGTATGAACGGGCATTCCATAATAAAAAACCTCAATACTCAGTATTCCACCAGAAATGTCATCCTCTGTAGAGCCAGATGAAATATTAGCTATTAGAATTGAAAAAGTAAAACATATGATAGCTTGAGAAGTATTGCTAAGGGCATAACAATCCTAATCTAAAATACCAGTTATAGGGGATATATTATAACCCTAATAAAAAAACTACACCTTTGTCCATAATATAATAGAACAGACCTGAAATTGAAGAAACTTGGATATTCAAATCCATAATCAAATCTAAGATACATTACAGGTTTCTAACAGTAGCACACAAGATCACTCAGGTTTTACAGGCAATCAAATTGGTTTATGTTGCCAGTTCGGATTTGGGTTCAGCAGTTTGCCGATCTTTTTTCCCTGGGTTCGGCATTGCTCAGTTCAGCTGTTATATATATATATTTGGGTTCAGAAGTTTGCCGATCTTTTTTTCCTGAGTTCAGCATTGCTCAGTTCAGAATGAGAGATGCCAAACCCAGGAAAAAAAAAGATCCGCAAACTGCTGAACCCAAATCCGAACTGGCAACATCAACCATTTTCAATGCCTGTAAAACTTGAGTGATCTTGTGTGCTTCTGTTATAAACCTGTAATGTATCTTAGATTTGATTATGGATTTCAATATCCAAGTTTCTTCAATTTCAGGTCTGTTCTATTCTATTATGGAGATTTGTTTTTAACAGAGGTGTACTTATATATATATATATATATATATATATATATATATATATATATATAAAGTTGTATATATATAAAACCATAGTTCAAACTAAATTACAAAGTTGAATACAAAATTAAGAACACAGCTTATAATTGATAATGAAATGTCACTTGTCAAATCATAAAGATAAATCAAAATCGTTTATATTATAGTAAGATTACTTGGAATCGGGATTGACTTGGCAAACCAAAAAATATAAATGGAATTCAATTACTTGGGATTTAATATGAAAAAATTCAAGAAAAAATGCTGATTTTCCATCGAGCGCAACCCAAAACAAGAGCTAGAGCAGGGTTCAGGGGGCAACAGCTCCCAACAGGATCATGGGGCAGCTTCCCTTGCAGGGCCCAGGGGCAGCACCCCTAGCGCATTCCCTCCAAGCTCCAAATTCTTCAAAAAAGGAACTTTTAGAGTTAGCTAGTGTTTTTTTTTTCTAAATTTAAAGGCTCCTCCCTGGAAGTCGCCCCGGGCCTGGCCATTCAGCTCAGGTACATCTCAGACATACCTGCGCTGAATGATCAGGCCCAGGGCCAGACCCAAGCCAGATCTGAACCAGGATTAAAACCTGACCCAAACCAGTCAAGGTATGGCAGGGGTTCTTGCAGGACCCAGTATCATAAAAAATGGTGATAAAGACTACTTATATGGAATAGATTTCACTTTGTACACTTACTTTAACTAAAGATAAGATACGAGACTAGGAACTGCATCCCACTAAGGTCCCTGTGAAGCATGACATACAAATCGGTCAAAATTCAAGTAGCATATTTAGCTATTGGACCAAACCTGTTAATGTCAAGTATCATGCCACCAGCCCTCATTTTTGTGTGTACATGGAATCTCTCATTTCTTGCTCATCGTCAGCCCACATGCTTTGAAAATTGAAAATAATGATAAATAAATAGTAGTCTTGTAGTGATAATCCTATGCACTGAATCAGGATGTTGCCGTCAATAGTACTAATGATCATGAATTAGATCTGGTAGTAGGTAATGATTCTAAAGACATTTAAGCATTCATTGTGGAGCCCAAATGCCATTAAGATTTTGATTTTGAAGATCTATATAACTGTCATTATAGAGCTAGAGGCACTAGGAGGACCTAGACTAAGAGAGCCTAGAGACCTGAGGCGACACTCTGCATACCCTGTGTATTTGTTCATATTTTATTTATGTGATAATACAAAATTTTGCCAGATATATAGTTTCAAGCCTTTTCCATAGCTTTATGAAATTCCAAGCTTTGATGATGAAACTTTCCCACTCTCAAGCCTACCGAACTTTTTTAGCTTTGAAACTAATGCAAGTGGCTTGAAATAATCCTAATTAAATTCCAATTAATCGGTAGCAAAGATAGGCTTAAGGAAGTCCTTTTCTCTTATGCATATAAATAGTGGGAAAGTGTTATTCACCTAACAAATCAACAATTTATAGTTTCCAGCACAGTTACAAAACCTGGATGAGGTTTGGTCTGGCTCGCAGAACTGGTTGAGTAAAACATTTTTTTAATATTTTTTTCAAAAACTAAAATTGACCATAAATGAAAAAACAAAAAGTAGAATGGATTATGGTATAATGGAAACGGAGGCACTTGTAAGAGTGTGACACAAGTTCAAAGACCCTCCCTGTAATAAGGCAACCCATAACTCCAGCAGACCTGTATTTGAGTGTGGCCTATTACTTTATCAAAGTACCAAGCAAAAAAGTATAAATTTAAACCAAAAAAATTGATTCATTTTTATACTTCTCCCTACAAAAAAAGATAAGACTTTCTTAGAAATCCTGAATTTCTGAACCTTTTCTAGAGAAGTGTGGTTTTTAAATTGGGTTTTTTGAAGCGTTCTCTTCAACTCATACCAATTTGTATCTGTATTTGTAGGTAAATAAACAGCAGTCTTAGGAAAAAGCATTATTGGTTACCCTGGCTCGCTTTAGCAATGATCTAGAATCTGCGCTTGAGATAGGCTAGTTTATCCCAAATCCCTTCTTCTAATTGATTGACTTATTTTGTTATTTCTTCTCTCCTTCATTTCTTTATTTTTTAAAGAGTAAAATTGTGTTGATATGACTTACCAGAAGTAGCAGAAATCTCAAATGTTGCAGGCTTCCCACTCACAACTGGATTCGGATTAATAACCACATTATCAACCTTCACATGAAAGCTGTCCTTCGAACCTGGAGTGAAGAGAAATCCAATTAAATCTGTGGAACCCATCAATGTAAACAAAAACTTGCCTTGAATGCCATGAATTTCTCACCGCAATAGGTGGGTACAACTGCATTCGCTGCCACAATGAATGAAGAGGTGATGACAAACAGTACAAGATTAAGGGCACAATACAACCATTTCCCTTCCATTGTAATGGATTCTCTTATGATTTCTGTACAAAATTTTCAGCTCAACTTCTCTAAAGAACGGCTCAGATCTTCGACTGCTGTGAAGTAGGCTTCATTGAAACATATTGTAACATGAATCTTACAAAAATACAAACAAAAGGACAAGCGTCAGTTGTCGGCAATATTCATGATACTTACCGTCTGAATGATTCTTTTAACGTTATGTTACCTACCATTCAAAGGATGTCGTGAATTGTTCTGTTTATTTTAAAGTAGTATGTAGTTTTCGTAGGATCTAATTTTGCTCGAGGATTCATCTCGTCTTTACGAACATGGTTGATGATCAATTTTATATTCTTTCTTTTCCTTTTTTTCCCCTCTTTTTCTTTCTTCTTTTTCTCTCTTGAGAAACATTTGTCTATTTACTCAACTTTACAACTAAGCCCCCATTTTTTGTTGGATTCTTGGGCTGGTGGAGCGCCTATTTGGTAACAACATGACTTGGTTGAGGCTCACGGCCAGGGCTTAAATTTGACAGTTGTATAGCTGTATTTAGCCGTTTTTGCTGTAAAATACAATCAAAATTTTAAAAAGACTGTATCATATGAAAGGAAAGATTTTGGACCAACTGTCAAAATTTACATAGGATTATGCTGATATATATATATCTGATTTTTATATAATCTACTTATACTAAGATAGGTCATAGTATTTTAAAGGCAACATTGAATAGATAACAGTCATTAAAAAATTGTTTGACAGGGAAGGTCGACTGTCAAATTTAAGCCCTGGGCTCACCTATATCTATGCGAGGTTTGGGGTACTAAAGTTCAAGATTATTGGGTTGAAATGGATGTGGAGGTAGAGGTTGGGAAGATATGTTGGGCCCTCCTTTTTTGGAAGATTAAAAAGTTTGGTTAATAAATTATTTAGTAGATATATATGTATTTCGAATTTATATAGGAATGATGTTATTTGTTGGATTAGGAATAAGACAAGTTTGTATAATATCAAATCGGGTTATGTTGATTCTAAGAAATAACAAGGATAGGTTAGGTTGGATTGGTTGGTGTAAAAAAATTGGAATGTCTTAACCCCTCCTAAATGTAATACTTTTTAACCTTCAATAATTTGATAAAAGAAATACTTTTGGCCCATCATGTTATCCCCTACATTGCAAAGATGTGGAGATAGAGAATCATCTACTCCTACATTATGAGTATGCGTCAGGTATTTGGTCAAGATTGTTAGAAAAATTACAAACGTATGGGTCTTTCTGGAATCAATTTAGCATCATATTTGTAGTTGGCCCAAGGGCCTCCCTCACCTTTCGAATTTATGGTCTACCTCCATCTATGTGTCTTATGGGGAATATGGCTTGAAAGGAATAGAAGGATCTTCAGAAACGAAGCTCTAGCTTTACATAGATGCTGGGCAAAAATTGAATGCATCATAGTAGAATATGTAAAACAAAGAATTAAGATTAATGAGAAGTGATTGTCAGCGTTTGAGGTGTAGATTGTTAATATGTGGCAAATATGGGTTTCTACATCCATTAATGGGTTAAGAGATAATAAGAAAAAAGAAAGAGATAAAATTTGGTTGTCCCTAAAGGTAGGCATGAAACTAAACTTTGATGGAGCTTCTAGAGGGAATCCAGCTATAGCAGTGGTTGGTTACTTATTGTGAGATGGAAAAGGTAGGTTTGTAACATGCCTTCTCATATTACTCAAAATTACACATACAATTTATTATGAAAGTAAAAGAACATGATAAACATGAGTGAAATTATATATATCTTTTGCATAATCACAAATAAATAAAAGCATATCTTTTCTGAATATTTTCAACCTTGAAATTACAACATATTCAAAGATAGAATCATAGTGAAATCTTTTCACTTTACATTTACAAATAATTTGCACTTGGCAAAAGAATAATTTTACATCATAAGTTTGACTATCATAAGTCATAACGTGAAGTACACTGCATCTAGAATTTGATATTTGTCTTCACAAGTCTCGGAGAGTCATCTGCTATAGAGGGAGAGCATCATCTGAGTGCTTTACCTCCAACCACAAATTGGTAGTCCCCCGCACACCTTCCTTCCTAGAAATGGCCCTACCCTTCACGAAGAGCATAGAAATAAGGAACCAACAGGTTGCCATCTGAGTCATAGTGTTGTGTCCTATGTAACTCAATCGACCATACAACTCTAGACATTCTTCTAGCTAAATATGATCGTTCTGACTGGTCATGCCATCTAGACACTGTGAACCGACTAATGCATGTAGAGACAAATGCATCACTTTGGCCAAAGTTTCTATATAAATAGACATTTGTATTAAACATAGTTGTGTGTTCACACACCTCTAACTTGACTTGGAAACTATCTCATCCTACAGTTTGACTTTCTTCTTTTAGTAACTCTAGACATTAAATTGTCTGTACTATATTCAAATCCTAGTCAATCTAACTTATAACTAATCCTTAATTTAGGATATACATGCAATATATGGGTTAGGTAATTCTAACCTTTCAAAGAGTCCCTCTTGCATACTTGCAATTACTAGGGTCTATGACCTCCTGTCATTCTACTCACTCACTCTACTATTAAACACTCATATGTTGTATAACAAGTTTTGACTCTATCTAGAAATTAGAAATCATTTAAATTCAACAAAATGCTTCTTAGACTCTTTCTGTCTTGCTCTATGGTTTTCTCGACCATTCATTGTCGACCATAATATATATAAATATAATGAATTATCCAACTTAAGAGTTTTAAGTTTTCTAAACCCTTCTGGTTTTGATTCTAGGGTTTAACTTCTCTAACCCAATACATGGAAATACCAATACCCTTGTTTTCCAAAGATGATGTTATAAAAATATAACATGGAAACAACTACCTCTAGTCTTCCCTAGACCACTTGGTATTGTTCAAATTCACATTTCACATAACATGAATAAACATAATATACAAAGTATATCCTCATTCATATAATATCTTAATGAATACTATCATTTCCATAACTAGTCTTTTGACTAAGTTCAATCTTTCAACCCTAATAGGTTTGAGTCTAAAAGATAATAAAATACTTTTGACCTCTTGGTCTTCTTAAGTCTACCGACTTCCAATATAAGTTAGGTCATAAAGTCATATATAACATCCTTTGTATATATGACGCATAAACCTTTATTAATAATCATAAGTACAACCCTCATAAATGCTTGAGTTTCAAATCTCCCAACATACCCTACTCGAAGTTGGTTATAACAATGATGTCAAGCATTGAGTTAACAATGTCTTCTGTGCACATAGGACTAAAATAAGCTCTATTAGACATATATTATAAGAACTATAAGTTCCCATCTCCTAGTATGCCTATACCCTTGAGCTGGTTTAATAGTTTCAATCTTGAAACATAGGAGAAGTTAATATGTCTCCAAATATGTACTCTTTCTCGAGACGGTTTAACTTAAGTAATAGTTGCTAATCAGAAGGATATCTAGGTTTCCACTTTCTTGGTTCACCCATTCTCCTGGATTTGTATTACAATATGACATGAAGAATTCTATTTCTCATAAGGAAATCTATATCCATGTTGTAGCATAGTTACTTCAATATCGTAATGACATTATCTCACCAAAATCTTTATTCAGATAAATAGTGAATATATGTTTTCAAAAGCAAGGATACATCTATGGATCTATCATAATCTTCAACATAGATGCTCACTTAAGACTTAATTGATCTTTCTCCTTGATAAGTTTGAGTCTACAATATAATTATCGACCTTCTTAGTCATGTCAAGTCAACTGACTTTCACTAAAGAAGAGATAAGAACTAATGTTCAACATCCTATATTTATCACGATAATGCTTATCATGGTTGTTGAATAAGAAAGTGATATTATATCACTATTCAGAGTTGTTCTTAAAGATAACAACATCATTCTAACATAAATGACTATCAATTCCAAAATCTTTTGATCTCAAGCCATAAAACTTTTACCATTATCTCATTTTACGTATATACAACACGAGGTTTTATCCTCTATATAAAATCATGATAATACTACCATTAATCTAAGTACTTTTGATCAAATTCAATCTTTCAAATCTGAATGGGTTTTGAATCATGAATAATAAAATAATGATTTCAACCTAATGGTCTCTTTTCATATACTAACTCTAGATATAGAAAGAATATAAACTCATGCTCATCATCCTTGCATGTAACAAATATACTTGTCACAATCAAAGATTATCTATATCTTAATATGTATAATATCTTTAGGTGTTTCCTATGATCTAAAACACTTTAGAATCAAAAGAAACTTATCACTAAGTCCTTGATTATAAATCTTTGGAAAGGAAGACCTATCTTTGTTTAAGCCTCATCAAGTTTACTTCTAAGTTTAAGACTAAAGCCTTCGACCAATTTAATCTCAGCTTATAAAAACACATCTGGTCTTGATAAACCACCAAGGAAGTAAAAGAAATCAACTTCTATACAAAGTGTTCGAGAGCTCCTCAAACCTTCAGTGATCATTCAGCATATAAAATATAGTTACTGGACATGCCATCTAATGTCTATAGAATTAGTTATAAGTCCACAAAAGTCTACACAAAAACATTTTCTCAAGTCTGTTGACTCTACGTTGGCATGATAGTGTTTTAAAGAGTTTCTGTGTTATGATATCTACACAATAAACTACTGTTATCTTGGCCAGTCTCTTTATAATAAAGTGATACACTTTCTACTAAGCAATCATAAGATTTAATATTGACTAGTTATATAGAGATTGTAAAGGCTATCGACCTTATACTTATTCGGCAATA